>BSBM01000591.1:3705000-6105000 GCA_027924585.1 Larix kaempferi | reverse complement strand
GTATATAAGTGTGTGTTGAGGCCTATAAAGGCACCGTGAAGTTATTTGTATTGAGCTTTCTCAAAGGAGGTTGCCCCCTCGAAGTGGCCTGCGATCAATAAAAGTGATTTTGAGTTATGTCATTTCTGTTATTTCGCATATTCTTATTAATTAATTGTTGCAGGTTCTCCACATCTGGTATCAGAGCACTTTCTTGGGAACGTTGGGTGGAATTTCTACCAAATTTTTTTTTTCACATCTGGGAATAATCCCTATCCGCTTAATTGTGGGAAGTACTTGGGCATAAGCCCTAAAACACATTGTGAGGAGTACCACAGGAACCCCAAAGTAGTTGATTGACTAGTTCCCACCCGTGAGGTAAACCAAGAGTTGTCATTTGTGGCAAAGCAGTTATCAGTTTTACCTAAGCCATGGAGTGAGGAGTACTGCCCCAATACACAAGCCGTTAGACAAAATTGGTGGCCGAGTGAAACCTCTGAACTGTTAGGAAGTTGAACATACCTGGGGTCCATATCTATTTTCAGCTAAACTGTTGTCGATCACTGCTGCGTGGTTTCAGATCCAGCCGTTCAAATCCATTCTGAAATTTGTTCCAGATCCAGCCGTTTCAGATCTATTTTAGATCCAATTTTTTTCGATCCATTCAGCACTGTTTCAGATCCCTCTATTTTTTATCACTTCCGCGTCGTTGCAGATCTATCTGTTTCAGATCCCTTCCGCACCGTAGCCGCTCCATTCTCCATATCTCCCTTGTTTTCACTTCATTTCCCTTGAAACTTTCCAGGAACCCCTGTAATCCCATTCTGCATATTTCATTCTTGAGGACCCTATCCCAAATTCCACTTCCCAAAGCTCGAAATCCCACATTTGTGTATAACTTCCTCAGATTTCACCCAATCACCTTCAAATTTTACCACAGAGTTCCTTTCCTAATTCTTCTTCTTTGTCCCTCTCTGCCAAATTTTCCCATTCTTTCACTCCGCTGCTGAAATCCTCCTTTTCTGCTTCCCTATCCCTTCGACAGTGTCCCAAACCTAGTCAAACCCCAATTACCCTTCAGAATTTTTCCCAAATCCAGATTTTCCTTTACTGAAACTGTTTCTGTTTCTGTTTTTCTACCCAGTAAAAAAAAAAAAAAACTCCTGGTTATGGTTGTCACCCACGCAGGAGCAAAAACCATCGAAGAAGCACTTGCAGCCATCCAAGCCAAACTCCGGGATTTTGATGAAAAATTTCTCGGCCTCCATCTTGAGCATTCAGACATGAACAACAAACGACAGTCTGCGTCTTCATCAGACAATGGGTTCTCTTCTTCCAGCAATTTCCGTGGTCCGAAGCTTGATTTTCCTCGCTTCAATGGTACTGATCCGACTGGATGAATCTATCGTGTAGAACAATATTTGAGTTTGCATAATGCTTTTGATGTCACCAAAGTTCCACTTGCATCCTTTAATTTGGAACATAAAGCTCTTCAATGGTACCATTGGTACATCAAAGCTCAAGAAGAGCCCAAATGGCCAGATTTTTGTCAACTCCTTTTGCAATGATTTGGTCCTAGTTCTTTTGATGACTTCACCGGAGCCTTCACGAAACTTCGCCAAATTGGCACTGTGCGAGAGTATCAGACAGAATTTGAGAAACTAGCCAATCACACGGAAGGATTGTATGATGAATTCTACAGGAGTTGTTTTATCAGTGGTATTAAGGATGAAATCCGCTCAGAGGTTAAAATGTTATGTCTCAACACAATGATGGAAGCCCTAGGGTTGGCTAAGTTGGCAGAAGACAAGATTGCAGCCCAACAGCGCTCCAAACCCACTTTTGTTCCCTTCCAAAATATGGGTTCTCAACGACCTCCCATTCCGCCAACTCCTCGACCAACTCCTATCAAGCAATTGTCCGAAACAGAGATGCAAGCACGCAGAGAAAAAGGGATCTGTTATAATTGTGATGAGAAATTCACTCGGGGACATAAATGTGTTCAGCAAAAGCTCTATCTCTTGGATATGGATTCTCCGCCTGCCTCTAAAATTGGTGAAGCAGCTCCAGATACCATGGATGATCAGGTCGACATTCAAGAGTTTTCTATTGACCCCCCATCTCAGGATGACCAACCAGAGATATCTCTCAATGCTTTATCTGACGTCACCACCCCCCAAACAATGTGGGTCAGGGGTTACTTCAAGAAGCTTCCTCTTACAATACTCATTGATTCTGGCAACACACATAACTTCATTGACCCTCGGATCACCAAACAGGATGATTGTTTTATCCATCCTTGCTCCAACTTTGAAGTCATGGTTGCCAATGGGGGCACCTTACCTTGCAAGGGAAAGTGTCACAATGTGTGTATCTCTCTAGAAGATTATAACCTGCGCTCTGACATGTTTGCCTTGTCTTTAGGCGGATGTGATGTGGTTTTGGGCATTCAATGGTTACGCACACTTGGCCCCATCTTATGGTATTTTGCTGAACTTTGGATGCAGTTTTCCGTCAATGGGACACAACACAAATTTAGGGGCTTACAACTAGGGTCTCTCCGCATCATCAGTTCACATCGCCTGGAAAAGATCCTTAAGAGGAATTCACATGGTGTCATCACTCAACTCCATTCCATTCAGCTGCACCCACCAACGGCCTCCACTACTTTCTTGGATAGATATGCGGGTGTCTTTGCTGCACCAGTGGGCTTGCCTCCTTCACGAGACCTTTCTGGTAAGCATTTAGCCGCATCTACATCTTAGCAGGACAAGATGGCTATTTTGCATACAGTACAGAAGTGGAAACCATCCCTATTGGGGAATTATTTCTGCATCAAGAATGATCTCTAGAGTTTGGAAAATTTCCTGGAACAACGGGTCTCCTCCCCAGTACACCTGAAATGGGTTATCCAACTCATGGGTTATGACTCTGCGATCACTTACTAGAAGGGTAAGGACAATATGGTGGCAGATGTTCCTTCTCGCACATTTGATGACCCAGTTTCTCTTACATCTATTTCTCTACTTGTTCCAAATTGATTGCAATCTGTTCAATGGGGCTATCTCTTCTATGAACTCCATGCTTCTTCATCGGTGGGGCACTCTGGGTTCCTCCAAATGTATGACCGGGAACAATGTAACTTTTTTTGGCAGGGACTGAGAATGACAATTCAACGGATGGTGGTTGACTATGATACTTTCCAGGTCAACAAGGGTGAAACGACACTCCTTTCGGGACTGCTCGAACCCTTGCCCATCCCTACACAGATTTGGACAACTATTTCTATGGATTTCCTATAATCCCTCCAGTGGTACAGTACCACATATAAAAGGACACCATATGAAGTAGTCTCTGGACAGGCACCACCAGTTCTTCTTCCATACACCTTCAGCGGCTCCCTAGTTCAGGCAATTGACTCGATTCTTTGAAACCGTGATCAGATTCTTCTTGTTCTACAGGACAATCTTCACATGGCAAGAATTCGACTGAAACAACAAGTCAGTCAGCACTGCTTTGAGCACACTTTTCACATAGTTTATATGGTTCTTCTTCATCTACATCCTTCCATGCAATCCTCCCTGAAACTCAAAAGGCATCAATGGCCAAGCATGCAACCCGAGGATGCTACAGGGGAACCACTCCTTCAGATTATGCATCAATTTCCACATCTCAAGCTTTGAGGACAAAGATTTTTCTAAGGGGGAGGGGATGTTAGGAACCCATGTCTTTACTTTATTAGTGTATTTTTGTTGGACGCGTATGCTTTGTAAGTCGTCCCATAGTATTTGTTGATCCATAGTTTGTGTTATTGTTGTTTGACGCATATGCTTTGTAAGTCGCCCATAGTATTGTTGATCCATAGTTTGTATTGGCCCATGGTTTTGACCCATAGTATTGGCACCTAGACTTAGTATATAAGTGTGTGTTGAGGCCTATGAAGGCACCGTGAAGTTATTTGTATTGAGCTTGCTCAAAGGAGGTTTCCCCCTCGAAGTGTCCTGCGATCAATAAAAGTGATTATGAGTTATGTCATTTCTGCTATTTCACATATTCTTATTAATTAATTGTTGCAGGTTCTCCACACTTTCATCTCTGTGAACTTGGTCGGGAATAATTATCGATAATCCTGTAGTATACCCGCGACCTCCTCAACTATGTCTTCATCCCAATAGTCCCCTATAGCTGCGAACTTTGGCTCTTCATTGGTGCCAATGTTCACTTTTCTTGTTTTCGCAGGTCCACTCATACCTGGAATTTCTAGTGGAGGTCCTTCTACCTCACAGGATCCCTCTGACTCAGGTATTTGTTTATTGCGCGGGTCCTCCTCATCACTATCTGCTTTATCCTCAAGTTATCCATCGATGTGATAGCAATCAAGAGCATGTTCTAGCTTCTCCTCCCATTTAGGCTGTAGGCGTGCAAGTACACTATTTGCTCCAAAAAATTCTTCTAGGATCATATTTCCTTGAGTGCAGTCTGGCCCGAATATTTTTTCCTTGAGAACCTGTAATGCATCATTGATGCGTGGATGTTTATCTTTGAAACTGAAATCTTGCTGGAAGCTCGCAGTTAGGAGAGACTAGTCCATTGTGCCTCTACACAGCTCCAAGTCTAGGTACCACTTCTTTGGAATCAATTCCTCCAATGTGTGCACAAACAGATGCACCCATTCTGTCTGTGGTATTTCCCTCCATGCTTCTGAACAGACCCGAATATGCTCTCTTGGATCCATCTATCCATTGTATTTCTCGAATGATAGGGTAACCATCTAGCAGGCGTATCGCGCAGTGTTATGTCTAATGCCTGCAAGCGGTGTTCTTCTACAATTGCTGAAGTATATTTATTGATAAAATAATAAACGTTAGAGAAACCATCATAGTCGCGGATTGGGATTACCTCCTTTCCAATCTAGTGGATTGACTTCGTGATCCGCATGCATTTCCTGGCAGATACTTCATGTAATCTGCTTTGCCAGTTTTCCAGTCCTGCATCAGAGTCTGAAATGCAAGAGCTGTCGCAGCACCAACTGAGTGTTCCATCCGCAGTTGGATTAATATAATCAGCAGCATTAGTTGTCATTTTGTAAATATGGTCCAAGTCTTGGGCTCTGGATTCCTCATGAATCGGTTCAACATATCGTTCACCCTACGAAGGGTCCAATGGCGCGATGTCTCTGATATCATTGCCTTCGAATATCATCTTCATAGTTTTCAAATCAATAATGGCAGAATTAGTCATTGCCCAATCGATACCCAACAATGTTGGATAAGGATGGCCGTCATCCACGATTTCAATATCCTCAAAATCTGCATAGCTTCGCACTCCATCAATGTCAACAATGGTGTTGGGTAACCTCCCCAAAGGTATAACTATCCCTTGATTAGCCATTCTTAACTGCAGAGGTGACCACTGTAACTTTGGTTTTCCCATCTGATTCCATGTCTACTTGGTCAAGACATTTACTTCAGATCCAAGATCAAGAATGATCTCATCCATCTCGTAGTCCCCAATCTGCGCAGTGAGCCTCATTTCCCTTCATGTTCTTTTAGGACTCCTAATATTATGGACGGCACCATGGGTAGCTCCTTTCTCGCTATTTGGTTCATACTGCCTCAATAGATTTTCAAATTCCATGAAATCATCTGCGCTCTTTAATAACTTCATGCAGCTCTGTAGGAACTGTGCAATAGAGGTACCTGTATCTGCCACAACGCTCATTTGATTATATGCCGGTGGCATATCCTGTCTTTGTGGTATTTCACTGCACAATTGTGTTCTCGGGGAGTCAAGTGGTAGTGTTCTGAACATGTCCCGCGCTTACTCGAATGCTCCCTTATTTTTTTGCAAGTCCAGACCCAGTGCTTTCCCAGGAGCTTTTCTAATCCATACTGGCTCACCAGGATTCTGTCTAGGATCACGTGCTCCAGAATTTGAAGCTTCTGCGCCTCCATCTCTTTCTATATCAGCGCCACTGCACGTCACCACGTTTACAATTGGATCCACATTTCTTCTCTTTTCTACGATCAACTGAATGTTAGGATTCGGCGGTTCTGTCCTCCTTCATTTCTGCATTTCTACCTCTAGCATAGGATAGTCTTCAATAATATGCTCAAATGATTTACAATAATTGCACATAATGCATGGGTTCGTATAGTCTCTAGATACGTGACCTGGCTGGCCACAATAATAATAGATTACCTGGCCGCGGCCTCTTCCCTGTGCCGGGCCAGCATTTCTTCCTCTCCCGCGATATCCACCACCACGGCCTCTATATCCTACCTAATCATAGTGGGTGTTTTCTTGTTTCGATTGATTCTCCCCTTGGATGCGGTACATTCCAGCACCTCGTATCATTTCCATATATCGCTTTCTTTCATTCATGAGCTCGTATGCACGGCAGTTGGATTCGTCATGTCCAACTAATTTACAGAAATTACAATACAAGCTCTTAGGTGTCTTTATGTATTTCTGGATGAGATAATAGTCCTCAGGCCTGTGTCCTCTGCTTCTGTATATTTCACACCATTGCACCTGATTGTGATTCATATTCATTGGGTTTGGTGCACCACTATCAAGATAATCTTGAAATAGAGGGCAATGTTCTCTAGTGTGGCCTTCTCCTTTGCATCCTGTGCACCAAACTTCGCGTCTGTGTTCATATCTTTGCTCCTTCCCATTTTCCATACCTTGCAATTCTAATGTCATGGTAGTCAACTGGTTCTGGATCTGAGACATCCCAGAACTAGTCTCACCGATTGGCGAAGCCTCCAGCTTCATTGTGATCTTTAAGGCCTCTTCCTACGACGCAACCTTCTGTTGCATCAATGGTTTTCTAATATGGGGCAACAGCACATCGATGAACCATCCCTGGTGTTGTTGCAGAGCTATAACGAAGCTCACTTGGTCTAACAATGTATTAAATTTTTGGTCAAATTCCCAGGCCATTTCGGTAGGCTTCTGCTTGATTTCCTTTAATTTCGTTATGCACTGCGATTCTAATTTCGGCTGCATAAACTCTGTTGCGAGTGCAACCTTAATTTTTGTTAGGGTTCTCGGTTGTGCCTGGGAATATTTCATAAACTAATGCAAGGCTCGGTCTCGGAAAGTGGTGATGAGCTACACTCTCTTCACAGCATTATCCTGGATCTGCTTTACACTCCATATGACTTCACATAAAAACCAGTGTTGATCAAGGTCTTCTAGACCTGTTCCTTTGAATATCGGCAGTTTTATATCATTATCTGTCATTCTCCTTCCTGTTTGTGTAGTGCTCTGAGTAGTGCTGACTATCTGCGTGGAAAAAATAAATGTGGTACTCGAGATAGTGCTAGGACTACTACTCTATGGAATATTCTGAGATTGGGTATTCTGAACTGGAATAGTTTGAGTCGGAATGGCATGAGCACCTACTCTTGCGGTGTTACTAGTATTGATGGTCTGTGGGGTGGGTTGCGCTACGTTCGCAGCGGGTGGGTTTTGAGATATAGGTGGTGCAGTCTCTGCAACCAACGGGTTCTGAGGTGTAATAGGGTGGATAGTGGCTGATGACGGGGTGGTATGATTGTTAAGGTCACATGGGAGTTTGGTATTTACGCGGAGTCTAGGTCCTCCGGGAAGCTTTTCTTTATTAAAATTATATCTCTTTCCACTTCTCAGATTATGTGTCTCTTCATCAAAATCACTAAAAATGCTATTGACCATGGAAGATTCAAAAATATTACTGCATCCTTAAAACGCCTTTTTTAGCTAAAGTCATTTTAATGTATAGACTGAGATTGTTCAGGTACTTACCTCTGAATCCTTTGAAAAAGTATGCTTCAGCTTGACTGTAGGACTTCAGCGTGTCTACAACAAACTCGGTCACAAATCCTTCAATTATGCTATCAACCCAAAAGTCGACTGCTCGCGACAGTGGGTTGTCTATTGCTTTGAGCTGCGTTGTGAGCTCTGGATTCCACTCTGTAGGTACTCCTCCTTGAAAACAGGTTTTCTTCTCTACGAGTCGCGAGATCCACTAATGCAACTCATTTCTGAATGAAGACCAGAATATCTCGTGAATGTCTCACCACAAGTATCTATTCAACCACGCTACGTCAGATAGGCGCGGGAATCTGTTTTCTTTCTTTGCAAAATCTTTTACGGTCTTATCGCACCAATCCCAAATTTCCTTCTTTTCGGGATGCCAATTGTTTGAACCTTCTGGGAACTGATATTCATTAACGTTCATTACTTCCTCAACTCATCACGGATTCTTAGCGTGGCAATGGAACCATTTGTTGGCGCAGGTAACTGATCCAAAGGTTTTCCAATTTAGACCCAGGTTCTTTGCGGTTTTAGCTTTAACCAACAAAACCCCTTTTCACCGGCCCTTTCGGCAACAACCTGTGGGCAGGTTGAGGTCTCACCCGAGGCGAAGCTATGGGGGTGCTGCAGAATCAAGTTTCTACAGCAAGGTGATGAGTTGATGGGGCAATCACACTGCGCAACATGCTATAGACTCGTGCTACGAACTGAGGGTCGCGCGACGACTGTCTTCATCACGGATTGATACTTATTCAACTGGCAAGCTGCGCACCCAGTGCATCCACGGATCGCGCGGGTCGACCTTACTCGCTCAATGGGACAGTGCAACAGACTTATGCACTTCCACTTCGACGGCAGGCGTGTTAAGGGTTTACTTGGCACTTATTCTTTTAATTACTACCAGGGATTATTTAACCTTATACTTGATGTAATCAAACAAGCTATCAGTACTGCGCCCTTCCGATGTTACACATTAATAGAATTCTATAACCATTCTTTACTAGCATACATCTTTATCCACGGCTGATACATTCACATGCTTAGAACACCTCACATTCATCAATCGTCCCTTTGTGAAATACTTAACATATTATCCCCATTCTTCTCCTACGGCGAATACATATAAAAGCATTAACCAACCAACTGATAATTGAGAATTCAAACATGCACAGTAAGCAAACAGACAGAACAAAGCATAAACATATAGACAATCTCACTACACAAGATTTAACGTGATTCACCCCCCTGGATGGAGGCTATGTCCACAAGAACGGTTATTAATATTGATCTTTCTGGGAAGGTTACAACCGTTCTTAGTCTATGCACTCAGCTGCAGACTCTCTTTTCTCTCAGATATGTCTCTGCGCACACAACTGCAGAGCCTTTACAATAGCTTTCAGCTCAAAAGTCTAACAATATTCAAAAATGAAGAGTAACCCTTCCCTATACAAAAATGCCTTATTTATAGATCATGCCCGTAGGTCATGTCTTTACAATTCATAGGAAAATCCCTTAGGTTTCCAAAACGTGGCATGGCTAACTCCCAGCCTGATTGTCGTCGTCGACAGCTTACTTTTCCTGCTCTAGGCCATCCTGCTGGGCCACTCGTGGCTCACACACTCCTCTGACTGCCGCAGTCCTTAAAACGGTTACAACTGCATCGTGGCCTATCTCTTTCCACCTCTTCAGCCTACCTGTCTCTGTCAACGTAGTGGCCTAGCTTCTCAAGTGCTTGGTGCCACTATTCCAAATAGGTCGCTTTCTCCTTCCTTTGTCCGGCTCTTTACAAAAAGTAGGTCACTTCCTCATCTGACCTTTACTTATATCTTCTTACCAAAATTATCTTTTGCGCGGGTCCTGCGCATCAGCATGGCTAGGCTACTGAATATGTCCAACAAGTTGGGAACTCACCAATGTTGTGCTTTTCCACTGCACAGCTCAAAATCATGTTTCAACAAAATTGCTACCCACTTGGGCTACGCCCAACAATGTGCAACCGCAATAATTTTTATTTCAAATCCCTGGATCGACCTATTACACATAGAGTTGTTGTATGAGTAATAGTTGTTGTATGAGTAATATAAGTATTTTTTTGAAGCAAACAATGAATAGTTGGAATTCAGGTTACTTATGTTAAATTTTCAGAATTTACTTCAATATGATCTAGGATCTTAACTGAGAGAACAATATGTACAGCATATCTACAGCATATCAATCATGGAGACAATAATGCAAGCACACAAGAGACACACAGATTTACTTGGGGAAAACCATAAAGGTGAAAAACCCCAATAACTTCCTCAGAGATAGATAGAGCAATGATACAACCAACCATGAGAGATAGACATAACCTAGCAACAGATCCTCCTCCTCCATAAGTGCGCCACTCCTCCTTGAGTGCATGAGTGAGAAGTGAGTGAGCAAATAGAGTGCCTCCCGCACTCTATTTATACTTGACTTGACTTGCCTTTTTACCTAAATCATGTAGGCTCGAACTTAACCACATAACATAATGCTGACTGGGCCGACCCCCAATAGGGTGGTCTAATAACCCTTTGACCCACATGGCCGACCCCCAATAGGGTGGTCTAATAACCCTTTGACCCACATGACTTATACAGGGCCGACCCCAACAAGGTGGTCTAATAACCCATCAAGTATAAGTTACGACACTTACAATATAAATGACGACACTTCTGTATAGAGGAATAATAACATATCTATAGGAATACAATATACATATATGTGAAATACATTCCGAAGTTACATATACATCAACACTCCCTCTTAACTAGGAAGGTATTTCTCAGCATAGTTCTTCTAGCACAAGTCATCTTCTCTGGATCATCGTCACTGGATAATCGTCATCGAGTCGTCATCATCATCGTCACTGCTGCTGCTATCTCAATCAATCCCTGAATCTACTCGTCATAGGAAGTTCTACAGAGCCAGTGCTTTTTCATACTGGATGTAGGCCCACCACCTGTAGGTATTCATCATCACTGGCCATACTGTGGAATCCTCAGGACTTATTACGTGCGTCACAAAACCTCGAAAGAGCATCCCAGGATTTTACGGGTACACAACTCCAATTTTACGGGTACACAACTCCGACCTGTAGGATCTCCCAGGGCGCTATTACATGTGACCCCTCCAAAAAACCTCGAAAGAGCATCCCAGTATGTTACGGGTACACAACTCCAACCTGAAGGATCTCCCAGGGCACAAATTACATGTGGTCACCACAAAACCTAGCAAGAGCATCTCAGGATGTTACGGGTACACAACTCCGACCTGAAATCTCCCAGGACACAAATTACATGTGGTCATGGCAAAACCTCGAAAGAGCATCTCAGGATGTTACGGGTACACAACTCCGACCTGAAATCTCCCAGGGCCCAAATTACATGCCATAGGACAAAACCTCGCAAGAGCATCCCAGGATGTTACGGGTACACAACTCCGACCTGAAAGATCTCCCAGGGCACAAATTACATGTCCTCCCAGAGCAATGTCTCGAAAGAGCATCCCAGGCTGTTACGGGTACACAACTCCGACCTATAGGATCTCCCAGACATGCTCCTCTGCACAACCTGATCCACGGCCACAAAGTATCATCCTGATACTCACCATACATCAACCTGATGTACACATGATCATCTTAATCATCATCACTGCAACGTCCTGCTGCATGTCATCTGGAGCAACATCCTGAAGCTCATCATCCATGATCATCCTGATCATCACTGCAACATCCTGTTGCATGTCATCTGGAGCAACATCCTGAAGCTCATCATCCATGATCATCTTGATCATCACTGCAACATCCTGCTGCATGATCCACCTGATCATCAATGCATCTACCTGATGCATACCAAGTATCTATCTGATACATATCATCATACATGATCCTCCTGATCATACAATGTATCCACCTGATACAAATACAAATACATGATACATATCACCATACATGATCCACCTGATCATCAATGCATCTACCTGATGCATACCAAGTATCTATCTGATACATATCATCATACATGATCCTCCTGATCATACAATGTATCCACCTGATACAAATACAAATACATGATACATATCACCATACATGATCCACCTGATCATACAATGTATCCACCTGATACATATACAGATACATGGTCCAAGCATCCAACATGATGCATATACAAAATACATACACATGATCCAACTGATCATATCCAACATCCAACATGATGCGTACATATAAGTGATCCAACTGATCATATCCAGCATCAACATGATGCGTACATACATACAAAAATGATCCAACTGATCATATCCAAGCATCCAACATGATGTGTACATACATACATAAAAATGATCCAACAGAACATATCTAGCAGAAGCCAGAACATCAACCTGATGCTCATCATCCAGCGCTTACATCCACAGCCATGTGAAGGATCCTCCTTCCAACATGCTTGGAATGGCTTCAGTAAATGTGTCCATCACTTCTTCCTCGAAGTGTCCTCGATCTAGAGAACGCCAAGCCTCTCTCTGAAGTACTCGAACTTCACCCTGGCTAGTGGCTTCGTCAGCACATCTGCAATCTGCTCATCCGTCGCAACATACAGAAGCTTCACAGCTCCTCTCTGCACCATATCCCTGATATAGTGATATTTGATCTCTATGTGTTTCGACCTGTCATGAAACACTGGGTTCTCGGATAGCTTCACACAACTCTAGTTATCACAGAAGATACCAGTAGCCTCCAACGGGAGATCAAATAACTCAGACAGTAGCTTCCGTAGCCATACTGCCTCACAACTAGTTGAACAGGCTGCAACATACTCTGCCTCAGCTGTACTCAGTGCTACGTAGGACTGCTTCCTGCTAAACCAAGAGATCACACCTGATCCCATACTGAAGCAACACCTAGATGTGCTCTTCCTGTCTGCAACATTGTCAGCCCAATCTGAATCAACATAACCCTGCAGGTTAAACTTTTGATTCGCTTCATACTTGAGCCCAAAATCCGATGTACCCTTCAGGTAATTCTTTACAGCAACCAGGTGAACACTCCTCGGATATGTCAGGAATTGAATCAATGTGTTCACAGCAAAGCAAATATCTGGTCTAGTGTTCGTCTGGTACATCAAGGATCCAATCATCTGACGATACATAGAGACATCAACCAGCTCAGATGAAGCATCACATAGAAGCTTCAGATTTGATGCCATAGGTGTGGCCATGGCCTTGCAATCCATCATTCTGAACCTCTTCAGGATCTCTACTGCATACTTCCCTTGTCCAAGGAAGATTCCATCTGCACTCTGCCACACCTCCATGCCAAAAACAAATAGTGCATCATCCCCAAGTTCTTCATCTCGAACTCGGTAGTAAGCTTCCGCTGCGTGTCGGCAATCAATCTATTTTCACCTGTAACAAACAGGTTATCTGCATACAAAAGTAGTATCACTAGATTTCCTTCCTCAACCTTGTAGTAAAGGTTGGAATCCGCTTTACTCTTGGTAAATCCCAAACTGTATAGAAAGCTGTCTATCCTACCATACCAAGTTCTGCACACATATATGACTACACCATGCTGTCTTGAAATCCATCTGGTGCATCTTCTATTTCATCACTTTTATATTTCTCAATGCTGCCATCTGCAACATGCTTGATCTGATAGTTCCATTTGGAAGTCACGATAGACTTCCCTTCAGCTCTTGGGACCGCATCCCAAACATCGTTCTTCATGATCGATGGATCATGGCATTCCATTTCTTCATCCCAGATCCTGGGAACTTCAATATCTTCAATAGATATCTTTGTTGCTGGAACAAATGTTGTAGTCCTTTTGTAGGTGAAGATATACAGTCTTTCCTACAAAACAGGTTAAATTGCATGATTAGAAACATCTCATAATTTTCGGAACAAATTCTTACACATAAAGAAATATGTCATACAGTCATGCAATTATCTTAGCCAATGCTTCAATACAACATTTATCCATACTCCGTAACTTTCTAGATGCCTTCCAATCTCTACCAGAACATTGTTCAGAGTGTGCACAACTCCCAACATGTCAGCAAAGAGGTTTCATTCTAGATAAGTAGCAATGGAATGTTGTACAGTGCCATAGGCCACTTACCCATGCATATTAGTAGTATACTGTTCATCAATGCAATTATTCTAATATGCATAATTCACAACCTAATTCTAGGAACATCAGTATATACGTTATTGAACAGTATTATTTAAACAAACACATATGCAAGAAATGATAAAAAAAAACTTATCTTTGTTTGGTTACTGGGTGGACTCCCTTTGAGTCTTTGCTTCCTTGTAGGAGCTGCTGAAGTAGCTTCTTCTACACCTTTCTGTTGTGGAATGTAGAGAGAGATGGTCAACTCCCTCTGAATATCTGCATCCTTGCATAAACCACTGGAGTGAACTCCTTTTCTTTCTTGCAGGAACAACTGGAGTGTGCTTCCTCTTGATCTTTGCTTCTGTCCTTGAACTTACATTCATCCTTGCATGCTTATTAGTATCATCGTTGTGTTATCCTCTAGGTCTCATACATAATCAAACATTCATTAGTATAATCTTAATAAAACACAATAATCTCAAGTATGTAGAGTCATGGTCATTTCAAACACAGATAATAAATATTAGTATTCAAGATTTCAGGGAAGATTTCTTTTACTCATGCATGTTCTCATTTGATCATAGGATTCCTCTGGTTAGTCAAATCAATCAATATAAGAGACATAATTCTTTTACTTATATTCCTATTTGACCATAGGACTTTTCTGGTTAGTCATATCATCAATCAAAGTAAAAATCATAATATGCCTAAACCCATGATTACTAACTTCAATGAATAATCATAATCAATCATGCCAAGTATACTTAAATAAAGGATCTTATCACAAGGTGAGATTCTAACTTGATATAGGAAAAACATACCTGGATTAGCATGCTAGCTAATTATGTCTAACATACTCACATGATGTCTTCTTGTTCTTCTTCAATGACTTGTGCTAGTAACCTGTATATCTCATAGGTTAACCATTATAAAACCAAGTTATACATACCTTGTAAATGGATCTTCTATGAGATCCATGACAATGGATGAGTCTTTATCCTCATGTCATCATGATCATAGGTTCTTGAACTGGAACATGATTTGTCTTTCTTGGTGTACCTTTCATGTTAGTAGACAACATAAACCTCATACAACACCATAATGCATTAGTACAATCATAAGTGTCAACACCCTAACCAATGAGTATCTTCTATCATGCATTCATAATTTTGTTAAGGTGATACGACAAATCTAAAACCAAAATTGTACTTAACCGTAATAACATGAAGAAAAACATACCATAAACTTAATCATGAACAAATATCGAAACATACCTCGATGAGTCATACCTGTCGAGATCGCTTGAAATATTCTTATGTAAGGCCTTAGCCTCATCTCCCTCTGAAACAGGAACTCCTTCACTTATGCAGGTGACCAATCCATCTTCTTCTAGGATTAACCCTATCCACTTGATTTGCAAGAACTGGACCTGGAGCTGGATATGGGTTTGTTAGAGAAACCCCAAAAATTCAAACTTTGAATTTCAAACTTCCGAAAGGATAGAAATATGCGCCTTGATGAGCTGATCAAACTGGTATATTCAGAATTTGAAAACTGCAAAGTTTCACTCCTCAATTTTGCCTTTGAAACTTTCAGATTCACTGGACGTGACCCTAAACTGGGGTTTGATGAATCCCACTCTTCTGCCTAATCAAAAGTTTTGAACCAAAGCTCTAAGCTTCTATTTTTCTGAGGAGCTTCCAGCCGTGGTCACAGATTTCAAAAATTCCCATTTTTACAGAAGCCCTAATTTTCCACTTTTCTGATCAAAGTCCCAAACTAGGGTTTGATCAAGCCCGACCTTCTTCCCAACCAAAAATTCTGATCTTGGTCTCTAAATTTCTATTTTGATGAGTAGCATCCAGCCGTGGTCTCCAATTACAAAAATTCCAACTTTCTCCAAAGCCCTAAATTCCGGAAGCCATGAATGAAGGTACTCAAAAATAATTCTGTTTTGACAGAAATATGTACCTGATTGTTTCTGGTGTAACTCTGAACTTTTCGATCCACAGGGTCTTAAAACGTTTCTTGAGATATCCTGACCTGTTATCTTTCCATCCTGACAGGTCTGACCTCAATTGGATTCTCTGAGAGAGAGTTATGCCAAATGTCGCAACGTGACCTGTTTTGGGATAATACAAGAGAGCGAACTTGTACGACATGCCACGTGTCACTGTTTCAACTTCGGCCTCTGAAAACTTTTCCTGAGATAGCTTGGCCTGTTATCTTTCCATCCTGATAGGTCTGACCTCAATTGGATTCTCTGAGAGATAGTTATGCCAAGTGTCGCAACGTGACTTGTTTATGGGATAATACAGGAGAGCGAACGTGTACGGTGTGCCACGTGTCACTGGTTCAACTTCGGCCTCTGCAAAATTTTTCTGAGATAGTAAAGTCTGTGTACTACCTGTCATGTTTTACGAAATTGCATTTGGAGCTTCCTAGCCCAAGTTATGACCTTTTTCCCAAGGTCACCTGATTTGGAATCAGATCTGGAAGAGGCAGAAACCCTATATTGTACATATCATAAATCACAAAGTACAATGAATTAGAGGTTTTCCTTTGGATACAAGGTACATGGAGATCTTAGCTTCGTCCTGTAACAATTTCAGATTCGAAAACTTCTCCAAAACGGATTTATAGCGAAAGTGCTACGATGACTGGTTTTTGCTATATGAAGCCCTAGCATCGTAAGTGCAACAAGTGTCATACATGCCATATCATGCTTTCTTTTAGGCTAGCTCTGATACCATGTTAAATTTTCAGAATTTACTTCAATATGATCTAGGATCTTAATTGAGAGGACAATATGTACAGCATATCTACAGCATATCAATCATGGAGACAATAATGCAAGCACACAAGAGACACAAAGATTTACTTGGGGAAAACCATAAAGGTGAAAAACCCCAATAACTTCCTCAGAGATAGATAGAGCAATGATACAACCAACCATGAGAGATAGACATAACCTAGCAACAGATCCTCCTCCTCCATAAGTGCGCCACTCCTCCTTGAGTGCATGAGTGAGAAGTGAGTGAGCAAATAGAGTGCCTCCTGCACTCTATTTATACTTGACTTGACTTGCCTTTTTACCTAACTCATGTAGGCTCGAACTTAACCACATAACATAATGCTGACTAGGACGAACCCCAATAGGGTGGTCTAATAACCCTTTGACCCACATGGCCGACCCCCAATAGGGTGGTCTAATAACCCTTTGACCCACATGACTTATACAGGGCCGACCCCAACAAGGTGGTCTAATAACCCATCAAGTATAAGTTACGACACTTACAATATAAATGACGACACTTCCGTATAGAGGAATAATAACATCTCTATAGGAATACAATATACATATATGTGAAATACATTCCGAAGTTACATATACATCAACAACTTACAATAGTTGGAGATAGAAAAAATAATTGGAATTCAAGTTACTTACAGTAGATGGAGATAGAAAGAATAATTGGAATGCAAGTTACTTACAGTAGTTGGATATACAATGATGTGTACTTCAAACTTATGGACTAAGGCAAGGCTTATCAATGGTGATATCGGAGTGGTTGTACAAAATTTGTTTAGTCCAAGAGGTTTTTACTTGTGAATTTTAATATTTATTTTAGACAAATTTGATAACTATGTGGGGATTAAGTAGGATGAAATTCCCCCTCTCTCTGGAAACCATTCCTATCACACTTATTGAATGAGGTAAAACTAGACAATTGTTTTTGAGACAAATTTGGGAATTCAACATCCATAAATCATTAAAATTGACACTAGACCAAGAACTATGGATATTAGCAAGAATAAAAAAGGGATATCTTACCTTTTCTACAATATACTAACTAATTTTTTTTTTCTAATATTCGATTTCAACTTTCATTTGCATATGATCGATGAATAATGAATATGAGAAATGAGTCAATTATGGCTAAAATAAAAGTTGAATAAGAAAGACTAAGATTGATTTCTATGCAATATATATATACACCCTTTTAAGTAGGATAAATTACATATTTTTACCCTTTAGGTATGATAAATATTTATCACTTGTTTCTCAATATTTTAAAACCAAAAAGCAATATTGCAAGGGAATACTTTAAGTTGTATTAGTAAAGGTTATTTTAATGTTTGAGACATGTAAGGTTCAAACCTATTTCCTGCTATTAAAGTGGGTTTGTATTTTTTTAATAAGATGATGGGGATATGTTGTATTAATGTGATGTTGAGGATGTTGAGGGTTGGTAGCTCCTTCTCTTAGCTTTGGATTTGGGTTAGAAGGAACTTCAAGTGTTTGGGGATTCTCTCAATATCGTTAATTGTGCAAAGGGGAAATACAAATGCCACAATCTTCATCTAATCTTGGTTTTGGAAGAGGTATAGAGGCTCTATTCTCTTTTTAAAAATGTCTCTCCCAATCGAATATTCAGAGAAAGGAACCAGTCTGTAGATGATCTCTTGAAAGCAGATCTCCAGTTCGTCAAAGGGCAGTGTCACATCATGACTGAAGTGAAAGGTGTCTCTTCTAATTTTTTGCATCCTTGCCTTGTAGTTTTGGGAAATCAATATTTTATTTGATTTCTCAATGGTTAGTCTTTTGAATATTTGTCTGCTTCAATTTGGTATTTTTTCCTGTTTTGATCAAATCCTGTTATGATCTACATGTGATATCAATTTGATGCAGGAGCATTGGGACCTAGGAAGATCAGTTGAAGCTAGTCGACAAGAGGAGAGCCGACCAGAGGGAGTGCCGATGACCGCTGGTGCGTGAAGCAGATTGACTCATCGAAGTCAATAAGTCAAGCAGAAGCTGTCAAAGCAGTCGACAGGAGTGAAGAGGTCGAGAGTCGGCATGTTAATGTCAATAGACGATGAGTTTCCATAGAGTCGTAGGAAGGTCGACATGTTGTCGGACCACGACATCGATAGGTTGGATATGAGCCAAGCGAGGAAGAAGGGGCAAAATGTCAAAGCCTTGGGTTGCAGAGTGAAGCTGACAGATGAGTCAAAGCTGACGGAGGACAGTATGGTCAACATGACGGTTTACTGTAGCTTGTCAGAGGGAAGTGTAGAAGTCAAGGACCATACTTGGAAACAGTTCGGGGTTACTAAGGAAGTTAATGGTAGTTATTACATGTGGGTGAAGACATGACAGATGTCGTCACAGGTAGAGGCTGTGCAGCACGGTCGGAACGCTGACAGTTGTAGGTCTGCAGGATCATGGAAGGATTCGTTGACGGAGGATGCATGTCTCGGGGATCGCAGTGGTCTTGGGAACAACAGCAGTAGAGTAGAAGATGAGGGAGTTTGGATCAGTTGAGGGACAGTTCCATTTTGTTGGAGTTGCAGAGCAGAGTGTGGGGGAAGTTCTATAGATTGGAGGGAACAGTCACACAACTTCCGAACACAGAGAAGATCGAGCCATAGCTCAAAGTTCCGCAGCGAACTAGGAGAGTGTGAGGTCGACACACTGAGAGAGCACACCACAGTTACTTATGCATTGTAACGGCTGGGGCTGACAAGTAGTTAGTCAATTATATTTACAGTTATTCCGCATTGTAACCGATTGGTAGAAGTAATATAAGCCACTTTTGGCATCCTGTTTTACACCTTGTTCATGTGATCATTATGGTCGTGTCATGTGTAATGTTAAGCAAGAAACTTGTTGCGATAAGGAGACTTGCGTCAGTTGGTATCAGACCCATATCATCCTGATATTTGAAGGATAGCATCAGTGGTATTAAGCCTGCAAGTGTGTTAAACAACTCCAGATGAGGTTGGGTAGAGTTGTACACGACTTGTTGAAGTCCGGTTGCTATTAGACGAGTGGGAGTTTCAACAGAGGTTGAAAATGTCTCATAGAGGCGTTAATGTCCGAGGACAAAGATCGCGTGGTGTAGCAGTCACAGTTGATCGTGCGATGTTCGACGAGTGCATCCGAACAATGTGAACTTTGACAAATGAAGTTGCAACGATCAAAGAAATCCAAAGGTGTGGTTGTATTCTTGATGCGTTAGACCACAACGACGAGGAAGTGGAAGAAGTGGAACCACGGGAAGCAGCAGAAGATGAACCAGAAGAAAAAATCATCAAGCTTCTGACGGATATGAGAGGTCGAGCAAAGATAGATGTTCGCGCCTACTAAGGGAGTTTAGACCCAGAAGACTTGATCGACTGGTTCAGATAAATGGAGAAATACTTCGACATAGAGCAGATCGAGGATCCTAAACGGGTTAATACTGCATGTCTGAGGTTGAAGGGTCATGCCTCATTGTGGTGGGACAATGTGTAGGATGACAGAGTCAAGAAGGGTAAGGATAAAATCAAGTCTTGGGACAGGATGGTCGCTAAGTTGAAGGGGAAGTTCTTGCCAAACGACTATGTGATTTCCTTGTTTAGGAAGTTGCAGAACTTTCGACAAAAGGAGATGACCGTGAAGGAATACATAGAAGAGTTCTACAGATTGTCGATAAGGTCAGGGAAGAATGACGAAGGAGAAGAAGCTATCGCTAGGTACGTGAACGGCTTAAAATATGCCATTCAGGATTAATTGAGCATGTCTAGATTTAGAGCAGTGGGCGAAGCCTACCAGTTAGCTCTGAAGGCAGAAGAGAAACTGTCGAGAAAATCCGAAGCGACTAGAGGTAGGACGACTGGTCGGAGTGCAAGGACTGTTTCTACAAAAGACCAAAGTAGCGGTTACAGGAGGCAAACTATCGAAGATAGTTGACATGCGGAAGGGACATCGACAAGGGAGAAAGAACAAGAAAATCGATGCGATGGTCGTGAGAACTGCGGTCGAGGTGGCCCATCCGAAAGAAAAGGAGCTAACACACCAGCCATAATCAGTTACAAGTGTCATGGAGCAGGACACAAGGCATATGAATTCCCAGAGAACCTACATGCTGCAGAGGAGTCGAAACCCAGACGTTGAAGGGATGAACAAGTCAACGAGAGGGAAGAGTTGGCATCCGACAGCAGTAGAGAGGAGAAAAGAAGGAACCAAAGTCTGATGGTCGGCATAAAATTGGTTCAATAAGAAAAACGCGACGAGCAAGAGCCGGCATAGAGGAAGGCGATCTTTTGAACGAAGGTGCGAATCAGCCAATGGTGTTGCAAGACCATAGTAGATGGTGGAAGCACTAAGAATCTTGTGTCGAAAGAAGTCATCAAAAATATCGGGTTGAAATGTCGAGAACATCCACACCCTTACAAGATCTCATGGTTACAGAAGGGACACCATGTGAAGGTGACCAGACAGTGCCTGATTAACTTCAAGGTTGGGAAGTTAGAGGACAACATACTGTGCGAAGTAATCCTAATGGATGCATGCCATTTGTTGTTGGGAAGACCATGGCAATATGATTGGAAAATGATTTATGATGGTCGAGCCAACACAGTCACTGTGTGGAAAAATGGCATGAAAAGGACTCTTAAGCTGAAACCGAAGGAGCAAGCCGACGGTAAGTAGGGTGAGAGAAACTTTTGGGAGAAGCGTGTGTTGATGTGTTCAGCAAAAGAATTCCTCATGGAATAGGAGAAGCAGTCGAGATGTTTTGCGATCATTCCAAAAGGACCATGTGTCGAGAGTGTGATAAGGGAGAAAATTCCAGTCGAGGTCGGAGATATGCTCTAAGAGTTTCGAAGCATAATGGTCGATGAGACACCGACGGGATTGTCGCCGATGAGGAGCATATCCCATCAGATCGACTTGATTCCAGGGTCGAGTCTTCCAAACAAAGCACCAGATAGGATGAGTCCGACAGAAGGTCAAGAACTCAACCAATAGGTCTAGGATTTGTTGGACAGAGGATTGATTAGAGAGAGTCTGAGTCTGTGCATGGTACCAACAGTATTAGTGCTGAAGAAAGGTGGAGAATGGAGGATGTGTACAGACTCCAGAGATATCAACAAGATCATGATCAAGTATCGGTTTCCATTTCCAAGAATGGATGACTTGATGGATTTTTTGAGTGGAGCGAAGTACTTCACGAAGATAGACCTAAAGAGCAGTTATCACCAGATTCGGGTTAGAGAAGGAGACGAATGGAAGATGACATTCAAGACGAAGGAAGGGCTGTATGAGTGGTTAGTCATGCCATTTGGATTGACTAATGCACCCAGTACATTCATACGATTGATGAATGAAGTACTGAAACCATTCTTGGGAAAGTTTGTCGTAGTCTACCTAGACGACATTCTGATTTTCAGCCGAACAAAGACAGAACACTTGGGGCACATTCGATAGGTATTGCAAGAGTTGCAGGAAGAGAAACTGATGGTGAACCTGTAAAAGTGTTTCTTCGTGAAGGAAGAACTAGTATACTTGGGATTCGTAATCTCGGGTAAAGGGTTGGTGATGGACCCAGAAAAGGTGAAGCCGATATTGAATTGGCCTGAATCGACAAGCGCGACTCAAGTGAGGAGTTTCCATGGAATTTCCACTTTCTACAGGAAGTTCATCAGGGAATTCAGTCAGATTTGTGCACCATTGACAGAATGCATTTGCAAAGGAGAGTTTAAGTGGACGGAAGCAGCCCAACGAGCTTTCAACAAGTTGAAGGAAAAGGTCACTGAGAGCCCAGTGTTGGCGCTCCCAGATTTCGACAAAATTTTCCAGGTCGATTGCGACGCAAGTGGAATCGCAATTGGAGCAGTGTTGATCCAGGAGGGACGACCAATTGCATTCTTCATGAGAAGTTGGATGATGCGAAGCAGAAATATTCGGTCTATGACCAGAAATTCTATGTTATTGTCCAAGCATTGAAGAAGTAGAGGCATTACTTGTTTCCCAAGGAATTTGTGTTGTGCATAGATCACCAAGCACTGAGGTAGCTGAATACTCAGTCGAAGTTAAATTAGCAGCGCATGAAATGGGTCTAATTCCTACAAGGATATACGTTCATGTTGCAACATAGGTTGGGCAAGTCGAATAAGGTTGTTGATGTGCTGAGTAGAAGAGTTGCATTGTTGAACATGACGATAGTTGAGGCAGCAGGAATAGAGTCGGTGAAGGCAGAATATGCAATCGACGAGGATTTTGTGAAAGCATGGGAAGCTTGTCGTGAACATGGAGTGTTGACAGAACTCCATACTTGGATTATTTTATCCAAGAGGGATACCTATTCAAGGGACGACAGTTGTGTATTCCTAGAGGATCAGTGCGGGAGAACCTAATTCGAGAGTTGCATAGCGATGGATTAGCGGGTCATTTTGGCATCGACAAGACCAGGGCATTGGTCGAGGAAAAGTATTACTGTCCAGGGATGGCGATAGATGTCGGAAAGTAGGTTCGACATTGTATATTTTTCCAGTTGGCAAAAGGAAGAAGTCATAATATGGGGTTGTATAGACCATTGTCGATACCAAATACCCCATGGGAGCACCTGAGCATGGATTTTGTGCTAGGATTGCCGAAGACACAGCAAGGAAGCGACTCAATATTTGTTGTAGTCGACAGATTTTCAAAAATGGCACACTTTATTCTGTGTCAGAAGACAAGTGACTCCACAGGAATTGTTGTACTATTCTTCAAGGAAGTAGTCAGATTGCATGGGTTGCTGAAGAGTATCACATCGGACAAAGATACCAAGTTTATGGGACATTTCTAGAGAATCCTATGGAAGAAACTGGACATGAGGTTGCAGTTTAGCTCAGCATATAATCTGCAGACAGACGGACAGACCGAGGTGGTGAAAAGAAGTTTGGGAAGCCTTCTAAGATGTTTGATGGTTGATAGACCCAAGCAGTGGGAGAACGTGTTGGTGCAAGCGGAGTTCGCATACAACAATTCTATGAATCGATCGACAGGTTTGAGCCCATTCTAGATTGTTTAAGGAAGAATCCCACACGGAGTGGTGGATTTGGTCAAGTTGCCGACAAAAATCAGGAAAATCACGGATGTGGAATCATTCGCAGAGCACATGAAAGAATTTCATGAAGATGTGCGAAAGCACATAGAAAAGAGCAACACGGCATACAAGTTGAGAGCCGACAGAAAGAAGAGACTGCATTCGTTCAACGAAGGAGACTTGGTCTATGCTCATTTGCGAAAGGAGAGATTTCCGACAAGAACCTATAATAAGCTGAAGTTGAAGAAGATTGGACCATGTAAGATTCTGAATAAAATATCGGACAACACTTATGTGTTGGAACTGCCGAATGACTTGAGCATTTCACCAACGTTCAATGTCTCATATCTGTACAAGTTTGAAGAAGGTTCAAGCAGCAGAAGCGAAGAATTGTCGAACATCGATTGGACAACGCAGATTCCAAATCAACATAAGGAGGAGATCGCAGAAGTAATAGAGGAACGCGAAGTCGGGCATATGCGCAGTTCGCAGAGAAAGGAATACTTGGTGCGATGGAAGGATGATGAGTTGTAGGAGGTGACATGGATTTCCGAAGAAGAGTTCAGGAGGCTGACGGAGCAGTCGAGTTCTTTTTCACCTGGGGAGTCTGATGCAGGAGCATCGGGACCTAGGTAGATTAGTTGGAGTTAGTCGACATGAGGAGAGCCGACCAGAGGGAGTGCCGACGACCGCTGGTGCGTGAAGCAAATTGACTCGTCGAAGTCAATAAGTCGAGCAGAAGCTATTGAAGCAGTCAACAAAAGTGAAGAGGTCAAGAGTCGACATGTTAATGTCGATAGACGACGAGTTTCCATAGAGTCGTAGGAAGGTCGACATGTTGTCGGACCACGACATCGACAGGTTGGATATGAGCCAAGCAAGGAAGAAGGGGTGAAATGGCGAAGCCTTGGGTTGCATAGTGAAGCCAATAGATGAGTCAAAGTTGATGGAGGACAGTATGGCCGACATGATGGTTTACTGTAGCTTGTCAGAGGGAAGCATAGAAGTCAAGGAGCGTACTTGGCAATAGTCCGGGGTTGCTAAGGAAGTTAATGGCAGTTATTGCAGGCAGGTGAAGACATGACAGATGTCATCATAGGCAGAGGCTGTGTAGCAAAGTTTGAACGCTGACAGTTGCAGGTCTGCAGGATCATGGAAGGATCGGCTGACAGAGGATGCATGTCTTGGGGATCACAGTGGTCCCAAGAACATCAGCAACAGAGTAGAAGACGAGGGAGTTTGGATCAGTTGAGGGACAGTTCCATTTTGTTGGAGTTGCAGAGCAGAGTTCGGGGAGAAGTTCTGTAGATTGGAGAGAACAGTTATACAACTTCCGAACACAGAGAAGATCGAGACATAGCTCAAAGTTCCGCAGCGAACCAGGAGAGGGTGAGGTCAACACACTGAGAGAGCACGCCACAATTACTTCTGTATTGTAACGCCTGAGGCCGACAAGTAGTTAGTCAATTGTATTTACAGTTATTCTGCATTGTAATCGATTGGTAGAAATAATATAAGCCACTTTTGGCATCTTGTTTTACATTTTGTTCGTGTGATCATTGTGGTCGTGTCATGTGTAATGTTAAGCAAGAACCTTGTTGCGATAAGGTGACTTGCGTCACAATTGGATGACAAAAGGGGAATTTTTCAGATGATAGTTTTTGAAGTATTTGTCCTTGCATAGTCGCTCTTCCTCAGAGGCTTCCTTGTCTGTGTTGTACCTAGGTTTCAAATCTATTTTTGGGAGGCAAAGGAGTTTCTTCATTGCTTTTGTTATCTTATAGAAGATCAGGGGTATGCATACAGTGGTTTATGATTGCAGACATAGTGGCTCTTGTTTTTCAGAGGCTTTGTTTATTACAGGTTGTTATTTATGACAAGATAAGGGATGAACTTCCTGCAACTCCAATGTCTTCTAGTATTTTGTGGAGCTCTAATTTTTGTACCCAATTTGGGAGATACAAATGATTTCATGCACACAATGGACTAGAATTTGTCCTCTACTTGCAGCTTCAATGGATTTGTTTGCCTACGTTTGATGCGGGTTCAAATGAATAGGGGGCGTACTCAATGGATTTTGATTGCAGGCACAGTGCTTTTGTATTTCAGAGGCTCTGCTTCTTACAGTATGTGGTTTATGGAATGAAAATTCAAGGGACGAACCAACTCCATTGGATACCTCTAGTTTTTGTGGAGTTAGGATTTTGTTCCCAATTTTTGGGAGACACAGGTTTTTGTTACAACATTGAAACAACTTTTTTGAGATCTTTGCTCAGCTCCCTTTTTGGATCTTGCCTATACACAACATCTTTGGGATCTAACAGTTATACACTTTGATATTTTTTGATATCTCTAAAGATTTTGATCTTTTTGTACTTAACTTGCGTTGATTGATCTCTTGATCAATTAATTATGTTTTACAAAGGTTACTTGGGTTTGTAGCCTATGAAGATAGATAGATTACTTGTTGATTAAGATTCTCTTTGAACTTCTTACAGCCTGGATAAGACTATGGTTTTTTAGAATCTCGAAGAATGTATTTAAATTTCATTATAGAATATAAATGAGTTTTGTCTAAGGAAAAAAAAGCTCCATATTTAAAAATCAAATGCAGAATTTACTCGTAAAAATACATTTCAAAATAAAATGGATTTGCATTTGAAAATTTTTCATTTAGTAAAGAATTTTAGTTATTTATTTTAAATTCAAGAGAAGCATTATAATTGGTTTTTATGTGGGTGAAATGATTATAAAAAAAAATCAACAATCTCTTTAGTTAAGTTATCATGATAGGGCATTATTGCATTAAACTAACTCGATATTAATCGTTTATTTGGATCTTTGAAGAAATTGAACTATTCATGAGTAGCTTTACATATCACTGTCTTGAATATGAAATGAAGATGAGGAAAATTATTATTCTTTTATGTTAGATAAATTATACATTTTAATCAATAATTTTAAAATTGTACATAAATATATATACATATACATATCTATAATCTACAAAACAAAGAACATAATATCAACACACATGTACACATAAATTTCATTAATTTGTCAAAATCAAATTTATATGATCCTCAAAATAAAACCCACACAAGTTTAAAGAAGCACAATTTCATCCATCCTCAACCAATCCCATCCATCACCACTTTTTTTTTTCACAGAAAAATGCAACTTATTATTAATATACGAAATAGTAAAATATGTCCAACTGTCAAGAATATAACAAAGTCATACAAATCTGTCAGAAGTAGCCCCCGGGCCATACCGGTTACATCAACATAATGTATCAATAAACTGTTCTGAAAATGACATAAAAAGGTGCCACAATACCCTAAAATTCCATAAGACAAACCAGAAATGCATCCACTAACATAACAGAAATCTACAGCCACCTCAACAAAAATACATAAGTCTCATAATAGGTCCAAAGTATATATAACCACATATGCCAAATACCAAAAGCATCCCCAGCAGATATGTAGACGCCATCCATCACCACTTTAACTTATATTATTCCATTATCATCATTTCATTACCTTGTAAAGAAGCACAATTTCATCCATCCTCAACCCATCCATCACCCCTTTAATAACTTATATTATTCCATTATCATCATTTCATTACCTTGTAAAGAAGCACAATTTCATCCATCCTCAACCCATCCATCACCCCTTTAATAACTTATATTATTCCATTATCATCATTTCAATACCTTGTCAATGCCATATTTTTATTTTTATATCAAAAATGCCTTTACTACTTTATTTCAATTTTCCACTCAAAGTACTAAGCTCACCATGGTATGCTCTTTTAGTTGCAACTTGTGATCGTAAGGCCTTCATAGTACGAGCAACTTGACGAACTCTTAGTGCACTGCACTACTCTGTGCCTCAAGGACATGACAATTTATACGTCCAACTTGTTCTATGAGTATATTCCAAAGCACTTTTTTTGGTTAAACATATTGCATATAGAGTACTCATGATGTGTGTACTATGAGTAAGAGTGAGTAGGAGATGGATTAAAGACACTTAAAACACATTTTTTGGGTGATTATTTAGATGTGATTTTGGTGTTGTTTTTAGTGTCATTATGCTTTTATTTATGATTCCATCATGTTTTTGAAGATTTTAGTCATATCAAAATCAATTCATAGTTTTGAAAATTTTAGTCATATCAAAATCAATTCATAGTTTTGAAAATATCTAAAAATTAATAGATTAATTTAAAAAAATGCTTTCTTAAATTTTTATGGAAGTTGAAAAAAAAATTATATTGTGAATATCATTTATCATACAAAATCCCTATGTTGTATTTAGGTTAAGGAAACATGTTCATGGGTAAAAGGTTGCGAGTGAGAATTTTGAAATTATCTCTCAAATTTATATCTTTCCCATAGGCAACTTTATATCTTAGTTTGAATTATAACATGTGTTTGGTATTCACATTGTTGTAAGCTTACCAAACCTTACAACAAAGAGAAGTGTTGGTTGGTTTACTTCCTTTAGTCCATCACTCTTAAACCCTTAAGCATTTGTTAGGAAATTTTATTCTCCAATGTTTATTCAAGCCTTTCTTGAGTTTGATTAGGGTTCCTCTACAATAGGAGTGAATGGGACTTTCTTTTGTGATTTTAGGTCTTATGGGCCTTGTTGTTTACCATCGCCCAATAATTGCAATAGATGTAAACAAATTTTCATTAATCACACTTCAATATCATTCCTTCGACAACTTACATCTCCAAACTGCTTATCGTTCATATATTATGTATAATATGAGTAACTTTTCCACTTGAATCAACATTCTCGTGGCAACATATTTGTGGATGTCACCACTTTTTTGAATCCTAATGAAATTCATCAACCTAATCACTCAGGTATCCCTCTACAACATCAAATCAAATTATATGATAGTGTATAAGAACTAAAGACTTAAGACATGCCTCCAATAATAATATTCAATGTCTTTCTCAACAACATCCCTCCCTCTCTTCCTCATTATGTTCGATGTAAGTGGTCATGAGTTTGTTTTTAGCAAGGATAATGGGTACAATATTCAACTATAAGTTAGGGTCCTATCTCCCAATCCATGTGATCAGAGTTGTTGAATCACCCTTAAGTCAACTTTAAAGGAGTTGTGAACCATTTGTTGGCTTTAATTAGCATACCAAGGTCCACTTAGGTGTCCAACAAGGCCCAATATAGTCTAGTGCCGACATATTCAATCCCTACAAGAATGAAGGTCTCACCGCCAATACTTAAGCTAAGGGGATTATGTTGTGGGAGGAGATTTACCATTCAAAGTTGTGCTTAAGCAATAACCATTTCATTTTCTTACTCTATTCATCCACAACTCACAATCATCGTAACAAACATTTATATTAAAAGTAAAAGAGAATATTGAGATACAACAACATTTTGATCATCCATATAACAAAGTACAACCATGATCTAGATAATAGGGGGCATTTTCATTACTTTGATCCAATGCTATCAACGGATACAACATCATCTTTGCAATGGAAATACAAACCCTACCAACGATCAACCAACTACAACAACAATCATAACCATATCATATCTAGCCATAAGAATAATCACAACCAATCATTTACCATAACCCTTAGAGCCTATTTATACAATGTAGGTCCATGTTCATTTATGATTATGTCAAAACCCAAATTTAATTAAATTATTCAGCAACATAATTACTAGCCATCATGTACTAATAAGATAGTCAATATAAACTACAAAATTGGGGATTCTTTTATGTTATGTTGGGATGCCATAAATTTGATTGGATTCTTTCCTCTACTCCACATTGTGCCATTGTGAGATTGTTGTCATTTGAATTGATGTAGTGTTCTCATGTTGTTTTGCACAAAAACTAAGGGTAAGTACCAAAACTAAGGTAGCAAAAGTAGATTTTTACTTTAAACAACATTATATCTATTAGAATTGGATGCACTCATAAACTAATTTGGGTTTATAACGTATTCATGGTTTGAGTAATATTATTAATAACAATGAGTATTAGTTTTCTTAATTTCATGCTTTAATTTTACTAAATGTTATGCATACTAAATCTACCAACTTATTTATATAATTCAAATATGGAACATTTTGTTTAGAAGTAGGACTTTTTCAACAAATATCATTGACTTAATCTTGATATATAACAATGTTGATGGTGTTGTTCTCTCCACTTTTGAGGATGGAAGTCTATTTCTAAAATTCCAAAAATCCAAGTAGATTCATGGTAGTTGTTATTGATTAAGCAACATAACCAATGATTAAGGTAGGGCAAACAAATTACCTCCTTGACGGATGTGACGTTCTCAAAACCCTAATGACCTTGAAACCACTAGCAAAGTCAAGAACCACACATAAGCTATTTAAATTAAACCAGATTGGAAGACATAAATATTTAATTATAATATAAATATAATTAAATTCATATAATCAAGATAGGAGGGAATTACTTCCTGGTTTGTAATCCGGTGACATGCCATTGTTTATCATTTTGATTGCAAAAAGTGATTCATCACACTTTAATACTTTTATTACACATAAAAAAAAATTTCCTGAAAAAACATGCATTATATTAATTGAAATATAGCACATTCTACACAGACTATACAATCATATCTTCCACATATTTCTGCTAAGAGAAATATCAAAGCTACCAAGATGTAGTCCTCCATATACTATTCTGTACATTCGTGTATTAAAATATGACTATAGATTAATATCAGTCATACCTCAAAATATCATTTAGTCCCAAAAAATAATGCCCTCAAACATTGGGCATATTAGCAAAAAATAAGTATGGTTCAAAAACTAGATATACTACATTGATCAGTGATTCAAAAATAAAAAGCCTAACCTTCAATGACCTTGTGGTCGGTCATTGAAGAAAGATTAGCTAAACAAAAAATGGTCCTAGGTCAATTTCTAGCAGAGTGTCATCAGAATGCTCCCACCTCGCCACGTCCCTTCAGTTTATCTTACACGAAGAGTATACCATCTCAAGAGCTCATTTGTGCAATTCCAACAACTCTAACTATATTTTAAACAAAAATGATTAAAAAAATCACTAAAAAATGATAAAATGGTCACTGTCCGCATATGGAGATTAGGTGAGTGCGCCTCGAGCCCAAGTTTGATGACGTAACTGAGGCAGAGGTCACCCTTTCGTGCACATGATGTTTCAAAATGCTTGAGTCACTACAGTGCCCAAAAGACTATTACGTCAAATCAAATTCGAATTTAAGTTATGTGGAATGATTTCATTGGATAGCAGTACTGTAAATTTGAAAGTCGTCAGACATTTGTTAGACACCCTCAAGCTCTTTATAGCTGCACTCAGTTTTGAAGCGATGCCGTCATGATTACATTAAAGCCCACCTGAAACACACTGCACTAAGTTTTGAAGCGATGCCATCATGATTACATTAAAGCCCACTTGAAACACACTGCACTCAGTTTTGAAGCGATGCCGTCATGATTACATTAAAACCCACCTGAAACACACTGCACTCAGTTTTGAAGCAATGCCGTCATGATTACATTAAAGCCCACCTGAAGCACTCTCGGAGTGGGCTTTTTAGCATCATGTACATAGGCTTTTTAGCATCATGTGCATAGGCTAACTGTGTACAATTAGCAACCCCGTTATACAACAATATGACAATAGCCCATTAAAACTTATTCTCAATTAGCAACCCCGTTATACAACAATCTGACAAAGCCCATTAAAAAGGGAGTTTAATTACTCTGAGTGGTAAATAAATGTTGTTATACAGTCTGACAATAGCCCATTAAAGAGCATTCTGAGTGGTAAATAAATGCTGTCATAGTCTGATGGTGTTTGTAAGCTACCGATCAACACAGTTGGGTGTCAACGTAAAGTTCTAGTAATGGCTAGATCACCTTTTCAGAGCTGGGAATTCGTCTCTGCAATTGCATAATATAGAAAATTGAAATCTGCTTCACAATATTCTACCGTTGCATTCAATAACGTACAGGTTGGCTGGCTAGGGCTCACACAGCTAACGATAAGTGGTCATAGGTTCGAATCCCGCGGTGATCCGCTGTCATTTCGGATATTCAGAGAGCTCGAGAAAAATCGGACGTACATTCACATTAAGTGTGCCTTGGGCGGCGGTATTACCGTTAAAAGACGTACCCCACGCACGAATAGCACATGTGACAGCGACGTGAAATCGGCTACTCTGACTGTGCCTCTGACGTCCGGCATGGCTGATGGGACTCTTTGGTGGTGGTGGTGACTGGTTCATCCTCGTATGTTGCCCGTACTTTTCAGAGCACATCTCAACCGACACGTGGCAAGCCTCCTGTCGCTTTCAGGCATGATGACAGGGATGATAATCATAACATAGCATCATCCCATCCCATGTGATTGGTAGCCCATGTGCCCCTTTCATGGGCATATGCATGGGGCTCACATGTCATCATCATGACTACACGTAATTAATGTGGTACGTAGAAAAGGATGGGATATCAAATTTATTTAATAAAATAAATTTGCCTATATTGATATCCCAGTAATTCAATAATTGTATAGTTAAATAAAAAAGAAAAATAAAGAGGATGAGAAAGTGTTCACAAGGTTGTGTTTGCTAAGTGCTATCCATGTCTGGATTTCTTGGAAGATATATTTATTTAATGGCAGGCAGGAGGTGCTCACAAGATTCTTTAAAATTAGTCATCCTGTCGTTTCCCTGTAACCCATATGTAAACACCTAGAGTTAGCTTGTCCATATCACCTTTATTTTGTGTGTAATAAGACCCACATCTCTATGTCACAAGTTTCTCTTAGGAGGAAATAGTCATGGAAACTCACATATTTTGTGTATATGAATTTTAATTTTTTATATTGCTACGGAGTAATCATTCTAATGGTTGGGAGATAAGTTTCATATTTTTCTTATTCATGTTTAACTTTTTTAACAAGATTTTGATTTATTGTATTTTGGTCGAAATGGTAGGCATTTCCATTTAGGACATCTTGGCCCCACATTGATGAGACCTTGACTTTTTGTGTCTTTGGTAGGCATCTACATTTTGGACATCTTGACCATTTTTTTCAGAGAGAAAAAAATGCAACTTGTTATTTTCAGAAGAAAATCAAAGTTACAACCAACTTTTCTGTTTAACAACAAAATCTTTTTCAACATAAAACAACATAAGATCTTGGTGTCTTCTAACATGTATAAACTGGAAGGAAAAACAAGTTTCAACTTTAATTCACTTGCTCCACAAAAAAAATATAACTTATGCTCTCATTCTTTCTACAGTCTACAAAAGCTATATGAAGAAAGCATTCTAAAAAGAACCAGAGCTTCATAAAGTCCTCATAGTACCCTGTTCAACTATATCACTATCCAAAAATTCTGCAAAGTGAAGGAACCCATCCATAGGACCAATGGCTTCCTTAAAAAGACGATCAACCTCCAAATTTGCCTCTCAATACACATGATGGCAAATTAAGTGAGTAAAGGAAGAGGTCAAACTTTTCACTTCCCTTAGCCATGGCTCCAACAAAAGAACATCGATATTTGCCTTCTGGTTTAGCCAATCTATAATAACCACATAATCTCCAAATAGTTTTAGTGAGAGGAGACCTCTGGTAGCTGCAAACCATAGAAGACAACTTGACCAGAGAAGACAACCAGACATCTTGACCTTAGGTTGAGCCTAAGTTTCATATTAAATGTGGCTTATAGGTTATTGCACCTAGACTAGGGTTTATAGGGTTTATAGTGGTTTATAGTGAACCCATGTCTTACCTAGGTAATCCCTTCCAATGACTAGTTCCCTTCGATCTAAGAAAAAAAGGTTAAGCTATCGATGGTAGATTGATCACTTAGGGTTTAATGGTAGCTAGTCAGATTTGAACCCATGTCTTACCTAGGTAATCATTTCCAATTACTAGTTCCCTTAGATCTAAAAGAAAAAAGTTAAGTTCTCGATGGTAGATTGATCATTTAGGGTTGATTTTTGTTCATTGTTAGTTATGGCTCAAATTTGCGTGAGTTCTTGAATGAGCATATTGTTGAGTTATAGTTAGGTATGCCAAATAGAGTAGTTCTAATACGGTATTCATGCTTCATTCAACCATTTAGCGCTTTTTTTTTCAACGAACAAAAAAACGTTTCTTGCTATTCATAATGTGAATCAAAGAAACTTACAAGTGTCTCCTATCCCATGGATAGTTCGGTGTGTTTCTATACAAAATACTTTCTGAAAATTGTTCATTTGTGGCATCTAAACTTGACATCCAAAACAAGACTTTTACATGATATCTCATATCAACAAATGAGTTTCTTAATACAATTAGTCATATGAAATTTTTAATCCCAATATGTTCTAAAATAAAACATATAATAGAAAAACTAAAAGATCCTATAATGTCCCTCTTCCCTAAGATGGTGATCTGCAAAATAAGAGAAGTATAGGACACAATTTTCTTGATGCAGTCCTTTCTTGGAAAGTATATCAGTTCACTGGTTAAAATACCTCGAGATATGTTGAAAATTGACCATAGAAAACTGATCCAATAATGTAGTGATCCTCGATTTCCAATGACCAAAAGTCACCACCCGTAATTGACAAATGCCTCGTGCCCAGTCCATGATTACCGTGAAATCACCAAGAACCTATAAATTATTGGCCCTCTGGAGTCTCTTATAATTTTCCATTTCCAACCATTTAGCACTTGTAATGAATATGTAACAATGCACATAATCATACTCATAACTTTTACATGGTCTCTTAACCAAAATGCTAATATGAGGCATCTATCAAGGTACCCATGTTATTGGTAATCATTCAACTATTTGGTTTTTATTAGTGAGATGTATTGTTACACAGGTCACCAAGAGGGGCAATAATTAACATTGTATCTTTTATATGCATATATGATTCCTTAATTAGCATGTTAGATTGAAGCACCTAGAAAAACACCTATGTCATTGGAATCATTCAATCATTTAATACATCAATAAAAATACTTATATAATTTGTAGTCATTCAATCATTTGGTTTCTATGGTTGAAATATATTAATGCATTGAAATGTATTAATACATAGATAATCAAAAGTAGTAGAAATTATAGATATGGTTCCTTAAATAACATTTTTTACTAGAATGTCTAAATGAAATTGTGGATATAATTCCTTAAATAACATATTTTAGTAAAACATGTCTAAAACATTAGACAAATCATTGGAAATCATTCACCCCTTCAATCCTTGTAATGTAAATGACCTAGAAATATGCTTCAAGCCAACATCTAAACGTATAACTTTCCCTTTATATGAAATATGCTTTGGAAAGCCTTACCCTTTATATGAAATATGCTTTGGAATGCCTTATTGTCTATATATGATTAGAATGGTTTTGATAATGCACAAGCCACACCTTTCCCTTTATATGAAACGTGTCTTGGAAAGCCTCATTGTTTAAATATGATTACAAAGGGTTTTGATAATGCACAAGCCACACCATTGACACCATTGATTAAGAGTACTCATGTCTATGAGTTGATTAAGAGTACTCATGTCTAAACTCATATAGGCTATGATAGGTCTAATAAGGATTAAACCACTTGTTAAACTCATATAGACTATGATAGGTCTAATAAGGATTAAACCACTTGTTGTATATGATTATGATAAGTCTAATAAGGATTAAACCACTTGTTGTATATGATTATGATAGGGTAACAAGGATTAGACCACTTGTTGTTGTTATTACAACTCATATAGATTATGATAGGTCTAATAAGGATTAAACCACTTGTATATGATTATGATAGGGTAACAAGGATTAGACCACTTGCTATTGTTATTATAGAGGTTTACCATTAATGTTATAACATGTTTTTTTGTTTTGAATTAACTTTGTTTATGATTTTAATGTTATGTTTTTTTTTTTGGGGTTTTTTCCACTTGTAATTGTTATTTATATGGTGTTAGTGATATTTGTCACTTTTAGTAACATAGAGTTATATTTTTATATAGAGATTTTATCCTACATTAATGGTTTGTTTCTTATTTTATATCTATAATTTTGAATTATTTTATTATGTTGAAAAATACTAAATTTATAACCTAGTATAATAAAGATATTGTCATATAGATAGCACCTACATCATCATATTTTGGTTTCAAAAACTATATAATATTTATAATAAGTAATAATAACAACATTATATAGTAGTGAAATATAGATATAAACAAAAAATATAAATATTTCTATATATGAAGAATATATATATATATATATAGATGTGGTTCATTGTTTCGAATATCGGTTCTAATTACATCCATGGAATATCTCTCTGAGGGGGAGTCACTATTGTTGATGGTGTTAATCGCCAGCTTTGATTACAGAGCCTAACTCGGTGAAAACATCGAGTGAGGTCCCTAATACAATTGCAACACAACCACCTGAAGATTTGACTCTGATACCTCATGCTTACCAAAACAACTCTCAACCACTCAAGCTAACTCACCAAATTATAAATTAATATATACACTTAATATAAACAATATATATTATATATATATAATAATAAATTTTTTTATTTTTTATTATATATATATATAATTAATTATAATTATATTGTGGATTTACATGCATAGTTATCTATTCTTAAACTTTGATTTTCAAATCTTTGACCCCGACAAACTATATCAATTGCATTCAATTGTCCTTTGCTTTTGGTATGTCGAAATCAAAACCTTTTATGATGGAGTGTAGTTTGTGTAATTATATAAGATTTAGCCCGACCGAGAGTGATGCTTACCGCATTTAAAGAAAAAGGCAAAATCAATGAAGATGGGAAGCACTTATTTTGATTGATGGAATGCACATGGCGTAGTAGGAATAAACAAACTAATAATTTGTAAGCATTTATAGTCAAATTAAAATCCCTAAAGCTATGATGACTTTTTAAGTGACATACACAAGTGGTTCTTGGTGGCTCCACACTACCTACATTTCTAACATATGAGCATTATAACAACCTTTTCCATGTAGTGAAAGATGTTTTTCTAATACATTTTAATGATTTAATACTTATTAAAAGGTGGGATGTCATTTAAGGTATTATGAGATGCAATGTCATTTAAGGTAGTATGAGATGAAATGTTGTTTAAGGTTTAAAAAAATGATATTTGATTTTATTTAATGATTCTGACAACTTCATTATTGTACGAAATGAAACATATGAAACATATCGTATGTCTTAAGAAGAATTAAATTTTAATAAGCGAAATTTCACCATCCCTTCCTCACCAACCATTGAAACTTTTGGCCATAATGTAGTAATTGATTTCAAAAATTACGATATACCAATTTCAATATTAAAATTTAATGTAATGATTTTTGCTAGACTGTTAAAAACAAGTATTACTACAATTTTAAATCATTTTTTTGTTATTTTAAAGACAAACAAGGGTCATATGTGATCCATGGCATGTCCTTGCCACTAATTGTATCAATGGATTGGGTTGTCAAGTTGTGGCATTAATGAATGTGCAAGAGAAATTGTTATATAGTATTTTGTTTTTTCCATTAATATTTTGTTTTGAGTTTTGACCAAAGAAAACAATGACAACATACCTTTGTTGAACGCACTTGGTATTCACAGGTAAATTATTGTCTTTATGGTGCACTAAACAAATAATCAAGATAATAAGTAATTACATAAGCATTTTTCTTATGAATGAGCAATATATAATCAATGATTTTGTGCATGGATACAATGACTACAATGAATTGATTTTATTGATTTTTGTACTAAACTTTGGACCAAGAAGGATAGGTAGAAGTATATGAGATTTTATGAGTCGGGTTTGTCACAGGCACTTGTTATGCCTCGATTAAAATTTCAAACATCTATTATTATTATTGCTAGTATGAGTTAACATGAATACCAATTATGATATTGTTACATTCTTCCCTAGATTGATTCAGTTGTTTACATTGCCAAAATTCAGAGATCTCACTGATTTGGACAAGGAGTGGGTTGCTTTATTTGTTGTAGATAAGGAAAGTTCCATTAAAGATCACATGTTAGAGTGTAACTAAGCTTTGCTTAGTTATGATTAAGACCCTATAGTGCAATACAAATTCAAATGAATTTTGTTCTAGAGTGATGTTGGAGGATCTTTCAAAAAGCTATGTATGGAGGAAATTGCAAGAAAAAAGAGTTCACAAATGAGGTTAGGTGTGCTTTTTGAAAATGAAATAGCAGGAACATAAGCATGAAAAGTTGTGGTTTAGGTGCATGAAAGAGAAGTCACAATAGAATGATGTGTAACATATGGTAAAGCACAATGAAATGCAATGCCATTTAAGGTAGTATGAGATGAGATGCAATTACTTATTATCTTGATTATTTGTTTAGTGCACCATAAATACAATAATTTAACTTTGAACACCAACTGCATTCAACAAAGGTATGTTGTCGTTGTTTTCTTTGCTCAAAACTCAAAACAAAATATTAATGGAAAAAACAAAATACTATATAACAATTGCTCTTGAGCATTCATTAACGCCACAACTTGACAACCCAATCCATTGATACAATTAGTGGCAAGGACATGCCATGGCCCACATATGACCCTTGTTTGTCTTTAAAGATAACACAAAATGATTTAAAATTGTAGAAATACTTGTTTTTAACAGTCTAGAAAAAATCATTACATTAACTTTTAATATTGAAATTAGTATATTGTAATTTTTGAAATCAATTACTACATTATGGCCAAAAGTTTATTAGAATTCAATTCTTAAGGAATATGATATGTTTCATTTCGTACAATAATGAATTTTTCATAATCATTAAATAGAATCAAACATCATATTTTTTATAAAACCTTAAACGACATTTTATCTCATACTACCTTAAATGACAGTGCATCTCATAATACCTTAAATGACATCCCATGATTAAGACCCTATAGTGCAATACAACTTCAAATGATTTTTTTTCTAGAGTGATGTTGGAGGATCTTTCAAAAAGCTATGTATGGAGGAAATTACAAGAAAAAAGAGTTCACAAATGAGGTTAGGTGTGCTTTTTGAAAATGAAATAGCAGGAACATAAGCATGAAAAGAAAATTACATGTGGTTTATGTGCATGAAAGAGAAGACACGATAGAATGATGTGTAACATATGATAAATCACAATGAATATGCATAATAGTGAACACACCAAGGAAAGATAAAAGTTGCACATGGAAGGTGAAGTGACTTGCACATGGAAATTATTATAGTTAGGAAATGGTAGAGTAGCATGAAGGAACAAAGAAAATTATAATAGTTACAATTATGAGGGAAGATGAAGAGTCACCCAAGGAAGATAACAATTCAACTATATTAAGAACAAATATGAAGGAAACATAAGGGTTGGGTTGATTATCCAATTATGGTGTAGAGTAATAAAGAACCAACCATTGAGCATCAATAGAGATCTAGGGAACATCTCTATAAATATGTACATGTAATCATATTTTTGTTAGTTAGAATGAATACATTTATCCCCCTTATAATCATGTGATTTGTAGATTCTTGAACATTTAATCTTGTAAATTGTTTCTCTACTCTAACTTGGGTGTGACATACTATTGCACTTAAGTTTGTAGAGGTTGAGAGACTTGAAGAGAATTGGGCCTATTACACTCTTAACTCAACATTTGTTATCAATGTACAAGGTGTGTAAACTTTAGGAGAGACAACTAAGTGAGTGGAAGTCTCATTGAACACTAAAAAGATATCATAATTGAGAGGAAGGCTTATTGAAAAATATAAAGAGATTCTAAGTGAGAAACATTATAAAACTAGTGAGAACAAGTGAAATAATTGTCATGAACAGAGAGTTATAGGCATTGGGAAGAATAAGGAAGGAGTTGGAGAATAGATACATAACTCAAAGCAAGTGGGTTATAACCATATGAGAAGAAGTGAGTGATATTGAAAATGGTTATGTTGCAACATAATTGATGAGACTTTTGAATGAAGGAAGGTCAAAGTTTCATGTTATGATGGAAGATTGAAGGCATGGAAGTTGATTCACTAGCAAAGTGAGATGGAGAGATTCACTATACTTTTTTTTAACCTCAGAAAAAACAACCTCCGGATTTTCTAACATGCCAATGGGGAAGACTTTGCACTGGTTGGCAATATGTAATTGTATATGAGAATAAACCCATCTCAAGCTCTTCACGAATACCCAAGATTGGAAGGATGCTGACATCACATCCTTAATATCATACCCATCTACTTGGGATCTAGCCTAACTTCCTTCCTAGTTCTTATCTTCCTTTTTTAACACTATGAATATTCCTCTCATGAAGGTTAGCATAAATGAAATCATCCTCTTCTTCATATCCAAGGATAATTCAATGAGTGTTGCAAAACATTCTAGTCAAATTTTCATCATATAAAATATTACAAAACAACATAAGCCAGATATCTATAATCTTCTTAGATTTACCTAAGAGGTTTGCTTCCGATTTTCTCTTGTAACTTGGGCACATTTGGATTGGTGTCATTATTCATTCCATTTTACTTTCCATAATTATATTTAAAGAGGGTGTCATTATATGATGGAGCATCTTGACTGCATATTTGAAGAATTCTTTATGTTATACTGAATTAGACTTAGGTGTCCAAGGTCCCGCCTTCTGAATCCAAGGAAGTTCATATTTTTTAAGATTAGCACCAGTCTAAGTTCCTCTTCTAGTGACAAAATTGATGGTTATACCTATTTCTTCATCACTATACCTTGGCTATGAGTTAATTAGGTTATCTATTCTTTGTCTTTCTATGTCCTATCATTTTGCAATCATCTCTAGATAGTCTTCAATACCATGTGTATTGACTTGATAATATGAACACCATGGATGTCTAGGTAGAGGATAGTCCTAGGCAAGGTACCCTACTTAATCATAGTTGTAACACCTTATGGATCTACATCTTCCATCAATACTACCTCCTTGACACCTACTTCCTCTTCTTTAGTCCCCTCCTCCTTGAAGTTGCAAATTGTTAGCTACCTAGAATGCATTCCTATCCAATCTATCATCCTGAGTATATAGAGTTTTGCAATTGTTTGTGTTGTGTGTAGAGGTTCCAAAAAATTCATAATATACCATGTTAGGTATGGAGGAAATATTTCTACAAGATTGGATAATGCCTAAGGTGATGCTTGTACATTCTAGAAATCTCACAAAATTTCCCACTTTAAGAAGTTTGAACATTCATAAAAGCATGATACTACATTGGTCCTTGAAAAGGAGTTTTGGTGGTTATAGGATTGAAGAGCATCACTTGATTCCATAAATGATTGTATAGACCCTTTAGATACTTGAGGAGTACATCTAGATTCTTGGGTGAGATACCTAATGCCATTACCATATTCCTGAACTTGGTGGTGTACTCTTGTACATTCTGTCCTTTCATTTGCTTGGAGTAATGCCAATGGATCCACTAGTCCTCTACATATCTGATAGGGTAGAATTGAGACTTAATGAGGGTTTTAAAATCCTCCCACTTAGTTACTAGTGGATAACCCTCCAACCTAAGTGCCTCTATGTGTCTTTCCCACCAGGTTAATGCACGACCCTCTAATTTTAGGCAAGCAAATGAAATTTTATGCTCCTCATCAACTTGATGGATACTAAAATAGAACTCTAATTGATGCAACCACTGATTCAACTTTAAAGCATCGACCTCACCTTGGTACGACTTGATATCAACTTTCACTTCCATCTTGAATAAAGACTAGGAAGGAATATTGGCATTGGAACTTGGTTTCTCTTTCTTAGACTCTTTCCTCGGCTCATTTTTTGGGTCACCTTTATCTTCTTACTTCCCTTTGATCTGATCTCCGAGTTAGAGCCTCCAAAATCACCGAAAGGTCCAAACTTGCTCTCTAGAGCCTCCATGAGGATTGACATGTTGCGTGAGATATAAACAACTTGTATTTCTAGCTTTGTAAATTGTCGCTCATAATCGTCCACCTCTTCTACACCAAACTCATCTGCCATGGCTAGGGTTTGAAGACTTTTTCGTTATTCTGCCACTAGATCCTATAATTTCCCACAAAACCCCAAAGAAACCTCGCTCTGATACCAATATGATCTATAAAATGTCGTGGATATTCCACTGCAACGGTTTGTAACAATGAATCTTACAACTTAGTTTCTTTTATTAATTTATTAAATAACTGGAACATAAAGGAAAATAACTAGAGCAAAGAAATACACAATCCACAAAATAACACAAGATATACCTTGGGAAAACCCACTATGGAGAAAAACTCAGCTAAAAATGAAAACTATGACTTGCTCTTTTCTTCTCTAATATGTAGTACAAATAAAAAGAAAGTGGTACTCTCTATGGAGTTACCTATGACTCGGTAGCCATAATGGCTATTGTAGGATCTCCTACTTCCTCCATTCTGCTCTACTATCCACTCTTGTGTTGTTTCTCAACTATGGAGCAATACATAACATCAAAAGAATGGAACCCCTTCATTTCATAGCAACCTGGTATTTAACATAGCTCGATAGTTGTATAGGGTTAGGTTTAATGTTTTTGCATGCCCCAACTCCATGTAGGTTAGGGTTTTGGACCTTCTAGAATGTTCTTGAAATTCCACACGTGACTAGCTCCACATGTGTGAGAAATGAGAGATGACATGGAATCCACTCGATATAACCATGGTGGTTAATTGGATAGGTCAACTTGTGAGAGGCATAAATTCTTCATATTAACTCCATTTGAGGCGTTTCTTGGACCATTGGAAATCTCTCGGGGTGTATAATCATGTGAAGGGTCATCACAAAGTGATGGGATTTTTTACCCTAAAAAACATCATTTAGACTCTCAAACATGACCAGAAAGGTTGTGGACCCCAAATTTGCAAAGTGAGACCCACCCCTAGAATGGCCCCTACAAGCCAATTCATCCCATTTTTCAACCTTGAAAGCACCAAAATAGATGACAAATTATATATTGATCCATTTTGGATAACAAAAACATGCCAAATTCCACTATTCCAGGGAACGTTTTGGGGATTTTGAAAATCTTGCATGAGGAAAAAGTGACCCAAGAATTCATAATTGAATTTTTTATGATTTTAACATTTACCTACTCATTAATCTAAGCAAATTTGCTTAAAGGAATCTTTCCCAAAAATGTCTAGTTTGGGAGATATTAGTTTTCAAAAAACAATCTAAGTCTGGAAGAAGTGCAAAAGGTAAAAGTAGTCAATTTAAAAAAAATATGGAAATTTACTCGGGCATTAGATCAGAGATTTGAGAGTTGTAGAGTAATTCCTATCATGAGTATTACCAATCCCCAATACACAAGTTTTTTATGATTCTCCATAGATTTTATTCTACATGTGGTTGAAGTTGGTTTCTAAGACTAAATGCACCTAAAGGAAAAGTGTAGAATTGGACAAATTTAGTAATTTTGAAGGGTTGTAAATTTTAGCTCTTAGATCAAAACTGGGCATGGGTATAGTCATTGGTAATATGATCTATAGGGGAACAAATGTGCATGATCAGATTCTGAAGAAGTGCTTCATATATTCCTAAAAATTGAACTGAAAAGAGCATCTTTTATTTGACAAAAAATGTCAATATGGGTAATTTTTAGAATGCATGAAAATAATTTTATAATTTTTTGAAGATGTAATGTAGCTAACATGTGTGCTTATATGGACAATTTTTCAAATGTAGTACCATATCAAGGAAATTTAGGGGTCAACATTCACAATAGTTCAATTAGAAAGCCTTTAGTCTTGGTTGGGCCATTAAAACTATTACCATGAATGATGCACAAGATCCCTATGAAGCCAAAATAGATGCCATGAGAGAAAATACACATGATAATAATGCAATGACACAATATAATGGCCATAGAAATCAAGTGACTCCTCCATATATTGCAAAGACCATGATAATTCTAAGAGTGGAGTTACAAAGTTGCAGAGTAGATAATGAAAGGCTAATTAGGCATTGGGAAGAACAGAACAACTGAATGTAGCTATGCTTCAAAGCTTAATAGACATTTAGAGGAATATGCACCATGAGCATGTCGCAGGAAAAACACACATAATGGGTTAATATTATGCAAATCCTGGAAACCAATAATACATTCCCTAAAATAAATAAAAAACTAATTGTCACCCAAACCAAAAAATGGCTAAAAACAACTATTTATTAATAAATAATAACCTAGATTCCATTGAGACACCACACTCGTGACGATGGACTCAACTTAGAGTCTGAAACATATGCAGAGTTGAAAAACTACACGCAGGGTCTCCTATTGTCTCCACTCACAATTAATTATGCTTAACTAAAATACGATGACCATAGAAACAATCCTCATCGCACAAGTGTCATATGAAACCTTAAATCTAGAAAATCCACTCTTCCTGGTCCATCTCCAAAATATAATATATAAACGTCTATCGACATAATTAATTTGATATGTTTGTTTGACCTCCAAGTTCTCATGTCTAACCATTATAGAGAATGCATGATTTTTGAGTTTTAACCATTATAGAGAATGCATGATTTATGAGTTTTAATCACAATAAAGAAGGTAAATTCTTGAAGCAATAAAAGACCATCTTGATTTCCTTCATTTTATTTTAGGTAGGCAAATCAAAGCACCTTGAATTCTTATTTCTTTATCCCCTTGCAAAAACATTTCCTAATGTTTCTATTGAACTTATTATTATTTTGAAAAATATAAATAGTAATTGTGAATTTTTAAATTTGATTATTTGAAGTTTTTTATTTGGCTAAAAAATTATGATGGGACTTAATAGCGCATAGGAATCATTTCTTGTGTTTTTCATAGTAAAAAATTATTTAAAAAATTAAAGTTTTATAATTTTATGAATTCATGTATGGAAATATTTATATTTATGTTGTTGTTTTTTATGTGAGTATTGAAAAATAATCCAAGTTGTGTACTATTAATGTTACAATTTACTAAATTTTAACACTGCAGATGGATTCAGAGACCGGGGGTCTCCGAATCCATCTGCAGTGTTAAAATTATAATTTTCCATTGCGAGAATGACACAACTAAAAATGACCAATTGTTATGTGGTCATTTTTAGTTTAGTTCTTATCTCATGACCAAATTAGTCATTTATCTTGGTCATTTTTAGTGTAGTTCTTATCCCATGACCAAATTGGTCATTTATCTTGGTCATTTTTAGTTAGTTCACTTAAAATTTCTCAATTTTGGTCATTTATCCCTTGAAAAAGCTATGGTGACCAAATTTTTTGGTCGCCTGGTCACTTATCTCTCATTTTGTACTAGTGTTACTTTCAAAACTCCCTAAGAATGTATTCCTATACATGGTCCCATAATGGACTTGGACGAAGACCCCCTTGCAACTAAGTGTATTTAGAGGCATGTGTTGATGTAATTGTAACTTTAGAATGTATTTCACATATATGTATATTGTATTCCTATAGAGATGTTATTATTCCTCTATACGGAAGTGTCGTCATTTATATTGTAAGTGTCGTAACTTATACTTGATGGGTTATTAGACCACCTTGATGGGGTCGGCCCTACATGTGTGGGTAAAAGGGTTATTAGACCACCCTAGTGGGGGTCGGCCCTGTCAGCATTATGTTATGTGGTTAAGTTGAGGCCGACCTAGTAAAGGTCATTAGGCAAGTCAAGTCATGTATAAATAGAGTGCGGGATGCACTCTATTTGATCATTCACTTTATCACTCTTACTCTCATTGGAGAGTGGCGCACTAGTGGAGGAGGAGAAGCTGCTGCTAGGAGTATATATCTTATGCTTGGGTTGTATCATTGCTCTATCTATCTCTGAGGAAGTTGTGGGGTTTTTCACCTTTATGGTTTTCCCCAGTGAAACTCTATGTGTCTATTGTCTCTTGTGTGCTTGCATTATTATGTCCATGATTGATATGCTGTAGATATGCTGTACATGTTGCTCTCTCAGCTAAGATCCTATATCAGATTGAAGTAAATTTTGAAAAAATAACATGGTATCAGAGCTATCCTGAAAGAAGGCATGGTATGGAATTTATGACACTTGTTGCACTTGCAAACCTAGGGCTTGATATAGAAAACACCAGTCATTGTAGCACTTTCGCTATAAATCCATTTTGGAAAAGTTTCAGGATCTGAAACTTTTACAGGTCGAAGATAAGATCCCAATGTACCTTGTGTCGAAAGCACAAATTCTAATTCGTTGTAATGTGTGTTTTATGATCTGTACAATCTAGGGTTTCTGTCTCTTCCAGATCTCAGTCATAATAGGTGACCTAGGAAAAAAGGTCACAACTTGGGCTAGGAAGCTCCAAATGAAATTTCGTAAAAAGAGATAGGTAGGACACGAACTGTAATTTCTCAGTTAAGGTGTTTAGAGGCTGAAGTTGAACTAGTGACATGTGGCATTCCGTACAAGTTCGCTCTCTTGTTTTATCCCATAAATAGGTCACGTTGCGACACTTGGCATAATGTTCTATCAGATAATCCAATTGAGGTCAGACCTGTGGGGTTGGAAAGATAGGTCAGGATACCACAGGTCACATTTTTAGACCCTGTGGATTCGTAATTTCAGAGTTATACTAGAAACAATCAGGTGCATATTTCTGTCTAAACAAAATTGGATTTTGAGCACCTTCATTCATGGCTCCGGGAATTTAGGGTTTCAGAGAATGTTCTAATTTTTTGGTTCGGAGACCAAGGTTGGATGCTCCTCATCAAAATAGAAATTTAGAGGCCAAGATCAAATTTTTTGGTTAGATAGAAGGCCGGGCTTGATCAAACCTTAGTTCAGGACTTTGATCGGAAAGGTGAAAAATTAGGGCTTCTGCAAAAATGGGAATTTTCGAAATCTGTGACCATAGCTGGAAGCTCCTTGGAAAAATCAAATTTTAGAGCTTTGGATCAAACTATTTGGTTGGGTGAAGCTTTGGGAATCTCAAACCCTAATTTAGGGTCCTCCCTAGTGAATCCGAAAGATTAAAAAGCAAAATTGAGGGGTGAAACTTTGCAGTTTTCAAATTCTGAGTATACCAGGTTGATCAACTCATCAAGGCACATCTTTCTATCCTTTCAGAAATTTGAAATTCAAAGTTTGAATTTTTAGGGTTTCCCTAACAAACCCTAATCCAGCTCCAGATCCAGTTTTTGCAAATCAAGTGGATTGGGTTAATCCTAGAAGAGAATGGATTGGTCACCTGCATAAGTGAAGAAGTTCCAGCTTCAGAGGGAGATAAGGATAAGGCCTTACATAAGAAGATTACAAGCAATCTCGATAGGTATGACTTATCTAGGTATGTTTCGAGATCTGTTCATGATTAAGTTTATGGTATGTTTGTCTTCATTAAGGTTAGTACAATCTTGTTTAAATTTTAGACTTGTCATATCACCTTAATAAAAATATGAATGCATGATAGAAGATATTCATTGATTAGGGTTTTGACACTTATGATTGTACTAATGCATTGTGGTGTTGTATGAGGTTGATGTTGTCCGCTAACATGAAAGGTACATCAAGAAAGACAAATCATGTTCTAGTTCAAGAACATATGACCATGGTGACATGAAGACAAAGATTCATCCATTATCATGGATCACATAGAATATCTACTTACGAGGTATGTATAACTTGTTTTTATAATGGTTAAACTATGAGATACACAAGTTACTAGCACAAGTCATTGAAGAGAACAAGAAGACATTGCTAGACATAACTAGCAAATATGATAACCAAGTATGTTTTTCCTATATCACGTTAGAATCCTACCTTGTGTTAGGATCTTATAGTGCTGTATGGTTGATAATGATTATTCATGAAGTTAGAAATGTAAGTAATCAAGGGTTTAAGCATATTATGCTTCTTACTTTGATTAATGATATGACTAACCATAAAAGTCCTATGGTCAAATAAGAATATGCACGAATAAAAGAATTGTGATAAATAATCTGTGTATGAAATAATCTTGACCATACATGTTTAAGATTATTGTGTATTGATAGTATTAAGATTATACTAATGAGTGTATGATTATGTATGAGATCTCGAGGATGATACTAGTAAGTATGCATAGTGATCGAGGATGGATATAAGTTCAAAGACAGGTAATCCAGGAAGCAAAGATCAAGAGGGAGCACACTCCAGTAGTCCCTGCAAGGAAGCAAATATTGAGAGGGAGTCCACCCTACAACCAAACAAAGATAAGTATTTGAAATTGTCATTTCTTGCATACTTGTTTGTTTAAATGATATTGCTCAATGATGTATATACTTGTGTTCCTAGACTTAGGGTGTGTATTATGCATATTAAAATAATTTCATTAATAAACAGTATACTACTAATACGCATGTAATGGGTAAGTGGCCTATGGAACTGTACAATATTCCATTGCTACTTATCTAGAATGAAACCTCTTTGCTAACATGTTGGGAGTTGTGCACACTCTTAACAATGTTTTGGTAGAGATTGGAAGGCATCTTGAAAGTTACGGGATATGGATAAATGTTGTATTGAAGCATTGGCTAAAATAATTGCATGACTGGTTGACATATTTCTTTATAAGAATTTGTTCTGAAAACTATGAGATGTTTCTAATCATGCAATTTAACTTGCTTTGTAGGAAAGATTGTATACAATCACCTACAAAAGAAGGACTACAACATTTGTTCCAACAACGAAGTTTAAAGAAATCTATCTATTGAAGAGATTGAAGAATCTGAAGTTCCCAGGATACGGGATGCAATAATGGAAGGATGCCATGATCGAGGAGTACCAGTCAATCATGAAGAATGATGTTTGGGATGTAGTCCCAAGACCTGAAGGGAAGTGTGTTGTGACTTCCAAGTGGATCTATAAGATCAACCATGCTGCAGTTGGTAGCATAGATTTGTAGCTCGTGGCTTCTCCCAGAAAGAGATAATAGACTATGAAGAGACCTTTGCTCTTGCAGCTAGATACACTTCCATTAGATTAGTACTTACTTTGGCTACAGTGATGAAATGGAAGCTACACCAGATGGATGTCAAGACAACTTTCTTGAATGGTGTAGTCGAAGAGGAAGTGTATGTGGAGCAGCCACTCGGTTTTGAGACACATGACAGAGGGACTCATCTGTGCAAATTGAAGAAAGCCTTGTATGGCTTGAAGCAAGCTCCTAGGACTTGGTATGGTTGGATGGACAGTTTCCTATCCAACTTGGGATTTACTAAAATTAAAGCGGATTCCAACCTTTACTACAAGGTTGAGGAAGGAAATCCTGTGATACTCTTATTGTATGTGGATGGCCTGTTTGTAACAGGAGAGGATAGATTGATTGCCGACATGAAGAGGAAGCTTGCTGTTGAGTTCGAGATGAAGGACTTGGGGATGATGCACTGCCTTCTAGGCATGGAGGTGTGGCAGAGTGCAAATGGAATCTTCCTTGGACAAGGGAAGTATGCAGTAGAGATCCTGAAGAGGTTCGAGATGATGGACTGCAAGACCATGGCCACACCTATGGCATCAAACCTGAAGCTTATGTGTGATGCTTCATCTGATCCGGTTGATGTCACTATGTATTGTTAGATGACTGGGTCCTTGATGTACCCAACGAACACGAGACCAGATATTTGCTTTGCGGTGAACACATTGAGCCAGTCCCTGATGGATCCCAGAGGTGTTCACCTGGTTGCTGTAAAGCATATTCTGAGGTACCTGAAGGGTACAATTGATTATGGGCTCAAGTATGATACGAATCAAAAGTTTAACCTGCAAGGTTATGTTGATTCAGACTAGGTAGGTAGTGCTGTAGATAGGAAGAGCACATCTGGGTGCTGCTTCAGTATGGGATCAGGTGTGATCTCTTGGTTTAGCGAGAAGTAGTCCTGCGTAGAACTGAGTACAGCTGAGGCAGAGTATGTTGCAGCTTGTTCGGCTAGTTGTGAGGCAGTATGGATCTGGAAGCTACTGTTTGAGTTATTTGATCTCCCGTTGGATGCTACTGGTATCTTTTGTGACAACCAGAGTTGTGTGAAGCTTTCTGAGAACCCGGTGTTCCACGACAGGTCGAAGCACATTGAGATCAAATATCACTATATCAGGTATATGGTGTAGAGAGGAGTAGTGAAGCTCCTGTATGTTGCGACGGATGAGCAGGTTGCAGATGTGTTGACGAAACCACTAGCCAGAGTGAAGTTTGAGTACTTCAGAGAGAGGCTTGGTGTTCTTCAAATTGACGATGCTTCGAGGAAGAAGTGATGGACACATTTGTAGGAGCCATTCCAAGCATGGTGAGAGGAGGATCCTTCCCATGATTGTGGATATAAGTGCTGTGTGATGAGTATCAGGACGATGCTCCAGTCACTCCTCTGTATGCATCATGTTGAATTCTTTTTATGATCAGTTGGATCATGTATTTGTATATGCATCATGTTGGATGCTTGATATGATCAGGTGGATCATGTATTTATGTATGTATCAGGTGGATACATAGTATGATTAGGTGGATCATGTATTTTTGTATATGTATAACGTGGATTCATTGTATGATCAGGTAGATCATGTATGATGATATGTATCAGGTGGATACATTGTATGATCAAGTGGATCATGTATGATGATATGTATTATGCAGATACATTGTATGCATGAGGTAGATGCATGGTATGATCAGGTTGATCATGGATGATGAGTATCGAGATGATGCTCTGGATGACATGCATCAGGACGATGCTATGATGGTGATCAGGATGATCACAGATGACGAGCTTCAGGATGTTGCTCTAGATGATATGCATCAGGATGCTCCTATGTTGATGATCAGGATGACCACAGATGACGAGCTTCAGGATGTTGCTCCATATGACATGCATCAGGACGATGCAATGATGATTATTAGGTTGATCATGTGTACATCGGGATGATGTATGTTGAGTATCAGGTTGATACTCTCTGGTCGTGGACAGGCTGTGCAGGTAGCATAGAAAAGGTCCTTTAAAATTTGGATAGGTAGAGCGGTGTGCTCATAACATCCTGGGATGCTCTATCACGATCCAGACAGGTAGCGCGGTGTGCTCGTAACATCCTGGGATGCTCTATCGAGATCCAGACAGGTAGAGCGGTGTGCTCGTAACAGCCTGGGATGCTCTATCGAGATCCAGACAGCTAGAGCGGTGTGCTCGTAACATCTTGGGATGCTCTGAGTAGGTTTTGTGAAGGTCAACATGTAAAAGAACCTATAGTCTGCGCTAGGTTTTGTTGACGCTCGTAATCAGTCCTAGGTTTCCACAGTATGGCCAATGATGATGAAGACCTGCAGGTGGTGGTCCTACATCCAACATGAAAAAGGGCTGGCTCTGTAGAACTTCCTATGACGAGTAGATTTGAGATTGATTAAGATAGCAGCAGTAGTGACGATGACGATGATTCGATGTCAATGATCCAGTGACGATGATCCAGAGAAGAAGACTTATGCTAGCAGATCTATGTCGAGAAATACCTTCCTAGTTAAGAGGGAGTGTTGATGTAATTGTAACTTCGGAATGTATTTCACATATATGTATATTGTATTCATATAGAGATGTTATTATTCCTCTATATGGAAGTGTCGTCATTTATATTGTAAGTGTCGTAACTTATACTTGATGGGTTATTAGACCACCTTGATGGGGTCGGCCCTACATGTGTGGGTAAAAGGTTTATTAGACCACCCTAATGGGGGTCGGCCCTGTCAGCATTATGTTATGTGGTGAAGTTGATGCCGACCTAGTAAAGGTCATTAGGCAAGTCAAGTCATGTATAAATAGAGCGCGGGAGGCACTCTATTTGATCATTCACTTTCTCACTCTTACTCTCATTGGAGAGTGGTGCACTAGTGGAGGAGGAGAAGTTGCTGCTAGGAGTATATCTCTTATGCTTGGGTTATATCATTGCTCTATCTATCTCTAAGGAAGTTGTGGGGTTTTTCACCTTTATGGTTTTCCCCAGCGAAACTCTGTGTGTCTATTGTCTCTTGTGTGCTTGCATTATTATGTCCATGATTGATATGCTATAGATATGCTATACATGTTGTTCTCTCAGTTAAGATCCTAGAACAGATTGAAGTAAATTCTGAAAAACTAACAGCATGATGTCCCTCGATCATACATCAGATGCACCAAACTTGGGACGTATTCCTATCTCTTTTATAATTTATATAAGTGCAACAATTTGATTTTTTACTTGGGATAAATCAAGGATTTCTACTGGTACCGCAGCTATACTACTATTGCGATACTTATTCGTGGATTTAACCTTTCATAGATTTCCCTAATGCATATTTGGTCTTGTCAATATTCTATTGCATCAATGGGACCCTCATTAGTGGAAGCAATCCTTGGATAAACCATTCCTTGTGATGGGTATCATGAATAGGAAATAAAATTCTACCCATCAACTCTAAAAAATTCAATGCATATTCCCAATTAGATTCTCCTTCTAGCTGTCTAATTTATTTTAATTTTGCTATACCTTGTTTTTCAAATTTAGGTAACTAAAATTCCACAATGACCTATTTCTTTACTTAATGCAAAGTGAGAGCTACGCCTCTAGGTGGACAATCCACAAAATTTCATGTACCATTGAATATTTATACCTCTCAAGGTTGTACGAAACTCTATCAACTTGGAGGCATCCTTGACTCTTTTTTATCTGCAAACGACTTCATATAATAACCAATGATATTTTGCATCTTCTTCAACTCCTTTTCCCCAAAATTCTATGTATCTCATGAGGGATTCTTCTTAGTTTCCTTCCATCCTTCCAACAATAAACCCTACCAAAATAGATCCACTAGGACATGGTTGCATAACTAGATTTGGATCCTCCACTAGAACTTAACTAAGTTACCTATTTGAGTACTACTTGGAAATCATGAACTATGACCACTAATATTCCCTCCCAACAACATTACAAATTAACTACTACTACTGCTACTACTAAATTGATTATGCCAAGGAAAACTCAATACAAGATTATGAAAATTATAGATCATATTATTCATAGGTTCTAGAGGAGTGGTTGAATCTATGCTAGATTAATTGTCTTGGGGGGATTTTGTTCCCTGAAATAACCTACATACATCCATGAGAACATTGTCCTAGTCATCATAATATTCAACCTTTTTTGGATCAATTAACTTGGGTTGTCCCACAACCTCTAATGGGGTCATCTCTACATTATCAATTTAGGTGGCAGTGTCCCTCTTTATCACCTCATTCTCTCTCATATGATTTTGTTGATACTCGCTCGCCCTAGCTTCCTCTTGTTGGGATTCCTTCCACTGTTATATCTCTCTACTTAAACTAGGAGTTGGACAATGCTCCTCACCTTCACAACTTCTACAACTCATTCAATCTTCCTTCATCACTTATTTACTCACTAATATCCTTCTACAACTATTTACTTATTTTTCTTGTAGCCTTCATTTGATTTATCCACCATCTTTCTGTAATGGAGGAGCTCTTCAAAAATAATTCAGTTCTTGTACTAATCTTCCCCCCCCCCCATTTTCTAACTCCCTCACATTTCACAACTCACCAACACCATCTATAGTCACTGCTGCCTAGCCCGATGAGTCTATTTATCCATGGAAATAGGGTTGAATGAAAAAATTCCTTCATATACCAAGAAAATTTCAATCTAGAGAGGGATTTACCTTATCAAACAACCCTAAGATCCATTCTTAGATACCTCCTTTTTCATTAGAAAAAGACTAATGATTCTCTATAGAAAATTCTACAATGTACCCATTTAAAACATTATCGACCGAGAAGTCCATAGATCAGGTGATTTGGTGATCTACTCGATGCAAACAAGTAAGATTAGTGATGGTCCATTGAACAATTTTAATTCTTTGATCTTGGTATTTTGGTGCTTCCACAAGTCTCTTCAACCATTTGTATAACCTTACCAAAATATCACACCATAAAACTTCATACTAGTCATTTGAGGGTCCATCATATAGTATAAATTCCCTATAGATATAAGGATTCTATTCCCACATCTCAAATTTCTACAATTTGAATTCCTCAAACGTATTTTCCCACCAATATTGGACTATGTGTTTATAAATGATCCTACTCATCCTACACTAGTATCTCCCTTTTAATATAGGTCCCTACAACAAAACCATTTGCTGGCATTTAATTGAGATTGGGGCTCTCATTCAAGGGCCAACAAAGGTCCACTATAGTTTAGATGCATTGGAATTTTCAATATTCCTAAAAGGGAAGAAGGTCTCACCTGAAGCACAACCAAGACCTCAAATGCCGTGGGAAAAGGCCAAAGGATGTCTAAAAACCCCTTATCTATATTCATGATAATATTCAAGCATTTGTATATGTGAAAAAAAACAACATGAATTGGATTTGAAGCATAAACCATACAAAACATATTAATTATGGATTACATAATATCCATAAACATATGAATGAACATAGTAGTCATATTCAAAATTTAGACACAATAGACATACACATATTTCAAAAAGGGGGCCCTAACCATCCTTCTCTTATTCATAATCTCCAATTACAACATGGGTTTGCAATATCACAAAAGACAAACTTAGGACATATCTCTTATCAAAAGGGATCAACACAAAATAAAGTCTCAAATTAACAACCACTAATTTATTATCCTCATTGCAACAACCCCTTTTTCTTAGCCTTGAATGCTTCATATACAAAACTAGTTGCTAAAGTTGACAGTGTCAAGATGGTTATATAATGAATGAGGATGATTAAGTTGATCCATTACCCATGTTGGCTTATTAATTATGTTTCACACCCTTAACCATTGGAGGCTGACATCTTCCTTATATCTTTGTGCCTTTGATGTGACTTTGACATTGATCCTTATGCCTTTTTGTTATGCTCTTATTTTTGTTCATCCTTCTGCAACCTCTTATCCAAAAAAGGAGGGGCCGATAGTCTGGATTGTTGAGCTATTGCAATTTGAAAATAAGTTATTTTCAACGTATTTTTGGTATGGTTGCAACTATAGTTTCTGAAATTTATTTATATGGCTGAAGCTAATCATAGTCAAACCAATGCCATCAAAAGAAAAGTTGGGAAGCCAATTCTAGTCTGGGGTCATAATAGCAATAATGAATTGTATAATAAAGGATACAATAATATTAAGTTTTGGTCTTAAAATCCTTGTAGAAATGGAAGATCCATTTATTGCAAGTTTCTCTTCTTCATTTCTAAGCCTAGATCTAATTTATTTGATTCATGAATATGCAAGCAGTTTCTAGATACTTTGAAAAATTCTAGGATAAAAAATGTTACTGTAGTGCAATAAGGTAAAAAAACAATAGCTTCGCTACATCTATCATTAGTTTGAGAACAAAATTGATAAATAACAAGATGTCCATGATTGAGACCATAAAATATTAGAATCAATATTTTGTACTATAATGTTTGTGGAAACAACACATGTTTCAAATCCACATGAAGAAAATTTATGATGGATATGATTAACAACAAGGAACAAGTGATATAACATAGATGGTCTATAAGAAAAAGGTCCAAGCCTATAACATTTTCTTCAATGTCCATACCTTTTGAATCTATTAATACTCATTAGCATGATCCGACATCTTATCTCTTGATTAATTCACCTCTTTTCATATGCCAACATGCCTAAAGAGTCTAATGGGAAACAACAATTTCAAAAGAAGTCCATTCTAGTGCCTCCTATTTTCTCGAAACCTACATCATCACCAATTGTTCCATTTTTTCGTAGTACCAATATGCAACAAACAATTTCAACTCCACTACATGGTGAGTCTATGTTCTTGGATACTCTAATTCCAAAATTCATATCCATGTCATCACCTCATGTACATTTCCCTTCAATGGACCTCTTTCTTTTCATCATTGAAAGTTGCTCTAATTATATTCTATTCCATTTATCCACATATCTCATGGAAAACTCAAAATTAAGTACATAAGACTTATTTAACCTCAAATTCCTTCATATCATTATTATAATTTGAATAAGAATTCATCCAATTCCTTGTTTTCATGCCTTACAATTATGGAACATAATGACTTCAACATTTTATGCACAATGATACTCATGTAGTTACTCTTGCTCATGTTCCTTCTAATTGAGTTCTTTACCTCAGTTTTCAACAAAATTCCTCAAGTTTTAATTTTCAGTAGGAAAGAAATTCACCAACATTGTAAGAGCTTAGTTTTGATCCATGGAATGTAATATGTTATAATCATGTACTATTTCATGAGGTGCTATTGATGGGAATCAAGCCATGTAGGCTAATATATAATGATCCCATGTTGTAAATATGTTAAATGCATAATAAATATTCCTAGTGTGGATCTCAAGGCCAAGCATTGACTAGTTAATTCATAGGAGTACTAGTGGTGGGATAGGTTTACAATGTGATGGGTATATTTTCAGTTATATGCTCCTGCATATGGAAATGAATGTATGAAAAGTAAAATACATAATAACACAATATACACCGACTATGGGGAAGAAATAAGAGAACTGTGATAACATAAAAGGGGTAGAGGAAAGGGGGTTGTTGGGTGATTTGATCTTGTCATTGTCCTTTGGAACTACTACCCTTTCTTGTCTATTCTTCCTTACAAGTTGTCTCATCAAACTTTTATTTGTGGGTGTGAACTAAGTACAAGTATCATATCCTTGGAAAGAGAGTAGGTCTCATGAAATACAATTTCTTCCATTTTCTTTGTCATGCATTCTATTATCATTCGATGACGCAACCATTCATGGGAGGGAGAGGAGACAATCTCCTTTGTTACGGGGATGCTTATCCTTGGTTTTCATGGATATTATAGTCAGTGTCATTGTTATGAAAATATTTTACCATATGTTTGTGGCTAGTAAGATCCTATAAAATTTGAGGAAGCTTACTATTGAAAATTTGGAAAAAATGGGAAGATTGGATACAGATGCGATGCATAGAATGTCTATAGTAGATGTGGAAATACCTTCATATTTGCAACCTTGATATTGTTGCTCATTTACTATATTGAGGCCAAGTATGTTTTTTTCTATATTATTACCAAAATGTTTATAATAGATGGGACTCTTTGTGCACAACCTAAATATATCTAGAACAAAAGAGGTCTTTCAGGGATTGTTGAGTAGAGAAGGAGTGGATATCCCTTATTTTGTGTGGGAAAGTAGACAAGAGTTCCATGGCTAGTCTAATAGATAGAAAAGGGTTGGAGAGATATATAGTGAGAAAAGGATTATCATGAGAGAAATGGAATGGGAGGATTGAGTTTAGAGAATTGTAGTATATTCCTTTACCCTGGTGGTATCGTGGTATAGCTTGAGAGTGGAATCCTTAGATGATTCCTACAATTGGTGGAAAATTTATTCTTAGTGACTAGTTTGGTGGGAATTGCTTTATTACTATATACGATTCATGGTTGTATTTTGGAATAATTTTGTGTTGTGATAATCCATTTAATTTAACGGGTAATGAAAGAATTTAGATTATTCAATGACATTTTTCCTACTATTTTATATTTTCACGTGATCTATATTATATTGTTGTTAGAGTTTAAGAGTCTAGATTCATAGAGGTATAAGAAACCTTGTAGTTATTGTTCTATGGCCAATGAATAAATTCAAGGATGATTATTTATCTATTCGTATGGGGATATGGTCTCTCAAAGTGAAAATTTGGAAGCTTGTATCGTGGTCTCTTGTTGTGTGACTAGAATTAGTGGTTGAAGATGCTACAAACAATCTTTCATGAGTCTCTACTCTTTGATTGAGCATTCAATCACTGGTTCAAGAACTATAATTTATATAGGTATAGGGGCCTCTCACTCCACAAAAACTAAGGATTATTTTGTACTTAATGGGGGGATTGTACTCAAACATTGACTGAAATCGAGAACAATTTACTCTAAGAAGGGATGGAATGACAAGGCATAGTCCCATGGACTATTATATTTTATTGTATATCCTTATGTATTGAGCATTTCTCTATGTACACTTCTAAAATATTCCTTCATCTAGGATATATCTCATACATGATTTATTTCTTAGAAGCTTCCTTATATTGTTTTTACCAAAGATATGGTCCAACTAGTTTCAATTTTGTACTCTTACATATCGTAAACAAATAAGTTTACAAATTTGTATACATGACAATCATACTTGCATACTTATATTTCCTCCTATATTTGTGTGTTAGTTCAATTATGTTGTTAGTAGTGTTCATATTAGAATCTCTAAGACCTTTTTCTATAAACTATACATATGCATTGTTTAAGCAATGACATGTTCTTAGACAAAAATACTAAACTGTACATGAATACACTTTAGAATTATAAAAAAATTCCATTTGATATGGACATGAGGGAGATGTAAATTGGTGACTTTAAAAATATGTAAATGGTTTGAAGTTTGTAATTCAAGATGAAATTGGTGTGTTTTTACATTCTATTGAAGAAGCATTTAACACTTAAGGTAGAGAAAAATTAGTGTGTGAGGAAAAAAAAGTAATTTCCACAAAGGAAGAGATGGTCATGATGGAAAATTTAACAATTATACATAGACTATTGGATATGGACACAACAAAATCCCATCGAATATGGATGAATATATTGCACTAGGCATAGGGTGAGGTAGAGACCACATATAATTTAGAGGATCATGAAGAGGATTTGATGGTTATAGGTGGATGATATATTACTATCCATGTGGAGATGAAGGTCATACATCATTTAAATGCCCATAATGAAAATGTGTGCATGGAGGTGGGACAAGAACTTAATTAACATAGGAAGAGGCAACGTATAAAAAAAATAGTCTAAAAATGGGTGGAATATGGAGAAAAACCTGATGATATGTAGGGGAATGATCACACCAATAAAGCAACAAAAAGTGCCAAAAGAAGATGGTTGAGAAATAATATATTTAGAACCAAATGTAAATGTGAATGTAAATGTTGTGAGGGCATTATTGGTTTAATATTGGTGGGTTAGCTTGAGTGCTTTGAGCTTCATGTAGGAGGTCTTGAGGTTGATATACCTCTTTTGCACACCTCTTTCAATGTACCTATTGGTTTATGTGTTTTAGTTAGTGTTCGGATATCCACATCATCATTTTTAGGACCTTCCATGCAATTAGGGTTTGCATGCAAATTCTAGGGTTTGCATGCAAATTCTAGGGTTTGCATGCATTTTGCATGCATCCCAGTCACCAGGTTGATGCCTCCAGCACCTTCTCCACTTCATTCTAGCACCCGGGAGCTTCTTACATCAGAATTTTATCCCTCCTAGTCATGAAGGCACCCACTTCTCACCTATTGCCAGAGACGGGCGCACTTCTTCACCTATCACCTCAGTTTACACTCAGTTAGCTCCGATTCTCCTTGATTTGAGGCTAGTTTCACTCCCGACTGACTGTTTCACTCCGTTGGACCTCTAGATTGACTAGATGAATTGTTCTGACTTCATTTAAGCCTCCCATGCGCCCTCCACTGAGTCTCCTTCCCTTTATCAGTTCTACACACTTCAGTTACACTAGTTACACTCAGTTATACTCAGATTGACACCTGGATGACTGGTTCTTGTGCATTGATGACCACCACTGATTGATGATGAGGACTCCTAGTTGGAGCCAAGCTACACCATTCAGTAATTCGAATGACCTTCTTAGTCAATTCGAATTGCTCACTCATTCTCAGATGATTGTATTGTAATTATTCACCCTTATTGCGATATTGAGCACTGATGCATGTTTTGCACAGTTTTACACCATATTTTCTATGTTCATCTATTGTGATTGATTTACTTGTTCATTAGATCTGCTATGACTAATTTTACATGGTCAGAGCCATTGCAGGGACAAGATCTCTTTTCTATAGGTGTTCTACATGATGATTTGAGTGAATTTGCTCAAAATTGCAAAAAGTTTGGCATGAAAGATCTCAAGAGCATTCGCTCCTGTGCATGCAAAGCTTAAAAATACTTCCAATACCACTCCAGAATCTTGAGTTTCCACATAAATCCTAGATTTGATACATTGGACCCATTCAACATTGCTTGATCTCCAATCCAAGGTGTGATGCAACTCTAAAAGGGTGGATTGTTCGACCTCATTGTTCTTGTATTGCTTATGATTTGCAGGTTATTGTCTCCTTCAATTGAATTCGCTACCTTGCCTTTGCAAGCCTTTCTACATCAAAGTGCACTCTCTCCTAGCAATGGAATACTCTTCTTCAAAGCCTATCCTCACCCCTTTCAATTATTTTGATTGGAAAGATGATATGGAGATCATATTGCATTCAAAAGGATACTATAGAGTCACCATTGGCCTCGAATTGGAGCCAAGCACATTGTCGAAAAGAACCAAACACTACAACAAGCTTGATGAAGCTTATGATCTTCTTTGTCTCTCCATCTCCAAAGATCTTCACTTCCATCTCAGCGGATTGAAGACTCCAAAAGCAATATGGGAGCAACTTGAAACACTATTTGGTAAGCAGGATGAGCTTAGGGCTTTTCAATTAGAGAATGAATTGATTTCTCTTAGTCCTGAGAATTTCGATACCATCAATGAATTTTTCACAAAATTCAAGCACTTGACATTGCAGTTGAAGAACAGTGGAGTTATCAAAAAGGATGAGCAATTGATCCTCTCTATTCTCACCAAGCTTGGTAAAGACTATTCGGTATTTGTCTCTACTTTCAATTCCGGTCGGCTAACTACCCCGAATTGGAAGATGCCTACCTTGAATGCCTTCATTGAGTCTGTCACAAAAGAGCATGATAAGTTGATTCAAATGGGGTCCATAAACTTCAAATATTCAGCCCTATTTGTTCAAGGACCCAACAATTCGAATGATAAAGGAAAGCAAAAGAAAGAGAAGCCCAAATTCGAACCTCACAAGCAAAGAGAGAAAGGAAAGCAAACGGATGCACCATCCAGTTCGAAGTTCAAGCAAAAGGGCAAAGAGGGTAAGGAAAAATATAAATGTACCTATTGCAACCGTGGCTTTAATCCCAAAAGTTCATGCATGAAGAAGACTATAGATCAAATGGCCCTCCTTTTGGAAAAGAATAACATAACTCTTCCTGATGGTGTAAGGAAGAAGGATAGGAATGATGATCATGAAAGAGGACAAGCACTCATGGAAACTGTTTCGAAGCCCACTACTCTTTTGATAGATTCGGGTGCATCGAATCATATGGCTGCAGATATTGGTTCTTTTTCTTCATTCGATCCAAACAGCTCCATCCCCATCCATTTGGGAGATGACTCAAAAATTTCTTCAAAGGGGAAAGGTACAATCCATGTAGATCATGGAAGCTTTTAGAATGTTCTCTATGTGCCTTCCTTGGCTTCAAATCTTCTTTCTGTGTATCAAATGACACACACTGGTGAACCGAAGCAAGTTACATTCAACCCTAATATAGTTGAAATTTATGATATCAAAAGTGGAAGACTTATTGCAGTCGGAAAGGCGAACCACACTGCAAAATGCTATGATTTTTCACACTTTATTCCGCTTGCAAAGCCCACTGCTCTTTGCACACATGGTAATGAGGTTAGTAGGATTTGGCATGAAAGATTTGGACATCTTAATTATAATTATTTGCTGTTGTTATCAAAAAAATCCATGGTAGATGGTCTTCCACAACTCCGTTCCTCGAAGGGAATTTGCATAGGTTGCATTATTGGTAAGCACCCTGAGCACAGGTTCGACCGCGGCAAAGCTAGCAGAGCTTCTACAATTTTGGGGCTGATACATTCTGATATCAGTGGTCCACTGCCCCATATGTCATTAAATGGTTCAAGGTATGTTTTGACATTTATTGATGATTTTTCCCGCTTTACAGGGGTATTTTTCCTCAAAAACAAGTCAGAAGTGCTTGGAAAATTCAAGGATTTTAAGGATTCTGTTGAGACTGCCACTGAGAGCAAGATCAAAGCTATTAGATCTGATAATGGTGGAGAATATATCAAGTCTGAGTTGCTGCAAATTTGTTCTGAAAGAGGAATTCAGATCCAACATACAGTTCCCTACACACCCCAGCAGAACGGTGTAGCAGAAAGGAAAAATCGGTCACTAAAAGAGATGGCTACTTGCATGATTGAATCAAAAGGTTTGGATGCAAATATTTGGGTTGAAGCAATCAATGTTGCTGTATACATTTAGAACTGAGTTCCACATTCATCCGTGAAAGGTATGACTCCTTTTGAATCATTCTTTGGTCACAAACCGGATGTGTCAAATTTGAGAGTTTTTGGCTCTACTGCATGGGCTAGAATTCCTTCCAAGAAGAGACGAGCTGTGGATCCACAAAGTATAGAGTGCATACTGATAGGATATGGGGAAGAATAAAAATCATATAAATTCATGGAGATCATATCCAAAAAGATATTCATAGATCGCAGTGTGCAATTTGAAGAACCGCTTCAAGAATTGCAACTAGTCGAGGAAGAAACTGCCGTTTCACCGCCTTCACCAGAAGAAGATTCGAGCAGCGATAATGAAGGTATTGGTTCTGATATTTCTGATATTTTAGTAGCACATGATGATAATGAAATATTAGGTTCAAAATTCGACCATTATGATCCTCCTCAGTTACCGAAGTGGGCCCAAAACACTCTTCAATCTGTTGGTTCGAACCTTGGAAATCCTGCTGATCCGAGACGAACAAAAGCAGACTTTCAAAGAGCAGGTATGCCTCTTTCTATTTATGATCCATTACTTCCTGAGATTTGTTATTTGATGATTGATTCATATCCCCAAACATACTACCATGCCCACCGAGATCCGAGATGGCAAAGTGCCATGGATGAAGAGTACAGTTCTCTTCAAAAGAACAATACATGGGAGCTAGTTTCTCTTCCACCTGGAAGAAAATTAGTCTAATGTAAATGGGTCTACCGCACGAAAGTTGCTGCTGATGGCTCTATCAGAAAATACAAATCAAGGCTGGTGGCAAAAGGTTTCTCCCAAGTCCAAGGAGTGGACTACACTGAGACCTTTGCATTGGTTGCAAAGATGGATTCCATCCGCCTTGTTTTGGCAATTTCTGCATCCAAGCACTGGGAAGTGCACCACATGGATGTGAAGAGTGCTTTTCTACATGGAGATCTCGCGGAAGAGGTATATATGAAGCAGATAGAAGGCTACACATCATATCCATCATTAGTTTGCAGATTGAAGAAATCTTTGTATGGATTAAAACAGGCCCTAAGAGCTTGGTATGTAAAGATGGACTCCTTCCTTCTTTCTCAGAATTTCAAAAGATGCAAATCTGATCCGAATGTGTACCTACAACAAGTTAAAGGTAATTTTTTGGTTATTGTACTTTATGTTGATGATATTCTCATTACTGGTAGCACTCTTACTTCAATAAACAAGCTAAAAACTGCCTTAAATCTAGCTTTTGACATGAGCGATTTGGGCTTGCTGAATCACTTTTTGGGCTTGGAGATAGCTCAAAATTTTGATGGGATCACTATATCTTAGCAAAAGTATGCTTCCAACCTGTTTTTGAAGTTGAATATGGATGAATGTAAGGTAGCCTCATTCCCATTCCTCTCAGGAATCAGTCTTGAGGAGGGAAATTCTACACCGCTTGCAGATTGCACTATGTATCGAAAGTTGATTGGTTCACTACTTTACTTGACACACTCAAGGCCTGACATTTCATATGCCGTGAGTGATGTGTCAAGGTATATGCAGTAGCCCCATGAGATTCATTGGTGGGAAGCCAAGCAGATCTTGCAATATGTGCAAGGTACGAAACATTTTGGCATTCATTATGCTGCAGATTCTGAGCTTGATTTCATTGGTTTTACTGATTCAGATTGGGCAGGTGATAGCATTAATCAGAAGTCCACTTTTGATTATGTTTTCATGATTGGTCATGGCCCTATTTGCTGGTCTAGCAAAAAGCAGGTAGCCATTGCAGTTTCTTTAGCAGAGGCAGAGTATCGAGGGGCAGTCAATGCCTGCATTCAGGCAATTTGGTTGTAGGGTATTCTTTCTGAGTTTGGTTTTGGTGGCACTACTTTGACTGTCCTCTTTTGTGACAATCAAAGTGCTATCAAGATCTCCACAGATCTAGTTCAACAGCAGAGGACCAAACACATTGAGATTCATATGCACTACATTCGAGAGTTGGTGCATGATCGCACCATCATTCTGCAATATTGCCCTACTGTTGAGCAAATTGTAGACATCTTCACCAAGAGCTTCATTGAGAAGAAGTTCTCTTACCTCCGTTCACTATTGGGGGTGATTTCCATCATGGTGGTGATACGAACCGTTACACCAAAACCTCGAGGTGTTAGTGAAGGCCATCCACTAGGATCTTAACATCCCACCACGCTCCGCAGTCCAAACTCTGGGCTGGATGTGCTCCCATACGGTGGTGTCCCCTTTGCGCCGTACGAGCCCCAGATGAACACTGCAATGCCAGCATTGCCACCTGCTCTGTGACTTGAACCTAGTTGGAGGCTCTGATACCAAATGATACGAACCGTTACACCGAAACCTCGAGGTGTTAGTGAAGGTCGTCCACTAGGATCTTAACAGGTGGAGACAGATTGATCCATTATTATGTTTTAGCTTGAGGGGGGGATTTCTTCCCACTGGGTTTTCCCTCTTTCCTCAGTTTATTTTTAGCATTTTTTGGATTATTGTATTGGGGTGACCTTTGGTCTTAGTAACCAGGGCCCCACATTATTTTTTGCATATCATAGTCTAGCTTGAGGGGGGGTGTTCGGATATCCACATCATCATTTCCAGGACCTTGCATGCAATTAGGGTTTTCATGCAAATTCTAGGGTTTGCATGCATCCCAGTCACCAGGTTGATGCCTCCAGCACCTTATCCACTTCATTCTAGCACCTGAGAGCTTCTTACATCATAATTTTAGCCCTCCTAGTCATGAAGGCACCCACTTCTCACCTATTGCCAGAGAAGGGTGAACTTCTTCACCTACCACCTCAGTTTACACTCAGTTAGCTCCGATTCTCCCTGATTTGAGGCTAGTTTCACTCCCAACTGATTGTTTCACTTCGTTGGACCTCCAGATTGACTAGATGACTTGTTCTGACTTCAGTTAAGCCTCCCATGCACCCTCACTGAGTCTCCTTCTCTATATTAGTGCTACACACTTCAGTTACACTAGTTACACTTAGTTAGACTCAGATTGACACCTGGATGACTGGTTCTTGTGCATTGATGACCACCACTGATTGATGATGAGGACTCCTAGTTGGAGCCAAGCTACACCATTCAGTAATTCGAATGACCTTCTTAGTCAATTCGAATTGCTCACTCATTGTCAGATGATTGTATTGTAATTATTCACCCTTATTGGGATATTGAGCACTGATGCATGTTTTGCACAGTTTTACACCATATTTTCTATGTTCGTCTGTTGTGATTGATTTACTTGTTCATTAGATCTGCTGTGACTAATTTTACAGTTAGTTCCAATAGGTTTACCCTAAGTACCATCCATTAAATGAGGGGAAGTGCCGAAGGGTTTCCCCACTTGGTTTCATTGGAAAAAAACAAGGTCCATTATTGATTTTGGTAGTATTATGAATATGGTTACATTAGAGATATTAGACCATTCATTAATAGAGAAAACATAGATGTATATATAATGTAGATAGAAGAAAACAATAAAAACATATGCAAAATAGTCATGTAAATACATTGACACATTATCCATAAATGGATTACATCTAGGCACCAACCTAAATATAAACTAGAAAAACACCATAGAGTTTAGAATATAAAAGGTAGAGTGACTAGAATTGGAACCTTTACAATGTCATTTGAACCCACATATATAGTTTGGGTGTATTGGTTGTAGAAGTATCTAGATGAATCTAGATGTAGCAATTATAGTCCACTATTACAAAAGGGATCTGCACCTTTAATCTAAATGGGAATATGTTTCTTAGTCAATAGTTCTATGAAGGACCTTCTACCTTAGCTCATTGTCCACATACTCAATCTTCTGTGGATCATCTATCTCTAACAAAATCAAATATGCATATTTTCTCTTTGGTTAAAACTTACATGCAAGAATTCCCTAACCATTATGTCTAACTCATCTTGAGTTGATTATGGTGTATGTAATGCCTCCATTGGCATTATAAATTTTAATCTAATTAAACATAGATTTTATGACTAAGCAACATATAAACAACATGTAACCATAACAACATATAAACAACACATAATCATTTTACAATAACATCTAACAAATTTACAACATTATATAAACAATTTGAAATCACAAGAAAAATACCTCGATATATGAATGCGATGAAGTCCAAACTGAAGTAAGCTTCCATATTCATCTTGAGTTGCTTCAATCTTCATTTCCAAAAGCGAAACCACGGTTTTACCTCCCAGGCAACTAGGGGCCTAGCCGGCTCCCTAGCCCTAGGAAGCCATCTAAATAGTCCCATCCAAATGGCCTCCTGGACCTCCATGATCGAGACCCCCAGAGAAAAGAACAACGATGCACTAGTAGGCTATGTATCATATCTTCCAAGAGTTCTCAAACTCTTCTAACTCTTCCAACTTCTCATACCCAAAAATATCCAAAATTTTCCTTCCTAGAAAAAAGGCTTCACCAAAATACCATTCAAGAGAAAAGAAGCCCCTCCTTCCACTCTCAAGTCTCCTATTTATATCAAAACTCCTCATCCTCCTTCTCATCCATCCATAAATTCCAATAAATAATAATCAACAATCAATAAATTCATTTTCTCCAAAAAAATAGAAATTTGATTTAAATACTTAAAATATTAATAAACATGGTTGGAAAGTCTCACTTGTCATGCTTCCATATTAAATGCAACTATGACAACTCTTTTCTAAAAAATTGTGCAAATCCTATATATCCATTTATTTATATGATCCTCTCATTCATAAGTCAAATAAGATATTTTCATATACTATGACATATTTTATATTATATGTATATGTGTCATTCAATAATTCAATCAAATTATATAAATCTAAAACTTATTTAAACAAGTAAAAATACTCATACTTTCAATACACAAGTAATATTTTCAACAATTCATCAACCAAGTTACTAATAGCTAATATAACCACATTAATTTACTCATTGATCGACCAATCATAATAGCATACTCACGAATTGGCGTATGCATGGCCAATGCATACGTCTTAAGCATGGGTACTAATAATCACTTTTAATGCTCTTAATATATCATTATTACATGCTTGCAAAAAACATATAGAAGAAAAATTAAACAATGCATCATTCATCATTCATAATAATTGATACAAAAGCAATAAAATAGAATTAAGTAAAGATAATTATGAAATTGAGCACATAATCATGCTGGTTAATAACAATAAAGAACACCATCCAATCCATCATTGCTACCATCCATCCCATCAGTACTACAACCCCCTAATCACCACTACTTCCATCTCCTGCCCTCACCATCCTGTCCTCTGCTGCAATATACTGTGGCATCGACTACACGAACTAACCACATATAAAACCCGTAAGGGGAAGTGTCGATTGACTACATCGACCAAGCTTTTTCAACAAGAATCTACTAGTCATCATCACACATCTAGGGGAGCGTGCACAGCACAAACCTCCCACAACTCCAGGTTTCAGGGGATAAAAGGTGGGAAATGCCTCCACCCCCCCTGACATTACTAGGGTCAACACCCTACATCAACCTTACTGTGCCATCACAGTTCTAAGGGGTCCCTTCATTGAACAACCACTTTGGGCAAGTCACAATTCCTGTCAAAACACACACTCACCCACAAGTCATTGTTAACACCCAAAAAGTGCTCACTATCTCATCTACCGCATTACATGACTCATTTGTCCATATTTCCCACTATATTTCCCTCCAATACCTTAAAATCCTATTAAAAAGCCTCCAAAAGGCCCAAAAAGCTTCCAAAAAGCCACAAAACCATTAAAAAAGCCTCCAAAAGGCCAAAAAACCCCCTTTCCCCCCAAAATAATCCAAAATTCCTCCAAAATAGCAAAAACCCTCTAAAAAGGGAATAAAAAATATAAAAAAGAGAAAAAAGAGGGAAAAAGGAGGAAAAAAAAAACCTATACAGCTAACCTAAACCATATGGTTCCCAAAACCATGGGCCAGCACTCCACCACTAAAAACCTATAAATAGGTGATGGAGGCCCCTCATTTCATATCCACAATCAAATACACCCTTACTTTGCCAAAATCACTCTTGAAACCCTAGCTCACCCTTGAGCTTCTTTCACCCTTGAGTGCCCCTTTTGGCCCATTTCCAACCCTTTGGAGAAAGAGAAGGAGCAAAGCTGGAAGCTTGGAAGCAACCCTCCTGGACTGTTGCAAGAGCTCCACCAACCTTCACATTGGAGGTATAATTAATACAAAAAAACCTTTTTATTATCTTGTCTTGTCTATTTTATGCACATGTTTAGAATAATTTCCATTTTAATGTATTGTCTTTTAGTTACTGTTTATTGAACTGCTACTAAGGAGTCCCTTCTCCTTAGTAGGTGCTCATTTGCACAAGCTAGGGTGAAAACCCTAGCTACAGTTTTGGCAACTCCCCTTGTGTTCCTTTGAATTTCTAGTTATAGTTTTAAAGTTTTAGACGTTTTTAAGTTTCTGCAATATTTTCCTGTTTTTTCCTTTTGGCTGTCCCTTTCGGCTGCAGTAAACCGCGTCTTTTACCCCCCGCAGTTGCGTTCCGATCGCGTCTGTTGGCTGCTTTCTGGACAGACCCGGGTTTTCAGGATGTGTAGCAACAAACACCCCTTTGGCGCACTGGCACTTTCGACAACGAGCTGCGCAGCAGCCCGAAGTCTCACCCGAAGTGGCTATGGGGGGCTAAGGAATCATGTTTCCTTAACCTAGGTGGTGTGGAGTCTACAGTCTTCTCTCTTCCCTTCTTGGAGGTAACCCCTGAACAGAGCGTATTACTCTTTCATAGGTCTCCCATCGCTACAACGCTGGAACTCACTCTTCTCAGCCGAGCTACGTGGTAGCTTCGCACCTGCGCATGAGTCTTTTACCCGCTACCTCCGATACACTATGTATCATCTCTGCCCTTGCGCCACAGCGCAGTAACACACTCCTTTAGCGCTGCGGCGATAGTGTTCTTACAGACTCCTTCGACAATGCACAAGTACAACTTCTAAGGGAGCTTCCAGGATTTAGTTTACATAATCATTCATAAAGATAGCAAAACATTCATAGAAACATAGACAGTAAAGCAAAGAAATGCAATCACATAAAGCATCACCACAACAACAAGAATTATGTGGTTCACTTCCAGGAGGGAAGCTACGTCCACGGGAACTGTGTTTTATATTATCTTGAGATGGGGATAACACAGTTTCGCTGTGCACACAGTTGCAGCCTTAGATCTTTCTGGGAAATTCCACGCACACAGCTGGGAGCCCTTCTCTTAGATCTATTCTCTTCTTCTACAGATATTACCATGACAAAGACATACAATTACATTCCCCTCTCAGTCCTCTTGCAACTTGTCAATACATGCAATGGCCCTTACGCCAAGCGGTCTTCCTACGAGATCGCGGCCTTCTTACATGCACAAAATGATCATTAACAGCTTAAAAGATACAACAATACAAACGACTCAGACATCAACTTAGACTGTCCGTGTAACTCAGTAACTATCTAACCCTTTTCCCTTTTCAATTACACACATATATATAGGTGGCCCTGAGGGTCGCACCTTTACAAAACTGTGGGCCTTTCCCAATAGTGATCCCCAAAAACCCTAACCGTGGACATGGCTAGGTGTACTGTAGGCGCCTCTTGCAGTCACGTCGCAGCTTCCTGTAGACTCCATGATTTCCGGCGCAGATCGTGGGTATGGGTGCCGCTTCATCGTTCTTTGCTCCTTGTCCTTCGCCTTCAATGCTTCGGCCCATTGCTCTTCCTCGGTCCGAGCAACCATAACTCCTATACTTTGCCTTAATGAGGGCAGTTGAGCCCTCTATTTTGCTGCTTCATTTACTGTGGTGATTGAGCTTTCTACTTGGCCACCTTATTTATTCTTTCCTTTGACTTGTGCGTGTGAGCTCCACGATTTCCGGCCTGCAATCTGCGGTGAGCTCGTCCATCTGGCACCGTACCGCGCACTATTCATTTCTGCCCAAAAATGGTGCATTTCCTCAAAATTAGCACTTTTCCTTCAAAACTTAGTGCTTTTTCCTAAAACTTGGCAGCTTTGCCATAGCTACGGCCTATGCTCCAACAGGCCCCTAACACTTACTTGTGGCTCGTCCCCGAGCCACTTGCACTAGCTTGCGGTCGTTTTACTTGCGCATTTGACTTTGCTTGGGTCGTAGCGAAGGCTTGCTTCCACTACGCAATAGCGGAGTCCATGTCTTGCACGCACTTTGTGGCTGTCTGCACCAGGTCTGAAGTAGCTTCTTCTCCTTCCGCGCCATCGACCAACTCTTGAGACTCAGCAAATGCTTTGACCTTGGCCTCTGCTTGGGCAGCAAGTTCAGCATACTCATCCATAAACAGTTGAATGATGTTGGCGAGAGTAGCATCTTTGTCTCTGAGCCTGTGCAGTTCTTGCTGGACTTTGCGGACTTCGCTCATCTTTCTCATTTTGGCTAAGCCTTCCAAGGGCTTAGCTTCTTCGTTCAAAACAGTTAGGGACTGTTCTGTTGCTTTCACCTATTCAAAAAGGGCAACTTTAGAAGGGAGCTTCTCGAGCTCAGCCCAAGCCTGCATAGCTTGCGTCATTAACTGCTGGGCTTCATCTGTTCTGCACTTCATTTGGGTAGAAGCTATGCGCAGTGCTTCAAGGCGTTCTTGCTTATCATCTGCGGGAGGCACTATGACACGAGCTTCCAACTCGGTGAGCTGCTTTCTATGGTCCTCAGCCATAGCAACTACTTGCTGTTCTAGGGCTTTCGCCCTTTTTCCAATGCATTGCACTTTCTCAACTAAAGGAAGGTCTGGTTGAATCTGGCAGGCCGGCAGCTCCTGGGTGATTTCATCGACAACATTCCTTAGCCCAGTGTCTCATGCTTCGTGAAGTGCAAGCTGCGCAGAGATCTTCTTATAGCCTGCCCTTAGCTCTACTTCCTGCGTATGCAGTCTTTGATTGGCATGGAATGTGGATAGAGATCCCTAGCTCTCAGCTCAGTAGAAACCTGCTCGTGAACCAACTGTAGAGTTTCCAATGGAATTAGTGACAAATTTATTTCAACAGGGCCAACCGTGCTTACCTGCGGTGCAGCTAGAGGATCCGGGAGTGTCATGCTTGCGGGCAGGATGTGGATGACAGTGTGCCTTTCTATAGGTACTTCAACCGGCTCGGTGCTTGTAGATGCTTGTGGCATCTACGAGCTGGATGCTGGCACATAGGTCTACGCAACTCGTCCTGTGAGACCTTTCAACTCCACGAGCTGCAGATCCAGAGCAATTTTGATATTGGCCTGAGAGGCACGCAGCTCCTGAAATGGCTCCTTCAAGTACTGGTTGAGCCTCGCGGTAAGGATCTCATAGGGATCTCCAGTCGCTTCCGCGGGGTGCGACAACTTCTGCTTCTTGGTAGCCAGTCTTGACGGACCTTCACTATTCTTTTGCCCGATCTTTTCCTTGCCCTTATCTTTCTCTGGCGCCTCAGGGGGTGGCATCGTGGCAGCGGCTTCAATGGCCTGCTTCCATTCATCTGGCCAGGAATTCATAGTGTCCTCCACATCCTGGGTAGTCATTCGGTAGAGCCCTACGGCCCATTCTTCCAACTGAATTCCGCGAGGGCGGAAATAGATTTCATGCAAGTTGGCAGAAAAGACCAACTTCGTTCCATAGAGTTCTGTCGTCTCGTCAGCAAGCCTCAACATCTTCAGGATGGTATCCTTGAGAAGATGATAATACTCGAAGAACACGGTGTGGTTCATCTTGCACTTCACAGGATTACTAGAGTCCCAGAGGTTGACATAGCGCATCCCTGTAACCTCTCCTGAGCGGCGCAGAAGAAACTGAGTGTTGGGAGGTTCCTTCCACCCAACAAAGGCACACAAGATCAAGAGCCAATAGAAATGGAACAGCTGATTGGGGGTGTCCTGAACGTTCTGGCAGTCTTCCAGGAATGAATTCAGGAGGAAGAGACACCAGTTATACTTCTCTCCCTCCGCAGCAGCAATTGCGAGCTCTACGACAGCTCCAGGGACTTCTTTAGGTCGGCATTTCGTTAAAAGTCTGCCTGTGAGTAGACTGCCTGTGAATTTGAGTGCTTCATCTTCAACTACATTGAGGTCATAAGCCCGACCTCCTCTCGACAATTTGTATTTCTGCACCACCTATGCAGCTAGCTTTCGGTCCTTGTCTTTACCAACAAAATGGACGTTGGGGTCCTTACCAACCTTAGATAGGTCGGTAATTCGATGAATCAGGTCCATATTCAAATCAATTGGCCTCCCTAGCCAAAGATAACCACCATGAACATAGGATAACAGGACCTTGACAACCGCATTAATTTCATTGCTACGCCCGAAGTGCGGTAGCTTCAACAGGTTCAACAGTCCAGGCTTGTCTAGATTTACTGCAAATTCCTGCGGGATGAATTCATCAATCTTCTTAACAGGATTATGGACCACCGTCAGATAGTGATCTGGCGTGAACTGAGGATACGTTCTATAATCTCCCAAGTTGAAGTCAGAAAACTTAACCAGCAGGAGATGTCCAAGTAGGGATCCTTCTTCTTCCATGATTTTCGCCATTCGTGGCAGCGGAATCAAATACTCGGCGTTCTTGGGAATACGCACCTCGGGTGCATCATCTGGGTGTGGAGGAATGTAGTTAACTAGAGTGGCCAAGGGATCTGGAACGGGTACCTCTGGATGCTGCTGCTGGGGCTGTTGTTGAGACACCCTTGTGCCCGGGGACTGTCTGGGATCAGAGAAAATAGGAAGCTTGACAATCTTAACCGGGGTAGCCATACCGAAGTCTAACCCTCTGCATCTGAAGTGATGGATGAATTCTTTAGTTGACAGGTTCTCCGACATGAACCTGTATACACGACAAACACTGAATAGAAAAGGGCGGAACAACGTAGGATGCGAACTCTGAAAACATAGGGAAGCAGTCTGCACGACATGGCTCTGAAAACAATGGCTTAGACTCTCAAACAGGACAACTATACAACTCAATAGCAAGGAAAGTAACCCAAGCATATACGAATGAGGGGTATTTATAGCTGACGGCAGTAGTAGGTGTGGACAGGTGGTGCTAATAACCGTTGGCACCTAAGCGGATGAGTTGACAACCCCCCCCCCCCCCCGCGCCTCTGTGGTGCATTAAATGCGAGGGATGGGCTCTGATAGCCTTTGGGAGATGTGCTAAGGCCTTCAGCTCCTTAATTAAATGCGAATCTTAGGGAAATCAAGCCGAATCTATCCGAGCAAGTACAATTAGATGGCGGTCTCATCCTTCATTAAGACTCAGACGCGGCTACAGAACTATCACAATTCAAATTTTTGGCGGGTAACTTCAGCATGGTAACTGTGCACATGGAGGGCTCCATGGCGAGGAGAACTCTACAAGAGTGACAAATCGACAACAGGGAACTCCACAAGAGTGAAAGTTCGACAACCCAGGGAACTCTGCAAGAGTGAAAATAGGCTCGCTTAGAATAGGCTTTATTGACTACGCGGATGTTTCGAGGAACTGCGTGGGAAGCCAGAGACTGAAAATGTCTCGAGACTTCTGTGTATACTGTGATAAATGCGATGCCTCTTTCAACTACATTGGACATCTACATGACTTTAGCAGCTGATTAGGTCAACAGGGCAGAGTGGCCGTCGCGATAAAGCTTGAGCCGACTCCCGTTGATCATTGTGGGAAGCAACTCTCCATTGAGCTTCGCAAGCTGAACTGCTCCACCTTCTGTTATCTTCATCATTTGAAAAGGGCCTAACCAATGTACACGAAACTTGCCTGGAAACTTAATGAATTTACTATCATAGAGGAGTACCAAGTCTCCTTCCTGAAAGACTTTATTCTTAATATGCCTGTCATGCCAAGCCTTCTGTCTCGCCTTCTGCACTTGTTGATGGAATCCAGCTAAAAGCCTGTCTTTTTCTAAGGAAACCAATTGTGACAGCCTTTCACTCATAGTATCAGTATCTGCCATTTCTGTAATTTGAGCAATTCTGAGACTGGGAACAATGTATTCCATGGGCATGACTGCTTCTTGTCCATACACCAAATTGAAAGGTGTGTGACCTGTTAATTTCTTGCATGTGGTTCTGTAAGCCCATAACACAGCTGTGACTCTAAGGTCCCAATCATCTTTTTGTTGATTACAGATCTTGGTTAGGGCATTCTCCAGAATCTTATTGAATGCCTCCACTGTACCATTAGCTTGAGGGTGGTAGGGTGTACTCTTATGGTGACTAATGTGGAATTCTTCAGTAAGGGCCTCTATAGTCTCGTTCAGGAAATGTGTGCCATGATCACTCATTAGAATCAGTGGACATCCAAATCTAGTGACAATATTCTCAAAAATGAACTGCGTGGCAGTGATAGCGTCGCAATTCTTAACTAGCTTCGCCTCAGCCCATCTGGTGAGGTATTCAGTAGCTGTGATGATGTATCTTGCGCCGGTTCTCTTTCCTGGTGGGTTGATAGGTCCCACAAAATCAATGGCCCACTTATCAAAAGCACACACTGTTATCTAGGGTCTTAGCGGCATTTCATCTCTTCTTGAAGGTTTTCCTATTCACTGGCACACATTGCAACACTTGCAGAATTCCTTAGTATGCTTGTGCAATGTTGTCCACTAAAGACCTGTGGCTAAGATCTTCTGCGTAGTCGGCTTTCCTGCGAAATGGCCTCCTGTGGTTCCTGAGTGGGCTTCTGCAATTATGGAATTCTTCTCATGCGGTAAAATGCATCTGCGCAAGACTTCATTAGGGCCCAACTTATAGAGCTGGCCTGCTATCAAAGTGAAGTCTGCGGATTTGACAACAAGTTGTTTCTTCTGCTGCATTGTGAACTCAACTGGCGCTTGCCCTGTAGTGAGAAACTCAAGAATATCGGAATAATACTCGTCTGCTGCTTGAACAGAAAACCGCTGCGCATCAGGCAGATTGTCCTCCAAATTTGTAGCTTCCTCCCCCGACTCTATCCTAGATAAATGGTCAGGACCTACATTCAATCTACCTGGCTTCACAATAATCTCAAAATCATACTCCTGGAAGAGGAGTAGCCATTTGCAAATTCTTCCCCCTAACACTGGCTTATTGACCAAGTACTTCAAAGCAGAATGGTCAGTATACATTTTAAAATGAGCACCCAATAGATAGTGTCTGAACTTCTATAAGGCATACACCATAGCGAGTCCTTCGCTTTTTGTAGTGGTGTAGTTCTTCTCAGCTGTAGACAACTTTCTGCTAGAGTAAGCAATGGGGTGGTCAATACCTCCTTCTCCTGGTTGTGTCAGTACAACCCCCAATGCTATGGAAGAAGCATCTACATGAACATGAAAGGGTTTTCCCCAGTCTGGGAAAACTAGAATAGGTGTTGTGACCATCTTTCCTTTAAGTGTGTCCAAGCTCTGTTGGCATTCTTATGTCCATTGGAATTTCAAATCCTTTTTCAGCAGTCTTTCCATAGGCGTAGTGATCTTTGCATAACCCTTGATAAATTTCCTGTAGTATCCTGTATGTCCCAATGTAGTGCGCAATTGTTTGACTGAGTTGGGAGCAGGCAAGTTAGCAATGATGGCAACCTTCGCAGGATCCATCATGAGTCCTTGTCTGCACACAATGTGACCCAACAAAATACCAAAAGGAACACAGAAGATACATTTTTTCAAGTTAAGGGAAATCTGATACTGTCTACATTTTTCTAACATCATCCTTAGATTCCCTACATGGTTCTTTAGTAAACCAAACACAGTCTAGTCATCAAAATAGACTTCTAGAAACTTATGAATGAATTCTTTAAAAACAGCAACAACAACTCTAGAGAAAATAGTAGGAGCATTTTTAAGACCAAAGGGAATTACCGTATACTGGAATGAGCCCCATTCAGTTGCAAAAGTGGTCTTATGGCGGTCCTCTGGATGGATTCTGATCTGATGGTATCCTGAAAATCCATCAGTGAAAGAGTAAGCCTCTTGTCCTCCAACATTGTCAAGCACTTCGTCTGTAAAGGGCATAGGAAATGGATCATGCGCTGATGCGTCGTTGAGCTTGCATAGGTCCACGCAGATTCTTATTTCACCTTTTTTCTTTTTCTCTTGTACCACCATAGGACTAATCCAATCACTTTCCTCTACGGGCTCAATGATACCAGCTGCAAGCATCTTATCAATTTCTTCTCTGGACTTTTCTTTATATCGCGGGTTCAACCTGTACGGGCGCTGTTTTACTGGCTTAGAGTCCACTTTCAAAGGTATGCGTATAGCTCCTAAATCTCCTAGGATGCCCTTCATTTCTGTAAACTTGGTAGGAAAGATATCCTGGTACTCATGTAGTAAATCTGCAATATGGCCAACAGTTTCATCATCCCAATAATTTCCTATAGAGGCAAACTTGGGTTTGGCTTCTGTACTAATTGTAATCTTCTTGAGCTTGATGTGTTCTGTAATGGCAGGGATATCAAGCTGAGGGCCTTCCACTTTGCGCGTCCCTTCTGACACTGGAATATTGATGTTGCGAGGATCATCATCCTCTTCTCCAGTGGTGAAATTATAGCATTCCAGGGCTTGTTCCATCTGGACAGCCCAATCTGGTTGAGAATACTCTGGTAAAGGACATCGTCCAAATATCTTCTTTCTAATACACTTTAAAGCCTGATCGATGCTTGGATGTTCTGACTCAAAGCTGAAAGTGAGTTGAAAACTTTCAATCATGAGAGGCTAAGTGATAGTGCCTCTGTGCAATTCTGTTTCAGTGTACCAGTTCCTTGGAACTATATCCAACGTGTGGATGAATAGGTGAACCCACTCATGCTCTGGAATATCTGACCATTGCTGAATACATGCTTCAACGTGTGACCTGGGGTCACTCTGTCCATCATATTTGCGCAAAACTCCTGCTGTAGTCTCTTGAAATCTGCGCAGTATCAACCTGCGATAGTCTTGCCATGTGTCGATATTTTCTTTATGCGCACCCCACCATCTTGCGGGTGTAGTGCGTAGTGCTACATCCAATGCTTGTATGCGTTGCTCATCTGGGATTTCTTGTTCATATGCATGTATGAATTCATTTACTCTAGTTAAACCATCAAAGATTGGAGTGTTATTCAATTCTGTGCCAATCCATCGAATGGATTTAGTCGTCATGGCGCAACGCCTTGCAGAAACTCATGTAAGTGATTCTACCAGTTTTCTAGTCCTGCTTCTGAATCTGATGCACACGAGCTATCGCATCGCTAGCTGATATGGCCGTCCACTGTGGGATTGACATAATCATTATGACTAGCAGTCATCTGATACAAACTTTCCATGTGGCGCACTTCTTCTTCTGCTCGAATGGGTTCAATATACCATGGTCCTTGAAGGGGATCAAGTGGTGCAATGACCCTAATCTGGTCATCCTCAAAGGTCATTTGTCTTTTCTTCAAATTAATGACAGCCAGATTATCAAATGCCCAGTCTATGCCTAAAAGTGCTGGGTAAGGTCTACTGTCATCCAGAATTTTGATTACTTCAAAGTCTGTAGAACTTCTTACTCCCTCAATATCAATGGGTACATTGGGTAATCTACCCAATGGAGAAACTCGTTGCTGATTTGCTAGTCTTAGATGGATAGGAGATCTGATAAGCTGAGGACTACCCATCTATTCCCAAGTTTGCATGGTGAGAACATTAACTTCTGAGCCTAAATCCAAAATGACTTCATCCATTTCAAATGCTCCAATCTACGCTGTGAGTCTCATCTCTCTTCCAGTTCTAGTATGACTCCTGATCTGATGAACAGCATGCTGCGCTGTGTTCATTGAAGTAGATTATTGACACTGATCCAACAGGTGTTGGAGTTCCATAGTTGCTTTTTCATTGCGCAACAACTTTAAGCAGCTTCTCAGGAAAGCATGAACACTGGCTAGTGTATCGTCCTCATCAGACCTTCCAGATGTAGTAGCCTGCTCTTGTACCAGGTTCTCTTGACTTGGCAGATGCGGTCTGATATCATTGTGCGGTAATGTGACAGAACTTGAAGCTCGTGGATCTGGTAAATACTCTTGAGCTTGCTTGAATGCTTCTTTTTGCTTCTGTAGGTCGAGTGGGGATGGTTTAATATTAGTGTGGCGCACCCATTGTGTTGCTGGCTTTCCAGTTCCCGACTCTGGCGCACCAGTGGTTGCACCATTGTGCGTCACTATATTAACTGTGGGATTTGGTTCTCTTTTTTCTGCTACAATCAACTGAATATTCTGGTTAACCTGTGGCTTCTTTTCTTGCATCTTGGCCATCAACTGAGGGCATTCTTCAATGACATGATCATAAGATTTACAGTATTTGCAGGTGGTTGTAGGGTTTTGGCAATCCCTTGCATAATGGCCTTGAGCTCCGCAGTTATAGCAAGTGATCTATCCTCTTCCACGACCAAAACCTCCTGCGCGTCCTTGGGCCCTGTAATTTCCTCCTTGGCCTTCACAAGCTGGGTCATACTGCGGCCCTGTTGTGGGTCCCTGTGGTTCTGACTGTACTCTATAAACATCATGTTTTCTTTCTATCATAAGGTCATATGCTTTGCAATTGTTCTCATCATGGCCTACTGATTTACAGAAATTGCAATATAGATTCTTTGGAGTTTGTACATATTTCTGTAACAAGTGACACTCTTGTGGTCTGTGGCCTCTAGTTCTACAGATTTCACACCAAGGCCCCTCATCCTGTGGTAAAGGGTTAGGTGCTCCAGTTGCAATATAATCTATGAAAACAGGACAATGGTCCTTTGAATGTCCTTGTGCTCTACACTTTGTACACCAAATTTCTTCTTTAACATCCTTTCCTTTCTTAATATCATGCACTTGCAACTGCGCAACATCATTGCTTGTTCCAGCAATTGGTGAAGCTTCTAGTTTCATAGCCATCTCTAGAGCTTGTTCTTGAGTAGTGAGATTCTGTTGCATAAGAGGAAGTCTAATATGAGGAAGCAACGCAGCAATGAACCATTCCTTATGCTGCTGCGGTGCAAACTCAAAGCTTACTTGATCTATCAAGGCTTTGAACTTCTGGTCAAAGTCCCATACTGATTCTGTAGGTAACTGTTTTATGTCTTTGAGTTCTGTTATGCACTGTGATTCTGATTTAGGTTTCTTGAATTCTTTAATCATAGCACTTATTACATCAGCAAGCGTCCTATTCTGTGCTGCTGAGTATTTCATAAACTAGGTTAAGGCTCTCTCTCCTAGTGTGGTTGCTAACTGAACCAACTTAACAGCATCATCATTAATTTGCTTAATCGTCCAAATGGCTTCACATAGAAACTAGTGCTGCTCAGGGTCTTCTAGCCCTGTTCCTCTAAAGGTTGGTAGCTTCATGTCATCACCCATCCTTCTTGCGCTAGGTTGACGTGGAGGTGCTGTGGCACTGCCTCCTGGATGGTTAAACAAAGGTGGGGCTGAGGTACTAGAAGTACCGTGCGGGCTACTAGAGGGTGTTACTGTGGGGTTATGCTGAGCCCCGTCTGGATTTTGCGGTGTAAAAGGGTGATAAGGGATATGAGCACTCCCTTGTCTCTCTATATGGCTCGCTCTACGAGCTAGGCTATCTTCTGGGATAGACTCAAAAGAATGCTGGTTGAGGCCTACTTTATACCATTTTCTGCTACGAGTGCAACCAATAACTTCAAGATCACTATCAGAATCTGCGGACATTACTTGCCTATGCTATTCATCGGAAGCTATGCATAGTTTTCCTTTTTCATATAAGATCATTTTAATCCACAAGTTCAGAGAATTTAAGAACTTACCCCTGTATGATTTGAAGAATCTCCTCTCAGCCTCGCTGAAGCTCTTTCTCGTATCTACTGCAAACTCGGTGATGAAGCCTTCCAGCAGACTGTTCAACCAAAAGTCTACTGCATGGGACATAGGATTATCTACTCGCTTCAAAATGCTAACTAGCTCAGGTGTCTAAACGATAGGTTGATCAACATGCACAGTGGGTCCAATATCTGCTAGCTTGGATACCCACTCATGCAACTCGAGTGCAAATGTTACAAAGAAGATTTCGTGAAGCTCAGTATAAATATGCTTCTGCAACCAGTCCTCTGTCTGAAGCCTAGGGCTTCTATTTTCACGTTTAGCGAACTCTCTAGCCTTTGAATCAAACCACTCTTGAATTTCTTTAGCTGTAGGATTCTAGCACCACATTGCCTTCAAAATAATAGGGTTAAAGCCGGCAACGAAACCATTTGTTGGCTGCTTTCTGGACAGACCCAGGTTTTCAGGATGCGCAGCAACAAACACCCCTTTGGCACACTGGCCCTTTCGGCAACGAGCTGCGCAGCAGCCCGAAGTCTCACCCGAAGTGGCTATGGGGGGATAAGGAATCAGGTTTCCTTAGCCTAGGTGGTGTGGAGTCTACAGTCTTCTCTCTTCCCTTATTGGAGGTAACCCCTAAACAGAGCGTCTTACTCTTTCACAGGTCTCCCATCACTACAATGCCGGAACTTACTCTTCTCAGTCGAGCTGCACGGTAGCTCTGTACCTGCGCACGAGTCTTTTACTAGCTACCTCTGATACACTATGTATTGTCTCTGCCCTTGTACCACAGCGCAGTAACACACTCCTTTAGCGCTGCGGCGATAGTGTTCTTATAGACTCCTTCGACAATGCACAAGTACAACTTCTAAGGGAGCTTCCAGGATTTACTTTACATAATCATTCATAAATATAGTGAAACATTCATAGAAACATAGACAGTAAAGAAAAATAAATGCAATCACATAAAACATCACCACAACAACAAGAATTATGTGGTTCAATTCTAGGAGGGAAGCTACGTCCACGGGAACTGTGTTTTATATTATCTTGATATGGGGATAACACAGTTCCGCTGTGCACACCGCTGCAGCCTTAGATCTTTCTGGGAAACTCCACGCACACAGCTGGGAGCCCTTCTCTTAGATCTATTCTCTTCTTCTACAGATATTACCATGACAAAGACATACAATTACATTCCCCTCTCAGTCCTCTTGCGATTGGTCGATACTTGCAATGGCCCTTACGCCAAGCGGTCTTCTTGCGAGATCGCGACCTTCTTACATGCACAAAATGATCATTAACAGCTTAAAAGATACAACAATACAAACGACTCAGACATCAACTTAGACTGTCCGTGTAATTCAGTAACTATCTAACCCTTTTCGCTTTTCAATTACACACATATATATAGGTGGCCCTGAGGGTCGCACCTTTACAAAACTGTGGGCCTTTCCCAACAGTGATCCCCAAAAACCCTAACCGTGGACACGGCTAGGTGTACTGTAGGCGCCTCTTGTAGTCATGTCGCAGCTTCCTGCAGACTCCGCGATTTTCGGCGTAGATCGTGGGTATGGGCGCCGCTTCATCGTTCTTTGCTCCTTGTCCTTCACCTTCAATGCTTTGGCCCGTTTCTCTTCCTCAGTCCGAGCAACCATAACTCCTGTACTTTGCCTTAATGAGGGCAGATGAGCCCTCTATTCTGTCGCTTCATTTACTATGGTGGTTGAGCTTTCTACTTGGCCACCTTATTTATTCTTTCCTTTAGCTTGTGCGCGCGAGCTCCATGATTTCCGGCCGCAATCTGCGGTGAGCTCGTCCATCTGGCGCCGTACCGCGCAGTGTTCATTTCTGCCCAAAAATGGTGCTTTTCCTCAAAATTAGCACTTTCCCTTCAAAACTTAGTGCTTTTTCCTAAAACTTGGCAGCTTTGCCATAGCTGCGGCTTATGCTCCAACAACGTCTTTCAGGCATTTACCTATGATCCAACCGCGGCTCTCAGACTGTTTCCGGTGACCTACCGACGGATTCAAGTCTGTTACCTGCGATCCGACCGTGGCTATTAGCTTGTTTGGGGCGATCCGACTGCGGCTGTTAACTATTTTTCAGCGTCCCGCCTGCGGCTTTCAGCCATTTTTCTACAACCTACCGGTGTCTTTCGGCCTTTTTCTCGTGTCCCACCTATGGATTTTAGCCATTTTTCTGCAACCCGCCAGTGTCTTTCGGCCTTTTTCCCGCGTCCCGCTTGCGGCTTTCAGCCATTTTTCTGCAACCCACCAGCGTCTTTCGACCTTTTTCCCGCGTCCCGCTTGCGGCTTTCAGCCAGTTTCCTGCAACCCACCGGTGGCTTTCGACATGTTTCCTGTGGTCTGACTGTATCTTTCGGCCAAAATCCCGCAACTTGTCCGCGACTGTTGAGCTATTTCCCGTGGTTCAACCGCCCAGATTTTCCACAGACCCGCGGTCTATTTTCTACACATTTTTCCCTATTTTGAACCCAACACTTTGCTGCAAAATTTTCTGCACTTGCACAACCATCTGTCCTACCTGCAGCCATGCTTCCCTACAGCCTTTTTTGCAGTATTATTTCTGTTCCCTTTACAGAATATTTTTAAATTTCAGCATTTTAATTGAAAAAGAGAAAATTTTGCATTTCAAAGTTTAAATTCTGTATTGTTATTTTTAGTTAGAAAGTTGCCCACCCCATGGAACTTTTACTTGGGTTCATCATCTCACATGCACACACTCTGTCACCTAATTCAAGTGAGCCCTAAAATACAACTTAACACAACCAACATTCTAACCCCACTTGGGGAACACATAAGAATTTTTGTAGTTAGGTAGGATCGGGGGGATAGGCATCCACATAACACCCCTCGGTTGCTTACACTTGAGACATAGCTGTTGTCCATTAGGGAACCAAAATCCCCTAGTATTTTTTGGCATGGTCACAACCAGTTTATCAGAGGGCCTCTCCCTTAGGAGGGTTGAAGTCGCCAAACTGGTTTCGGAGGCCTGAGTGGAATACCACACTCCATTCAGTAACCGAAGGCTACCTTTGGCAGTTCTCAGGGTATCACCCGTATGGGGATACCGCGACGATAGAACAAAATGACAGATTCACCTTTTCTGGACGTGTCATGAACGGGGTATCTTAGTTGCCTTTCTTCTAGGATTGACTACTCGGTGTCCCTCCCGGTAGGGGGATATCTTTAGCCACTTGGCTCTACTATCCATATTGTCTGACTTGGATTTCATCACCTTGTAGAGGATATGTCTAGTTGAGTTAGAATACTATTTAGCTAGGTGTTTGCATGCTCCCTTACCTCCTTTTGGTCTAGCGAGTCCACTATTTTTATTTTTTAGGAAACCTGTTGCTTGTTGGTATTCTGACCATTTTTGTTGATACTCCACTTATTGTAGCACAACTATTACAGTAAGTGTTTTGAGTTGGTTGTTGGCCTGAGTGCCATATTTTTTGAGCTCTCCTTCTGCACACTCGGTTGCATTAGGGTTTTTGAGCTGTTTTTCACTCAACACAACCCCCAGATACTTGACACCATCTATCACCATTGAGTCCTCGAGACATTCTCTGCGCCTCTGGGGTGAGCCCCCACAGCATGGTTCACTTGACACCACCCATCATAGACATAGATCTTCATCAATTGATACCACTCATCATAGATCTTGAGCTTTGTCACTTGACTCCACTCGTTAACGGCATAGAACTTCGTCACCCGAGCTAGACGCCCCTGACTTTACCTCTGATTCTGAGGCAGAGTCCGAGAACCCCATTTACACTGCACCAACCAGTCCCATGGCTGGAGTGACTTCCACCCCTTTCCTTGTAGGGACCATTGGTGGAGCATCCACCACCACACCAGCTACCACACCTGCTTTGGGTATGCCCTCGATGGGGCCCACATCTACCATTCCGATCACTGCACCCATTCCAGTAGCTGGAATACCTATTCCCACTCCATCAGTGACTCACACTACCCTTGGCGGTGCAGGACCGTCCCATACCACTTTCCTCCCTCCGCTTGGGGGCAACATCCCAAATCCTGCCCCTCCACTTGGGGGCATTGGCCCCAACATGGTCACACCCACTAGTATGTCACATCCTTCTACTAGTTTTCCATTCATGGCTAGTCTCAACCTTCCTGACCTAGCTAGACTGACTAATGATCCCATCAGACACGACCCTACGTGGCCTCACATGCCCACCAAGCTCCCCTCCGACATCCCTAAGTTTGAGGGCAAGGTAGGTGAGGACCCCCAGAACCATATTATGTCCTTCCATCTATGGTGTTCCTCCAACTCCATAATGGATGATTCTGTCTTCCTCTGTCTGTTACAGCGTACCCTCACTAGCTCTGCAGCTAAGTGGTACATCGAGCATCCCCATGGGACCCATGCCACCTTTACTTCCCTGGCCTCGACTTTCCTGCAGTTCTTTCAGTTACCTGTCCGCTATGACACGGGAGTTGAGATCCTACTGTCTTGCAGACAGAACACAGCTACCCACATCACTGACCACATTCATGAGTGGCGTCGATGTCGCAACCTCAGCAAAATCAAGTTAGATGACCGTATCTTCTTAGATTGGTTTCTCAAATCCCTCCTTCCTATCATTGCCAAGGATGTGTCATCCGAACGACCCCAGTCCGAAGAAGAGGCCATCCTCAAAGCCCAACAATTTGACCTCATTTACGCCCAGTTGGGTTATCTATATACCATCATACTTGATACCCCTCGCGGCAATTCCTCCCAACACGATGCGCTGGGGGCATCCCATGCCGGAGACGGCATCATTGGCCGTGTTGCCTCGCATCCCCAACCATTTTCCATAGCACGTCCTAGCCATGGCCCCGACCTTTCGCGGGCTACATCTCAATTCGGAGAAACCAATTTGTATGCTCCCATGACACATCACCACCATTCCCACGGACCCTCCTGTCCACCTTAGTGATTTGGTCATGCATCCCCCGTTTACGCCCCCTCGGTCGCACCTCAGCCATATTACCACCCACAGGCTACACCAGCTCCTGTGTCCTCTAAAGCCCAACCTGCTTATTACCCGCCATAGGCAGCCCCTGCGGTAAACCCCCAACCCGCTCCGCAGACGTATCAACAACCCCCATAAGGTTCAACACCTACGCAGCCTCCCCCTTCTTATTATCCACCGCATCCTGCTCCCACACCTGCAAAACCCCCAGAACCCACTTGCTGCCCAAGGGAAAGTATACGTCCAATAGAATCCACAGCAGAACCAAAACAACCAGTGCCAACAGGGCCAACAAAACCATGGCAAAGGCCGTAACCGTGGGAACAAACCCCCTCCAGACCAATGCGGTCAACCTCCCAATCCCCCAAACAACAATAACGCGGCACCTTCCAACCAGAACCCTGATCGACTGCCCAAGCAGGCCAAAAATCCTAATTTGTGAACAAACCATCCTTGTTCTATTTGCAGGGTCTATGGCCACTACACACATGCTTGCCCACATTTGGAGCGAGCTCGGCAACTCTGGACTGATGATGCCCATCCCCAAAAGCATGCAGCTCCTCAGGCGCCACCCAACCCTCCACCCCCTCAGAAACAACCTTTGGTGCTGCAAAACCCCTTACCAACCCAAGGAGTAGTGAACACTTAGCCGTTGGCTCCCCCTTAAGGCAACGCACCCCCACAACAATAGATCACTTATGCCGCTCCTGATCAACCCATGTTAGACTTAGGTACCCACCACTTGTTAATGATGTCGTTCGCTGATGTCAACCTCCAAACCCGTTGAAACCAATATGGCTCCACCCCTGAAGCCTCTCCAGCTGACAAAAACACTAACGCTCATCCCACTGATTAGACGTTACGTATACCCCCGGCTCCACTCGATGGCACCTCCAAAGCACCTCGCTTCCCACTTCGTCGCATCAACAATAACCCCAATGCTCGCACTGCGTCAAATTACAACATTGTAGATGACTTAGCCCAATCTCCCGCAGCCATGTCTACATTAGAAGTCTTAAAAAACTGTCCTTCACAGTGCAAGACTTTGCTCTCCGCCATTGGTGCTATTGACCCAAATGATTCACAATTGATGGCCTTCGATTTGGACCAGTCCGAACCACGCCTGCCTTCCACTTTAGCGTTCCAAGTTTCTGTTTCCATTTGGAATCTTGTCATCCATCGGTGCATTATCGATGAAGGTGCCTCTACATGCGTTATGTCCACATTTGTTTGGCAAAAGTTGGGATCCCCTACCCTCCAGCAGTCCACCATTGCGTTGTGAGCCTACGACGGCCGTTCGGCTCAACCCCAAGGTCTCCTAGATAATGTCCCCGTCCAGTTGGTTGGAAAAACCATGCTCATTGACATAGAGGTCATCAATGCCCAACTTGATTATAACCTCTTACTTGGTTGTAGCTACATGTATGCCATGCGAGCGGTTGCCTCATCCGTTTTTGGTACCATGATGTTCCCCCATGACGGATGCGTGGTCAAGGTCGATCAACTCACCTATTACGATCCAAATGCCCCCGATGCACCTGAAAATGTTCTCCCCATGGTTGAACAACCTGTTTGTGGTGAAACTACCTCGTTCGTTTCCTTCGTGGGACCTAGACTTTACTCCGATACACCGATGACCTCAACATTCCAATCCATTCCACCCCTGTCACCCGCGACCGAAGTATCTGACCTATGTACCCTTTCCCACAATACACAAACACCCAACAATCAACCGCCCTTGTTACCCAAACCACCATTGGTACCTAGTCACATTGGTGTTACACCCATCCACACAATCCCCTTCCTATTCCGTCCCTCAGGCGTAGTAAGCGCCCCGGTTATGGCTACTCTTAGCCTCCCCGGGTTAACCTTGGGATTACCCGTGTGGTATATTTCGCCTCCTGTTCCCCCACCGACACCAAATTTTGTCCTACAACCAGTGCAACCCATTGCCACTACTAGTCAACCACCCCCCGGTGTCACTACCCCTTCGTCATCTATGAATCCCCCTCCTCTTATCAAGCCCACTGGGGGTAGAGGCCCACAACCATACACTGTTGTACCTCCTCCCAAGGCAGTTAAACCCCCCCAGCCCCCCCCCCCCCGTGTTTCGTGCTCCTCCTAAATGCTCGTTGTGTGATGACTTAGGCCATTCGACTCATCAATGTCCACAATTACCTGCATTACAAGAACACATGCAAATGCTTGACAATGACCCCAGCATCCTAGTTGTCGAACTAGATCCAAACCCTAAGCCTCGTGATAAATCACTGCGTACCAACCACCCTTGTGCAATATGCAGTATTTACGGACATTACTCACATCACTGTCCCGATCTCCCAGATTACCGAGTAGCTCTCTACGAGATGAATAATTTGGACCTTGAGACGGCACCCCCCCATAATTGAGGAGATCCACCCCCCGGTAGCATCCTCATCCGGAGAAATTAACACCATTTATATGATCTCTTCGACTACCACTCCCTCGTCAACCGATTTGATGACTCAAACTTTCCGCAATGATGAGGAGATTCTAGAGGCTCTTATTTCCCCAGATTATCCCTGGGATGACATGCACCATCGTTCCTATTTCCTCCCAGAAGACTCCTCCTCTACCACAGCTACCAAATTTGCGGTTGAGTCCAAAGATTTCCTTCCCACCAAAGTCGACTAGTTTAAGGATCCTATTCCTGCTCCTGATGCCTTTGAGAAAGGTAACATGGCCAACATCTCACTCGTCATCCACGTAGATATCTCTGACCCACCTGGTGCTCTTGAAATCATTACCTTAGGAGCCTCCTGCAATGAGTATGAGATTGACGCATACAAAAAACTTTTCCAAGAGTTCCGTGATGTCTTCGCCTGGTCCTATACCGAAATGCCTGGTCTCAACCCCGCTATTATAGAGCACCACATTGACACATGGCCAGATGTACCCCCGTTCACCAAAGACAGTGCCCCATTCATCCTTTGAAGCTCCTTGCTGTTGAAGCAGAGGTTGAGAAACCTCGCAAAGCAGGATTCATTTATCCTATTGCATATACCACCTGGGTTTCAAACCCCATTCCTGTTAACAAAAAGCAAGGAACCATTAGAGTGTGTACTGACTTCTGTGATTTAAACCGAGCCTGTCCCAAAGACAACTTCCCCACGCCATTTATTGACCAACTCATCGATGCATGTGCGGGGCATGAATTCCTATCTTTCATGGACGGTTTTTTCGGATACAACCAGATTCAGATCCGTAAGGAGGATCAGTACAAGACCACCTTTACCACCCCATGGGGCACCTTTGCCTATCGCGTCATGCCTTTCGGCCTAAAAAATGCTGGTGCCACCTTCCAGCGGGCCATGAACTATTGTTTTCATGACTTGGTCCATATCCTTCTAGTCTATCTTGACGACCTTACCGCTTGTTCCCGGAAACGATCATACCACCTTAGCGACCTCCGGCAAGTTTTCCTGCGTTTTCGCAAATATCAAATCTGCTTGAACCCACACAAGTGTGTCTTTTGCATTCCGACAGGCCGGTTGTTGGGTTTCATTATTTCCCAGAAAGGAATTGTTGTTGATCCCCTGAAAGTCGAAGCCATTTTAGACCTTCCCTCTCCTCGCACGCTCTGACAGCTCCAGAGTCTGCAGGGGCGATCCAATTTCCTCCGTCACTTCGTTCCTGATTATGCCACTACCGTTCATGGTTTCTTACGCCTGCTTCATACCCACATACCCTTTGTTTGGGATGAGCAAGCAGAAGCTGCATTCGACGCCCTCAAGAAAGCTCTCACACAAGCCCCTTTGATCTCCTTTCCAGATTTCTCTCAGGACTTCATCCTTTACGTCTCGGCATCCGATTATGCTGTGTCCGGAGTCCTTATTCAAGAAGACGTCGCTCACCAGGATCATGTCATTTATTACATCAGCCAGACCTTGTCTGGACCACCCTTACGTCACCCATATGAGGAGAGACTAGCCCTAGCTGTGGCCTTTTTTGTCCAAAAATTGCGACACTACATTTTGCTCAGTCATACCACAGTTGTCATCGACTCCAACCCCATGGTCTATCTTTTAAACCAGCAGCTCCTGCACGGTCGTGTTGCTAAGTGGGTCATTATCCTCCAGGAATATGACCTCACTTTCCGCACCCCTAAGAGCACTAAATCCCTCGCACTTTCCCAGCTCATCATCGATCTCCCCTCCCTTCTGCCGTCCACCCAAATCTCCGATGAGTTACTCGACAATCACTTGTTCATCATCTCGTCTAATGACCCATGGTACGGTGATATTTTGTTATACCTTCGCACGCAGAAGTTTAGACCCAACATCAGTCATGATGGATGCCGTCGTATCCGTCACCAGGCCTCTCGATATCTCCTCTTAGGCGATGTCCTTTACCGGCGAGGGGTTGACACGATCCTCCGTCGTTGCCTTACACATGAGGAAGCCGAACACATTCTCAATGACTGTCATAGCGGTGCCTGCGGCGGCCATTTCTCTGGGGTGGCCACTGCCCAAAAGGTCGTCCACGTCGGATATTTCTGGCCCACACTCTTTACGGACTGCATCACAGCGGTCATACATTGCCATAATTGCCAACTTTTTGCCCCCAAGGCTCGGACACCCCCCGCTCTGTTACACCCAATCATCACCGTTGGTCCCTTTTGTAAGTGGGCCATCGACTTCATGGAATGTAAACCCCCATCTGCCAACGGCCATAAGTACATCATTGTCGCCGTTGATTACTTCACCAAATGGGCGGAAGCCATGCCCACCTTCAATTGTATAGCTGACACCATTGCCTGTTTCTTTTTCAACCACGTTATCACTCGATTTGGGGTCCCCAAGCAGTTGGTCTCAGACCATGGTTCCCACTTCGAAGATTCCATTTGGCATGAGTTATCCACCCTCCTAAATTTTGAACATTAGTATTCCTCTGCTTACTACCCCCAAGGGAATGGTCAAGTAGAGGCCATTAACAAAATTCTAAAAACCATCCTCCAACGCACTGTTCACCGACATAAGTCCAATTAGCACCACATGTTATTCCCTGCCTTATGGGCTTACCATACATCCACCAAAACTGCCATCGGTTTTATCCCATTTCATTTAGTTCACGGTGTAGAGTCTGTCCTCCCTATCGAGTGTCAGATACCTGCCTTGCACATCGCCGTCGAGCTTCTCCCAGACACCTCCCCACTCGAGCAACATCTGCTATCCCTAGAACAAGTTGACGAAGACCATCGTGCCACTCTCCAGACCATTGAAGCCCCCAAGAACCGCTCCAAAGCTGGTTACGACAAACATGTACACCCTCAAACTTTCCATGAAGGGGACCTCGTCCTCGCCTATGACCAAGCCCACGACAAAACTGGTAAATGAAAGTTTGAATCCATGTGGCAAGGCCCCTACATCGTGCAAACCTGCCTCGGAAATGGGGCATACATTTTAATTGACTCTGAACATCACCCTTTGCACAACCCCCGTAACGGGTTGTATCTTAAACGCTTTTATCCCTAAATAACCCGCGGCCCCATTGGTCCGTATTGTACAGTTTGGTCTCTTTTTTTTCACCTTTTTTACCGCAATCTTACATTCATAATTTTTGCATGACCACAGATGGACCATCTTCCACCTCATTACATTGGCTTCGCTGATGGAGCAAGCCGCCGGTCTCCAAACCTGGCTTCTGTAGCATGGGTCTTATATTCCCCTTCACATGACTTGATTCACCTTGACAGAATATGTATAGGTGCTGCTACCAATAACTAGGCGGAGTATGATGCTATGACCGGTCTCCTGACTGCTTCCCTCCAGATGGGCATATGTCACCTTCATGTGTTCCTTGACTCCTAGCTACTTGTCTCCCAGCTCAACAACTGCTACCAGGTGCGTGATCCTTGCCTCTTTAGAAAATTCCTGCGCACAAAACAACTCAGCTGACAATTTGAATCCATAACATTCACCCATGTCCCAAGAGCTCAAAATAGTGTTGCAGATCAAATGGATAACAACATCCTAGATTGGCACATCAATCACACCATGTAAAACCTCCATCATGCATCATCATCCCATAACATCTCATCAAAAATATATAAAAACCCAAAAAGATTGCAAGGGGCATCCATGTGCCTATCACCACATAAACATTTGCATCCATGTGCAATAACAATAAAACCACATTTCTATATAGGGGCATCCACGTGCCTAATCCTACATACATAATGTTGCATCCATGTGCAATACATAACATAAAATACACAAGGGGCATCCATGTGCCCATCATCCTACACTACTTGCATCCACGTGTAGTACAAATATTTAACACACCATAAGCGCATCCATGTGCATACACTACATCATCATCGCAAAAAGGTGCATCCATGTGCATATATATATATCAAAAAATAAATGTCACTATGATACACATGTCCTGCATACCCCCATACTCAGCTCTACAAAAAATATCTATACATCCATCTGCCTCATAGAATACATGCCGTAGCTACAAAATCGGGGGGAGTCCCATGCACTCCCTAATGAGATTCATACCCTCCGTCACTGCCTGCATCAGCTGCCTCCGAGTCCTCCCCTCACTCCTCCTTCGGCAGCTCCTCATCCCCTGTGGGCTCATGTGCCCGTCCCCTGTCTGCCAAGATAGCCACCCGGATCGCGATCGACCGGAACTCCCGTGGCGTCCTCAGACAGTCCTGAATCACCTCCAGATCCACGTCTCGCCACCCATCATCCATCACTCCAACCAACAATTGATCCAGAAGCATCCGTACGGACTCCAGAGTCCCCTCAGTGTCCCGTCGACGCACCTCCCCTCGGCCTGGCAGGGCTGGTACCGCCACATGCCCCCTGCGCGGTACATGTTTGTTGATATACTGTTGCTGCACGGTACATGTCTACAGATCACACATCAGTCAGCAACAGTATATCAAAAAACTATCATACATAAGACTTGACATCCATAACATTCAAGCAAAACCATATGTACCATCTGGTCCCCATGCCTATCCTGGTGGCCGTGGTGCCTTTGGATCCCCGATGTAGTCCATATCTCTGTATGGATAGTCATCAAGTGTCAGCGGTATCTGCAGCCACTGCAGGTACATCTCCTGATTGAAGTATCTACCCACCTTCCCGCCACCCCGGTGACACATCATCTCTCCCCATCGCACCATGCGTAGCTCCCTCAGTCCTCCTACCCTGGCCGGCACCCATGGCCATAGTGTAGGTATCTGCTCCATGAAGAAAGCACATAGAAAGGATCCATAGCAGAATCCCTTGCCAGATTCCTTCACCGATGTCAACTGCCGCTGAACACAAGTGAGGAACATCTAGCCCCATGCATAATAGACACCATCCAGTACCCGCTCCACTAGCTGCATCTGGCCCCCGGACACTTTCTCAGGTGATTGGGACCCCAAAACTCGAACCACGCACGCCGCAATATCCTGTACTGCTGGCTCTTGCAAGTCCACCACTCGGAGTGCATTCCTCTGCACCCTAGCCTCTGGAACACGGTATCGCTCCAACATATCCTCCATATCCACATCTGTGGATACTTGTGGCTACGTATCTGCCACTCTACCCAGACATGGCAACCCCCTCAGGAAGTATACATCTGCAAGGGTGAGGTCCACCCTCTCCCCCTGAACCCTGAATTCCTGAATGTCCGGCTCCCAAAAGCTCACTAATCGGTTCAACAGCAGTGCTGCTAAACACATCATAGGTACGTGTGCGAACTTCAACAGTCCGCACAATCCCAATGTCGACCGCACATGTCGATCCCTCCAGATGAACTCCACTATCTCATCCGGGACTTCTCGCTCTAGCCACAACACCAGCGGCATCTTGTTAATTACACAAGGAAAACTCATCAGACTCATTTCAAAGAAGTAACCCTGCCCCCCAGGAAACCCTAACAGCTCGATGCCAATCGTGGCTTTAGGGCCCCTTGCCGTGGTTTCTGACCGCGGCTGTTAGGGCTACAGTCCCGGTCCCGAACCGTGCCTGTAGGAGCTGAACTCGTAGTTTCGAACCACGTGTTCAGCCTCGGAACACGTGGTACCAGACCGTGTATTCCAACCTGAACATCACGGTCCCCAACTGTGTGATCCACCCTGGAACCCGCGGTCCCCGACCGCGATTCCACCCCACAAACCCGCGGTCCACCCACGTGGACCGTACAATAAAATCCCCTGGGACCCACCACCCTTCCCCCAAGCCCAATGAAAATACAGGTATGAGTTTGTCGGAATACCTGTCACTCCCGGATCTGAAAACGGCCAGTCGGATTGTCTAGAAACGCCACCTCAGCTCTAGTCCACTCTGATCACTAGTCAAAGTCAACAAGTCTAAATGACATTTGTCATGTCGGACCCACCCACTATTTATAGTCCATTGACTTTTTCTTGTTTTGGCCATTCTGAACCCATACGGAGTCCATTTTTTGAACCGTTTCCACCACTGGAATCAGCACGACGAGACCGTCATGATGGTCAACTTGTTCTCTTATTTTTTCCACATCATTTTTTGAGCATTTTTAGACACCACTAGTCAGCTCGATTTGCATGCCACTTCAGCTGCTCTCCATTTTGGGTATATTTTATATCATCGGATTCATTTTTCCACACCCATGATGATGCTTGAGATGATTTCTCACTCTCACCCCCAGGTTTTTTGGGTATTTTTCCAAAACGCCTCCCGTCACCTCGGTTCGCGTGCCACATCGGCCGTTATCCATTTTTGACATTTTTTATATCGTCGGATTCATTTTTCTGAGCTCATGATGATGCTTGAGATCATTTCTCACTCTTACTTGGTACAGTTTCAACATTGTGTCCCGACACCTTGCTGCGAGTTTCTGTTAAGCTCTTTTCTAACTCCTAAAACAATGAAAAGATCGCCAAGCAATCTTGCTTCCTTTCATGCTCATTAAAGTACCTGAAAGGGCGTCTATCTGGTATAAGTTTAACCCTTTTCCAGACTTGGTAGACTAATTATGAAAAAGGAATACTCTAGTCACACTTGCTAGAAGAGTTCTTCATTGCATCCTTTTATGCTTCTTCGGGCCTTGGAGACTAACACACGAAAAGCAACCCCCTGGAGTCTTCTTCTCGCTTTCAGACTCTCTAAAATTGAAAGCACCCACGAGCATGCACTGTCCTGGGCTCATACAAATGTCCACGACAGTACCATTCCATTATTTCAGAGTCTTCTTATTGCTTTCAGACTCCTTAAAATTGAAAGCAACCACAAGCATGAACTGTCCTGGGCTCGTATAAATCCACACGACAGTACCATTTTAAACACACTTCTTCTAGTTCCTTAACCCATGAAGAAGTCCCCTCGTTCCTCTTGTCACTATGATCGATCATCTCGGCAGCACCCCCAATCAGGTCGCCTTTGTTCAGAGTAGTCTGCAGTCTCCTACCATTTTACACCAGCTTGAGTATCCCTCATCCCAGTCACTATCCTCGATCCAGTACAACTATGATCCCTTTCCCACCCGTCAGTTTCATATGCTGCCCGATCATCCCCGCCATCATACTCTGAACAAAGGAAGTTTAAGTCCACCCACTCTACTTGCCCAGTTATGCCCCACAGTATGTCAGTCCTACCATCAGTACTCTCACACTTTGGTTCTCCACCTCGCGCTCCTGTCAAGGAAACATCATTGCCTTGATAGTTGCAGGTCTCCCTCTGTTGACTACAGCCCCTCTATTCCAGAGGATAGACCCAAAGGTCCCTGCACCTTGGACCCATCGCCATCTGTGGTGAGTGCCTACGGACCATTTTGAGAGGAGTCATCATTGCCTCTCCGAGTGGTTGTTTCTCACATGCTCGATTTCAACACCTTGATCACATCGTCGAGAATCGCGCAGGGTTTATATCCCTTCAGTTATTGGTCGAAGACCCCGAATTTCCCCCGAATCTAGCACATTGGTGAGTCACTTTGGAATGCCCAGTTATATGTTCCCGTGGATGTCCGGGTTGCGTTGGCGATTATATTCGGAAGCCATCTAGTTATATGCTTCCTTGAGTACCCAGTTCAGTTCCAGTCCAGTGTATCATTGAGGATATGACTCCCCGTCACTATGCTTTAGCAGCTCATCAGTTCCTCTGGTACCCCACTCAGTAGCACTGTTGTTATTCCAGTGTATCAGCTCTTCAGCTCAGACATGGTCAGCCCAGTAGTATGTCCCATATTTGTGTCCCCTCTAGACCCTTATGATGTACACAGTGGTTCTCTATGTATCCTTTAGGTCCCCCTTTTCGGGCCTCACTGTTATTTTTTATGTATCTTGATACGAGCATGGGTATGCCCGCCTTGTCCATATATTGAGGTTCTTCCTCATTCATTATTTGAGGCCATGTATATTTCAGGTCCCCATATTTTGGACTCCATTATTATTGTTGTTCTATATCTTGATACAAGCATGGGAATGCCCGCCTTGTCCATATGTTCAGATTATTTCTCATCCATTATTGAGGTCATGTACTTTTAGTTTTTGCAGTTTGTTTGGGACCGTTGTTCCGGGCTCTAGTTCGTTTCTTCTCTTCTCCACACCCCAGGAAAACCATAAAAGACTTATGATGTCTATCGGCCATACGATGAGCTCCTTCCCTCACACATTAGGGGGTAATTTGTTAACACCCAAAAAGTGCTCACTACCTCATCTACCCCATTACATGACTCATTTGTCCATATTTCCCACCATATTTGCCTCCAATACCTTAAAATCCCATTGAAAAGCCTAAAAAAGGCCCAAAAAGCCTCCAAAAGGCCACAAAACCATTAAAAAAGCCTCCAAAAGGCCAAAAAACTCCTTTTCCCCCCAAAATAATCCAAAATTCCTCCAAAATAGCAAAAACCCTCTAAAAAGGGAATAAAAAATATAAAAAAGAGAAAAAAGAGGGAAAAAGGAGGAAAAAAAACCCTATACAGCTGACCTAAACCATATGGTTCCCAAAACCATGGGCCAACACTCCACCACTAAAAACCTATAAATAGGTGATGGAGGCCCCTCATTTCATATCCACAGTCAAATACACCCTTACTCTGCCAAAATCACTCTTGAAACCCTAGCTCACCCTTGAGTTCCCCTTTTGGCCCATTTCCAACCCTTTGGAGAAAGAGAAGGAGCAAAGCTGGAAGCTTGGAAGCAACCCTCCTGGACTGTTGCAAGAGCTCCACCAACCTTCACATTGGAGGTATAATTAATACAAAAAAACCTTTTTATTATCTTGTCTTGTATATTTTATGCACATGTTTAGAATAATTTCCATTTTACTGTATTGTCTTTTATTTACTGTTTATTGAACTGCTACTAAGGAGTCCCTTCTCCTTAGTAGGTGCTCATTTGCACAAGCTAGGGTGAAAACCCTAGCTACAGTCATAGAAATATTTGAATTCATAATTAAATATAATGAAAATTTTGATATAACATCATTATCCTCCCGATGTCTAAGACATCTTGTTAGTTTTTCAAAATTTAATTCAATCCGATCTAGGATCTTAACTGAGAGAACAACATGTACAGCATATCAATCATGGACACAATAATGCAAGCACACAAGAGACACAGAGTTTACTTGGGGAAAACCATAAAGGTGAAAAACCCCAATAACTTCCTCAGAGATAGATATTGCAATGATACAACCCAAGCATAAGAGATAGACATCTCCTAGCAGTAGCTTCTCCTCCTCCACAAGTGCGCCACTCTCCAAAGAGTGTGTGTGAGAATAGAATGATCAAATAGAGTGCCTCCCGCACTCTATTTATACTTGACTTGACTTGCCTAATAACCTTTACTAGGTCGGCCTTAACTTAACCACATAACATAATGCTGACTAGGACGACCCCCAATAGGGTGGTCTAATAACCCTTCGACCCACATGGTCGACCCCCAATAGGGTGTTCTAATAACCCTTTGACCCACATGACTTATACAGAGTCAACCCCAATAAGGTGGTCTAATAACCCATCAAGTATAAGTTACGACACTTACAATATAAATGACGACACTTCCGTATAGAGGAATAATAACATCTCTATAGGAATACAAACACTTCCGTATAGAGGAATAATAACATCTCTATAGGAATACATATATGAAATACATTCCGAAGTTACATATACATCAACACTCCCTCTTAACTATGAAGGTATTTCTCGACACAGGTCTTCTAGCACAAGTCTTCTTCTTTGGATCATCGTCATCGTCACTGCTATTGCTATCTCAATCAATATCTAAATCTACTCATCATAGGAATTTCTACAGAGCCAGTCCTTTTTCATACTGGATGTAGGCCCACCACCCGTAGGTCTTCATCATCACTGGCCATACTGTGGAATCCTCAGGACTTATTACGTGCGTCACAAAACCTCGCAAGAGCATCCCAGGACTGATTACAAGCACACAACCCAACCTATCAGATATCCTAGGGAGTTATTACATGTGACTGTCACAAAACCTTAAAAGAGTCTCTTGACTAGAAAGAACCCTAAAGAGCATCTGAGGCCTTTTTCATCTTGTCCAGATCTCTAGGACTTATTACATGTGACCCCCACCACAAAACCTTAAAAGAGAGTCTTTCCAAGCAAGATCCCTAAAGAGCATCTGAGGCCTTTTTCATCCTGTCCAGATCTTCAGGACTTATTACATGTGGTCATGGAAAAACCTCGAAAGAGCATCCCAGGACTAATTATGAGCACACGGCTCAACCTATCGGATCTCCTAGGGCACAAATTACATGCCATAGGACAAAACCTTGAAAGAGCATTTGTCAGATATCCCAGGGCACAAATTACATGCCATAGGTAAAACCTCGAAAGACTATCTGCAAATATCCCAGGGCACAAATTATATGTCCTCCCAAGCAAAACCTCGAAAGAGAATTTGCCAGATATCCCGGGGCACAAATTACATGCCATAGGAAAAAGCTCGAAAGATTATCTGCAAATCTCCTAGGGCATAAATTATATGCTTATCTGCACAACCTGTTCCACGGCCACAGAGTGTCAACCTGATACTCACCATACATCATCCTGATGTACACATGATCTCCTGATCATCATCATTGCATCATCCTGATGCATGTCATCTGGAGCAACATCCTGAAGCTCGTCATCCATGATCATCCTGATCATATAATGCATCTACCTAATGCATACATAGTATCTTCTTGATACATATCATCATACATGATCTACCTAATCATACAATGTACCCACCTGATACACATACAAATACATGATCCACCTGATCATACCTGATACATATCAACACACATGATCCACCTGATCATACAATGTATCCACCTGATACATATACAAATACATACACATGAGCCAACTGATCATATCTAGCATCAACATGATGCATACATACATAAATGATCCAACTGATCATATCCAGCATCAACATGATGCATACAAATACATATCAGTAACTTTAGCATCGTCCTGATGCTCATCATCCAGCGCTTACATCCACAGCCATGGAAAGGATCCTCCTTTCACCATGCTTGGAATGGCTCCAGCAAATGTCTTCATCACTTCTTCCTCGAAGTGTCGTCGATCTGAAGAACACCAAGCCTCTCTCTGAAGTACTCGAACTTCACTCTGGATAGTGGCTTCATTAGTACATCTGCAATCTGCTCATCCATCGCAACATACAGGAGCTTCACTGCTCCTCTCTGCACCATATCCCTGATATAGTGATAATTGATCTCTATGTGTTTCGACCTGTCGTGGAACACTGGGTTCTCAAACAGCTTCACACAACTCTGGTTGTCACAAAAGATACCAGTAGCCTCCAATGGTAGATCAAATAACTCAGAGAGTAGCTTCCGTATCCATAAAGCCTCACAACTATCCGTACAGGCTGCAACATACTCTGCCTCGGTTGTACTCAGTGCTACGCAGGACTGATTCCTGCTAAACCAAGAGATCACACCTGATTCCATACTGAAGCAACACCCATACGTGCTCTTCCTATCTGCAGCACTGCCTGCCCAATCTGAATCAACATAACCCTATAGGTTAAACTTTTGATTCGTATCATACTTGATCCCATAATGAACTGTACCCTTCAGGTACCTTAGAATATTCTTTACATCAACCACATGAACACTCCTTGGATCCGTCAGGAACTGGCTCAATGTGTTCACCGCAAAGCAAATATTTGGTCTCATGTTCATCAGGTACATCAAGGACCCAATCATTTGATGATACAAAGTTACATCAACCAGCTCAGATGAAGCATCACACAGAAGCTTCAAGTTCGATGCCATAGGTGTGTCCATGGCCTTGCAGTCCATTATCCCGAACCTCTTCAGGATCTCTACTAAATACTTCCCTTGTCCAAGGAAGATTCCATCTGCACTCTGCCACACCTCCATACCTAGAAAATAGTGCATCATCCCCAAGTCCTTCATCTCGAACTCGGCAGCAAGCTTCCACTGCATGTCAGCAATCAATCTATCCTTTCCTATAACAAACAAGTCATCCATATACAAAAGTAGTATCACAGGATTTCCTTCCTCAACCTTGTAGTAAAGGTTGGAATCCTCTTTACTCTTGGTAAAGCCCAAACTAGATAGAAAGCTATCTATCCTACCATACCAAGTTCTGTACATATATGACTCCCTGTCATATGTCTCAGAACCAAGTGGCTGCTCCACATACACTTCCTCCTTGACTACACCATTCAAGAAAGCTATCTTGCAATCCATCTGGTGTATCTTCCACTTCATCACTGCAGCAAGTACTGATCTGATGGAAGTGGATCTGGCTACAGGAGAAAAAGTCTATATGCTACTATCTGCAGCATACTTGATCTTTATAGATCCACATGGAAGTCATGATAGACTTCTCATCCCAAACATCATTCATGATCAACTGGCACTCCTCGATCATGGCATTCTTCCCAGATCCCAGGAACTTCAATATCTTCAATATTTTCAGTAGATAACTTTGTTGCTGAACAAATGTTGTAGTCCTTCTTTTGTAGGTGATGGTATACGATCTTTCCTACAAAACAAGTTAAATTGCATGATTAGGAACATCTCATAGTTTTCAGAACAAATTCTTACACATAAAGAAATATGTCATATAGTCATGCAATTATCTTAGCCAATGCTTCAATACAACATTTATCCATATCCCGTAACTTTCTAGATGCCTTCCAATCTCTACCAGAACATTGTTAAGAGTGTGCACAACTCCCAACATGTCAGCAAAGAGGTTTCATTCTAGATAAGTAGCAATGGAATGTTGTACAGTGCCATAGGCCACTTACCCATGTATATTAGTTGTATACTTGTTCATCAATGTAACTATTCTAATATGCATAATACACAACCTAATTCTAGGAACATCAGTATATACATTATTGAACAATATTATTTAAACAATCAAATATGCAAGGAATGATAATTCAAATACTTATCTTTGTTTGTTTGTTGGGTTGACTCCCTCTCAGTCTTTGCTTCCTTTCTGCAACTCCATTCTGATGTGGATTGTGAGAAGTGGTCAACTCCCTCTGAATATCTACATCCTTGCAGAAACTACTGAAGTGTGCTCCCTCTTGATCTTTGCTTCCTGGATTACCTGTCCTTGAACTTATATCCATCCTCGATCACTATGCATGCTTACAAGTATCATTATTGTGATATCCTCAAGATCTCATACATAATCATACATTTATTGGTATATTCTCAATACTATCAAAACACAATAATCTTAAGCATGTATAGTCATGATCATTTCAAACAGAAATAATAAGCATTAGTATTCAAGGACTCTTACGGTTAGTCATATCATAAATTAAAGTAAGAAACATAATATGCCTAAACCCGTGATTACTCAAACCTATACTTTCATGACTCTTCTGGTTAGTCATATCATCAATTAAGGTAAGAAACATAAAATGCATAAAACCATGTTTATTCAAACCTATGAATAATCATTATCAATCATGCCATGTATGAGAGATCCTATCACAAGGTAGGATTCTAACTTGATATAGAAAAAAAAAATACCTGGATTAGTATGTTATCTAGTTATGTCTAACATACCCACATGATGTCTTCTTGTTCTCTTCAATGACTTGTGCTAGTAAGCTGCATATCTCATAAGTTAACCATTGTAGAACCAAGTTATACATACCTCGTAAGTAGATATTCTACGTGATCCATGACAATAGATGAATCTTTGTCTTCATGTCACCATGATCATATGTTCTTGAAGTAAAACATGATTTGTCTTTCTTGGTGTACCTTTCATGTTAGCGAACAACATAAACCTCATACAACATCACAATGCATTAGTACAATCATAAGTGTCAAAACCTTAATCAATGAATATATTCTATCATGTATTCATAATTTTATTAAGGTGATACGACAAGTTTAGTAATTAATCAAGATTGTACTAACAGTAATGATATGAAGACAAACATATCATAAACTTAACCATGAATAGAATTCAAAACATACCTGTAAGTCATACCTGTCAAGATTGCTTGTAATCTTCTTATGTAAGGCCTTAGCCTCATCTCCCTCTGAAATAGGAACTTCTTCACTTATGCAGGTGACCAATCCATTTTCTTCTAGGATTAACCCAATCCACTTGATTTGCAGAAACTGGATCTGGAGATGGATTGGGGTTTGTTAGGGAAACCCTAAAAATTCAAACTTTGAATTTCAAACTTCTGAAAGGATAGAAAGATGTGCCTTTCTTAGTTGGTCAAGTTGGTATACTCAGAATTTGAAAAATGCAAAGTTTCACCCCTCAAAATTGCCTTTTAGATTTCTGGATTCATTGGGGAGGACCTTGAATTAGGGTTTGAGTTTCCCGAAGCTTCACCCAACTAAAAGGTTTGATTCAAACCTTGAATCTTTGATTTTTCCAAGGAGCTTCCAGCCGTGGTCACAGATTTCCAAAATTCCAACTTTTGCAAAATCCCTAATTTTCCATCTTTCCGATCAAAGTCCCGAACTGGGGTTTGATCAAGCCCGACCTTCTTCCCAACCAAAAAATCTGATCTTGGTCTCTAAATTTTGATTTTGATGAGTAGCATCCAGCTGTGGTATCCAATTACAAAAATTCCAACTTTCTCCAAAACCCTAAATTTCGGAAGCCATGAATGAAGGTGCTCAAAAATAATTCTGTTTTGACAGAAATATGTACCTGATTGTTTCTGGTGTAACTCTGAACTTTTTGATCCACAGGGTCTGAAAAATTTTCTTGTGATATCTTGACCTGTCATATTTCCAACCCCATAGGTCTGATCCCAAATGGATTCTCTGAGAGAGAGAGAGTTATGCCAACTGTCGCAACCTGACCTGTTTATGGGATAAAACAGGAGAGCGAACTTGTACGACGTTGCACGTGTCACTGGTTCAGTTTCAGACTCTACAAAAGTTACTTGAGAAAATACAGTCCGTGCACTACCTGTCAATTTTTAGGAAATTTCATTTGGAGCTTCCTAGCTCAAGTTATGACCTTTTGTCCTAGGTCACCTGTTTATGACTCAGATCTGGAAGAGGCAGAAACCCTAGATTGTACAAATCATAAAACACAAACTACAACTAATTAGAAGTTTTCCTTTTGACACAAGGTACATGGGGATCTGCTCTTCGAACTGTAAAAGTTTCATATCTGAACACTTATCCAAAATGGATGTATAGCAAAAGTGCTACGATGACTGGTTTTTTCTATATCAAGCCCGAGCATTGCAAGTGCAACAAGTGTCATACATGCCATACCATACCTTCTTTCAGGCTAGCTCTGATACCATGTTAGTTTTTCAGAATTTACTTCAATTTGATCTAGGATCTTAACTGAGAGAACAACATGTACAACATATCTACAGCATATCAATCATGGACACAATAATGCAATCACACAAGAGACACATAGTTTACTTGGGGAAAACCATAGAGGTGAAAAACCCCAATAACTTCCTTAGAGATAGATAGAGCAATGATACAACCCAAGCATAAGAGATAGACATCTCCTAGCAGTAGCTTCTCCTCCTCCACAAGTGTGCCACTCTCCAAAGAGTGTGTGTGAGAATAGAATGATCAAATAGAGTGCCTCCCGCACTCTATTTATACTTGACTTGACTTGCCTAATAACCTTTACTAGGTCGGCCTTAACTTAACCACATAACACAATGCTGACTGGGCCAACCCCCAATAGGGTGGTCTAATAAACCTTCGATCCACATGGCTGACCCCAATAGGGTGGTCTAATAACCCTTTGACCCACATGACTTATACAGGGCCAACACCAACAAGGTGGTCTAATAACCCATCAAGTATAAGTTACGACACTTACAATATAGAAGAATAATAACATCTCTATAGGAATACAAACACTTCCGTATAGAGGAATAATAACATCTCTATAGGAATACAAACACTTCCATATAGAGTAATAATAACATCTCTATAGGAATACATATATGAAATACATTCCGAATTTACATATACATCAACACATCTCGTGCCCTTTGGCACTATAGGAATCCACCTATCTCGTAGCCAATCAACATGTGGAATAGTTCATCATTAACATGAGACTCATGAATAGACGTACCCAAATATTTCGAGTGTTAATCCATATCTCTAAAACAACATTTACATATAATCATGTAAGTTCTTTTTGCAAACAACTAAATTAGCATTCCACATATGGATATTCTATATTCAATTTTGCATGTTCAAATGAAATAAAATATTCATTGTCATTAATAAATTAAAACAATATATTCCATTTACCGTCCACACATAGGGAGTCCATATGTTCACATAACAACAATCTTAATCAGCTTAGATGAGTCTAACATATAATAAACAAATGAAAATGTTAAGCTAATTCACATTAGAGTTTTAATTACTAAGTGTGCAAATATGGGGCATTAGAGTGTCTATTCTTCAAACACTAGTTCTAGATAGATGAGTTCCTTGATTGTTGTATCTATGAATAATGGAAAAGGTTGAGACACCAAACTCCAAATTTATTAACATCATATATCTACTAGATGAGGTTGGATGTGGTCTCCATTGTAGTAGTTTCTACTATTAAGGGATTCTTTAGACATAATTTATTTTTTACCTTGGATTTCCTTTTCATATATCTTACAGAGATGAATCTCGCTTGATCTTTCTATGTAATTTATATAGACAATTCTATAGATTCCTCTTTTGGTATTCTAAGGCATCATGGTGTATTTAAAGACTTTTGGTTTCATCCATTTTCCCAATTCTATCATAGGTTACATATTTCATGTAGATATCATCATAGTCTTCTTGGTTTCTCTCATATGGCCATCAATACACTTCTCAGTCTCTACTAAAATATGATTATTCTTAGGGGAAATTTCCCAAGGAATTTGACTCTTGATGTCCATTTAATCAAGCCTTTAACTTAATGTTATATTTAATAAGGATGAGGTCATGTCACATATCCAGTGAAATCACCATGCCTTTGAGGCCACAAGGTATTCAAATAACTTACCAAATTCATCACTGATACCCAAATTCATTTTTCATTAATTAATTATCAAATTTACAATGGAATTAAATATATGGTCGCATGAATGCTGGTGACGTCTTCTCACCATAATTTTGTGTATGTTAAAGTCAGTATGCATATATGAGTGTCTACAATGTTCCTTGGTCTTTGTGTGTTAAAGTCAGTATGCTGGTGACGTCTTCTCACCCTAGTCATTAGGATTATTTTATGTACAACAGAGTTGGCGACTCCACTAGGGAGTGCCCTCTTGCTTTGGGGTTATTTTGCTTGATATTTCTTTAGTTTGAGTGTGTTTTTAGGATTTAGGAGGAGTTTGCAGAGGGTTGGTACCCCCGTTCCTGACCCAAAATTTGGTATTATTGAGCATTTTATTCTTTTTAAATTCTTTAAGGCATACTTGTGAATCGTCTATACTTACAATAACGAGTTTCCACTATTACCCACATGTTGAAGGTTTACACCTACAAGTGGTTCACATGTTGTTGTCTGCATAGTCACGGGTACCCTTGTAGGTTAAGATTTTCCTGCTAGGGTTTATTTTTTAGGGTTTTTCCTTGATGGTTTTTGAAGTCACCGCTCTTTAAAAGGTCTATACAATAGTTTTGTTGTCTGTGTTCAAGTCCTTACTCTTACTTTTTGACCTTTTTTGGATTTGAATCTTGTTAGGTTTTGTATCTGAGTTTTTCATATTTGAGTGTTTGGTTTGTGGATGCTTTGGTTGACCTCTATTGGCTCTTGGTATTTATAAGGTTGTACGTAACCCTGAAGAGTTCCTTGTTGGATACTTTTTCTTATCCTTCAATTCCTTAAAGTGTCTTATACCAAATTTAGTGAATTTGAATGTTTCTTTGAATTGACTAGTTGAGCATGTTGTTTTCAGAATCCTGAGAGGGTTAGGGTTATGATATTGTAAGCTTAGGTATAGAGGTTTTTACACTTTGTCATCATTTGAGTGTAGTATGCTTGTTTATAGTTAGTTTTTCTTTTCATATTTTAAAAAGGAAAATTAAAAAACAAGTAGATTCCTTAGCAAGCATTATAGTTAAATTTTCCAGAAGTAGTTGCATTTGCATAACTCTATTTTCAAAGAAAAAAAAAGAAAAAGAAATTTTTATTTAATTAGGTTTTCATTTATTAGTACTTTGATTTCGAAAGGCAAAAACAAAAGCAAAAGAAAAAGAAGTGAAAGCATCATTGTACAGTTTCATTACACACTTATCATGTTGTTCTTACATTTCAGTTATAACATCACTATGCACACAACCACTACCTTCTAACTAAATAACAACATTAAAAAGAACATTTAACTTAAAACCAATTAGTAAATTTTGTTTTTAGGATCTATCACCAATTATTTTAGGTTAGTTATTTGGATTAGGGCGTATTAAACTATCTAAAGCAGTTAAACTTAGACATAGTGGCCAATATTTAGGTAAATCCACCTTTGTAGAAGGTAAAACGAGAAGCTCCACTAACATTGGAGTTAAACACGAGGTCATGCGAGGTTGAGTAGAGGAGATACCCCTCCGATATTCAATTGAGCATCTACTAATATTGGTGAATGCATGACGATTCATTAGTACCTTTCTTGCTTCTAAGTTTCGGGCTTTGTTACCTTGCCCATGTGCATTGATTCGACTTACGACTGTCCCCCCAGACCCTTTCTATAAAGTTGGTAGCCTTAGTTTCCAAACCTTTATGGCTCTACATGAGTGACGATGGAAGGATATTTCCATTGCACCTAGAAAAAATTTGGGAGGAAATCCGTTACAATTATTTGGGAAGGTGGTTGGTGATTCAAACACTAAGCCCCATCGTGCCTGTACTGTGGACCCCAGATAACTATTCTTCATCTCTTCAATGGTTTGTTCTGGGCCCTCATAATCCCAAACGCTCCTTTGGAAGGTCATCTGTTTGCTTGGTTTGGATCACTTAGGATTTTTTAGTGGTGTGTTGTTTGATTGCTCATCTTTTAGTTGGCCCTAAGTTTTTATTTAAATAAATTTTTTTAGTTGTGGATGATCATCCTCTACGTAGATATAGGAGGTTGCAAAACCTTCCTCCACTCACTTTGGAGCCTCCATCATGACCTCAACGACGAATAATAAACACAAGTGGCTATTTTAATCCAACTGGAACAACTGATCCACCTAGGGAACCTTATCTTATCACTCAAACTTCACCACTTTCACACATAACTGAGGTTGAGGACTTGCAAGCTGAAAGCTTTGTAAGACCCTTCAACCCACCCTTAACTGGACCCTACGATCCGGTGTTAGTACATATATATATTTTTAGGTCAACCCAAGTTAAGTGTTTATAGGTTTATGTCTGGTTTTATCATGGATAACATAGGGGAGGGATCACAAAATGTCTACTCTCCCACTTCTGCTATTGTTTCTGGAGGTTTCTCTCCTCCACACATTAGCATTTAGGTACCTAGTTCATTGTAGTTAAATTATGCTTCAATCACATATTTGAATTTAGTACAGTATCCTTAGGACCACCTAGCACTCAAGTTGCTTCAACTTCTATACCCTTTGCTTCCAAAACTAGTTCGTCTAGTTTACATTTTACTGGGATCCCTACAGTACCATTCACATCGTCCCCTTTCCTTCAAAAATTCCATACTGGTCCATCTAGTTCGACTCCTTTTGTCCATGGATTCCCTTGGAACGAAGGACATATTCCTTCCTCTATACCTTTTATAGGCTTCATGCCCGTTCATTCCACTGCACCATTTACAAGTTCAAATCCCTTTACAGGTTATAGTTTCCAACCAACTAATGTACACACATCGAATGTGCCTATAGGGAGTGCTCCTTTTTCACTCTTTGGTGGAAGAGGTAGTACTACTTTATCTTTAACTCCTTTTTCAGTTGGAGGTATTTATACTCAATCACAGTGGAGTGGAACCCAAGAGATTAACCCACTTGCTTATGGATGAATCTCTTTTCAAAATGCTTTTACTTCACAACCGATGGCTGGGGAGAACCCCAACCCCAACCAACCTTATGGGGGGATACGACTCAGGTAATTTTCATTATCCAAATCCCCAAACACATTTGTTGTCGGATAGGCCTCGGTTACCTTTTATGGAAACTTTAAACTTGCCAGACCTTTCGAATCTCATGAACAATCCATTCCATCATGACTCTACCTAGCCTCCCCTTCCAACCAAGCTTCCTTCAGAAATTCCAAATTTTGAAGGTAAGACTGGAGAAGACCCCGGGGACCATGTCATTACTTTTCATTTGTGGTGATCTTCCAACTCGCTGAACGATGATTCTATATGGTTGAGAAATTTTCAAGAAACCTTAACCAGTGTAGCAGCCAAATGGTATATTGAATTGCCATTTGCTACTTATCATTTTTTTTTATGATTTAGCGACGATATTCTTAAACCATTTCCAACTTCCCGTTCGGTATGATTTTGGAAGAGACCTTTTGTCTACATTTAGGAAGAACAAGGCCACTTGCATTTCTGATCACATTCGAGAGTGGAAAAGAAGGAAAAGGTTGATCAATGTTGAGATACATCCAGAGTTTTTATTAGAGTGGTTTGTGCTAGTAACCTGCATATCTCATAAGTTAATCATTGTAGAACCAAATTATACATACCTCGTAAGTAGAGATTCTATGTGATCAATGACTATGGATGAGTCTTTGTCTTCATGTCACCATGGTCATATATTCTTGATCTAGAACTTGATTTGTCTTTCTTGATGTACCTTTCATATTAGCGGACAACATCATCCTCATACAACACCACAGTGCATTAGTACAATCATAAGTGTCATAACCCTAATCAATGAATGTCTTCTATCATTCACATGCATTCATACTTTTAATAAGGTGATAAGACAAGTCTAAAATTAATCAATATTGTACTAACCTCAATAATATGAAGACAAACATATCATAAAATTAATCATCAGATAAATGAAACAAATTTCAAAACATACCTGCATCTCCTCAAGTCATACATGTCGAGATTGCTTGTAGTCTTCTCTATAAGGGTAAAACCATAATAATCCAAGGTATATCACTTGTAAACATATTATATAGATTCATGGTGCTAGGATGATAGAATATCAGTGCCATTTAAACCTCCTTCATTGCTGCCCTATGAGTCTCCCAACTTTGCTAGGGTTTCTTATTACTTGGAAACCCTAATTTTCAATCTCCTTCCTCCCACAACATTTTGATGGAGGATTAATATCTATGATGAATGGATTCCAAATCCATTTTCAAAGTTTCCAATGTTGCATCAGGTGTCTCCAACATTGTATTAGGTCCTTCCATACCTTAAAACTGAAAACCCTAAGTGAGAGCTTCTTCCTCCTCTTCTTTGATTTCCTCCGTTGAGCCATTTCATATGTGTCGTATTGTTTCTGGTGTATCTCTAAAATTTTGGATCTGTATGGTATGAAACTTTGGCCTGTGGTAGCCTGACCTGTCATACTTCCAAACCCACAGGTTTGAGCTTCATTGGATTCTCCATTAGAGAGATATGCTCCGTTTCCCATCATGACATTTTTAAGGGATGAAACAACATAGTTAACTTGTACGGATTTCCACGTGTCACTGTTTCATCTTCGACCTCTGAAACTCAGAACTGTGAAACTATAGTTCGTTCGCTAATTGGAACTTTTTATGGAATTCCATTTGGAGCTTCCTAGCTTGAGATATGTACTTTTTACCCAGGTCACCTATTTAGGGATTTATTATGGAAGAGGCATAAACCCTAACTTGTACGGATCATATCTCAGAAAGTACAACGAATCTGAGGATGAAACGCAAACACAAGGTACAAGAAAATTTATCGTTGGCCTATCCAAGTTTCAAATCTTGAACCTTCGCCAAAATTGATTTATAGAGAAAGTTCCATGATGACTAGGTTTTTCTATACAAAGCCCTAGCTTTCAAATTGTCGCAAGTGAAACAAGTGTCGTAAATGCCATACAATGCCTTACTTCAGGCTAGCTCTGATACCATGATAGTTTTTCATAATTTAATTCAATATGATCTAGGATCTTATCTGAGAGAAAAACATGTACAACATATCAAATACAAGAGACAAGAGACACAAAGCATTTCACCGGGGAAACCATAAAGGAGAAAACCCTGCAACTTCCTCAGAGATAGAATGATCAATAATACAAAACGCAAAAACAAGTAGATGATCTCCAGCAGCTTCCTCCTCTCTCTCACTAATGCAAAGTGAGTGAGTGAGTGAATGTGAGTGAGTGAATAAACAGATAACCTAGCTCTCTATTTATACTTTACCTTTACCACTTGACAAGTTGGCCTCAACTAAAGTTGACTGGGCCGACTCCTTTAGGGGACTTAAACACCCCAATACAAATACAATATAAAATATACAAGTGAATACATTCCTAAGTTACAAATATATTAACAGATAGTAGGAGTACTAAAGGAAATCTCAAACTCTGAAAGAATACCCTACAACCATACACACTGAGTAGCAACATTCATTGCTCCTCTGTACTCTACCTCTGCTAAAGATAGCGCAATGGAACTCTGTTTCTTGCTAGACCAAAAAAGTGGACCACCTCCAAGCATGAATACAATCTAGATGTGGATTTCCTTTCAAGGATATTACCAGCCCAATCTGAATCAGTGAAGCCAATAAGATCTAGGCTAGAATCTGCAACATAGTGAATCCCATCAGTCTTGGTGCCTTGCACATAGTGAAAATTTATTTTTGTAGCCCTCCAATGGAGCTCATGTGGCTGCTCAATGTATCTTGATTCGACACTCATAGCACAAGCAAGATCAGGTCGAGTGTGAGTCAAGTATAGAAAGCTGCCAGCAAGATGCCTATACAAGGTGTTGTCAACCAAGGGTGTAGATTCTGCTTCCTCCATTCTAACTCCTGAAAGGAATGGAGTCTTTGAAGGATTTCAATCAGCCATATTTAACTTATTTAACATATCAGATGCATATTTGGACTGAGATACCTTTGTTCCATCTTTTGTTTGAGAAATCTCAAGCCCCAAAAATTGCTTAAGAATTCCCAAGTCACTCATGGAAAAAGCTTGATGCAAAGTAGTCTTCAATGAAGCTATTTGATCAATAGAGCTACCTGTGATTAGAAAATCATCAAAATACAACACTATAATCATTATTGAACCATCAATCAGCTTCATATAAACATTAGGATCAGATTTGCATCGAACATAAGATTGTGACAAGAGAAAGTTCTCCATTTTGGCATACCAAGCCCTAGGGGCTTGCTTAAGCCCATATAAGGACTTCCTCAACATGCAAACAAAGTTAGGATATGATATATACCCTTATGGATTTTGCATATAAATATACTCCTCAAGGTCCCCATGGAGGAATGCACTCTTGACATCCATATGGTGCACTTCCCAGTGCTTAGATGAAAAAATTGCCAGAACTAGTCTTATCGAATCCTTCTGTGAAACTAGTGAAAAAGTCTCATTGTAGTCAAGGAATTCGACTTGGGAGAAGCCTTTTCTACTAGCCTAGCCTTATATTTCACTTATGTACCATCAGCTGCACATTTTGTTTTGTAGTTCCACTTACACCTTACCAATTTTCTGCCTGCGGGGAGCTTGACTAGCTCCCATGTTTCATTCTTCTGCAATGACTGAAACTCCTCATGCATGGAAGCTTGCCATATTGGGTCATGTGAGGCTTCCTCATATTTTTGAGGATAAGAATCCACCATCATATAACACTTCTCATAAAGGTAGGGGTCATTCACATTGAGAGCAATCTCAAATTGTGATCTAGTCCTCCTTGTGTCCTGAGGATTGCCCACTAGTTCACCTGTTGCTTGCAAAGTCTTAGCAACCCATTTAGGATTTGTTGGTGAATTAGAATCTGCAATAAAATGGTCCTCATCATCAGAAATATCAAATTCAAAAATTTCAATAGGACCATCACTTACTTCTTCAGGTGGTGGTGAAGATGGTTCTCCAATTTTAGAACTCTGAGAGGGCTCTTCTTCAAACTCAACACTTATTTCTATGAAGGCTTTTTGAGTGCTCATGTTCAACAACTTATACCCTTTGGAGTCCTATGAATATCCAACAAAAATACATGGTTGGATTTGGGGCTTCATAGCCCTCCTCTTCTCAAGTGGAATCCTAGCCCAAGCCTTTGAGCCAAAAATCTTGAAATGAGAGATATCAGGTTTGTGCCTTGTTGTAGTCCTGCGGGTCACGTGGTTACTAGAGATACAATATATATTATAAACAAACATGCATAGTGATTCAGATACAAGAGACAAGAGACCAATAGGGAGAGAGAAGCACAAGACTTTATTACTCAGCAGAAGCAGAATACTACATAGAATAGATCTAACTTAGTCTAGTACATGGCTCAATAGCCTATTTATATGCATTTACATTTGGTTATGTAACCATCTGGTCAGTTCAACCGACCAACACGACCTGACTGGTCGCCACATCTGTCGACATACATTTACAATGGGTCGGGCGGGGAGCCTAGTCGACAGGATGACTTAGGCTCCTCCAACATCTCCCCCACCTCAAAATGCTTCTTCGTCCCGAAGAAATGAGGAGATGTAAAATTTCTTGTACAAAAATATATGTAATTGCTATTGTGGTGTAAAACTGGAACTGGCTAGATTCTGATGTTGAATGAAGACCTCGAGAATAGCTTCAGCTGAAACAGAAAGATGGTGTTGAAATTCATACCATGTACATAGCGTTTTCTGGATATCAATGGTGAGTATAGTAAGGCTCGAAAGATTGGATATCTTTTCTTGTGTCGACATGTTCTGTAAATGAATTAAGTCTAGGAAAAATAGAATAACCTTTTCCTTAGCAGCTGCAAGTAGTCTTTGAACTGATGGCCGGATTTGTTCGACTTTACTGAGGCTAGGTCGGGCCTGACTCATCCATTGTTGTTCCTTCTTTTCTAATTTGTCTAATTTTCTGTTTTCCATGACGATTTGATCTTCGATGCTTTGAATCAGGGTATGATAAGCTTCATGATGTTGCTGGTGGAGTTCATCAAGCAACTCTTTTGTCTCCTGCATTTTACGGAAAAAATTTCTGTAATGTGTGTACTAGTTGTGGAGGACATTGACAAATGTAGAGTCCTACTCGTTGCATTTGATCCACTGATTATGAGTAGAGGTGAACGCTTCATACTGCGCAACAATATGGAAGATGTTTCGGTTTCCTGTTTCTATTGGTCCTTGCTAAGTTCCTCTTGTAACATCGACACAATAGCCTGAAAAATTTGAAATGCTGTGTCAAGTGCCTTGGTCATGTTAGAGGCTGCTGGAAGTGAGATAACCTGCTGAGCTAAGTCTTGACACTTAGCTAAAAATAGTACTTGTTCCTCCTGTAGCTTATTGGCTCGTTCTTCTGCTTCCATTCGGAGGTGTCTTTGTTCTCTATTGATTGCATTGTCTAAAATATCAAGTTCTGCTTGAGTCGCGTCCTGAGGATTATATGTCGATATAGGCCCAAATTGATCCAGGTGTACAGATAGCCTGCTTTCTTGTCGAATAGAGTGAAGGTGTTTTTGCTGCCTTTGCTGCTGTTGTTATTTTTCCTTTCGGCATTTCTCCTTGTGTTGTTTCCTATTTTGATCTTGTAACTTGATTCTAGCCTCAGTATGCCGTGTTGTTTCTTTTTGTAACTTGGCTGCTGCAGGTGGATTTTCTGCGTCTTTTTGAGTTTTCTCGGTAATTTGTTCTGCTTCTGCTCGAATGGCTGGTTCTTTGTTCATTGTATTGGATTCCTTGCTAGCTGCTGCATTGTCTTGTACAAGTACTTCACTGCCTTCTTCTATGAATTCTTGAACTGGTGTCTCTTTACTTGGTATTGTTGCAAAATTTGACATGGATTCATTGGCAAGGGATGGGGACGACCTACTACTCATCACTTGGAATAGTGGCGACGACGGGGGATTTTCAACTACCAGGGAGGAATGGGGAATACCAGACGGACCCGGATTGATGGCAGGTGACACAACTTCAGGTATCAATGTTTCCATTTCATCAACAGCTTCTAGTACTGACTAACTTTGAATAGGTTTGATAGGTTGTCGAGGAGGTGAGAGGTTCTCATCCAACGGGTTAACTGGAATAAAAGATGATGTTTCTTGGGCAATAAGAGGACTGGTCAAGTCGGGGTTTCTTTGAAGATGACTGATATGCATAACAGGTCGAGTCTTTAAAGTGGTCATTTTGTTGTGAAAGAAGTCGGGTCTTTGAAAATTAGACGAAGTTTTGTATAAAGGGTTGTTCAAGTTTATTGAACCATATATATTCATAAAGTTGTAAATCAAGTCGGTCTCTTGCCGACCATTGTCAGTCGAGTCGAGTCATATCAAGTCGAGTCATTCGTCCATGACAATATCATATCTATCAGTTGGTATCGACCACAAGCAACAAACCAATTACAAACTTGCAGGAAGCCTCACGACAGATGAAGTCGACGAAGACCATATTCAAGCAGAAACCATCTTACAGCACACAGAAGATGAGCTTAATGCTTAATGATGACAAAAGAACACTTGTAATGCCCAAGCCCCCCAGTGCTAAAATACAAAAGCATCTCTTGAGTGTCATTTTAGAAGTTTGAAGGAAGTTGGTGAGATGGTTGAAAGGTAGAGCATGGAAGCCCAGAATTTCCTGGACTGATGGAGATGAATGCCAACAGGAAGGTAAAAGGGTGAGGCTTGATTGACCACTACCAGAATGATGATGAAGGATAACAAAATCACGACTCATGGTTGTTTTTTCCTGTCTTCTTCAGGACGAAGAAGTGTTTTGTTGGTGGGGGAGATGTTGGAAGGGACCCTTCAGGCCTTCTTGATGTCATCATTAGTTTGTATTAGTATATAATTGTGCTTAAACAATGAGTGGTTGAGAGTGGGTAACTGCTCCAAACTATTTATCTATGTATAAATAACTATGAGAAGATCAATACAAACGGTTGAATGCATTCGATCCAATACTTTGTCTTGGTTATTCTTCTGTGTATAGTGCTGATATCTACTTGAAGACAACATGCCATGTCCAAGCCTCAAAAGGAGTGATTCCTTTGAAAGCTTTGTGTGGCACTCTGTTTTGAATATATGTGGCATAATTTATTTCCTCAGCCCATAGCTTGGGAGACAATGACTTTGCCTCAAGCATACATGTGGCCATCTCCTTAAGAGACATGTATTTCCTCTCAGCAACCCCATTCTGCTAAGGTGTATATGGAACTGTGTGTTGCATTTGAATGCTTGAAGAGGCACAAAATTGCTGAAACTCTGATTTCACATATTCACCACCATTATCATATCTAATAATTTTTATATGTCTACCAAATTGGTTCTCAATTGAGGTTTTGAATAGCTTGAACAAACCAAAAACTTCATATTTTAACTCGATGAAATAAATCCAACAGTACCTGCTAAAGTCATCTATGAAAGTGAGGATGTATTTGGCATGGTTCAAAGACTCATGAGGGAATGGACCTGATATGTCAATGTGAATAGTCTCCAGTGGTGCAGAGGTTCTCTTAGTTTTGGATCTCCCATACTTATGCTTAGGGTGTTTTCCTAGGATGCAAGATTGACAGACACCTTTGGAAAATCTAATATTGGGAAGCCCTATGACCATTTCTTCCTCATGGAGTTGGGAAATATATTTATAGTTCAGATGGCCAAATATTTCATGCCATAATTTACTTGACTCATTGGCATGGGTTAAAAGAGCATAAAGTGAGGGATATGGCACAAAGTGAGAAAACTTGTAGATTCTAGAACTGTGATCAACAGTGCCTAATGCAACAATTCGACCTGTTAATATTTCAAATATCTCAACATCAGTTGGGGTGAAGGTTACCCTCTTGGGAATCCCTGTGTGGGTCATTTGATAGATTGAAAAAAGGTTTGCATCAATTCTAGGTACATACAAGACATTATTGAATGAACCAAACTCGAGATCTATGCTACCTTTGCCTTTGCTAGATGTTTCAGAACTGTCACCCAATACAATATTTGGACCATTGGAAGATTCAAGTGAAGTGAAAAAATTACTTCTAGACACCATGTGTCTTGAAGCTCCAGAATCAATAATGAATGAGGTAGGTTTGGATGTGATTTCCATCAGTGCATGTACTCTCTCCTTGTCATCAAATTTTTGTCCTGCATCCTTCCTCCTTACGCTCTCTGGAAGAGGAATGTTGGCTTTCTCCAAGAGTTGAGCCATTTGGTCAATGGTTTTCTTCATGCAAGAGCTTTCAGGATGAAATCCCTTGCTGCAATAATTACACTTTGTCCGTGCTTTGTCCTCTGATTCTTTTTATTTGGATTCCCCTTGAAATTTGAGGAGTCTTCATGAACTTTCTACTTGTCTTTCCTCTCACTGGTGGGCTTCTTGAAATTTCCCTTCTTCTTCCCTTTCGAACCCTTTGAATCTCCAACATTCAGACAATGGTCTTTGGATGAATTTTTAATGTCTCCAATCAATACCAATTTGTCTTGTTCTTGTGTCAAAGACTCCATGAATTATGAAAGTGTCGGGCTCTTCCAATTTTTAACTGCCTTCCGGGTGAAATGGAAGGTCGAAACAAAGACTGAGTACTCCGAGCTAAGTATGGAGAGAATGGAAAAGACTAATTGCTCATATTTCTTTTCAATACCACATTGCTTCAGGTGCAACACAATTTATTTGAATTTGGAAAATAAATCTTGAAGGTTATCGAAATTTTGTGGACTCAATGAGACTAGCTCATTATCCAGTTGGTGGCCTCTTAAGTCATTGGCCTTTCCGAACAATTCTTGAAGCTTTATCCAAACTTAATTGGGAGAGATAATACCATTGGGATGGAATAGAATATTCATGGATTTAGTGAGACACAAAATCCCATAGGATTCATCTCTTTGATTGTGCCATTTAGATTTCTCAACTATTGAGGTTGGCTCAGCTTCAGTTGCCATTTGTCACCCTGTAGAGCCCTTTGCTCCTCAGTATGATATCCATCTATGCCTTCTAGTCAAATTAATTGAATGGAGTGAGGATGATTTGCTGTGACTGATCCATGGAAGATCTGAAATTAATTTTGGAATGATTTGGGTGTGCTCAAAGATTGCTTGTTGCACCTTCTTGATGATAGAATGCGCCCTGTGGATGAATTACTGTGCCCTTCTTGATGATAGAATGCACCCTGTGGATGAATTACTGTGCCCTTCTTGAGACTGGTCAGATCCTGCAAAACAATATAAGGAGAAAGGAATAGCTTGATAGCTCTGATACCATGTGAAATTCAGCTCACACCAAGATCTGATCAAGAAATTACACACTCTCACAAATATCTCACACAACTAGTCAAAGAACTCAGAAAATTACTCACAATAGATACAAACTGTATTAACTCTCATGAATAAAATACATCAGCCAACCTTTGGAAAGTAATAGGCTTCCAATATATAAAATTACAACAAGGATTCAAATGGATAAAGATTCCATTGGATCATCATAAAATCAGACTTACTAAAACTATGCAAGTCCCCCTTAGGTGGCATGTGTGTTCTCCAAGTCACTCCAACAGCTCACGAATTTATGAATTAGTGACCTGTAGCTGATGTGTGATGAAAAAAAATTCCAAATCCCAAAAATGGAAATAAGAAGCATCATAGAGGATGTGTGGTCCCAAAGACAATTTTCCCTAGTTGACTAGCTTTTCCCCCTAGGGTAAAAAGTAGTAAAAGGAAATGGAGCACCTTTTACTCAGAATCTTATCCAGAATATTTTATAAATGCGCCCAAGTGGTCTAGGAATCTTGTGGTCCACACCAAGAAGTCTTGTGCCCCCCCCAAAATTTCCTCGTGGTCCATGTTAGGATATTCCTATACTCCATCCTAGTCCCACCAATATTTTGATCATTTACATTTTCAGTCATGCATGCACTTTTAGGGTTTGCATGCATTCTAGGGTTTGCATGCATTTTGCATGTATCCTAGTCATCAGTCCAGCACCTAGCCCTCAGTTAGCCAACTCCCAGGAGCTTCTCACTATTCATTTTTAGCCCTCTAGTTGCTTAATGCGCCCTTCTTCCTTGATTTTAGGAAGCAACTCGCCCTTCTTCACCTACCAGTCCAGTTGTCTTCAGTTTACACTCAGTTACAGTCAGTTACACTCAGTTACACTGAGTTACACTCAATTACACCTACCAGACTTAGTTTGACTGATGGTTGACAGTTACTTGAGCATTGATGACTCCACTGATGATGATGAAGACTTCCAGTTGTGCTCCGATGATCATGAGGACACCTAGTTGTGCTCCGATGACACTCTATTGATCTTATGATCACTCTAAGAGGATAATTCGAATTGCCACCTTAGGCATTCGAATCCTCTCTACCATTGTACTATTTATTTGTCCATATTGTGATTAATTCATTAGTGTGTGTGAAGTATTTTTGCTTCTATCCAAGTTCTACTGTATTATTATTCTGTTGCTCATTATACTGCATTGACCACTCTTCTTCTATTTTCCTACTTAATCATAATTACTCTTGTGAGGTATACATCATCTCTTAGATTTGCTATGAGGATTTTCACAAGGTATCAGAGCATGTTGAGAGTATTGTTTATCTCCATTCTTGAGAGTTTTTTGCAGGTTATTACCAAGATTTCGAGTGCAGCAGTTGCAGTAGTTTCTGCATTATGGAAACCAAGAATGATAGCATACTTGAAGATCCATGATCTTTTTGATTGTCATTTTGAAAGAGAGTTCGAATCCCCTGAAGAGAAGATTGATTGGTTAAATAAAGGTGATGGAGCCTTTAGAGCAATGATGCTTTGTTTGCCTGCATACCTGAGATTCCATTTCATATACCGTGATGGTGTTGAAACTCCAAAGGAGTTATGGACTCTAAAAGAGTTATGGGCTCACCTGGATGAAAAATTTGGCAGAAAGAATGAAGGACTTGGTCCTAACCCATTCGAAAGCAAGCAAAGTAATGTATTCGCTCCTCTTGATGGTCTCTCACATCATGAACCAGTATCATCTCATATTGAAGTTGTTGACAAAGAAATTGCAGATTCTCCACTCATGCTCAAACCTTCTTCTCTTTTTGTGCCAGCTCACACTCTAGATATTGCAGAAGGTCCTAAATCCTCTCTTGCACCAGATTCTGTTGGTTTGCATCATGATCACATGATTATTTCAGAGGTCAAAATAGCTATTGAAGGTAATGCATTCTCTCCTCTCCAGCTATATCCTCTTTTATACTACTATATGATCATAATTCCATGCTTTCAAAAGTTCATTGAAGAATATGGCCATTGCCATTCGCTTGGGATAATTTCTCATGCATCTACTAGTTTTGATCTCACCTCTCATGGTTCAAAGGAGATCTCAAGAAACCATGATTCAAGTCTTGTATCTAAATTGGGTTCTAAGCAATTACTGCTTGGGATAATTTCTCATGCATATGATAGTTTTGATCTCACCCCTGCTGGTTCAAAGGAGATCTCAAGAAACTGTTTTTTAAGTCTTAAATCTGATTTTGATTTCAAGCAAACATGTAATAGTTATTTTTGGCATAATCTCACCCATGGTGGTTCAAAGGAGAAGACAAAAGACTATATGCACTTTCACAGATTTGATCCTACCTCAGCTGATTCGAATCACAGGTTCAAGGATCATTCTCATACTGTTGGATTTGTTCTCATCACATTCGATCTAAAGAGCAAGTACAAGCACATGCTTTTTGAGCATGATCCACTTCTTCCCAAGAAGAAGATACCTCCAGACATATGACCAAGCATCACACCTGCTTGAGTTTGGAGCATTTAATTTTTGTGTGTGCCTTACAGTCTATTTTTTGAGGAGGGGGTATGTTTCCCATGAAATTTTCCCACTTCCTTGGTTTATTGACTGTTATTATTCATTGTATTGGGTGACCTTTTGTCTTAGTTACCAGGGCCCAGGATGGATTAAGGGGGGGTGTTAGGATATTCCTATACTCCATCCTAGTCCCACCAGTATTTTGATCAATTACATTTTCAGTCATGCATGAACTTTTAGGGTTTGCATGCATTCTAGGGTTTGCATGCATCCTAGTCATCAGTCCATCACCTAGCCCTCAGTTAGCCAACTCCCAAGAGCTTCTCATTATTCAGTTTTAGCCCTCCAGTTGCTTAATGCACCCTTCTTCCTTGATTTTAGGAAGCAAATCGCCCTTCTTCGCCTACCAGTCTAGTTGTCTTCAGTTTACACTGAGTTACACTCAGTTACACCTACCAGACTTAGTTTGACTGATGGTTGACAGTTACTTGAGCATTGATGACTCCACTGATGATGATGAAGACTTCCAGTTGTGCTCCGATGATCATGAGGACACCTAGTTGTGCTCCGATGACACTCTATTGATCTTATGATCACTCTGAGAGGCTAATTCGAATTTCCACCTTAGGCATTCGAATCCTCTCTACCATTGTACTATTTATTTGTCCATGTTGTGATTAATTAATTAGTGTGTGTGAAGTATTTTTGCTTCTATCCGAGTTCTACTGTATTATTATTCTGTTGCTCATTATACTGCATTGACCACTCTTCTTCTATTTTCCCGCTTAATCATAATTACTCTTGTGAAGTATACATCATCTCTTAGATCTGCTGTGAGGATTTTCACAGTCCACACAATGGCTCAAATGGCAATTATCTAGTCTAATACATAGGAATGAATCATAAAATGATTAATTAATGCTACCAATGTATGAAATGACATAGATAGGAATATTTAAATATTCCAACACACATCGCCCAAGTCACAGAGGCACAATTGCACTCAATCCAGTTCTCCAATTGTCAAAAGATGTGATAGTGGTGCACTCTCCTTCTTTTATAGATGAAATATGAATTGAGGATAAAGTATCCTAGTCTAATGCGCTCTCATGGATTGATAAGGAACACTTGCTTTCATCCTTTTCTCCTTTTTTGCTTTGCTTTCTTCTTTTATATTTTATGCTTTATTTTTTCAATCATGCTTTGCTTTTGACTGATTTTTCTTGCTTTTATGCCTTATCCTGGTTTTCTTCCTTAGGGCCTGCTTTTTTGACTTTATCCTGTTTCTTCTTTTGTGCTTCTTTATGCTTTATGTTTCTTTTCCCGATTTTTGTTTCCTTTCTACTTTGTACCATCTTTGCTTTCTTTTTCCTAATTTTGAAGCTTTGGATACTTTCACCTATATTTTCTTGCAAGCCACCTCATTGGTCAACCTTACCCTCTAAGGCGCACTTGTGGAGCATTATACACTTTATTTAAAAATAAAAATATCTTATTTGATGAAAAATAATTATTCTTAAGTGCATATAAAACTTAAATTAGGAAAAATAAACCACACCTCCTAATTAATTAAATGCCTGAACTTTCAAAAGTAATCCCAAGTAAATGAAGTTTTTCTCCTCAAGTCAAGGGATTGATTGGGTTAGGAGGTCAATCCAGTAATAATAAATGAGGGGACATGACTATCCTCCCCTCCCAATATTTCTTGTCCTCAAGCAATTTCAAACTGGTATGTTGTAAGATGTGTTCTCCTTCCCAAGTAGCATCCTCACTAGGTAGTCCTTCCCATTACACCAGAAATTCCTTAATGATTATGCTTTTTAGCTTCTTCTCTTCAACATCCAAAATATTCTTTGGAAATAAAACCAAATGTCCTTCATCATCAAGGGGAGGAAATTCTTTTGAAACCTTAACTTTCTTACTTATTTCCTTCTTCAAACAAGACACATGGAAAACATTGTGAATCCTACCACCTGGAGGCAATTCTAGCTCATAAGCGACTTCCCCGATCTTCCTTAGGACTTGGTAGGGACCATAGAAACTTGGATATATATTCTCATCCCCTTTATACTTCAATGAGGATTTTCTATATGTCTTCAACCTAAAATATACCAGATCTCCTACTTGGAAGGTTCGCTCCACTCTCTGCTCGTCCGCATTCACTTTTTGCCTATTATGTGCTACCCACAAGTTGTCTTTGAGAGTTATGAGTATGTATTGAATCTCTTGGGGAAAATACTTTTCCTTTTGTGTCTTGCAATCACCAAATATAATTTCAGAGAAAGTGAGTGCATCATATCGATATAGGGACTTGAATGGTGACATTCCAATTGAAAGATGAAAAGTAGTATTGTAATAAAACTCTCCCAAATGGAGCCAAATAGTCCATGACTTTTGTTGACAAGTAACATAGTTTCTCAAGTATAATTCTAGCCATTGTTTCACTCTCTCTATTTGGACATAAGTATGTGGATGGTATCTTGTACTCATGTCCAAAATTGTCCCCAATAACTTGAACAATTCTTTCCAAAAATTTCTAGTGAACTTGCTATCTCTACCACTGATGATGAACTTGGGCATGCCATGAAGTTTGAAGAATTATTTGATGAAAAATTCAGCCACTTGGCTGGATGCAATATTAGTTGTGATGAGAAATAAATGTGCATATTTAGTCAATCTATCAACCACAACAAAAATAATGTCTTTACCTTGGCTTTGGGGAGCCTCGTGATGAAATCCATTGATACACTTTCCCATTTTTGTTTAGGAATAGGAAGTGGTTGTAAGAGTCCAACTGGATGAGTATGCTCTACTTTGTTTTTATGAAATTCCACACATGAAATAACATAATCCATCACTTCCTTCTTCAGGCCCTTCCAAGAGAACCTTTCCTTCACTTTTTTGTATGTCTTCACAAACCTCGGATATCCTGCTAGGGGCGCATCATGAGAAACCTCTAGGATATTCTTCTTTAATGAGGATTCTGCAACCAAAAAGACCCTATCCTTATGATAGATGATATCATTGATAATATTGTAAATATAATAATGAATTATCCCATCAAATAAATCACAATCAAACTAATTCTTTGCATACTCTACTCCTACCCGTGCTTTCCAATCATCATGCAAATTCATCAATGCCAAGGTTGGTTTTCTAGAAAGAGAATCAACTACAGTTTTCATATTACCCTTCTTGTATTCAATGTCAAATTTGAATGCTTGGACCTTCCTTACCCACTTTTGTTTCTTATCATTCAACTCCTTTTGGGTCAGGAAGTGTCTGAAATTGTTATGATCAGACTTGATGATGAACTTACCACCCACAAGATATTTTCTGAACTTGACTAGCACATGCATGATGGATAACATCTCCTTATCATAAACTGAATATAACCTCTCACGAGTATGAAAATTCCTACTTTCAAAGGATAAAGTATGTTTGTTTTGCATCGAGACTTCTCCAATCCCACTCCCTGAAGCATCACATTCAAGAACAAAAGGGTGAGAAAAATATGGAAGTGAAAGAACAAGAAAACTACTCATTACCTCCTTCATCTTATTGAATGATTGTTCAATTTCTTCTGACCAATTAAAAGTTCCCTTCTTAGTAAGGTTTGTTAATGGAGATGTCAACTTTGAAAAGCCCTTGAAAAAATTTCGGTAGTAAGTGCATATCCCAATGAATCCTCTCAATTGAATGATATTTTTAGGACTTGGACAATCTAAAATGGTTTGGATATTCTCCATGTAAACCTTAATTCCTTCTTTCCCAATCACATGACCAATATATAAAATCTCAGTCATTCCAAACTCGCACTTGCATAGTTTTTCATAGAAAGACCAATCTTCCAAGATTGTTAGTACAACATCAAAATGGTGCAAATGCTCCTCCCAAGTTCTACTATAGATTAATATATCATCAAATACAAAAAGAACAAACTTACGGAGCTTCCTTCTAAACACTCTATTCATGCAAGGTTGAAAAGCTGCAGGTGCATTAGTTAGGCCAAAACACATAACCAAGAACTCAAAGTGCCCAAGATGGCACCAGAAAGCTATCTTCTGAATGTCCTCCCGCATACTGATTTGACGGTAACCTATCATGTACCCAAATTCCCAGTACCAAGGGCATCCAAGAATCCACCAAACCCACATGGATCCTAGTGAAGACCAATGAATTATTTAATAAAAGGGGGGATGACATTAGCCTAGGCAATTATTAACTAGGAATAATTTATCCTATAGTTGTTTAACTAATTAAATTTAGAAGTGAAGTAATGATTATTTTTATATTTAATTATTAATCATATATTTTGATGGGTTGGATGATGATGAGGACCCCATGTGGGCGCATGGAAAGATAAGGCTAGCATGATGAGTTGTCACACCAAAGGAGAAAGTGGAGAAAAATAGCACAAAGCAAGGTCTCAAGCAAAAAAGAAAGAAACTGACAAAAGAAGGAAGGTGAGGAAGATAGAAAATTCCAGAAAGCAAAGGAGGGCACAGTTTCCTAAAAGGACAAAAGCCAAGTCAGTATGAAAAGAAGGAAACCTCATGAAAATTAGGGAGGGCATAGTTTCCAAAGAGGGATAAAAATGTTAGGAACCCATGTCTTTACTTTGTTAGTATATTGTTGTTGGACGCATATGCTTTGTAAGTCGTCCCGTAGTATTTGTTGATCAATAGTTTGTGTTATTGTTGTTGGCGCATATGCTTTGTAAGTCGCCCGTAGTATTGTTGATCCATAGTTTGTAGTGGCCCATGGTTTTGACCCATAGTATTGGCACCTAGACTTAGTATATAAGTGTGTGTTGAGACCTATGAAGGCACCGCGAAGTTATTTGTATTGAGCTTGCCCCCTCGAAGTGGCCCGTGATCAATATAAAAGTGATTCTGAGTTCTGTCATTTCTGCTATTTCGCATATTCTTATTAATTAATTGTTGCAGGTGCATCACATCTGGTATCAGAGCACTTTCTTGGGCTCGCTGTGTGAAATTTCTGCCAATTTTTTTTTTCGCATATGTTGCAGGTTCGGATTTGGGAATAATCCCTATCCGCTTAACAGTGGGAAGTACTTGGGCATAAGCCCTAAAAATCATTGTGAGGAGTACCACAGGAACCCCGAAGTAGCTAGCCCATTGAGAGGACCTGCCAGCGAAAAGGGCACTGACCCCTACCCGATTGACTAGTTCCCACCCGTGAGGTAAACCTAGAGCTGTCGTTTGTGGCAAAGCGGTTATCAGTTTTACCTGAGCCGTGGAGTGAGGGGTACTGCCCCAATATGCAAGCCGTCAGACAACATTGGTGGTCGAGTGAAACCCCTGAACTGTTAGGAAGCCACACATACCTAGGGTCCATATCTATTTTCAACTGAACTGTTGTCGATCACTGCTGCACCGTTTCAAATCCAGCCGTTCAGATCCATTCTGCAAGACATTCCAGATCCAGCCATTTTCAATCCATTCGGCGCCGTTTCAGATCCCTCTGTTTCCACTCACTTCTGGGCCATTGCAGATCTATCTGTTTCAAATCCCTTCCGAGCTATAGCCGCTCCAGTCTGAAATTTAAAAAAAAAAAAGTATAAATTTCAGTTTTTTCTCTATATCTCCCTTGTTTTCACTCTGTTTCCCTTGAAATTTTCGGGGAACCCCTGTCATCCCATTCTGCATATTTCATTCCTCAGGATCCTATCCCCAATTCCCCTTCCTAAAGCCCGAAATCCCACATTTGTCTATTTTTAGGGTTTGCCATAACTTCCTCAGATTTCACCTAATCACCTTCAAATTTTACCACAGAGTTCCTTTCTGAATTCTGCTTCTTTGTCCCGCTCTGCCAAATTTTCCCATTCTTTCACCCCACTTCTGAAATCCTCATTTTTGTTTCCCTGTCTATTCGACAGTGTCCAAAACCTAGTCAAACCCCAATTACCCTTTAGATTTTTTCCCAAGTCCAGATTTTCCTTTACTGAAGCAGTTTTTGTTTTTGTTTTCCTACCGAGTCAACCAAAAAAAAAAAAACTCCTGGTTATGGTTGTCACCCGTGCAGGAGCAAAAACCATGGAAGACGCACTTGCAGCCATCCAAGCCAAACTCCAGGATCTGGATGAAACATTTCTCGGCCTCCATCTTGAACATTCAACTATGCACAACAAACAACAGTCCGAGTCTTCATCAGACAATGGGTTCTCTTCTTCCAGCAATTTTCGTGGTTCGAAGCTTGATTTTCCTCGCTTCAATGGTACTGATTAAACTGGATGGATCTATCGTGCAGAACAGTATTTCAGTCTGCATAATACTTTTGATGTCAACAAAGTTCCGCAAGCATCCTTTCATTTGGAACAGGAAGCTCTTCAATGGTACCGTTGGTACATCAAGGCTCATGAAGATCCAAAATGGCTAGACTTTTGCCAGCTCCTTTTGCAATGATTTGGTCCTAGTGCTTTTGATGACTTCACCGGAGCCCTCACTAAACTTCACCAAATTGGCACTGTGAGAGAGTATCAAACTGAATTTGAGAAACTAGCCAACCACACCAAAGGATTGTCTGATGACTTTTACCGGAGTTGTTTTATCAGTGGTCTAAAGGATGCCATCCGCTCTGAAGTCAAAATGTTCTGTTCCAACACAATGATGGAAGCCCTAGGGTTGGCAAAGTTGGCAGAAGACAAGATTGCAGCCCAACAATGCTCCAAGCCCACTTTTGTTCCCTTTTGAAATATGGGTTCTCAACGACCACCTATACTGCAGGCTCCTCGATCAACTCCTATCAAGCGTTTGTCTGAAATAGAGATGCAAGCATGCATAGAAAAGGGGCTTTGCTATAATTGTGATGAGAAATGCACTCAGGGACATAGATGTGTTTAGCAAAAGCTCTATCTCTTGGATGTGGATTCTCTTCCTGCCTCTGAAATTGGTGACGAAGATACAGAAACACTGGATGCCCCGGTCGACATTCAGGAACCGCCTATTGACCCTCTGTCTCAGGATGACCAGCCAGAGATATCTCTCCATGCTTTAGCTGGAATCACCACCCCCCAAACAATGCGGGTCAGGGGTTACTTCAAGAAGCTTCCTCTTACAATACTCATTGATTCTGGTAGCACTCATAATTTCATTGACCCTCGGATCGCCAAACAAGCTGATTGTTTTAGCCATCCTTGCTCCAACTTTGAAGTCATGGTTGCCAATGGGGGCACCTTACCTTGCAAAGGGAAGTGTTGAAATGTGCATATCTCTATGGGAGATTATACCTTGCGCTCTGACATGTTTTCCTTGACCTTAGGTGGATGTGATGTGGTTTTGGGCGCTCAATGGCTATGCACACTTGGCCCTATCTTATGGGATTTTGCTGAACTTTGGATGTAGTTTTCCCTCAATGGACAAAAACACACATTGACAGGATTTCAACCAGGTTCTCTCAGCATCATCAGTTCACATCGCATGGAAAAAATCCTCAAGAAGAATTCACATGGTGTCATCGCTCAGATCCATTCCATTCAGATGCAACCATCAGCGGTCTCCACTACTCCTTTGGATCTACAACAAATTATGGATCAATATACAAGTGTCTTTGCTGAACCCGTGGGATTGCCACCTTCCGGGCCAGAAGACCATTGTATTCAGCTCCTTCCTGGAAGCGTTCCTCCCAACATCAGGCCCTATCGCTACCCATTTCACCAAAAAATGGAGATTGAAATGCTCGTTCGGGACTTATTGAAGCAAGGTATTATTCACCCAAGCACTGGTTCCTTTTCGTCTCTAGTTATTCTTGTCCTAAAAAAAGATGGGTCATGGCGCCTCTGCATTGACTTTCGAGCACTTAATCACCTCACCATCAAGGATAAGTTTCCAATTCCTGTTGTTGATGAGCTTCTTGATGAGCTTCATAGGGTTCACTTTTTCTCCAAGTTGGATCTTCGTTCTGGGTATCATCAAATTTGGGTTCATGAGGATGATATCCCTAAAACAGCTTTCTGCACACCTGATGGCCATTATGAGTTTTTGGTCATGCCCTTTGGCCTCACTAATTCTCCTTCCACATTCCAGGCCTTAATGAATAAAATATTTTGACCCTACTTGCAGAAATTCATTCCGGTATTCTTTGATGATATCCTCATCTACAGTAAAACATGGGATGAACATCTCCAACATCTGGATCTTGTCATGCAACTTTTCTCTGACCATCATCTCCATGCCAAGTAGTCTAAATGTGTTTTTGGACAGAAGGAAGTTGAGTATCTCGAGCACATTATCTCAGCACAAGGGGTTCGCGTGGATCCTACCAAAATTGATGCCATGAACAATTGGCCGCATCCTCAGACACTCAAGAGCCTTCGTGGTTTTTTGGGGTTGACTGGATACTACCGCAAGTTTGTCAAGGATTATGGGAAGATTTCAGCTCCATTAACTACTCTATTGAAAAAGGATGCTTTTACATGGACACATGCTTCCCAGTGTGCATTTGACAAACTAAAACAAGCTATGTGTACTACACCTGTTCTAGCTATGCCCGATTTTTTGAAGCCCTTCACTATTGAGAGTGATGCTTGCGGCAATGGACTTGGTGCTGTTCTCCTTCAAGATGAACACCCCATTGTGTTCACCAGCAAAGCCCTTTCAGGTAAGAATTTAGCTGCCTATACCTATGAGAAGGAAATGATGGCTACTTTGCATGCAATATAGAAGTGGTGCCCATACCTATTAGGGAATCATTTCTGCATCAAGACTGATCACCAGAGTCTGAAATATTTCTTGGAACAGTGTGTCTCCTCCCTGGAACAACAAAAATGGGTTAGCAAACTCATGGGTTATGACTATGAGATCACTTACAAGAAGGGTAAAGACAATATTGTGGCAGATGGTCTTTCTCGCACATTTGATTCCCAAGGTTCTCTTTCAGCTATTTCTATGCCTGTTCCAAATTGGTTACAATCTGTTCAACAGGGTTATTTCAATGACTCTTCCTTATCTCAAATCATCCAACGCTTGACCAACAACCCTTCTGTTGTACCACATTACTCTTGGGATGGTGCTTCTTTGAGATACAAGGGTCATCTGGTGCTTCCCCAAAGCACAGATCTTCAACAGGCTGTCTTCTATGAACTCCATGCTTCTCCATCGGCAGGGCACTTTTGGTTCCTCAAAACGTATGAACAGGCACGATGTAACTTCTTTTGGCAGGGCATGAAAAGGACAATTCAACAGATGGTGGTCGAATGTGATACCTGCCAGCGCAATAAGGGTGAAACAACACTCCTTCCAGGATTGCTCGAACCTTTTCCCATACCTACATGGATTTGGATAGATATTTCTATGGATTTCATTGAAGGGATCCCTAAATCTGGCAAGAAGACAGTGATTCTCGTTGTGGTTGATCGCCTCTCCAAATATAGTCATTTTTGTGCTCTCAGCCATCCCTATACAGCCTCCTCAGTTGCTCAAATTTTTTGGACCAGATCTTTCGTCTTCATGGCATCCCTTCTTCCATTGTCTCGGATTGTGATGCGACTTTCACCAGTCATTTTTGGACAGAACTATTTCGCCACACTGGTACCAAACTGAAGATGAGTTCAGGGTATCACCCACAAACAGATGGTCATACTAAAATTATCAATAAATGCTTGGAAACTTATCTTCGTTGCTTCACCTTTGAACAACAACATCAGTGGGAAAAGTGGCTCCCTCTCGCTGAATGGTGGTACAATACCTCTTACCACACTGCCTCTAAAATGACGCCATATGAAGCAGTCTATGGTCAGGCACCTCCAGTTCTTCTTCCATACACCCCCACCACTTCACTAGTTCAGGAAGTTGACACGGTCCTTTGAAACCGCGATTAGATTCTTCGCATTTTGTGGGACAATATTCACATGGCAAGAAATTGCATGAAGCAACAAGCTGATCAGCACCGTTCTGAGCGCACTTTTCAAGTCGGTGATATTGTTTTTCTTCGTCTCCAGTCGTACAAGCAATCCTCCTTGAAACTCAAAGGGAATCATAAGCTCGCTCCAAAGTTCTATGGGCCATATCAGATTCTTCAGAAGATTGGGTCCGTTGCTTATAAATTGGAACTTCCTCCTCCTTCCCACATTCATCCAGTCTTTCATGTCTCTTGTCTGAAGAAAGTTCTTGGCACCAACATTGGTGGACAAACGATTTTACCCGAACTGGATAATGAAGGATCCATCCTTTTGGAGCTAGAGGCCATTGTCAATCGGCGCACTCGTCAGCTTCGCTCTCGCTCTATCATAGAGGTCTTAATTCAGTGGCATGACATGCAACTAGAGGATTCTACATTGGAACCACACCTTCAGATTCAACAACAATTTCCACATCTAAAGCTTTGAGGACAAAGCTTTTTTTAAGAGGTAGGGGATGTTAGGAACCCATGTCTTTACTTTGTTAGTATATTGTTGTTGGACGCATATGCTTTGTAAGTCGTCCCATAGTATTTGTTGATCAATAGTTTGTGTTATTGTTGTTGGTGCATATGCTTTGTAAGTCGCCCGTAGTATTGTTGATCCATAGTTTGTAGTGGCCCATGGTTTTGACCCATAGTATTGGCAACTAGACTTAGTATATAAGTGTGTGTTGAGACCTATGAAGGCACCATGAAGTTATTTGTATTGATATTTCTCGTAGGAGGTTGCCCCCTCGAAATGGCATGTGATCAATATAAAAGTGATTCTGTCATTTCTTCTATTTCGCATATTCTTTTTAATTAATTGTTGTAGGTGCATCACAAAAAAGCAGTTAGTATGAAAAGCAGGAAACATTTGGAAAATCTAGGAAGGTGCAGTTTCCAAAAGGGAGAAAAAAAGTAAATTTGGAAAAGTAGTAAGCTACCTTACTCGGTCAAGGAGGGAGCATTAGATGAGGACAAGGAGGTTGAATTTCTCAAAAATTCTCCTAGTCTATAAAATGAGGGTGCACCACATTCACATCTTTTGCTAGTTTCTTGTTTGTATGTCATAAATCGTAAGCTTATCTAGGATTTGGTGATCCACCCTTAGCCACATGCGTGAGATGTGCCCCATATTTCCATTTTCACTCTTATACACATGATCTAGTGCAACCATTGATACCAAATTGCATATATGATCTATCCATTTCATGTGAAGATCCATCCTTCAGAAGTTGATGCCAAGTTCCAGATGTCTTGAGGTGGTTTTGTAGAGTTTCACAGAGAAAGAGTAATCAGTTAGCGTCCCCCCCTCTTAGCACGCACCACAGAGGATGATCCCATCGGCATGTTAGAAACTTCGTCCATGAGATTGACCTCTTCCTCAATAGTAGTGGGGATGAGGGGTGACTCAGATTCAATTGAAATCTCCACCATCTCCGGTTCTCTTGGAATTCCATGCTCAAGTCCCATAATGCCAACAAATGGCTCAACATTGCTCAACCCAGAACTTTCCCAACACACTTCAACTGCACTCTGCAACATAACTGAACCTTGAACAATTCCTCAATTGGAAACTGAACTCCCTCATCACGAACAGGTGCCTTCCGACCAACCTCGACCCATTCTTATAATGCTCAACTGAATCCCTCATAATCATAACTAAATCCTGCATTAACTCGGACCAAATCCTGTCTTGATGACCCAAATCCGCCATCGATCCTATCAGTCGATCAGCCAGATCCATCATTAATGCTCATCATTCGAACAAGCGCCATTAATTAACTATCTTAAAGTTTCAGCATTTATTGTTGATTTGACCCAGTCAGCGTCCTGCCACTGTCGGGAACTGCTCCTAACTTGCGGCACAAGCCTCCCTTCCTGCGCATTCTATCCCTGTCAGTGTGCCATCCTACCACCAAGCATCCTGCAATTTTTTTTTTTTTTGTCGATGTGACTTAGGAATTGCGTTGCTCCAGGCCCGACCAATAGGGCTTCAACCTATTGCCATTGATCAACTTTGGGAGCATTGCTCTCTCTAACTGCTGCAACTGTACTGCTCCTCCTGAAGTTATGCGACTGATGCGATATGGACCAAGCCAATGCATCTGCAACTTGCCTGAATGTTTCATAAACTTACTGTCATACAACAACACCAAATCACCTTGCTAAAACTGTTTATTTTTTATGTGGCGATCATTCCAAGCCTTTTGTCGATCCTTCTCCATGCTTTGATGAAACCCAGCAATAAAGCGATCTTCCTCCAGCTGGACTAGCTACATCAGACGCTCTTCTAATGCCCCATCATCAGCCATAGGAATAATTGCTTCTTTCCCATAGACCAACTTAAATGGTATCTGTCACGTCAACCTTTTACATGTGGTGCGATACACCCACAAAATTGCTAGGATTTAACAGATCCCAGTCATCGCGGTTCGCATTGCACATCTTTGTCAGCGCATGCTCCAATATCCTGTTGAAAGCTTCCACCGTGCCATTTTCCTGCGGATGATATGGCGTGATTTTCCTGTGCTGTATCTACAGTTCCTTTGTCAATGCGCTGACGGTGCGATTGAAGAAATGAATTCCTTGATCGCTCATCAATATCTTGGGGAAGCCAAAACGAGTGACGATGTTATCGAACAGGAAACGTGTGGCTGTTGCCACGGAACAATCAACAACTGGTGCAGCCTCTGCCCATATTGTCAAATAATTTGTCACCGTGATGATATATCTTGCACCAGTGCGCTTTCTAGGTGGGTTGATAGGGCCCACGAAATCCACTGCCCATTTTTCAAATGGCTGCAATGTCACTTGAGGATTCAATGGCATCTCATCCCTTCTGTAGGGCTTCCCAGTTCTTTGACAGACATCGCAGGACCACGCATAGTCCGTCGCATCATTTTGCAGGGTAGGCCACCAAAGTCTTGCATGAAGCACCTTCTTTGCGGTGGCGCAACCGCCATAATGTCCACTAGCGACACCCCCGTGTGCCTCCGCCAATATCTTCCATTGTTCATTCGGAAGTACACAGTTCCTCAAAATCTCATCTGGTCCCAATTTATACAGTTGTCCTGCAATTAACTGGAAATCCGTAGCCTTAACCACCAACTTCTTCTTCTGAGCTGTAGTCAACTCCTCTAGCGTAGTTCCCATCGCCAAAAATTGAATTATCTCCTCATAATAATCATCAGCCATCTCGACTCGGAAGAATTGTCCATCCGGCAACCCATCTTCAATATTGGTCACTTCTTCACCTGTCTCGATCCGCGACAAATGATCAGGCCCTGCGTTCAAGCATCCTGGCTTCACAATGACCTCAAAATCAAACTCCTGAAAGAGAAGTAGCTAGTGACATATCTTCGCCCCCAACACAGGCTTATTGACCAGATATTTCAACGCAGAATGATCCGTGAACATCTTGAAGTGACCGCCCAATAAGTAGTGTCGGAACTTCTACAGCGCATAGACCAATGCTAGACCTTCCCTTTCTGTAGTGGTGTAGTTTCTCTCTGCAAATGACAACTTCTGACTTCCGAAAGCGATGGGGTGATCCAGATCTCCCTCTCCAGGCTGTGTGAGCACCACGCCCAATGTGATCGAGGACACATCCACATGAACATGGAATTCCTTGCTCTAGTCAGGAAAGACCAAGATGGGTGCTGAGGCCATCTTAGATTTAAGTGTCTCAAAACTATCTTGACATTCAAGGAACCATTGGAATACCGTGTCTTTCTTCAGTAACTTCTCCATAGGGGCCGTGATTTCCGCATAACCTTTGATGAACTTGCGATAATACTCAGTGTGTCCCAACGTTGCTCTCAACTGCTTGACATTGGTCAACGGTGTCATGCTCAAAATGAGTGCAATTTTTGTTGGGTCGACCAACAAGCCTTCCTTGCAGAAAATGTGACCTAACAGTATCACAAACGATGCACAAAAGATGCTTTTTTTCAAATTCAACGATATATGATGTTATCAACAACGCTCCAACATCAGTCGCAGATTGGCCAGATGATCGCTGATTAACCCATAGATGGTCCAGTCGTCCATGTATACTTTCAAGAACTTCTGAATGAAATCCCTAAAGCCAGCAATGACAATGCGAGAGAATATAGCAGGGGCATTCTTGAGTCCAAACGACATCACTGTGTACTGAAAACACCCGCACTCGGTCACAAATGTCGTCTTGTGGTGATCTTCCTTCGCAATCTTGATTTGATGATAACCAGAGAAACCATCCATAAATGAATACATCTCTTGAACGCCCACGCCTTCTAACTCCTCATCAGTAAACGAGGTCGGAAATGGATCATGCAGACATGCACCATTCAACTTCCTCAAGTCTACACTAATGCGCACTTCCCCTGTCTTTTTGTCCTGCACCACCATAGGACTAAAGCACTCTGACTCCTCAACTGGTTCAATAATGCCAGCATCCAGCATGCGATCAAGCTCCACTTTGACCCTCTCCTTATGTCGGGGATTCAGTCAATAGGGCCGCTGCTGAATTGGTTTGGCATTTGGTTTCAACGGGATCCTCATTTCTCCTAAATCACCCAAAATCCCTTTCATTTCAGAAAATTTTGTAGGGAACAAGTCCTAGTACTCATGCAGCAACTTGGTAAACCTAGCCATCATCTCCTCATCCCAATAATCCCCAATATTTGCAAACTTCAAATTCTCCTCTGTACTGATGTTCACCTTCCTTAACTTGAGCGGATGATTAAATGAATCTATCGATGCATTAAGTGCTGCAACATTGCAACTCCCTTCTAACTTCGGGATGCTGACATTGCGCGGATCATCCCCATCTTCTGGTCCTCCACTGATATTATAACACTCCATCATTGACTACATCATGCAATGGGTATGTGGATCCACAAGATATGCCACTGGAACAACCTTCAAAACAACATAGCGAATTAATTGCAAAGCATTATGAACATCTAGGTTGGGATCCGCGAAGTTGAAAGTATTTGTAAAGAAAACCGTCAATTCCAACCATGTGTTATTTCTCCGCGCAGTTCAACTGATGCATACCATGACCATGGAATTTCATCCAAAGTTTGGACAAAAGCATGGACCCATTCATCCTTTGGTCATGATTCCCATAGAGTCTGACACTCCATCAAGTGACTCCCATGGTCGTTCTGCTCGTCGTATCTTCCAATGTGATAGGTTTCTCTATCGCCAAAGAAAACCATTAGCAGACGACGACACTGCAGCCAATCCGTAATCAACTTCTTATGGGTCACCCACCACCTTGCTGGAGTAGCCTTCAGTGCTTCCTACAATGTGAGAAGTCGCTGAGGCTCTGATACTTTATCTTCAAATGCAATAAAAAACTCCAACACACCCAGTAAGCCTTTGTATATTGGCAGCTCAACAAACTCAATTGCAACGCAACATAGGGACTGTGTGACCAACCCACATTTTTTGAATGATACTTCGTTCATACGGTTCTGTCAATTTTCCAGGGCATCTTTAGAATCAGAAGTCGTAGAGATGGAACCACACCAACCAATTTCTCCATCAATAGTTGGATGAACATAATCTTCAGAAATGTTGTATGCATGATCCCACCCTTGAACAATTTCATCTTTCACTAGTTCAATATATCGTTGTCCCTCTATCGGATCCAACAGAGCGATGACACAGAGATTCCAGTTCTCAAAACTCATCATGCGCATCTTAAAATTAATAACTACTCCACTGTCATTAGCCCATCCAATCCCCAACAACGCAGGATAGGAACTTCCTCCTTCGACGACTTCAATAACGTTGAAATCAGCCCATGTATTCATGCCTTCAATATCCATGACAAGGCATGGGACTCACCCAATAGGTGTCACCTTCGTTTGATTGGACAATCATAACTGCACAGGAGACCAACTTAGTTGGAGGCTCCCCATCTTCTGCCAGGCCTTCTTGGTTAAGATGTTGACATCCGAACCAAGATCCAGAATAACCAAGTTAACTTCGTAGTCTCCGATTTGAATGTTCATGTGCATCTCCTTACCAATCTTTATCCTCTGTAAAGAGTTGACCGAGGACTCTTTCCATCCCCTGGTTGATCACTGCAACAAGCCCTCAATTTCAGTAAGTGCATCTGGATCCTTGGCCAGTGCTAAATAACTGTCAAAATTTTTTTGCAAGGTCCTAGACAGTCGTGAGGGACCCACCTCTGCAGTGGAATTAAACACAGGAGGCATGTCGCAAACAACAGCCTTACCATGGTCTTTTTCCAAAGCGATGCGTGCTTCAAAAAATGCATCATGTTCGGCACCAATATCGAACTGTGCTTTCTTCATCTTAGCTGGTCGGATCGGAGGATGCGAACCATCTGCACCTGTTGTCGTACCCCCTCGAGTAATAATAGCAATAGTTGCGTCTTGCGCCCTTGGCTCTGCTGAAATTGTCACAACAATGGATCCTTGATTTTGATTCGGTGGCTGATTTGCAAGCCGGTTCACATTCTAAGGTACATTTCCTGGCAGTTGCTGATTTTGGTTCTGCAGTTGATTTTGGTTTGGCACCTGGTTTTGATCTGTATTTGTGGTACATTTACGGCCTGCCATCGCGCAATTAGCTGTAGACAATTTTCAACAGTGTGATCATGAACAAAGCAATATGTACATTGCATCTGTAACTGTGGGAAATCCCTCCGATAATTCTCTAATACTCCACAATTAAAACATTGGACTTGGCCATGACCTCATCCTCCTCCATGACCTCCAAAACTGCCACCGCATCCCCCTTGAAATCCGCTATGAAATCCCCCTTGCTGTGGATACTGCTGCTGCTTCATGGGAATTGGTTGCAAATGTCTTGTCTGAGCATACTGTGGCTGTTGAACATACTAGGGTTGTTGAACATACTGCGGCTGTTGAACATACTATGGTGGTTGGATGAACTATTGTTGTGGCTGTGGTGCGAACTGCATCTGCGGCTATGGTGGTGGCGGCTGGGCTACCTGCGGCTATGGTTGTGGTACTGCACACTGATCATCCTTCACATAGTAGGCATCATATGTTCTTTCCTGAAGTAAGCCGTATGCACGACAGTCCTTATGATCATGTCCCATAGACTTGCAGAATGTGCAATATAAATTCATTGGCTTTGTAACCTTCTTCTTCATGTACGGACACTCCTCATGGCGGTGCCCATATACGGTGTAGACACAACACCATGGCATGCCTTCTCCACTTAAAGGGTTTGGTGCCCTGGATACAAGATAATTATGAAAATCCGGGCAACTATCCTTAGTATGCCCTTCTCCGCGACATCGCGTACACCATACTTCTTCTCGCCGTTCCTTGCCCTTCTTGAGATCTTGCAGCTGTATTGTTAAATTGGCCAGCTGTGTCTGAATTTGTGACATACCTGCCACATTCTTGTTGACTGGCGAAGCTTCTAGTCACATTGCAATTTCCAGAGCCTCAATCGGTGTGGCAATGTTTTGTTGCATCAGTGGTAGCCAAATGTGAGGTAGCAACGCAATAATAAACCATTCTTTGTGTTGAACCATACTCATGTCGAAGCTAACCCGAGCCATCGATGTTTTGAACCGTTGGTCAAAATCCCACACAGTTTCATTGGGATATTGTTTAATTTCTTTCAGTTCTATAATATACTGTGCTTCCAACTTGGGCTTCCTGAATTCTGCAATCAATCCTTGTCTAATTTCATCCAGCATCTTTTATGGAGTGCCAATGGGAACTTGAACACACTTCATAAACCAGTCCAATGCGCGACCTTGAAGGGTTGTCGCCAGTTGTCCTTTCTTAGTATTATCATCAGTAATATACTTAACAGTCCATATTGCTTCACATAAAAACCAGTATTGTTCAGGGTTGTCTGTGCCACTTCCCTGGAACATCGGCATCTTCGCATCCTCGCTCGCCATCTTAGGCTTCCTTCCTACTTTCGTTGACCCACTAGTAAGTAAATGATGTTGACACAATGAACACGGTGGTGTTGAAATGGTATTTCTTACTGGTTGTGCGATAGTGAGCGGAGGTGTGGGTACGCTACTACTCGGGTTTGGTCCTGCCTCTATTCTAGGCGTCCCTATTGGCACTGTGATGTCACTTCGTCCCATGTGGTATTCCTTCGCGGCTTTGTGTTTCGATCCCAGCAGGACCTTCTCCTATCCTTTATCTCTTTTCCTATCTAAACCTTGCTCCTCCCCTCATAAGACCACTCTCTTCCTCGGCTTCCTTCGCAGTCTCGTCACAACTTCCACCCATCTACCCCATATCATGCCATTCACCTCCCCCCTTCAACTGCGATGTCCACAACCTACACCATCCAGTGTTTTTATTAATCAAGATGCATCTTCAGTATACCTTTTTCACAAATGAGTATCTTGATGGATAACTACAGCGACAACAAAAATATACCTCATGGTCCGTGGAAGAAATATCTTTCAGCTTCACCATAAGACTTATTTGTATCGACCATGAACTTAGTGATGTATCCTTCTAGTATACTATCAAGCCAAACTTCAACAGCTCAGGATGCTTTGTTGTCAACCTCTTGGATTTCTTGGATTAGTTCTGGGGTCCACGATGTCGGCTCACCACCTTGGAAGTTCCTCTTCTGAAAGGTCAATTTTTCCAGCCACTCGAACAAAATGACTGGGAATTCACAGAAAAAATATTCGTGTGGTCCATCGTGAATATACCTTTCCACCCACTGATATACTGTTAACCGCGGGTTCTGGTTTTATTTTTCAGTGAACTCTTGCAACTTCTGATCGAACCAGCTCTGGATTTCCGGTTTTGTTAGATGCCACAACATATCCTCTGTCACTTCGTGCTAGGTCCCAAAAACAGAACCATTTGTTGACGCAAAACTAGTCGATAGGGGTTCTCGACACTGCCAACACCCAAACCACTGTGATCTCCCTGAGCACCGGCCCAAATAGGTTTTACCCCATCCAGCAACACCTGCAGAGCAGGTGAGGTCTCACCCAAGGCGTTCAGGGGAGAGTTGACGAAACCATGTTTCCGCCGAATGTAAGAGGATATCAAACATCAACTACTCAACTTATTGAAACATTTTAGAATTAGATCGCATCATTCAATTGTTGATGTGTATGTAACTTCAGAATGTATTTCATCTATGTATTTCATATATATTTATTGTACCCTTATTAGAGATGTGCTATTCCTCTATAAGGAAGTGTCGTCATGTGGATTGACAAGTGTCACAAGTGTGTGTACTTGCCGATGGGTTATTAGACCACCATGTGTGGGGTCAGCCCTGAAATATATATATTATAATGTGGATGTACCTAGCTAGACAAGTCGGCCCCATAAGGTCACTGGGAAAACAGATTAGTATAAATAGAGATCAGGTGATCTCTATTTAGATCATTCAGAAAAGTACATCTCTCTCACTCAGAAAGTGGCGCACTAGTGAGGAGGAGGATCATCTACTACAAGGAGACTATCTCAGTGTATTTTGGTTGTATTTTGGTTGAGCCATTGCTCTCTCTATCTCTGAGGAAGTTGTGGGGTTTTTCACCTTAGGGTTTTCCCCATGGAAACTCTGTGTCTCTTGTCTCTCATGCTTTTGATTCTTGTGATGCTTGTCATGCTCATTGTGATTGTTGTGCATTGATATACTGTATATGTTATTCTCTCAGTGAAGATCCTAGAGTATTGTGAATTAATGCTGAAAATTTAACATGATATCAGAGCTAACCTGAGAAGAAGACATTTTGCAGTGATGGAAACTTGAGTTTCTTGTTTATTGGGTTTCTCTCCACAGATTTTGGAAAAGCAGTATAGTAGATTGACTCTACTCATCAAGGTGCATCTATCTGTCCAATCAGAATTCAATTTTGAGCATTTTCAGATTTGGCACTAAAAATTAGTGTTTCCACAAAAATAGGAATTTATAAAATCTGAAGACACAGCTAGAAGCTCCTTGCAAAAATCAAAGTTTAGAGCTTTGGATCGAGATTTTTGGCTGGGTAGATCTCTGGGAAACTCAAACCCTAATTTAGGGCTCTCCCCAGTGAACCTGGGAGGACAAAAAGACAAATCTGAAGGGTAAAACTTTGCTGATCTCAAATTCTGAATGCACCAGGCTGATCAGCTCATCAAGGCGCATCTTTCTATGCTTTCAGAAATTTGAAATTCACATTTTGAATTCTTAGGGGTTTTCCGACAAACCCTAATCTGGGACCAGATCTAGTTTTAAGCATTTCAAGTGGTAAGACCTAAATCTTTTCTATTTCCATTTGAAGTACTCTTTAAGATGTCTCACCACACCAAGCTTGAGGATAAGCTTGAAGGGGCTGATAACTTCCAAGCTTGGAAGTATAGGATTGGGTTAATCCTGGAAGAGAATGAGTTGGACTCATATATAAAAGAAGACATCCCTATCCCAGAGGATGAAGAGGCCAAGGTATTGCATAAGAAGAACTTGGTCAAGGAAAAGAGAATCATTGTTGATTCTATCAAAGATCATCTCATACCCCATGTGTCTTCTCTAAAGACACCCAAGGAGATGTTTGACTCTTTGACCAAGCTATTTGAAGGGAAGAACATAAATCGGAAGATGACACTTCGGAATCAATTAAAAGGGGTCAATATGTTGAATGGAGAAACCATTCAATCTTAGTTCTCCAAGGTCTCTCAGATCAAGGAGCAACTTGAAGCTGTGGATGAAGTAGTGGACAATGGTGAAGTTGTTATGACCACTCTGAATGGACTACCTAGGTCATGGGACAACTTTATTCAAGGAATCTGTGCAAGAAAGAAATTGATCTCTTTCAGTAAACTATGGGAGGAATGCTCTCAAGAAGAAGCTAGACTTGTAGCTCGTGAGGAAAAGATGGGAGGTGAAGATCAAGCTCTCGCAACTCACACCAAAAGAAGCAATCCCAAGAAGGAGCACTCTCGCTACAAAAGAATAAGAAGGATCTAAGATGCTTCACATGTAATGAGAAGGGTGACTTTGCTTCAGATTGTCCCAAGAACAAAAGGGATAATAACAACAACTTCAGCAAGAAGAAGAAGGGCAGCAAAAGAAAGTTCCATGCTCATGCTGCCGAAGATGATGAACCTCCAAAGAAGAAGGCTAGGGCAGAAAGTGATGATGACTCATCAAGTGAAGAAGAGTATGTTCTAATCTTTGCTCTCACAGGTACTATCTCCCATGGTTGTAATGGTTGGTTTATTGATAGTGGGGCTTCCAAACACATGACTGGGTTTAAGGAATCTTTTGTGAATCTATCTGAACATGAATCACCCCATAAGGTGAAACTTGGGGATGATTATCAATACCCAATCAAAGGAAATGGTGAAGCCTCCTACAACCTATATTCTGGAAAATCTTTGAAGATGAAAGAAGTCCTTTATGTACCTGGGCTCAAGAAGAACTAGCTCTCCATCTCTGCATTGGATGCAAAAGGTATGAGGGTTGCATTTGTGGATGGCCAATTCCTAATGTGGCCAAAGGGAAAGACCATAGATGATGTAGTAGTGATTGGAGAGCAAGAGGGAGGATTGTATAAATTGAAGGGACAACCTGAACATGCCATGGTGCATGAATCCATGGAGCCAAGTGAACTTTGGCATAGAAGACTTGCTCATATGCACTATAGGGCACTTCCAATTGCAAGCAAGGTTGTAGAAGGTCTTCCTGAAATCAAGACCAAACATGAAGGTGTTTGCAAAGGATGTGCAAAAGGTAAGAACATTAAGAAGGCTTTCCCAAGCAGTGAATGCAAGGCCAAAGATATCCTGGAAATCATCCACTCAGATGTATGTGGTCCTATGTCATCCAGTTCTCTTAGTGGGTATGTTTACTATGTCTCATTTATTGATGACTTCTCCAGGAAGAATTGGGTATACTTCTTGAAGAACAAAGATGAGGTGTTTGATAAGTTCAAGGAATTTAAAACCTTGATGGAGAATCAAACTAAAAAGAAGATCAAAACATTCAGATCCGACAATGGTGGAGAATTCACCTCAGGTGACTTCAAGAAGCTTTGTAGTGATTCAAGGATTAATAGGGAGTTGACTGCTCCTTATAATCCTCAACAAAATGGAGTTGCAGAAAGGAAGAATAGAACTATCATGGAAGCAGCAAGGGCAATGCTACATGACCAGGATCTACCTATGCATCTATGGGCAGAAGCAGCTAGAACAGCTGTATATGTGCAGAACAGAACACCCCACAAGATATTGGACAACAAGACACCAGAAGAGGTCTTTTCTGGTAAGAAACCTGAAGTCAGCCATCTCAGAATATTTGGTTGTCTAGTATACACTCACGTCCCAAAGGAAAAGAGGACTAAACTAGATCCTTTAGGAAAGAAGGGTATCTTTGTGGGTTACAGTGAAAGCTCAAAGGTTTACAGAATATACTTTCCAGGGTTCAAGAAGATTTATGTCAACGGGGATGTAACATTTGATGAAAACTCAGCATTCATCAAATCAAGGAAGGCACCTATTGAAGTTTATGAAGAACCTAAGGAAACTAGATTTCAAGACACTACCATGACTGAAGCAGTTCCAGAAGTTGTTCGTGAGTTTGAAGATCCACAAGAACTTGTAGATCCACCCCGTGAGGATAACTCTCACAAGAGGAAACCTGCATGGGCTAGAGAGCTCATTCAAGATGAAGAAAGATTTGGCATTCTAGAAGAAGAACATAGAGCAAAGAAGAGAACCAGATCACAGACCAGCTATGTTGCTTTACGCTGTGACATTATGAACAAAGAGCCTTCCAGTTATGAAGAAGCAGTGGAAAAGAAAGAATGGAAGGATGCCATGGTTGAGGAATACCAATCGATAATGAAGAATGATGTTTGGGATGTTGTCCCAAGACCTAAAGAGAAGTCTGTTGTGACTTCCAAATGGATTTAAAAAATCAAGCATGCTGCAGATGGCAGTGTAGAGAAATACAAGGCAAGATTCGTAGCTCATGGATTCTCTCAGAAAGAGGGAATAGATTATGAAGAAACTTTTGCACCTGTAGCCCGGTATACTTCCATCAGAACAGTACTTGCCCTGGCTGCAGTAATGAAATGGAAAATACACCAGATGGATGTCAAGACTGCTTTCTTGAATGGTGTAGTTGAAGAGGAAGTATATGTGGAGCAGCCACTCGGTTTTGAAATACATGATAGGGAGTCATATGTGTGCAGATTGAAGAAAGCCTTGTATGGCTTGAAACAAGCTCCCAGAACTTGGTATGGTAGGATGGACAATTTCCTATCTAGTTTGGGCTTTACCAAGAGTAAAGCAGATTCCAACCTTTATTATAAGGTTGAGGAAGGGAATCCTGTGATTCTACTCCTGTATGTGGATGAATTATTTGTAACAGGAGATGATAGATTGATTGCAGATACGAAGAGGAAGCTTGCTGCTGAATTCGATATGAAATATTTTGGAATGATTCATTATTTCCTAGGTATGGAGGTGTGGTAGAGTGTAGGTGGGATCTTCCTTGGTCAAGGGAAGTACACAGGAGATATATTGAAGAGAATCGGGATGATTGATTGCAAGGCCATGGCCACACCTATGGCATCGAATCGGAAGCTTCTATGTGATGCTTCATCTGAGCCGGTTGATGTCTCTATGTATCGTTATATGATTGGGTCCTTGATGTACCTGACGAACACGAGACCAGATATTTGCTTTGCAGTGAACACATTGAGTTAGTTCTTGACAGATCCAAGGAGTGTTCACCTGGTTGCTGTAAAGCATGTTCTGAGGTACCTAAAGGGTACAGTGGATTATGGGCTCAAGTATGAAGCAAATCAAAAGCTTAACCTGCAGGGTTATGTTGATTCAGATTGGGCTGGCAGTGCTGCAGATAGGAAGAGCACATCTGGGTGCTGCTTCAGTATGGGATTAGGTGTGATCTCTTCGTTTAGCAGGAAGCAGTCCTGCGTAGCACTGAGTACAGTTGAGGCAGAGTATGTTCCAGCCTGCTCAGCTAGTTGTGAGGCAATATGGCTATGGAAGCTACTGTCTGAGTTATTTGATCTCTCGTTGGATGCTACTGGTATCTTCTGTGATAATTAGAGTTGTGTGAAGCTATCTGAGAACCCAGTGTTTCATGACAGGTCGAAACACATAGAGATAAAATATCACTATATCAGGGATATGGTGCAAAGAGGAGTTGTGAAGCTCCTGTATGTTGTGACGGATGAGCAGATTGTAGATGTGCTGACGAAGCCACTAGCCAGGGTGAAGTTTGAGTACTTCAGAGAGAGGCTCGGTTTTCTTCAGATTGATGACATTTCAAGGAAGAAGTGATGGACACATTTGCTGAAGCCATTCCAAGCATGTTGGAAGGAGGATCCTTCACATGGCTGTGGATGTAAGCATTGGATGATGAGCATCAGGATGATGTTCTAGTTTCTGCTTTGTATGATTAGTTGGATCATTTTTATGTATGTATGTATGCATCATGTTGGATGTTGGATATGATTATTTGGATCATTTATATGTATGTACGCATCATGTTGGATGTTGGATATGATCGGTTGGATCATTTATATTTATATATGCATCATGTTGGATGTTGGATATGATCAGTTGGATCATTTATATGTATGTACGCATCATGTTGGATGCTGGATATGATCGGTTGGATCATGTGTATGTATTTTTGTATATGCATCATGTTGGATGATTGGACCATGTATCTGTATATGTATCAGGTGGATACATTGTATGATCAGGTGGATCATGTATGGTGATATGTATCATGTATTTGTATTTGTATCAGGTGGATACACTGTATGATCAGGTGGATCATGTATGATGATATGTATCAGGTAGATACTTGGTATGCATCAGGTAGATGCATTGTATGATCAGGATGATCATGGATGACGAGCTTCAGGATGTTGCTCTAGATGACATGTAGTAGGATGATGATCAGGATGATCATGTGTACATCAGGATGATGTATGGTGAGTATTAGGTTGATACTCTATGGTCGTGGATTAGGTTGTGCAGATGAGCATATAATAGCGCCCTGGGAGATTTGCAAATAATCTTTCGAGGTTTTTCCTATGGCATATAATTTGGCCCTAGGATATTTGGCAAATGCTCTTTCGAGGTTTTGCTATGGGAGGACATATAATTTGGCCCTGGGAGATCTACAGATAGTCTTTCGAGGTCTTGCCTATGGCATATAATCTGGCCCTGGGATATCTGGCAGATGCTCTTTTGAGGTTTTGTCCTATGGCATATAATATGTCCCTGGGAGATCCGATAGGTTGGGCTGTGTGCCCGTAATAAGTCCTGGGATGCTCTTGCGAGGTTTTGCCATGACCACATATAATCTGTCCTTGGGAGATCCTATAGGTAGAGCTATGTGCTCGTAACAGCCTGGGATGCTCTTGCAAGGTTTTGTGGTGACCACATATAATCTGTCCCTGGGAGATCCTATAGGTAGAGCTATGTGCTTGTAACAACATGGGATGCTCTTGCGAGGTTTTGTGGTGAGGTCACATATAATATGGCCTTGGGAGATCATATAGGTAGAGCCATGTGCTTGTAACAGCCTAGGATGCTCTTTCGAGGTTTTGTGACGCACGTAATAAGTCCTGAGGATTCCACAGTATGGCCAGTGATGATGAAGACCTGCAGGTGGTGGGCCTACATCCAGTATGAAAAAGGACTGGCTCTGTAGAACTTCCTATGACGAGTAGAGTCAGAGATTGGTTGAGATAGCAGCAACAGTGACGATGACAATGCATCAATGACGATGATCCCGAGAAGAAGACTTGTCTAGCAGATCTGTGTTGAGAAATACCTTCCTAGTTAAGAGGGAGTGTTGATGTATATGTAACTTTGGAATGTATTTCATCTATGTATTTCATACATATTTATTGTACCCTTATTAGAGATGTGTTATTCCTCTATAAGGAAGTGTCGTCATGTGGATTGACAAGTGTCGCAAGTGTGTGTACTTGCCGATGGGTTATTAGACCACCATGTGTGGGTCGGCCCTGAAATATATATATTATAATGTTGATGTACCTAGCTAGACAAGTCGGCCCCATAATGTCACTGGGAAAATAGGTTAGTATAAATAGAGATCAGGTAATATCTATTTAGATCATTTGGAAAAGTACATCTCTCTCACTCAGAAAGTGGTGCACTAGTGAGGAGGAGGATCATCTACTACAAGGAGACTATCTCAGTGTATTTTGGTTGAGCCATTGCTCTCTCTATCTCTGAGGAAGTTGTGGGGTTTTTCACCTTAGGGTTTTCCCCATGGAAACTCTATGTCTCTTGTCTCTCATGCTTTTGATTCTTGTGATGCTTATCATGCTTATTGTGATTGTTATGCATTGATATACTGTATATGTTATTCTCTCAGTGAAGATCCTAGAGTATTATGAATTAATGCTCAAAATTTAACATCAATTAAGGTATTTAATCACAATTGAAACATCATTTAACAGGAACAATCATATTTTCAATAGATATAACAGTAACGCATTAATTGCAGCAAGGAAACATTGCATCATTCTTAGATTCATATCACAAAATACATTACCACAGATAAACTAGAAAGACATAAGGATTCCACTCAAAAGTTCTGTCACATTATATTAACTCCGCAAAAATCCAGAGACAACAAAATACTCAGTCTCACAAGATTGATCTCGATCCCCAAATATAAGATGATCCAGCTTAGGTTATTCAACACCTACACATCTACGTCTATTTATAAGCTTCCTCCTTTACATTACGTGTCCACTTACTAAAAAATTCCTAACCAACACTTCAAGCAAATGACCAAAAATATATCTAATGTGGTCCAAATGACCCAAAAACCTGGATACTATGGTACAATTGAAAAAAAAATACATAAGATATCATCATTTGCGCTTCGTCTTTCCGGCTTCTGCGGTATCGCAGCACTCGCGGTGCTGCAATAATGACCCATCTAATTTCCTGCCAACAAAGATATAGAAGTCCAGTGCACATCCCATGATCATCTAGAAGCTGAGATCCATCCTACATATGGGATATAGTAACCACACCTTATCTTATTACTCCTTTATGTAATCTCCTTCTTCTGTCATTGTAAAAATTCAAGTATAGAGATTATCTATGATCTCTAAGGCCATGCCATTAAATGATTATCTTAATAAACTCAGTTATTATTTTATGCTACTGTAAATTACATATCAGAGCCACATTGAATATTAGAAGAGGAATTAGAGAGCCTCCTTTGGCATTTTGAGCCCTATCTTTCAAGACTAGTTTAATATACACTTTCAATTGACTAGTTTTCCAATTTAAGCATTATACAAAGATCTGAGTAACTATTTATATTTAAGAAGGTTTTTGTAGTTTTTAAAGTCATTTTTGTATCCATCCCAATCCAAAAATCAGATATTTGTGACCCTCTCTAGCTGTTTGAGTCCACAAATGTCAAGACTAGCTCATTGGGCACCCGAATTTGACTAGTTTTGCAGTTTCATCAATTAATAAGTATATGTATGCCAAAATTTGATTATGTCAGTTGTGTTAGGTTATTGAGACCTTAATAAATCATATCCAACCATTTCCCTAAGTATTTTAAGGCATATCATCCTATTTGGAAGAACTTGGAAACTATTAGTTGAGCAGTCCAACATAGCCCTTACCTCTTTTGCTCTCAAAATCAACCAGAACCTCCCAAATTCTCATAATATTCTTTACAACACCTAATTAGGATGTTAATATATGACATATTCCAATTTATTGCATTCAGGTGTAAGTAGCAATCCTAGTATGCATATACTAGAGTGTCTAGGAAGCCTCAAAGTAAACATCAGCCACTGCTGTTGTTGAAATGTAAATGGACCCATTACTTTGTTCATAGGAATCAGAAGTTGGAACTGAACCTAATACCTTTTCTACTTCACATTTACCCATAACTTTTTCAGATCCTATATAATCCAAATTCATAACCCATGAGGAACATTATTGTGCCCTAAACTAGACCCTTTTCTACTAGTTTTGTTAACTAGTCTTTGCCGGTGAAAAAGTTGTACTATAAGCTTTAAAATTTGAGATGATATCATCTGATCTTAGATCATGGATATTAAATTGGTATAATATAAATTTCCTTGGCTCATCCTATGGAAAGTAACACTTAGTGGAAAATATCTCATAATTTTTTTCAAGTTGCAATTGTGGAACTAGTGGCAGACATGGAAGATGAAGGCTTTGAGTTGTATGAGGAAGAAGAAATTATTTACATTGACAGAGGATTACCAAGATATGAGGATGGTTATATTTGTGATCATATGTACATGTAACAATGGGATGAACCATTAATGGCCAAACCTAAGAAATATGTGACATAAATGATATCTAAAAGTAAAAATTTTCCCTCTCACTACCAGGAGTATCTGATCTTGGGAGAAGAGATTGGTAAGGCCATTTATTTCAAATATTAATTTTATTGCAGATTTGGATTTGAAATAAAGGATGAATTTTTGGATTCAATATAGAGCAAAAAAACACCCACGGAGGAACCGAGTTGTTCTTCCTCTGTGAGTAAAGAAGAAGGAAGAAAAAATCAGCCAACTACATCTTCTAGCATCATGAGATTGTTTGGATTTTATTCAAGTAGGTCTTCGAAAGGGGATAAGCATGAAGAATCCATTACCAATTCTACTAAGGATCATAAAAGTATGGATCAAAGAGTATATACTAATGGGTGCCAAGAAGAGGCATCTACTAAAAGTTTCTCAAATTATGAAGAAGCATCTACTGATGGATGCTGTGAAGAGGTACCCACTGATGGGTGCCTAAGTTTTGTGGAGACATCTTCTGATGGATGTCCATATCTCTATGTGGGTGACATAGAGATACCTCTTGATGAGGTTTCTGAAAGTACAAGTTTCCATAATAATGAAGAAGATTAAATCCTCGCAGTCAAGTAAGAAGTCACAAGATCGATCTCAATATCACCACATTAGTTTCAAGAGGTTGATCCATTGGTAAATGATGAGGAGGTTTATTCTCAACCCACCCTTTTAAAAGGACACTCAATATTAGTGAAATAAATATCAAGAATTCCTTACACACTCTACATGAAACACATGTTTTAGTGTCACAATATTGTTGGAGAGCTTCTTCATTGGAAGGTTCATCTTTCCTTGAAGCCATGGAGAAGATTCAGAGAGCAATGTCTACAATTTAAGGTAATTTTTCAGATATGCTTTCTGACAAAAAATATTTGCATGGGCTTGTACATATGTTGCATGGATCATCCTTGAAGGATGAATATGAGATCTGCAAGCTCAATGATGAGTTTATGGCCACCAAATATTCTTTGAGAAGCACTCAAGGTTCCCTCTTAGAATCCAAGATCCAAATAGAGCAACTTCATCAAAAGTTGCACAGATCACTCATACTAGTCAGCTAGTCTCTTATGGTTGGTTGTATTCGAAGTTCTATGGAGGAACCTCATGAGATGGTGGTTCATGAGGTGCATTATGACATGCATGTGCTTGAGGAAATTTAGATGAATATGAAGAGTTCCAAGCACATACAGTTTCCTAGAGTGAAACTGAGCTTCTTCCTAGAGTAAGTCATTCCTCCACTAAGGAATCAGAAGAGCTCATGTGTGATGGACTAGCCTGTGATGGAGTTGATGAATCCATTATTTTGGTGAATTAGGTTTGCAAAGAGGATATTTTGGTCCATGATACCACCTCATACCCTTCTACTTCTTCCATGACATTTGAGGATGAAGTTTGGGTCAAGAATTTCTTTTTTATGGTGCCTAAAAAGGAGCAAAAGGCTCCCACATTCACTTCAGTTTATTTAATGGAAACACCCTTCCCTACCCAGCAGTTACAGAGGCATATCATTCCTATATTTGATGCCACATCACATAAATATGCAATTGGTTCCCATTTGAATTCATTAAGTGGAACACAATATGGTTGCAGGAATCCTTTGACCAGTGGCAGAGAGTTGAGACATTGGAAATTTTCACATGGGGAGGCATATTGCTTTCCATTTGGACCATTGGGTTGGAGTGTCTCTTCTTTTCCTATTGGGGAGAAAAGACACATGAGTAATACTCCTGCTTGCATCAATGGAGAGTTTTTTGATACATTTTACATCTTCGGTGAGCAACATGGGAATCTATGGAATGTTGGTGATGCCTACCCTTTTGGTCATTGGACATGGGACCTTCACCCTTTTCATTTGGACAACAGTGCTTTTATATTTGGTACTTATGTAAGTTGGGAACATGGATTACAATCTGATTTGCATGTGCTTGGATATTTTGGAGTTAAGCAAGATGAAGGCCAAGCAACCGTTCATTGCCGGAAATATTATAAGTTTCCTCATGGAGGAAGCTGCATATTTTTGGAGGAGGCACATGATTTAGTCTTGGTTCAGCCAACCACAAGATTGATGGATGATTTTTTCCAATAATTGGTTCACTTTCCTTCACCCCACATACATATGGAAGCCAACACACATAGGGATGAATTTTGGGTAAAGGGATATTTCCTTTGGGTTCCACATAAGGAGCAGGAGGCTCCCACATATTCCATTGATGACTTCAAGGTCAATCCATGTGGCCTGACAAGTGCACCATTCCCTTTCCATTTTTATGAGCAACAACAGAGACATCTATCCAATGTCTCCATCATGCATAATATTGCATTCAATTGGAGTGTTTGTTCATCCATTGACTGGGTGAATGGATACATATTGGAGCTAAGCAACTCTAGGGTGAGTCTTCTATCTGCAACCGTGGAGAGTTGAATGCCACATCATACATATTTTTTGAGAAGTTGCATGGGAATCTATGGTTTCTGGATGATGATTTGAGAAATGGGATTGTCACGTAGGTCAATTCGCTAGCAGAGATATGATTCTATGTGTTGGTTTGCACATGGAGCATGAGGAGTTCCATACTTGGTTGGAGGGACTCATTGAGGTCCAGTTTTTCATTGGAAGTGATAAAATTCTAGTATGGTGGAGTGATCCATACATCCTCCATGATGATATATTCTTCATGCCGGTCTTGATGTTTGGAAGGATGCAGATGAGTTAGTGGGACCTTGGAATTATTTGGAATGATAGTTTTCCACAAGTAATTGTGCCACTGGGATACATGCAACACAAACAAGGGGGATCCTGACATTCTTCTCAGGTGTCTTATTTGGGTTGATTTTTTTTTTTGAAAAGGAGTTAGTCATTGGTAGAATGACTATAATTAGAGTGGTGCAACAAAAACAAGGTGGAATTTTTGTTAGAGTGGAGTTGGTTTCTTGATTGAGGACAAGCAAGCTTGGGAGGGGAGGACTGCCATGTCCCCAATTTCCCAGTACCAAGGGTAGCAAAGAATCCACCAAACCCCCATGGAACCTAGTGAAGACCAATGAATTATTTAATAAAAGTGGGGATAACATTATCCTAGGAAATTATTAACTAGGAATAATTTATCCTATAGTTGTTTAATTAATTAAATTTAGAAGTGAAGTAATGATTATTTTTATATTTAATTATTAATGATATATTTTGAAAGTTGTATGATTATGAGGACCCTATGAGGGCGCATGGAGAGATAAGGCTAACATGATGATTTGTCACACCAAAGGATAAAGTGGAGAAAAGTAGCACAAAGCAAGGTGTCAAGCAAAAAATAAAGAAACTGACAAAAGCAAGCAGGTGAGGAAAATAGAAACTTCTAGAAAGAAAAGGAGGGTGCATTTTCCTAAAAGGACAAAATCCAAGTCAGTATGAAAAACAAGAAACCTCATGAAAAGTAGGGAGGGCGCAGTTTCCAAAGAAGGATAAAAAGAAGTCAGTATGAAAATAGGAAACATTTGGAAAAGCCGGGAAGGCGCAGTTTCCAAAAGGGAGAAAGCAAGCAAGTTTGGAAAAGCAGGGAGTTTCCTTAATTAGTCAAGGAGGGAGCATTAGATGAGGCCAAGTATTTTGAATTGCTCAACAAGTCACCCAGTGTATAAAATGAGGAGGGTGCACCACATTCACATCTTTTCTAGTTTGTTGTTTGTATGTGAGAAAGCTTAAGCTTCTCTAGGATTTGGTGATGCACCCTTATCCACCCGTGGGAGATGTTCCCCATAGTTCCAGTTACACTCTTCTTAACATGATCTAGTGAATCCATTGATACCAAATTGTATATCTGATCCATCCATTTCATGTGAAGATCCATCCTTCAGAATTTGATGCAAAGTTCCAAATGTCTTGAGGTGGTTCTATAGAGTTTCACAAAGAAAGAGTAATCAGTTGGAGAGATTGCAAGAAGATATAGAAGGAAAATGTGCATCCCATGAGCATCCAACAACTTAGATCCATCCTACATATCTAATACAGTGACCACACCTTCTCTTCTTACTCCTTTTTGTAATATCCTTCTTCTATCATTGTAAAAATTCAAGTATAGAGATTATCTATGATGTCTGAGGCCATGCCATTAAATGATTATCTTAATAAAATCAGTTATTATTTGATGATACTGTATATTACATATCAGAGCCATATTTAATATCATAAGAAAAATTAGAGAGCCTCTTTTGGTAGTTTTAGCCCTATTTTTCAAGACTAGTTCAAAATACACTTTCAATTGACTAGTTTTCCAGTTTAAGCATTATATAGATATCAGAGTAACTATTTATCTTTATGAATGTTTTTGTAGTTTTTTAACTCATTGTATTTTCCATACCAATAAAAAAATGATATATTTGTGACCCTCTCTGGCTGTTTGATTCCACAAATTTCAAGACTAACTCATTGGGCACCCGAATTTTAATAGTTTTGCAGTTTGATCAATTAATAAGTAGCTGTATGCCCAAATTCGATTCTATCTATTTTTTTAGGTTACTGAGACCTTAATGAATCATCTCCAACCATTTAACTAAGTATTTGAATGCATCTCAGCCTGTTTGGAAGAACTTGGAAAACTACTAGTTGAGCAGTCCAACATAGAGGCCTTGCCTCTTTTGCTCCCAAACTCAACCAAAACCTCCCAAATTATCATACGATTATTTCCAACACATAATTAGGATGTTAATATATGATATATAACATTTTTTTACATTCAATTGTAAGAACTGAGCCTATTATGCATATGCTGGAGTGCCTAGGAAGCCTCAAAGTAGACATGAGCCACTGTTGTTGTTGAAATGTAAATGTCCCAAGTACTTTGTGCATAGGACTCAAAATTTGGCCCTGATCCTGATACATTTTCTACTGCACATTCACCAATACCTTTTTCATATCCTAAATATTCCAAATTCATAACCCAAGAGGAATCTTATTGTGGTATAAACTAGCCCTCTTTCTACTATATTTGTTAACTATCTTTTCCGGTGAAAATGTTGTACTATAAGTTTTAAAATTTGAGATAATATCAGCTGATATTAGATCGGGGATATTACTTAACTAGAGTGAAGATAAATCCTTGAAAAGTATTTGGCTCCATGTATTTCATCCATCAACTCATCAATCCTTGGGATAAGATATATGTTCTTGATAGTATTCTTGTTGAGATATTTGTAGTCTATGCATATGCGGATGGTCCCATATTTATTCTTCACAAGGAAAACAGATGATGCAAAAGGACTTGAGCTTGGTCTAATGAATCCCAAGTCAAGCAGTTCCTTGATGGTTCTCTATATCTCATCCTTGAATCTTTTTGGGTGCTTGTAAGGATATACTTTGATAGGTGATGTGCCTATCTCCAACTCAATTATATGCTCCACTCCTCTATCAAGTGGCCTACCACAAGGAAGGTCCCCAAATACCCTCTTATGATTTTGGAGCAATTTCTCAGTGTCTTCTGGATATTGTGCTACTTCTAAAGAGGTTCCTTTAGTGGTGATTAGGAATCCTGCAACCCACTCAATGCGTGCTCAATGTATCCATGCCTCAATAGGGACCTCATACTATGTACACTCACCACTTGCTTTGGGTAGGTGTTAATTCCTCTCAACACTACCTCCTTTCCACATTCACCTTGGAAATTCATCTCAAGAATTTGGTAGTCTATTGTGTGCTTCCCAATGGAATACAACCATTGTACTCCCAAAACCATGTTAGTATCAACCACATTCACAACATAAAATATATCGGTAATAGTGTGATATCCTATAGTGATTTGTAATTTAGGAATCCATCTAGAACAATACATAGAATGGTTACCTGGAATGATAATAGTGAAGCCTCCAAATTCCTTAGTAGGTAGATTCCTTCTTTAAACCAAATATGAATCAATGAAGTTATGTGTTGCTCCTCCATCCACTAACACAGTGGTTGATTTTCCTTGAACCACTCCTTTGAATCTGAGAGTGTGGAAGTGAAGCACTCTTGACAATACTACAATTTTTCTCACCTCAGGGGTGTGTTCTTCTTCGGCAGTATCATAGGCCACTTCAACATCTGTTGGGGCCTGTTGATGCCTCGGGGGTGCAAGGTGAGTGAAAAGTGTTGGAATGGGTTCCAAGGCACACAACAGGGGACGAAAACCCAGACAAAGGCTTCAACTAACCCTGCGCAAGAGTTACCCTATCCTCGAGCTATTTGGGATGGTAATCACCCACGGATATTTGGCCTCCGTTGGCACTCTATGAGTAAAAGATTTGATCTCAAAAGATCAGTTTTCCCATCAAGGAAAACTAAGTGTGAAAGCTTGTTACCAAAATCTAACTTAAACTACCTAAGGAACGGATCTATTCTAAGTCAGATTTGACCTAAAAGGAGAAGTTGATGTTGTGCAGACTAGAGTTGAAGTGTGATGAACAAATAGTTAAACCTTAAATAGAAATGTCTTCGGGTTCTTCAATTGTTAATTAAAGTTTTATCAATTAAGAAATTAAGTGACAATTCTTCAAAGTGTTTAGCGTATTCAAATATATGATCTGTAATCATTGTGCTAATTGAAAAATTAACATTTGATTATACATATTTAATTGCATCAAATCATTTGCAGAAGTATAAAAGTGAAAACGTTCAATTAAAGAAATTTAATAGAATAGTTTTGAGCATAATCCGAACATACAAAGAAATCAATATGAGAGATTTTATGCGTTAAGGAACATCCTGCAAAGGATTAAACACATGATCGATGACAAATTTGAAACATTAACTCAACAATTCCCAAAGAAATTTGAAGAACAATAGGAGGTGAATTAAAAGATAACTTTCCTGAATAGAGAAGTCTTGTACAAAAATTACAATGACTATGATAACTAGAGTATCTCCAGTCTAAACTCCTGCTGAATTGCAATTCAAAAATTCCCAACCCCTTACCAAGAGAAACATTCCCCCTTATATACTAAATTTACATGAGAGTTCCAAAAGGAGAAATTCTACAAAATAGGGATTACAAAATTGGATCTAACCATGGATCCAAAAAATCTTGCTATTTTTAAGCTCAAAAGATTTTTCGCCACCTTTCACAAAAGAAAGACTATTTATTTAATTAGATAAGGTCTCGTGACACCATAAAAATTCAATCACAGATCGTTCATTATCGTCGACAGGTGGTGTGGCTTGCAGAGCATCCACTGTAGGAAATTCGGGGTCGGGGAACCCACTGTCGAAAATAGAGAAATCTATTAGAGGATTTACTTTAGGGACGGTAGCCAACATGTCAAGTTCTTCATTGATTATAAAGTCTTGTATAACATCAGTATCAAGATCAGTTGATCCCTCCAGAATTTCCTTTCTTTTCTTTTCGGGGTTGTGAATGTAGGCAGACAAAGTTTCGAAGTCTTCTTCACTGCTACCGCTGCTAAAATCAAGAACACCTGCATCAAACGGTGTTGACAACATTTCTTGATATAACAAGGGATAGAGCTCTTCATTTTCAACCTGAACATCAGAAAATTTACCATCTGCATGAATATTGTTCATTCTGAATGAGTCTTGGATAGAAAGATATAAGAAGAATGCTAAACAGAGTGTTTCCTATTTCAGAAGGCAATGGATGAACTAGGACTTTCATGTTAATTACTATTTAAAGGCCAACAAATAGGTCGATGATAATCGGGCAAGGAAATCTGCAATGATGAACTTATCCATTCAATCCATTATACTCACTTCAAGTGTCATGAAAAAGACAAGGTTCGAGTTTAAGCTTGTGCGAAGTACAAGCTCAATTACTGTTCGCATGGTTTTGAATTGCCTTTTCGATCACATCATTACTGGCAATCTCCCATCAACAATTATGACTGGTGATCAATATCAGAGGCGAAGTTTATGGTGACAAAGTTGATGTGCAAAAGGTTAGGATTAGGAGTTCCAATACACGGGCTATCAATTCTTCGCACGTAACAAATCTGATCATTAAAAGATGGAACAAAAAATGACAAGATTTTAAAGCTTGAGTGCAGAGATAGAAAACTTAAAGCAGAAAGATGGCATCCATCAAACATGAGGTGAATAATAGACTTGTAATGGTGTGCGCTGTGATGAATTACATAGAAAACTGATAATTTGGCAGAACCAGGTTTCAAAAGATAGGATGGCAAAGCTTGACTTAACTGATTACCCAAAATCAACATGACCATGAGATTATAACAGACGGACGACGGAGATTAACCGGAGTGGAATGCGAAATCGAGTTCAAAAAAATTGCATGAAGTTCTTATTCAAAGATCCCGCAAGCCGAAACCCGAAAGTACGGATTTGCGGGCCGTGAGTATGCAAAACGGAAGTAAAAAAGGATTTCCGAAAGCCGAAAACCAACTGGGTGGGTGGCTGGTTTCGAAAACATTAAATTGTGACGTAAGATAATCATCCCGAAAGCCGCATCCTGAAATAACTGGTTGTGGGTTTCGGGAACACACACCAGATAAATGAAAATCATAAACCCGAAAGCCGGATGCCGCCATTGCGGGGTTCAGGTTTTGGAGTAATCATTCTTCAATCTTTTTAAAAAATGATTCCACAACCCGCAGCCGTCGGATTACAGGTTTCGGAATCAGCAAACCAAAACTAAAAAAAACAATAGTCCCACAACCCACGCCTGTCAGGTTTCGGGATGATGATAGCAGTCAGCAAAATATTCTAAATTTTGGCTCTTTTCAGGACGAAACACTTTGGAAGAAATAATCAAACCCTTACAAAAAAGCAGACCAAAAGCATGGGTGAAGAACTTTTAGAGGTAAAATCAAAATCTAAAATTTTCAAGATGACTCACCCAACTACCTTTGCATTTATTAAAATTGTGGGGCTCCCATGCTTGGCTAAGCATGGGATCTGTTGTGGCCACAACAGGGCCTCTTGTTCTTCCTCCTCAACTTTACTCTCTGAATAAACTTCAATATAGTATGCTTTTCCCTTAGCACACCAATGTCCCAGAACCCAGGGTTCCTGACAAGTGAAACACAACTTCCTCCTTTTCAATTCATCTCTATATTTGGAGTAATTTTGCTTCTTGAAATTTCCAGAAGGAATCCTCATGGGTGGCCTATGATTCTTGAATTCAACAGGAACAACAACTCTAAGAGGAAATCTTGTCCTCATAATAGAGTCTTGCAAATATCGTGTTCTACTCAATGTATATTGCAAGGTAGAGGGTCTATAGGCCTTCACCAAACCTTTCAAAGTTTATGCTAATCCTTCAATCAACAATAGGATCAATCATGATTTTGAGATATCAGTGACCATGAAAACTAATTTTTGAAACTCAGAGATGTAGGCTTCATGGGTTCTAGTCTACTTCACATGCGCTAGTTCTATGAAAGTGATTTTGGGATCTCTTCTTTCGAACCTTTCAACCAATATTCTTGTGAAATATTCATAAGTGGTCACTTGATCATGTACAAGTGTTTTCAGGCCATGAAACCACCAATCATTGGCTTCACCATCTAAGTGTAGAGTATCCAACCTAATAGCATCTCTATCCACCATTGGATTCAACTGAAAATATGTATCTAGCTTTTGAATCCAAGAACTAGCCGTTCACTTTTGTGAGCCATCAAAGTAAGGCAAGGAGATCTTACCAATAGCATTTTTTAACTCATAATTCTGGTTTGGCATTCGAAAAATTCCTCTTGAATTGGTCTTGTACTGAAGATCACATAAATATCTGAATGGAAAGGCTCTTCTACATTATTCATTCAGTGTAAGGCATTCAACCATATACTTATCCTACCATGAAGCAAGACCTTCATTTTGAACCATAGGTTCCTCCCTTTGATATTTAGTAAATTTGGGCATAGTGGGAATTGATTTGGGTTGAGACTCCATCTTGAATTCATCGGGACGATTGTGAAGCCCATTTATTGATAAAAATAGAACCACCATTGATCTTCCTTTCACCATGTTGGTAACCATTGCTGCTCCCCTCTCCATTTTTGTTTCCTAGCTGTTGAGATAAGAATTCTATGGTCTCTTTTCCGGATTGGAAAATGTTGTGGGATATGTCCTATAAACCTTTCATCATGCTTTACACAGAGTTTGAACTCATCTTTCTCTTCATTTTGAGACATATATCATACTCCTTGTAACTTACCGTCAATAGAATTGACTTATTCTCCCTCTTCTTCCTCTGTCAGAGGATCTTTCTTCTTAGAATCTGAATGTATTTTGGGACTCATAGAAAAATGTCAAGAGAAGGTTCAAAGGACCATGCTCTCATACCATTGTAATGTACCAACCATGACTTTGTTGATGCCCGAAAAAACCTAGCATCAATAGTAGGGATTCTTCAAAATGAATAATCCCAATTAGATCATTCACTGTTTGGAATAGGGAATCCATCTGGTTAACAGTTCGACTGCTGTAGATATGTTTTAATAAACTTTAATGATTACGACCCAGTCCATCAGTTATATTTTCTATTTAAATTATGAATATGCAAATTCCCTAATCTAAATGATGCATACCTATAAATTACAGGTAGAGGCCTCACAAGTGATGTGTAGGTTCTTACCTCTCATCTTACCACTTCTACATTATAAATAAGCTAACATTATTCTAAGTTAACTAATCTATCCTTACAAGGAGCGAAATTTAAAGACGAGTAATATATGAGAAATTTTGTACACATTCAATAGATAAACATCTAAATAAAGCTCTTACAATCAAAACAGAAATATACACAAAGATAACTTTGATGAAATTGAGCTCCATTTATTAGTCTTAATTACACAGACATTTGCATAAACTAGCAAAATCATTCATTACCCTTAGAACAATCCAATAAATTAAGAAATTTATCACAGCATGAAGATGAACACATGAATAAATCATTCTGATTCGTTATCCATGACATTCCACACAAATCCCATGTAAGCTTTTCCCAGTAAATAGTGCCTTTTCATTAGCAGAAATTTAGTTTTCATACAAAATGTTTCCAACTCTTATTACACTAGCCAAAATCCCCTTCTCCATTCTCTTCTCTCCTATTTATCTTTACAAGTTATTTTTCTTTACATGACCAATCGTTTCACCTACCCTCAACTCTTGAATTTCCCAATTTCGTCCTTTTGTGTTTGCTCAACCAAAAATATGTAATTATTTACAAATTACATTACTCTGCTAGTGGGTTTTCTAAACTATAAATATAACTATCCCACAAATCAGTTTCATAAAATATTACATTATATTGTTGAGGCTCTAATAATTTCAAAGCCACCTCATGAGTGGACAAATCTTTTCATATATCTATTAATCCTTTAGCTGTTGCTTTGTGACTTTCTTGTAGAAAGTAAGAATTCACAGCTTGTCCAATGTGTTGTTGAAGATATTCAACTGTCAGCACACCCAATATCTTGAGGTATTCCAAATATTCATTCAAATTATTCTTCAATCCTGCTAGATGTTTCTCTTTATGCGACAAATCATACATGTCCTTAGCAATTGAAATACGGAAATTATCGTGCACTTGACAGACATTTCGATAGATTTCCTCGCACTTTGAGATAGTCTTTGGTACTTCAAATTGTACTTTCATGGAAAATTTTCTACAACTCTCTCGAAGGGCTAGATCTAATTTCATCTCAGCAGTTGTCTTATTTGGCAAGAGATCGGAAAATTTTGGATTTTTTCCTTTCCAGACAATTAATTTATTCACCTTGTTAAATGTACTTACCAATTTCGGTTTTACAGTGACAATGTATTCAGGAATTTCCTTCATTCTGTCTATCATTTTCCGTAGTTTGTAAATTTCCTCTGTCACTAAATATTGCAAATGGAAAATTTGTTCTTGTATTTTATGGGCATGTTCATAGAATGGCATCATATCTAGCTTCTGATTCTGAGCAATTTTGGTTTGCTTCATCAGAGTTTCTTTTTTCATTTATCCATTCATCAAACTAAGACTATAAAGATCCCTTTACGATCACCAGGGATTCCACCAACTGATTTAATTTAATTTAATTTTCTTCCAACTCATTTATTCGAGAATGAAAATCATCTCATTCTCCTTCCATGATCATAAGTTGCACATTTGAAGAGTCTTTTTCATTCTCTAGCTCTTGATAGTCCAGTAGTAACTTTTCCTTCTCGAACTCCATGGTATCTTGTTTTCTCTTCATTTCAATTCCTTCTCTTCTAGCTTGTACCAAATTTCCTTTTAATTTCATCATATTTACGTTACTTCACTCCAAATCGTTCATTAATTTGTCCACATTATCGACATTGTCCTGGGAAGCTACTATATTCACTGAAGTAGTGAATTTAGGGTCCTTGTTGGTGCCTTCTACCAAGGTATTTTTTTGTATAGTGACAATATCTGGCTACGTACCCATTTTTAACCTCTTTCATGTTCTCCTCAAGATCGTCTTCCTCTTAGGATCAAAGATGATTGTGTCCAACTCTGATACAGAGTGCTTCCTAGAAGGGGTGAATGGTGTGATCACGAGCTCAGCAAATGGGATATGTCCTCCTGTAAGTGGGATTCCTAAATCATTAGGTGGATCTATGTCCATGTCTTGCAAACTCTGGTCTTCTTTGTCATGTCCCCAATTTTCCAGTACCAAGGGAAGCAAAGAATCCACCAAACCCCCATGGATCCTAGTGAATACCAAGGGATTAATTAATGAAAAGGGGGATAACATTAGTGTAGGAAATTATTAACTAGGAATAAAATGATCCTATAGTTGTTTAATTAATTAAATTAGAAGAATGTAATGATTATTTTTATATTTAAAATATTAATTATTTGTTTTGGTGAGTTGGATGATGATAAGGACACCATGAGGACGCATGGAGAGATAGGGATAGCCTTATGAGTTGTCACTCCAAAGAAGAAAGTGGAGAAAAGTAGCACAAAGAAATATGCCAAGCTAAAAGGAAAGAAACTGACAAAAGAAAGCAGATGAGGAAAATAGAAACAACCAGAAAGCAAAGGAGGGCTTAGTTTCCTAAAAGGAAAAAATCCAAGACAGTTTGAAAAGTAGGAAACTTCATGAAAAGCAAGGAGGGCGCACTTTCCAAATACGGATGAAAATCAATCAGTATGAAAAGTAGGAAACATTGGAAAATCCAGGAGGGCACACTTTCCAAAGAAGGAGAAAGCAAGCAAGTTTGGAAAAGCAGGAAAGCCTATACACTCAAGGAGGGAGAATTTGGAAGGGATCTCACAAGTCAACAAGCACATCAAATTTCTCAGTGGGTCATCAGGAAGTTTATAAAATAATCCAAGCAACTCCTTTTCACAACTTTTGATCATTATTGAATTTGTGTGTGAGCACTTTAGATTACCAAGGCAAGGAGATGTGCCTTAGCCAACCTATGGGAGATGTGCCCCATACAGTGCAGCCATTTATACCACATTGTATATCTGATCCAACCATTTCATGTCGATATCCCTCCTTCAGAAGTTGATGCAAAGATCCATATTTCTTGAGGTGGTTCTATAGAGTTTCATAGATAAAGAGTTGGAGAGATTGAAAGATGACATAGAAGGCCACTGCGCACCTCAGGAGCATCCAGAATCTTAGAACCATCTTATAGATATATATAGTGACCACAACTTCTCTCCTCACTCTATGTAATCTCCTTCTTCTATCATTGTAATAATTCAAGTATAAATATTATCTATGATGTCTAAGGCTGTGCCATTTAATGTTTAAGCTTAATTAACTAGGTAATATTTTATGTTTATATAAATAACATATCATAGCCCCATTAAATATCAAAATATGAATTAAATATCATCCTTTGACATTTTGAGTCCTATCTTTCAAAGACTAGCTCAATGTACATTTTTTATTGACTAGTTTTCCAGTTTATGCATCATACATAGCTTAGAGTAACTAATTCTATTTATTAAGTTTTTTTTTTTAAAATCCATGTATAATCCATACCCATCCAAAAATAAGATTTTCGTAACCCTCTCTGGATGTTTGAGTCCCCAGTAATCAATACTAGCTCATTGGGCACCCGAAATTGACTAGTTTTACCCTTTGATCAATTAACAAGTATATGTATGCCCAAATTAGATTCTGTCATTTGTGTTGGGTCCTTGATGTATTGATGAATACCATCAAACATTAATATTTAAAATCTAATATCATCTCATCCCATTTGGAAGAGTTTGGAAAATTACTAGTTGAGCAGTCCTACATAGAATTTTTCCTCTCTTTGCTCCCAAACTCAACCAAAACCTCCCAAATTCTCAGAATAAATTTTCAAAAACCTATCAGGATTTTAATGTATGATATATTCCATTTGGTTACATTCATGTCTAATCACTGAGTTTAATTTGCATATGCTGGTGTGCCCAGGAAGCATCAAAGTAGACATTAGCCTAGTTGTTGTTGAAATGTAAATGGCCCCAGTACTTTGTGCATAGGAACTAGTATTTGGATCTGAAACTTATACCCTTTCTGCTTCAAATTCACCCATACATTTGGAATATCCTAAACCTTACACAGTCGTAACCTTGGGGGGAAGTCAATTGTGTCAAGACTAGTTTTTCTACAACTAGTTTTTCAACCAGTAGTGGTATAAGTTAATTCTTGTGTCAATTGATGTTTTTAATTATAAAAATGAGATAATATAGTTTATATAAGATCAGGGATATTACATTATTCTTGGGCCTTCTTATATTCCACATATTTCTTGATCCTAACTTCTTCTTCCTTTTGCTTCTCCAATTTCGCTGCTTTCTCTGTTGCCTCTTGTTCGTCTTTTCTCTAGTTTTCTAGATCTGGTTCCTTTTCCGTTGTATTTTCCTCTACACATTTACTTTGAGCTTTCTCCTCTTTCTATTTTCTTTCTACTTCCCGTTTCTGTTTTATTTATTCGGTTGTTAAAGCCTCTTCCCTGGCCTTCTACTGACCACTTCTTTTGTAGTCTCTTATATTGACTAGAACTTGATTTGTCTTTCTGGAAAAATATTTTGTTCAAATATTCCATATTGCTTTCCCTTCAATATACTTCCTTACCCTTCATGAAGTGGTCTGTGTATACAAATTGAATCTTACATGATGCGCAATGCTTGGTTGATTTATGCAACTTGTTATTTCTAATAAAAACCTTCTCCCCAAAATGAAATGCCTCCAAGTCTTTTATGAAAACCTATGCTCCTTTTAACTTGGTAAATTTGTACGCCCTGATGGTGAGGGGAAGCAGAGGGTAAGAAGCCTTTTTATTTTTGTTCAGAAAATTCCCAACCCCGTTGATAAAAACTTGCCTTACAACTTCTTTATGCACTACATAATCCGTGGCATACCTCAGCATCAGAGAAGGGCCTTTAGTTCCTCCATACATTTGGACATATGGCCTTATGGGATAAAGTAGTAATCTCCATATTCATTGATTACCATATTTCATTATCCGACAAACAATTTGGTTGCTCGTTAAATATCGGCCTATAGAGAGGAATTATGAATTCCTTGCATAGAAGCTTATAGAAACTTGCATATTTGTGATCCCACATTTATTGGTAGGAAACATAGTGTGGGGTCTTGGATGGGAACCAATAACACACCAACTTGTGGAGTGGGTTTCTTATCAATATGCAGTCAACGAGATAGGAGGACATGAACAATTCTGTCATTTTCTGCGTCATGCCTCCTTAGGCGGCCGCCATTGCTGATGCTATAGTTTTTGAAATAATTTCTGCCCAATTAAATATAGTACCATGGGAAGCAACATGGTACATAATAGGCACCTAGATAAGTTTTCATATATTGGTGTTCACTCTTTCAAATATCCTACTCAACATCATCGCTATTATTCTAAAAGGTGTTTTCAATTTTTTTGCATCATGCTCCCCGCTTTCTCTTTGTCTTAACTGTTTTTCAAGTATCAACATCTTATTGGCATATCCTGAATGGTTTATGTTGACCCCTTTTATCCAATCCTATGTCATCATGATTTTCGGGGAAGGTAACTTATAGGCCTTGCTTATATGAGCTGGTTGAAATGAATCAAATCCTTCTCGATTTGCTCCAGCTATCATATTATTGAGTTGACATCTACGTGAGGTAATATCCATCCTATTACCTCCAAACATGGGAATAACTCTGGATGAGTTGCGGCCTTATGAAGACCTGATTTCCTTATGTTCGGGTATACCATCATCTCCTCAATAGAAGCGTTTGGCATGTTTTGGTCTCGGATAAGGTGATATAAATCACCCCATTTATGCTCGGGGACTATTCCAGTTACTTCGCTGGTGTCTTCATATAGGGTCTCCGTCATGGTTTCTGGGATAATTTCAATATCAGATTCGGATTTCACGACCATGGCTTTGTGCTTATAAGCTTTCATTTTCATTTATGAATCCTGGGATGAGAACAACGTTAGTGTATAAACAACATATCAAATAAGACATTGTTATGGCCACAAAATTCAAGCAACATGATAGTGAATGTATGACCTTACTCTAATCAAACTAATTCAAACAATAAACTGCAAATGTATAACCTGTCAATATGCATCATTTGCAAGAAAAGAAATATAAATGAATTTTATTCATACCTACATAATATCAAGTTTTAGGGTCTAGGTGCTTGTCTTGATGAATCTTTTGAACCGAGTGCCGAAGTTGAACCATTTAGGGTTCCAAAAGAGAAATTTTGTTTATCATTTTATTGAGAGATATTCTGCTAACCTTGATTGGTGCAAATTAAAAACATTTAGAAGTCTATAGTTAATACTACATGGATAATGATGTATTGTAATGTAGTGGCGTCAAACATCCCTGCGCAAAAATACCACGCCATATCGTATAAACAAAGAAACTCTAGAAACCCCCCATTCGTTTGCCATAATGTGGTCATATGTTCACTGGTCCCAATATGTTTTCTAAACACTATTTGGATATGCATGGCACCAACTATTGGCAGAGGGTTAGAATGCATAAAGTGCAGAAGCCGACAACAACGAAGAAGGACAATCCGCGGAAGAAAGGATCATTCGTGGAGAACGAGGAGCCGACGAAAGCGCAATATTGGTTTAGTTAGTCAGAATGGATCATGTGGACCATTTTGTAACCATATAGTTTCATATAAATAGGAGTATGATTGTAAGCCTAAGGGAATCATAGTGGGATTGGAGAATAAGATGTTTATAGTATCATCCTAGGTTTTGCTATGTTTTTGGCAATTTTGTATGAATCCGCGATAAGGTGTTTCTAACTGTTTCTGCGAAGGTCATACTGCAGGTTTTGATAAATGCATGAAGATGTTTGGTTATGGTTATATATTTTGTCTCTGTTTATGTTAAATGATGAATGCAAGTATTTGTGAAATGTTTAAGGCTTTGTGGTTTGGTAATTGTTATTGATGCGAATGATTAGTTTAACCATGTTAATGCAAATGTTGATTATACATTGAACAAGTGAAAGGAATGAATGAATGCATGAACTGTTAGCATGATGCAAAGACATAATCTCTGGTTTCTGTAGTTGTAAAGTGATATTTTATGCATGTCCTCCCCCCACTGCGGAAATTTGGTTCCTGCATCCCCCTTAATCATCTTGGGTGAGACTTCACTCGCTCTGAGAGTGTTGCTGGAAAGGGTAAAACCTTTCTGGGCCGGTGTTTAAGGGTGTTTGGTCGATGTTTTTTGACAACAGTGCTAAGTGAACCCCTGCCGATAGCCATTGTGTCAACAAATGGTTCTGTTGTCAGGTTTGCAGGTTTGTGATAGGTGAAACAACACACGTATTCCCTTTTATACTAACGGGATGCCATAGCATTGAATGCGCATTAACAAAGTTTTTTTAAATGGATTCCAAAAATAGTTTTAAAAAAATAAAAAATATTGTTTCTCCTATGGTCAGCTTTGAGTCAAACCCAAATTCATGCTGGATTGTTTCATCTGAAAACTGATTATGGCACCGATCTGTTTCAGGCCAAAAATGGATTTTATGTTGGTTGTTTCATTCTACCCAATTTTGGAGGAAAAATTCCTTAAGCGCCAGGCCACTTTGGATCAAAGACGAATTTGGTGCTGGACAACTTTTAAAAACTCACAATCATCGACTTTATTTTGGATAAAATTCCAAATCGATGAAGTATCAATGACTCAAGTGACCACACATTGGTTCAAAAACTATTTTACATCAAACGTTTCAGATTCAAATCTAGTTTTTCTCCGACGGTTTCAGAGTCAAATCCAGTTTTGCTCCGACCATTTCAGAGTCAAACGCATTTTTGCTCCAATCGCAGAGAATTTTTTTTTCTATCGACTACTTTGGTGTAAAAATCAAATTTTCTTTTGACGCAAAAAAATATTTGGCAATTTCGGTGAAAAAACCAAAACTTGTTCCGACTTATTGTTGTTGAAGAATTAAAACTCGTTCCGACTATTTCGACGTAGAATCTAATTCCACTCCTATCGGAGACAAAATTGTCTTCTCTCGACTGTTTCGGCGTAAAAACAAATTTTCTTCTGACTGTTTCAAGAGTAAATCACAATTCGCTCCGAAACAAGAAAATTAAAAATAAAAACCATTCTAAGTCCAAATTTTTTTCTAAGTACCAAGAAAATGTTTGTAATCAAAGGGAGATGAAGCAAAATATTCCCAGTAAACCAAAATTAAAGGAGGGGCCCTAAAATTTTAATCAAAACATTTGGGGATTAGGTTGCGACTGTAACAGACTAATGATACACTAACTAATTCTCCTACAAGACTCAAGGAAAAGCAATGAACTCTGGTGACTAGTTTGACTAAAGGAATGCAAAATCAAGGACTCTATAAGGGATGATGATCATGCTAGCTGATAGAAAATTTTCACAATGTAATGGGATCATTGATGTTTCAAACATAATCTAGGATGAAGTCTACTCCAAGGCTTCTGGGCACCCCAACATATGAAAACTAAAAATTCAACTAAGCATTGTCTGAGAACCAAGGATAAGGGATTTTGACTTAAGGAGGATAAATACCATTAAATATCAGTCAATTATCATCCTAGTGTTACACCAAAATATCATTATCATGAGTTATATGTCCTTTATTTTCCCTGGTTCCTAAAGCACCTAGGCCAAATTTTTGAAAGAAGAATTATTGATTGCTCCTTTTTCCTTTTGTTGTCACCCCGATGTGCCCTTCCCATTGACAAGGTGCGTTAGACCCTTGGTGACGTGCTCTGCACATTGAAAAATGTGTTAGTGACACTTGCTACCTTTGTACAAGGTGCATCACCCTTCAAAGATGTGAGTTTCCTGTGTGCAAAGTGCAGCACTATTGGTTTAAAAGGAGAAAAAGAAGCTTCGAGAGGCTTCTAGAACCCTTGGTTACATGTAAGCTTATCCCTATGAACTAGGAAAGGTGGCACTTGATCTCCTTAGCATTTGGGATGATCCCTTGATCTTCTCCCATAAAGACTCAACCTTTACTATCCATTTAGGCCTATAAATATAGACCTACTCTCCATGGTTAAGGGGGATAAAAGATAGAGCACTTAAATGCCGGTAAATTCCACTAGAGTTGGTTCCCTTTCATCCATTAGTAGGAATTTTTTTGGATCTTTGAGGCTAGGATCATTTGGAAGGAGTTACGACGTCAAAGCTTGGTTGTAATCTCTCCCTCTATACTTCTTATATTTACATTAATGCAGATTATTTCCATAAAAATCTTATTGTTATGAGATATTTAGAATTGGCTTCTTTGACTACTAGTTTAGATTGATTTAGGTTTATATGTTACTAGTACTTGCTTGTTTCCACTTGTTGTATATTGTTTTGCAGCTAGAGATATGAAGATCGAGAGCTACACCAAGCAAGGAGATAGTAATACGCTTATACGGTAAGTCATATTTCCTACCTCTTTTTCAATTTGATCAATCTAGGAAAGATATTTGTGTTTTGTACTTCTTTTGTTCTAGATCCAAACCATTCAAGCTAGGGAGATCAGTTAGTGTCCACATTGACGAATTGTCCGCAAACAAAATTGGATACCATACTAGGGATAGAGGCCCATAATATTTGATTTGTTTGTGATTTCTATATTCTTTGTTTTTCTTCCAATAGCCTCTTAATTGCCTCCTTTTCATCAGATCCGTTCATCAAAGAGTTACTGGGTGATCTAGACTCTGATTGGGACATTTAGCTTAGCCATTTACCTTTTTTGTTCTTGGGATTTTTTATTTTTTCATAGTTGGTTTTATCCTGATGCACCTGGGAAATTCTCTTCCCGTGTCACTATAATTATGACGCTCTTTCACTTTAGGAAGACAACATCGCTGATGCGTTTTATCTATGTGCAACCCGCATTACTAACGCACTTACCGTGTGTGCAAAATTCATCACTAGGATTCCAACACCCTGGTATATACTTACATAGTGCATCACCCTGCAAAAATTAGTGCATAGGGTAAAAAAATCCCACAAAGTTGGTTTTTACTTGGTTTGATGAGGTCTGTGTTTTTTCCATTGCAGCCACAAAATATCTCAGAATCAGTGTGCTTTGTCCTTGGCTTATTTTTGAAATTTAGAGTTTGATTTGAGTCCTAGTTAGTCAAGTGGTTGTTTCTCCGGTTTTGGGAATTTCAATCCCTCTCAGTATATCTGATTCGTTCACTCTAATTTCTAAGACCTCCAAAATTTAAGTTGTTGTGATTTTTGCGGAATTTGGTGTGTATTTTTGTGTTGTATTACGATTTTGGGTGATTAATTTCTTGAGAACTTCTAGTTGCTTAAATATTGCAGTATTAGATAGTGGCTCTAGTATTTTGAATCAAGATTAAATAAGTGGCATTATTCTCATATTTTGGAGTACATTAGTTTGAAAAATCAAAAAATTCTTTATTATCCTCATTTTGAGTAGATTACTTGAGATTGTTGTGAAGAGTGTTTCATGCTTTGAATAGTTGTTTAAGAAACTTTGAAAAAGATAAAAAAATTGCCAATGCTTATGTTCTCTTGGTTTTGAAAATTTCATCTTCATCTCCTTGAAAATATTAAGTGAATTTATGCCTTCTCGAAGTACTGAAAAACCTACTGAATGCTCTCATATCTTTGATTTTTTTTTCACTTTTGTCCTTTGTTTTCGAAGTAGAGTTATTGCAATCAAAAGTGAATTTCATCTTTTCATTTTTCTCATAGATTTTGCTTAGTTGAAAAGAAAAAAGAAAAAATATCTTAGAATTGGTGTGTTGCTTTCATTTCGTTGGATTAAATGAAAAAGTGTTTTTAGTGTTTTGGTTGAGTTGGAAAAGAAAGTAAAAAGGCGTACTTTGTCCATTTTCTTTCGGAAGATAAAAATACTTATCCTTACTTTAGTTAGTTTTCATTGAAAATAAAAAACGGAATACTTGCACTTCATTTAGCTTAGTTGTGCATCTTGTTTAATTTACAAGTCTATACTTCATGCATTCACTTAACCATACAAGATAAAATCAAGCAGTAGCCTAGGTTAAAATTGTATAAAAACTCATGTTATAGGGTAGAGACGTGTTATGACGTCTTAAAATGTAGCAATTGTCATTATATGTTTGAACTGCATCCCGGGGGATTGTATTTCTTCCACGTACCAGTCAGTATATCGAACGACCTTTCACGTACCTTCAGGTATATAAGAATGTACTTCACGTACTCAATAGTATATCGAAAGGATCATGTCGTACAATTGTGCATTAGATAACATTACTATGGATTGGATCTCCCACGTACCTTGAGAATATTGGGATACCCCACTAGGATTCCTAAAACATTCCGAGTTAACCATTGGTCATCTTGGCATGGAAGTACAATGAGAAAAACACTCAAGGAGCTACTACGCATGTATTGCCAAGTAGTTGGGTAATACAGTCAGGGGTATGGTCCTAATCATCCTTGTTTAATGATCTGTAAAATTAGGTCGAGTATTATTATTGGGCCCTGTAGTATATCGTGAGTTGTGACGCCTTGATACTCCCGTGAGGTTCCGGTCTTTCGAATCCCACCTATCACATAAGTGTGCTTGTGGGTTTAGCTTGAGTAGGACTTGAAGTGTGTTTTTATTTTTAGAATAATTTTAGGAGATGATTTGCATCATATGCCCGGGATGAACAACCCTTAAGAATATCTCGCAGAATATTAAATTTTCCACCTGACTGTCGCCTTATCAAGGAGGAGAATCCAGGAGCAAGCTCGGATCAACCCATAACATATGAATAATGTGAAGAAGGAATTCCTACCCATTAATCAGGAGTAAAATACTCTCCTCCTTTAAATCTTCCCAGCACTGGTCCTATAGGACCTTTGCTAGTGGACCAAACTCCTCCGCATGACATATATTTTCATCACTCGCTTGAAGGTAGCCCTGGTGGCGTCAATTGGATTTTCGCACCATCCCAGGATGACTCGATAGAAACCACTTTTGTTCCAACGGTATCATTTAGGGGGACCTCCTTAGGTCATAATATTTCTCATTTTGGATTACTTCCGATGGTGGAAAATCCACCAGGAATGTTCCCTTCCTAATGGACTACAAACGAGGAAATACTCACACTAGTTTACGAGACTATAGAACATTTACACTCACTCGATGAGTGGGTTAGGCGCCATATTTTTCCTTCGTGACCCAACCCAGAGGTACCAATTTACGAACATCATTCTCCTATACATTCTTTTACTCTCCCTTCACCAGGAATATATACACCCATTATGACCACCTATGAACCATGCCAAACTTCTTTTTCGTCTGGTACACCTCCAAATTAGTCATCCGATTCTACACCGCACTTGACCCCAATGAATGGAGAGCAACCTTCAACTTCCATTAACCTTGTAACTGGAACACCACCTCCGCCTCAAAATTTGGGCTGAGGCTACCCTCAAGTTACTGGTCAACATATGATCACGGGTCAACCTAAAATTAGTGGTCAACATATGCTTACCAGGCATACTCCAATTGGTGGACAACTTTCAACTAGGGGGAAACCCCTCGTCACTGGAAAAAAATTAACTGGAGGGTAACCTCTAGTTGGGGACAAAATGTCTGCGAATGATATCCTTCATACATGAACTACAATATGGTTGGAATTTCACTCCCAGCCATGGGAAAACCTACATGGGTGAATCATGTTTGGGGACCATCCACTTGGACCCAACCCCCATGGGGCCATACATACCTGGGTAATCACAGTATCGCAATAGGTCAAAATTGCCCAGGGAATATTTTTCTCGAATTACCATATCCCAGAAATATGAATACCCCATGGGGGAATCATAACATTCCATCAACTGGACCTTTAGCTAGCGACCCCCCCCCACCTGTCCTGCCTCCACCTCCACCACTTGTAGGAGCCCTGCACTTTAGAGTAGGACCTGCACACTCTAGAGGAGGGGCCCTTTTAGGTCCACCTTGTAATATGGGAGGACCACCTCCATATGGCCAACACTCTATGCACATACCTTATGATAATTCAATCCATGGTCCTACTGGCACCCAAATGCCTTATCAATGTTACAATTATTCGCATCCAAACCGACAGTTACCATTTCTGGCCATGTTAGATCTGCCGAACCTGTCATGTTTGACCAATGATCCCATCCAACATGGTATAAATTGGCCACCTATTTTTATAAAGTTACTATCAGACATACCTAAATTTGATGGCAAACTCGGTGAGGATCCCAAGAACCACATAATGAAATACCATTTGTGGTGCTCCACCAATTCCTTAATGGATGATTCTATCCATCTAATTTTTTTCCACAAACTCTCACTAGTACCGCCGCAAAGTGGTACATTGAGTTACAACCACACTCTTTAGCTGATTTTAGATATTTAGCTTTGGCCTTTTTGACTCATTTTCAATTACCGACCTGCTATGAAACTAACACAGATATTTTGACATCCCTTTGACAATCAACCTCCACTGACATTTCTGATCATATTCATGAGTGGAGAAGCAGACATCGCCTCGTTAAATCTACCATTTTGGATCAGCTACTCGCGGATTGGTTCATGAAGTCATTACTACCCATCATAGCTAAATATGTTTCTATGGGAGGTGCCATTATGGAAGAATAAGACATCTCGTGTGCTTAGTACCTAGACACAGTCTATGCTCAATCTGGCACATTATATGACATTATTCCTAATTCCCCACGCCCCACACACAACCCAAAAAAACCTCCCATGGGATCGCATGCCGATGGAATCATTTGGTTTCTTTCATACCCAGCCTGCTATTCAATCTAGTGTATCATAGAACCCCATTAGTTCAACTCCATCCTCGTCACAGGATGGAAACAACACCAATAAGTCACCCAACCCTGCTTCCAATGCGGAGGTGAATTCAATTCAATCTTCTTCCACTCAAAAATCCAGTGGTAAAAAGAAGAACAAAGGAAAATCCAAGAATTCTTCTAACCAGCAGGACCACAAAACAAATCCTGATCCTAATGACACAAAATAGATATGGAAGGAAAAATATCCTTGTTTATTGTGCAGTGATGGTCACTTCATGAAAGAATGTCCACTTCATGACGAAGTACAAAAGTTTCTCAAGGTAAAACCCACACCTGCATTTTTTAACGGACCCCTTACCCACACAATGGAAACAAATTGTTGCACAACCACCACCTCCTTCTCAAGGATAACCTTCCACAACTTCTCATGTTCACATGATGCATAGAGAAACAGTCAACTTATCTACCAGGTCGCATACATACAACTCTATTCCTGACAAGGAATCTAACGAAGGTAATACTGAAAAATATTCTCCATCCACATCCAATGTTCCTCCACTACAAGGTCCTTTAACCATAGATAAACCTATACCATATGCAATATTGTGTGCACCAAAAAGCACAATTCGAAAATCCATTTTCAACCCTAACGCCTGGTCCGCTCAAAACTACAACATTGTAGAAGACCTGGCCCAGGCCCCTTGTGCTATGTTAATGCTGAAGTCTTACAAAATTGTCCCAATCAATGTAAGACTTGTTATCTTCTATAGGAGCACTAGATCCAAATTCCTCTAACATGATCATGTTCTGATTAGATTATTTCAAGCCAAGGCTTTCCCATCAATTGGCATTTCAAATCGTTACCAATGTTTCTAGGAAAAGTATCCATCGTACTATTTTAAATGAAGGATCCTCTACTTCTGTTATGTCGATATACTGCTAGAGAGCCATTGTCTCTCCAGAGTTGAACCATTCCCCTACTAATTTGAAGGCATTTGACGAACATGGATTTAAACCCCACGGGATGTTACAATATTTAGCTGTAGAGTTGGGAGGTAAGACTATTTCCATTAAACTGTAAGTAGTCGCCGCCCCATTAGATTATAATTTGTTACTTGGTCAAAATTGGTTCTATTCCATGACCGTGGTTGCATCATCAGTCTTTTGCATTATGCAATTTCCTCATCATGGGAATATTATCACTATTGACCAATTGTATTTTCGTACACCAGACACCACTACCCATCCTGCAGATAAAGTCCCTCTTTTGGAACAATCATCGCAAATATATGAGAGTGTGGGGGTAGGTATCCAACACCAAATCCGCCTTCCAATGTTTCCATGGTGAACATGCTCTCATCTATGATCCCATCCTCCTAAAACATGACAAACCAATGGATTGTGCCCCATATTAATAACCTAGATTTGATTGTAGATGTGATGTCTCTTAGCCCCACTGAATCCACTTATGAGGCCATCCAATCAGCACTCGAATTACCAGATTCCCACTCTTCAGTGGGATATAATTCCAGTTATCTGCCATCCTGACAGCACTCATCCCCACCATCACTAGATAATCCACTCCATATTTTTCACTTCAATGAATCAATCATGGAGATTATGAGCTTGGATGAGCCTCCATGGGAATACCATCATCATCGATCGTCTTTCCTCCCACCTCTCGACAAGGTAGAGAATGAGATTCATATTATTGTTTCACCAGTTTTCTTTCCTCAACCTCAATCTCCTATCCTCATCCAGGATACAGTAACCAAGTGGAATTTGGAAAACATCATGCCTACCATCACCTTAGACATCTCGGTAAAACCAGGAATCGTGGAACACATCCACATAGGAAAAGCTTGTTCTCCTGATGAAATCAAGAATTTTACGGCCTTGTTTAAATAGTTCTGTGATGTATTTCATTGATATACGAGGAAATCCCTGGGATTGATCCTGTTATTGTTATGCATGAAATCCAAACTGTTATCGAACAATCTACCGAAAGCGGATTGAAGGCATGATCTCCCTAGTCCAACGTGGATCTAGAACAAGTGAGACAAAATATGAAACTACGTTTCTAGATCTAGTTAAAGATCGAGTGATTAGATGCCTTACCTCTAGCTTGTAGATCTTTCTCCTTGATGTTGTTCCAAGCTCCACGGTCGTCAACTCTTAACTGTAATACCTGTAAATACATACAAAACAATACAAGCAAGTAAAATGCATCTAAATAGGAACATATCTAAGTAAACGGTTAAGCAAGTAAACTACACAAAACATCATTAACACAACGATATTTGGTGGAAAGGGTTTATATTACTGTATTAAAAGAAGGGAAATACAAAGAGATGATGATTACAACCAAATCTTAATGTCACAATCCTCCTCCAACAAGCCAATGCCAAAGCCTCCAAAGGAAGTATGGGTCTCCCAAGGGATGAGTAGAGATATCCTAAGCTAATTTCACCAGCATGCAAGTGCTATAGACTTCCTCCCTTTGGAATGGGAATGAGCCTCATATATATAGGACTAAGAGGATAGGGTAGGTTGAGATATAATGGGAGAGGGTTAAGGGATCCTCCCAAAGGGCTAGGGAACCGAATTCTAGCTCCCTTATAGGTTAGGGATAGAGATCCACATCACACACCTTCGAGAATGGGCTTGAAGATGCCCTTTTATCCATTTAACTGACATTGTCACAGGCTATAGTAGGACAACCTGCGATGTCACAGGTTGCACAAAGGTGACCTACGACGACCTCACTAAACCCAATAGGAATAGGTCAGTATATCATCCAAGTTGATAACTTAGTCAAAGGAACTTCAAGGATGTTTAAACTGAGTATTATGATGGGAATATTTAGGTGTAACAGAATGCCCCCCAAAGCATGAAGCTGTTGGAACCTGATAGGTGAAATGATTTGATAGAAGCATTGGTAAGGACTTGTCGGATGGAGGATGCTGCTGCAGTACAACTGAATATGAGAACACAGTCTTGTATGACTCACAACAAGGCTGCCAATGAATACATTGCAGATCCATGGTAGTAATGACCGACTGAACACAATCATGGCTACTAGACACAAGCATAGATCCATGATGAGATGATAACACAACCACAAACAATACAAATGTGGATCCGTGTAATATGACTCAAACAATCTCCATTGCAACCTGGGTAAAACATGACTCCCCAGGGTCTTCAATCCGAACTTGCAATGATACGAATCTATTCATGTCATTACAAATGTCTTGGCATCGAACATGGTAGAAATCACTTGATTACCGACCATTGATGTATACCATTAACAAGCGCAAGGGAAATCACCATTAATGTCAATGATCCCTAAGGTATCATAGTACATATCATCACGCACGAATAAATGAGTTGAAGTTGAATGCTTGATGAAATATTTCAATCAAGAGTCAATGATGTAAACTCATGTTGAAAGCGAGGAAACCTGCCATTGAGGCATTCGGGCCCAAGGTACTCGATTGGTTTCTAGATTCAATCCTTGTATGATGATTTGAAGTCGACAAGGATGAATCCGTTGAAGGAGGGACATGATGAATCCCCCATCATCGACATGAAACTTGATAATAGATGTTTGCAGTAGATCGGATGGTACAGTAACATGAAAGATTGACTCAGGGTAGACCGACATTATGGAAGGTGTACTGACTGTAGATGATGAGTGGTGAATACATCTCTTGAACATGGGCATGGAATGACTTGACAGTATTGACATGAGGAGAACGATGCCAACTACTAATGCAAATGATGGTGGAAGCATTCTTTGGATGACCCAAAGGAGTAACAAGACTCATGAAGTTAACAAGACTTGAGGACAAGTACTGAATGAAAATACAAAATGAGTGCCATGTTCAAGAGAGACTAAGTACTGCCAATGGTAAAGGTGTAATACAAAAACTTTCCTTTTTCCCCATCATGACTGATGAGAGCCTCATGTGTTTTTGACGAGCTTGATGAGGGTAACCAGATGCTCGGTATAGCTCATCTCATAAATGAGTCCAATCCCAAATATTTGTCGAACCTAGGAAAGGAGGGGTTCATCACATGGTGGGCCCTTCAATGTTGAGTTTTAATGAGTCCATAGAAGGTGAACTCGGCATCATTTCATGTTTAGAGAGTCCGAAAAGAACTAAAGAAGACTCCAAAGGTCCTTTTTCAGAAGGTTAGACTCTTTGCCCAAAAAAGGGTAAAACAACGCGAGAGAGGACTCTTCGAGTCATGATTGGCTGGAGTATTCCTTTTTCGTAATTAGTGCCCCCTGTTCCGAAAAAGGGGTAAACTATCACCAGGAAAACGATCATTCAAATCCTTTTACAAGCGTGGACGAATCAATTTTTCTTGGCCATCTTTTCCTATTTAGGGAGTCTGAAAAGAGCTTAAAAAGGACTCCATGAACAACATTTTCATGGTTGCTAACCGAGTACAACAAAGGAAAAAGTAAACTCGGTACAGTTCCTTTTCCGTAAATAGTCTAGCGAGGCCAGATAATGTGATAAACCTATACTCGTTAGACACACCTTTTTACTCAAATTTTTAATGAGCATGATAATGGTATCAAAAGCACTCAGGATCTTTTTCATATTTGAACCAAAGCATGAAAAATTAAAAACTAAGCTCAAACCACTTTTCATGTTTTAACCAGAGCACGAAAAAAGTGAAAAGTAAGCTCAAATACCATCTTACTTTTTTTAACGAGCTCGAATATAGGTTGGAAGAATGCTCATGATGTCTACTCCATTTTTTAAAAAGCTTGTAATAGAAAATGAACTATGCTTGGGATAATGCCCATTGGTGGGTTTCTTCCCAACATGATGTCCAGAGGTTGGTACATGTCCCCAACATGATTGCTAGAAGTAAGTGACTTAGCTCCAACATGGTGTGGAGAGGTGATCGAGTTGAATTCAACATAATGTCCAAGGGTTGAAGACATGCCCCCCAAGCTTCGTTTCATGCACCTAAGGAATAGGCGGATGAAAATAAGGTTCAGGTACTAAGTCTATGAGAAGACTCGACTCAAAGGGAAAGGATCTGTTTAATTTTTTAACGAGCTTGAAAAAAGAAAAGAACCATGCTCACGTGGTACTGTTTCATTTTTTAACAAGCTTAAAATAGAAAGAAACTAGGCTCAAGATTAATGGCACTTATCCAACATGATGTCCAAAGGTTAGGAGTGTGCCCCCCAACATGATGTCCAGAGTTTGGAGATATGCCCCTCATGCTTAAGGGGAAGAAACCACTAAAACATGTGGAATGATCAGGGAAGATGGTTGAATGGCAGTCATGCGATGATTGGGTGTCACGAAAAAAAGCTGATCAATGGCCACAATCCTCCCATCATAGGGAAAATACATCACTCGAAAGAGTTTGGACACCACGGCTTTCATAGCATAGACATAATCATGTCCAAGGAGGAGATTGAAATCTAAAGGACCTTGGAAAAGCATGACATCAACATAAACAGTTTTACCTCCCAAGTTGATAGGTAACTGCGGAAGAATCCCTAAAGCTCCGGTAGGCCTTCTATTAAAAACCAAAATCTGGCTAGTAACGGGCGCAAGTTGAGGAGACCCTATAGCTTGCCAAGCAGTTGAGGATAAAATACTAATAGAAGCTCCCTCGTCAACTATAGTGTAAAATATTTCCTTATCGGCAACACCTACAGATATCTGGAAAGGAACATCTGAGGGGAGACGAGATTCTGCTAGAATATTCCAATCAAATGAAATAACCTTATTACTTGGAGGAGGTCCCGTGGACAAGAATTACCCTAGCCTAGAACTGTCTGAACCGACCATAAAGATATCAATAGTTTCTAATTCACTTTCAGTTGGAAAAGCAGGATACGATGAATATTTCGTGATGGTGACTGCTTCAATCTAGGCATTTTCCAATGAAAGAGTTGGGTGGACCGAGGATAAAACTAGATCTACCGCTTGCGGTTCACTCTTCAAAGGGAGAGTGGGATCAACCGAGGGTGATGCTCGATTAATCGTTTGCATTTCACTCTTCAAAGGAGGAGTGGGGTCAACCGAGAATGAGACTTGATTAATCACTTGGGTATCATCCCTCAAGGGAGGAGTGGGGTCGATCAAGGATGTTGTTGAACCGACCGCTTCATTTTCACTCTCTGATGAAAGAGTGGGGTCAATAGAGGCTGGGGTTGGATTGACCATCCTATCAACCAGCATAGGATCAGGGGACAAGCTACAATATTTCTTTGGAAGGTGTTTATGGGATGTGCAATTGCCTTCCAACAATCGTGAAGCTTCATCCATATGAGGACAAAGGTAAGTACGGTGCATGCCCTTGCATAACCAACAAGGGTCTGTAGCTCTACCCTTCCGACCCTTAATTACAAAGTCACTAGTTGATGGGGTATCATCAGTATGATGTCCAGAGACTGATGACATGGGATGTTCAGAATGCGACCATATTTTTGAGACCTCGGAGATACCAGGGAATCTCTTAAGAAAATGGGACCCTTTACAAAGCTTGTAAGGGAATTTCGGTTTACACAGATTCGAAACACGTGTACCGGTGCCCCCAGCATGATGATCAGTGGCTGGTGAGTCCCCAACATGATGATCAATAGCTGGGGTTATGACCTTCTTAGTATTCTTCTTCTTAGTATTCCTTTTTTTCTTCCTCTCACTCACCTTCTTACTAACATCAAAGTTTTTGGTAGGAGAAGAGGAAGAGAGGGAAGCCAATTCAACATTCGATGAAGAAGGAGAAGGGTCGCCATGAGATTGATTCTCATGAGGTGAAGGACCTAGGTTCGACACGATTGGTGCACTTGGTGTAACTGGGTTGGAGAATAACCATACTGGTAATCCTATCATCAATCCAGGAAGACTCAACGTAGCCATAAAGGGAGGACCAACCGTTACACAAGGGGGAATAAAAAATGGCATACCCTAGAAAGGGGTCTCTTGGTTGGTAGTCCCAGAAGAATCTTCCATATCTAAACTTCCTAAGAGTCTCAAAAGTACAACACAAATCAAACACTACTCAAGTCTAGAAGCAACAGGAAAACTGTGTGAGTAGGAGTGGATAAGCAGTCAGGATCCTGGCAGGATTGTTAAGGCACCAAAACTCACTATATATCGCAGGGTCCAACAGTAAAACGTGAAAAGGAGGATTTAGACCATACCCTTTCCTGAATACCCGACTACCTGGATGGCACGTGTGTAGTAATATCCCTGAGTGTTGTTCTCGGTGTATTGCGATGTCAAGAAGGACAAATGGTTAACTCATTTGGTCTCAGGAATCCTAGGAGTGTCTCCCGATATACTCAAGGTATGTGGGAGCTCAAATCCGTAGTGGTGCTATCTAATGCACAACTGTACGACACGAGACCTTCCGATATACTACCGAGTACGTTAAACACCTTTCGATATACACCAAGTACATGAAGTTCCTTTCGATATACTCTAAGGTACGTGAAAGTGCCTTCAATATACTAGTTGGTATGTGAAAGAGCTTCGATATACCGGTTGGTACGTGGAAGACTACAATACCCCTAGAATGCAGTGCAGGAAAACAATGACAGATGCCACGTTTTACGACGCCAGAACACGTCACTAACTTACACAGTTTCTAAATGGTTTTAACCTAAGCTAGTGTTAATTTTATCTTGTGCGGTTAGGTGGATGCATGAGGTGTAGACAGGAAATGTAAAAATAATGCAAATCCTAACTACATGAAAATGCACATTTTCCTTTGTCTTTCGACGAAACCTACTTAAGGTAAGGAGATATATTTTTTTCTTTTATAATCAAAATGACCTTGAGCAGTATGGTTTCCAAACTTGTTACCGAACAATCTACCGAAAGCAGACCTAATGTTAGTTTTTCAGAATTTACTTCAATCTAATCTAGGATCTTAACTGAGAGAACAACATGTACAGCATATCTACAACATATCAATCATGGAAAATAATGCAAGCACACAAGAGACATAGAGTTTACTTGGGGAAAACCATAATGGTGAAAAACCCCAATAACTTCCTCAGAGATAGATAGAGCAATGATACAACCCAAGCATAAGAGATAGACATCTCATAGCAGCAGCTTCTCCTCCTCCACAAGTGCACCACTCTCCAAAGAGTGTGTGAGAATAGAATGATGAAAGAGAGTGCCTCCCACACTCTATTTATACTTGACTTGGCTTGCCTAATAACCTTTACTAGGTCGGCCTCAACTTAACCACATAACACAAAGTTGACTAGGCCGACACCCAATAGGGTGGTCTAATAACCCTTTGACCCACATGGCCGACCCCCAAAAGGGTCCTAATGCTCCAACTGATCATATCAATGATCCAACTGATCATATCAAGCATCCAACATGATGCATATGCATATACATAGCAGTAACTGGAGCATCGTCCTAATGCTCATCATCTAGTGCTTACATCCACAGCTATGTGAACGATCCTCCTTCGAACATGCTTGGAATGGCTTCAGCAAATGTCTCCATCACTGCTTCCTCGAAGTGTCATCGATCTGAAGAACACCAAGCCTCTCTCTGAAGTACTCGAACTTCACTCTGGCTAGTGGCTTCATCAACACATCTGCAATTGGCTCATCCGTCGCAACATACAGAAGCTTCAATCCTCCTCTCTACACCATATCCCTGATATAGTGATATTTGATCTCTATATGTTTTGACCTGTCGTGGAACACTGGGTTCTCAGACAACTTCACACAACTCTAGTTGTCACAAAAGATACCAGTAGCCTCCAGTGGGATATCAAATAACTCAAATAGTTGCTTCCGGAGCCATACTGCCTCACAACTAGCCAAACATGATTCTACATACTCTGCTTCGGCTGTACTTAGTGCTACGTAGGACTGCTTCCTACTAAACCAAGAGATCACACTTGATCCCATACTGAAGCAACACCCAGATGTTCTCTTCCTATCTGCAACACTTCCTGCCCAATCTGAATCAACACAACCCTGCAGGTTAAACTTTTGATTCGCATCATACTTGAGCCCATAATCAACTATACCCTTCAGATACCTCAAAATTTGCTTTACAGCAACCGGGTGAACACCTCTCGGATCTGTCAGGAACTGGCTCAATGTGTTCACCGCAAAGGATATATCTGGTCTAGTGTTCGTCAAGTACATCAAGGACCCAATCATCTAATGATATGTAGTGACATCAACCGAATTAGATGAAGCATCACACAGAAGCTTCAGGTTCGATGCCATAGGTGTGGCCGTGGCCTTGCAGTCCATCATCCCAAACCTCTTCAGGATCTCTACTGCATACTTCCCTTGTCCAAGGAAGATTCCATTTGCACTTTACCACACTTCCATACCTAGAAAGTAGTGCATCATCCCCAAGTCCTTCATCTCGAACTCGGCAGCAAGCTTTTGTTGTGTGTCGAAAATCAATCTATCCTCACCTATAACAAACAGGTTATCCGCATACAAAAGTAGTATCACTGGATTGCCTTCCTCAACCTTGTAGTAAAGGTTGGAATCTGCTTTACTCTTGGTAAAGCCCAAACTAGAGAAAAAGATGTCTATCCTACCATACCAAGTTCTGCACATATATGACTCAAACCCGAGTCACTGCTCCACATACACTTCCTCTTCGACTACACCATTTAAGAAAGTTGTCTTGAAATCCATCTGGTGTATCTTCCATTTTATCACTGAAGTCAGAGAAAGTACTAATGGAAGTGTATCTGGCTATAGGAGCAAAAGTCTCTTCATAATCAATTCCTCTTTCTGGGAGAAGCCATGATCTACAAATCTCACTTTGTATTTCTCTATGCTACCATCTGCAGCATGCTTGATCTTATAGATCATTTGGAAGTCACAGCAGACTTCCCTTCAGGTCTTGGGACTGCATCCCAACCATCATTCTTCATGATCAATTGGTACTCCTCGATCATGGCATTCTTCCCGAATCTTGGGAACTTCAATATTTTTAATATCTTCAATAGATAACTTTGTTGTTGAACAAACATTGTAGCCCTTCTTTTGTAGGTGATGGTATATGATATTTCCTACAAAACAAGTTAAATTGCATGATTAGAAAAAATCTCATGGTTTTCAGAACAAATTCTTTACACATAAATAAATATGTCATACAGTCATGCAATTATCTTAGCCAATGCTTCAATACAACATTTATCCATATCCTGTAACTTTCTAGATGCCTTCCAATCTCTACCAGAACATTGTTAAGAGTGTGCACAACTCCCAACATGTCAGCAAAGAGGTTTCATTCTAGATAAGTAGCAATGGAATGTTGTACAGTGCCATAGGCCACTTACCCATGTATATTAGTAGTATACTGTTCATCAATGCAACTATGCACAACCTAATTCTAGGAACATCAGTATATACATTATTGAACAGTATTATTTAAACAAGCAAATATGCAAGAAATGATAATTCAAATACTTATATTTGTTTGTTTGTTGGGTTGACTCCCTCTCAGTCTTTGCTTCCTTTTTGTAACTCCATTCTGATGTGGATTACGAGAAGTGGTCAACTCCCTCTGAATATCTGCAGCCTTGCAAAAACTATTGAAGTGTGCTCTTGATCTTTTCTTTCTGTATTACCTGTCCTTGAACTTATATCCATCCTTAATCACTATGCATGCTTATTAGTATCATCATTGTGTTATCCTCTAGGTCTCATACATAATCACACATTAATTAGTATAATCTTAATACCATCAAAACACAATAATATTAAACATGTATAGTCATGATCATTTTAAACACAGATAATAAACATTAGTATTCAAGGTTTCAGGGAAGACTTCTTTTACTCATGCATATTCTTATTTGATCATAGAACTCTTCTGGTTAGTCAAATCATCAATCAAGATAAGAGACATAATATGCATAAACCCTTGATTACTTACATTTCTAACTTTATGAATAAACATAACCAATCATACCAAGTATACTTATATAAGGGATCCTAACACAAGGTAAGATTCTAACTTGATATAGGAAAAACATACCTAGATTACTATGTTAGCTAGTTATGTCTAACATACCCACATGATGTCTTCTAGTTCTCTTCAATGACTTGTGCTAGTAACCTGCATGTCTCATAAGTTAACCATTGTAGAACCAAGTTATACATACCTCATAAGTAGATCTTTTATGTGATCCATGACAATGGATGAATCTTTGTCTTCATGTCACCATGATCATATGTTCTTGAAGTAGAACATGGTTTGTCTTTCTTGGTGTACCTTTCATGTTAGCGAACAACATAAACCTCATACAACATCACAATGCATTAGTACAATCATAAGTGTCAAAACCTTAATCAGTGAATATCTTCTATCATGTATTCATAATTTTATTAAGGTGATACAACAAGTCTAGTAATTAATAAAGATTGTACTAACCCTAATGATACGAAGACAAACATATCATAAACTTAACCATGAATAGAATTTGAAGCATACCTATAAGTCATACCTGTCGAGATTTCTTGTGATCTTCTTATGTAAGGCCTTAGCCTCATCTCCCTTTGAAACAGGAACTTCTTCACTTATGTAGGTGACTAGTCCATTCTCTTTTAGCATTAACCCAATCCAGTTGATTTGCAGGAATTGGATCTGGAGCTGGATTAGGGTTTGTCAGAGAAACCCTAAAAATTCAAACTTTGAATTTCAAACTTTTGAAAGGATAGAAAGATGCACCTTGATGAGTTGATCAAGCCGGTATATTAAGAATTTGAAAACTGCAAAGTTTCACCCCTCAATTTTTTCTTTGAAACTTCCGGATTCACTGGACATGACCCTGAAATAGGGTTTGATAAATCCCACCCTTATTCCCAATCAAAAGGTTCGATCCAAATCTCTAAGCTTCTATTTTTCTTAGGAGCTTCTAGCCGTGGTCACAGATTTAAAAAATTCCCATTTTTGCAGAAGCCCTAATTTTCCACTTTTCTGATCAAAGTCCTGAACTAGGGTCTGATCAAGCCTGGCCTTCTACCCAACCAAAAATTCTGATCTTGGTCTCTAAATTTTGATTTTGAGGAGTAGCATTCAGCCGTGGTCTCTGATTATAAAAATTCCATCATTCTCCGAAACCCTAAATTCTCGAAGCCATGAATGAAGGTGCTAAAAAAAACTTCTGTTTTGACAGAAATATGTACCTGATTGTTTCTAGTGTAAATCTGAACTTTCCAGTACACAGGGTCTAAAAATTCTACCTGTGGTACCTCGACCTATCATCTTTCCAACTCCACAGGTCTGACCTCAATTGGATTCTCTGAGAAAGAGTTATTCCAAGTGTCGCAACGTGACCTGTTTATGGGATAAAACATGCGAGTGAACTTGTACAGCGTGCCACGTGACACTGGTTCAGTTTCTGCCTCTAAAAAAGTTATCTAAGAAATTAATGTCTGTGCACTACCTGTCACTTTTTATGAAATTTCATTTGGAGCTTCCTATCCCAAGTTATGACCTTTGTTCGTAGGTCACCTGTTTATGACTCAGATCTTGAAGAGGCAGAAACCCTAGATTGTACAGATCATAAAACACAAAGTACAGTGAATTAGAAGTTTTACTTTGGACACAAGGTACATGGGGATCTTATCTTTGACTTGTAAAAGTTTCAAATCCGAAATTTTTTCCAAAATTGATTTATAGCAAAAGTTCTACGATGACTGGTTTTTTCTATATCAAGTCCTAGCATTGCAAGTGCAACAAGTGTCATACATGCCATATCATGCCTTCTTTCAGGCTAGCTCTGATACCAATTTAGTTTATCAGAATTTACTTCAATCTGATCTAGGATCTTAACTAAGAGAACAACATGTACAACATATCAATCATGGACAATAATGCAAGCACACAAGAGACACAGAGTTTACTTGGGGAAAACCATAAAGGTGAAAAACCCCAATAACTTCCTCAGAGATAGATAGAGCAATGATACAACCCAAGCATAAGAGATAGACATCTCCTAGCAGCAACTTCTCCTCCTCCACAAGTGTGCCACTCTCTAAAGAGTGTGTGTGAGAATAGAATGATGAAATAGAGTGCCTCCCGCACTCTATTTATACTTGAATTGACTTGCCTAATGCCTCAACTTAACCACATAACACAAAGCTGACTGGGCCGACACCCAATAGGGTGGTCTAATAACCTTTTGACCCACATGGCCGACCCCCAATAGGGTGTTATAATAACCCTTTGACCCACATGACTTATACAGGGTCGACCCCAACAAGGTGGTCTAACAACCCATCAAGTATAAGTTACAACACTTACAATATAAATGACGACACTTCCGTATAGAGGAATAATAACATCTCTATAGGAATACAAACACTTATGTATAGAGGAATAATACCATCTCTATAGGAATACAATATACATATATGAAATACATTCCGAAGTTACATATACATCAACACTTAAGGCGTGCTCTCCCTAGTCCAACATGGATCTCGAACAAGTGAGACAAAATATGAAACTGCTTTTCTAGATCTAGTTAAAGATTGAGTGATTAGATGCCTTACCTCTATCTTGTAGATATTTCTCCTTGATGTTGTTCCAAGCTCCACGGTCGTCAGCTCTCAGCTGCAAGACCTGTCAAGACATACAGAACAATACAAGCAAGTAAAATGCATCTAAACAGTAACAGATCTAAGTACATGGTTAAGCAAGTAAACTACACAAAACATCATTAACACAATGATATTTGGTGGAAAGAGTTTATATTACTGTATTAAAAGAAGGGAAATACAAAGAGTGATGATTACAACCAAATCTTAATGTCGCAATCCTCCTCCAACAAGCTAATGCCAAAGCCTCCAAAGGAAGTATAGGTCTCCCAAGGGATGAGTAGAGATATCCTAAGCTAATTTAACTAGCATGCAAGTGCTATAGAATTCCTCCCTTTGGAATGGGAATGAGCCTCATATATATAGGACAAAGAGGATAGGGTAGGTTGAGATATAATGGGAGAGGGTTAAGGGATCCTCCCAAAGGGATAGGGAACCGAATGCCAACTACCCTATAGGTTAGGGATAGATATCCACATCACACACCTTCGAGAATGGGATTGAAGATGCCTTTTTATCCATTTAACTGACATCGACGAAGGCTGCAGTAGGAAAACCTGCGACGTCGTAGGTTGCACAAAGGTGACTTGCGACGACCTCACTAAACCCAATAGGAATAGGTCAATATCTCTTCCAAGTTTATAACTTAGTCAAAGGAACTTCAGGGATGTTTACATTGAGTATTATGATGGTAATATTTAGGTGTAACATAGACATATCCCAACGCAAAACCTGTCTGACAAAAACTCTGTCCATATCACCCTAGGAAGATTCTGACCATCAAGGAAGATATTGAAAAGTTGTTGAAAGATGGGTTCATTTAACCTATTCCCTTAAAATATTGGGTCTCCAATGTCCTCATGGTTATGAAGAAACAGGGAACCATCGGAGTTTACATTGATTATAGGGATCTTAATAAGCCTTGTCCCAAGGATAATTACCCTACTCCATTTATCGACCAAATTATTGACAATTGTGCCAGAAGTGTCATCTTTTCATTTATGGATGGCTTCTTTGGCTATATTCAAATTGAGATCCATCCAACTGATCAACATAAAATGGCTTTCATCTGCCCATGTAGTACGTTTGCATACCACAAATTACCTTTTGGCCTTAAAAATGATGGTGCCACATTACAACGGGCCATGTCGTATTTCTTTCATGATATAAAGGATTTTGTGGAACCCTACCTCGACGATCTTTCTGCTTATTCAAATCATCATCACTTCCACATCGATCATCTGACGATTGTGTTTCTTAGATGTTGATGGTACAATATTCGTTTAAATCCCCATAAGCAAATATTCTGTGTGGAGTTCAGACGCCTCCTTGCATTCATCATTTCCAAATACGGGATCTGCATTGATCCCCTCAAGGTAGAGGAAATTGTTTCCCTACCCCCACCCCTGGATATTACGGAACTTTAAAGTTTGCAGGGGAAGGAAAACTACCTGCGTCGTTTATTGTGTAATTTTGCAGAAAACAAACAGGGTTACATGTGATTGTTAAAGAAGGACCTCAGGTTTATTTGGGATGACTACGCCCAAAAGGCCTTTGACAATCTCAAGAACACTATTACTCATGCACCCGTGTTACAACCACCATATTACACCAAGGATTACATCCTTTATCTTGCTGCCTCTACTTCAACTATCGCTATGGTTTTAGTACAGGAAGATAACAACATGCAGGAACATGTGATCTACTACTTGAGTAAGGGTCTCATCGACTCTGAAACCCATTATTCACATGTGGAGAATATGGATCTAGCAACAGTCATCGCCTTCTAGAAGTTCTGTCACTATATCATTCTCTGCACTAGTACCGTTATTTTCAATTCTAACCCTATGTACCACGTCCTTACTGTTGACCAACGTGACCTCGGTTGACAGGGGTTCACCTCACTTTCGACACATACCGCAGTCTCCTTGGGCACTGGCCCGGGCAGGTTTGAGCCCGCCCAAAAACACCCATAGAGTGGATGAGGTCTCACCCGAGGCATCTAGGAAGAGCAGACAGAACCATGTTTACGTCGAGGGAGGAGGAGAGTTGTGGCTGCACGGACTAGCTCTATTGCAGTACTTAACCAGAAACTTCAAGCATTCAACATGGAATTATAACATAGTACTTAATCGCAGCATTTATCGTCATAGCAATAGTAAGCATATATTACATCAATACAACATAACAACATTCATATATCACAACATTGCACAAAGATCATACCAAAACATGATCATTATATTACTGTCGCAGTCGTATACTAGAAGCAAAACATAGATCTCCGTACACATATATCTCCTTATCTCTCTCCTGTCATTCTTCTATTCATCTCTATATATATCTCTAACACTTACAACTCTCATCTATTTATAGGCTTCTGCCATTACAATGTTTGTCCACTTACTAACGACTTCCTAACCGACACTATGGACAAATGACCCAATATCTAACTGACTCGGTCCAAATGACCCAAAAACCCGCATACCATGGTACAATTGACTCAACATTACATAACATGTGGTCCAAGTGACCCAAAACCCTCCAACTACGGTATACTTAAACACAAAATACTCCTACCGCGCCCTCATCCGATGTGTCGCAGCGTCGGCAGTACTGTGACATTTCCTCATCAAACCGCCTGCCAACAGGCCCCCAACACAATCTTGTGGCTCAACCTCAAGCCACTTCAACTGCTAGACATCATACATGCCAACTGTTCTTGCTATCTGGAGCATGCGGTGTGGTTCTGCTCCTTCGGCTATACTTATCATCGTTTCGTTGTTTGGTAAGTCTTACCCAAAAGTGGGGAGCCCCTGACTTGTTGTCATGTACATCTCGAACTCATCCTCGAGTCTATGTGAATGGTACCGACGGGAAGGAAAAGAGGATGAACAATACCAAGGTGTGAAATGAGCAGATGACTCTGGCACATTTGTTTCACACCGAAAAATGGCTCCTACTATGGCCGGGGAGCTACCGCCCCAACCATCTCATTGGTCAAGAGAAGCACAATCCTTTGAACAACTACTGTGTACTTAAGAATGCTAGTCCGACCCTTGGCTCGGTCATACCACAGTGTAAATGCACCCACTGTATCAAGGCGCTCAGGGACACTTGTCGTTCGAGCTTGCAGGGCCCCTGGGGTTCTGCCACGGGAAATGAAGTGAAGCATTTCCACATCCACCTTGGAATTCCTCACAACTCAACTCACCAACTGATCTAACAGCATAACCACACTATTTCGGAAAGACATCTTTGTACCAAACTACGGTCGTCCTCTGCTACATTTAGCCAAACCATGCTCGGGTCACGATGGTGAGAATGATGCCTCAGTACCTCACATCTGCGTGCATGAACCCATCAACTGACGCAACAGGTGGCAACCATGCTGCCATTGAAGATCCCATGTGTCGTCATGTGAGCAATATCCTCACACCTTCCTGATCATATCGGCCCAGTGTGCCATGTGTAAAACATACTGTCGTCATGTGGTAACCAAGCAAAATCATGTATAGAGATGATGGCAAGAAGTTAGCGGGATAGTAGTCACAACACTGCACCGTACCCCTAAATCCTTTGTAATCATCACAAAATCCTGCATGTACTCAACCAAATCCATCGTCGATCCTGGTCGCAACGCTGTCATGTGTCTTTGACTACTTCAAACTTGTGGCACAAGCCTCCTTGCTTACGCATTCCTTCTTCTGTAGGTGGGCCATCAGCCACCAAACAACCTGCAACACACACACTTTTTTTTTTCCAATGCAACTCAGGCATCGCACTGTTCCAAGCCTGACCGATAGGGCTTCAACCTGTGACCATTTACCAGCTTGGGGAGTATCACCCCATCCAACTGCTGCAACTGAACTGCTCCTCCTGAAGTAATACTACTGATGTGATATGGACCCAGCCAATGCATCTACAATTTTCTTGGATGTTTCATAAACTTGATGTCGTACAGTAGCACCAAGTCACCTTGCTGAAACTGTTTACTTTTGATGTGGCGATCATGCCATGCCTTCTAGCAATCCTTCTCCACCCCTTGGTGAAAGCCAACGATAAATTGATCCTCTTCCAGCTGCACCAATTGTGCTAGACATTCATCTAAGGCTGCGACATCATCCATGCCCGTAACAGCCGCAATGCGTAGACTCGAAACTATGTATTCCATTGGCATAGTCGCTTCCTTCCCATATACTAGCTTAAAAGGTGTCTGGGTAGTCAACCTTTTACATGTGGTGCGATAGGCCCACAACACTGCTGGGATTTTCAGATCCCAGTCATCGTGGTTTGCATTGCACACCTTGGTCAGTGCATGCTCTAATACCTTGTTAAACGCCTCCACCGTCCCATTTGCCTATGGATGATATGGTGTACTCTTCTTATGCTGTATCTGCAACTCCTCCGTCAATGTGCTGATCGTGCGGAACAATCAACTATGGGTGCCACCTCGGCCCATCGGGTCAAATACTCTGTTGCCGTGATGATGTACCACGCACCCATACGTTTCCTTGGTGGAGTGATCGGCCCGACAAAATCCACAGCCCATTTTTCAAACGGTTGCAATGTCACTTGAGGTAGCAGCGGCATCTCATCACGTCTGGACGACTTTCCAGTTCGCTGACAAACATCACAAGACCGCGCATAGTCGGTCGCATCATTATGTAATGTGGGCCACCAAAGCTCTGCACGCAGTACCTTCCGGGAAGTCGCTCGACCACCATAGTGTCCTCCCGCTACTCCACCATGTGCCTGAGCTAGTATATGTGCTTGCTCATGTGGCAAGACACATCTGTGCAAGATCTCATCAGCGCCCAATTTATACAACTCTCCCATGATTAGCTGAAAGTCAGCAGCGTTGACAACCAATTGCTTCTTTTGAGTAGTGGTAAAGTCATTGGGTGTGGTGTCGGTCACTAGAAACTGAAGGATGTCATCAAAATATTGATCAGCGGTGGCAAATTTAAATAGTTGGGCACCCGGCAACCCGTCTTCGATATTAGTCGGTTCCTCCCCTGTGTCAATCCGTGATAAATGGTCTGGTCCAACATTCAATCACCCCAGTTTCATAATGACTTCAAAATCAAACTCCTAAAACAAAACTAGCCAACAGCATATCTTCCCCCCCAACATAAGCTTATTGACCAAGTATTTCAATGCAAAATGATCAGTGAACATTTTAAAGTGGCCACCCAACAAATAATGCCTGAATTTCTGCAGTGCGTAAACCATGGCCAGACCTTCGCGTTTCGTGGTAGTGTAATTTCATTCTGTAGAGGACAGCTTCAGACTAGAAAAAGCAATAGGATGATCAAGGTTTCCTTCTCTAGGTTGAGCCAACACAACACCTAATGAGATCGATGAAGCATCAACATGGACATGAAATTCCTTACTCCAATCCAGAAAGACCAAGATCGGTGCCGACGCCATCCTGGCCTTAAGCGTTTCAAAGCTATCCTGACATTCTGGGATCCACTGGAATGCCGCGTCCTTGTTCAACAACTTTTCCATAGGGCCAGTAATCGCAACATAACCCCTAATAAACTTGTGATAATATCCCCTATGACCCAAATTCGCTCGCAACTGCTTAACGGTGGTTGGCGGTTGCAACCCCAAAATGAGCGCAATTTTAGATGGATCAACCAGCAATCCCTGTTTACACATGATATGACCTAGCAATATCCCAAATGGTGCAAAAAAAATACATTTCTTCAAGTTCAGCAATATCTGGTGCTGTCGGCATCGCTCAAGCATTAACCGTAAATTGGACAGATGATTGCGAATCAACCCATACATGGTCCAATCATCCATATATACCTGCAAAAATTTATGAATAAAATCCTTGAATGCAGCAACAATGACCTAGGAGAATATCGCAGGTGCATTCTTCAAACCAAACGAGATTATCGTGTACTGAAAGCAACCCCATTCAGTAATGAAAGTTGTCTTATGGCAATTTTCCTTGGCAATGCGAATCTGATGGTAGCCAGAGAATCCATCAGTGAATGGGTACATCTCCTGGCCACCCACTCCTTCAAGTATGTCATCAATAACTATGGTCGAAAAGGGGCCATGTAAGTAGGCATCGTTCAACTTCCGCAAGTGGATGCAAATGCGCACTTCACCTGTTTTATTGTCCTACACCACCATAGGACTGATCCATTCAGACTCTTCCACAGGTTCAATAATACCAGCATCCAACATGCGGTCAAGTTCCACCTTAACCTTTTCTTTATGTCGTGGATTCAGCCGATAAGGTCGTTGTCGAACTGGCTTAGCATCTGGTTTTAATGGAATCTTCATCTCTCCTAAATCACCCAGGATTCCCTTCATTTCGGAAAACTTTGTGGGAAACACGTCTTGAAACTCATGAAGTAACTCAATAACCTTACTCATCATCTCATCATCCAAATAATCCTCAACATTAGCAAACTTGGGAGTAGCCTCTCTGGCGATATTCAGCTTGTGAATCTGCAATGGTTGACTGAATGGATTACTTGGCGCAGCAGGTGGGACCACATCGTGACTTCCTTCAGATTCAGGAATGTTGACATTTCGGGGATCATCCTCATCCTCTGTCCCACAGCTGATGTTGAAGCACTCCATGAGAGACTGCATCTGACAATATGTGTGCAGGTCGACAGGGTAGGCCTCCAGAACAGCCTGAAGTACCATGTCACGGATGAGCTGTAAGGCGTTATGGACATCAAGGTTGGCATCCGCAAAAGTGAACGTATGAGTGAAACAGACCGTCAACTCCCCCCATGTTGTAATGTTTCAGTGCAACTCAGCTACACTGTACCCTGAGCGCGACATCTCATCCAAAGTATGGATAAAAGCATGGACCCACTCATCTCTGGGTCGCGCTACCCATAATCATTGGCATTCCATCACATGATCACTAGGATTAGTCCGACCATCATACTTCCAGTGTGATAAACCTCAGTATCACCGAACCGAACCATCATCAACCTTCGACACTGTGACCAACCATTAATGAATTTCTTATGTGTCTCCCACCAGCGTGCTGAAGAAGCCTTCAATGCTTCCTCCAATGCCATCAATTGCTGTGGTTCTGAGACGCGGTATTCAAATTTTGTTAAAAAGGTGGTTAGGCCAGGCAACCCCTCATAGATAGGCAATGTGATCGTTTCTGTCGCAACACAACATAAGGATTGCGCAACTAAGCCACATTTTCAGAATGGTACCTCATGCAATTTGTTCTGCCAATATTCTAAGGCATCATCAAAGTCAGAAGACGCAGAGCTCTCGCTTCACCACTCCAACTCACCATGGACAGTAGGATGAATATAATCTTCAAAAATATTGAATGCATGGTCCCATCCAACGGGATCATCATCTTTTACAGGCTCAATGTATCGGCATCCTTCAGCCGGATCCAACGGGGCTATGAATCTGAAATCGCAATTCTCAAAGGTCATCATGCGCTTCTTGAAGTTGATTACAGCTCCACTATCGTTAGCCCATCCAATCCCCAAGAGCGTCGGATAAGAGCTTCCTCCCTCAACCACTTCAATGACATCAAAGTTAGCATAGGTCTTCATGCCCTCAATATCGATCATGAGCCGTGAAACTCGTGCAATGGGTGTTACCTTCGCATGGTTAGCCAACCGGAGCTGCACAGGAGACCAGCTCAATGGGGGACTCCCCATCTTTTGCCACGCCTATTTGGTTAAGATGTTAACATCCGAACCAAGGTCAAGAATAACAGAGTCAACATTATATTCACCAATCTGAATATTCATTCGCATCTCCTTGCCAGTCTTCCGTCACTGTAGGGAGTTTACTGCCGACTCCTACCATCCTTTTGTAAATCATTGCAACCATCCCTTGATCTCAAGTAGGGCAGCCGGGTCTCGGGCCAATAACAGACATCTTTCAAGAAACTTTTGCAATGTCCCCGGTGGTGGCGGCTGATCAGCGTTTGATGTAGTATTAAAGACAGGTGGCATATCGCAAACAATAGCCTTACCGCGGTCTTTCTCCAAGGTGCGACGTGCCTCCAAGAATGTCTCCTGCTCCATATCAATGTCGAAAGGTACTATCTTTTGACCAGCCAACCGAATCAGTGGTCACGAACTATCTTCCCCAGTCATCTTGCCTCCACGAGTGACAATACCCACCGAAGCATCTTGTGGTCGCAGTTCTGCAGAAATGGTTGCAATATTTGCACCCTGCGTCTGGTACTGCTGCAGATTCCTCGGTTGATTGACATTTGGATTGGTGTTCAATGGTGGTCGTGGGGGCTGGTTCTGTACTGGTTGCTGTACCTGATTCTGTAACTGCGGAGCGTTCCCAGCCTGCCACTGTGCAATCAAATGTGGACAATTCTCAACCGTATGATCATTACCAAAACAAAACGTACACTGATTCTACAGTAGTGGGAAGTCGCGCTAATAATGCCCCCATACTGCGCAGTGGTAACATTGAACAGGTCCACGACCACCTCGGCCTCCTCCTCCATGACCAAATCCGCCACCGCGTCTGCCCCTATATCCTCCTCATTAGCCTCCCTACTGCTGGTACTGAGGTTGGTTAAACTGTTGCTGCATCGATGCTGGTGGTATCCCTTGCCCTTGTGGTGCATACTGTGGTTGCTGTACATACTGTGGCTGAAGGGGAGTCACCTGCATCGGAGTATATTGCGGCATGAACTATTGCGGTTGTTGTTGCTGTGGTGAGAACTGTATCTACGGTTGTGGTAGCGGCTGAGCTACCTGCAGTTGTAGTTATGGCTATTGCATGGCATGTTGATCGTCCTTGATGTAGAATGCATCACACATCCTCTCCTGCAGCAACCCATATGCATGGTAATCCTTGTCATCATGACCCACCGACTTTCAGAATGTGCAATAAAGATTTCATGGGGTTGTGACCATTTTCTGCATAAACGGGAAATTATCGTGATTGTTCCCAAACACGTGACAAATGTGACACCACGGCATACTGCCACCATTCAACGGGTTTGGCGCTCCTGACACCAAATAATTACAGAAATCCGGGCAATTATCCTTCGTATGCCCTTCTCCTCAGTATCACGTACACCATACTTCATTGTGACGTTCCTTGTTCTTCTTCAAATCTTGCAACTGTATAGTTAGGTTAGTGAGATGTGTCTGTATCTGCGACATCCCGACTGCATTATCTCCAATCGGTGATGGCTGCAATCGCATTGCAATCTCTAGAGCTTCGCTAGGCGTCGCTATGTTTTGCTGCATTAGCAGTAGCTGAATGTGGGGTAGCAGTGCCGCAATGAACCATTCTTTATGTTGGACGGCGCTCATATTGAAACTAACCTTTTCCATCAACGTCTTGAATCGCTGGTCGAAATCCCATACCATCTCATTGGGATACTGCTTAATTTCCTTCAATTCAGTAATATATTGAGCCTCCGACTTAGGCCTTCTAAATTTGGCAATGAGCCCATCCCGAATCTCATCCAACAACTTCTCTAGGGATCCCGTAGGAACTAGAATAAACTTCATGAACCAATCTAATGCACGACCTCGCAGAGTCGTGGATAACTATCCTTTCTTAGCATCGACATCAGTGATCTATTTCATGGTCCAGACCGCTTCACATAAAAACCAATATTGTTCTAGGTTGTCTGTCGCACTTCCATGGAACAACGGTAACTTAGCATCATTGCTTTCCATTTTGGGCTTCCCTCCTCCTGTCGCTGTGCTACTACTAATCAACTTCTGCGGAATTGACGAACTTGGTGGTGTCGAAGTGGTATTTCTTGTTGTTTGTGAGTTAGTGAGCGGAGGTGTGGGTACATTGGTGCCAAGGTTTGGTCCTGCCTCTATCCTAGGCGTAGCCTGGTTGTCCCTGTCAGGACTGTGAGGTCGCTTTGTCCCGTGTGGTCTTCCTTCACGGTTTTGCGGTTCGATCGCAGCAGGACCTTCTCCTGTCCTCTACCTCTTCTCCTCTCGAAACCTCGCTCCTCCTCTTGTAATACCACTTTCTTCCTCGACTTCGCTCACAGTCTCCTCTGCACCCATCTACCCCTTACCATTCCATGTACCGTCCCCAGCAGTTGTGGTACCCACAACCTCCGCCCACCAGGCTGTCTACTGATCAAGGTGCATATTTAATATACCCTTTTCACAGATTAGCATCTTAATCGACAGTTGGAGCGACAACAGAAACCTTCCCCCTGGTCCTCGGAATAAGTATCTTTCAGCTTCATTATAGGATTTCTTCATGTCGACTGCAAATTCAGTGATATATCCCTCCAAGACACTATCGAGCCAAACCTCGATAGCCCGCAATGCCTTGTTATCGACTTCCTGCAGCTCCTGAATCAATTCCGGGGTCCAAGCCGTCGGCTCACCACCCTGGAAATTCCTCTTTTGGAAGGTCAGCTTTGACAACCATTCGTATAGAATGACCGGGAATTCACAGAAAAACCATTCATGTGGACCATCGTGGATATACCTTCCCAGCCAATGATCTACTATCAGTCACATGTTCCGGCTTTCTTCTTCAACAAACTCCCGCAACTTCTGATCAAACTAGCTCTATATATCCGGCTTCGTCGGGTGCCACAACATGACCTCCTTTCACTCTGCACACGGTCCCGACAACAAAACCATTTGTTGACCAACGTGACCTCGGTCGACAGGGTTTCGCCTCACTAATGACACATACCACAGTCTCGCTGGGAACCGGCCCGGGCAGGTTTGAGCCCGCCTAGCAACACCCGCAGAGCGGATGAGGTCTCACCCAAGGCATCCAAGAAGAGCAGACGGAACCATGTTTATGCTGAGGGAGGAGGAGAGTTGTGGCTGCACGGACTACCTCTATTGTAGTACTTAACCAGAAACTTTAAGCATTTGACATGGAATTATAACATATTACTTAATCACAGTATTTATCATCATAGCAATAGTAAGCAGATATTGCATCAATAAAACATAACAACATTCATATATCGCAACATTGCACAAAGATCGTACCAAAACATCATCATTATATTACTGTCGCAGTCGTATACCAGAAGCAAAACATAGATCTTCGTACACATATATCTCCTTATCTCTCGCCTATCATTCCTCTATTCATCTCTATATATATCTCTAACACTTACAACTCTCATCTATTTATAGGCTTCTGCCATTACAATGTTTGTCCACTTACTAACGACTTCCTAACCGACACTATGGACAAGTGACCCAATATCTAACTGACTCGGTCCAAATGACCCCAAAACCTGCATATCGCGGTACAATTGACTCAACATTACATAACATGTGGTCCAAGTGACCCAAAACCCACCAACTGCGGTATACTTAAACACAAAATACTCCTTCCGCGCCCTCATCCGATGTGTCGCAGCATCGGCAATACTACGACATTTCCTCATCAAACCACTTTCCAACACTTACACGTTAGGTACTAGGGGGAAAATACTCACGTTGGATCTTAATTCTCCAAGAATTCAACCTCCAATTTGAAAAGGATAAATCCAAAAATTCATTGGTATTTGAAGAGCTCATTTGTGATCTTCCCCTTATTGATCAAGAATCTGATCCCATTGACTCTGTCCCTGATGAGTCATTGTTTTTTATTAGTACTTATGACACTTGGTATGTGTTGCAGCTACAACCTGATCCCCAACTTTTTTATAAAATTGTAGGACCCCTCTTTTTATTTTTGATTTTAATCAGAGTTTGTTTCATCCTGGACATACTTACCTTTGGCACTTAGTTTTTTTTCTTTTTTTTGAAAACAAACAAAAGATAAGTCCTTCCCACCTTTCCCTCATTTCCAATTGTGGATTGCGAGTTGCGGATTATATTTCCGACTTTCTGAAATTGTAATCCGCAATTCCGCACTCTCGCATTCCTACATTTCCCACATTTCCAATTATGGATTGCGGATTGTATTTCCAACTTTCTTAAATTGTTTCCATAATCTCATAATTTCGCATCCCACATTTTCGAATTATCGCATTCCCAATTGCGGATTGTGGATTGCGGACTTCATTTCCGACTTTTGAAATTGTCTCCCGTTATTCCGATTGCGGATTGCTAATGGCATTTCCGACTTTCTGAAATTGTAATTTGCAATTACACACTCCCGCATTCCCACATTGCGGATTGCGGATTGTGGAATGATGATTTTGGTCATTTTCGAAAACCTTTTCCGAATTTCTGCCTTTGCGTAGTTATCATTTTCACTCTAAAACAAGATCATGGAAGTATGAATATTTTGTTTTGTAAACAATATTGATAAATCATACTTCTACAATTTATATTATGTTCATTTCACTTTGCTTGGAAGTATTGTGTTAACAATTAATTATTCTTATATGTTGATTTTTTTTCCTCAGGATGCGGAGGGAGCTAAAAGGTTGCGAGCATAATAAGTAGAAGAAACAAAAGACAAATTGGTACTCCAAGGACATAGTGAAATCAGAAAGAAGATGGATGGAGGAAGCTGAAAGGTTTCGAGTAGAAGAAATGACAGACAAAAAAGACAAATTGGTAATCCGAGGGACGTAGAGGAAGCTGAAGTGATCAGTAATGTAAAGATAAATTCTCTTATAATATAAATATGGGGGAAAAGGTACTGGATAAGGGACTTTTTCTACTGAAATAGAGACTGGATACATTGTGTAAGAGAACTATTTTTCTACTAATGAGGAAGTACATGTTCATTGGGAAAATCTTGCACAAATTTTTGCGTGGAATGTGTGACTAACAAATCAGAACTATTTCTTCTTCTGTTCATGTTCATGCTGTGAGACATTTCTAATTTTGTTGAACTATTTCAATGGTGAAGAATGATTTTAGTTATCTATGTGAATGTCTATTTGATACCAGAGTAATAAATTGGCTTAATTATAATCAAAGTTATCTTTGTAATTTTCTGTTGTGAGTGTGCATACTTTATCTTAATAGCTATCTATTGGATTTGTATAAGAATTCTCAGATTATTAATCTTATTTAAACTCGCTCCTTGTAAGGATAGATTAGTTAGTGTAGAATAGGATTACATAATTGATAAGGTAGAAGTAATAAGATAGGAGATAAGAACCTACACATCACTTGTGAGGCTTCTTCCTGTCAATTTTAGGTTGATGCATTAGTTAGATTAGAAGCACTTGCATAATCATACTTTAAACATAAAATATAAACAGTGGTCTGGGACGAAACTAGTACATAAATTAAGCATACACACCTACAGTAGCTGGACCGTTATCCAGATGGATCCCCATACCAAACAGTGGATGATCTAATTGGGATTATTCATTGGGGAGAATCCCTACTATCGATGCTAGGATTTTCCGGGCATCAACAGATTTGGTGCTAGAAGGAGGGCTGACAGTGCATGGCTGGATGAGAAAATCCCTTTTTAAGAGGAAATTTCTCTGGGTCTGCATTGGAAACAACCCAACCAGAAGAATTAATTTCCAAAACTGATTATCAAGAAAGGTTGGATTCTGAAATTGATCATACTGAACTTTTATATGTTGTTCCTCACATAGAAGTAGATAAATTTAGGAGACATACTAGATATTACGTAAGGAAACTTGGAGGATTATCAGTGGTACCTTTACTACCTAGAAGGAAAGCTCCTAGAAGACAAGTTGTGCAAACTAGGGGTTCTGTGCTTGTGGAATATTTGCAAGAATTAGTTGATTTATCATTACAAGATATACCAGATCCCATTAATCAATTGAGTCCTAATTCTCTGGAAACAAACACTTCTCCACACACACAGATTCTTACACCACCTCATACGCCTCCACATTCTCCTAGGTATATTGCTAACATGGATCACAATGCCAATCAACCAACTACCACTAGAGAGCCAGAGGACCACTCAACCTAGCTGCTCCTTTGCATGATTTACCTAAGCATCTGGAGCGAGTGCTACCTAAGTTTGATCCTGGAAAGGAATCTCTGCTGATGATCACCTAAAAATATTTTACTTAGCGTTAAATATGCTCAATGTGGAACATGAATATGTGGTGTGCATATAATTTCCTTATACTTTTGAATGAAGAGCATCATCATGGTATTTTAGCTTACATGATGATTCTATAACAGATTGTGATAGTTATGAAAATATTTTTCTGAATAACTTTGGTACCCAAAATACTGTGGCTTCACTTATGAAAGAATTATTGTCTATGCAGATGGAAAAGAAGGAGAAAGTTCAAGATTTTAATCAGATATTTACTATGATTTTGAAAATTTTTGGCGCTGCAATGAAACATGTTGAAGGATCATTGGTATAATATTATACTACAACGCTTCTCCCATCCATAGCCGTGTTTGTTAAAAGATCTATTAAAACTACTTTAGCAGAAAATTTTGAAGAGGCGAAGAAAGTAGAGGCAAACATAGACAGTATCATCAAACATTCTTTGGATCTCGAAGTAAAACCTGCAATAAATAAGAAGCCTTTGATATTAACCAGACCTAAAGAAGATTCTTTAAATGAATTGGAAAATGTGGTCAAAATTGTTCAAAAGTTGTCCAATAAAATAATAGATCTAGAAAAGGATAAGGGTGCTAGTTCTTCAGTAAGAAAACCATTTAAACATTTCTATAAAAGAAGGGAAGAAAGAACGCAACCAAAACCACCACCAAGTAATTCTGTTGTTTTTAATTTGAATGAAGTTGGCATGGATCACTTTTGCACATTTAATCAAGAGAACCATTCCGAAAAAAAATTCCCACGGCGGATTAATTCAATGACTCTGGTAATGAATGAATTATTGGATACACAACTGACAGATCATGAAGATCGGGAAGAAGACTTGTAGCTAGGGTTTTCACCCTAGCTTGTGCAAATGAGCACCTACTAAGGAGAAGGGCCTCCTTAGTAGCAGTTCAATAAAACAGTAAAATATTACATTAAAGCAAAGTAAACTTAAACTAGCATGTGCATCAACAAGAAATAAAAAGACAGTAATATGATAAGAATTTTCTTTTGTATTAGATTTACCTCAAGTGTTGAGGTTGGTGAAGCTCTTGTAGTAGTCCAGGAGGGCTGCTTCCAAGCTCCAATGGATTCCTTCTCCTTCTCCAAAGTGTTTTGGATATGGGCCAAAGGGGCACTCAAATGGAAAAGACTAGCTCAAATGGTAAGCTAGGGTTTCAAGAGCGATTTTGGAAGAGTGAGGATAGGGAAGATTGTGGATATGAAATGGGGAGCCTCCATCACCTATTTATAGGTTTTTAGTGGTGGAGTGTTGACCCATGGTTTTTGGCACCATATGGTTTAGGTCAATTGTATAGGGTTTTTGCTTCTTTTTCCTCTTTTTTATATTTTTTATTCCCTTTTTAGAGGGTTTTTGCTATTTTGGAGGAAATTTAAATTATTTTGGGGTAAAAAGGGGGTTTTTTGGCCTTTTGGAGGCTTTTTAATGGTTTTTTGAGGTTTTGGAGGCAAATATGGTAGGAAATATAAACAAATGAGTCATGTAGTGAGGGAGATGAACTAGTGAGCACTTTTTGGGTGTTAACAGATTGCCCCCTTATGTGTGAGGGCAGGATCTGATCGTATGGCCAATAGACATCATGAGTCTATGTATGGTTTTCCTGGGATGTGGAGAGGAGAAGAAACGAACTAGAGCCCAGAACAATGGTCCCGAACAAACTACAAAAACTGAAAATATATGAACTCAATAATGAATGAGGAATAACCGCAACATATGGATGAGGCGGGCATTCCCATGCTCATATCAAGATATATAAAAATAACAATAAGGCCCAAAAATGGGGACCTAAAAGGTACATGGAGAACCACTGTGTACATCATAAGGGTCCAGAGGGGACACAAATCTGGGATATACTGCCGGGATGACCATGTCTAAGTTGAAGAACTGATACACTAGAATAACAATAGTGTTGCTGAGTGTGGTACCAGAGGAACTGATGAGCTACTGGATTATAATAACGGGGAGTCATACCCTCAATGGTACACTGGACTGGAGTTGAACTCGGTACTCAGGGAAGCATATAAGTGGATGGTTTCCGAATACAATCGCCAACACAACACGGACATCCACGGGAACATATAACTAGGTGTTCCAAGGTGACTCACCAATGTGCTAGAGTCAGGGGAAATCTGGGGTCTTTGACCAATAACTGAAGGGATATATACCCTGCGCAATTCTCAATGATGCGATCAAGGTGTTGAAGTCGAGCATGTGAGAAACAACCACTCGGAGAGGCACTGATGACTCCTCTCAAAATGGTCCGTAGGAACTCACCACAGATGGTGATGAGTCTAAGGCACAGGGACCTCTGGGTCTATCCTCTAGAATAGATGGGATGGCATCGACAGAGGGAGACCTGCAACTACCAAGGCAATGATGTTTCCTTGATAGGAGCACGAGGTGGAGAACCGGAGTGTGAGAGTGCTGATGGTAGGACTGACATACTATGGGGGTGGGGAATAACTAGGCAAATAGAGTGGGTGGAATCAAACTTCCTTTATTCAGAGTATGATGGTGGTGGTGATCGGGCAGCATATGAAACTGACTGGTGGGAAGAGGGTCATAGCTTTAATGGATCAGGGATGGTGACTAGGATGAGTGATACTCAAGTTGGTGTAAGATGGCATGAGACTCTGAGGGTGGTATATTGCAGAATACTTTGAACAAAGGCGACCTTATTGGGGGTGCTGTCGAGATGATTGATCATAGTGCCGAGAGGAATTGGTGGGTACTTCTTCATGGTTTAAGGAACTAGAAGAAGTGTGCTCAAAATGGTACTGTCGTTTGGATTTATACGAGCCCAAGACAGTTCATGCTCGTGATTGCTTTCAATTTTAAGGAGTCTGAAAGTGATAAGAAGACTCTGAAATAATGGAATGGTACCATTGTGTGGATTTGTACGAGCCCAGGACGGTGCATGCTCGTGGTTGCTTTCAATTTTAGAGAGTCTAAAAGAAATAAGAAGACTCCAGGGGGGTTCTTTTTCGTGTGTTAGTCTCCAAGGCCCCCGAAAAAGCATAAAAGGATGCAATGAACAACTCTTCTAGCCGGTGTGACTAGACTATTCATTTTTCATAATTAGTCTACCAGGTCCGAAAAAGGGTTAAACTTATACCAGATAGATGCCCTTTCAGGTACTTTAACGAGCATGAAAGGAAGCAAGATTGCTTGGTGATATTTTCATTCTTTTAGGAGTTGGAAAAGAGCTTAACAGAAACTCCCTAAGTGCCTTTTTCGTAAAGGACTTGTTTGGCCCGAAAAAGGGATAAAATTATACTGAACAAAAGGAACGGCCAGCAAGGAGGGAGTGTTCAATCAAGGGACATCGATGAGAACCAAGAGCCAGGGTTGGGGGAACATTGGTGGGCCTCCTTGCGGGATGATGAATGGTGTCAAAACAACGATATAACTGCAATATGGATGGAGTGAAGGGCTCATGAATAAGTTGTGATGCAAAGGTGGTGTAAAAAACCGACTGTTGCCGTTGTGGTATGCAAATTTCGGCAATAGGGTGAAATGTCAAGATATCAATAAAGGTTCTGGTCAGAGTGAGAAATGATCTCAAGCATCATCACAAACATGAAAATCTAAATCCATCCATATAAGGAATGTCATAACGGATGATGGCCGAGGTGGCACGCGAACCGAGGCGACGGGGGGCATTTTAAAAAGAATACCTGAAAAATACGAGGGTGAGAGTGAGAAATGATCTCAAGCATCATCATGAGTTCGAAAAATGGAATCTGGTGATATAAAAACGTCAAAAATGAATAACAGCTAAGGTGGCCCAGAAACCGAGATGACTAGGGGCTAGTGAAAAATGCCCGAAAAATATGGGGGTGAGAGCGAGAAATGATCTCAAGAATCATCACAGGCTCGGAAAACTGAATCCGATGGTATATATAAAAAATGTCAAAAATGGATAGTAGCCGATGTGGCATGCAAACCAAGGGGACGATGGGCATGTGAAAAAGTGCCCAAAAATTATGGGGGTGAGAGCAAGAAATGATCTCAAGCATCATCACCAGCTCGGAAAACTAAATCTGATGGTATAAGGAATGCTATTATCTTGTATGTGTTTATTGCACGTGGATGCAAAATGATGTGTTATGATAGGCACGTGGATGACCCTGTATAGTTGTGTGTTTATGTTACTACACATGGATGCAAATAATATTTGAAGATAGGCACGTGGATGCCCCTTGTTGTAAATGCAGTCTTTTTGGATTTTTGTATGTTTTTTAATATGTTGATATGTGATGATTATGCATGATGTATGTTTTACATGTTGTGATTGATATGCCAATCAAGGATGTTGTTAGCCATGTGAACTGCGACACTATTATGAGCTCATGGGACATGGGTGAATGAGATGGATTCAAAATGTCGGCTTAGTTGTTTTGTGCACAGGAACTTGCGAAAGAGGCAGGGGTCGCGCACCTGGTAGTAGTTGTTGATCTAGGAGACAAGTAGCTGGGAGTCAAGGAACACATGAAGGTGACATATGCCCATCTGAAGGGTAGAAGTCAGGAGACCAGTCACAGCATCATAGTCCGCCTGGTTATTGGTAGCAGCGCCTATGCACATTCCGTTAAGGTGGATCAACTCATCTGAAGGGGAATATAAGACCCAGGCTGCAGAGGCCAGGTTTGGAGACTAGCGGCTTGCTCCATCGGTGAAGCCAATGTAATGAGGTGGAAGATGTTCCATCTGTGATCATGCAGAAATGTTGAATGTAAGGTTGTGGTAAAAAAGTGAAAAACAAAAAGAAAGCAGACTGTACAATACAGACCAACGGGTTCGCAGGATTATTAAGGATAAAAGCGTTTGAGATACAACCCATTACAGGGGTTGCGCAAAGGGTGGCCTTCTGAGTCGGTTAAAATATATGACCCATGCCCAAGGCAGGTATGCACTATGTAAGGGCTTGGTCATAGACGAGGACTAGATCTCCTTCATGGAGAGCTCATGGGTGGACATGTTTGTCGTAACCAGCTTTGGAGCGATTCTTGGCAGCTTTAATGGTTTGGAGGGTTGCACGATGGTCCTCATCAGCTTGATCTAATAACAGTAGGCATTGTTCAAGTGGGGAGGTGTCGAGGAGAAGTTCAATAGCGATGTGTAGGGCGGGGATCTGACACTCGATGGGGAGGACAGATTCGACACCGTGAACTAAGTGAAAAGGGGTGAAACCGGTGGCGGTCTTAGTTGATGTTCGATAAGCCCATAATGCCGGGAAAAGCATGTGATGGAAATTGGACTTATGTCGGTCGACTGTGCGTTGGAGGATTGTTTTCAAAATTTTGGTAATGTCCTGAACCTGGTTGTTCCCTTGGGGGTAGTAAATAGAGGCATACTGATGTTTGAAATTAAGGAGAGTTGACAACTCACGCCAAATGGCATCTTCAAAATGTGAAACATGGTCTGAGACAAGCTGTTTTTGGACCCCGAATCGTGTAATAACATGGTTAAAAAAGAAACGGGCAGTAGTGTCAGCTTTACAGTTGAAGGTGGGCATGGCTTCAGCCCATTTGGTGAAGTAGTCGATAGCAACAATGATGTACTTATGTCTGTTTGTGGATGAGGGTTTGCATTCCATGAAGTCGATGGCCCATTTGCAAAATGGGCCAACAGTGACGACTGGGTGGAGTGGGGTAGGTGGTGTTCGTGCCTTTGGGGAAAAGAGTTGGCAATTATGGAAATGCTTAACCGTAGTGATGCAATCAGTGAACAATGTGGGCCAGAAATACCCGGTGCGGATTACCTTCTGGGCGGTGGTCATTCCAGAGAAATGTCTGCCACAGGCACCGCTATGACAATCATTAAGGACTTGTTCGGCTTCCTCGTGTGTAAGACAACGACCCCCTCACCGGTAAAGGACATCGCCCAAGAGGAGATACCGAGAGGCCTGGTGATGGATACATTGGCATCCATCGTGATTTATGTCAGATAAAAACTTCTACGTGCAAAGGTACAGCAGAATATCTCCGTACCATGGGTCATCTAACGAGATGATGAACAAATGATTGTCTGGTAACTCATCGGAGATTGGTGGGGATGGCAAAAGGTATGGGAGGTCGGTTATGAGCTGGGAAAGCGCGAGGGCTTTAGTGCTCTTAGGGGTTGTGAAAGTTAGGTCATATTCTTGGAGTATAATTACCCATTTAGCGACATGACCTTGCAGAAGTCGCCAATTCAAAAGATAGACCATGGGGTTGGAGTTGGCGACAACTGTAGTATGACTGAGTAAAATGTAATGGCGCAGTTTTTGGATGGAAAAGACGACAGCAAGGGTTAGTCTTTCCTTATATGGGTAACGTAGGGGTGGTCCAGACAAGGTTTGGCTGACATAATAAATGGCATGCTCCTGGTGAGCAACGTATTCTTAAACAAGGACCCCTGACACGGCATGGTCAGATGCCGAGACATAAAGGATGAAGTCCTGAGAGAAATCCGGAGGGGAGATCAAAGGGGCTTGCGTGAGAGATTTTTTAAGGGCTTCAAATGCAGCTTGCACCTGGTCATCCCAAACAAAGGGTATGTGAGTACGAAGCAAATGTAAGAAACCATGAACTTTGGTGGCATAATCAGGAATGAAGCGGCGGAGGAAATTAGATTTCCCCTATAAGCTCTGTAGCTGTCGGAGCATGTGTGGTGGGGGAAGGTCTAATATGGCTTGAACTTTGAGGGGGTCTACAATAATTCCTTTGTGGGAAACAAGGAAACCTAACAACCGGCCTGCCGGAACTCAAAAGATGCACTTGAGTGGGTTCAAGCGGATCTGATACTTGCGACAATGCATAGAAACTTACCGGAAGTCATTGAGGTGGTCGGATAATTTCTTAGAACATGCTATAAGATCGTCAAGATAGACTAATAGGATATGGACCAAGTCATGAAAACAATAGGTCATGGCCCGCTAAAAGGTGGCACCAGCATTTTTAAGGCTAAAAGGCATGACGTGATAGGAAAAGGTGCCCCATGGGGTGGTAAAGGCAGTCTTGTATTGATCTTCTTTGCAGATCTGAATCTGGTTGTATCCTGAGAAACCATCCATGAAGGATAGGACCTCATGTCTCACACACACATCGATGAGTTGGTCAATGAATGGCAAGGGGAAGTTGTCTTTGGGACATGTTCGGTTTAAATCATGGAAGTCAGTACATACGCGGATGGTGCCTTGTTTCTTGTTAACATGGACGGGGTTAGAAACCCAAGTGGTGTATGCAATAGGATAAATGAATCCTGCTGTGCGAAGTTTCTCAATCTCTGCTTTAATGGCGGGGAGCTTTGATGGATGGATGGGGCACTGTTTCTGTCGAACGAGGGGTACATCAGGCCATGTGTCAATGTGGTGCTCTATGATAGCAGGGTCAAGACCAGGCATTTCGGTATAGGACTAGGAAAAGACAACGCGGAATTCTTGGAAAAGTTTATTGCGCTCTTTGATCTCGTACTCAGTGCAGGAGGCTCCTAATGTAATGAGTTCAGGAGCACCGGCTGGGGCAGAGATATCAATGTGGATTGTGGGTGAAATATTGGCCATGTTACCTTCCTCGAAGGCATTGGGAGCGGGAATGGGATCTTTAAACCAGTCGACTTTGGTGGGGAGGAAATATTTGGACTCAACCGAAAATTGGGTGGCTGTGGTGGTGGAGGACTCTTCCGGGAGGAAATAGGAACAATGGTGCATATCCTCCCAGGGGTAGTCAGGTGCAGTGAGAGCCTAGAGAATCTCCTCATCATTGTGGAAACTTTGGGTTGTCAAATCGGTTGACGAGGGAGTGCTAGTAGAAGAGATCATATAAATGGTATTAATCTCTCCAGTTGGCGGGGATGTTGGGGGGTGGATCTCTTCAATGGTGGGGGGAGCCGTCTCGAGGTCCAAATTATTCATCTCATAGAGAGATGCTCTGTAATCTGGGAGATCTAGACAGTGATGTGAGTAATGGTCGTAAATGCCCCATATTGCACAAGGGTGGTTGGTACGCAGTGATTTATCACGAGGATTAGGGGTAGGGTCGAGTTGGACAACTGGGATGTTGGGGTCGTCATCAAGCATTTGCATGTGCTCTTGTAATGCAGGTAATTGTAGACATTGATGGGTAGCATGACCCAACTCATCACACAAAGAGAATTTGGGAGGAGTGCAAAACAAGGGGGAATTCTTAATTGTTTTGGGCGGGGGTAAAGCAGTGTATGGTTATGGGCCTCTGCCCCCAGGGTGCTTGATAAGAGGGGATGAATTAGTAGATGAGGAAGGAGCAGTGACACCGGGAGGTGGTTGACTAGTAGTGGTGATGGGTTGCACCAGTTGTAGGAAGACATTTGGTGTCGGGGGGGAAACGGGAGGCGTGATATACCACACAGGTAGTCCTAAAGTTAACTCGAGGAGGCTGAGAGTAGCCATAATCGGGGCACTTACTACTCCCGAAGGGGGAAATAGGAAGGGGATCATGTGGATGGGTGTAACACCAACATGACTAGGTACCAATGGTGGTTGGGGTAGCAAGGGCGGTTGATGGTTGGGTGTTGGTGTATTGTGGGAAAGGGTACATAAGTCAGATATTTCAGTTGCTGGTGACGGGGGTGGAAGGGATTGGAATGTTGAGGTCATCGAGGTATCTGAGTAAACTCCGGGTCCCACTAAGGAAACCAATGAGGTAGATGCACCACAAACAGGTTGTTCAACCATGGGGAGAACATTTTCGGGTGCAGCGGGGGCATTGGGATCGTAATAAGTGAGTTGATCAACCTTGACCACGCGTCTGTCATGGGGGAACATCATGGTACAAAAAATGGATGAGGAAACCGCCCGCATGGCATACATGTAACTGCAGCCAAGTAAGAGGTTATAATAAAGTTGAGCATTGATGACCTCTATGTCAATAAGCATTATTTTACCAGCCAATTGGATGGGGACATTAGCTAAGAGACCTTGGGGTTGAGCTGAACGACCGTCGTAGGCTCGCAACGCAGTGGTGGACTGCTGGAGAGTAGGGGATCCCAACTTCTGCCAAACAAATGTGGACATAACGCATGTAGAGGCACCCTCATCGATGATGCACTGATGGATGACAAGATTCTGAATGGATACAGAAACTTGGAACGCTAATGTGGAAGGCAGGTGTGGTTCAGATTAGTCCAAATGAAAGGCCATCATTCGTGAATCAGTCGGGTCAATAGCACCAATGGCCGATAACAGAGTCTTGCACTGTGTAGGATAGTTTTTTAAGACCTCTAACACAGACATGGTTGCGGGGGACTGAGCTAAGTCATCTACAATGTTGTAATTAGATGTAGCGCGAGCATTGGGGTTATTATTGATGTGGCGAAGTGGGAAGCGAGGGGATTTTGAGGCGCCATCTAATGGAGCTGGAGGTATTCGTAACGACTGATTGGTGGGAAGAGCATTGGTGTTTTTGTCGATGGGAGGGGCTTCAGGGGTGGAGCCATATTGGTTCTAACGGGTTTGAAGGTTGACATCGGTGGATGACATCATTAACAAGTGATGGGTACCTGAGTCTATCATGGGTTGATCAGGAGCGGCATAAGTGATTTGTTGTTATGGGGGCGCATTTCCTTGAGGGGGAGCTAATGGTTGAGTGTTCACCACGCCTTGGGTTGGTAAAGGGTTTTGTAACACCAAGGGTTGAGTTTGAGGTGGTGGGGGGTTAGGTGGCGCCTGAGGAGCCGTGTGCCCTTGGCGGTGGACATCAATGGTCCAGAGTTTTCGAGCCTACTCCAAATGTGGGCAAGCGTGTGTGTAATGGCCATAGACCCCGCAAATAGAACAAGGATGGTTCGTTCACAAATTAGAATTTTTGGCTTGTTTGGGCGGCCTGTCGAGGTTTTGGTTGGCAGGTGCTGCATTATTATTGTTCGGGGGATTAGGGGGTTGGCCGCCTTGGTCTGGAGGGGGGTTGTTCCCACGGTTACGTCCTTTGTCGTGGTTTTACTGGATTTGTTGGTGTTGGTTATTTTGGTTCTCCTGTGGATTTTGTTGCGCATACACTTGCCCTTGGGCGGCAGGTGGGTTCTGGGGTTGTGCAGGTGCGGGAGCAGGCTGTGGTGGATAATACGTGGGTGGAGGACCTTGTGGGGGTTGCTGATACGTTTGTGTGATGGGTTGTGGGTTTACCGCAGGTGCTGAATGTAGCGGATATCAAGCGGGGGGGCTTGATAGGACACAAGAGCGTGCGCGACCTGCACGTGGTAATATGGCTGAGGTGCGACTAGTGGGACGTAAGCGGGGGATGCATGGCCAAAGCACTGAGGTGGTCATGATGGTCCGTGGGAATGGTGCTTAAGGGCCATGGGAGCATATGAATTGGTTGCTCCGGAGTGGGATGTATCCTGCGAAAGGTCGGGGCCAGCATTAGTATGTGCTATGGAAAAGCGTTGGTTATGCGAGGCAATACGGCCAATGATGCCATCTGCGGCATGGGATGCCCCTGGTGCATCGTTTCAGGAGGAATCACCGCGGAGGGGGGGGGTCAGGTATGATGGTATAGAGGTAACCAGACTGGGCGTAAATAAGGTCAAATTGTTGGGATTTTAGGATGGCCTCTTCCTCGGACTGGGGTCGTTCGGATGCCACATCCTTGACAATAATGGAAAGGAGAGATTTTAGAAACCAATCTAAGAAAATATAGCCATCTAACTTGATTTTGCACAGGCTTTGATGTCAATGCCACTCATGAATGTGGTCAGTGATGTGGGTGGCCGTATTCTGTCTGCAAGACAGTAGGATCTCAACTCTCATGTCATAGCGGACAGGTAACTGAAAGAACTGTAGGAAGGTCGAGGCGAGGGAAGTAAAGGTGACATGGGTCCCATGGGGTTGCTCAATGTACTATTTGTATGTAGAGTTAGTGAGGGTGCATTGTAATGGACAGATTGGGACAGAATCGTCCATTATGGAGTTGGAGGAACACCATAGATGGAAGGACATAATGTGGTTCTGGGGGTCTTCACCTGCCATGCCCTCAAACTTAAGGATGTTTGATGGGAGCTTGGTGGGAAAGTGAGGCCATGCAGGGTCGTGTCTGATGGGATCATTGGTCAGTCTGGCCAGGTCAGGAAGGTTGAGACTAGCCATCAATGGAAAACTAGTAGAAGGATGTGACATACTAGTGGTCGTGACCACGTTGGGGCCAATGCCCCCAAGAGTAGGGGTTGGGTTTAGGTTGGGGATGTTGACCCCAAGGGGAGGAACGAAGATGGTATGGGATGGTCCTGCGCCACCAAGGGTAGTGTGAGTCACTAGTGGGGTTGGGTTGGGTATGCTATCCACTGGAATGGGCACAGTGATCGGAATGGTGGGTGTGGGCCCCATCGAGGGCATACCCAAAATGGGTGTGGTGGCTAGGGTGCTGGTGGATGCTCCACCAACGATCCCTAGAAAGAAAGGGTTGGATGTCATGCCAGCCATGGGGCTGGTTGGTGCAGTGTAAGTGGGGTTTTCAGACTCTGCCTTAGAATCACATGTGAAATAAGAGGCATCTGGGTCAGGTGATGGAGCTCTATGTTGTCGATGAGTAGAGTCAAGTGACGAAGCTCGAGGTCTATGACGAGTGGTATCAAGTGATGAAGCTCTATGTCTATGACTGGTGATGTCAAGTGAACCGTGTTGCGAGGGCTCACCCCGAAGGTGCCGAGAATGTCTTGGGGACTCAATGGTGATAGATGGTGTCAAGTATCGGGGGGTTGTGTTGAGTGATAAACAACTCAAAAACCCTAATGCAGCTGAGTGTGCAAAAAATACGGCACTCAAGCCAACAACTAGCTCAAAACACTCACTGTAACAGCTATGCTACAACAAGCAGAGCATCAACAACAATGGTCAGAATACCAACAAGCAGTAGCTTTCCTAAAAAATAAAAATAGTGGACTCGCTAGACCAAAAAGAGGTAAGGGAGCATGCAAACACCTAGTTAAATAGTATTCTGAATCAACCAGATATATCCTCTGCAAGGTGATGAAATCCAAGTCAGACAATATGGATAGTAGAGCCAAGTGGCTAAAGATATCCCCCTACCAGGAGGGACACCGGGTAAGACAATCCTAGAAGAAAGGAAACTAAGATACCCCATTCATGACACGTCCAGAAAAGGTGAATCTGCAGCTTCGGTCCTATCATCGTGTGGGCCTAAAAGGAATCACTACATGCAGACCAACGAGTAGGTAACCTTCGGTTACTGAATGGATTGCAGTATTCCACTCAGGCCTCCGGAACCAGTTTGACTACTTCAACCCTCCTAAGGGAGAGGCCCTCTGATAAACTGGTTGTGACCGTGCAAAAAAATACTAGGGGATTTTGGTTCCCTAATGGGAAACAACTATGTCTCAAGTGTAAGCGACTGAGGGGTGTTATTTGGATGCCTATCCCCCCATCCTACCTAACTACAATACTCTTATGTGTTCCCCAAGTGGGGTTAGAATGTTGGTTTTGTTAAGTAGTGTTTTAAGGCTCACTTGAATTAGGTGACAGAGTGTGTGCGTGTGAGATAATGAACCCAATCAAAAGTGCCACGAGGTGGGCAACTTTCAACCAATAATAATAATGCAAAAATTAAACTTGTAATGCAAAATTTTCTTTCTTCAATTGAAATGATTAAACTTTTAAAAACTTTGTAAATGGAACATAAAGCAAACTGCAGAAAAAGGCTATAAGTAAGTATGGTTGCAAACAGAACAAATGGCTGTGCAGATGTAGAAAATATTGTAGCAAAGTTCTGGGTTCAAAAAAGGGTAAAAAAGTGTAGAAAATAGATCGCGGGTCTATGGCGAAACTGCGTGGCCGAATCGCGAGAAACAGGATGAAAGGTGAAAGCCGCGGGGAGATCGTAGGAAACAGGCTAAAAGCCACAGGTAGATCGCAGGAAATAGGCTGAAAGCTGCGGGGCGATCGTAGGAAACAGACTGAAAGTCGTGGGGAGATCACAGGAAACAGGCTGAAAGCCGCGAGGAGATCACAGGAAACAGACTGAAATTCGTGGGGATATCGCAGGAAATAGGTTGAAACCCGCGGGGAGATTGCAGGAAATAGGTTGAAAGCCGCAGGGAGATTGCAGGAAACAGATTGAAAGCCGCGGGGAGATCGCAGGAAATAGGCTGAAAGCCACGGGGAGATTGCAGGAAACAAGCTGAAAGCCATGGGGAGATCACAGGAAATAGACTAAAAGCTGCAGGGCGATAGCAGAAAACAGACTGAAAGCCGCAGGGAGATCGTAGGAAACGGGTTGAAAGCCGCGGGGAGATCACAGGAAACAGACTGAAAGCTGTGGGGAGATCACAGGAAACAGGCTAAAAGCCACAGGGAGATCACAGAAAACAGGCTGAAAGCCACGGGGAGATCGCAGAAAACAGACTAAAAGCCACGATCGGATCGCAGCTGTGAGGAAAAAAATACGCGATTTACAGTAGCAAACCCAACTGCCGAAAAGGACAACCGAAAGGGGAGAACAAAAAAATACTTGCAGAAAACTAAAAACTTTTAAAAATTATAACCAAAAACTCAAAGGAACACTAGGGGAGTAGCCAAAACTGTAGCTAGGGTTTTCACTTTACCTTGTGCAAATGAGCACCTACTAAGGAGAAGGGTTCTTTGGAATAGGTTTTCATCATCCTTCTTTTGTAAGTGCTAAAAGTTGTATCAAGATGACAGAGAATCCAGTATTCCATGATAAGTCAAAGCACATAGAAATATGATATTTTTTATATATGGGATATGGTGCATAAAGGAGCTATAAAGCTCGAGTATGTGAGCATTGATGAACAACTTGCTAATGTATTGAACAAACCTCTGTCTCGAGTAAAGTTTGAGTATTTACGAGACAAACTTAGTGTAGAAGGACCCTTCTCGAAAGGGGGAGTGATATGGTAGATGATGATACTTGGATACTGGTATTGATATGGATACCTATATCGATGATGAGGTTACCTATATCGATGGTACGGTCTATAATGAGGATACGTGTATTGATATGGATACTTGTATGGATGATGAGATTGCCTATATCAACGGTAAGGTCGATGATGAGGATACTTGTATCGATGAGGAGGATACTTGTATCAATGATGAGATTTCCTATATTGACAGTAAGGTCTATGATGAGGATACTTGTATCGATGATTATGATACTTGTATCGATGATAATATTTCGTATATCGATGGAAAGGTCGATGATGAGGATACTTGTATTGATGATGAGGACACTTGTATCGATGATGAGGACACTTGTATCGATGATGAGGTTGACGATGAGGTTACCTGTCCCAATGATGAGGTCGATGTATGGTCCCTAGTGGACGAGAGGGATTGTATCATCCCTGGAATTTGGTCCCTGAATTGATCCGTAGACAGATGTCTTCGAAAAGTGGTCCCTAGTGGACGAGAGGGATTGTATCATCCCCAGACTTCGGTCCCTGAATTGATTTGTAGACATATGTCTCCGAGAAGTGGTCCCCAGTGGATGATAAGGATTGTATCATCCCTGGACACAGGTCCTAAAGGAATCCGTAGACTCTTGTCTTCGAGAAATATGTTGGTGAATAATGTAATGTGCACTCCTGGACTGCTCAGCATAGCAGTGGGTGATCATTCATAGAACCTGTAATGATGTAATGTTCACTCCTGGACTGCTCAGTGCAGCAGCAGGTGATCATTCACAGGTTGTAAATCCTAGATTTGATCTAGGTCACACCCCAGTTGAAATAGTTCTGGCTCTGTGGTTGAATGGAATGATGTAATGTGCGCTCCTAGACTGCTCAGTGTAGCAACAGATGATCATTCGCACGTCCTGTAATGATGTAATGTTCGCTCCTGGACTGCTCAGTGCAGTAGCAAGTGATCATCCACAGGTTGTAAATTCTATATTGGATCTAGGTCACACCCCAGTTGAAATAGTACTGGCTCTATGGTTGACTGGAATGATGTAATGTGCGCTCCTGGACTGTTTAGTGTAGCAGCAGGTGATCATTCGCAAGTCCTATAATGATGTAATGTTCGCTCCTATACTGCTCAGTGCAGCAGCAGGTGATCATTCACAGGTTGGAAAATCCTATATTTAATCTAGGTCACATCCAGTATGAAAAAGGACTGGCACTATGGTTGGGATTGCATCGTCCCTAGACATGATATGGTGTCTTAAAATGATAGGGATTGATCATCCCATAAGTGGATCAAGATTGTATCATCCTTGGACTTATGTCTTAAAATGATAAGGATTGATCATCCCATAAGTGGATCAGGATTGTATCATCCTTGGACTTATGTCCTAAAGTGAGAGGGATTGATCATCCCGTAAGTGGATCAAGATTGTATCATACCTTTTAAAGTGAGAGGGATTGATCTTCCCGTAATTGGGTCATGTGTGTTGTAGATGATGACGTTGTTGATCGAGAGATCCAGATGATGCCGTTGATTGGGAGATCTAGACGATGAGGCTATTGATTGAGAGATCCAGATGATGAGGCTGTTGATCGAGAGATCTAGATGATGTTGTTGGTCGGGATATCCAGACGATGAGGTTGTTGATCGAGATATCTAGATGATGCTATTGATCGGGAGATCCAGACGATGAGGCTATTGATCGAGAGATCCATATGATGTTTTTGATCGTGATATCTAGACGATGAGGTTGTTGATTGAAGATGATGCTGTTGATCGGGAGATCTAGACGATGAGGTTGTTGATCGGAAGATCCAGATGATGATGCTGCTATAGCTGATCAAGTGCTGCAGAAAATGAAGACTCGGTACTAAGGATGTTTATGTTCCAGTATTGATTATGTTCCAGTAACTGTTTGAGTTATTGATGATGATTGAAGAAAGATTCGAATGATTTATAGATGTATCATGTATGATGTTGATGACTCCTTGATCCTACAGATGTTCTTAGAATATCCTTCTCGTTAAGGGGGAGTGTTGAAATATTGTAACTTCTAAGAATATCTATTTGTACTTTATCTGGAGATGTTTCATTCCTCCATCAGGACTTTATTGTATATACGGAGATGTTTATTCCTCTATCGGAATGTGATAACTTGGGTTATTAGACTTCCCTAGTGGGGTCGGCCCAGATTCAGTTGTAATGGGGTGTTTAAGTCCCCTAGTGGGGTCGGCCCGGTTAGCATTATGTTGAGTGGTTAAGTTGGGGCCAACCTAGTTAGGGTTAAAATTTAAGTGAAGTAAAGTATAAATAGAGGAGGTGTGTTCCTCATTTAACACACACTCACTCACTTGTGAAACTCGCATAGGAGAGGGAGAGATCTGCAAAGGAGGAGAAGGAGCTCATATCTGGGGAATACATCTTTGTATTTGTTGGTCATCTATATTGAGGAAGCTTTGATGGGTTTTCTACCCCATGAGGGTTTCCCAGGATAAATTGTGTCTCTTGTGTTTATGATGTGCTTGTTGTTCTTTTAGCGATCCTGTATATGCTGTTGTTGTGAAATTGAATGAAATACCGATATTATCTATCTTAGCATATTGAATCTTAACAGAACATTCTCTTATAGAAGAATGCCTTTTGGCATTATGAATGCTGGAGCCACATTTCAAAGGGCCATGGACATCGCATTCTGAGGTTTAGTCGGACACTATGTTGTTATTTATTTAGATGATGTGATAGTTTTTTCTAAGAAAAGAGAAGATTATGCTTTCCATTTAAAACATATTTTGGAATGTTCTATAAGTATGGCATATCTTTGAATCCTAAGAAAAGCATTTTTTCTATCCTCGAAGGAAAACTGTTATAGAACAACATCTATAAAATGGAAATTTCTATAGAACCAAAAAGAATTCAACCTATAACTTAGATTCCCATGCCCCATAACAAGATTACTATGCAATCATTTATGGGAACAACAAACTTTGTTTGAATGTTCGTGCCATATTTTGCACAGATTGTAAAAACTTTGTAGCAAATGGTGAAGTAAAGTGTGCAGTTCAAATGGATTGATATTGAGAAGAACGCGTTTAAAGATATAAAAAATGACATTTCTCTTGCACCTTCATTTAGCGGTCCATATTTTCAAAAGGAATTCATTATATATACATTTGATTCAAATCATTCTCTTGCAGCAGTGCTCACGTTGAAAGGAGAGCAAGGAGACGAATATCCAATATCGTTTATGAGCATTGGATTACAAGGAGTTGAAAGGAATTACCCAACTATAGAAGAACAAGCATATGCAGTATTCAAGGCCGTAAAACAATTAAGACCTTACATTTTAAAAAATAGAACGATGTTTCTAATACCTCACCCAGCATTAAGATCTCTATTTATTCAGAAGGAGTTGGGAGAAAGCCGAGGAAATTGGGTGACTGCACTACAAGAATATGACCTAGAATTTAAACCAGCTAGTATCATCAAAGGTTAAGGGTTATGTAAGTTGCTTAATGAAAATACAATTGATGAAGATCATGTATGGGAAAATGAATCAGAAATGCATTTAATTGAAGTATGTTCCAGTTTCACCACTCCAGAGTCTTGGTATAAATATTTAATTCACTATATTCAACATGGATATTTGCCAAAACATTGGAATTTGGAGAAAATAAGGGATCTCTAATTGAATTCAACATCGTATCAAATAATAGACAGAGTAATTTTTAGAAAGAATTATGATGGAGTTTTACTCGGATGTATTAAGAGGGATGATGCATAGAAAGTGGTAAAGGACTTACATGATGGCCCTGTAGGGGGACATTATTCCGGGGACACTACTGCTCATAAAATACTAAGAGCCGGTTATTATTGGCCTACTATTTTCAAATATGCTCATGCTTATGCAAGGAAATGTGATATATGTCAGAGGAGTGTTGGAAAAGTACCAAAATCAGTAGGACTATTGCAACCTATCATCATCTCAGAACCATTCGAGCAAAGGGGTTTAGACATCGTTAGGGATATTAATCCCAACTCTTCATTGCAACATCGTTATATTCTCACTGCCATTGATTATTTTACAAGATGGACTAAAGCAAATCCTTTGCGCAAAGTGAATGAAGATGTAGTGATCATATTTTTGCATGAAAACATCATAACCAAGTTTGGGGTTCCAATTTGGTTAGTTTTTTATAATGCATCTTATTTTTCTTCTGTTAAGTTAAGTACATTTTCTATTGAAAAGGGAATCAAATTTGCATTATTTATATAACTTCTATCCTCAAGGGAATGGGTTGTAATAATCCACCAATAATAATCTCATACGAATATTCAAGAAAACAATTATTGAAAACCAAAGAAATTGGCATGTAGCCATTCCCAACGCTTTATGGAAAAATAGGGTTACTCCAAAATATTCTTTAGGGGTTTCTCCTTACACCTTAGTCTATGGGAAAGAGGCTATTATTCCCCCAAACATACTACTCCCTTACCTATAGTTAGCTCAGGCATCTCTAGGATTAAATAGCGAAATCATGCAATCACGAATTAATACTTTGCTAAAACTTGAGGAAGCATGACAAAAGGCCAAAGATAGGTTCAACCGTCACCAAGACATTGGTAAAAGGTGGTTTGATAAGACAAAATATGGAAATAAAAATTTCGAGGTAGGAGATCTAGTTCTAAAGTGGGATCATCCCCATGAAGAAAAGGGAAAAGAATAAACATACTAAATTTCAACAGTTATGGTTTGCATTAGAGGAAATTTAGGTAAAAAATGGGCCTCCTAAGGAAAATAATAAAATAATAGTAGAGAGAGAGTAAAATAACTACTTTTTTTCTCTCTCATATTTTCAATTTATCTCCTTGTAGGTTTACTCAAATTTCAAGCGGAAGCATTCGTTGGATGCAGAATTAAATTCTAAATCCAACAAGTATCCATATTAAATACTTCTGATTGTATCCACATCACGAAAAATTGAAAATACATTAAAAACGTGTTTCTAGTGACAGAAAACACATTTTGTTTTTAATGTATTTTCATTTTTTCATGTTGTAGATGTTGTTTAAAGTATGCATTATGGGTACTCGTTGGATGAATAATTTAATTTTGCATCCAATGACTCATCCTGCTTGAAATTTGAGTAAACCTACAAGGAGATAAGTTTAAAATACGATCCAAAAAAGTAGTTTTTATTTTTTCCCTCCAATTTTTTTACATGCACCTTGTTTGAGTTTTAAATCATTTTGATTGGCTAATATTTGATGACAAGAAATTGTACTTTAGGGTTAAAAGGCCCATTTTTCACCCAAATTTCCTCTAATGGTCCTTATTAGATTGTAGAAAATCTTGGCCCAATAACTTATAAGTTACAATATTTACAAGGGAAGAAGGAAAACCTCCCTGTCAATGGCCTGGCACTCAAACAATACTTTTCTTAGATTTATGGAAACCTATTGTACATAAATAAATTTGTTGATTTTATCCTTTTCTTTGATTTCATTTGTTTCATCTTAGGATAGTTAGCTTTAGCCTTATCCGATTATGTTTTGATTTTTCTTTACTTGCTTGATTTTGTTTAACAAACCTCAGCTCAGCTTTCAGAGTGATGTGTAGAAATGAAGAGATCTGAACAATCTCATATGAAATGATTACAATCACAAAACGATTAGAATTGGATTCGTAATAAAAGGAGTTTATTTTGTAACAACAATGTCATTAGTGATTTTAATTGCTGCTTTGTTTTAAAAGGGGAAACCTGTTTCGTGTTTCATTTTGTGTCAATGTAAACCTTGTGAAATAACCAGGATCCATGAATTCTAGATTACTATATTGGGGCTCCACTCACTTACACATAAATAACCATCTCAAGTATCCTACTATAACTGACTCATGGAAAGGAATCAATTCTTGCAGGTGTATGGCAATTAAAATGATCCCATGCTACGAAAATTACAGCCAAAAGGCTTATAATGAAGAGTCAAAATTTCTGAAAAGTTTCATCTCCATCAAAGAAATTGTTTTGAAAATAAATACATCAATCAAGAAGATTCCCTGGATGATATTCCAAAAGGTTCTTCTCCGTCCGCGAGTATGACAAACAAAGAAAACTCATCACTCACACAAAATGACATTATGGATGGAAGAACCCATGTCAAATGTTGAAGACTGAATAAATCTATTTGTGAAAGACTCGGATGATAAAAATCGTCAAAAGAAAGCATCCAAAGAAATGTTGGTATCATGGGAATGAAGAACAAACTAATGTAGCTATATGATTTTGTTACGATCCTGTGGAGTCATATGTAGAGCTGTTGTAGGCACAACAAATCCCATTTTTATTGATGAAAATGGGAGCCCCATGATTATTTTTTAAGGTAACTTGATCTATTTTTGGAGTGTTTTTTATTGTTTTCTTTGTCTTTTCTTATTTCCATGCTTTGTATTTAATAACGTTTGCTGAGAAAATCTTTCTTTTGTGCATTTTGAAAATTGCGGAAAACTCACTTTTTCTTGAAATTATGTTGTTTCCTCAACCCTTGATATGCAACCTGCAATCCGCAATGCGGATTGCGGATGTTGAAAATTTTTGGATAATAAACTTCTCCTTTCCATAATATGCAACCTGCAAATTCGGATTGTAGACACCGAGAAACCATTTTCAATAAAATCAATTTTGCTTCCGCAACCCACAGATTGCGGAATGTGGAAGCCACTTAGTCAAATAAAACATAATTTTTCCTTTCTGCAATCCGCAACCCGCAAATTGTGGATTTCGGAATGCGGAAAGCACTTATTTGTTGAAAATAAATTTCTCCTTTCCGCAACCCGACAACTGTGGATTGTGGAAATCGGAAATCATAATATGCAAGAGTGAATTGTATATCCGCAACCGACAATCCTCATTATGGATTGCGGAAATATTATTTTTTCCCTTAGATTTTGGCAACCCATTTTTCCATTATGAATTGCGTATTACAGAAACATTGAAACACTTAAATTTTCAAATTTTCACTTCCGCAACCTGCATTGCGGATTGCGGAAACCAAAAATCAAAATTACAAAAATTCGCTCCCGCATTTATTTTCCACTTTTTTGCATTTTTTAATCTAAGCCATTGATTCCTTTTGATATTACGGTCTGGATTGACCCTGCTGTCACTTAAGTATTTTAAATTTTTACAATTTTTCCACTATTTTTTTGAATTACAAATTTCGTTTGGGCGAAATATTTTACTGCGGAGTTTTACCAGAATTACCAGTTTATTCTCGTCTTTGACCCAAGTTGGTTTTCAGACACTTTCATCCTTATTTTGGTAATAATTCAAAGTTAAAATTTGTTTATTCATTGTTTTTTTTGTTTTATAAGAGTTCTTATCTACCCAACCATGTTGAAAAACACTCGCTCGAAAACGGACCTAAAGGAACTTAAAAAGAAAGACCCGAACAATGGAATCCTCTCTGATACAAGCAGTAGGGTAGCTGAGACCTATCATTTGGATTGGTCCCGTATTTATTCAATTTTTGACAATGATGACCTATTTGAATTTCAACACAACCATTCTTCCTATGTTAACATCAGCAAGTCTCAATTGCACTCCAAGACTAGATCCCCCATCCAATGTTTCCATGGTGAACATGATCTCATCCATGGTCCCATCCTCCTCCAACTCGATAGACTAATGGATTGTGCCCGATCTTAATCACCCGGATTTGATTGGAGATGTGATGCCTCTCAGCCCCGTTGAAGCCACTTATGAGGCCATCCAATCAGCACTCGATTTACCAGATGCCCACTCTTCGGTGGCATCTAACTCTAGTTCTCTTCCATCCTGGAGGCACTCATCCCCACCATCACCATATTTTCTACTCTATATTTTTCACTCTGATGAATAAATCATGGATATTATGAGCTTGGATGAGCCTCCATGGGAAGACCATCATCATCGATTGTCTTTCCTCCCACCTCTCGACAAGGTAGAGAATGATATTCATACTATTGTTTCATTAGTTGTATTTCCTAAACCTCAATATCTTATTCTCATCCAGGATATGGTAACCGAGGGGAATTTGGAAAACATCATGCCTACCATCACCTTAGACATCTCGGTAAAACCAGGAATCATGGAACACATCCACATAGGCCAAACTTGTTCTCTTGATGAAATTAAGACTTTTACGGCCTTGTTTAAATAGTTCCGTGACATATTTGCATGGATCTATGAGAAAATTCCTGGGATTGATCCTACTATTTTTATGCATGAAATCCAAACCTATCCCTAAGCAAAACCTGTACGTAAAAAAATTCGTCCAGTGCACCCTAGGAAAACTCCGGCCATCAAGGCAGAGATTGAAAAGTTGTTGAAAGATGGGTTCATTTAACCTGTTCCCTTGAAATATTGGGTCTCCAATGTCCTCCCAGTTATGAAGAAATAGGGAACCATCAAAGTTTACGTTGATTAGGGAACTTAATAAGACTTGTCCCAAGGACAATTAACCTACCCCACTTATCGACCAAATTATTGAAAATTGTGCTGGAAGTGTCTTATTTTCATTTATGGATGGATTCTCTGGCTATAATCAGATTGGGATAGATCCAGACGATCAACATAAAATTGCTTTCATCTGCACATGGGTTAATTTTTCATACTGCAAATTACCTTTTGGCCTTAACAATTATGGTGCCACATTCCAGCGGGCCATGTCATATGACTTTCATGATATAAAGGATTTTGTGGAACCGTACCTCGATGATATTCCTGCTCATTCAAATCATCATGAATTCCACATCGATCATCTGACGGTTGTGTTTCTCAAATGTCAATGGTACAATATCCATTTAAATCCCCATAAGTGCATATTCTGTGTTGAGTCCAGATGCCTCCTTGGCTTAATCATTTCCAAAGACGGGATCTGCATTGATCCCATCAAGGTAGAGGCCATTTTTTACCTACCCCCACCCCTAGATATTACGGAACTTTAAAGTTTGTAGGGGAAGGAAAAATACCTGGGTCATTTCGTGTGTAATTTTGCAGAAAAACAGGGTTACATGCGATTGTTAAAGAAGTGATCTGAATCACAGTTTGCAAGTCATTGACATTGATGCAAATTCGACAAGTTTCCAGTCCGACGGTTTTCGAATTCGACACAACTCTGATGAGTCTCAACTTTGGAACACCTAGACACATTCGCACCTTCGACATGTTCATTAACCTCACAGTTCGCGACGTTGACATGCGACTAGCGACTGTCGAACTTCGACAGACTATCTCTCTATATACCAGTCGACTTTAACGGTTGAACTGTTGAACCGTTCTAACTTCTTCTTTGTAACTGAACGTAACAGGAAGGCACCCAAGCGTCTCAGAAATCTATATACACATCTATAATATTATAACATACATCAATGAATTTACCTATTTAAATCTAAGAGAGAAGAACAGTTCGCATTCCTGCATATTGTCTGCGCATATTATGTTTATCTATGTAGTGTCACCCTGCTTTGCTCATTCTATTTATTAAGATTCTGCCATAACAGAGTCATCTCATTCAGTTGAACTATTGTCCCCCTCGTGCTTCCTAGACATGACTCGGATCATTGGTATCAAAGTAGACTCAAATCAGAGCATTCAAGTTCTTGCTTAAGTTTTGCATATACACTTCTTTCGAAGTTACCAGACTTATGCCGGTTCAAACTCGCTCGCAATCTCAACAATCCAAGCAGAATCCAAATCCAAAAATGACAAAAGAAACAGATGATAGACATGCAGCTGAAGAGACAGCACAGCTTATTGAGCAAGCTCTAGCTCAACAACAGACTGAAATGTTCACCCAATTCAACGATATTTTCATTCTATTCGCTTCGACATTCGGTGGATTTTCGACGAGAACTCACTACGATAAAATCAACCCCTTCAAAGTGCAAATGAATCTGGACATACCGAATCTGGAAGGTAATATTGACGCAGAATCCGTCGACAATTGGGTGCAACAATTGGAATGTTATTACACTGTAAATCAACTCTCTGAAGATGAAAAAGTCACCATTGCATCCTTAAAGATGTCATCTATGCACTACTGGTGGGAGAACCTCTCGACAAAGATGGAGAAAAGCGGAGACCCCATCGATACATGGGATAAATTCGTCGAACACATCTGAAAGGATTTTTACTAGCCCAAATACCTCGAGCAATAGTATAAGAAGCGGCAGCAGCTAAGGAAATGGAAAGACCAATCAGTACAAAGTTACACCGACAAGTTCTACCGACTCATGGCTAGACTTGACCTCCAAGAATAAGAGAAATTGCTTGTTTTTAAGTACGTTAGCGGATTGTCCCAGTACATCCAGTAGGAGATGGAATTTATGACTATCACTACGCTTGTGGATGCATTCCACTACGCCAACAAACTTGAAATCAAGCAAAAATGGAAAGCACATTTCGAGACAAAGCCGACATCAGGATGACCACCTGACAAGAAGGCACTAGCTGACTTCGACAAGTTGAAATATTCTCATCCAACATCACCAAAGCCATATCACAGAAAGAAGCCTTTTTCACAAGAGGGAATGTAGCAAACAACCATTGACCAGAAAATGGTGCGATTACCACCACTCATCTTGGCATGATAAGTTTGAATGCAAAGCTCAAAAGAAATTTTTGACAAAAGTGTCGACCTCTGATGTGTTCGACAAGACGATAGAAGAATCTGATCCAGATGCAACAACCCTTTTGACATCGACAACTCCAATAGCCTTGACTATCATCGATGAGGAGGAACCAGAATTCTTGTTCCATACACGGATATGGTTCCAGACCAACCCATTACATATGATTGTGGACTACGATAGCCGGAAGAAATTCATTTCGGAATATCTCGTAAAGAAACTAGGTCTTTTTACTACTCTGCATCCTTCGCCTTACAACATCGATTGGATGAAGGATGGAAAAGAACTACAGATCACTCGACAATGCAAGCTCTCCTACTTCATAAAACCTTTTGAAGATGAAGTACTATGTGACGTGGCACCACTCTCCGTAGCCGATGCCCTGTTTGGGAAACCTTACCTCTGGGATAGACATGGAAGTTATCAGTCATGACCTCAAAAGGTGATTGTCAGAATCTGAAATCGATGGTTCAACATACCAGAGTGTCAACCCACACCAACAGTTGCACTGATATCTGTCAAAGAGACAAAGACTCTCATCAATCATGCTCAAAAGTTTGCATTAATCATGATCAAGCCACAAAATTCTAAGAATACTGCAACAATGAGTCGAGTCACCGACCAATGAAGCTCCCGACAGAAGCAGCAAGTCGATCATATTCTCAATGAGTACCAGAACCCATTTCAAGATCCTGATGGATTACCTCAACATTGTCAGGTAACACTCTCCATTGAACTTGTTCCTGGTTCTTCTTTTTTTAATGCATCTGTTTATAGAAGATCCATTCTCGAAAATGAAGATATTCACAGAAAAATCCAAGAATTAATCGACAAAGGACATATCCGCCCCAGTTCCTCTCCTTGTATAAGTCCATTCATCCTAGTTCCAAAGAAATACGGGACTTGGCACATCTGCATCGACTATAGAGCTCTCAATAAAATTTAGGTAAAGAATCGCTACCCTCTGCTACGGATAGATGAGCTCATCGACTGTCTGAAAGGTGCTAAATTCTTTACTAAGCTCGACCTCAAGTCGGGATACCATCATATTCCAATCGAGACCTCATATGTGTGGAAAACTATTTTCAAGACCAAGGAAGGATTGTTTGAATGGTTAGTCGCACCTTTCGGCCTAACCAACGCACCTATGACCTTCATATGACATATGGATAACATTCTTCGACCTTTCATCAACAAATGGGTCATTGTCTATCTCGACGACATATTGATTTTCAGTCGATCATGGGAATAACATGTCAGACATATTTGACAAGTCCTCGACACTCTCCAGCAACATTGTCTTTATCTGAATATGCACAAGTGCTCTTTTGCGATGACCATAATCAAATATTTGGGGTATGTAATTGACTCTACAGGCATTCACGTTGACCTAGACAAAGTACAGATCCTCAAAGATTGGCCCATTCCTAGAAGCATTCAAGAACTAAAAGTTTTCTTGGTTTGGCGAATTTCTATCGACGATTCATACTTGGCTTAAGTCACATAGCTTGACCCTTGAATCAGTTGATGAAGGGAAGTGGCAAAACTATCTTCCAGTGGACAAAAACACAACAATCAACTTTTGAACAGCTCAAACACAAGCTATGCACTGCACCAATAGTTGTGTTACCTGATTTGCATCATCCCTTTGAGATTGAGACCAACGCATCAGACTATTCCTTGGGCGCATTTATCACTCAGTCTGGTCTCCCAGTCGCTTTTCATTTCAAGACTTTTAACGACACAGTTAGAAGGCACTCGACATATGAAAAAGAACCGCACACCATTGTGCAATCTCTCAAGCAATGGAGGCATTACATCCTTGGCAAGGAAATGATCACTCTCACTGATCACAAGCCTCTACAATTCGATCTGACATAGTCAAAGTTGCAGAAAAACTGACAACTCAAGTGGATTAATTACCTACATCAATTCCAATTGGTGATTAAGTATCATAAAGGTAAATCTAATGCCACCGTCGATTTCCTTAGTCAACCACCCATAACTCTCCTTTTGACAGTGATGAGTATGCAGGGATATGACATGACCACTTGGCCACAGTTATATGAGGACGACAGCAACTTCTCAGTAGTCTACCGATAATTACAGACTAACAAGTTGTTGACCTTCGATTTCTTTCTGAAAGACACCTTGCTATACAAGCTTGGACAGCTTTGTGTACTGACTAGTGAGCATCGAGAATAGCTCATTTGGGATGCGCACTACAGCAAGACTGTAGAACACTTTGGAGTAGCAAAGACACTTGCTATTCTGTAGAAGTATTTCTTTTGGCCTACACTTAAATCCAACGTCAACAAGTACATTCGATCATGCATGGTTTTTGCCATTGCTAAGCCACCTAATCGACGACAGGGATTGTACACCTCTACCAGTTCCTAGTTAACCATGGGAATATTTTTCTATGGACTACTTGACGGGTTATCCTACTACCAGACATCAGCATGATGCGATATTAGTAGTAGTTGACCGATTTTCCAAGATGGACATTCTCATACCATGTAAGAAGACCACAACAGCACAGCAGACCGCTTAGCTCTTATTTACACATGTTTGGAAACACTTTGGTTTACCCACAACCATTATTTCCGACCGAGATGCCAGATTCGTCAGCATCTTTTGGAAGACCCTCTGGAAACAGCTAGACACATGACTCTCATTGTCGGTAGCTTTCCATCCTCAGACCGACAAACACGCAGAAGTTGTGAATCGCCTTGTAGTGCAATTGCTTCGCATGTACAACCACAAGCATCGACGCACATGGGATGATAATATTCCGTACATATAGAACAGCTACAATTGTGCTTAGCGTAGCTCTACAGGAAAGAGTCCATTTGAGATCTGTTACAGATTTTAACCCTCAGCACCTATCGACTAGATAAGCTCCTCAACACAGCTAAACTCTGACACCAATTACAGCCAGCGAAAAGTTGACAAAGCCGTTAAGTTTTGAGAACAGATTTGCGACATCCAGCGACAAGCGTAGGATATGTTGCATAGATAAAATGAGAAAGATAAGGCCTAACACGACAAGCATCATATTCCTCATACATTCCAAATTGGGGATAAGGTCTGGCTACATCTTATGAAGGAGCACTTCATTGGTCCATTCAAGAAGTTAAAACCTTTGCGATATGGTCTGTACAGTATTGTTCGACAAATTGGCGAAAACGCTTTCCAGCTCGGCATTGCTGCATTCCTGGATTTGCATCCAGTCTTCAATGTGGATCTACTGCGACCATACCATGCACCCTTGTTGGAACAGAATGACTTGAAGACAACAGAACCCGAAAATATCCATCTAGATGTTCAAGAGCCTCTTCCTTGCGACACCACTGTGGGACAATGAGTACACCATACAAGGACGAACAGAATTCCCTTGTTTCAAGTTCCCAAGGCTGGCCATATCCCATCTCAAGGAAAGTGGTATTCTGTTACTGAATTGACCGACAAGTTTCCTCACCTTCACGAGCAAAAAATGGGGTCCATTGTTTCTTAAGGAAGGAGGTTTGATCCGCATCGCAGTTGGCAAGTCATCGATGTTGAAGCAACTTCGACGTGACTTCGACTCAACAAGTTTCCAGTTCGACAGGTTCCGAATTCGACACAACTCTAACGAGTCTCAACTTTGACACACCTCGACACATTTGCACCTTTGACATGTTCAACAACCTCATAGTTCATGACGTCGACAAGCAACTTCGATAGACTGTCTCTCTGTCTTCCAGTCGATTGTAACGGTTGAACTGTTGAACCATTCTAACTTCTTCTTTGTAACTGAACATAATGGGAAGGCACCCAAGCGTCTCAAAAATCTATATAAGAATGCATAATATTGTAACATACATCAATGAATTTACCTGTTTACATCTAATAGAGAAGAACAGTTCGCATACCTGCATATTTTCTGCGCATATTATGTCTATCTATGTAGTGTAACCTTGCTTTGCTCATTCTGTTTATTAAGCTTTCGCCATAATAGAGCCGACTCATTCAGTCAAATTGTTGTCCCCCTCGTTCTTCCTGGACATGACACGGATCAAGAAGGACCTCCTATTTATTTGGGATGACTACGCCCAAAAGGACTTTGATAATCTCAAGCATACTATTAGTCATGCACTTGTGTTACAGCCACCAAATTACACCAAGGATTACATCCTGTATCTTGCAGCCTCAACTTCAACTATCGCTATGGTTTTAGTACAGGAAGATAACAATGTGCAGGAACATGTGATCTACTACCTTAGTAAGGGTCTCAACGACTCTGAAACCCATTATTCACATGTGGAGAAGTTGGCTCTAGCAGCAGTCATCGTTGTCTAGAAGTTTCGTCACTATATCCTGCTCCGCACTACTACCATTATTGTCGATTCTAACCCTATGCACGACATCCTTACACGTCAGGTACTAGGGGGGAAATACTTGTGTTGGATATTAATTATCCAAGAATCGACCTCCAGTATGAAAAGGATAAATCCAAAAATTCATTGGTATTCGAAGAGATCATTTGTGATCTTCCCCGTACAAATCAAGAATCTGAGCCCATTGACTCTCTCCCCAATGAGTCAATTTTTTTTATTAGTACTTATGACACTTGGTACAGAGATATCACCTTATATCTCCAAACCCAACGCTTTGGTCCTCACTTATCCCGTGATGAATTGTTGTATCCTTCACCATGCAAAATATTACCTAATCATTGGTGATACGTTATACTGCCGTGGCATTGATTCCATCTTACGACGTTGTTCAATTCACGAGGAAGCCGAGCATGTATTAAATGATTGCAACTCGGGGGCATGTGGCAGTCATATTTCCAGGATGGTTACAGCCCAGAAGAAATTATGCGCTCGATACTAATGGCCATCCAATTTGAAATATTATATGGAATCAGTCAACAAGTGCCCTCGTTTCCATTTTTTTCATCATAAAATGTGCTTGCACTCAGCCCCACTACATCCAGTTATCGTCGTTGGCTCCTTTGCAAAATGGGGCATCAACTTCATGCACTGTAATCTTGCCTCAGCCGGGGCCATGGTTATATACATCAAATTTACCAAATGGGATGAGGATATTCCTACATACAAGGAAGAAGAAAAAACTACCACACTCTTTATGTTCAATCATATCATCGCTAGTGTTATCACCCAATATTTTCCTGGTTTGTGGAAGGAAAGACCATGGGGTAACCATTGCAAACCAATATTTAGTGGATGGAAACTAGCCCTTCCAACCACAGGGAGGGATCTCCCTCTGGGGCTTCCAGCAATAGGATGCATCTTAAAATGGGCTGGGATATCGGTCGAAGTGGTGGCTAGACCTTCAAACAATGAGTTAAAAGGGGTTTTTGGTTGGTTGGAGTTAAGAACAGGAGGACAATTGGGCATGGAGTCAACTTCGGTGGGTTACTATCATCATTGGCAGGTTTGGGCTGTGATTGCAGGAGCAAGAGGCAAGGTAGACATGGTTCTTTCACGCCGAAGTAATCAACAGATGGAAGTAGAGGAAGGAGACAAGTTCGGTCGCAAGGCTAGAGCATTTAGGAATGAATTCTAACCCACAACTTCAAGAGGAAAAAGGGTGGAATACCTAGTCATATGCATCTGGACATGTGGGCATGAATTCCAGACCATGTAATCTTGATATTTAGGCACTGTAGAAGAAAACAATTAAGGAAAATACAAAGCAAGAACACATACACAGGAAATAACAGACATCAGAACACACATCGCAGGAATATCAGGCTCCAAAATCGGGTCTGCCCATTGAATTAAGAGACCAAGTTTAATACAGTGCATAGCAGTAATCTCTCTAAAACAAAAACATCCAACCTTTTTGTATACTTTGGAACTTTCCTTTATAGGATTACAAAACAACAAAATATCTTAACTGATTCAAAATGACTTGCAGTAGTAATGATCAAGTCGTTCGAGCTGAGCCTCCTGAATCAACAACCTCTGATTCTGTCATAAGAAGAGGAGAAGAACCACCTGTGCTCGAAGTGCACCATTGGGCCATGGAAGCCACCTACTTGTCCATCGGATCCATCCATTTAGATTTGATCAAGACAGGTAACAGAAATAGGCCCCTTCGCCGCTCCTAGACGAGCCATTTCTCTCTGAAAATCTCCATTCCCGCGACTGCAATTTTCTCTACAAAATTTTCTCGATCCACAATCGTCCATCTACAATTTCCCTTCCACAACAGCCTTTCCACAACAGTCTTTCTGCAATAAACAATTCACCACGTGGCATGCAGGGATTGGAACCTCGACCTCGTGCTTTTCTGGAGAATCACCTTTCTGCAGTCCGCAATCCGCAATGTGGGATGCAGGCTGCAGAAACTTACTTTTTTGTGCCTCTGAAAATGACCTTTCTACAATCTACAATGCGGGATGAGGGATGCGGAAACTATATTTTTTTCCCCCCTGGAGGATTGCTTTTCCACAATCTGCAATTTGTAATCCGCAATGCGGATTGTGGAATGCAGAAACTTGTCTTTTGCTTTCTTTGGGAAATTGCTTACCGCGATCTGTAATCTGCAATGCGAATGCGAAACTCGGAAACAGGCTTGCAGAATGCACTTTCAACCGCAGATTTGATCCCTCCACTCAATCCTATCCATCCAATCTTCTTTGGTTGCGGAAGAAGCTCCTGCTACTATTTTTCCCCATTTTCTTACTGCAACTAGGTCATTTGGCTTGGATTTGCTTGATACTTAGCCATTTTTTGGTTTACTGATGCTTTACTTGATGTAACCAACCAATGGATGACCTTGGGGCTTTGGGTGGGAGCTTTCCTTCACCTTTCATGGTGGAGAGCATAATAAGTGTTAACAATGGCTGGAACCGGGGATGCTATCCTCCTTGTGAGGTAGCAAGAACATGTAGACTAGTGGCCCTTATCCAATTCCTCTTTTTCCTTCTTCATACCACAAAATTGGAACACGAATAAATAAAAAATAAATAAAAAATGACAGTGTACAATGGGGGTGGGTCGGCGAACTTGTTTTTTACTTGAAATAATGTTTCAAGAACCGCCCATTGATAGATCCATTTCCAACTGGTTCATTATCTTCGTCCTGCAGGAAGAAAGCATTGTTCCCATGGTAGGCGGTGATTGTATAGGGCCCCCTCCAAAGGTTATCAAACATTTGGGATTGGTCTTCTCTTCTGGCATCCCATTTTAATACCAAATCCCCCACTTGGAAATCATCCACCTTGGTCTTTCTGTCAAACGTTTTCTTGATCCGGTTCTGAGCTTTCGTGGATTCAGCCTGCACCCCTTCTCTAATTTATTGTACCTCCACCAGCTGATTAACTCTCCTCAGCTCGAGGTTTAGCTCTTCTTCTTGCTCTTGTAGCAATCTCATAGTGGGCCCTCTGAGGGAATCAGGGAATACTACCTCTGTTCCATATACCAACTTGAAAGGAGAAGTTCCAATGTACCTTTTAGAAGTGATCCTATCAGCCCAAAGGGAAAGAGTTAGCTTGGTGTGCCAAGCCCTTTTATTTTCTTGCAACAGTTTCTTGATTATCCTCACCAGAATTTTATTCGAGGATTCTGCCAATCCATTTCCCTGGGGGTAGTAAGTAGTAGAATGGCCCAATTTGATGTGGAACTTGTCACAGAATTTGACCATCTTCTTGGATTTGAAAGCATGTGCATTATCAGTGATTATCTTAAAAGGGAACCCAAACCTAGACATGATATTCTCATCTAGAAATGTTAGCGCGACGCTAGTCGACAGGGGTTCTTCTCACTGTTGACACATACCGCAGTCTCTCTGGCCACCGGCCTGGACAGGTTTTATCCTGCCCAACAACACCTGTAGAGCAGATGAGGTCTCACCCATGGCGTCCAAGAAGAGCAAACAAAACCATGTTTCCGCCAAATGAAGGAGGATGGTTGCGGCTATAATACTTAAACTTATTGCATAACTAGGACAGAGATTTCTAAGCATTGAACATGGTAATTAAAGCAATATTCAACCAAGACATTCATCATTGCAATGACAGTAATTGTAAAACAAGTATTGCATCAAAGAAGCATGACATTATTTGTATAATGCAACATCACATTACCATAACTGAACAGATTGAACACAGAGAATGTACCAAAATAGCTTCATCATATTATCATTGTCGACCTAGATACAATGTCTCCGTAAAAACTAGATCTCCGCAATGACTCTTGACATCAAAACATACCCGGAAGACATACTACCAACAACAGAGCTTCGCATAATATCTCCAGCATTCAATTGTGTTCCTCAACACTTACAATTCTTATCTATATATAGGCTTCTGCCTTACAACTCTTGTTCACTTTCTAACAACTTGTTAACCAACACTATGGACAATTGACTCAATATCTAACTGACCTAGTCCAAAAATGACCAAAAATCCGCATTCTGCGGTATAACCGACTCAATAATACATAATTTGTGGTCCAAATGACCCAAAACCCGCAATCCACGGTACAATTGACCCACACATGCACGAAATAATCTTCCACTCATCGCCTTTCGCGCCATCTTCTGCCTTGTCGCAGCATTGGAGATGCTACGATATCATCTTACCAAACCACCTGTCAACAGGCCCCCAACACAATCTAGTGGCTCACCTTCGAGCCACGTCAACTAGAGACAGTGTACTCCATTGTTTTGACTTTGAAGTCCTCAAACGGTTGTTCAACCGTCTGCACCACCTCCTTGGCTTCCATAGCTACTGACTAACTGTCGACCACGTCTTCGGAATATGGGTGATCTATAAGCTTTGCCACTACCTACTATCAACATTTCTGCACTGCCTGCAGAGCTTCACTAGCTTGCATCATGAATTTGTCGCTGCTATCCTGGAACTCCTCTAACTATGCTACGCGCATCTTCTGTCGCTTGTCCACCTTGGCGACACATTGTTGTAAATCTTTTAGGTCCTGAGACTTAGCAACTTTCTCCAGTGGTGGCATAGTGCACATTGCCACTTTCAATGTGGCCAACTGTCCCTCAGCTTCCTGTCGATACTGAGTCAACTATTCAACCTGCTTGTCATGAACAATGTGGCCCCAGAATTGTACAGTGTCGACCATGAGCCTGGTTTCCTACATCTCCAGATCCTCCATCTGAGCAGTAACTTCCTTAATTTCCCTTCTTCATTCATCAACTTCAGCCTGAGGCATACCCGGATTTATCTGGGCCTTCAATGCCTGGTTTTCTTGTCGCAACTAAATAATGGTAGTACCCAGTCGCTCCACCCGGTGGAGTACATCCACCTCTTCAGTGGGCTCCGGCACATGTTGATAAGCTTCCATGATCACGTGGTCAACCCATACACTGTCATCCCACATACGAGCCTTCTCCGCAATAAGGAAATCATGTGCCTTTTTCAGGGCTTCGATTTTGCATGCCTTCTCGGCCCGTTCTCCCTTGATGTGTGCTTCAAGGTCATCCACGGCCTACCGTGTGGAAGCAGCCTTGGCGGTCAATTCTTCAATAGTGCGCTTCGCATTAGCTTCACTCGCCTGTAGTTGGACACACATACCCCTGATATGCCACAGTCGGTCTGTCATTTCCTTGCTGGTAGTTGCTTGCATAGTGGTCAACCCTTCCACGAGAAAGGAATTCACATTAATGGTCACTGTTTTCAGTTGCTGCAGCACAGCGATGGCAGCTTCATCTTCAGTCACAATCGCAATCGGGGGAATCTCCACATTCCTCACCCGTGGCTCAGTGCTGATTGTGCCAAAGGTTTGTACCATTGCTTCCTCTGGTGCCTTTCTGGAAACCATATCAAACAGAGACTCTAACCACGCGGTGATCACATGGAACCCTTCATCTGCTTTCCTTAACATCGTGTCTGCTACCACAGAGGATACAGTATTGAGCGATATGAGCAAGCGGCCCAACTGTGCCTTGGCTAGCAAGGACAACCCGCTGATCATTGCATGCTCCTGGTACCTTTTCGATTGGGTTTCTTCAAGGGCCCGGTCACTATCATCCGATATCATTTTGGTAGATTCTTACCCTGAGTTATGGTGACTCTACTAGTCCTGGGCCGATGCCCGATCATCTGGGCCCAACACTGGGCCACCGGCTTCTATCTCTGCTAAACTCATGGGTTGTCACCATGCCTCCAGCCACTCATTCACAGTAGCCTCTAAATCTTTGGACTTCACCTTATATGAGGTCTACAACCATTGTCGATCAGGATCACGACAACCTTGTATATGTATGGTATGTGGCTGAATTGCAAATGCCATGACTGGTTTGAACCATGCTGCAGTTTCTTCAGATATTTGCGGGACTTGTGTTGCCGCAGCAAAAAGCATCTCCCAAAACAGCCAAAACTGCAATTGGCAATCCTGGAGTCTCTCTGGCTCACGTACATACCACATATTCTGATATCGCGCACCCCTTTGTTCTACTGTAGCCGAAATGTCTATGTCTTGGTACATGCCGGGCTCTTTCCATGCGACGAAGGCGAACAACAGCAACAACCAACTATATGTGAAGGCACCCTTTCCTGATTGGACCACCACAACATCCTCCATTAATTGATTCAAGAGAAACAGATACTAGTTCATTGTTGGTCACCCTATATGTCAGTTAATTAAAGCTGACACACAGAATGGTCAATATAAATTGTCAAACCTAGGAAGGTCTTTTATTTCAAAGGTAATAAGCACAATCTATGCATAAACAGATTGAGCAGTTGATTGCTGAATGTAAATGATGATCCTACCTATGTGTCCAGCCAATTCATTCCTTAATAACACTAATCTAATTCACACATCTAAGAATCCAAATGAAACAACTTCCATACATAAATCAATCCAGCAAGTTAATGATCTAATGATGAAATGAAACTAGATTACTTTTGCAATAAGTTAAATCCTATAAGTATCAAACTACGGCATTTAATCTTTAACAAAATGATATATCCAGTGGCTACTGTAATTCTACCATTAATTGTCTAATCTATGAATGCAATTGAAGATACAATAGCAACTAGAATTAAAACATAAGCTTGAACTCTAACTGATAATTACTAGAAATCCTAGAAAGCATAAACAACTAGAAGATAATTGGAATGGAGCTTGGCTGTCACAGCTGATTAAAACACACATGCAAATTAAGTGAATTGTCCTACACAGTCGACTTTCACACCACTCTGCTACAGCTATTCAAGATGTAGTGATAAACTACCAGAAATGAGAGCTAATCTCTGTTACAACTACCAACAATAATTGCAATCATTCCACACCACACAACAGAAGTAAAAATGACTACTCTACCTACCTAAATCGGCTATCTCTGTGAGAAGGCGAGCCCTGGCCTTCCAATAGAGACACCGAGAGTCACAGCTAATTAAAACACAGAAGTGAAGAACTTTTCTCTTATATTATTAATGGAAGCTCGTGAGCCTCAATGCTTTGTTACAGCTTACACAAGTAATGATTGTCCAACCCCATGCTACGAAAGCCTTTTGGAATTTATACAAAGGAAATACAGTTTCAGATCCACAAAAATCGCGCAGCAATGAAGATCTATGATCTTCATGCTGCGGAGTTATAGCTAACTGATACAGTGTGTTGAACAGGGCCATTAATTCTGAAAGATGTTGTTGTTCTGATAGTAATTGGATCAACAGACTCAGCAGTTGGAATGCCACCTGTCTGTCACAGCTAAGCTCTTCTTCAATGGGATCTGTTATAGTGGGAATCTGTTACAGCTTGTGTGGAAGATGCACTATCTCTTGGAATATGAGGAGCTGATGCTTGAAGAGTCACAACTGGCACTGTTGGGCTGATACACCTGCGCTTTAGACCTTGGCTAAATGAAGTCACACAAATTAGTATAAACCAAGGACTAAGATCCATAAGCTTTAACACTCTTAGGCATAAAAACAAAATAAAGTAATAGCAAATTATACCTGTCAATATCATAGATTAATCTGGAAAGACATGGATATAGCTCATGAAAATAGGATGGAATTAGGGAAAAATGATGTAATAAAGGTGGCCAAAAAGGGGCATTTATTGAACCCAACATCTCCCCCCAACTATCCAATTGCATGTCCTCATGCAACAACTTCCCTTAATCTGAATTTGAGTCTGAGTGGAATCTATGGAGATTTTTAAGACTATAAGCAAGTTTTGGTGCCTTCCCTCGAGGAACAAACCCATAGCAGGATACCCAATGCCCCCACCACAGCTCTTCTTCTTCTAATGTTAAAGCATAGCTGGTCCTGTAAGAATTGCTTATAGGCAACCAAATGAGAGGGAATTTGAATCTTAAACCAATCCACCAAGGCCCACACCTTTGCATGCACTGTACATATCTAGCCACCCTTGTCAAAGCTTGCCTGAAATTTTCAAATCCATATGGATCCATTTCCTTCAGAGATGAGGAGAAATACAGCCATCTGTATTCACTACCTTCCAAGGAAGCCTGCTGCATATTAAGAATCATTGGGACACATGTGGTAAGGAGTCTATCTCGCAAGCTCCCAAAATATCGAGCAATTGAGGGAACCCTGAGAGATTTAGCATGATTTTCCATGAATGCTGGTGGATTCTAAGGTTCCCCCCTAATCCAAAGAGTAGAATTCTCCTCATTCCTAAGGATGGTTTGGAAAGCATCTCGCCATCTTACATGGTTAATGACAAAGGAGGCAAATGCCCTTAGTTGAACATCCCCTAGAATAGGTAAAGGATCAGATGGGAAAGTAATATAACAAGCCCTGTCATGCAAATATAACTCACATAACATATGCTGATCCTCAAAGTCACTCTTCAGAAAGGTATCCAAAAATTGATCACCTGTTGCCAAATAAAATGATCTGCCTTCCTTGAGAGCTCTTAATTGGAATAAAGTTGTCTGCTCATGGAGAAAAATAGGGTAAGAAGGGGATGGAGCCTTGCAACTCAACAATTCTATGGAGAGAGTGTACATTTTGTCTTTTTCTTGTTGCAGGGACTTAAGTTTCTTTAATCCTTCCAATTTTTCTTGAAGTTTCTCCAACCGGAGTTTCTGGAAGAATAACTCCTCAGCCCACTTTTCTCTCAATCCCTTAATGACATTCCTATGTTCCTCAAGAGAGATCATACCTGCTTTGGACTATTCAATCCACTTGAGCCATGTATCCAGCTCAAGATTTAACAAGAGAACCTTCTTCTACAGCCGTTGAATCTTTCTATCTTCTACCTCCTTCTCATCATCAGAATCCAGATCAATGACTTCCTTATCTTTCCTTGGCACTGTGATAGTTTCATCCTCTAGTGGGGTTGCAGCGGCCTGTGCATTTCGTGCAGTCTCAGCCATGGGTTTTAGGGATGCCAGTTCTTGTGTAACAGCATTCTCTATTTCCATATTCTCCTCAGCTTCCTTAGTCTCTGTTACTGTCTCAGTCACTATTCTTAGGACTGCTGGTTCTTGTGTAGCAGCATCCTCCTTTTCCATTTCAATCTCAGCCATCTCAGTTTGTGTTGCCACTGTAGCAAATGATTTTGGAAACACTGGTTCTTGTGTAAAAGTGTTTTTCTCCTGGTCCTTGATCTTAGATGTTGCTATTTGGCTTGTAGCTTCACCAAAAATTTTCAAGGGTACTGGTTCTTGTGTAGCAGTCCCCTGTTTCTCAATTTCTTTAAGTTGCTGAGATTGTTTTTGGTTTATATCAGATTGTTCCGACTGTTTAGACCGATCATGAAGAAGCTCAGTATCCCCTGATGGCTGGGACTGTACTGTCTCATCCTCTAAATTCAAATCAAGGATCTCTTCAATTCTTGGATCATTTTCCTCTATCAACTCGATTCTTGGAATTCCTTCTTCCACCTCTTCTATCTGTACATGATTTTGTGATGAAAGTCCCAACAAAACAACTTTGTGTCCTGCTACAGAAAATATATCTCCACACTCTGGACAAACAGTCTCCCCATACTCCTCATTTTCAAATGCAAAAGATGGATTTTCTAACAAATTTGCAGCATTTGCTAAAGTGTTCAAATTTTTCTCAGCTTGATTTCCAGCTACTCCCTTCCATATCTCCAACTCATTTCGCAATATCTGCACCTCTTCTTTTAATAGTTCATTTTCAAGCAGGAGATTTTCAATTTGGGGTTCTTCTCTAGGAGGTTCCTGCATAGAAGTAGATGAATTGGGGTTCAAAATAGGAATCTCTATATCTACCCCTACTGTATGTGCTTCTTCTAACGCATGTGACCCCCTATTCCTTGTAGCTTCTCCTGTCTTTTCTGATAAGGGTGTTCCACTGTTACCCCCAATTGCATCCACTGTATCAGCTTCTTCTACTGTCTCTGTTAATTCTACTGCTATTGCAGCTACTTCCTCTGCTGCTACTGTCACAGCTGCTTCCGTTGCTGCTGCTAACGGAGTTCTTCTTTTTTTCATCAATCCCACTGGGTGTTCCTCACCACTTGCTGCTACTGATGCTTTGACAGACTGACTCTTCCTCCTCTTTGCTGCAATGGGTGTCTGACCCCTGTTTCTTGATTCTATATTCGTTTCTTTGACACAGGGGTGTTCACCTTGGTTTCTTCTTCTTCAATAATGGTACCCCTTATCTCTGAAGAGGACTCAACTTCCAAGACTTCCACAGTCCCTTCTGCTACTATTCCTGGCCGATATCCTTCCTTCCGAATCCCCACTTCTGCAATTGCAGCTTCAACTGTCACAGCTTCAACAGCTGCTCCAGTTTTAATTCCCTTTAATTGAGTATTTGCCTCTGCAGTTACAGATTCTAATTTTTCTACCTCCTGCTTCAGGGTTTCCATAACACTTTCTCCAATTATAGGGTTTTCGGTTACTCCAACCTCCCCCCCAACTGGATTTGAGGAACTCCAGTCCTCACTATCCTCACCAGCACCCTCCTCTTCTAATACGAGTTGTATGATTGGCGCATCCCTAGCCAAAAATTGTTCCCAAGTTGAATTATGAATTGCAATGGCTCTTAGGACTAGTAACTTAATTAATCCATGATTAGTAAGGGAGGAAACTGGGTGCTGGGCAGTTCTTGCATATCCAGCCATGGTTTGTAGGGCTTTAAGCAGATAGAATGGTATATTTACTAAGCTACCATGGCGTAAATGAGACAATAAGGGAAGTTCAGAGAAGGAAACAACTTGGTACCTACTTCCACACGAAATATATCTTTTCACAAAAATTGCTACTTGATTCCAGGGTGGTGGTAAGGAAGCTAGTTCTAGCCCACGGCGCTTTGGAATAACCTGCTCTCCAACTGACAAAAACTCCCTCACCGCATTTGCATTATGTGCCTTCCGTCCAGATAACCTTTTCCCAATCATGGGTAAACTAGTAACCTTAGCTATGATTTCTTCTGTGGCGTCCATGCACGGTCCTCTCACCTCAAAGTGAGTATCAGTCAAGTTGACGGAAAATTGTAATGCGGTTTTTTGTGTGAAACCCATTCAACCATTCAAAATATGCCATCCATCCTGTTGTTATAAAAATATTAAGAACCTCTGCATTAGCACGTACAGCGTCTGTATTTACTGGTTCATGTCTAACTGGATTTCCCATTTTAACCTCTCCTCAAGGTTTAGACTTCAACAATTTCTAATTTGGACGTGGAGAGTTGCAGCTTACGAACATGCAAAGGGTCGTTGGGTTTCAAAAATCAGGTTTCAAGTCAATCTGTGCTAGTATGAATGTTCTATGGAAGCGATGAGGTTGGTAGATAGGAGTAGCAGGTGCAAAATCGGGTAAGGTGACAGAAAAATAATCACAATTATGACCTTGACATAATCTTTAAAGTGTGATTTGAATGGGTTCATTAATCGAAGGTTATGATAGGACATAATCATTATTACCATATTAATTTTCTGCCAAATCATGTAAAAGATAGGATTCGTACCTTGCGTTTATGAGTTTGAGCCATGGATTAATCATTGTAGCCAGTCGTCGTCCTTGTGGGTGTAATTGCACATGTGCCTAAGTACATGGCCATTGCCACCCGGGCTGATAGCTACTCAAGGCATCCAAAATTTCCTTCATTGTGGATCATGATTGGACCTTGTGGAGCAAACACCAAAACTGACGCCTAGTCACATCGTTATTGGCATCATTAATCGGAGAGTAGACAAATTGGTGGAGTATCAGCTGCGAAATCTAGCAAAATAAATGAAAAATGGCAGAGTCGTAGCTATACGGAAGGAGTGAGAATGAAGTGGAAGGATCGGAGTCGTGACTACTAAGTTTTAGTGGAATGGACAAAAGTAGCGGAGTCTTAGCTGCTAGATTTAGCGGAGTGGACAAAGGTAGCGGAGTCTTAGCTGCTAGGAAGGAGTAAAAATGAGGTGGAAATGGCGGACTAGTAGTTGCCAACTTAGAAAGATAAGCAAAAATAGTGGAGTCGCAGCTACGGAATTTGGCCGAATAAGCAAAAGTGGCGGAGTCGCAACTGTCAAAAGTGAAGCAAAGGAAAAATGGCAGAACGGGCAAATGTGGCGGAGTCGCATTTGCGAATTTGGCAGAATGGGCAAATGTGGCGGATTCGCAGCTGCGTCCAACTGTAGTATAAGCAAATTTTATCTTTGAAAGACCACGAATTATCCAACTTCTTCAAAGAGCTTTATTAGATCAGGAATAAATATGGGGTGTTTGCAGTTGTCTGGCCCAGTCACAGCTGCTGCTCCTCCAATATGTTCCTGCACACAGTTCTTCAAAACAAACCAATTAAGTGCAAGAAAAATTAAAAATAGATAAAATACAGATGAAAGAAAAACCAATTATTTATGTACAAAAATATGTGTGGAAACTGCAACTTTTAGGAATTCACAGGGTTTAAAAATCCCCGTCCTGACGTTAACTGATACTCTGGATCAACTACAACTTGTGATATAAAAGCCTCCCTTGAGATCGGCATGTGATACAGTCGCAGCCGATGACCATTTGCGAATAATGGTACTTTGTTCTCATCAATGGTGATCAATCGAATTGTTCCATTATCAAATACCCGATCTATCTGATAGGGTCCCAACCAACGGGTGTGCAGTTTGCCTTTAAAATCCCTCTTAAATCGTGAACCATACAACAGGGCCCAGTGTCCTTCTTGGAAAACTCTTTTCTTTATAAATCTGTCATGCCATCTAGAACGATGTTGTTGGATTAAAGTTGTATGATGCACTGCAGCTATGCGCTTCTCATCCAATTCATTGAGTTGATTAAGTCGATTCCTCTGAGCCTCTGATAAATCCATATTTGCTTCAACAGCTGTTTTCAAAGTCCTAATTTCAAATTCAATTGGAAAAACAACGTTCTTTCCATACACTAACTCATATGGGGAAAAACCAGTGGTGTTACGCCAAGTGGTACGATAGGCCCACAGTGCCTCTGGAAGTCTTTCAGCCCAATCTACGATGGCTCTTCACTGTTTTTGTCAAAATAGCCTCAATAACCTTGTTTGTGCTCTCCACCTACCCATTGGCCTGTGGATGATATGGTGAGGTTATTCTGTGCTAAATATGAGATTTCTGCAACAGTGATTCCAGCTTGTGAGATACAAACTATGGTCCACCGTCTGTAATGATCTCCTTAGGTACTCCAAACCGAGTAAAAATTTCTTCATACAGGAAATCGATCACAGCCTGATCATTGGCCTTGACCAAGGCTACAGCTTCTACCCATTTAGTCATATAGTCTGTGCAAACCAAGATATGAACTTTCTGCTTTGAGGGAGGGTTGATAGGCCCTACAAAATATAGAGCCCACCTATCAAATGGTCCAACCACAAGCTGTGGCTGTAAAGGCATCTCATCTAATCTATTGGTTTGGCCCATCCTCTGGCAGCTATCACATGCCTAAACATACTTCTTCGCATCCCTGAATAATGTAGGCCAGAAATAGCCCATTCTCAAAACTTTATGACCTGTCCTCTTGTCAGCAAAATGTACCCCACATGGCTCATCATGGCAAGCTTTAAGAATGCTGAAGATTTCATCCTCTCTAACACATCTTCTGATTTCTAAATCAAGCCCTGTGTAGAAAAGATGGCCATCAATCTAGCAATACCTAGCACTCTGTTGTATGATCTTCCTTCTTTCTCTCTTCGATAGATGTGCTGGAAGCTTACCTGCAGCCAAAAAGTTAGCAATATCTGCATACCATGGGGAGTGAGCTGATACTGCAAACAAATGTTCGTCAGGGAAGGAATCTTCGACTGGTAAATTGTCATCATTGTTAGTAAGCCGAGATAAAAAATATGCATCAACATTTTCCTTTCCTGGTCTATCAATAATTGTAATATCAAATTCCTGTAATAGTAACAGCCATCTAGTAACTCTAGCATTCGTGATTGGTTTATTCATTAAATACTTGATAGCAGAATGATCAGTGTGCACAAAAGTGGAATATCCAGTAATATAATGTCTAAACTTATTGATGGCATAAACAATGGCAAGAAATTCCTTTTCTGTGACAATATAATTCAGTTCAGCAGGAGACATATTTTTACTATTGTAGTAAATAGCATAAGGAGCATTACCTTCCTACTGTCCCAAAACTGCTCCAATGGTAGTGTTTGAAGCATCTGAAGAAATATGGAAAGGCAGAGCCCAATTGGGTCCTCTTAAAATGGGTGTTGTAGAAAACCTTTTCTTTAGCTCAGTAAACGCTGTTTGGCATGCATCATTCCAGACAAACTGTGCATCCTTCATCAACAGAGTGAACAAAGGAGAAGCTATCTTGGAAAAAATTTCTATGAACCTTCTGTAATAGCCAGCATGCCCCAAGAAGCTACGTACATCCTTCTGTGTTCCAAGAGTTGGTATATTTTCAATTACCTTGATTTTGGATGGATCTACCTCGATACCATCGGAAGAGATGAAGTGCCCCAGCACTATGCCTTCACTCATCATCATGTGGCACTTTTCAGTGCTCAAAGAGAGTTGGCTTTGTTCACAGCGTTTCAGGACCTTTTCTAAGTTCTTCATTGCTTCTTCATAACTATCACCATATGGAGTAAACTCATCCATAAAAAATTCCATGCAATCATTCACCATTTCTAAAAAGATTCCAACCACTACCCTCTGAAATGTAGCTGGTGTGTTGCACAACCTAAAATCAAGTACTCGGTATGCAAAATTCCCCCAGGGACAAGTGAAAGTGGTTTTGTCCTGATCTTCTAGATCAATCTGAATTTGGTTATAGCCACTAAAGCCATCCAGAAAAGAGAAATACTTTTTCCCAGACAAGGTATCAAGGACCTAATCGATGAAAGGTAAGGATAAATGGTCTTTCTGCGTTGCCTTGTTCAATTCTTTGTAATCCACGCAAACCCTCCATTTCCCATTCTTCTTTGGAATGATCACAAGTGGAGAAACCCACTCACTGTCTGAAATTGGATATATGAATCCAGCTTCTAACAGTTTCTGGATTTCATCTTTCACTATGTCTCTCAGGTTCGGGTTCATCCTTCGTTGGGGTTGGCATACAGGCCTGGAGTCGCTTTTAATATAGATGTGATGAGTGCACAGATGAGAGGGAATTCTGTTCATGTCTGTGTACTCCCAAGCAAAAGATCCCCTACGCTGTTTCAGCAGAGTGACTAGCTGTTCCAGCTCGCTAGGTGCCAGACTAGGATTGATATTCAATGTTTTTCCTGGCTCAATTTCCACTGGAACACTCTTCGAATTCTTAAGTACTGGAATTACATTGTCATCACCGATCAGAGTTTCTTCTGTAATATTTTCTTGTTCTGATGCAGCTAAAGTACTGTCCAAGATCTGATAAACATTCTTATTGACTGATGTGGACTCACTGATGAAACTACTGATGGCATCATCCTCTGTTTCATCTTTAAATGTCAAGGCTCTCCCTATGGTTAATAGTGGTTGAACACCCTCTTCCTCCTCCAAATATACCCATGATGGACTATCAGCTTCTATGCTTGGTCGAGCTGGAGGGTACAGGGTCAGATTCTTGATCTCAGTCCCATCTGAAATGGTCATGGAACCTGACCGACAGCTGATACAGGCATTAGCTGTGGCCAACCATGGTCTTCCCAGGATTAGTGGGTGTCCTCCCAACTGAGATTTTGGCTGTAACACCAAAAATTCTATAGGGTATTCCCACGAGTCCAATGAGATTACAAAGTCATCTAGAATTCCTTCAGGCTTGATCATTGATCTATCAGCAAGTTCCAAAATAGTAGGGGTTGGCCACAGATTAGTGAGTCCCAATTTCTTCACAGTCTCTATGGTCATAACATTAATAGATGCACCCAAATCCACCAAGACATTTGGAATCCATTTGTTCCATATGTGCACTGTAACAATCGGGTTCTCAGGGTCATCATACTTCACCACAGGGGCCTTTCCCATTATTAATTCTGAAAGTTTTCCCAGCACGTGGACAGTGGGAGGATCCCTGGGCCTTTTTCCTGGTTTCTTAACACATAAATATTTAGCTGACTTAGCATAAATAGGCACATCGTGAAGGGCCTATAACAATGTAATTTTAACATATTATTTTTTCAACTCTCCCGCAAGATCAAATCGGGGCTATTCCATTGTCTTCTGCAGCTGCAATCGTTCAGGATATGGTGGTTCTCTGTTCAATTGTGTAGGCTGTGGTAGATCGTGTGTTGCTTCTTGATTTTCAGTTGCTGCTTCAGTAGGAGTATCAGCATCCTCAATAATGGGGCTTGCTGGATAGTGCTGACTTACTCCAATTCCAATCACCGGGGATGACACATCCTCAGTGATAATAGGCTCCACTACCCTCCCTGATCGTAATTGTATATCATTGCAGGGAATCTGAGTAATGGAATAAGCAAGCATGTTGGCAGTCTCAAATTGATGGATTGCTTTATTGTTTGGGTTTGGGTTAGGTTGTGCAGGTAGCTGTGGTCAAAGTGGTGCATTCATAGGTGCGGCATTGTTCTGGAAAGGGAGTTGTGGTTGCTGATGCTGATACTGTTTAGGAGGGTATTGTTGATACTGAGTCTGGTGATGGGGAAAGTTATTTCCTTGGTAAGAGTTTCTCCAGTTGGAATTCCAAGAAGCTTGGTTTGACTGTTGTGGCCATGGTGTCCATGAATTAGGATTTTGCATTGGGTTTTGAGATGGATGCCACTGGCTGTTGGAATAATGTGAAGGGAATTGTGTATTCATATTATGCATGTTGTTCATTCCATTCATATTATGCAGGAAAAATGTTGGATCTGGATTCATACCTTGGTTTCTAGGCTGCCATGGTTTCTTCTGTGCCATAAAGTATGTTGGCTCTACATCAGGAATAGATGCCTGCAGGACTACTTTAACCTCAAGTAATGAAGGACACTCCTTACTTTCATGCTCAAGTTCACATATCCTACATACCTCTACTTTGTCCAACGGGCACTCCTTCAATGGATGCTTCTTTCTACATTTAGGACAGAATACTCCAAGTGTAAGATCTTCTACTACTTGTTTCTGTTTTGCCTTCATGGCATCCAGCTCTGAGGACAGGGAACTCATCATGTCTGTTTTAAAGTTCTCCAGTAGGTTGCCTATTTTTGCTCGAGTGGCACCTCCACTAGCTGACTTCTGATTCCTAGTGAAGACATCTTGGTCTCGATCCTTGTCTCATTTGTTGGTTCTAGAGGATACCCTGGAATACCTTCGACATAATTCAACAATCTTTTCAAAAGGTTCCTTCGAGATATCCCCTTTTCCCAGCATATTCAACATATCAAGGCAATCTTCCCTAATTCCTCTAAGTAGGATGATCTTGAGCACATCCTTGCCAATCTCAGCATGACCAGATCTTTGCAAATTGTACAGCAATCTCTCCACAAAGTATTCCAAACTCTCTTCATCCTTTTGAACCATTTTGAACAACTCTTCCTTTATGTCTCTAGTTCTGCAATATTCTTGATATTTAGAAAGAAACGTGTTCTTCATTTGGTCCCAAGTAGTAATGGTCTCACAACCCAAACTCATGAACCAACGCAGAACATTTCCTTTCAAGGTGGATGGGAATAGCTTCAGCTTCTGAGCACTGGAGGTGTAATCATAGCTACGACAGAGGATATCAAACTCAAAAAGAAACTCATCAGGATCCTCAGAGGACTTACCATGAAAATTAGGGAGCACCGATGGTGAAATATTCTTCATAGGAGCTGCTCTAGGTGTTTGAAGGATGGGGAATTCTAATGTAGCCATAGTATTACCAGGCTGATTATTTTCTCCTTCTTCCTCCCGGCGATCCTCATGTTCATTCTCACCCCCCTGTTCTCTACCAGCCATGGTTCTAGTCCAAAATTCAATAGTCTCTTTTACTCATTCTTCCTCTTTTCTCCTCTCTTCTCTTTGCCTTCTTTCTTCCTCTGCCACTCTGCGAGTCTCTAACCACACCTCTTTAGTAACTCTGGTTCCGTCAATATGATAAATCTCCTCTCTATCTGGTGCACCTACAGCACTTCCCTTATCTTCAAGTGGTTTACTTTATGCAACAGGAGTTGAAGGTCCCGTTGTATTCTCCACTATGGATGCTGAATGTTCAAGATTAGGAGGAACAGAATTTCCCCTACCTGTAGAGTTCCGCTGTGGTCTAGTGGAAGAATCAGCTCTGGCAATTATCTCATCAATATATGTATGTCTTCCCTGACCTGCATTACGACCTAGACCTCTTCCACCTGCAATGTTAGTATTCAAAGGGGGTTCCCGATTTGTTTTTCTTGTATTCATGCATGCTGTAAAAAACTCAACTAAAATAAAATCAAATGAAACCAACTACTAACTCTTTCTATCTATTACCATCCTCGGCAACGGCACCAAAATGTTGGTCACCCTATATGTCAGTGAATTAAAGTTGACACACAAAATGGCCAATATAAATTGTCAAACCTAGGAAGGTCTTTTATTTCAAAGGTAATAAGCGCAGTCTATGCATAAACAGATTGAGCAGTTAATTGCTGAATGTAAATGATGATCCTACCTATGTGTCCAGCCAATTCATTCCTTAAGAACACTAATCTAATTCACACATCTAAGAATCCAAATGAAACAACTTCCCTACAGAAATCAATCCAACAAGTTAATGATCTAATGATGAAATGAAACTAGATTACTTTTGCAAGAAGTTAAACCCTATAATTATCAAACTACAACATTCAATCTTTACCAAAATGATATATCCAGTGGCTACTATAATTCTACCATTAATTGTCTAATCTATGAATGCAATTGAAGATACAACAACAACCAGAATTAAAACATGAGCTTGAACTCTAACTGATAATTACTAGAAATCCTAGAAAGCATAAACAACTCGAAGATAATTGGAATGGAGCTTGGCTGTCACAGCTGATTAAAACACACATGCAAATTAAGTGAATTGTCCTACACAGTCGACTGTCACACCACTCTGCTACAGCTATTCAAGATGCAGTGATAAACTACCAGAAAGGAGAGCTAATCTCTGTTACAACTACCAGCAATCATTTCAATCCTTCCACACCACACAACAAAAGTAAAACTGACTACTCTACCTACCTAAATCGGCTATCTCTGTGAGAAGGCGGGCCCTGGCCTTCCAACAGAGACGCCGAGAGTCACAGCTAATTAAGACACAGAAGTGAAGAACTCTGCTCTCATATTATTAATGGAAGATCGTGAGCCTCGATGCTCTATTACAGCTTACACAAGTAATGATTGTCCAACCCCAGGCTACGAAAGCCTTCTGGAATTTATACAAAGGAAATACAGTTTCAGATCCACAAAAATCGCGCAGCAATGAAGATCTATGATCTTCATGCTGCGGAGTTACAGCTAACTGATATAGCGTGTTGAACAGGGCCGTTAATTCTGAAAGATGTTGTTGTTCTAATAGTAATTGGATCAACAGACTCAGCAGCTGGAATGTCACCTGTCTGTCGCAGCTAAGCTCTTCTTCAATGGGAATCTGTTACAGCTAGCATGGAAGATGCGCTATCTCTTGGAATATGAGGAGATAACGCTTGAAGAGTCACAGCTGGCACTGCTGGGATGATACACCTGTGCTTTAGACCTTGGCTAAATGAAGTCACACAAATTATTATAATCCAAGGACTAAGATCCATAATCTTTAACAATCTTAGGCATAAAAACAAAATAAAGTAATAGCAAACTATGCCTGTTAATATAATAGATTGATCTGGAAAGACATGGATATAGCTCATGAAAATAGGATGGAATTAGGGCAAAATGATGTAATAAAGGTGGCCAAAAAGGGGCATTTCCTGAACCCAACATTCATTTGGACTCCTTCCGCGCATCACTCTACACATGCAACAATCCCCAAGTTGCACTGGTTAGGTCGACCACCCCTAACCACCTTTCAGGATAGGATCTTGATGCCCGTGAGTATCACTTGATTATTGCAGCTACCGGTGCGATACCCACGCCCATCCGTTTCTAAGACATATTTTTGTGCCAACTGCAATGCCCACTTTTTGTCGTTTTCCTTTCCATGGATGAATGGCGACGGATCGAATCCATTTTTAGGTAAGCCGGTTATGTGTGAAATTAAATTGATGGTGACTACGATTTCTTTGTCCAGCCACAACGAACCACCATGAAAGCACACAAGGAGCTGATTCATGCACGCATTAACTTCCGCCAGTCTCCCAAAATGTGGCATGTTAATAAGCCCTAAAAAGCCGTCCTGCTTCAGTCCTCGTGCCCAGTCTTGTACACTTGGCGTTGGGGAAAGGTGTGTCTCAGGAACATATGGGGCGGATGCAATGTTAGGGTAGGCCACCATATCATGGTCGTCGTAACATAGGGGCATCAACACTAGCCCAATATCCATAGAGCACTCCATTCCATCCCGGAGCGCCAGCATATTCACACCATACTTCTGTTTTGGGTTTATCTTGCGTGGGGTGGCATCCGGCCGAATGGGAGGGATATACCCAAGGATGTCATCGGCTGACAGTCCCGCCCATGGGGCAGACTCACAAATGCGACGATTGGACTGCCCCACCTGTTCCTGAGCTTCTCCCACCGTCACAACGGATAACCGAAGCACCCTCTTGCTCTGCGGGGACTCAGAGTGCTGACCCCCCCGCTGCCTCTTAACGATGACTGATGCTCCCACCGGCATATTTGCAACTTCGGCTCCGGATGACACAACTTCTTTTTCAAAAACCACAGGTATGAAGGGAGATTCCACTTCGCTACTAATCTCAACTGTCTCCAGTTTGCCTGGCATACCTCGCAGTGCTTATAACTAATGGTTGGTTCGACCTAACACCACTCTGCAAATCAATAGAACCTTGCCCAACACATCACCAAGTTTATGCCAATACTCGTCGACTTTGCATAGGCACTTATCAACGAAAATCTCGAGGCTTTCCAACCAACTCTTACCCAGTTTTATAGCTTCCAGCCGAATCCTCTATAAGCATCATGAAATCATGCATTAATTCAACTAAAATCTTGTATTAATGACACAAATCGATCGTCGATCCCGTCAGTTGATCGGCCGGATCCGCCATTAATTCCCATCATTTGAACACGCGTTGTTAATTAACTATTTAACTTTTGGCGTGTATTGCTGATTTGACTCGATCGTAACACTGCCAGTTGTCGCAGGATGCTCTTCACTTGTGATATAGGCCCTCCTTCTTACGCATTTAGTTCTCCGTTGGTGCACCATCCTGCCACCAATCATCCTGCAACACACACTTTTTTCTTTTACGTGACTCAAGCATCGCGCTGTTCCAAGACCGACTAATAGGGCTTCAACCTATGACCATTCACCAGTTTTGGGAGCATCACCCCGTCCAGCTGCTGCAGCTGAACCATGCCCCTTGAAGTAATATTATTGATGCGATACGGACCAAGCCAATGCATTTGCAACTTCCCTGAATGTTTCATAAACTTGCTGTTGTACAATAGCACCAAGTCACCCTACTTAAATTGTTTTTTTTTTATGTGTCGATCATGCCATGCCTTCTAGTGATCCTTCTCTACCCCTTGGTGGAACCCAGCGATGAAACGATCTTCCTCCAACTGAACCAACTGCTCTAGACATTCATCTAGTGCTGTTATATCATCCATGCATGTTGCTGCCGTGATGCGCAAACTCGGGACAATATACTCCATGGGCATAATTGCTTCTTGTCCATATACTAACCTGAATGGTGTTTTCCCTGTCAACCTTTTACACGTGGTGCGATAGGCCCACAACACCGCTGGGATTTTCAGATCCCAGTCGTCGCGATTCGTATTGCACACCTTTGTTGGCGCATGCTCCAATACCTTGTTGAAGGCTTCCACTGCACCATTTGCTTGTGGATGATATGGTGTACTCTCCTTGTGCTATATCTGCAGTTCCTTCGTTAATGCACTGATGGTGCGATTGAGAAAGTGGTTGCCCTGGTCACTCAGCATTATCTTGGGGCAGCCGAAACGAGTGATGATGTTATCAAAAAAAAATCGCGCCGCCATTGCTAGAGCACAATCAACTACTGGTGCCACCTCTACCCATCGAGTCAAATACTCTGTCGCTCTGATAATGTAGCACACACCCATGCGCTTCCCTGGTGGATTGATCGGTCCTACAAAATACACTGCCCATTTGTCGAATGGCTGCAATGTCAACTAAGGCATGAGTGGCATCTCATCACATCGGGAGGGTTTTCCAGTTCGCTGACAGACATCACAGGACCGTGCATAGTCTGTTGCATCATTATGCAGTGTGGGCCACCACATCTCGGCACGCAGCACTTTCCTAGCAGTCACCCTACCGCCATAGTGTCCTCCAGCTACTCCCCCATGCGCTTCTTCTAATATCTGCGGTTTCTCATGCAGTAAGACACATCTGCACAATACCTCATCGGCACCCATTTTGTATAACTCTCCTGTGATTAGCTGGAAGTCTGCAGCCGCGACTACCAACTGCTTCTTCATACTGGTGGTGAACTCATCGAGTGCAGTACCTGTTGTCAGAAACTGAATGATTTCCGTAAAGTAGCCATCTGCAACCTCAACTTGAAATAGTTGAGCATCTAGTAAACCATTGTCAATGTTGGTCGGCTCTTCTCCTGTATCGATTCGGGAGAGATGATCAGGACCAGCATTCAACCAGCTGGGCTTCACAATGACTTCGAAATCGAACTCCTGAAAAAGAAGTAGCCAGCAGCATATCTTTCCCCCCAACACAGGCTTATTAACTAGGTATTTGAACGTGGAATGGTCGGTGAACATTTTAAAGTGCCCACCCAACAAATAGTGTCTGAACTTCTACAGTGCATAGACCATTACCAGACCTTCCCTCTCAGTAGTAGTGTAATTCCTTTCGGCAGAGGACAGCTTCTTACTTGCAAAAGCAATAGGATGATAAAGATCGCCTTCTCTTGGTTGAGCCAATACAATGCCCAACGCAATTGATGAGGCATCAACATGGACATGGAATTCCTTACTCCATTCCAAAAATACCAATATCGATGCTGACACCATCTTCACCTTCAGTGTTTCAAATCTAGCCTGACATTCCAGGCTCCACTGGAATGCCGCATCCTTCTTCAACAACTTCTCCATAGGGGAAGTAATCGTAGCGTAACCCCTGATGAACTTGCTATAATACCCTGTGTGTCCCAACGTCACCCATAACTGCTTAACAGTATACGGTGGTGTCAAACTCAGAATAAGCGCAATGTTTGCTAGGTCAACCAACAATCCTTGCTTACACACAATATGACCCAATAGTATGCCAAACGGTGCACAGAAGATACCCTTCTTTAAGTTCAATGATATCTGATGCTGCCGGCATCACTCCAGCATCAACCGTAGATTTTCTAGATGATCGCGAACCAACCCATAGACCATCCAATCATCCATGTATACCTGTGAAAGCTTCTGAATGAAATCTTTGAATGCAGCAATGACAACCCACGAAAATATCGTAGGTGCATTCTTTAAGCCAAACGGCATCACAATGTATTGAAAGCAGCCCCATTCGGTAACAAAAGTTGTCTTATGGCGGTCTTCTTTGGCAATGCATATCTGATGGTAGCCGGAGAACCCATCTGTGAATGAGTACATCTCCTAGCCACCCACTCCTTCAAGCACTTCATCAGTAAATAGGGTCGAAAAGGGGTCATGCAAACAGGGATCGTTCAACTTTCGTAAATCCACACAGATGCGCACCTCCCCAGTTTTCTTGTCCTGCACCACCATAGGATTGATCCATTCGGACTCCTTGACTGGTTCGATGATACCAGCATCCAACATGCAATCAAGTTCTGCCTTGACCCTCTCCTTATGTCGCATATTTAGCCGATAGGGTCGCTGCTGGACTGGCTTAGCATTGGGTTTTAATGGAATCTTCATCTCCCCTAAATCGCCTAAAATCCCCTTCATGTCATAAAATTTTGTCGAAAATACATCCTGAAACTCGTGGAGCATATCAGTGACCTTGCTTATCAGCTCATTATCCCAGTAATCCCCGACATTTGTGAACTTCAGAGTGTCTTCTGTCCCAATGTTAATCTTGCAAATTTTCAGTGGCTGACTGATAGGATCGCTTGGTGCATCAGGTGGCACCACAGTACGACTTCCTTCGGATTCCGGGATATTCACATTCCACGGATCATCACCATCTTCTGGCCCACCACTGATATTGAAGCATTCCATGAGAGACTGCATCTAGCAATGCACATGTGGATATACAGGATAGGCCATTGGGACAACCTATAGAATTACATCACGAATGCGCTGTAATGCATTATTGACCTTGGGATCGACATCCACAAAACTGAATGTATGGTTAAAACACACGGTGAGCTCCAACCAAGTATAAATTTCCCCTCGCAACTCAGCTGCAGTATACCATGATTGTGGAATCTCATCCAAAGTATGGATAAAAACATGGACCCAGTCATCTTTTGGTCGTGATACCCATAACCACTGACACTCCATTAAATGACCACCAGGGTCGTCCTGACCATCATACTTCCTAGTGTGGTAGACCTCAGTATCACCAAAGCATACCATCATCAATCTTCTGCATTTCGACTAGCCATCAATTGATGCCTTATGTGTTTCCCACCAATGTGCTGGAGCAGCCTTCAATGCTTCGTTCAATGCCAACAATTGCTGAGGTTCGAAAACTCTTTCTTCGAACTCTGTCAGAAAGTCAGATAAGCCAAGCAGCCCTTCATATGTTGGTAGTGTAACTGTTTCAGTTGCAATACGACATACTGACTGTGTAACCAACCCGCACTTACGGAGCGATACCTCGTGCAAGTGATTCTCCCAATATTCTAACACATCATCAGAGTCGGAGAACATAGAGCTGTCGCTGTGCCATCCAAGCTCATTGTTGGTAGTCGGATGGATATAATCTTCAGAAATGTTGAATGCATGGTCTGATCCGTTGGGATCACCGTCCTTCACTAGCTCTATGTAGCGGCGTCCTTCATCCGGATCCAACGGGGCGATAACTCTGAAATCGCGATTTTCAAAAGTCATCATTTGTCACTTGAAGTTGATTATAGCTCCACTATCATTAGCCCATCCAATCCCTAGTAGTGCTAGATAAGAGCTTCCGCCCTCGACTACTTCTATTACATCAAAGCCGGCATATGTTTTCATTCCCTCAATGTCCACCACCATTCGTGGAACTCTCCTAATTGGTGTCACCTTAGCATGATTAGCTAACTGGAGATGTACAGGAGACCAGCTCAATGGGGGGCTCCCCATCTCCTGCCAAGCCTACTTGGTCAAGATGTTGACATCCGAACCAAGGTCCAGAATAATTGAATCAACATCATAGTCGCCAATTTGAATATTCATCCACATCTCCTTACCCGTCTTCCATCGTTGCGGGGAATTAACCGTGAGCTCCTGTCGATCCTCGGTCGGTCGTCGCAACAAGGCTTCAATCGCAACAAGAGCATCGGGATCTCTTGTCGAGGACAAACAATGTTCCAAAAATGCTCGAAGCGTGTTGGACCATTGTGACGGACCAGCCTCCGAAGTAGCATCAAAAGTAGAGGGCATGTCATACACAACAGCTTTACCTCCGTCGTTTTCTAGTGCACGTCGTGTTTGAATAAATGTCTCCCGCTCCTCATCAATGTCAAATGCTACCTTCTTTTGTCCGGCTAACCTAATCATTGAGATGTCCACTCCAGTTGTCTTTCCGTCGCGAGTGACCACAGCAACAAAAGCATCTTGCAGTATTGGCTCTGCAGAAATTGTTGCGATGTTTGCACACTGGGTCTGGTTCAGCGACGGATTACCAGGTGGGTTCACATTCTGATTCTGATTCTACCGCATATACTGGTTCTGCACTAGTTGCTGCACTTGGTTCTAGGTGGATTGTTGCGCCTAGGGCTAGGTCTGCAACTGGAGATTATTTCCTGCTTGCCATCGTGCAATCAACTGTGGACAATTCTCAACCGTGTGATCATTAACAAAACAGAACGTACACAGGTGCTGCAGTGTGATGAACCTGCAATAATTAATTAATGCAATTACACGAGATATCAGAAATAATAGAACTTAGAATCACTTTTATATTGATCATGGGCCACTTCGAGGGGGCAACCTCCTTTGAGCAAGCTCAATACAATTAACTTCACGGTGCCTTCAATGACCTCAACACACACTTATATACTAAGTCTATGCCCAATACTATGAGTCAAAACCATGGGACATATAATACTACGGGACGACTTACAAAGCATATGCGTCCAATACTATGGGCTAATATAAACTACGGATCAACAAATACTACGGGACGACATACAAAGCATATGCGTCCAACAACAATATACTAACATGGTAAAGAGAAGGGTTGACATAGGTTCCTAACATCCCCTCTCCCTTAGAAAAAGCTTTGTCCTCAAAGCTTTGGTTGGAGAAATTGCTGCAGAATCTGAAGGAGTGGTTCCCCGGTAGCATCCTTGGGTTGCATTTCGGGCCACTAACGCCTTTGGAGTGTCAAGGAGGATTGCTTGGAAGGCTGTAGATGAAGAAGAACCCTGTCAGCTGCGTGGAAAATGTGCTCAGAATGGTGCTGATTGACTTGTTGTTTCAGGTGAATTCTGGCCATGTGAAGATTGTCCTGGAGAATGAGAAGAATCTGATCACGGTTTCAAAGAACCAAGTCAATTTCCTGAACTAGGGAGCTACTAAGGGCGTATGGAAGAAGAACTGGCGGCATTTTTCCATAGACTGCTTCATATGGTGTCCTTTGAGATGTGGTATTGTACCACCAAAGCACTGCTAGGAAATCCATAGAAATAGTTGGCCAAAGCTGTGGAGGGATGGGCAAGGGTTTGGGCAATCCCGAAAGGAGTGTCGTTTCACCCTTGTTGACTTGGAAAGTATCATCGTCAGCCACCATCTGTTGAATTTTCATTTTTAGTCCCTGCCAAAAGAAGTTACATTGTTCCCGGTCATACATTTTGCAGAACCCAGAGTACCCTGTTGATGAAGAAGCATGGAGTTCATAGAAGAGATAGCCTTGTTGAACATATTGCAACCAATTTGGAACAAGCAAAGAAAGAGCTGTAAGAGAAACTGGGTCATCAATTGTGCGAGAAGGAGCATCTTCCACCATATTGTCCTTACCCTTCTTGTAAGTGATCACATAGGGATAATCCATGAGTCGGATAACCCATTTCAGGTGTGTTGGGGAGGAGACCCATTGTTCTAGAAATTTTTCCAGACTCTGGAGATCAGTCTTGATGCAGAAATAATTCCCTAATAGGTAGGGATGCCACTTCTGTACTGCATACAAAATAGCCATCATTTCCTTCTGATAGGTAGATGTGGCTAAATTCTTACCAGAAAGATCTCTTGAAAGCAGCAAGCGCATTGGTTCAGCAAAGATACCTGCATATATATCTAAGGAAGTAGTGGAGACTATTGATGGGTGCATCTGAATGGAATTGAGCTGAGCGATGACACCATGTGAATTCTTCTTAAGGATTTTTTCCAGACAATGTGAACTGATGATGCAGAGAGACCCTGTTTGTAAGCCCATAAATTTGTGTTGTGCCCCATTGACTTTAAACTGCATCCAAATTTCAGCAAAATCCCATAAGATGGGGCCAAGTGTGCGTAACCATTGAATTCCCAAAACCACATCACATCCGCCTAAGGACAAGGCAAACATGTCAGAGCATAGGTTATAATATTCCATAGAGATACGCACATTGTGACACTTCCCCTTGCAAGGTAAGGTGCCCCCATTGGCAACCATGACTTCAAAGTTGGAGCAAGGATGGACAAAACAATCAGCCTGTTTGGCAATCCGAGGGTCAATGAAGTTATGAGTGCTACCAGAATCAATGAGTATGGTAAGAGGGAGCTTCTTGAAGTATCCCCTGACCCACATTGTTTGTGGGGTGGTGATGCCGGTTACAGCATGGAGAGAGATCTCGGGTGGGTCGTCCTGAGATGGGGTGTCAACAGGCGGGTGTTGAATGTCGACCTGATCATCTATTGTATCTGTAGCTTCTTCACCAAGTTCTAAGGCAGGCGGAGAATCCACATCCAAGAGATAGAGCTTTTGTTGAACACATCTATGTCCCCGAGTGAATTTCTCATCACAATTATAGCAAATCCCTTTTTCTCGGCGTGCCTGCATTTCTATTTCAGACAAATGCTTGATAGGAGTTGGTTGAGGAGCAGGCGTGATGGGAGGTCGTTGGGAACCCATATTGCTGAAGGGAACAAAGGTGGGTTTGGAGCATTGTTGAGCTGCGATCTTGTCCTCGGCCAGCTTAGCCAACCCTAGGACTTCCATCATTGTGTTGGGACAAAACATTTTGACCTCTGAGCGGATTTCATCCTTGAGACCACTGATAAAATAACTCCTGTAGAATTCATCAGACAATCCTTCTATGTGATTAGCCAATTTCTCAAATTCTGTCTGATACTCTCTCACTGTTCCAATTTGGTGAAGTTTAGTGAGTGCTCCTGTGAAATCATCAAAAGCACTAGGACCAAATCGTGGCAAAATGAGTTAGCAAAAATCTGTCCAGTTTGGCTCAGGATGAGCTTTGATGTACCAACGGTACCATTGAAGGGCTTCCTGTTCCAAATGAAAGGATGCAAGTGGAACTTTCTAGGCATCAGAAGTATTATGCAGACTGAAATATTGTTCTGCTCGATATATCCATCTAGTCGAATCAGTACCATTGAAGCGAGAAAAATCAAGCTTCGGCCCAAGAAAATTGCTGGAAGAAGAGAACCCGGTGGCTACAAAAGATTATGGCTGTCTAGTATTGTTCATGGCTGAATGCTGAAGATGGAGGTTGAGAAATTTTTCATCCAAATCTTGGAGTTTGGTTTGGATGGCTGCAAGTGCTTCCTTCATGGTGTGTGCTCCTACACGGGTGACAACCATAACCATGGTTTTTTTTTTTTTTTTTTTGGTGGAATGGGTAGAAAAACACAAACAGAAGCTGATTTAGTAAAGGGAAATTTGGATTGGGGAAACAATCTGATGGGTAATTGGGGTTTGACTAGATTTTGGACACTGTCGAAATGACAAGAAAGCAAAAAAGGGGATTTCAGAAGCAGGGTCATAGAATGAGAAAATTTGGCAGAGAGGGACAAAGAAGCAGAATTCAGAAAGGAACTCTGTGGTAAAATTTGAAGGTGATTGGGTGAAATCTGAGGAAGTTATGGCAAACCCTAAAAATAGACAAATGTGGGATTTCGGGCTTTGGGAAGGGGAATTGAGGATAGGGTCCTCAGGAATGAAAGATGCAGAATGGGATGACAGGGGTTCCTCGAAAATTTCAAGGGAAACAGAGTGAAAACAAGGGAGATATGGAGAAAAAACTGGTTTTTTTTTTTTCCAGAAATGGATCGGCAACAGCGGCGCAACGGCGCGGAAGGAATCTGAAACGGCGACTGGATCTGGAACGACTTTCAGAATAGATCTGAAATGGCTGGATCTGGAGTGGAAGTGATCGGAAACAGTTCAACTGAAAATAGATATGGACCCCAGGTATGTACGACTTCCTAACAGTTCAGGTGTTTCACTCGGCCACCAATGTTGTCTGACGGCTTGTGTATTGGGGCAGTACCCCTCACTCCATGGCTCTAGTAAAACTGATAACCGCTTTGCCACAAGCGATAGCTCTTGGTTTACCTCACGGGTGGGAACTAGTCAATCAGGTAGGGGCCGTTGCCCTTTTCGCTGGCAGGTCCTCTCAATGGGCCAGCTACTTTGGGGTTCCTGTGGTACTCCTCACAATGAGTTTTAGGGCTTGTGCCCAAGTACTTCCCACAGTAAAGCAGATAGGGATTATTCCCAAATCCAAAGCTGCAACAGATGCAAAACAAAAATTTGGCAGAAATTCCACCCAACGAGCCCAAGAAAGTGCTCTGATACTAGCTGTGATGAACCTGCAATAATTAATTAATGCAATTACATGAGATATCAGAAATAATAGAACTTAGAATCACTTTTATATTGATCATGGGCCACTTCGAGGGGGCAACCTCCTTTGAGCAAGCTCAATACAATTAACTTCACAGTGCCTTCAATGACCTCAACACACACTTATATACTAAGTCTATTCCCAATACTATGAGTCAAAACCATGGGACATATAATACTACAGAATGACTTACAAAGCATATGCATCCAATACTATGGGTCAATACTATGGGCTAATATAAACTACAGATCAACAAATATTACCGGACGACTTACAAAGCATATGCGTCCTACAACAATATACTAACATGGTAAAGAGAAGGGTTGACATAGGTTCCTAACATGCAGTAGTGGACAGTCTTGTTGATAGTGTCCCCATACTGCACAGTGATAACATTGAACAGGTCCACAACCACCTCGTCCTCCGCCATGACCAAATCCACCACCATGACCTCCCCAGAATCCTCCCTATTGTTGGTACTGTGGTTGATTAAAATGTTGTTGTACTGGTGCCGGTTGCATTCCTTGTCCTTGTGGTGCATACTGTGGTTGCTGTACATATTATGGCTGTTATGGAGCCATTTGCATCAGAGCATATTGCGGCATGAATGGTGGCAATTGCTGCTGTTGAGGTACAAGCTGCATATGCGGTTGAGGTAGCGGCTGGGCTACCTGCGATTGCAGATGTTGTACAGCACGCTGGTCATCCTTTACATAAAACGCATCACACATTCTTTCTTGTAGCAACCCATATGCATGGCAATCCTTGTCGTCATGACCCACCGATTTGCAGAATGTACAATAGAGATTCCTCGAGGTGGTGACCATTTTCTGCATATATGGGCAATTTTCATGACTGTGCACATACACTTGGCAGACGCGACACCATGGCATGCTACCACCATTCAATGGATTTGGCGCTCCTAAAACCAAATAATTGCGGAAGTCTGGGCAATTGTCCTTCGTATGCCCTTCTCCTCGATATCATGTACACCAGACATCTTCACGCTGCTCCTTGCCCTTTTTCAAATCTTGCAGCTGTATAGTTAAGTTAGCGAGCTGTGTTTGTATCTGCGACATCCCGGCTACAGTTTTTCCAATCGGCGACGCCTCCAACCGCATTGCAATTTCTAGAGCTTCACTGGGCATCGAGATATTTTGTTGCATCAATGGTAACCGAATATGTGGTAGCAGTGCCACAATGAACCATTCTTTATGGTGTACAGTGCTCATATCAAAACTAACCTTTGCCATCAGTGTCTTGAATCATTGGTCGAAATCCCATACTGTCTCATTGGGATACTGCTTAATTTCTTTCAATTCTGTAATATATTGAGCCTCAGACTTGGCCTTTCTAAATTCAGCAATCATCCCATCCCGAATCTCATCCAACGATTTCTCTGGGGCTCTTGTAGGGACTAGAACAAACTTCATAAACAAATCTAATGGACGACCTTGCAGAGTCGTCGCTAACTGTCCTTTTTTAGCAGCATCATCGGTGATTTGTTTTATAATCCAGACCACTTCACACAAAAACCAATACTATTGTGGCTTGTCTGTCCCACTCCCATTGAACAACGGTAACTTAGCATCATCTCTCTCCATTCTTGGCTTCCTTCCTCCTTTCGTTGTACTACTACCAATTAACTTCTGTGGGATTGACGAACTTGGCGGTGTCAAAGTGGTATTTCTTGCTATCTAAGAGATAGTGAGTGGAGGTGTGGGTATGTTGGTGCTGGGGTTTGGTCCTGCCTCTATCCTGGGCGTAGCCTGGTTGTACTTGTTAGGACTGTGAGGTCGCTTCGTCCCGTGTGGTATTCCTTCATAGTCTTGCGGTTCAATCGCAGTAGGACCTTCCCCTGTCCTCTACCTTTTCTCCTATCGAAAACTCACTCCTCCTCTTGTAAGACCACTCTCTTCCTCGACTTCTCTCACATTCTCCTCATGACCTGCACCCATCTACCCCTTATCATTCCATATACAACTCCCCAATCGTCGTGGTACCCATGGCCTCCGCTCACCAGGCTGTCTACTGATCAAGATGCATCTTCAATATACCATTTTCACAAATAAGCATCTTGATCGACAGTTGAAGCGACAGTAAAAACTTGCCCCGAGGCTCACGGAAAAAGTATCTTTCAGCTTCACTATAGGACTTCTGAGTATCAACCGCAAACTCTGTGATATATCCCTTTAGGATTCTATCGAACCACACTTCGACAGCCCCTGATGCTTTATTATCAACTTCCTGCAGTTCTTGAATCAATTCGAGGGTCCAGGTTGTCGGTTCACCACCTTGGAAGCTCCTTTTCTAGAATGTCAACTTTTCCAACCATTCGAACAATAGGACCGGGAACTTACAAAAGAACCATTCATGCGGATCGTCGTGAATGTATCTATCTACCCACTATCCTACTATCAATTGAGTGTTTCGGCTTTCCTCTTCAGCGACTTCCTACAACTTCTGGCCAAACCATTCTTGGATCTCCGGCTTTGTCAGGTGCCACAACATCTCCTCCTTTCACTTCGAACATGGTCCCGGCAATGAAACCATTTGTTAGAGAAATTCCAGTTGACAGGGGTTCCGCTCACTGTCGACACATACTGCAATCTCCATGGCCACTGGCCTAGACAGGTTTTATCCCACCTTGCAAAACCTGCAAAGCAGATGAGGTCTCACCCGAGGCATCCAAGAAGAGCAGATGGAACCATGTTTCCACCGAATGAAGGAGGATGGTTGTGGCTATAATACTTAAACTTATTGCATAATTGGGACAGAGATTTCTAAGCATTGAACATGGTAATTAAAGCAATATTCAACCAAGACATTCATCATTGCAATGATAGTAATTGTAAAACAAGTATTGCATCAAAGAAGCATGACATTATTTGTATAGTGCAACATCACATTACCATAACTGAACAGATTGAACACAGAGATTGTACCAAAATAGCTTCATCATATTATTATTGTCGACCCATATACAATTTCTCTACAAAAACTAGATCTCCGCAATGACTCTTGACATCAAAAGAGACCCGGAAGACACACAACCAACTACAAAGCTTCGCATAATATCTCCAACATTCAATTGTCCTCCTCAACACTTACAATTCTTATCTATATATAGGCTTCTTCCTTACAACTCTTGTCCACTTTCTAACAACTTGTTAACCGACACTATGGACAATTGACTCAATATCTAACTGAGCTAGTCCAAAAATGACCAAAAACCCGCACTCTACGGTATAACTGACTCAATAATACATAATATGTGGTCCAAATGACCCAAAACCCGTAATCCGCAATACAATTGACCCACACATGCACAAAATAATCTTTCACACATTGCCTTTCACGCCATCTTCTGCCTTGTTGCAGCATCAGAGATGCTGCAATATCATCTTACCAAACTGCCTGCCAACAAGAAACGTGATGATGACTGTATCTATGGCTTGTCTGGTAGGTATTGCTTCGATCCATTTAGTGAAATAGTCAATGGCAGTCAGTATCCACTTGTGCCTCCCAGAGGAGTTGGGGAAAATTTCACCAATGAAGTCAAGCCCCCACTGCTGGAAAGGGGCTTCTACAGATATTTGTTTCAGAGGCAATGGAAAGAACTTCCTCTTTCCTTCAAAAACTTGGCATTCATGGCAACTGGCTATTTCCTTATAAGCATCCTTGAACATAGTAAGCCAATAGAACCCTTCCCTGAGAATTTTGTTAACAATGGCTTTCCAGTAATGATGCCCTCCACGGACTCCTTTGTGAAACTCTTTCAATGTTTCTTTGGCCTCATCTTCCACAATGCAATTCAAGAGGACACCCCCAAGGTCTTTCCAATAAAGACAACCATTCAATATGAAATACTTCGTAGCCTTCATCTTGGTGGATCTATCTTTTCTTATTCCCATCTCAGGGGGTGCTTGCAAGTTCTGCAAAATGTATACAACATCAGAATACCAAGGAGAGGACAGGAATTTGTATAATACCTGAGGTAGTGGATCTTGGTAAGTTTCTCCTTGTATGTGTGACAACAGGTTCATACTCATTGAATTCCAATTTGACTCATCCATGAGCCTAGCCAGCCCTTGTCCCTTAATAAGCTTAGTAGGTTTGATCTCCATATCATATTCCAATAGCGTGGCTATCCACTTTTCTCTTCTACCTTTTGGATTAGGTTGTGTCAATATATCTTTCACAACAGCATTGGGAACATAAGCTACAACATGGGCGTATAAGACATAAACTCTGAAATCCTTCAGAGTTTTGATCATGGCATAGGCTTGCTTTTCCATAATGTTGTACTTGAGCTCAACATCTCTGAGAGCCTGTTGTGGCCACAATAGATCCCATGCTTAACTAAAGCACGGGAGCCTCATTTCTAAGTAAACGCAAAAACGTTTGGGTAAGTTCTTTCTAAACACCAAATCCTGAAGACCCCTTACCCATGCTTTTAGTCTGCATGTTTGCCAAGATTTTGATTTATTTTTCTAAGTGTTTCAGTCTGGAGAAAACCTTAATTTTTGAGTGTTTTATTGTTTATTTATTCCAACCCGAAACCTGACAGTTGCGGGTTGCGGGATTCCATTTTTATTTGTTTTCCGGTTATGTCAACCCGAAACCCAAAACCCGACAGTTGTGGGTTGCGGGTTCTTCCTTTTAATAATTCTGGGATATGCTATCCCAAAACCTTAAATCCGAAACCCGCTACTGCAGCTTTCGACTTTTGGGACTTCATTTTATTTTCATCATTTTTGTGTGTTCCCGAAACCCAAAACCCAACAATGTCGTGTTTCGGGATTCTGGAAAAGGTTTCATTTTTGTTAACTATTATTCTGTTTCCGAAACCTGAACCCTGAATTTCAGGAATTCGTTTTGTGCCTTTCTTTTGGATTACGATTCCAAAACCTGAACCCGACCTTTCGGGTTGCGGCTTTCGGGAACCTTTTTTAAAAATTTTGTGAATAAAGCACCAACGGTCCGATCTTGAATCCCGATTCAGGTAATCTGAGTCGTTCATCCACTCCGATCGCACAGTCAGGATTTAGTCTTGTAAATTTGATAAATAAGGGTTTTTCTATTTTTCTTTTATCATTTTTACTATCAAAATTACCGCGTTGTGCCGATATTTACTGTGATTTTGGTTGCTAAGGGTCGCTATTACCGGTTTTTCAATTATTTTAGTTTGGGTTGTTGTCGTTGTTGTGTTCTGTGTTCAGTAGTTTGGTTGTTTTGGATTCAATAATGACCTTCTTCTGTTGTTTGATTGGGCTCCAAAAGGCTTTGTAAATTATACCTTTTAGTCTCTCAGGAGTCGCTTTGGTAGTTCTGTTAAATCGGAGATCTGGATCCGGTTTGACAGGTGAACTCAAGTTGACATGTTTGAACGTGCTAAACTCCTTGTCTTCGTATTTTCGCAGTCATCTCTCTCACCATAATTTATGTTTTCCTCCCAATTTTAGAGTCATGATTATTGCTGTGATTAGATTTGTAATGATGAGCTTTCAAATCCAGTGTCAGTCATGCGAGTCTCAATTGGATTTGTACTTTCGCATGGATCCAGATCTGGTTGACACACGTTATAGCTCATTTCGTTATTGTCTGGATGATTGCAGTGTCCTAATGGTAATAATTTGATCATTCTGACTAGTTATGCTCAATCATCACCATCCTTTCAGTTGGCCTTAAATTGGTAACAAGCATAAAACCTTTAGTTCATCCTTTGTATTCTTTAAGAGGAAAATTTGCATGTTGATGTTGTAAGTTTCTTCTTGACGCATTTGGTATGAGCAACATGCAGACAAGAAATCAATCCCTTGATGCATGTTTTGAAGATGAAGAACTTCAACCGTTGCTATATCAAGAACCTATGTCACCACCTTTTGATGCAGGTATCCCTAATGTGAGTAGCAATAGCGAATAAGAAGATTCTGAAGCTCTGTCTGTCTGCGTGCAGCTCCTCAAGAAGAAGGAAAAGAAATATCCTGGAGAGCCGATTGATAAAGATGACACTATTATACGAGATTTTATAATTAACGAAGAACCTGATATTCCGCCAACTCCTTCTGAGGTGGACCCCTTGACAGATTTCTCTTTTTTTGAGGATGTCGCTCATAATCGAGAAATTCCCGTGGAAGATACTCTAGAAGTCGAACCGCCCATTGCTGATACTCATCAATTAAGCCCTGAATTTTTTATATGTCACGAGGAACTTTTTAATTAGAAGGTGGATCCCTGAAAATTAGTTAGAGGAAAGGTCATTAAAATCATGTAAGTCGGGAAAATGGCAAGATTTCTTGGATCCATAGTTTGATCTGATTTTTGTAATTCCTGTTTTTTGGGGAGTCCCAACCAGACGTTTTGTAATTTCCTATTTAACAAGCAATGCTTCTCGTAGTTAAGGGTTTGGGGTTTTGGAGTTACACATCAGTGGGAGAAGGGACTGGGATACTTTGTTCATCGGATCTTTTGTAATTTATGTACAAGACTCTTTTAATACAGTAACGTTATCTTTTGATCTATCTCTTGTTATTCTTCAAGTTTATTTGATAATTACTGGTTGTGTACTTCATATTGTCATCTACAGTGAATGATGTCATTTTGCATATATACGTAATGTATGGATCTGTTATATTGGTTTCCGTGTATGACTAATTAATGCTGTGAAGTATTTTATTGAGTTTATTCAATATCAATACTTTCTTTATCGATTTCTGCAAATGATTCGTTGCACACAATAATCATGGTTAATTTTTCAATTGACAGAATGATTACAGATTGAATCTTGAAAAGGATTAAGTACTTGAATTATTGTCTTTTAATTTTCATTAATAGATGGTGACTTAAGTTAATACGTAACACATCAAAGACATTTATGTTGAAGGTGGTAATTTACTTGTTCATCATACCTCAAGGTTGATCTGCACAATATCAAGCTTTCTTTTTAGGGTAGGACTAACTTAGATTAGTTTCCTCTTCTAAACTAGGTTAGGTTAGGTTAGCTTTACCATTTTCACACCCTTGTTTTCCTTGATTGGAAAACTGACCTAATTGGTCGAATCACCAACTCTTAGAGTGCCAGCAAAGGCCGAATATCTGTGGAGGATCACCATACCAAACAGGTTGGGGATAGAACTGCCCTTGTGCAGGGTCTTTCAAAGCCTTTCAACTTGGGTTTTCTTCCTCTGTTGGGAGCCTTGGAACCTTTCCAACACCTTTGCATCTAACCTACACAACCGAGGCCTCAACAGATCCCTGCTGAAGAAAGCTATGGGCTTCTCATCTCCTTCCTGATTTTTCTGTAAAAGCACACCTGCTATGGAATGCTCAGAGATGAAAGAAAACATAAGAAATTCCTTGTCAAAGTTTGGGCTGATCAATACAAGTGCTTCAAAAATTTCTCTCTTTACATCCTCAAATGCTTTCCTAGTTTTTGCAATCCATCTGACTTGATTGTCTTTCTTAAGCATGCAGGTGATCGACCTCATTATTTCTGCAAAATTAGGGATAAATTTCCTTATGAAGCTCACTGTGCCCAGAAAGGATTGGACCTCCTTCTTACTCCTGGGGAGATCAATTTTTTGTATTGCATCTTTTATGTCTGGGTCAATTGTCATCCCATATTTAGATATTATGTGGCCCAGTAGCTTACCCTCTTGCATGGAAAAATTAGACTTTTTAGGGTTAAAAGAGATTCCAAATTTTCTGCACTTGGTGAACACTTGGTGCAAATGTTTCAGATGTTCTGCATCAGATTTAGAATATACTGTGATGTCATCCATGTAGACCACCACAAATTTGTATTTTTATCCTGCAAAAGCTATGTCCATAGCTCTTTGGAAGGTGGCACTTGCATTCAACAAACCGAAGGGCATTTTAGCATACATGAAGGTTCCCCAAGGTGTGGTAAAGGCTGTCTTGTTCTAGTCTTCTGGCTGCACCTTAATCTGATTGTATCCTGAAAATCCATCCATCATGGACATTCTTGTTGCCCCTACAACCTTTTTCAAAATGTGGTCCATTTTGGGAAAGGGGTAGTTATCCTTTAGGGACACCTTTTTGAGTTTTCTAAAATTAATACATAGTCTGATTTCACCATTATTTTTCCTCACTGGGACTATGTTGGCCACTCACTATGAAAAACTCAAAGAGACTATGATTTTGGATTCATACAACCTCTTGACGAACTTGGCGGTGTCGAAGTGGTATTTCTTGCTATCTAAGAGATAGTGAGCGGAGGTGTGGGTACATTGGTGCTGGGGTTTGATCCTACCTCTATCCTGGGTGTATCCTGGTTGTCCTTGTCAGGACTGTGAGGTCGCTTCGTCCCATGTGGTATTCCTTCGCGGTCTTGCGGTTCGATTGCAGCAAGACCTTCCCCTGTCCTCTACCTTTTCTCCTGTCGAAACCTCGCTCCTCCTCATGTAAGACCACTCTCTTCCTTGACTTCACTCACAGTCTCCTCATGACCTCCACCCATCTACCCCTTATGATTCCATATACCGCCCCCCAACCATCGCGGTACCCATGGCCTCTGCCCACCAGGCTGTCTACTGATCAAGATGCATCTTCAATATACCCTTTTCACAAATAAGCATCTTGATCGACAGTTGAAGTGACAGTAAAAACCTACCCCGAGGTTCTCGAAAAAGTATCTTTCAGCTTCACTATAGGACTTCTAAGTATCAACCGCGAAATCTGTGATATAGCCCTCTACGATTCTATCGAACCACACTTCGATAGCCCATGATGCTTTATTATCAACTTCCTGCAGTTCCTAAATCAATTCGGGGGTCCAGGTCATCGGTTCACCACCTTGGAAGTTCCTTTTCTGGAATGTCAACTTTGTCAACCATTTGAACAATAGGACCGGGAACTCACAAAAGAACCATTCATGCGGACCATCATGAATGTATCTATCTACCCACTATCCTACTGTCAATCGAGTGTTTTGGCTTTCCTCTTCAGTGAATTGCTGCAACTTCTGATCAAACCATTCTTGGATCTCTGGTTTTGTCGGGTGCAACAACATCTCCTCCTTTCACTTCAAACACGGCCCCAACAACGGAACCATTTGTTAGCGCAACTCCAGTCAACAGCGGTTCCGCTCACTGTTGACACATACCATAGTCTCCCTGGCCACCGGCCCGGACAGGTTTTATCCTACCCAGCAACACCTGCAAAGCAGATGAGGTCTCACCCAAGGCATCCAGGAAGAGCAGACAGAACCATGTTTCCACCGAATGAAGGAGGATGGTTGTGGCTATAATACTTAAACTTATTGCATAACTGGGACAGATATTTCTAGGAATTGAACATGGTAATTAAAGCAATATTCAACCAAGACATTCATCATTGCAATGACAGTAATTGTAAAACAAGTATCGCATCAAAGAGGCATGACATTATTTGTATAGTGCAACATCACATTACCATAACTGAACATATTGAACACAGAGATTGTACCAAAATAGCTTCATCATATTATCATTATCGACCCATATACAATGTCTCTGCAAAAACTAGATCTCTGCAATGACTCTTTACATCAAAACAGACCCAGAAGACATACAACCAACAATAGAGCTTCACATAATATCTCCAGCATTCAATTGTCCTCCTCAACACTTACAATTCTTTGTTAGAAAAACAGGATCGTAGAGCAATAACAATAAACATAAATGCAAATATAATCACACATACACATTACAAGAGAGACACAGATATATCGTGGTTCACCCAACTTGGGCTATGTCCACACTGAATTTGCCAGTCCTTATTATTATTACCGTCCAGCAAGGTGAAGGGATACAACCTGCAGAACAGCCGCTGCACTTCCTCTTCACTGTCTCACGGTCTCTCTCCTAATCTTAGATATCTTTACAATGCATAAAACCTAATACATCATGCCCTAACCGTATTACAAAGTATTCTTTTATAGGGGAAATACAATAGGAAAATACCATGGGTTACCCAAAAACATGGGCCCGTAAACAGGTGGTGAAAACAGCCCGAACCCCTAAAAATGCAGAATGGGTGTACAGTCCTCCGGGGTGCACGGCTAAGACAATATCATCTATGATACTGGAAGATCTGGCTCCAAAAACAACATTCTTATCTATATATAGGATTCTTCCTTACAACTCTTGTCCACTTTCTAACAACTTGTTAACCGACAGTATGGACAATTGACTCAATATCTAACTGACCTAGTCCAAAAACGACCAAAAACCCACATTCTGTGGTATAACTGACTCAATAATACATAATATGTGGTCCAAATGACCCAAAACCTACAATCTGCAGTACAATTGACCCACACATGCACAAAACAATCTTCCTCTCGTCGCCTTTCGCGCCATCTTCTGCCTTGTTGCAGCATCGGAGATGCTACAATATCATCTTACCAAACCGCCTGCCAACAAGAAACGTGATGATGACTGTATATGTGGCTTGTCTGGTAGGTATTGCTTCGATCCATTTGGTGAAATAGTTAATGGCAGTCAGTATCCACTTGTGCCTCCCAGAGGAGTTGGGGAAAATTTCACCAATGAAGTCAAGCCCCCACTGTTGGAAAGGGGCTTCCACCAATATTTGTTTCAGAGGCAATGGCAAGAACTTCCTCTTTCCTTCAAAAACTTGGCATTCATGGCAGCTGTCTATTTCCTTATAAGCATCCTTGAACATAGTAAGCCAATAGAACCCTGCCATGAGAATTTTGTTAACAATGGCTTTCCAGTAATGATTCCCTCCATGGACTCCTTTGTGAAACTCTTTCAATGTTTATTTGGCCTCATCTTCCACAATGCAATTCAAGAGGACACCCCCAAGGTCTTTCCAATAAAGACAACCATTCAGTATGAAATACTTCGCAGCCTTCATCTTGCTGGATCTAGCTTTTCTTATTCCCATCTCAGGGGGTGCTTGCAAGTTCTGCAAAACATATACAACATCAAAATACCAAGGAGAGGACAGGAATTTGTCTGATACCTGAGGTAGTGGATCTTAGTATGTTTCTCCTTGTATGTGTGACAGCAAGTTCATAGTCATTGAATTCCAATTTGACTCATCCATGAGCCTGGCCAGCCCTTGTCCCTTAATAAGCTTAGTAGGTTTGATCTCCATATCATATTCCAATAGTGTAACTATCCACTTTTCTCTTCTACCTTTTGGATTAGGTTGTGTCAATGTATCTTTCACTACAACATTGGGAACATAAGCTACAACATGGGAGTATAAAACATAAACTCTTAAATCCTTCAGAGTTTTGATCATGGCATAGGCTTGCTTTTCCATAATGTTGTACTTGAGCTCAACATCTCTAAGAGCCTGTTGTGGCCACAACATATCCCATGCTTAACTGAAGCACGGGAGCCCCATTTCTAAGTAAACGCAAAAGCGTTTGGATAAGTTCTTTCTAAACACCAAATCCTGAAGACCCCTTACCCATGCTTTTAGTCTACCTGTTTGCCAAGCTTTTGATTTCTTTTTCTAAGTGTTTCGGTCTGGAGAAAACCTTAATTTTTGAGTGTTTTGTTGTTTATTTATTCCAACCTGAAACCCGACAGTTGCAGGTTGCGGGATTCCATTTTTCTTTGTTTTTCGGTTATGTCAACCCGAAACCCAACAGTTGCGGGTTATGGTTTCTTCCTTTTAATAATTCTGGGATATGCTATCCCGAAACCCAAAACCTGAAACTCGCTACTGCGACTTTCGGCTTTCGGGACTTCATTTTATTTTTATCATTTTTGTGTGTTCCCGAAACCCGAAACTCGACAATGTCGCTTTTCGGGATTTGGGAAAAGGTTTCGTTTTTGTTAACTATTATTCTATTTCTGAAACCCAAACCCCAAATTTCGGGAATTCATTTTGTGTCTTTCTTTTGGATTGCGATTCCAAAACCCGAACCCGACCTTTCAGGTTGTAGCTTTCGGGAATTACTTTTCTCGTTATGTTTTGCAAGTGTGCAATCCCGAAACCCAAACCCGATTTTTTCGGGTTGCGGCTTTCGGGAACCTTATTTTAAAATTTTGTGAATAAAGCACCAATGGCCCGATCCCGAATCCCGATTCAGGTAATCTGAGCCGTTCATCCACTCCGATCGCACAGTCATGATTTCATCTTGTAAATTTGATAAATAAGGGTTTTTCTATTTTACTTTTATCATTTTTACTATCGAAATTACTGCACTGTGCCGATTTTTACTGTGATTTTGGTTGCTAAGGGTCGCTATTACCAGTTTTTCAATTATTTTAGTTTGGGTTGTTGCCATTGCTGCATTGTGCGTTCGGTAGTTTGGTTGTTTTGGATTCAATAATGACCTTCTTCTATTGTTTGATTGGACTCCACAAGGCTTTGTAAATGATACCTTTTAGTCTCTCAGGAGTCGCTTTGGTCGTTCTTTTAAATCAGCAATCTGGATTCGGTTTGACAGGTGAACTCAGGTTGCCATGTTTAAACGTGCTAAACTCCTTGTCTTCGTATTTTCGCAGTCATCTCTCTCACCATAATTTCTGTTTTCCTCCCAACTTTAGAGTCATGATTATTGATGTGATTAGATTTGTAATGATGAGCTTTCAAATCCAGTGTAAGTCATGCGAGTCTCGATTGGATTTGTACTTTCGCATGGATCCAAATCTGGTTAACACACGTTATAGCTCATTTCGTTACAGTCTAGATGATTGCAATGTCCTAATGGTAATAATTTGATCAGTACGACTGGTTCTGCTCAATCATCACCATCCTTTCAGTTGGCCTTAAATTGGTAATAGACATGAAACCTTTAGTTCGTCCTTTGTATTCTTTAAGAGGAAAATTTGCATGTTGATGTTGTAAGTTTCTTCTTGACACATTTGGTATGAGCAACATGCAAACAGGAAATCAATCCCTTGATGCATGTTTTGAAGATGAAGAACTTCAACCGTTGCTATATCAAGAACCTATGTCGCCACCTTTTGATGCAGGTATCCCTAATGTGAATAGCGATAGCGAATAAGAAGATTCTGAAGCTCTGTTTGTCTGCGTGCAGCTCCTCAAGAAGAAGGAAAATAAATATCCTGAAGAGCCGATTAATAAAGATGATAATATTATACGGGATTTTATAATTAACGAAGAAACTGATATTCCGCCAACTCCTTCTAAGGTGGACCCCTTGACAGATTTCTCTGTTTTTGAGGATGTCGCTCATAATCCAGAAATTCCCGTGGAAGATACTCTAGAAGCCGAACCGCCCATTGCTGATACTCATAAATTAACCACTGAATTTTTGATATGTCACGAGGAACTTTTTAATTAGAAGGTGGATCCCTGAAAATCATTTAAAGGAAAGGTCATTAAAATCATGTAAGCCGAGAAAATGGCAAGATTTCTTGGATCCATAGTTTGATCTGATTTTTGTAATCCCTGTTTTTTGGGGATTCCCAGCTAGACTTTTTGTAATTTCCTATTTAACGAGCAATGCTTCTCGTAGTTAAGGGTTGGGAATTTTGGAGTTACACATCAACAGGAGAAGGGACTGGGATACTCTGTTCATCGAAGCTTTTGTATGTACAAGACTCTTTTAATACAGTAATGTTATCTTTTGATCTATCTCTTGTTATTCTTCAAGTTTATTTGAGAATTACTGGTTGTGTACTTCAGATTGTCATGTACAGTGAATGATGTTATTTTGCATATATACGTAATGTATGGATCTGTTATATTGGTTTCCCTGTATGATTGATTAATGTTGTGAAGTATTTGATTGAGTTTATTCAATATCAATAATTTCTTTATCGATTTCTGCAAATGATTCGTTGCACACAATAATCATGGTTAATTTTTCAATTGACAGAATGATTACAGATTGAATCTTGAAAAGGATTAAGTACTTGAATTATTGTCTTTTAATTTTCATTAATAGATGGTGATTTAAGTTAATAAGTAACACATCAAAGACATTTCTGTTGAAGGTGGTAATTTACTTGTTCATCATACCTTAAGGTTGATCTGCACAATATCAAGCTTTCTTTTTAGAGTAGGACTAACTTAGATTAGTTTCCTCTTCTGAAATAGGTTAGCTTATCTTAGCTTTACCATTTTCACACCCTTGTTTTTCTTGATTGGAAAACTGACCTAATTGGTCGAATCACCAACTCTTAGAGTGCCAGCAGAGGCCGAATATCCGTGGAGGATCACCATACCAAATAGGTTGGGGATAGAACTGCCCTTGCGCAGGGTTTTTCGAAGCCTTTCAACTTGGGTTTTCTTCCTCTATTGGGAGCCTTGGAACCTTTCCAACACCTTTGCATCTAACCTGCACAACCGAGGCCTCGACAGAGCCCTGCTGAAGAAAGATATGGACTGCTCATCTCCTTCCTGATTTTTTTGTAAAAGCACACATGCTATGGAATGCTCAGAGATGAAAGAAAACATAAGAAATTCCTTGTCAAAGTCTGGGCTGATCAGTACAGGTGCTTCAAAAATTGTTCTCTTTACATCCTCAAATGCTTTCCTACCTTCCGCAGTCCATCTGACTTGATTGTCTTTCTTAAGCATGAAGGTGATCAACCTCATTATTTCTGCAAAATTGGGGATAAATTTCCTTATGAAGTTCACTGTGCCCAGAAAGGATTGGACCTCCTTCTTACTCCTGGGGAGCTCAATTTTCTGTATTGCATCTTTTATGTCTGGGTCAATTGTGATCCCATATTTAGATATTAGCTAGATAGTAGCTTACCCTCTTGCATGGAAAAAATAGACTTTTTAGGGTTAAAAGAGATTCCAAATTTTCTGCACTTGGTGCAAATGTTTCAGATGTTCTGTATCATATTTAGAATATACCATGATGTCATCCATGTAGACCACCACAAATTTGTCTTTTTATCCTACAAAAGCTATGTCCATAGCTCTTTGGAAGGTGGCCCCTGCATTCAACAAACCGAAGGGCATTTTAGCATACATGAAGGTTCCCCAAGGTGTGGTAAAGGATGTCTTGTTATGGTCTTCTGGCTGCACCTTAATCTGATTGTATCCTGAAAATCCATCCATCATGGACATTCTTGCTGCCCCTACAACCTTTTGCAAAATGTGGTCCATTTTGGGCAAGGGGTAGTTATCCTTTAGGGACACCTTGTTGAGTTTTCTAAAGTTAATACATAGTCTGATTTCACCATTCTTTTTCCTCACTGGGACTATGTTGGTCACTCACTATGAAAAACTCAAAGAGACTATGATTTTGGCTTCATACAACCTCTTTGCCTCTTTCTCTATTAGTGGGAGCAGCATGGGATTCATCCTTCTCAACTTCTCCCTGAATGGCTTCTCTCCTGTCTTGACTGGTATGGTATGCTGGATGGAAGCTGTGTCATATTCTTTTAGGTCTTCATAGCACCATGCGAACACATCAGAAAACTTTCTCATTAAATCCATATAATCCTTTTTGATACCTGGCACCAAAGACTTTAATAGTTTGACCATTTTGGGTTCTTGATTGCTCCCAATGTTACAATCTTCTAATTTCTTCAGGTTTGGATCCACCTTGTGATCTCTGGCCACATCATTTCTAGCACGACTAACCCTTTGGGTATGTAATTGCTCTTTAGCTGCAAAAACTCTTTGCCTCCCAAAGTGGTTTCGAGCTGTGGTGGGTCAGGTTCCCATTCTTCCCCTTCACAGTCCTCTTGATCAATATGGATATTGGAAAACTCCCCACTCACCTCCAGGAACTTCTTTATCTGCTGGTCATCTTCAAATATTTTCCAGTTCTTAGTATTGTTTGGGACAGATGGCCTATGCCTCATAATAATCATGTGAGTTCTGGCAGATACTCTAACCAGTTTTTCTAGCAGATTTCAGGTATTATGCTCTTTAGGAATGAAAAAGATATTGTGCTCTGTGAAGAAATTGTCGAACATGTCCCACACAACATTCCTATAAGCTTTTAGCCTAGGATGCTTATCCTCATAGTTACCTTTCACCTACTGGATTATTAGCTCTGCATCCCCATAGATCTTGATCTTATTAGCTTTGAGGCCTTTGAGTACATCCAAGCTCAATAGTAGAGCTTCGTATTCTGCCACATTATTCGAGCAGTCAAACATTAGTTTGAAAGTATGAAACCTGGCACATGCATTCTTCTCATCTGGAGGGATGATCCATATCCCTGCTCCAGCTCCTTCTTTGTTCACAGCCCCATCGAACCTTATGACCTAGTGATCTTCTTTTTGGGGGGTAGTCATGGTCTCTGTTTCTAATCCTAATTTCTCATTACAGTCTTCTTCCATATGTTTCCCATCATTCTCTGTATTAGCTAAGTTGTCCAGGCATTGTACCCCATCCGTATCATTAGCTTCATCATTTGGTTTAGGTAACTTGGCAGCTTTCGCACTTTCTCCTTCTGAACCTGGATCATAGCAGAGAATTGAGGAACCCACATCTGTGTCTATGGAAAATATGGGGTGGTTATCAGGCATATCCTTGTTGCTTACTACATATGACAACCTATGCTCCCTATACAGCCTTCTGCTTTCCCCAAAGACGGGGATGGTGGCATAAGACATGTCCATCTGCATGGTTCCTTTTAAATTTGCATTCCATGACTTAGAAGACAACATCCCAAACTTAGGTGGAATATTAACCACTACCACATCCATGATCATATTCTTCTGAGGTATATGAGTCAGTGATACCACCATGTATTTTATCATCCCTACACATGGAACTCTTTTAGAATCAAAAGAGAACACATATTTATAGGGTCTGGTTATTTCTAACCCAAGATTCTCCACTACTGAACTTGGCATGAGGTTATGGGAGGCTCCTGAATCAAACATGGCATTATGCAAGATATGGTCATGTATGTTGAGACTAATATAGAAAGGAGGGACATCAATTTCTGAGGCATTTTCCACATTGGGGCCAAATAGAAGAGTGGGCTTGTCATCTTGCAGATTGAGGGTATCAGGCTGCTTTTCTTCTCCAATCCAGGGAAATTTTTAGGGGCGAAATTTCACCAATTGGCCATTTTTTGGGCTTTTTTTCAAAAAATTAATTCGTTATTTGGTCATTTTTAGTCTCTAATATCGCCTATATTTACATAAAATATGTTTTTTTATCATAATATTCGCCAAAATTTACAAGTTTTAGTAGTAAATTGTGTGTTGCATATTTAGTATTCTCCTAGCAATCTATATATATGTTTTTTTGAATCCAAAATAATCGCCTAGAATACTATACTTAAGTATAGTTTTATCATCCTTAAAAAATACCCAATTCTCCACCATTTACTATTTTCAGGATCTGGTCTTTGTACTCTGAGTTTTTGACCAATTCATTCAAGGGGATGGAGATTTTAATCTTAGATATTTCATTCTCCAAACTAAAAGCAATATGGACCTTCTATGCTATTTTGTGTCACCTTCATCTCTCCCTTTTGAACTCTTCTTAGGAGGTTGCTCCCCCTTCCCAAAAGTCTCCTTAGAGACTGCAACCTTTGGGTCTTTTCTCCCAGGGATTTCCTTCCTCAATGGTTGAGAAGAAGATGGATCGGAAGTAGCCTTTCCTTGGTCTACTGTTACTTTTCTACTTCTCAAATTATGTTGCCTCTCGAACTCACAGATGGCATTGTGGATCCCTCTTTGGTAATGGTCAGATTCTGATTCCCCAAGGACATGTTGGCACCCCAACAACTCCCCTTTATTTTTGCAAAATAAAGGGGCCCCCATTAGAATTTTGTCAATAGTTAGCTTTCTATTTTTTATTGATTTGGCAGATAATTTCATGGCTTCCTTTCTTTGATCACTCACTCCTTGTGCTACTTGCTCTTGGGATTGGTTCTTCTTTTCATGAGGATTGGGTGATTTGGATGACCTTAGTTGCTTGAACCTTTTTGGCTTTTTGGATGCTTTAAGTTGATTACCTGCCTTTATTGAGTCCTTTTGAAGTAACAACATGATTTGGTTTGCAAAATCTCAGCAATACTTGCATCTTCTCATTTAACCTTAGCCAATTTCACTATACATATCGCTTTAATAGAATTGAATTATCTTGATAACCTTTCAATACATCAAAGAATGAATTAATATTTTGATTCATGTCTTGACAAAGTGTAAATCAAATAATGCAACCAACCCCTTACTTTTGAATTTGGATGATTTATCAATTTTCTGAGCCATGATATTTCATTTTAAATAGTAAAAATAATGTTTTTTCACCTTACATATGTTTGGGTAAAATAAAATAATTCAATTATAATTAATCAATTATACACCTTAAAGGAATATATATTAAAAATTTATAAACTAATATTGAAATTTTAATTTGAATAAAAGACATTGTGAAATTCTTAGATTAGAACAAGTATTTCATCACTTAATTATACAGAGTTTATTTGATTGATTAAATGATTGACCAATAAAGTCTTTACTAAAAAGATTATGATAAAAACTTGTGGAGAGTAAGAAAATCATTTTTAACGTGAATATTCATTCTCTTAAAGGATTTGATAAAGTTATTACTTACATAATCAAAATATTAATCATAAATTGATATATATATCACTTTTGATAATATCAATTATATATAACTTCATCAAATCATTTGAGTTTATATGCTTTGAACTGTTATATTATTTTTATCATTTGGTGGTTATAGGTTACGATTTTCCTTATATTAAAGATCTTTTAAAACCTTACCCACAATTTAAAATTAATATTAGAACTTCAAAAGCATATTTCTGTTTCATATAGCTTACTTTAAATGAGTTTCTTGATATTTATCTTCTATCATAAATTCATCATATGTTTTGAAAGTTCATTTGCAATTATGTTGTGTTGTCGGTAGACATGTTCAAAAGTGATGTTTTTGAAAAGCTTGATTTTTCCCTGAATTCTGCTACACCAATATTGTAAAGAGATGACATTTAATTGATATTCTTTAAGTGCCCACTTAATAGTCACCTTGGAATCCTCAAATACAGTTAATCCCTGTAGGCCCATGATTGCAGCTACAGTAATAACACACCAAAGCCCAAGTAAGAAGGCACGTGGAGGAACTGAAGGAGTTGTCATTTGGGAAGAATTCTTGGAAATACATAGCTGTGACAGGGATTTGGTCAATCTGTTTGACCATTATTAACTATTAAGGTTTTCATCTTTTTCATGATTATTGTTGTTTTTTTTTTGAAATTTTTTTGCAGTTTTGACTAAACAAACTGTGAACATTGCCAATGTAACTTAACTCTGACATAAAATTACACATAAATCTGCTTGCAGATTTATGAATTATTGTACTTAAAACCTTTCACATCCCAACTTTTTACCTCCACGTAAGGAATGTTTATGCCAACCATTGTTTAAAATATGAGGAATTTATTTGTTTGAAACACCTTTTCTATTTTTTGGGTATAAAATATTCATTTATTTTGACATGAGAAAAGTGGAATTGAGACTTTGGACTAATCTTTTCATGGTGGATTAAACATAAAAGACAGATTGAACCCAAGTTTATATCGGTAGTATCACGTGGAAAGGTAAAGCTAACCAGCAGCAAAACGTGTCTATGATGCCTTGTTTTTCAAGAAATTTTATTTAAAGTTAACTTGAATTAATTAAAAAAGGAAGTTCATAAGTTATATGGAATGCGCGCTTTATCACCATTTTATCAAGTCATTTAATTGACAGAAGTTACATACCAGATTCAAGGCCCAGAAATTCTGAAGAATACAACACCAATGGCAACGCATAGAATAAGCATGGGGTCATGCCAGATATGGAGGACGTTTTCATTCTAAAGATATTCAAACTCCTTCATGCTTACTATATTATTTATTTTCGTCGATGCATGTATATTTTATTATCATGTATGAGTGATAAATATGTTTGTCTTGAACTAACATTGTTTTCAGAATTGGTTTTAAAATTTATATGGTGTTTTTAATAATCAGTTTTATTGTTATTACAAATACTATGTGATTGTATATAACATTGTTTAGCTGAATGGTAAACTTTGTTTTGCCATTTTGTTGGATAACGTTTAAATATAATTTAATTCTGGAAACAATTCGATTAGTTAAATTTTTGTTTTAATTTAAATTTTAAAGTTTTATTTCATAAATGGAAAGCTAAAGTTTAGCAGCTGCTAAATCTGTGTGTTTTGTGTTTTTGAAATTTGCATTTTAGTTAAATTTAGTTTTCATTTATCAAATAGTTTATATCTGATTGTGAGACTCTCTATTCTAGAGAGCAAACCTATAAAGGCAGCGGGGTCTTTGTTCCCGCGAGAGTCAGCTATCTCAAACACACCGGAAGCTGCAGTAAGCGACTTGTGTGGGTTGATTCTCCTTTGTTGGCCTCATTCAGAAAATCCGGCCAGCATGACATCATCTGATTGCAAGGAGGACCGATCATGTTCATCTTTAGTCAAATAGAACTGGGGTTGGATCTGATCAAAGAGATAGATTTGGTCTTCAACCTCTCTATGTTCTTCTTCTTCTTCTATGAGATTCTCAGCAAAGGGCGGTCTAATTGGTTGATTGTCAGGGTTTCTTGGCTCTCTAGGTCTTCCTTGTGGGGCAGGGGGTCTTCTGAGATTGTTATTTCGAGCTTGAGGCTCTGGCTTTTCTCTGGCAAGAGGCCTGCTATCAAGGGAGATCCTATCCACCTGTCTCTCCATAGTTCTCATCATCTGTTCGAATTTGGCATCCATGGATTGGGATGTGGAAGGCTGCACTGCTTCATGGCATCTCTTCTCCTCAGCTTCAGTTAAGTGTTTCATTTTTCCAGAGGCTATCAAGTTGGATTCTACTTCTAGTGCATCTTTCAACATATTAGGGAGAGTGGGAGATATCCTTTCTCTCAGCATGAGAGCAAAGTCATTGTCAAAACAATTGGCAAAATGAAGCTTGGCTACCCCTACAAGGGGTTTTATGTCCACAGGGATAGAATTGTACATTCTAATGAACCTGGATGAGAATTCTTGGACAATATCCATATTGGTTTTCTTTGTGTGCTCATATTGAGTGAGAATTTGGAGAGGGTTTTGTTTATCATGCCATCTAGCTATGAAAGCTTCTTCAAATCTTTCATAGGTATCTATTCCTCTATTTGGAAGGGCTTTAAACCATTTTTTCACTTCCCCTGCTAAACTTTGGAAAAATAACCTCATCTTAACATCATCTTCATCCACCTCTTCTAGGTCTGTGAAATCACTGAACTGGTCTACATGCTGCTGTGCAGAGACTCTTCCATCCCCATCAAATCTCATGAGGCGTTGGGAATAGCCCACATGTAGTTCATCAGGATTTGGTGGGAGGTCCAAAAGAGCATACCTAGAAGCCATGGCTCTTAGGTTTGGCTTGGGGGCAGAGGGAGTTTTAGGAGCAACAGGAGTGATACTCATGACTTGGGTACTTTGGCCAACAGCTTTAGCAAAGGGACACAGGCCACTAGTTTCTTCCTAGGCTTGTAAATTTTCCCACAAAGCACTCGGGAAATGGGTCTGGAATTTCCTTCAGTCGAACATGGTTTCCCTTAGATCAGTCTTAGACCTAGATCTGAATGGGGAAGACTCAGTCCTTGAACTTGGAGGAATGCTTTCTATAACATATGCCTCTTTCTTAGGTAAAGAAAAGGACCTAGCTAATAGAGAAATACCTGCCTGGCTTCTCTTTCCTTTCTTGATGACCTTCTCTGGGTTTGAAGTAACTTTTTGTAGCTTAGGATCCAGGTGAATTTTGGTGGGTACTTTGCTGGGAGCCATACTTTCTCCTAGGTGTCCTCCAATTTGAAAGATGGACTCTCCACAGGAATAATGCAGGATCCTCTTAGCGTCTGACTATTGTTCACCCTCAATAATCAGCTTTGATCTAATACAAATATTTTTTAAGTAAGCTCGATCTCCAGTGGAATCGCCATAATGTAAGTTGGAGTCGCCAGGGAAAATGATACAACCTTGGAACCTCAAACTCTCTATTCACCCTCAGAGGTCTGATTTTACATCGTGAAAACCAGAGATTCTCCCCAGCGGAGTCGCCAGAATGTTATCACCCAATATTATCCTAGGTTCTGGAAGGAAAGACCATGGGGTGACTGTTGCAAACCAATCTTTAGTGGATGGAAACTAGCCCTTTCAACCATAGGGAGGGATCTCCCTTTGAGGCTTCCAGCAACATGATGCAACTTAAAATGGGTTGGGATATCGGTCGAAGTGGTGGCTAGACCTTCAAACAAAGATTTAAAAGGGGTTTTTGGTTGGTTGGAGTTAAGAACAGGAGGACAGTTGGGCATGGAGTCAACTTCGGTGGGTTACTATCATCAATGGCAGGTTTGGGCCGTGATTGCAGGAGCAGGAGGCAAGGTAGACATGGTTCTTTCACATCGAAGTAATCAGTAGATGGAGGTAGAGGAAGGAGACAAGTTCCACTGCAAGGCTAGAGAATTTAGGAATGAATTCTAACCTGCAACTTCAAGAGGAAAAAGGGTGGAATACCTAGTCATATGCATCTGGAGCATGTGGGCATGAATTCCAAACTGTATAATCTTGATCTTTAGGCACTGTAGAAGTAAACAATTAAGGAAAATACAAAGCAAGAACACATACATAAGAAATAACAGACATCAAAACACACATAACAGGAATCTCAAGCACCAAAATCGGGTCTACTCATTGAATTAAGAGGTTGAGTTTAGTACAACGTAGAGAAATAATCTGTCTAAAACAAAACCATCCAACCTTTTGGTCTACTTTGGACCTTGCCTTTATAGGCTTACAAAACAACAAAATATCTTAACTGATTCAAAACATCTTGCACTGGTAATGATGAAGTCGTTCGAGCTAAGCCGCCTGAATCAACAGCCTCCGATTCACTCATGCGCGGAGGATAAGAACCACCTGTGTTGGAAGTGCACCATTGGGCCATGGAAGCCACCTGCTCATCCATTGGATCCGGCCGTTTAGGTTTGATCAAGATAGGTAATAGAAACAGGCCCCTTCGCCGCTCCCAAACGCACCATTCTCTGTGAAAATATCCATTCCCATGACTGCAATTTTCTCGATCCGCAATCGTCCATCCGCAATTTCCCTTCCACAACAGCCTTTTCGCAACGGCCATTCCACAACCCGCAATTCGCCACATGGCATGCAGGGATTGGAACCTTGACCTCGTGCTTTTCTGGACAATTACCTTTCCACAATCCGCAATCCACAATGCAAGATGTGGAATGGAGAAACTTAGTTTTTTGTGCTTCTGAAAATGACCTTTCCGCAATGTGGGATGCAAAAACTATATTTTTCACCCCCTTGAAGGATTGCTCTTCCACAATCCACAATCCGCAATGCGGATTGTGGAATGCGGAAACTTATCTTTTTTGTTTTTTGGTAAATTGCTTCCTGCAATCCACAATCCACAATGCGGATGCGGAACTCGGAAACAGGCTTGCGGAACTCACTTTCAACCGCAGATCTAATCCCACCACTCAATCCTAGCCATCCAATCTTCTTTGGTTGCGGAAGAAGCTCCTGCTACTAGTTTTCCCCATTTTGTTATTGCAGCTAGGTCATTTGGCTTGGATTTGCTTGATTCTTAGCCATTTTTTGGTTTCCTGATGCTTTACTTGATGTAACCGGCCAATGGATGACCTTGGAGCTTTGGGTGGGATTTTTCCTTCACCTTTCCTGGTGGAGACCATAATAAGTGTTAACAGCTAGATTCAGAGTCCTCAAGCCATCGTCACCGATCATGGATCACATTTCCAAAATAAGATGGTGGATGAAGTAAGCACCAATTTGGGATTTCATCATGAAAACTAAACCTCCTACTGTCCTCAATCAAATGGACAAGTAGAGGCCATTAATAAGGTCCTGAAAAACATGATTCAGTGCATGGTAGGCATGCACAAGTCAAATTGGCATTTGATTCTTTTTTCATCCCTTTGGGAATACCATACTTTCATTAAAACTGCAATTGGTTTCACACCTTTCCATTTGGTGTATGGACTAGAGGAAATATTTCCTATTGAGTGTGAATTATGTCTTTAAAACTAGCCATTGAACTTATACCGAACACAACTACTGAGGAAGAACGATTCTTATACTTGAAAAAACTTGACGAAACCTGCCGTGATGCAGCTCTAGCTAATGAAGTGCATAAGAAACACATCAAGGCCCAGTATGAAAAATCTATAAAATCCTGTATCTTCAACGAGGGTGATTTGGTCCTTACTTATGATAAAAAAACACGATAAGATGGCGGAAGGTAAACTTGAGTCCATGTCGCATAGCCCATATATCGTAAAATGTGTCTTGGAAAAGGGAGATTATGAGTTGGTTGACTATTACAGAATATCCTTAGAAGAGCCTCGTGATGACCTCTACCTAAAGCAGTACTATGCTTGATTACTTTGTAAATATAGTACGTCATGTGTGTTTTTGTTTGGTGTGACACTTTCTTTTAGTGTGTTATGGTCTTATCTTGATTTCTGCTTATACCATATTCTTCCTAGATGTGCAAATGGAAACTTGCTATGGATTCACAGACGACACTAGCTACCACACCTGAATCCTCACCTCAGTCGCATGGGTACTCTATTCCCTTGCTGGTGAACTAATAAGCTCAGGAGGAACTTGCCTAGGCCCTACAACTAATAACGTCGTCGAATATCACACGGTGATAGGATTATTGACTGATGCTTTTTCCCTTGGTATGGACCACGTTGTCATCTACCTCGATTCTCAAGTAGTGGTCTGTCATTTGAACTGAGTCTATGCCATCTGTGACCCTATATTACTCCACTTGTTTTGGCGGGTACATCTCTTTGAAAGGTCTTTTGAATCCATTCAATACCTACACATTCCAAGAAGTATGCATACATTTGTCAATTCATTGTCTAATTTTGCATTAGATTGACACTGTTACGAACTTATTTGTATCATAGTTGGATTATCTGAAGAGCCGCCATTTGACAAACATGATGAATGTTTGTGTTCCAGTGTATCAGATGATCCATCCTTTGTGCCTAGCCAGTTTTGGCGAGTTAGTTTTTGTTTTAATTCAAAATGACCATGGCCCCACGGGGTTTGTAATAAGTGTGCTAGTAGGATTTTTGAGTGGTTCGGTCCCCCATGACTTGGTTAAGCAACTAAGGTATTCCAAGGAGTTTTTTCCCTTGTCAATTATACTTTTCCTATAGCCAAGCTATAATCGATGAGGTTTTCCCCCGCTTCCTCCAACGCTAGAATGCCCGATTTTGAAAATTGAACCATGGGGGGTTATTAGAGCCCAACTGATGTGTATAAGCCTACATGACACCATGTATGTCTTAGATGGTCATCTTATAGGGTCCCCGTCCAATAAAAACAATGTCCAAAATTATTTTACCAGACGCGTTGGATTTGGGTTTTTTAATTATTTTTAATAATTAATTTTTCCATAGTTTAAATGGAAAAATTCAATTTGTGATATGTCAGTCGTTCGGGGATGTTTTTCAGTGAATGGAGGCTTGATTCCTAAGCCAAAGTTCATACTTAAACCCTGGACAACTTTATCCTAAGTTTCGGATCGTTACTTAGCCACTTAATTAATAATTCCTCAAAAAATCAATAAAGAGGGTTATTAATTAATTAAATTGAAGAAATTAATAATTGAAGAAAACCCAATTATCTCCAAAATAATCCAAATTGGATTATTTCAGTGGCTAAATGACATGGAATAGAGCATTAAGGAAGAATCCAATCATCTCAGTCATCATCCAATCAAGTATATAGTCGGCATCAGTGATTAGCTCCAAAAGAATTCACCCTCCTCATGTGTTCGAATTTGTGACATGGCAAAAACAGGTTTTATGTGAGAAATGAGTTAAGCATGAGTTACACTTATTTAAATGGTGGGCGCCCTCCTTATGTTATGGCCACCTCATGGGCTTAGCTCTCAATAGAGGCGATTTAGATTTTATTGTAGAACTCCTAGCCTCACCTTCCAAAGATTCATGTGATACTCCTTCACCATTCGAAATTACACATGGCATGCTCTTTGTGTCATATCCCACTAAAATCTCATGCATAAAGCCCTAGCCTTCACTCATATCTCCTTTGGAATTCGAGTTCTCCACTTGGCACATGTTTTAAGGGTACTTGGGATGTATTTATGATCATGGTAGGCGCCTCCCTTGAAGGTAGGACCACATCACTCATGATAACTCCACTTATTTCCTCACATCCTACGTATCCCTCATGCATTAAAGCCCTAACCTTAATGTTTATTCCCTTGATAGCACGAATCTCGACTTGGCATTCAATTTAGAGGTGATTGAGAGGGAGTTAATGCTTTTGGTAGGTCCCTTCCTAAGCTTATGCAAATCACAAAGCTTGCTCCCATGCATTTCGAATCTCCATTCCCCACCTTTTGCTCATTGCATTAAGCCCTATACCCACGTGTTTTCTCCTTAAACCCTCACTCATACCTCCTTTGGAATTCGAATTCACACTTGGCATTTGTTGAAAAGGGTTGTTGAATATGCATTAATGCAAAGGTGGGCGCCCCCACTAATTTCTCAATGTATTAAACCTTGACGGATCACATGTATGTACATTGGAGCTCGAATATCACACATGGCATATGTTTTGTGGTATGGTGGAGTTAACAAGGAGGAGTGGGGGGCGCCTTGCCTAGGTGGAGGCCACCTCCCCACTTTCCATTTAGTACAACTCGAGTTTTTGGGTGAAGTCTAAGCTCCAAGCTTGGATTTGACATAGGATTTGATTGGAATTTGGAGTTATGTCAAGTGCCATCGGCTCTCATAGGTGCCATTTCGAATTAGGGCCTTATAGCTTGTATTTTGTTATAAGAGGAGAGGTTTTCCTCCTCATTCTTCATGGATATTTTTTAGCATGAACATTTTGTCAAATTCTCAGTGTAATATTTGTTTGAATTATTGAATAAAGAAGTGATTTTGGAGGTCCATGCAGGAGTATTTGGGGTTTTCTTTCACATTGTCTTGGTGATATCTGTCTCACCTTGTCTCTTTATTTATGCAATTCAATTTTCAATCTATGTTCTAACCTTGTTTAGAAGTATATTGTTAGGTTTTGTCTATTTGAGAACAAGGTTTTTGTAGGGATCTTCCAAGGTGGAGAACGGCTTAGAGATTAAGCTATTATTTGCTCATCAGTGGTTTTTACTACCTAATCAATTTCTTTTGCAGGTTCCCAAAGCTCTTCTCATTTCAAGAGAAGAAACACATCAAAGAGACTTGCCTCTTCCTCCATCAACAACGGTTTTCTATCAAACTTGGTTACTTGGATCTATGAGTTTCTATCTTCCAACTCTCTAGTTTTCTCTTTGAAACCTTTTTCTTGATCTTGCTAAACCTTTTTTCTTGCCCTAGTTTACTCCTCTACCTTCCTTTCATTTTTCCTCCTTTAGTACCACCTTCTCTTTCTTTTATCTTTTCTTCTCCTTAAGCTTACCTCTTTCCTCTCACCCTCCTACTCTCCTTACCGTCTCGTCCATCATCTTCAAGGTCTCTCTCATTACCCTTTCGTCCACGTTCTTTGACCTTCATCCCCTTTTCGGTTTAGCCCTTAGAATCCTTCAAGTTCTCTCCTTTCGTCCATCTTTAGGAGTCCTTCGAAAAAGCATATAAAAACAAGTTTGTTTAGAGTTAATAATTAGTTTTACTTTCTTTTAAAAAGGGTTTAAACTTAGATCTCATCTTTGCTTTTGCATAGTTAGGATCTTGTTTTTTTTTTGCATTTGTTTATCAAATTTCTAGTTTTGTGCTTAGTTTATTTGCATTTAGATCTCACAAAAAGATAAATTTGCATTTGCATTCTAGAGTTAGTTTCTAGTTTAAATCTCATTTGAAAAATAAAAAAATTAGCATTTCTACTTAGTTTTATTTGATTGATAATTTCTAGATTTAAGTAGTTCCATTATTATTTTATTTTAAATAATGCTAGTGGGTGCCTTGAAGTGAATCTTTTGTGTAGGTACTTGAAAAAGAGGAGAACCTTGAGAAGTTTTGAAAACAAGAAGATTTTTACCCAAAGAAGAGCATCAAAAGACCATAAGGATGATCCAAACCAAGACATTATATACACTCTCCTTTGTAAAAGCCATTAAGGGCTTCTAAGTATCGTTTCCATAGTTGTTTTATTAATCTCAAAAGACCTTGCAAGGGTTTCATTCCCAAAGGCACTTGTAAATCAGTTAATAAAAAGGCCAGGTGGGATAAGGCCTCCCACACTTTGTTTCTCCTTCCCCATTTGGGGAAGATTGTTTCATGCATGCTTTAGTTAGACTTGTTTCAAACTTTCTAGATTAAAGTTTATTTTTGTACTTAGATTAACTCTCTTCCAAGTTTTTCATTGAGAAAGTAGCTTGGGATTTTATCCCAAGTGCCACATATTTTTGTGGCTACTCCTCTTTCCCCGTTAGCATCTTTGCGGACATCCAGCTAGCTGGAAGGTTTTCGGGACTAGCGGTTCGAGTGGTCACCTTGCTCCAAGGTTGATCCCACCTTGTTTGTTTATTTCTTGGTTAGTTGTTAAATTTGGCCTTAGAAAGTGCGCACTTGTTATTTCCTTTCATTACTTGTTTACTTTAGAAAGTGTGCACTTGTTATTTCCTTTCATTACTTGTTTACTTTATAAAGCGTGCTTTTTCTTTACGTACAAACTGTCTCTATTCTAATAAAGAACAAAGCCGCTTGAACTTGCAATAACCCAAGTCAAGAGCACTCTCTGTCGGAGAGCATAGTAAAGTTGCATTTTTCCTGCACTAGGCATATAGAATAGCTAAGTCTCTTGAACCTTGTTATAAGACAAAGTCAAGAGAACTCTCTATCGGAGAGTTGAACTGTGTGCTCTAATAATTTTAAAACATTTCAACTCACACTCCCCCTTTAATAATTTATCTTGGTTGCTATCTAACACCCATATGCTCTGCCAACCTGAAAAGGTTGGGCTAGTACTCAGAAAGGTGTTAGATTTGATAATTTTCGATAACATAATAAAATTTTCACCCCCACAACCAACGAACCGGCGTTGTTTTATCAAGACATACTTAGGTAGTGGGCAAAGTTCCTAAACCTGGTGGGGTCGGAAATCACCGCTGTCTAGACATCAGAGTAGTTAATTCTTTAGAGACTTACTCCTTGACATCTGGGCGGTCCGTCTTACCATCAGAGGGGAAGCCACTGAAGGTATACCTTTCCGGTCGTTTTGATTAACTTGTTGTTCTTAGCCTAATAGTCAAGACCACTAAAAATTTCAATAAACCAAGATAAATTTGCAAAACGATCTCACGAACGGTTCTCCAAGACTTGTACTTTCAGCATCCCCCAGCACTATACATTTTTTTGACTCGATAAGGCACTAGTCTAATTGTTACATTTTCATATATTCATATTGTTGGGCCATTTGTCCATTTAAGTAATTTATCTGTGGATGCTATCTCATTTTCGTAAGTCTTTGATATACTGTTGTCTCGTAATCTTATATCACAACATGGATTGCATTTTACCTTGTGCTTTATCTAAAGTAAATTTGTGATCTTTTTCATCTTTAAAACTCCTAAACAACACCCATCTGCATCACCATACACTAAAAACACTAAAACACTCTAAGCCATAGTAAAACTCTTTGTAGGGACTACCCCCCTTAGCTTCGTTAGGAGTTAGCCTAAACGGAGGAGCTGGGATTTAGGTGACAGTACATGGCTCATTACTTGCCCCCAAGGTCACACTTTCCTCACTTGTAGTGAGGGAACAACTTTCGAAATATTTTTGCTGCTGGTGTGCATCTCAGCGGACAACATCTTTGGCGCCATTGCTGAGGGCAAATATTTTTTGTTCCTGGACGAACTTAGTTTTTTCTAGTTTGTTTTACCTTTTTGATAGATTTGATATCTGTCTGGCGACTCCACTGCCTTTTACTTTCCTTTTTTGGCAGATTTTTAGTCAAATCACTCTCCGAAATTAGACTTGAATCCACCTAGCGACTCCATTGTCAAGTAATTTACTGAGGTATTCAACTAGAAGAAACCCTGAAGGCTTGGTTAGTTTCATCCCTGACCTTGAAAAGGTTCTTAGGAAGAGACTCAACAAGCTAGCTTCTAGTAGGATCCTTGAAAATCTTGGATCTCAGTCTATTTCGGACATCCATAGTTTGTTTGAAGTAGATAACACTAACTTAGAAGAAAATAGCAGTAATTGTTTCTTTTCCACAATGGGTGAGTTTTTTACTCAACTCAAATTCACTCAAATAGCAGGTCAACCCCATGATGTTCCTGAAAAATCTATCGACAAACTCATGACCTTTAATGGCACGGATGCCTCTACATCTGCTGAGCAACATATCATAAACTTTTCCTGACACTGTGGTTCCTATGTTAGGGGCACTGGAAAACATGAAGATGTATACATGACCCTTTTTGCTCTATTTGTGGATGGTAAAGCTGGAAACTGGTATGACAATTTGCCAAGCAACTCTTTCGCCAACATAGCAGCTTTCAAAACTGCTTTCCTTGACAAATTTGGCAGCAAAAAGGAACCTAGACATTTAGTGGCATCTTTGACCAACATGAAGAAGCCAGATACTGATACCATGGATGAATTCAATGCTAAGTTCACATAATTATCTAATTCCATCCCTGTCACTTATGCTCCTTCTGCAGCTTCCTTATTGGATTTTTACATAGAAGCATTAAGTGGCAAGATTCAGTATCAAATAAGAGATAAGGAACCCACAACATTGCTTCAAGCTCAAAGTTTGGTTGTAAAAATAGAAAAGAACATGCAGTCTTTAGGAGAATCAAACATCCAAGGATATTCTAGATCTTCAATCCCTTCAAAAGCTCCTAAAGCCAAAGACAAAGATCCTTTATCAGTTATGAAGCATGCTTATGAAAATAAGATTCTAGAGATTAAAAAGGAAATGAAAAGAAATATGGAAGAAGCTGAGAAAAAGCACTTGGCATAGTTAAAAGAAATTCAGAATCGGGTCATTAATGTTGAAAGAACTCAACCCCAACCACCTCCTAGAACATTTCCGGCGAAACCAACTTGGCAGAGAAAAATGCCCAATCATGAATAGAGGCCTCCTAATCAGTTAGAGGCCGCTAACATGGTTGAGTCATATAGACCATTTTGTAGGCCATGCAAAGACTTCCATGAGGAATCTCATTGCTACTATGCATGCTATGTTCAAGAGCATGGTTATCCTGAGGGTTGTGGTCCTAACACTTCTACAAATGAGCCTGATTTCATCAACCATGTGGGGGTCACTTATGAAAATCCTAGGGATAGTTGGACTCAAGCCAACCAAGGTCATCAAAGGGATGATAACATAACTAGAATTTATGGTGAGATGCCACCTAATGTCAACAACAGTTAGAACTTCAAAGGCATGACATATCAAAGGAGACCAAAGGAAGAACCTTCTACTCAAACTGCTCCAAAGGTAACAATTCCTAACACTACTCAAGAAATTAATAATGAAAAGGAATCTATTGCTTTGAGTTTTGATTTAGGTAGTCGGTTGGCTAGCACTAAAGTTCCAGTTCCCGTACTAGAGGTATGTAAAATTCTTGGTCAAAAAGAGAAGCTTTTGAAAATGTTAGATCCTCAAGCTGATGATGTCCCTCCTCATACCTCAAATCCCATAGCATCTAAAAAGCCTCCTCCACCTGTAAAACTTTCTACCTTTAAGAAGGTATCTTTCTCGGATAATGTAGATCAACCTTCAACAAGTTATGGAAATGATTTTGAGGATCCTCCTATAATCTTACATACCAGGGAAAAAAGAAAAGAATCTCACCCGCCTTTCTATATATCATTGATAATAGGTGACCTTCTTCTACATAATTGTATGTTGGATTCGGGATTTGGTGCAAGCTTAATGACTAAAAAATTTATGCAGTAGCTTAACTTAAAAACCACTAGGCCTTACCAGAATGTATGTGCCATGGATTCCAAACCTGTTAAAGTTGAAGGAATGATTGAAAACCAACCTGTTAGATTGGCCAAGTATCTGGACATCCATGTCACCATGGATATCCTTGTCATAGATGTGCCTGATAAGTGGGGGATGCTACTCTCTAGGAAGTTGGGTGCTACTTTGGGTGGGTCAATACAATTAGATTGGTCTTATGCAACTGTTCCATCATCCGAAGATTCTCTCGTCAAACTACACATAGAAAAAGAAAGAAGGTACCATGTTGAGAATCCTCAGAAACCATCAAATGAATATATTTGCAATGTTGATGAAATAGGAACCTACCAAATCAATTCCACCTTCTTAGATCCTGTTCATGAAGAAATGAAAGATGAAGTAGATGATGGATTATGGAAAATGAAGTTTTATGGTGCTTTCTCTAGAGTTGGAAAAGGAGTTGGCATAGTCTTAACATCACCCAAAGGGAAAGTCTTTAATTTTGCTTTCATATTAGAATTTGAAGCCACAAAAAACGTAGTAGAGTATGAGGAGCTCCTACTAGGCATAGAGATTGCTAAAGACATGAAAATAAAGATGCTTAGTATAAAAGGAGATTATGACTTAGTAGTGCAATAGATTAAAGGTAATTTTGCATGCCACTGTAAAAGGATTAAGAGGTATAGAAATGCAATATGGGACACCATGGAGTACATTGATGCACTAAACATAAAAGCAATCCATAGAGAAGAGAACAGTGTGGCAGATAGATTGGCAGTTGCGGCATCAACCCTCCAACCTTCAGAATAAATGTTGAATGGAGACTGTACCCTTGAGATTGATTATATGCCATCAGTCCCAGACAACATGAACCATTGGAAAATTTTCAAAGATGATGAACATATTCTGAAATTTATTAATAACTTAGATGAGTTCTCAAATTTCAAGATAAATAGGCAGGAGGAAGGCAAGCAGTATCGAGAAGACATCTAGTCCATAAACCTAGTATCACATGGCTCTTCTAAGCTAGAAAACATTTTTGACAGGCAGGATGGGAAGAGAAATAACATCAACTAGTTGAAACCTGGTGATTACATTGAAGTAAACATTGGATCGGAAACAAATCCAAAAATCATAAAAATTGGAAAAAGAACTTCTAAAAAGGAAAGGAATGCTTTAATAAGTCTGGTAAAAGAATATAGAGACATATTTTCATTTACATATGATGAGCTCAAAGCTTATAGGGAGGATGATTTCCAACATACCATCCCTCTAAAACCAGAAATGCGAAATGTAAAACCTTTCTGCCAAAAACTTAGGCAAATAAATCCTAAGTTGTCCCCTATTGTCAAGCAAGAATTAGAGAAGATGCTGGCAACAGGTATTATAGCACCCACTCGACATACATCATGGTGCTCCAAGTTGCTTGTGTTAAGGAAGAAGAATGGGAGTATCAGGATATGCATTGATTTTAGAAATCTTAACATAGCCTGCCAGAAAGATAATTATCCACTCTCCAACATGGAGATCCTCCTCCAACGGGTCACTGGATCTACAATGATGTCCATGCTAGATGCATTTTCAGGATACAACCAGGTTGTTATTAAGTATGAGGACAGACAAACAACATTCACCACCCCTCGAGGAACTTTTGAATATCTCAGAATGCCTTTTGGTCTTACAAATGCTGGGGCCACTTTTCAAAGGGCCATGGATTATGTTTTCAATGAGTTGATAGGAAACATTATTGAGATATATTAGGATGATTTGACTGTTTTTTCCAAAGAAATATCCAGTCATGTTGACCATCTTAGGAAAGTGTTTCAATGATGTAGAGAATATGGGATTTCTTTGAATCCGACAAAGTCAGTTTTAGGAATTGAAGAAGGGAAACTTTTGGGTCATATCATTAACAAAGGCGAGGTCAAGATTGACCCCGAAAGAATTGAGGCTATACAAAAGATTCCCCTTCAAAGAAATATTAAAGGTCTCTAATCATTCAATGGTCATATAAATTTCATAAGGATATTCATCCCTAACCTTGCTGAACTCATGAAACCTATGCAAGCTCTCATAAAAAAGAATGCTAAGTTCATCTACACAAGTGAAGGAAAAGATGCTTTTGACACCATAAAAGATTCCATCACTAGGAAACCTGTCTTAGTCATCCTGGATTACACGAAAGATTTCATGATCTTTTCTTTTGCCTCAAAAGACATCATTACCGGTGTGTTTCTCCAAAAGAACCTCGAAGGGCTCGCACAACCGATTTCCTTCATGAGTAGAGCCTTGCAACACTCCGAGCTAAAGTACACAACCATGGAAAAACAAGCCTATGCCTTGGTCAAATCTTTGAAGCACTTTAGAATGTACATTGGCTACTCCAAAGTGATAGGTTATGTTCCCCATGTTGTAGCAAAAGACATCTTATCTCAACAGGATTGGTTAGGAATAAGAGGCACATGGGTATAAAAAATCCAGGAATATGACCTTGAGATAAAACCCACTAGGAGTTAGTTAAGATCAACTTGTGTAATATATCCATTAGGGATAGTGTGTTTCTTTAGTATGCATTAGTATGCATTTGTAAATATTTAATCCGACGGTCACGATATGTTCCCGACATAGAGTGATCCGACGGCTCAACTTCTCTTAGATCATACCTAACCTTGATCCGTGGCTTAACACCCGATTGGTCCATGATCTCTATTTAAAGAGCATGGAGGGTCATTGTTTAGTTGATCGATTATGAGAAACTCATTTGTAACTTTCTTTCTTTGAATAATAAATTGTCCCGTAGAAGCTATTTGGCCGGGGCCGTGGAGTGTTTCCCTCAAGAGGGTTTAAACCACGTCAAAACATTGGTGTGTTGAACTGTGATATATTTGTGTGAAGTGGTTGCTCTTGGTGTGAAGTACTTTGGTAGTACCCTGTGTACCCGAACATGATATCAGAGCTTTTATGAAGAGCCGCTTCCGGTTATGATCTAGATCTTGAACTGTTGTTGCCGAAACTCGAAAGGGTTTCTGGTTCTAGTATTTATGTGCATTTCTGGGCTATGGGAGGTGTTCCATTGCGTCTGGAGCGTCGTTTCCATTGAGAAATAGTTTTCATTTGATCGAAAACGGTTCCCGGTTGCTTCAGAAACGCGTATTTCATCAGATCTGAAGGTATAATGTTACAATGATGCATTTTTTTATTTTCTGTTTTTAAAAGAAAAAAATCTCATATTTTTATCATTTTTTACTGTTAGATTTTTTTTTGGGTTCAGATTGTTGCTTTCCTGTCTGCGTATGCTCTTTGCTGTGCACCTTGAGTGATCTCGGAAAATCAGAAACAGAAAGAGAAAGGGTTTTTCTCGGTTGCGTATGCTCTTTGCTGTGCATCTTGCGTGATCTCAACAAATCAGAAACAGAGAGAAAACGTAGACTTTCCAGGCAAGCTAACGAGATCTAACTCCACAAGTGTGGAAAAGTTTTTTTTTGTCGATTTGTGATGTGTTTTACAGGAAAAAGGGCAAGCACGCAAACCGAGCAAGAAGAGTAAAAAAAAAAAAACTCTTCCTCATTCCCATATTTTACATACCTTTTAATCTAGCTCACTTGGTTCAAAGTTGCTTTATTCCTTAATAGGTCTTGAGTTCAAGTCTTAGGAAGTTACTTTTAAAAGAAAAAGTGTTTGCAATTTCTATTTTCAAGTTACTTTATTGTAAAAGTGCATCTCACTTAAATAATAAAAAATAAAAATACAAGTGAGTCATTTAAGTTTTTTTTATTGTTGTACTATTTAAAAGTAATATCATTGTAAAAGTGAAATCACTTATTTTACAAAAGTGGTTCACTTAAAGCAATTTTCTTGTAAAGTGATTGTCAAAAGGTTCATCTTGGGAAGAGGGGGGTTCTTTTTTTTTGCTGGACATTCTTTAGCTGTCACGTCACTATTGGGGACATCTTTAACAGTTTCTTTGTTCAAGCATAACTTCATCATACAAAGTCAGTTTTCAGTGTCATTTTTTTTAAACTGCCTATTTTTTTGAGCTCTTCACATCCAGACTATTGGTTTCTGCTTTTACAACCATTAATTTACAAAAATGGCCTCCCCTTGTGATATTCTACTTAACAGTTCCAACTATTTCTCATGGAAATCTCGTATGGAGGATGCTCTATGAAGTAGGGGACTTTTTAGAATTACCTCAGGGAAAAAAATAGAACCCATTGATGATGATAAGAAAATAAAATGGGAAAATAGATGTGATGAAGCTCGTGGATTGATTGGGATGTCAATCTCTACTAATTTGCGATTCCACATATCTGGAATTGATGAACCTGATGCTGCTTGGGACAAGTTGGAATCTGTGTTTGGTAAACACAATGAAATTCGAGGTCACCAACTTGAAAATGAGTTGATTTCTTTAAATCCAAGTGAATTTTCATGTATTCAAGATTATTTATCAAACTACAAAACTCTTAAACTCTTATGTGCAGAATGTAAGATTAAGAGGGAAGACAAACAATGCATTTATCATATTCTTTCCAAACTTGGACCTGCATATTTTGTTTTTGTATCTACATTTTACTCCATGAAAAAATCCTTGAATGCATCTAGCTATCAAGAGCCTAGTCTTGAATCCTTTTGTGATTCCTTGATTAGAGAGTAAGATAAACTCATTCATCTTGGAACAATCAACAATGCAGATACATCTGGGAAAGCCTCATTGTCCCAACAGAAAGAAAAGTCCAAGCCTCCCAAGAAACAAAATTTTCGCAATAATTAGTCAAACAAGGGTCCAAAACCCTCTCAGTCAGCTCCTTCTTTAAAAAATGACAAAGGATCCAAGCCAAAAGGCAAGAAGACTGAGCGTCATTGCAACTATTGCGGGAAAGATAATCATGATGAATCTAAGTGTTTCAAGAAGATGACAGCCTTGGAAGCAGCAATGAAAAAGCACCACATTAGCTTAGATTTGCCTTCAGAATCTACCTCTCATGGACATGCACTTTGTACTTCTGGTTATTCTTATAATGCATTTTCTTCAAATGAATGGCTCATTGATTCTGGAGCATCTTATCATATGGCTAAGGATCAAGCCATCTTTTCTACGATGCATGAATGTAACACCAAACAAATATTTGTTGGTGATGATAGATATCTAAGTGTTGTAGGAGATGGAACAATTCCAGTAGATAATGGTCATTTTAGTGATGTACTATGTGTTCCAAGAATTTCTTGCAATTTGTTATCAGTCTATCAGATCACTCATTCTGGTGAAGGTAAAACTGTGACCTTTACACCTCACCAAGTTGTAATCAAGGATTTTAAAGATCCTCAACAGGTCCTAGCTACTGGAATTGTTGATGATATTACCAGATTGTACATGTTTAACAACTTTGGGTCATCACCTTTCCCTTCAGTTTTTGTTGCTCATAGTGATAACTTGAGCAAACTTTGGCATGAGCGATTTGGTCACTTAAATTATCGCTCATTGCAACAACTATGTAAAGAAAATACGGTGACAGGTCTTCCGATGGTATCTTGTAGAGATGGTGTTTGTTCTGGTTGTGTACTTGGAAAACATCATCGGGACAATTTTGACAAACGTGCCTCTTGGAATGCCTCGGTTCCCTTGGAGCTTGTGCATAGTGACTTGTGTGGTCCTCTTCCATCTGCTTCCTTTTCTGGTTTCAAATATTTCTTAACTTTCATTGATGATTACACCAGACGCATTTGGGTTTATTTCCTAAAACTTAAGAGCGAAGTATTTAACATGTTCTTGGCCTACAAGGCCCTTGTTGAAAAACAATCTGGTCATCAAAATATTAAGTTAAGATCTGACAATGGAGGAGAATATGTTAACAAAAAGTTCAGTACTTTCTACACTGAACAAGTCATCCAACAACAGCACACTGTTCCATATAAACCACAACAAAATGGTGTAGCTGAGCGGAAGAACCGCACTTTAAAAGAAATGGCTAATTGTATGATCCAATCTAAGGGACTAAGTCTTCAATTTTGGGTTGAAGCCATTAATTGTGCAAATTACATAGTGAATCGCACCCCCACTAAAGCATTACAAGGTATCACACCGGAAGAAGCATGGAGTAAAACTAAACCTGATGTAAGTCACTTCCGTGTGTTTGGTAGTGAAGCATGGGCTCACATTCCGGATGAAAAACGGAAAGCATTGCAGCCTAAAACTGAAAAGTGCATATTTGTTGGATATTCTGAAGATGTAAAAGGTTATAGACTTCTTCAACCACATTCTTATGATATAGTCATTAGAAGAGATGTTAAATTTGATGAAAATCTCTTGGCCTGCGAGCCTAACTCAGCGATTGTGCCATCTTTGGCCTGCGAGCCTGATTTGGCGTTTGTGCCTTCTTCTTCTTCTTCCAACTTCTTTGACAGGTTTCCAACTCCAGTTTCTGATAATGACAGTGATGATGAAAATCCACCTCTGCCTTCTCATGTTCCTCTAGTTGCACCAGCACAAGTGCTTCCTCGATGGGTCCGTTCAACATGTGAAGCAACTAGTGATCTTGCCAGTGATCCTAGAGATGAACGTTGAACACGTTCTCAATTTCAGCGAGCCTCTTCTCTTTTGGCTCAAGTTTCCGAGAATCATGATCCAGAAACTTTGGCAGAAGCTTCAGGAAATCCAAATTGGGATGCAGCTATGGATGAAGAATATCGTTCCTTAATGGCGAACGATACTTGGGATCTTGTACCTCTTCCAAAAGGAAGAAAACTTGTTAGATGTAAATGGGTCTACATAACTAAGTATGCATCAAATGGAAGTGTTGAAAGACTTAAGGAAATGTTAGTTTCCAAATGTTTTTCCCAAGTTGAAGGGATTGACTACAATGAAACCTTTGCTCCCATCGCAAAAATGAACTCCATCCGCCTTGTTCTTTCCCTTGCAGCCTTACATAATTGGGAAGTCCATCAAATGGATGTCAAGTCTGCCTTCTTACATGGTGATTTACAGGAGGAAATTTACATGGAACAACCTCCTGGATATGTTCAGAATAACTCTAGCCTTGTTTGCCGCCTTAAGAAATCCTTATATGGCTTTAAGCAAGCTCCTAGAGCTTGGTATGCCAAAATGGATAACTTTCTCCTTGACACTGGTTTTTCTAGATGCCATTCTGACCCCAATGTCTATACCAAGAAAGTAGGAAACCATCTCATCATACTTGTTCTATATGTTGATGACCTTATTCTTACTGGTAGTGACCCTAAGCTTATAACCCATGTGAAATCCAGTCTTAAACAAAATTTTGAAATGTCAGACTTAGGACATTTGCATTATTTTATTGGTCTCCAAGTCCTGCAAACCAAAGAAGGAATCTTTCTTTCTTAGTCTAAGTATGCTTTTGACCTTCTTCGTCGCTTTCACATGGAAGATTGTACACCAACCCCTTCTCCCTTCCAATCTAGAGTCAAAATTTTTGCCACTTGTACTTCACCTAAAGTCAATGCCACCTTGTATCGTCAGCTTGTTGGTAGTCTCTTATACTTGACTCATTCCTGTCTTGACCTTTCCTTTGCCATTGGTCGTGTTGCCCGTTATATGCAGAAACCTCATGAAAGTCACTGGAAAGCAGCTAAAAGAATACTTCGATATATTCGAGGTACAGTTCAGTTTGGGATTCATTACAGTATAGGGGGGAAACCTTTTTTGGTTGGTTTCACTGATTTAGATTGGGTAGGGGATCCTGATGATCGAAAGTCTACTGCAAGTTATGTTTTTAGTCTAGGATCTGGACCTATCACTTGGTCTTGTAAGAAACAACAAGCTCTTCCTCTTTCTTCAGCAAAAGCAGAATATCGAGCCACAGTTAATGCCAGTTAGGAAGCTTTATGGCTTCGACAGATCCTTTCAGAGTTTGGATTCGAGTAGCAGCAGCCTACTCCACTTTGGTACGACAATCAAAGTGCCATAAAGCTTGCAAAATATCCAGTTCTACATCAATGCAACAAACACATTGAGCTACATATGCACTTCATCAGAAATCTTGTTCATGATCGTGTTCTTGAAGTGCTCTTTTGCCCTACAGATGATCAAGTTGCAGACATCTTCACCAAGTCTCTTACAGAAGCGAAGTTTTCTAAACTTCGATCTATGTTAGGAGTTCAGGAACTTGTCATTAAGGGGGGATAGGCTCTAATGCCTCCTTCCTTCTCCTAATAGTGCCACTTTTGTAAATCCTTCAATCCTATCCCAAGTTGTTCTTAAGGGGGGATGTTAGGATATTTAGACATTTAGGAGTTAGTTAAGATCAACTTGTGTAATATATCCATTAGGGATAGTGTGTTTCTTTAGTATGCATTAGCATGCATTTGTAAATACTTAATCCGATGGTCACAATATGTTCCCGACATAGAGTGATCCGACGACTCAACTTCTCTTAGATCATACCTAACCTTGATCCATGGCTTAACACCTGATTGGTCCATGATCTCTATTTAAAGAGCATGGAGAGTCATTGTTTAGTTGATCGATTATGAGAAGCTCATTTGTAACTTTCTTTCTTTGCATAATGAATTGTCCCGTAGAAGCTATTTGGCCGGGGCCGTGGAGTGTTTCCCTCAAGAGGGTTTAAACCACGTCAAAACATCGGTGTGTTGATCTGTGATCTGTTTGTGTGAAGTTGTTGCTCTTGGTGTTTGGTCCTTTGGTAGTACCCTATGTATCCGAACACAAAATGCCTTTTGGTCTTACAAATGCTGGGGCCACTTTTCAAAGGGCCATGGATTATGATTTCAATGAGTTGATAGGAAAAATTATTGAGATATATTAGGATGATTTGACTGTTTTTTCCAAAGAAAGATCCAGTCATGTTGACCATCTTAGGAAAGTGTTTCAACGATGTAGAGAATATGGGATTTCTTTGAATCCGACAAAGTCAGTTTTAGGAATTTAAGAAGGGAAACTTTTGGGTCATATCATTAACAAAGACGGGGTCAAGATTGACCCTGAAAGAATTGAGGCTATACAAAAGATTCCCCTTCAAAGAAATATTAAAGGTCTCTAATCATTCAATGGTCATATAAATATCATAAGGAGATTCATCCCTAACCTTGCTGAACTCATGAAACCTATGCAAGCTCTCCTAAAAAAGAATGCTAAGTTCATATGGACAAGTGAAGGAAAAGATGCTTTTGACACCATAAAAGATTCCATCACTAGGGAACCTGTCTTAGTCATCCTGGATTACACGAAATATTTCATGATCTTTTCTTTTGCCTCAGAATACACCATTGCCGGTGTGTTTCTCCAGAAGAACCTCGAAGGGCTCGAGCAACCAATTTCCTTCATGAGTAGAGCCTTGCAACACTCCGAGCTAAAGTACACAACCATGGAAAAACAAGCCTATGCCTTGGTCAAATCTTTGAATCACTTTAGAACGTACATTGGCTACTCCAAAGTGATAGGTTATGTTCCCCATGCTGTTGTAAAAGACATCCTATCTCAACAGGATTGCTTAGGAATAAGAGGCACATGGGTATCAAAAATCTAGGAATATGACCTTGGTATAAAACCTACTAAGTTAATCAAAGGGTAGGGGCTTGCTAAAATGCTCACCCAAAAGAATGAAGAAGCCATTGAAATGATTGCTGAAAACAACGTTCCACGACCAACCATGACTCCTACACTCCAAGAGCTTGACAACATTTGGTATTCCGACATCATTTACTTTCTTCTCCACTTCAACTGCCCTTATCACCTCAAAGGTCACAAGTGAAGGGATTTAAGACTCAAAACTGCTAGGTATTGCCTTACCCAAGAGGGTTTGGGTTGGAGGAACCCAGATGGCATCATACTTAGGTGTGTAAATGAACAAGATTCCAAAAGAATCTTAACTGAGTTTCACTCAGGATTTTGTGGAGGCCATTATGCATCAAATACAACTTCCCACAAGATCCTGAGAGCTAGATACTACTGGCCCACCATCTTCGCAGATGTTCACAAACATGTCAAGTGTTGCCAAAAGTGTCAGCTTTTTACTGGTAAGTAGAAGTTGGTTGCACTTCCCCTTACACCAGTAGTGGTCCTTGCCCCTTTTCAGCAATGGGGGCTTGACTTTATCGAAAAATTCAAGGATAACTCTAGCAATGGATTTTGCTGGATTCTTACAGCAACAAATTACTTCACTAAGTAGGTAGAGGCCATACCTACTAAAAAATCCAATGAGAATGTTATTATGGAATTCATTGAGGAAAGAATCATCACCAGATTCGGAATCCCTTTAAAAATAACGATTGATAATGCCAAGGCCTTTAGTTCAGGAGAAGTCAATGACTTTTGTTTTAAAGATGGCATTATCCTATCCCACTCCTTGGATTACTACCCATAGGGAAATGGACTTGCTGAGTCTACAAATAAAAATCTAATGAGTATTCTTAAGAAAACTGTTGGTGATAATAAGAGAGCATGGAATAGCAAAATTAAGTATGTTGTGTGGGCTGATAAGATAACCAAGAAGAACTCTACAGGGCAGTCCCCCTTGGAGTTAGTGTATGGTCTCACAGCTACCCTTCCAGTCAGCATGCAGATTCCAATTTTCAGATTAATAAGTGAGTATGGAATAGAAAAATTGGAAATGGAGCAGAGGATAAATCAGATCATAGAGTTAGATGAAGCAAGAAGAGCTGCCCTTGATCAGTCCCTAAGACATCAAGAAAGTATGAAGAGCACCTTTGACAAATCAACCAAGCCAAGACCCTTCAAGGTGGGAGATATTGTTCTCTTATGGGACAATAGAAGGGAGAAGCCTGGGAAGCATGGGAAATTCGACAGCCTTTGGAAAGGCCCATTTATCATCCATGCCATTGCCGGCATAAATTCTTTCTTACTAAATACCATGGAAGGAGAAGAATTGAGCTTCCCCCAAAATGGGCAGCATCTGAAGCCTTTCTATCAAAACAACATCCAAGATGACCAAGGGGTCATCTCAGGGATTTTCTAAACCCATCCTTGTTGTATTTTTATGTATTTTACTTCTGTACCATATTGATGTATCATAGTTTTTTTTATGTTAGTTGTTGTATCATATTTCATATATATGCTGGAAAAGAAAAGATTTTATTTCATGTACTTTGATTTGAAAAAAGCAAAAAATATTACATGTTGGTATTTCATTTTGGCATATTTTTATCATGTATGCGTAGACTAAGACACTTCTGTTTCCATGCAGGAAACTGATATTCTGGGATTCTCAAGTACTCTTTTTGATCCATAAATCAAACGAGCACCCGTCCCGCAGTTGGAGCCAAATGTTACCAACTTATTTGTATCATAGTTGGATTATCTGAAGAGACACCATTTGACAAACATGATGAATGTTTGTGTTCCAGTGTATTAGATGATCCATTCTTTGTGCCTAGCCAATTTTGGCTAGTTAGTTTCTGTTTTCAGTCAAAATGACCATGGCCCCACGGGGTTTGTAATAAGTGTGCTAGTAGGATTTTTGAGTGGTTCAGTCCCCCATGAATTGGTTAAGCAACTAAGGCAATCCAGGGAATTTTTTCCCTTGTCAATTATACTTTGCCTATAGCTGAGGTATAATCGATGAGGTTTTCTCCCGCTTCCTCAAAAGCTGGAATGCCTGATTTTGAAAATTGAGCCATGGGGGGTTATTAGAGCCCAACTGATGTGTATAAGCCTACTAGACACCATGTATGTCTTAGATGGTCATTTTATAGGGTCCCCGTCCAATAAAAACAATGTCCAAATTTTTTTTACCGGAAGCGTTGGATTTGGGTTTTTTAATTATTTTTAATAATTAATTTTTCCATAGTTTAAATGCAAAAATTCAATTTGTAATATGTCAGTCGTCCAGGGATGTTTTTCAGTGAATGGAGGCTTGATTCCTAAGCCAAATTTCATACTTAGACCCTGGACACCTTTATCCTAAGTTTTGGATCGTTACTTAGCCACTTAATTAATAATTCCTCAAAAAATCAATAAAGAGGGTTATTAATTAATTAAATTGAAGAAATTAATAATTGGAGAAAACCCAATTATCTCCAAAATAATCCAAACTGGATTATTTTAGTGGCTAAATTACATGGCACAGAGCATTAAGGAAGAATCCAATCATCTCAGTCATCATCCAGTCAAGTATATAGTCATCATCAATGATTAGCTCCAAAAGAATTCACCCTCCTCATGTGCAAATTCGAATTTGTGACATGGCAAAGGTTTTAAGTGAGAAATGAGTTAAGTATGAGTTACATTTATTTAAATGGTGGGCGCCCTCCTTATGTTATGGCCACCTCATGGGATTAGCTCTCAATAGAGGCGAATTAGCCTTTATTGTAAAACTCCAAGCCTCACCTTCCAAAGATTCATGTGATACTCCTTCACCATTTGAAATTACACATGGCATGCTCTTTGTGTCATATCCCACTAAAATCTCATGCATAAATCCCTAGCCTTCACTCATACCTCCTTTGGAATTCGAGTTCTCCACTTGGCACATGTTTTAAGGGTGGTTGGGATGTATTTATGATCATGGTAGGCGCCTCCCTTAAAGGTAGGACCACATCACTCATGATAACTCCACTTATTTCCTCACATCCTATGTATCCCTCATGCATTAAAGCCCTAACCTTCATGTTTATCCCCTTGATAGCATGAATCTCCACTTGGCATTCAATATAGAGGTGATTGAGATGGAGTTAATGCTTTTGGTAGGTCCCTTCCTAAGCTTATTCAAATCACAAAGCTTGCTCCCATGCATTTTGAATCTCCATGCACGGAGGATAAGAACCACCTGTGCTGGAAGTGCACCATTGGGCCATGGAAGCCACTTGCTCATCCATTGGATCCGGCCATTTAGGTTTGATCAAGACAGGTAATAGAAATAGGCCCCTTCGCCGCTCCTGAACGCACCATTTCTCTGTGAAAATATCCATTCCCACGGTTGCAATTTTCTTGATCTGCAATCGCCCATCCGCAATTTCCCTTCTGCAACAGCCTTTCCGCAACGGCCTTTCCGCAACCCGCAATTCGCCACGTGGCATGCAGGGATTGGAACCTTGACCTTGTGCTTTTCTGGAGAATCACCTTTCCGCAATCTGCAATCCGCAATGCAAGATGCAGAATGCAGAAACTTACTTTTTTGTGCTTATGAAAATGACCTTTCTGCGATCCACAATCCGCAATGTGGGATGCAAAAACTATATTTTTCACCCCGTTGGAGGATTGCTCTTCCACAATCTGCAATCCGCAATGAGGATTGTGGAATACAGAAACTTATCTTTTGAGTTCTTTGGTAAACTACTTCCCGCAATCCACAATGGGGATGCGGAACTCGAAAACAGGCTTGCAGAACTCACTTTGAACCACAGATCTAATCTCGCCGCTCAATCCTAGCCATCCAATCTTCTTTGGTTGCGGAAGAAGCTCCTGCTACTAGTTTTCCCTGTTTTCTTACTACGACTAGGTCATTTGGCTTAGATTTGCTTGACACTTAGCCATTTTTTGGTTTCCTGATGCTTTACTTGATGTAACCAGCCAATGGATGACCTTGGGGCTTTGGGTGGGAGCTTTCCTTCACCTTCCCTGGTGGAGACCATAATAAGTGTTAACAACTAGATTCAGAGTCCCTCAAGCCATCGTCACCGATCATGGATCACATTTCCAAAATAAGATGGTGGATGAAGTAAGCACCAATTTGGGATTTCGACGTGAAAACTAAACCTCCTACCATCCTCAATCAAATGGACAAGTAGAGGCCATTAATAAGGTCTTGAAAAACATGATTCAGTGCATGGTAGGCATGCACAAGTCAAATTGGCATTTGATTCTTTTTTCATCCCTTTGGGAATACCATACTTTCGTTAAAACTGCCATTGGTTTCACACCTTTCCATTTGGTGTATGGACTAGAGGCAATATTTCCTATTGAGTGCGAATTCCATCTTTAAAACTAGCCGTTGAACTTATACCGAACACAACTACTGAGGAAGAACGATTCTTATACTTGAAAAAACTTGACGAAACCTGCCAGAATGCAGCTCTAGCCAATGAAGTGCATAAGAAACACATCAAGGCCCAGTGTGAAAAATCTATAAAACCCTGTATCATCAACGAGGGTGATTTGGTCCTTACTTATGATAAAAAACACGATAAGATGGGGGAAGGTAAACTTGAGTCCATGTCACATGGCCCATATATCGTAAAATGTGTCTTGGAAAAGGGAGATTATGAGTTGGTTGACTATGACAAAATATCCTTAGGGGATCCTCGTAACGAGCTCTACCTAAAGCAGTACTATGCTTAAGTACTTTGTATATATAGTACATCATGTGTGTTTTTGTTTGGTGTGACACTTTCTTTTAGTGTGTTATGGTCTTATCTTGATTTTTGCTTATACCATGTTCTTCCTAGATGTGCAAATCGAAACCTGCTATGGATTCATAGACGACACTAGCTGGCACACCCGAATCCTCACCTCAGTGGCATGGGTACTCTATTCCCTTGCTGGTGAACTGATAAGCTCAAGAGGAACTTTCCTAGGCCCTGCAACTAATAACGTCATCGAATATCATGCGGTGATAGGATTATTGACTGATGCTTTTTCCCTTGGTATGGACCACGTTGTCATCTACCTCGATTCTCAAGTAGTGGTCTCTCATTTGAACTGAGTCTATGCCATCTGTGACCCTATATTACTCCACTTGTTTCGGCAGGTATGCCTCTTTGAAAGTTCTTCTGAATCCATTCAATACCTACACATTCCAAGAAGTATGAATACGTTTGTCAATTCATTGTCTAATTTTGCATTAGATTGACACTGTTACCAAATTATTTGTATCATAGTTGGATTATCTGAAGAGCCGCCATTTGACAAACATGATGAATGTTTGTGTTCCAGTGTATCAGATGATCCATCCTTATTGCCTAGCCAGTTTTTGCTAGTCAGTTTCTGTTTTCAGTCAAAATGACCATGGCCCCATGGGGTTTGTAATAAGTGTGTTAGTAGGATTTTTGAGTGGTTCGGTCCCCCATGACTTGGTTAAGCAACTAAGGTATTCCAGGGAGTTTGTTCCCTTGTCAATTATATTTTTCCTATAGCTGAGCTATAATCGATGAGGTTTTCACCTGCTTCCTCCAAAGCTGGAATGCCCGATTTTGAAAATTGAGCCATGGGGGGTTATTAGAGCCCAACTAATGTGTATAAGCCTACTAGAAACCATGCATGTCTTAGATGGTCATTTTATAGGGTCCCCGTCCAACGAAAACAATGTCCAAAATTTTTTTGCCGGACACGTTGGATTTGGGTTTTTTAATTATTTTTAATAATTAATTTTTCCACAGTTTAAATGGAAAAAATCAATTTGTAATATGTCAGTCATCTGGGGATGTTTTTCAGTGAATGGAGGCTTGTTTCCTAATCCAAAGTTCATACTTAGACCCTGGACACCTTTATTCTAAGTTTCGGATCGTTACTTAGCCACTTAATTAATAATTCCTCAAAAAATCAATAAAGAGGGTTATTAATTAATTAAATTGAAGAAATTAATAATTGGAGAAAACCCAATTATCTCCAAAATAATCCAAATTGGATTATTTCAATGGCTAAATGACATGGCATAGAGCATTAAGGAAGAATCCAATCATCTTAGTCATCATCCAGTCAAGTATACAATTGACATCAGTGATTAGCTCCAAAAGAATTCACCCTCCTCATGTGCAAATTCGAATTTGTGACATGGAAAAGGTTTTAAGTGAGAAATGAGTTAAGTATGAGTTACATTTATTGAAATGGTGGGCACCCTCCTTATGTTATGGCCACCTCATGGGATTAGCTCTCAATAGAGGCGAGTTAGCCTTTATTGTAAAACTCCAAGCCTCACCTTCCAAAGATTCATGTGATACTCCTTCACCATTCGAAATTACACATGGCATGCTCTTTGTGTCATATCCCACTAAAATCTCATGCAGAAAGCCCTAGCCTTCATTCATACCTCCTTTGGAATTCGAGTTCTCCACTTGGCACATGTTTCAAGGGTGGTTGGTATGTATTTATGATCATGGTAGGTGCCTCCCTTGAAGGTAGGACCACATCACTCATGATAACTCCACTTATTTCCTCACATCCTACGTATCCCTCATGCATTAAATCCCTAACCTTCATGTTTATCCCCTTGATAGCACGAATCTCCACTTGGAATTCAATTTAGAGGTGATTGAGATGGAGTTAATGCTTTTTGTAGGTCCCTTCCTAAGCTTATGCAAATCACAAAGATTGCTCCCATGCATTTCGAATCTCCATTCCCCACCTTTTGCTCATTGCATTAAACCCTATACCCACGTGTTTTCTCCTTAGACCCTCACTCATACCTCCTTTGGAATTCGAATTCACTTGGAATTTATTGAAAAGGGTTGTTGAATATGCATTAATGCAAAGGTGGGTGCCCCCACTAATTTCTCAATGTATTAAACCTTGAAGGATCACATTTATTGAAAAGAGTTGTTGAATATGCATTAATGCAAAGGTGGGTGCCCCCACTAATTTCTCAATGTATTAAAACTTGAAGGATCACATATATGTACATTGGAGCTCGAATATCACACATGGAATATGTTTTGTGGTATGGTGGAGTTAACAAGGAGGAGTGGGGGGTGTCTTGTGTTATCGGACAATCCACTCAAGCGCATGCGAGCCGGATCTCCCTAGCTCAAAGTGAGTCTAGAACAAATAGAATAGACTGCCAATGCATTTCCTAGATCTACTTAAGGATCGAGTACTAGATGTCTTACCTTTTCACTACGCAATCCTTTCTCTTGAATGTTGCTCCATGTCTCACGGTCGTCAGATCCAAGCTGCAAGACCTGTCAAGACAAGAAACAAGAGAAACCAGTAAAAAACATCTATACCATAAGAGATCTAAGTAAACAGTTAAGCAGGTAAACTACTCAATATCATTACACACATGAATAACATTGGTGGAAAGCATTTGTATTACTACAAATAGAGGAGTACATGATAGAGATATAGAACCACAACCAAGGCTTAACTCTGTAACCCTTCTCCGGCAAAGACGATTTCCATATCCTTCCAAGGAAGTATGAGTTCTCCAATAGTTGAGTGGAGATGTTCTAAGAATGATTTCACCAGCATGTAGATACCATCGTCTTCCCCTCCTTGGGATGGGAGTAAGCTTCATTTATATAGGAATAAATGGATAGGGTATGGATATGATAGGTTGAGAGATGGTAGGACAGGCTTAAGGGATCTCTCCAAATGTCTAGGAACCGAGTGCCGACTCCTCCAAGAGGTCAGGGATAGGGTCCCAAGTCAGCAAGCTTCAAGATGGACCTCGAAGAAACTATTTTTGGCACTTAACTGACTTCGTCGCACCCTGTAATGGAGCAACGTGCGACGTCGCATGTTTCTAGTGTGCAGCCTGCGACGACCCTTCAAAACTGAGCACAATCGGGTACAGATCCTCCCAAGATGATTACTTAGTCCAAGTATCTTTAGGGGTGTATACACTGAATATTATGATGAGTAGATTTTGGGTGTAACAGAATGCCCCGCAAAGCATGAAGCTGTTGAAGATAGATAGGTGAAGTGCTTTGATAGAAGTAATGGCAATAGACTCATCGGACAAAGGACACTGCTGTAGTACAACTGACTTTGAACTAACAATCTCATATGAAGTACAACATGGCTACCCACCAATACATTGCAGATCCATGGTAGTAATGACTAACTGAACACAATCATGGATACTAGACACAAGCGTAGATCCATGATGAGATGATAACATAGCCATGACCAATACAAAAGTGGATTCGTGTAATATAACTCAAATACAAAATCCATCGCAACCTGGGTAAAACATGACTTCCGAGGGTCTTCAAGATGAACCCGCAATGATATGAATCTATCCATGTGATTACAAATGTCTTGACGTTGAACATGGTAGAAACCACTTGATTACCGGCCGTTGATGTAAACCGTTAACAAGTGCGAGGGAGATCACCATTGATGTCAATGATTCCCAAGGTATCATAGTACATATCATCAAGCGTGAATAAATGAGTTGAAGTCGAATGCAGGATGAAATCTTTCAATCAAGAGTCAATGATGTAAACTCATGATGAAAGTGAGGTAACCAACCATTGAGACATGCAGGGCCAAGGTACTTGACTGGTTTCTAGATTCGATCCTCGGATGATGAGTTGAAGTCGACAAGGACAAATCCGTCGAAGGAGGGCCATGCGGAATCCCCCATCAATCGACATGAAACACGACAACAGATATGTAGAGTGGATTGGATGGTACAGTAACATGTGAGACTGACACAAAGTAAACCGATATGGTGACGGGTGTACTGACTGTGGATGACAAATGATAGACATGTTCTTGAACATGGGCATGGTATGACTTGGCAGTATTGACACAATAAGTACGACGCAAACTTCTAATGCAACCGATGATGGGAGCTTTCTTTGAACAACTCAAAGGAGTAACATGACTCAGAGAGTAACCGAGAACTCATATACAAATGGATGACCCAAGTACTGTATGCAAATTCAGATGAGTGCCATGTTCAAGAATGACTACATACTGCCACTAATAAAGTATGTAACACAAACACTTTCCTTTTTCCCCATCATGAATGATGAGTGCCTCATGTGTTTTTAATGAGCTTGATTAGGGTAACCAGATGCTCGGTATAGCTCATCTCATAGATGAGTCCAATCCCAAATATTTTTCGAACCTGAGATAGGAGGGGTTCATCCCATGATGGGCCCTTCAATGTGAAAATTTTAACGAGTCCATAGAAGGTAAACTCGATCATCATTTCATGTTTAGAGAGTTTGAAAAGAACTAAAGAAGACTCCAACGGTCCTTTTTCGTAAAGTTAGCCTCGTCACCCGAAAAAGGGTAAAACAACGCGAGAGAGGACTCTTCCAGTCATGATTGGCTGGAGTATTCCTTTTTCGTAATTAGTTCCTCTTGGTCCGAAAAAGGGGTAAACTATCACCAGGAAGACGACCATTCAAATACTTTAACAAGAGTGAACGCGACAAGTTCACTTGGCAATCTTTTCATTTTTCGAGAGCCTGAAAAGAGCTTAACGGTAGACTTCGGGGGGTGTCCTTTTCCATGGAAGTTTAACAAGCCCGGAAAAGTGATAAATCATAACTCGGTACTTGTTCTCATAGTTCCGTGAGTACGAGAACAAACGAAGAGTAAGCTCATCATCATGCAATAATTACAGACTAACTGTTGCAAAAATAACGACAAAACATTCAAGGGAGTGTTCATTCCTGTGATGACCGTTGTGATACGAGAAACAACACAAAATACCACTTACAACTCCTGTACACTAGAAAAAGTGTCAAATAGCCTCAAATATGACAAAAATGGTCAAAAACTATGATAAATGGCCTAGGAGCATCAAAATATTTGAAAAGGAATATTCCATTCTATTTATAAATAGAAAAATGGGCCAAAATAGATTTGGTTGTTTCATTTCCCAATTTGGGAGGAGAAGTACCAATTTGGAGCCAAAACTTCCTTTTTCCGATTCTGGGAGCTACAATCCGCCATTTCACCAACCGTCCAGATCAGGTAGGCCTAAACTTCATCCAGCAACTTTCGAGTGGATTAGATTTTGTTTTTAGGTTCATTTTTTGGGTTTTTTGATGAGTTCATTGAGGGCTACTGCACTCTTCGGCTCCTTGTAGTTGGCCCTTTTGGGACCTGCGACGAGATCGAGTCGTCGCAAGAGTCGAATGGGTGAAGTGCGATGACATCGCACTGTACGCAAACGTACAGTGCAATGGCAGAATTGCAAATTCCAAACATAAAAAAGAATCCAAAAAATGGACTTGTGAAGGTTGAAGCAGGACCTAACAGTGTTTAAATTCCCTTTTTGGCAGGTTGCTTGCTAGCCAACATGGTTTTAGAGTGGCAAGAATGAGAACACGAGATAGAGGATGAACAAGCTGCCAACGATCCACAATGCATGGATGCCTTGAGGAACTGTGGTTTGCTCAAGTTCTTTGAGATTCAGGGGATGAGATCCCAAATCCCATTGCTATCACACATGCTCCAGAGTTGGGATGCGGCCCAATAGTATTTCGTGATTGGTGAGCATATCCTCACAATAGATGTTGAGGACATCTATTTTCTCACAGGTTTGTCTTGGAGAGGGGAACCTGTACATCTTATTGGAACACGGGCCAGTGACCGCATAGTTGATGACATGGTGTCACAGCATTGTATCGCTACTTCTCGACCTTCCAATGGGAAGATTCTTATTAGGGATGTGGTGAGCCGCCCACTACGTACCATATTGCTTACTATTACTAGAGCGGTGGGTAGCCAAGCCCCACACACAACTACTCAGACCCAGATGCTTTAGGCGGAGGACTGCATGTCCCCCATGGTTTTCAACTGGTGCGAGGGTCTCCTCACAAACCTCCGAGCTCAGCTGACCAAGTGTCAGTGGGGAGAGCTCAAGCAGTTTGGTTACGGGTCGATCGTGGTATCATTCCTCTTGGAGCAGATCCCTCTCTTACATCCACAGGTAGTACTAGATGACAGGGATCCTAGAGATTCCCACATGCTCAGATGGATTGAGGTCATGACTCGTCATGGTGGAGGACCCATCATCAGCTTTGGTCCTGAGTTCTTTAGCTGGCTGGTAGGCCAGTTACTCATGGTTGAGGACTTCCTGTACAGTGGTATGGATTTCAGAGAGGATCCTGACTTGGTGCTACCCAAGGGTGCAGCATGGGGTGACGTAGGTGAGAACAAAACCCTTGCACTTTTAATTTTGTATATTTATCATTTTTTTATGCAGCGCTGACAAGTATATCACATGTGTGTGTAGATGTGGGGCCCGTACGACCATTAGTACTTTCTCTCCTGGTGAGGAGAGACAGAGATGGGAGAGTAGTTGTGCCACTAGGTGCTCATGCTGCCATAGAGGAGATGGAGGAGGTATATAGGAAATTGTCCCAACTGACAGTGGAGGTTCCTAAGCCAGCGATAGATGACCTGTCGAGACCTATGCAGAGGTTTGGGGTTGGAGCATCCATACGGTTCAATGCCCTACTCTGCAAGGTGGCGAGGACTGTGGATTGCTTCCTCACTCAGCGACAGCATGCTGTCCTTGCTAGGGGTGGTGTATGGGTCAAGCATCAGGCTTGATGACACTATTATACTTGTAGCGAGAGCTTAGAGGCCTCAGATTTTGTACTACTGAAAGCTATGATGCTTCAGATTTTTGTAGAGACTCACTGAAAGCCATCGTGCTTCAGATTTTGTATGAGCACTACTTTTGAGCGATATATATATATACAGACATTATCGGTGATTTATACATTATGTGTTTTTAAAATGATGAGTGATGTGATCTTGTTTACATGTTTTCTTTTATACATTAAATTATTTACATGTTGTGGATGCTTTTACATATTATGAATATTATGTGTGTGTGATGTACCAATCCAAAATGAAGTTGGCCATCAAGTCAGCAATTGTGTTTAACTCTCGTGGAATGTGCAGGTATTGAATAGATTCAAATGACCTTTCCAGGAGACGTACTCATCTGAAGAGACGGAGTAAAGTGGGATCACGGATGGCGTAAACCCGATTAAGATGGGAAACCACTAATTGAGAATCCATGTGGATGACAATGTGGTTCATACCCAAGGAAATGGCATTAGCTAGGGTTCCGATTACTGCCTGATACTCTGCGGCATTGTTGGTCGCAAACCATAGGCAACTTCCTCCTGAGCTAATGAGCTCACCTGTTGGGGAATATAGTACGTAGGCTGCTGAAGCAAGGTTACGGGTATGCCAGCTGGCGCTGTCTGTGAATCCATAGCACTTTTCCATCTGCACACGCATACATAAAATAGTATAAGGAGTAGAAACAAGATCTAAAGACACAGAAACAAGATCTAAAGACACTAAAAAACAAAAGCGTCACAACACACACAAAAACAAAAAAAACACTCCATGTACAGTATATACAAGAAAGTCTAAGCGTGACGAGTTTAGGCGTAATATCTCTTCAGGTAAATCCCATTGCGGGGTTCACCCAAAGAGATTCTATCATAGTCTTCAAGCTCATAAGCTCCCTTCTCCAAAACACATTTGACAGTGTAAGGTCCATGCCACATGGATTCAAACTTTTTGGCTCCTAGTTTGTCGTGCTTCTGGTCATAAGTGAGGACCAGGTCACCCTCGTTAAAGATATGAGGTTCAACTGACTTGTCATATTGGGCTTTGATGCGTTTCTTGTGTGCTTCATTAGCAAGAGCGACATCTCGGCGGGATTCGTCAAGTTTTGCTAAGTGCAAGAGACGTTCTTCCTCGACAGTAGTGTTAGGAAGAAGTTTGACAGCGAGTTGTAGATACGGAATTTTGCACTCTATAGGTAGGACAACCTCCAATCCATATACCAATTGGAAGGGAGTGAATCCTGTGGTGGTTTTGATGGAAGTTCGATAGTTCCATAACGCTAAGAAGAGCATGTTGTGCCAATTGGACTTATGTGTCCCTACCATCCTTTGGACCATAGTTTTCAAGACCTAGTTAATGGACTCGATCTATCCATTGGACTGTGGGTAGTAGGGTGTTGAATTTTCATGGTGAAAACCCAACTTGTCGCTCAATTCATCAACCATATGGTTCTGAAAATGGGAAGCATGATCGGTAACAATTTCCTGAGGAACTCTGAACCGCATTATTACATGATTGAACATGAAGAGTGTGGCGGTTTTGTCGTCGTTATGGTATGTAGGCATAGCTTCGGCCCAATTTGTAAAGTATTCCATAGCTACAATGATGTAACTATGCCCCCTGACTGAGGTATGCTTACAATGCATAAAGTCAATGCCCCATTTTGCGAGGAGCCCACAGCAATAACCGGGTGTAGCGGGATGGATTGGTGCGATTCTTCGTGTGGAAGTGTTGGCAAGGAGGACATTTTTTTACGGCCTCAATACAATATTTGAAGGTAGTAGGCCAAAATATCCTTCCCGCAAAATCTTCTGGGCTGTAGCCATCCCAGAGAGGTGACCGCCACATGCCCCAGCGTGACAGTCATTGAGAACGCGTTCAGCCTCATTATGAGTGAGACAATGTCGAAGAATTGAATCAATGCCATGGTGATACAAAGTATCATTGATGATTAAATAATACTTCGCATGGTGACGTATCTTACGACGATCGTCGCGAGAGAGTTGAGGGTTGAAGCGATGTGTTTGAAGATACAATAAGATATCTCCATACCATGGATCAGTCGTACTGATGAGAAACAATGATTCGTCGAGAAAGGAGTCATTGTGCTCAATTTCTGGATCAGGACGGGGAAGGTCGCAAATGAGCTCGAAAAACACCAAAGACTTCTTAGACTTAGCTTTCTCGAAAGAAGGTCAAATTCTTGCAGTATCACGATCCAGCGTGAATACTTGCCCCCAAGCACCTGACGTGTCAATACGTGGTACATGGGGTTCGAGTCGGCGATGATGGTGGTGGTGCGGAGCAAGATATAGTGCTGAAACTTCTGGACGGCAATGACCGCTATGAATGCGAGTTTTTCAACATGTGAATGTCTAGTTTCAGCGTCAGCAAGACCCTTACTTGCATAGTATATTACATGTTCCTGGGCGTTTTGAGCCTCCTGTACCAAAACCATGGCTAGAGTGGTAGCAGAAGTGGCGATATATAAGATATAATCTCGATAATAATTAGGCGGTTGGAGCACGGGGGCATGCATGATGGCATGTTTGATACTGTTGAAGGATTTTTGAGCTTGATCGTCCCAAATGAAGGGGACGTCCTTCTTGAGTAGTCTCATATACCCGCGAGTCTTCTCCGCGAAATTGAAAACAAAACGTCTTAAATAAGTCGCCTTCCCTTGAAGACTTTGAAGTTTCGTCACATCAGTCGGGGGTGGTAGGTTGATGATGGCGTCCACCTTTAAGGGATCAATACGGATCCCATCCTTCGAAACAATAAATCCTAAGAGGAATCCGGACTCAACGTAAAAGATACACTTATGAGGATTCAGACGGATATTGTACCGTCTGCATCTGAGGAAAATGGCCGTCAGATGATCAATGTGGAACTTGCGCTGCTTTGAATGAGTAGGGAGATCGTCCAGGTAAGGTTCCACAAAGTCCTTGATATCATGGAAGGCATATGACATAGCTCCCTAAAATGTGGCGCCAGCATTTTTAAGGCCAAACGGGAGTTTGCGGTATGCAAACGTTCCCCATGGGTAGACAAAAGCCATCTTATGTTGATCAGCTGGGTTGATCTCAATTTGGTTGTAACCAGAAAAGCCATCCATAAATGAGAAGATGACGCTTCTGGCACAATTGTTGATAATCTGGTTGATGAAGGGGGTCGGGTAGTTGTCTTTCGGACAAGCTCGGTTAAGGTCCCAATAATCGACACAAACGCGAATGGTACCCTGCTTTTTGTTCACAGGGATGACCTTTGAGACCCAATCTGTCAATGGGACAGGATAAATAAAACCAACCCTTAAGAGCTTTTCAATTTCGGCCTTAATTTCCACAGTCTTCTGGGGGTGTACCGGCCGCAATTTTTGGAGTACAGGTTTGATGTCGGGATAGGTTTTTATTTCATGAGAAACAATTGCGGGGTCTATCCCAGGAATCTCCTCATAGGACCAAGAAAATACGTCTCAAAATTGCTTGAATAAGGCCGTGCCAACAACTATTTCTTCAGGGGAACACTTCTGGCCTATGCGAATGTGTTCCACTATACCAGGTTTCATTGAGATGTCTACTGGGATGGTTGGCTCAATATTGGCCAAGTTTCCCTTTGTTTCCATAAGACATATAAGAATGAGGGAATGAGGGAATGGGTAGATATCTGGTGAACAGAGGGTATGGATGTTGTCCTCTATGTACTCCAAAGGACGAAGAAAAGATGACCTATGGTGGAGATCATCCCACGGACTGTCGTCAACATTGATAACTTCCATGATGGACTCATCTGAATGAAAAGTCTGAAGTAAGAGATCAGGTAGAGATGATGTACGTCGTAGAGGACAAGATGGAGAGGCCACTGTTAAATGGTCCTCTGGTGCTGATTGGATAGCCTCATAAATAAGTTCAGTGGGTGAAAGAGGCATTATATCTCCAAGCAGGTGTGTTGTGGCTTCATCCGGTACAAGCCAAGCATCGGTAGAGTGAGATAAAATCTCTGTGGAGATCATGTTCACCGTAGAAACATGATTAGGGGGGTCTGTGGATGGAAAAATGCCCATGAGAGATGAATCTTTCAAAAGGCCAACCCCTATACTCTCATACTGTTTTGACATCTGTCCAATGGAAGGAATATGGTCACCAGGATGAGTAGTAGCATCTGGTGTACAAAAATCTAATTGGTCGATAGTAACAATTCGTCCTTAGTGGGGGAATTGTACTATGCGGAAGACTGAAGAGGCTACCACTTGCATGGTGTAAAACCAATTTCGACCATGCAAGAGATTATAATCTAACAGGGTTGAGACCACTTGCACGTTAACGGTTATGGTCTTTCCTCCCAACTCAACTACAAGAGCTTGTTAGAGCCCATGAGGTGGAAATCCATGCCCGTTGAATGCTTTCAATGTGGTGGGAGAACGATTCAATTCGGGGGAGCCAATGGCTCTCCAACAGGTGATCGACATGAAGGAAGTGGAGGCGCCTTTGTCCAAAAGGGTACGATGGACAATCTTCCCAGCAATGTTCGCAGAAACTTGGAATGCGAGATGGTGTGAGAGCCTTGACTTAAAGTTGTCAATTCGAAACATGATGGTATTCAAGGAATCAGGGTCGACTGCACCGATGGCTGCAAGGAGAGTTTTGCGTTGATTAGGACAATTCTACAAAACTTCCAAGGTAGACACGGCATAAGGAGATTGTGCCAAGTCTTCTACGATATTGTAATTTTGTGCAGCCCGAGCATTCAGATTGAAAACAACTTTTTGAATCATGCTCTTGGTCGGTCGCAATATCGAGTCTAAGGTGGGCTTCTCAATGGTGAGAAAAGTTGATGGTACAGTGACATCAGTTAAGGAGTCAGAAGATTTTTTAGTATTACTTCTAGTGGATACCTTCGAAGGGACCGGTTTGTAATATTGCGAGCGAGTGTTCAAATTGATCATCTCGTTACGCACCATGAGAACATGTGTAGTATTGGATGGTTCCCCTTGGGCTTGGGGGGTTGAGCAATCATCTGCTAGTTTTGGGTAGGAAACGGATCATTGAGGACTGTGGGAGCTGGTTTGCCCCTAAGAAACTTTTGTACTTCATCTCTATGGGGACATTCTTTGGAGAAATGGTCATCTCCACATAGTAAACAAGGATACTTTAGTTTTCGTTTCTTCTTGGTATCGTTGGGAGTGCTCTTTTGTTCCTGTTGGGAGGAAGACTTTTTGGGTTTCCCCTTGTTCTTCTTTTTACTGCCGGACTTCGGAGATGAAGCTGATTCGACAGAATTCACCTCTTTAGTTACAACAGGAGGGGTTGACTTGGTGGTGCTATGGCCATCCTGAGTCGGTTTGGATGATCCAACAGTGCTAGCAACAGGCTGGGTGTTAAGGGAACCAATGATTCCTTCTGCATGGAGTCCCTTATGTGGTTTCGTAGGGTCATTAATGTCAAGGGGTGCGTCAGGGAGAATATCAAACAAAGTGTCGGATTGAGTGTAGACGAGGTCTAGCACATGGGAACTCGCAATGGCTTGTTCTTCGGTGACATCACCTCTCATAGCAACGTCTCTTGCTATGGTAGGGATGAGGGATTTTGTGAACCAGTTTGCTAGGAGCTGATCTGGAATAGGAGCTTTAATGAGATGTCGTCTCCTTCGCCACTCGTGGATATGATCCGAAATGTGAGTGGTAGTATTCTGATGGAGTGAGGTTAAAAGCTTGGTACCAGTCTCATACCGTATGGGAAGCTGGAAATGTGTCAAAAAGTTCATGGCAAGAGAACCAAAATCAGGAAAAGAGTGGGGTGGAAACTCAATGTACCACTTGGCAGCCGAATCGGAGAGAGTCCTTTGAAACAATCTAAGATGAATTGAATCATCCATTAAGGAATTATATGAACACCATAAGTGGTATGTCATCACGTGGTTTTTAAGGTCTTCACCCAGCTTGCTGTCAAACTTGGGGATATTAGACGGAAGTTTCATCGGAATCGGTGGCCAGTTAGATCTGTGGTAAATAGGATCGTTGGTTAAATGGGATAGGTCAGGCAGGTCTAAAGTAGCCAAGAAGGGCAACTATGGGTTAGTCTGCGCATATTGATAATACAGATAAGGCATGTAAGGACCAAATTGACCGTAAGGTGTACAAAGAGGGAACTGATCGTAGGGGGGTGTGCCGCCCGGACTGTAAGGAGGTCCGCCACCATAAGGTGGACCATTCCAATAAGGTGGGGGTCCACCTCCACCACCGGGAGGGGGTGGAGGTCCGCCGCCACCACTAGGAGGAGGTGGGGGTCCATAACCATAATAAGGTGGCCCACCACCGCCTCCGCCTGGAGGGGGTGGGGGACCACTTCCGCCACCAGAAGGATGGGGGTCCCCACCACCTCTACTGCCGGAAGGATGAGGGTCTCCACCACCGCCGCCACCACATAGTAATTAGGTCCTCCACTACCTCCACCAAGAGGGGGTGGTGGACCACCTCCGCCACTCGAAGGGAAATGTCCTCCTCCACCATGATAGGGTGGTCCCCCGCCACCTCCGCTGGGAGGGGGTGGTGGACCATTCCTGCCACCGCCGGAAGGGTGAGGGATGTTGTAGGTAAAATGAGGTGGGCCTCCACCAAGGTTAGGTGGGGGCCTGCCGCCTCCAGCAAGAGGTGGGGGAGGACCGATCGGGGGTAGTGGTGCTTTAGGGATAGTTGGTTGGGGTCCATGTTGCAACACAGGTTGTTTCCCCCATAGAGTGTATGGATTTCGGGGATAAGGTATCCCGTATGGTGCATTTCCAGGATTAGGTTGGCTCGACACAGGGTTAAAAGAACCTGGATACGCTTGACTCCATGAGGGTTGAGTTACATTTGATGCCCCCCCAACATGAGATAATACCAAGGTGGATGGTCTAGCGGGTTGGGAAGGTCCAACGGAAGGTTCGTTGGGGATTCCACCGCCTATGTTCTGGTTAAGAAACGGGGGTTGCCCCCCAGCCATAGTAGGTTGACCACTATTCAAAGGTTGAACCAACGTAGGTTGTTGACTAGCTACCGTAGTAATAACATTACCCATAAGATAATCCGTGGGAATGGAATACCCTCCCCTTGAATTCTGAGGTGGGGGAGGAATTGGTAAAGTAACTATGGTAGGGACAGGTGTGTTGGACTGTTGTCCTTCCACCAGTTGGTTCACTTGAGGTACAGGACTGGACTCTTGTGAGGGTTGACCAGTCTTATTAGTGGTCTTGTGGTGGGGTGCTTCAGGTGATCCGAAAGATATCGGATGAATTGGGATGTTTCCATTGTCAAATCTTATTTGGAAATGGCAATTTCAAAACTCTTCAGAGTGTTGCTTGAGACTTTGTCTTTGAAGCTCATCACCTATAATAAGTAACTATTCCAAATGTTCATGTATGGGGCTGAAAATATCGGTGGGTTCAGGCCTATAGTAAGGCCTAGAGAACTCTGGAGTGGTCCAGTTAGGTGGGGATGAGATGGAAAAATGAGCCACTGAGTGGTCTGTAGAAGATGTCTAATAAGCTGTTGAAGGAACAACAACTGCAGTTGGGTCGTCCTGGGGTCGGTTTATCCATTCCAACGATCTAGGTTCTCTCAGGATGATGGGAGAAAGGTCTTGCGAAGCGGGGGTTTGTGCTCCTTCATCCTGCGAGGGATGAGAGGCAGGTGAATCCAGAGGAGTTTGTGGAAACAAAAGTCCTCCAACATTCAAAGTGGGGTTTTCCACTTCAGTAACTAGGAATGCGTTACGCTGATCCATTATTACCATCGAAATAACCTCCGGATTAAGGGGATATTCGGGAGATAAGTTTAAGATCCTACAGAATCTTCTCTAGGGAAAATCCACTAGAGTGTCAAGATGATCAACCAGGATGGCTGAAACAATGTTTCTCCTAAGAGTATGCTAAAAGAAAAGCAGTCCAGAAAAACCTACTCAAAACTAAGGCAACAAGCAAACTTATGTGACAGAGCGGATTCAAAAGTCTAGAACCTCACAGTATTATCAAGGCATCGCAAACCGCGATATACTGCAGGGTCCAACAGTATGACGCAACAAGGAGGATTGGGACCGTACCCTTGCTTACATACCCGATTACCTGGACAGTACGTGCATGCTAATCTCCCTGAGTGATGTTCTCAGTTTATTGCTTTTCCAAGATGGCCAAATTGTTAACTTAGTTGGTTTCAGGAATCCTAGTGGTGTCTCCCGATATACACAAGGTATGTGGGAGCTCAAATCTATAGTGGTGATGTCTAATGCACAACCATTCGACAAGAGACCTTCCGATATAATACTGAGTACGTGATACACCCTTCAATATACGCAAAGTATGGATTATGGTCCTTGGTGGGTATGTGAAGGAGCTCGATATGCTGATAAGTACGTGGAATACTACAATTCCCCCGGGATACAATGCTGGAAAATAATGACAGCTGCCACGCTTAATGACGTCGAAACACGTTTCTAACTTACACACAATTTGCTAAAACTTTTACCTAGTTCTACCGTTAATTTTATCTTGGACTGTTAGGTGAATGCATGAGGTGAGTACATAAGTGGAAGCATAATGCAAGCCCTAGCTACATGCACGAAATATTCTTTTCTTTCAGTGAATCCTAGATATGGGAAGGAGAAATATTTTTCCAATCGTATTTCCAAAACAAACTCAATGCAACACAAGCCCATTTCAAACAAATTTGACAATGAAAGTATTCTTTTCCTTTTTCAACGAAACACAAAAATCACAACACTACTATCCAAATCAAAACATTTTTCCTTTTCTTTTTCTTTTCAAATCAAAACAACACTAGGTAATGAAAAGAGAGGATTCTAAAATAAAATATGCAAGTTTTTCAATTTCACTTTCAATGGTCTAAAAGCAAAAAAAAAAAAATGCATCTATCTTTCCTTAGCATGGAGTGAATTTCGCAAAAATCGAAGCTTTCTTTGAGCCTTTCAAGAAAATGAGTGATTCATAATTCGAGAAAAACACAATAGATCATACATTCATTCAATTCTTCCAAAACATAAACAAGAATTTTTCAATGCACAACAATTTTCTTCAATAATGTTTAAGAAATGATGGGAAAGAAGCACTTTTTAATTTTTCAATGGATGCATCAAAGAGTAAACTTGATAACAACTGAGCTTTCAAATCTAAATGACTGGAAAGAAAACACTACTTGCAGCACTAGTACATTTAGAAAACTCAAGAAAAGACAAGCACTCAACCAAATTGAAAGACACACTTAACTCAAAATCAAGCAGCAGCAAGCAAACTAAGAAAGCAAAGATCAAAACAAATGTAAACAAGGTCTGGAAACTGATCTAATGTAATAATCAGATCAAGGATGGAAGGAAGGGAATGCAAGGGTGAGCAGATGAAGGTGGAGGAGACAAGAGTATCCACCACTACCGGTCTTCAAGCTTGTCCAAAATGGAACCCAAAATCAATCCAAACAAAACCAAACACTCAAAACACAACTCACAGGTGGGATCCTTGGCTGGATTTTGTAGCACAGAGAGAGTTCATACAACAAACCAAAGTCTAGACTGTCAAACAGAGAAGAGATGCCTGCATGCCAAGAATTGGGCAAATCGGCGCACCCTGTGCTTGTACACAGTGCGACGTTGCAGTTTGCTTACACGGGAAGTGCGATGATGTTGCAGTTTTCCAATGCAAGGGATGCGACGAGTAGTTAACAAGTAAAGAACAGAGACCTAGAATGACATAGTGTCGCTCTGTTCCAATACCCAGGTGTGATGGGCGATGTCTAGATTAAAAAATGAATCAGATCTCTCAGCAATGAACCATGGAATGGTTTGGGAATGAGTTGTATAAACTCAAAGGAAGTAGATCAGAGTCTTCAATATGAAGATCTGATAGTGAAATCAACTCCAAGAAGTAAATGGCAAAAAATAAAAGGCTTGTGTCAAGCAATCAACTGAAAATGACTCTCAAATTGACAACTACTGACCAAACTCTATATACTCCCCAGTATGATCGCCGGATTTGTTATCGGACAATCCACTCGAGCGGATGCGAGCCGGATCTCCCTAGCTCAAAGTGAGTCTAGAACAAATAGAATAGACTACCAATGCATTTCCTAGATCTACTTAAGGATCAAGTACTAGATGTCTTACCTTTTCACTACATAATCCTTTCTCTTGAATGTTGCTCGACGTCTCGCGGTCGTCATATCCAAGCTGCAAGACCTGTCAAGACAAGAAACAAGAGAAACCAGTAAAAAACATCTACACAATAAGAGATCTAAGTAAACAGTTAAGCAGGTAAACTACTCAATATCATTACACACATGAACAACATTGGTGGAAAGCATTTGTATTACTACAAATAGAGGAGTACATGATAGAGATATAGAACCACAACTAAGGCTTAACGTTGTAGCCCTTCTCCAACAAAGCCGATTTCCATATCCTTCCAAGGAAGTATGAGTTCTCCAATAGGTGAGTGGAGATGTTCTAAGAATGATTTCACCAGCATGTAGATACCATAGTCTTCCTCTCCTTGGGATGGGAGTAAGCTTCATTTATATAGGACTAAATGGATAGGGTATGGATAGGATAGGTTGAGAGATGGTAGGAGAGGCTTAAGGGATCTCTCCAAAGGTCTAGGAACCAAGTGCCAGCTCCTCCAAGAGGTCAGGGATAGGGTCCCAAGTCAGCAAGCTTCGATATGGACCTCGAAGAAGCTATTTTTGCCACTTAACTGACTTCGTCACACCCTGTAATGGAGCAAGGTGCGATGTCACATGTTGCTAGTGTGTAGCCTATGATGACCCTTCAAAACTGAGCACAATTGGGTACAGATCCTCCCAGGATGATTACTTAGTCCAAGTATCTTTAGGGGTGTATACACTGAATCTTATGATGAGTAGATTTTGGGTGTAACACCTTGCCTAGGTGGAGGCCACCTACCCACTTTTCATTTAGTACAACTCGAGTTTTTGGGTGAAGTCTAAGCTCCAAGCTTGGATTTAACATAGGATTTGATTAGAATTTGGAGTTATGTCAAGTGCCATCGGCTCTCATAGGTGCCATTTCGAATTAGGGCCTTAGTGCTTGTATTTTGTTATAAGAGGAGAGGTTTTCCTCCTCATTCTTCATGGAGATTTTTGAGCATGAACACTCTGCCAAATTCTCAGTGTAATATTTGTTTGAATTATTGAATAAAGAAGTGACTTTGGAGGTCCATGCAGGAGTACTTGGGGTTTTCTTTCACATTGTCTTGGTGATATCTCTCTCACCTTGTCTCTTTATTTATGCAATTCAATTTTCAATCTATGCTCTAACCTTCTTTAGAAGTATATTGTTCGGTTTTGTCTATTTCAGAACAAGGGTTTTGCAGGGATCTTCCAAGGTGGAGAACGGCTTAGAGATTAAGTTATTATTTGCTCATTAGTGTTTTTTACTACCTAATCAATTTCTTTTGCAGGTTCACAAATCTCTTCTCATTTCAAGAGAAGAAACACATCAAAGAGACTTGCCTCTTCCTCCATCAACAACGGTTTTCTATCAAACTTGGTTACTTGGATATATGAGTTTCTATCTTCCAACTCTCTAGTTTTCTCTTTGAAACCTTTTTCTTGATCTTGCTAAACCTTTCTTCTTGCCCTAGTTTACTCCTCTACCTTCCTTTCATTTTTCCTCCTTTAGTACCACATTCTCTTTCTTCTATCTTTTCTTCTCCTTAAGCTTACCTCTTTCCTATCACCCTCCTACTCTCCTTACCATCTCATCCATCATCTTCAAGGTCTCTCTCATTACCCTTTCATCCACCTCCTTTGACCTTCATCCCATTTTCGTTTTAGCCCTTAGAATCCTTCAAGTTCCCTCCTTTCATCCATCTTTAGGAGTCCTTCCAAAAAGCATATAAAAACAAGTTTGTTTAGAGTTAATAATTAGTTTTACTTTCTTTTAAAAAGGGTTTAAACTTAGATCTCATCTTTGCTTTTGCATAGTTAGGATCTTGTTTTTCTTTTGCATTTGTTTATCAAATTTCTAGTTTTGTGCTTAGTTTATTTGCATTTAGATCTCACAAAAAGATAAATTTGCATTTGCATTCTAGAGTTAGATTCTAGTTTAAATCTCATTTGAAAAGTTAAAAAATTAGCATTTCTACTTAGTTTTATTTGATTGATAATTTCTAGATTTAAGTAGTTCTTATTATTTTATTTTAAATAATGCTAATGGGTTCCTTGGAGTGAATCTTTTGTGTAGGTACTTGAAAAAGAGGATAATCTTGAGAAGTTTTGAAAACAAGAAGATTTTTACCCAAAGAAGAGCATCAAAAGACCATAAGGATGATCCAAACCAAGACATTATATACACTCTCCTTTGTAAAAGCCATTAAGGGCTTCTAAGTATCGTTTCCATAGTTGTTTTATTTCTCTCAAAAGACCTTACAAGGGTTTCATTCCCAAAGGCACTTGTAAAACAGTTAATAAAAAGGCCAGGTGGGATAAGGCCTCCCACGCTTTGTTTCTCCTTCCCCATTTGGGGAAGACTGTTTCATGCATGCTTTAGTTAGACTTGTTTCAAACTTTCTAGATTAAAGTTTATTTTTGTACTTAGATTAACTCTCTTCCAAGTTTTTCCTTGAGAAAGTAGCTTTGGATTTGATCCCAAGTGCCACATAGTTTTGTGGCTACTTCTCTTTCCCCATTAGCATCCTTGTGGACATCCAGCTAGCTAGTTTTCGGGACTAGCGGTTCTAGTGGTCACCTTATTCCAAGGTTGATCCCACCTTGTTTGTTTATTTCTTGGTTAGTTGTTAAATTTGGCCTTAGAAAGTGTGCACTTGTTATTTCCTTTAATTACTTGTTTACTTTAGAAAGCGTACTTTTTCTTTACGTACAAACTGCCTCTATTGTAATAAATAACAAAGCCTCTTGAACTTGCAATAACCCAAGTCAAGAGCACTCTCTATCGGAGAGCATAGTAAAGTGCATTTTCCCTGCATTAGGCATATAGAAGAACTAAGTCTCTTGAACCTTGTCATAAGACAAAGTCAAGAGCACTCTTTGTCGGATAGTTGAACTGTGTGCTTTAATAATTTTAAAAAATTTCAACTCACACTCCCCCTTTAATAATTTATCTTGGTTGTTATCTAACACCCGTATGCTCTGCCAACCTGAAAAGGTTGGGCTAGTACTCAGAAAGGTGTTAGATTTGATAATTTTCGATAACATAATAAAATTTTCACCCCCATAACCAACGAACCAGTGTTGGTTTATCGAGACATACTCAGGTAGTGGGAAAAGTTCCTAAACCTGGTGGGGCTATAAATCACCGTTGTCTAGACATCGGAATAGTTAATTCTTTAGACACTTACTCCTTGACATCTGGGCGGTCCGTCTTACCATCAGAGGGGAAGTCACTGAAGGTATACCTTTCCGGTCGTTTTGCTTACCTTGTTGTTCTTAGCCTAATAATCAAGACCACTAAAACTTTCAATAAACCAAGATAAATTTGCAAAAATGATCTCACGAACGGTTCTCCAAGACTTGTACTTTCAGCATCCCCTAGCACTATACATTTTTTTGACTCCATAAGGCACTGGTCTAATTGTTACATTTTCATATATTCATATTGTTGGGCCATTTGTCCATTTAAGTCATTTATTTGTGGATTCTATCTCATTTTCGCAAGTCTTTGATATACTGCTGTCTCGTAATCTTATATCGCAACGTGGATTGCATTTTACCTTATGCTTTATCTAAAGTAAATTTGTGATCTTTTTCATCTTTAAAACTCCTAAACAACACCCATCCGCATCACCATACATTAAAAACACTAAAACACATTGAGCCATAGTAAAACTCTTTGTAGGGACTACCCCCTTTGACTTCGTTAGGAGTTAGCCTAAACGGAGGAGCTGGGATTCAGGTGACAGTACCTGGCTCATTGCTTGCCCCCAAGGCCACACTTTCCCCACTTGTAGTGAGGGAACAACTTTCGAAATATTTCTGCTGTTGGTGTGCATCTCGGTGGACAACATACACATTGTACGTTCATAATTTTTTTTATGAAAGAAACATAATCAACAAGAAATGTAAACTATTCATAGTGTATAGGAAAGCATGCATAAGAGCCAAATCCATCATAAAAATACAATGTATAAACCATTTAGATAGTGTTTTATATATATCATGTTTGGAAAAATGTTGTACAAAAAGGTATTGATACAAAAAATTTGAATCTCATAAGCTTTCAGTATGTCACATCTACAAAAAATGAATCCTATGGATTTTAGTACATCATAACATATATACCGCATCTCGGAGGGTGCTCATGGTAACATATGATGGCCCTAGCCACCCGACGGAGCAACAGACCAAAACGTCCTGAAACTCGATTTTTCCTACACTGATAGTGTCGGGGAAGATTGTCTATGGAAATGTATGGGATTTCGGTGGTCAACCAATGTAGGTTCTCCTCCAGCTCATCAAGCTCCTCCACAGCCTCCTGATGGACTGGACGGGGGGTTCACTTAGTGAACTTGTTACATAGCATGATCGTTCGCATGATATTAAAGAATACCCCTAATTTCACTAAATATTGGAAAATGCATCCTAAAATTGTATTGTTGAACACCCCTCCCAATATGCCTTTCCAATTAAGAAAACCCCTAGTTTCACCAGATATTGTAGGTATCCATTTTTATCAATCCATTTTTAAAACCCCATTTATATCATATTATCAAGTTGTAACAAATAGGATCCCTAACACATCTTAGTATAAGCAAACAAGATGCTAAATAAAATAATAGTATAATGCTAATAATGATCCCACTAGGATTGTAGGGGTGACTGATCAATTTGTAGCATGGATAGTGGAACACCCAAAGAAATAGTATTGGGGAAAGCGAAATGCATAAAATGCAACCTAGTCAAGAGATCAACATAACAAAGAATGTAAAAGACCGATAGTCCAATTGTTAGTGCAATTCTTAAAAAATATGAGAATTGTAGATTTTTCACACCACAACCTGCCAATCTACCAATTTTATATCATGTAAATACAAATATAGCCATAGATAACTCATGTTTTCAATAAGCTTAATAAATTAAACTCCATAAAAAATGCAAAATTGAAACCCTTTTGTGGAAGGATGCCTCGACCTTCCTATCAAAACAAACATCATTGATGTTTGAACCCAAATGAACATAGAAAAATTCCTTTTACTTTTCAATAACACCATATGATCATGTGCATATCTTGGATTTGGGTCATTCATAAGATCCAATGAATTGCCTCCGCTTCCTCTACATTTATTCTTGCAATCACGGGAATTAACAACATTTAGTTACCTTTTCTTGGGTTATATCTAGTTTTTTAATCTTTAAAGGATAGGGAAAAATCTGCATTGTTAGGTTTCAAGCATGCAATAGTTATAAAGATACACAGATGGTGAAACTTACATGATTCCAATTCATGGTAACTATAACACATAGGGTATGTAAATAAGGATTTAAACTTTCACCTATGTTCATGTTAATTCCAATAAAATATTAAGACAGATACCTTGCATATAATAATTGAAATTACAATTATGAATGTGCCAAATATAACCCAATCTAACAACTATTCCTAAGTGTCCATGTGAAAATATTAAAGAAGAATACAAAAAGTTGAAAGAAATAATTATTCAAGAAACATTGATCTAACTTTTCTTGGTTCCAGTGAGCCAAGAAAGATTGATATCACTTTTCTTGGTTGTCATGGAGCAAGGTTTAATTGAATCTCAATTCCCACCTAAACCCCAACCTAAAAAATGAAGAGTTAAATCTTTTACTTGAATGCCTACAAAAAATACAATACAATTGTTCAAGTTTGGAACTCCCATTTAACTACATCTCTTAACTTAAAGATGAAAAACAATATAACATCAATCCAAATGAAGCCTAAATAAGCTATTAAATGAGGATTGCACAAGGCCAATAATCCAAAGAGACTTCCATCGATATTATCATTGGTACACTATTATCAAATTTATGCAAAAATTATGATCATAAGCAATATCAAATAAAAATGGAAGGTCCTTAAGTTTTAGGTGGGTATGAATTGACCCCGTGATTTGGATGTATGAATCCATCCCACAATTTGGAGGTTATTCCACAGCATACCCAAATAAAATAACCCCCAATATTTATATTAATATGTCAAATTAAAAACCCCCTTTGACCCCTTTATATAGGGAAATATATTTTTGAGGTTTTTAAGAGTATTCAACCCCCCAATATGAATGGACATGTTATGATATTTCCTCACTAGTGAAACCCCCGTGATGGACCACTTCCATCATCCGGACTACTCCTCGCCTCTCGATGGGTGAGGAACTCGCTGGTATGTATGGGAAAATATTAGTATAATCAATATATGGCATATTAGTATTACAAAAAAAATTAAAAAATTCATAAAATACATAAAATACATAAAAACAAAAGAATATTTTTCTTACCAATATCTCCCCATTGATCTCCATCCTGAAGAGATAAATCAAGATCTCCTCTAAAACCTGCCCCTGCATAAGTATAATATTCAACCATGAGGAGCTGGCTGCGCAACCAATGAAAGAAGGTCGGCCCGTATGTGATCATTATCCCACCACCACCATGGCGGGCCATCACCTCGTCCCACCTGTGCATATGTGGATCTCACAGATCGAGATCACTAATCTCGACCTGAGGATGAAAAAGTGGAACCCTCTCCAGGAAGAAAGAGACCACGATGGAGCCATAACTTAACTGTTTCAACTCCCCTCTATGGCACTTGGTCAATTGGTCTTTTAAGATTGTGAGGATCCCCTCACACTAGTTCAAAACAGTAGGCACCATACTAACGATGGAATACAACATATGGGCATTGGTGTCTTGATGTAGGGCTCTACTTCCCATCCACCCGCTTGATGGTAAACAGTACAGTCCTCAAAGGACGGTCCCACACATTTTTTATGTGAATTTTCCCACCCAACATTTGTGTTCCTGGAGTGCATAACTGTTCTATGAGGTTCTCAGTGGACTGATCACTACCCATAGGTCCAGATAGTGAAACAGGGGCCCCACGCCTCGATAATCTTGTCAAAAAGTATATTTCCTCAATGACTAAAGTGAGGATGTGTGTTCCAACTATGAAATATTGTTGATTCGGATACCATAACTAAATCAAATAGTCCAGCAACTGTATTTGGGCTCTCATTCCATGTACATGAAAGAATTTGAGTAACGCACACTCCCTCAAAGCATTAACGAACTGAGGATCATTCGCGGCTTGCACATCCTCCAATTCATGCTCATTCTCTTTCCACTACACCATTTTGATGGCTAAATTCTACATAAACACCAAAATAATGAGCATTAGATCCTTTTCAATGCTTTAAAATTTGTTTTCTAGGCCCCATCCCCAATTTTATGGGTCAAACTTTGTCGACAGACCTTGTCTTTGCAGACAGGGCATCATCGATGCACTTTTCCCATAGGGAAGGCGCATCACTCCTGAGTGACGCACTTCCTAAAAGGGGAAAGCACGTCATCCAGGGCGCACCAATTCCCTCTTTAGAATGAGTGTCAAAACCCTAAAAACTTGCATTAAAAAAAATTAACCATCAAAACAAGTAGAATGAAGTTTAGAGTTACCTGGAACTAACAGGAGGCTGAATTACTGACCGAAGATCCCACAATCACCACAACAAGATCGAGGTCCAAAGAGGTTTTTCTCACTATTCAAATGGGTAAAAATGAAATGGTAAATAATTTTTACTATTCACCCTTTTTATATTAACATGGAATCATATTTTTTATTATTGCATGGTTATCTACTATAGTCGATCACATTTTTGTGTTTTAAAACCTTGTGATGGATCTTAATTTTTTTTTTAAAGTTGGCAGTTGGAGGAGAGTGGTATTTTGGCTATGATGGTAACCATCGTTGACTTTTTCATACTCCTCATGAAGTGTGAAAAGTCCTTAGAGAATTTTTATACCGTTATTATGCTCGTTAAAACTAAGTATTAAAGGTATCAAGCTGAGTCTTGGTTCATTCTCGTACTCATAAATACACGAGAATAAGTCACCGAGTTATCTTTTATCTTATTTTTTCGGGCTTGTAAAAATCCTATGAAAAAGGAACCCCCTTGGAGTTCTAATTTAAGCTATTTTCAGACTCCCTAAATAGGAAAATATCTCCAAGTGAACTTGATTCTTTCATGCTTGTAAAAGTATTAGAAAGGTCGTCTTTCTGGTGATAATTTACCCCTTTTTTTGGACCAGTGAGACTATTTACAAAAAATGAGCACTCTAGTTAATCATGACTAGAAGAGTTCTCTCTCACATTATTTTATCCTTTTTTGGGTGAGGAGACTAAAATTTATGAAAAAGTACTCATTGGAGTCTTCTTTAGTCCTTTCAGACTCTCTAAACATGAAACGATTCTGAGTTTACCTTCTTTGGACTCATTAAAATCAAACATTGAAGGGCCATTTCAGGGACGAAACCCTCATATCTCAGGTTCTCAAAACATGTGAGATTGGACTCATCCTAAGGATGAAGTCTATACCGAGCATTTGCTACCCTACTCAAGCTCATTAATAAACAAAGAGGTACTCATCAATCATGATGGAGAATAAGGAAAGAGTTTATATGCACTTGTATTAATGACAGTACATAGTCTCTCTCGAACATGGCACTAGTTTTCATTTCATTCAAACCACTTGGATAATCTGTTTGTCCTCGAGTATCACCAATTACATGAGTCATCACACTCCTTTGGGTCATCCGAAGAATGCATCAATCATTAGTTGCATTAGGTATCGATGTCAATCTCATCATGTCAATGTTTCCAAGTCATGCCATTCCATGTTCAAGAGAATTATGTTGATCGAGTCAATCTCTACAGTCATTATACCTTCCATTATGTTAGTCATCCCTGAGTCGGTCTTAAACATTACTCTATAGTCCAATCTACTCCAAAACATCTTTGATTGTGTTTCAGGTCGATCATGAGGGAAACATCATGGCCCTCCTTAGATCGGTTTATCCTTTTCGACTTCAACACATCATCCAAGGATTGAACCTAGAAACCATTCAAGTACCTTGGTCCTGCATGCCTCAATGGTAAGTTACCTCGCTTTCAACAGTAAGTTCACATCATTGAATTTTGATTGAAATATTCCACCGAATGTTGGAACTTAGCTCATTGATTCACATTCAGCAGTATGTACTATGATACCTTCAGAATTATTGACATCAATGATGATTTTCCTCATACTTGTTAATGGTTTACATCAAAGACCGGTAATCAAGTGGTTTCTACCATGTTCGACTTAAACACATTGTAATCACATGGATAGATTCGTATCATTATGGGTTCAATTTGAAGACCCTGGGTTAACTTATGTATCTTACTCAGGATGCGATGGAGAATTTTTGAGTCATGTCACATGGATCCACTCTTTTATTGGTCGCGGCTGTGTAATTATCTCATCATGGATATATTCTTGTGTTTAGTAGCCATGATTATGTCTAGTCAGTCAATACTACCATGGATCTGCAATGTATTGGTCGCCAACCATGTTATGAGTCATTTGAGACATATATATAAGAGTCCTTTGTACTACAGAAGTCTTTGTTTGGCACTCCAATTGATGGTCCTTTCCTCGAACTTCCATATTTCAAAGCATCTCACCTACCCTATTTCACTAGCTTCGTGCTTTGGGGGGCATTTTGTCACACCAAAAATCTCGTCATCATGAGTTATGTGTCTATTTTTCATGTTTCTTAAAGCAACTAGGACAAATGATTGAAAGAAGAATTGTTGATTGCTCCTTTTTCCTTTTGTTGTCGCCCCGTCGCACCTTGCCTATTGACAAGGTGCGCCAGACCCTTGGTGACGTGCTCTACACATTGACAGAGCGCGTCAATGACACTTGTTACCTTTGTACAAGGTGCATCACCCTTCAAAGATGCGAGTTTCCTGTGTTCAAAGTGCGACATTGTTGTTTTAAAAGGAGAAAAAGAATCTTTGAGCGGCTTCTAGAACCCTTGGTTACATTGAAGCTTATCCATATGAACTAGGAAAGGTGGCACTTGATCCCCTTACCTTTTGGGGTGATCCCTTGAGATTCTCCCACAAATCCTCAACCTCTTGTTAACAATCAATTAACACCCTTAACTAAGTGAAAGGTAGAAGCACATTTTACTATGTGCCCACAACATAAAGACAGAAGACAAGTACATAAGAGAACAATCCTCTCTTATCTAATCACTACTTCCATAATCAGAAGGATTGAGTGAAGAAAGAGGTATCCTAAAGAGGCAAGGTTCAATGATTGAACTTCTCACTTGAAGCTTCAAATCTAGTTTCCACCAGTCAATAGTGAGAATAAATGCACAAAAAATGCATTAATTGTGCTTGAGAATTCTGAATTTGTGACAAAATCCTGAAAATACTATATAAAGTGGGTTTTTGAGTAAAAATAATAAAAAATCAAGAAAATGTATTATCCCACATTGAAAGTTGAAAATTGAAATCCAAATTCCCAATACTATAAAAAAGGCATTTAGGGCATGGTAAGGGAAAGAAAGTGAGAGTAAAGGCACGCAAGAAGGATTTCAAGGTTGGAAAGCTCATCTTAAACAAAGCTCTTGAAGGATCAAAGTCAAGGATGGAGAAGGTTGGCTCAAAGCAAAGGAGGATGGATTCACCTCAAGCAAGGTTGTAAGTAAGCATCTTTTCTTCTTTGATTTTATATGAAACAATTCAATTTTCCTTCCATTTTTGAGTTTAAGTTTTTCCCTCCAAGTTTAGTTTGAATTCAAAATGGATAAAGATCTTAGGAAACTTTAGATAATTGTTCATTTCTGACATTGAACCTCACAAAATTCATAGTAAGATAGTTAATTAGTGTAGACACATCCCTACAATAATTTATATTATCACCTCTCCTATCCATTTAGGCATATAAATACAAACCTCCTCTCCATTGTTAAGGGGGATAAAAGATAGAGCACTTAAATGCTGGTAAAATTCTGCTAGAGTTGGTTCCCTTTCATCGATTAGGAGGCAAAAGCTTGGATCTTTGAGGCTAGGATCATTTGGAAGGGGTTATGATGTCAAATATTGGTTGTAATATATCCCTATGTACTTCTTATATTTATAGTAATGTAGATTCTTTCCATAAAAATATTATTGTTGTGAGATCTTTAGAATTGACTTCTTTGACCGCTAGTTTAGATTAATCTATGTTTATATGTTACTAGTACTTGTTTGTTTCCACTTGTTGTATATTGTTTTGCAGCTATATATCTGAATATCAGGAGCTACACCAAGCAAGGAGATAGTACTACGCTCATAAGGTAAGTCAACTTTCCTACCTCTTTTGCAATTTGATCAATCTAGGAAAGATATTTATGTTTTGTACTTCTTTTGTTCTAGATCCAAACCATTCAGAATAGGGAGACCAGTTAGTGTCCGTATTGATGGATTGTCCGCAAAAACTTGCATTCAATCTAGCAATTTTGGGAAGGTTCTGAGGAATTCTAACAAACATATAAGAAAAATTGCCTTCCAGGATTGCACAACTAGACCAAATTCAGGAATTCCCAAACAGTCTGAGAAGCTCACAAATTTCTTGTTTTAATCTTGGAATACGTCATTCAGAATATTAATTAACATCATAAATAGAAATCACTTCATTTGGGATGATATTTATTCATTTACCAAACAAGTTATGGAAACTAGCTTATTTTCATAGAAATCTAGACCAGGTACGAGAAGAGCTATTGGAATCAAATTTTTATTCAGTAAAACTTAGAATTGACATTAGAGGTCCATTATTAAAATTATATCAGCCATCAGTATCTGAGTTGCACATCAGATATTTCTCAGGAAAGAGATACATCAAGAACAATTTCTTCCATTAAGAAAAACTAGGAAAATACTCATAGATCTACATGGAGAGCTATCAAATTGTTGTCATAGTATCATACTTCATTGGTTCATACTTCAGGACCCACAATAATATCATTGGAAATGGCTAAACACCATCATCCTCTCATAGGAAGCAGGGGAACATCTCCCAGCTTGGACTAGGGGCACATCTCCTAAGTCATTGAGGCACAATTGCACTCAATCCAAATCTCCAACTATCAAAAGATGTGATAGTGGTGCAATGTCCTTATTTTATATATGAAATATGACTTGAGGAGAAAGTATCCTAGGATAATGCACCCTCATGGATGGATAAGGAAAGCTTTCTTTCATCCTTTTCTCCTTTTTTGCTTTGCTTTATGCTTTAGATTTTCTATCCTACTTTGCTTTTGATTGATTTTTCTTGATTTTCTGACTTATCCTGTTTTTCTGCCTTATCCTACTTTTCTGACTTTATCCTGATTTCTTCTTTTGTGTTGCTTTCTTCCTAATGTTTATTTTCTGAGTTTTGATGCCTTTATGCTTGTTGAGGCCTCGGGGGTGTAGGGTAAATGCAAGGTGCTAGAATGGGTCCAAGGATACCAACAGAGGGTGAAAGCTCAGACTGAAAGGCTTCAAAAGACCCTACGCAAGGGCAGTTCTATCCGCATCCTGTTTGGTGTGGAATTCTCCCACGAATATTCAGCCTCCGCTAGCCCTCTGTGAGTAAAAGGGTTTGATCAATAGATAAGAACTTCAATACAGACAGAAGCTTAAAACTAAGTCTGTTCTAATCTTAAACTATTAAGAAAAGAATCTAATCCAAGTTAGACCTATTCTAAAGAGAAACTTGTAGTTTCTGCAAATCGATCTTGATGTGAGGGAAACAAGCGTGTTTGCCTACTTCGACAGAAATGTAAAGTTGCATTTACTTGTCTACTTAAATCATAATAAGTTTAATGAAAATTGAAATTAATAATTCAAGTAATTAAGCCTATTCAAGACCAATCTGTAATCACTGTGTTAATTAAAAAATTAACATTGATTGAATTGAGTGTGAATCATTTGCAGAAATAGATAAAGAAAGCATTTAATTGACAAAAATTCAATAAAACATTTTCATGCATAGACCAGTTACAATGAGAAATCAATGTCACAGATCTGCACATGTAATTATATCCAACAAAGATCACACACTGTAGATGATAAATTAAAACAAGAAATCAGAACTATCAAAGAAACTTGAACAATACATAAGAGGTGGTATGAAGGTCACTTTAATGTATTAATAAGAGTCTTGCAAAAATACAAAGCTCCGCTTAAACAAAGTTTCTCCCATCATCTCTTACTGATTCCCCATCTCAAAATTATCAACCCCCCTTTTACCAAAGAAGTATCCCTCCTTAAATAAGAACTACAACATGGTACAAAAATGGAGATCCATAAAAATAGGGATTACAAAATCAAAGATAAGCTCGTGTCCCAGGACATCTTGCCATTTGCCCCAAATCTCTAACAGCTCATCTATCATAGGATAATTCACTGACTCGAGTCCCAACTAGGCATTGCATTCGAACGTCTCCATCTCATTCTTTGCCAGCTTATGCCATATGTGGATAAAGACTTGGATCTTACGTTCCAGGGAAACTGGTTTCCTAATCAACTGCTCCACATAATCAACTTTGACTTCCTCCAGAAGTTGAAATTGTTGCTGAACTTCATCACATTTACGCTCAACTTCCTCGATCTTCAATTTAGGTTGACATGCATCTTCAATAAGCTCTACGGAGGGAAAATTGAAAGACAACAAAACATTATCTGCTGCATACCATCGCCTACTACAGATAGCTTGGGACTTTTTAAGAGTATCCTCAATTGACTCATTCAGTTCCAGCCATGTATTCAATGCACCTCCGATCTTCTTAAATTGAAAACTATTAAGCATGGGAAAACTTGCTGGAACATCTGTGATGTACTTTTTCCATTCAACAATGTTATCATATGCCTTGGAATCCTCTAGCCTTTTATCCTCCTGCTTTTCATGAGCACTGAGCATCTTGCCAAAAGTGATGTGAGCTTCTCTAATTTCATCCAATGTGCTAAATAGTTTTTCCACATATTCATGATACTCTTTATTGACTTGAGAAGCTAAGTCTTTGAACTCCTGAGGTGTCATCTTAAAAAAAGTAGAGGAGGCTGCACTTGCAGTTGCATCCTCACAATGTTTTTGCAATAAAGCAATTTGCTAAACATTGGCAGAATTCTCAGCTTGTAACTTTCGAAATTCAACCTGCAAAGATTGATTCTTGTGCTCCTCATATCCTATTTTATCCTCCCATATCTTCCTAAGATCATCAACATAAGTTTAATGTTCCTCTTTATCCGTTTCCAGTTCTTCTTGAAGCTTTTCCACTTCTTCCCTATTTCGACCAATTTCTCTATTGAGAACCTATATTGAATCAAGGTTTGCTCCTGCAAATGCTCATAAGGTTGTAGCTATTTCAATTGCCCCTGTCTGAGGGTTACTGGCTTGTTGAGCCTAGACTATTTGGTTAGGAACAAACACTTCCAATCCATCCTAATCAAGGCCTCTCTTCTTACCCCTCTTTACCACCACCTTATTATCCTTGCTGTAAAAGTAATGTCCAAGAGGGACTATTTCATCATCCTCCCATTCAGTTATTACTTCAGAAGTGACTGGAATAATATTTTCTGTTGAAACCAGTGTATGAGTCTGAGTAGCCATGGCATCAGGCATAGGCATGGTAACTTGAGGAGTGATCAAGGGGGTAGAGACATCCTAAGCAATTGAAGAAGGAAGGATAGGAAAAGGGATTGAAGTGAGGGCTTCAAAAAAGGGAATTGGGTCACCATTGGCAGCTGATAGCAGTGAAGAGGGAGTTGTGGATGTATTACTCTCAACAGGTAATGATGAAGTAGACATAGGTAATTGTAGGTTGACAGTCGAAGACTGGGCTTCTGCAAGGATAGAGGAAGGAATAGAAAAAGAAACTAGGTTACTATAAAAAGGGTTGTCCCTATGAGTCAAAGTATGAAACAACTGTGAAATGGAGAAAGGTGGCATTTCCCCTGTAGGAAAAATAGAAAGGTCTTGGATAGATGGTAACAAAAGTGTTGAAGTAGTGATGTCCAGGGTAGTAGAGGTAAGTTCGAGAACTGGTTGATCAAGATCAGAATGATCCATTTTAATACTAGCCAGCAGGTCTGTAAGTGCCTGCGAATTTCCCATCACTTCCTCAGTGACTTCTTCTATAGCTTTGTGAGTTACCTTTTCAACTACTTCTTCAGTCACTTGAACTGTAGCCTGTGGCTCATCTTCAACATCACTGTCAATAAGATCAACAGTGGGAACTTCAGATGTGGAAACTTGAACTTTCTGTCTCTTAGGAGGATTATCCTCAATTATTGTCAAGTTGTCAACCACTTGCGAAGCTACAGCAGTCACTTGAACTGTCATAACAACCTTGGGCGATTGAGCTACTCTAGCACCCAATATTGAAGTCAATTTTTCCAAATGTTGCTGGGAATTCTGAGATATCTGTAACAAGGCTTTAACCTGCTTAGTGGTCTTAACCTGTGGAGGTTCCTCCATGGGATTTTTACCTTTGTCTTCATCTGTATAAGTGAGCATTAATGGAGCATTGGCTTGTTGAATTTTCTTTTGTTCTCTGTTCCTTCTAACCTGTTCAGTTAGACTCAACTCCAAATTTCTTTGACCATAGACCTGAGATTTTATTTCTTTCTGAAATTCCATAATCTGTTGCTGCTCATCCATGCTCTTGGATTTTGCTAAGACTTTAGGGAAGGTGTTCACCCCTTGATAGATGGATTCATCTGGAAGATATTCATGGGCATAGTCCATTTTCTTGTGATACTGCTTGAAGTGTGCATCCAAGAACTTCTTGGGATCATGCTTTCATTTGGGTGCTTTTACCAACTTCAAAGGGGCCAACTGATCACCCAGTATATCAGCCGAGGTTGAGGAAGGAATAATTAGTGGGCCAAGATTTAGAGAGAACTTAGGCCAGCCTCTCTTTTTAGGGCCAGTAAGTTTCTTCTAAACTCCATCAGTGATAGTCTGATAGGAAACTTCTTGAATGACCAACCTGTCAAGTACAATTATGGGAAAAAGGTGAACAGTGTCACTTCCCCAAACTCTGATATATGCAAAAGACTCATAAAGATACTAGTCCCCAATAGTGTTGATGAAGGTTCTAGCCTCTGTTGAGAAGGAAGGAGCTTCCTGATGAAACAATTTAAAATAGATGGTACCTATGAAGTGGTCACAAATTTCATAAAGCAAAGGTATATAGTTACTTTCCCATAATGAAAAATGATATATATGAACCGGTGGAGCCTCAGGGGTCCAATTCCACCCCAAATTAGGATATTAAAAGTCAGCGTAGAAGACATCAAAGATGTAGGCTGATAGATAAAAATGTGGCTTCTTTGAGGCAGGTTCCTTTTGATAGTTTTGAATTTGCATCTTAATTTCTTAAGACAAGATGGATGCCCAAGGAAAGGGTTCACCTTTTGTTAACATATGATGGGCTATGGGAGCCCATTCAGCCTTGAAAACTCAACAATTGGGGAGACCAAAAAGCCTGCAAAGCATGGCTGCGAGTAAAGAGTAAGGTTCCTTGAACCAAATAATAGGGTAAAGATCATCCACCTTGGGTACACAACTATTAGGTTTTACCATCCAAGATTTCATCATCTCGTCAAAATTATATTTGGTCTTGGAGGATTCGATAAAGTCAGAACTCAGTGTTTGTATAGCTGGCTTGAGAGCTAAAGCTCTGATAAAAACCTCCAGGCGAAAGGTGGTCAATTGGGAACCAGCGCAGTCATTAAACGACCGGTCTTTGGTATTGGCATTCTCAATAATCCACTTTACAGGGTCTGTATAAGGTAAGACAGTAGGTCGAGCGGCAATGGCATGGATTTGGGAAACCCTAATTTTTTCATATGCTGGACGATCTTGTTTGATGTCTGAAAGGCCATCGTTGTGAAAGATTGAATAAATTTTAGCCCAGTCCATTTGATAATCCTTAGTTACCTTCTCATTGGTGTCTGAGAAAATGTCGAAATTGGGATCCTTGGTCAGTGAATCCTTATACAGTGCCTTGGACAGGTTAGTTCGATACATTCTGATAAGAGCTTTGGGAAATTCTAATAAATAGACAAATGAAAACCAAAATCGACCCATGAACAGTAAAAGAGTGAAAAGAAGATGGAAAATTCACGACAAACCAAATTGATTTCAGCTGAAAACCATGCAGGTGACCCTGGTAACAAATTGACAGTAAAATCCATGTAGGAGCATAAAAATCGACAGTAAAAAATGATAACGAAAAATTAGAAAATCGTTTATTTAAGGTTTGTTTCAATTGGATAATACCTCGACCGTAGATCCAGGAAGAAATGAACGGCCGAGATTACTCCTGCGGGATGTGGGATTCGGGGTCAAGCTTTAGGACCTCATTCTATTCAATTTTCTCGAAATCCGCAATCCAAAAATGTGGGTTGCGGGTTTCGGGTTCTCGAAACTTTATCAAATAAGCAAACTCGTTTCCGAAATCCACAATCCAAAAATGCGGGTTGCGGGTTTTGGGAACAAACACAATTATTAAAACCGACTAATATTTTCTGCACCCCACATCCCGCAATTTGCAGGTTGCGGGTTTTGGAAAAACGCCACGCAATTTATTAACACAAGGAAATCTCGGAAATTGAAATATGAAAATTCAGGTTTTGGGTTTCGGGATCGAGGTTTCAGGAAATACTCACACAGTCTTCCTGCAACCCACAATTTCGGGTTGACGAAAATCCAAAAGGAAAACAAGTGATCCTTGCCATCCGTATTTACGGGATTTTAGAATTTCAGGATTTCAGGATTCGCAGTGAAAAGTGGTTTAAGACTGAAATATGAGGTGTTCTGCAAATTAAGAAAACAACCAGAAACTTAGAAATTCTCAAGAAAACTAATAAAGACAACTAAGCAAGCCAACAAATGGTACGATGTAATAGCAAACCAAAATTTAGGAACTTACCCAAATTCCTTTATATTTACATGAATGGGGTTCCTGTGATCGGGATGAATCATGGGATCTGTTGTGGCCACAACAAATGGCGACTAGCTAGGAAGAACCATTTATCTTTGTTCACAAACTTCAATTAGAGAGAGTATATCAGTTAACTGTTTTCCCAAAATGAAATTATTAGAAAATATTCATAAAGGGAACAACCAACAAGCAGGAAGCATAAAATTGATACATTTCCATCGATGATCATGTTAAAAGTAATGTAAGTCTAATAAGGATAGACAAGATACAACCGAGATCTTCTACCATTATGTAATTGTTGAACATCAGCTTGAGATAAACCTGGAACATACTCAAAACTACCCATGGATATCTAAATTACGTATCACCTTGATTAATTAATTGGTTTTACGTACAACAGTTCTCTTAATTATATACACTTTTCATCATTTCCCTTTTTTTTTCTCTTTTTTTTTTTGAACAGCTGCGCATAAGAGCTTGTTGGGAATAAGGCCATTGCCCTGACTTGGTGATCAGATATTGGCAGTACCATTCACAACCTTAATATAGAAGCTGATCAAGCTGGCTCAAATAAAGAGACCCCTTGTCCTTCAGCTGTGACATTGAAGACAACTATCATGGCTTGATAACCACATAATGATAGTTTTAGTCCAAATTAAACCCATGACCATGGAAGGGATGGCTTGTGATAAGACCCCCCTGTCCTTATGCCTGACAAGTATCTCATAAAAGAAAATCGCATATTCTAAAAGAGAAGAGTTACAAGGCACTACCAAGGCTTGGTAACCTCAAAATAGAAACGTTACTCACCAGTGTTTTGCAGATCATGAATGGACCGACCTATGATAGGATCTTCCAACCCTCAGAAAGCTGAGAGTCATCTTCCAAGTGTGGTGGCTTGATGTGAAGATTTCATTCCACCAAACACCTATGAACCTAAAGGGCTGGCTTGGTATAAGACCCCCCTCCTTGTAACTCTCAAATTATTTACGTGATTGCTTTCAAGGTGATAGTAAAAGGATCCAGAGCGGATAAAGAAAATTAGGTTATTGTGATATGCTGTGACAACAAGACATAAGATAAGAACATTTCAACCATTTCCCACCTCTAAAATAAGTAGACAAACATGGAAAAAATAATGACCAAGGTGGAAAAATATTAATCAAAGTCCTACATTCATTGGTTATGCACTCTTTACAAATTTTTTTTTGATATCAGCTGGAAGGAACTGAGACTGATATACTATTCAACAGCTTCATTTGTGTACATCTGGTTTCAAACTGTTACCAACTGTGTGAGATTTATTATCAAGAAAATGAAAGAAACTAATGAAAACAAAACAGGAAAGACTCACCGATCCTGACCAAAACAATTTGAACATAAAAGGTAAAAAAAGAAAAAAAACTGGACTAAAGTGGACCAAGTCTTGCACAATTTGTTGCAATGAAGTTTGCATAATTTCTCTTTCAAATGCGTATCTGGAAAATGTTAGAATTCGTATGTGATGTAGATATGCTGATCCTGGTTTCTTTGTCTCCTATCAAAATTTCTTGCTCTTGAAAATGAAAAGAGATTAACTCAAAACATTTCATGCCATGATTATTATAGCTTAGAAGATGGAATTGAAACATGAATGCTCTGAGCCATGAATCACATGCAAGAGTTGGACCATAGGAGATGACAAAAATATTTCCCTGCATGTATCTGAAAAAACCTTGTCTCCTGTCAGGACTTGACTTGTCTTTGCAATTTTTATTTTTTTTTAAAAATTGAAGAAAATCAAAGCAGTAAACTAATCATTAAAGAAGTTATGAACACTAATCTATGATAAACTTACACCTATACTACTTTGAAAATCAAACAAAACTTAAGTATAAGTGAACTTCCAGTGGAGCCAATCGAGTAGTTTCAAACCTACAAGAAAAGACAAATGATGTATGAACAATAAACATCTTAAAAATAGAGATTCAAACGCTGGAAAAGCCAAAGTAAGTTTCTTATTTACAGAGAAATGAAAATGATATGAAAAATGGTTCAAAAAAGATTGTTCCAACCACAGGTAAATTGGATCATAAAAAGTGGGTTGGAAATTATAAAGATTCAAAAGAGCTTCATCGAAATTGAGGGTGGAGGACATATCTCCAGGAAACGTGTCATCATCATTATATCGAAAATAAATGACAGGGTTGATGTCTTGTGAACCATCAATTTTGTCCCCTTGTTTCATATTCAGATGCCTATTCTTTTGAGGTGCACAGGATTTGTTCAAATTGAAATGATCCAACCGAAATAAATTTTCATTTGAAATTTGATTCATAGAAAAAGTATATTTGGAACAAATATTTTGAAATTGAATGTCAATTTCAGATAGCTCATCTTCCAAAGATTTGTGATTTTCATCTTTCCCATAAGAATCAAAACAAAAAGATGAAGATAAGGAATTTTCAAACTTCGAAACATAGGTAGTATTGACATATTCTTCAAAATATGAAGTGTTAATAACACCTTCAAAACTTCCTATTCTAATATCCATGTCTCGATTAAATGAGGAAAGACGAGTGTCACTTATCAAGGAAGAACCTTGAAAATCATTAGGATGAATATTTATTCCAAAGGAAGCAGAATGGAAAGAGGGCAAAGATTGATGACAAAGATGCAAATCTTCTTGGTCTTGTTCATGCATTTCACGATTAACTTGCACTTCTTTAAGTTCTAACAACGGAGAATAAGAATTTGAAATAGATAATCGAATGCCATTGTTATCAAATAAATCAAGATACAGGGACAAATACGAAAATGACATGAGTACATAGAATTCATCTCTTTGTAAAACATTTTCACATTGAGATCCCTCCAGAGGGTTTTTCTCTTCAAAAGAGATATATATGATAGGTTTCGAATCGGGATCTGCCTGTTCTTCTAACGTAGTGTCATAATTTTGTGAGATAGGTTCTCTTGAAGAATCATTTAGTTCAAAAATAGATAGTTGAGAAAACATGTCACAATCTTTAACATGATTAATTGCTCTCAGATTCGTTAAGGAGTTAATGGGACGACAAACATTAGATCCTCGAAGTTCTCTAGTTAGGCTAGAGGAAGGTTGTTCAATATCAGGATCAAAACTATTCCCCTGAACTGCAAAAGAATCTTCAATGAAAAAATGATCCCTTTCATGATCTGGTACACCTTGGTTTTCACCCGAAACAGACATGAGTACATTAATGTTCGGTTTGGTCAAATCGTCACATTGAGTACAATCGATATCCGAGAAAGAGAAGTAATTCATTTCTATAATTTCTAGATCATTGGGTTCTTCGTGCAGATCTGAACCAAGATGTGTATGATGATTGATATAAGATTCAGATTCATCATCCAATAATTTATCAGGTTTATCGGAAACAAAACTATTGTATTGAAACCATTCAAGTACCATAAGACAATCTGTTAAAGGGAATCTACAATAGTGATTACAATTTCGAATTGCGAAGTCTTCAAATGACTCATCTTCGCCAATAATTAGTTGCCTCCATTCATCACACAAGCTAACAAAATTGTAATATCCAAAAGAAAGTATAAACAAATCTACAAACTATCCAAAAGAGTGGATAGAGGCAGAAGGTAAAGTCACAAACCATCCCTTGACTCGTCCTTCAAATGTGAAGGCTAACAATCTGCACACAACATCTTGATCCAAAATTTCATTAAAAAGACAATTATAAATAAATTGGAGAAGATGTTCTCGTGCTAATATTTCTCCTTCACTATCAAATTTTAGTATTATCAAATGTTTGGGTAAACCTGTTTGAATATGAAAGCTAATATGTCTAGAGAAACAACTAAATATAGATTCATGAGCTGAAAATGAACTATATACAAAATTTTGGGTCGGAGCCTGTTAAGATTTAATATGCTAAGATAGAAAATAGCAGCATTACATTCCATTTCACAATAATAGCATATACAGGATCACTGAAGAAACAACAAGCACAGCATAAACACAAGAGACAGAGATTTATCCTGGGAAACCCTCGGAGGAATAAACATCTCCGGATTTATAGTATAATCACATCGGAGGTATGGAACATCTTCGGAATAAATAATATACAAATATAATATTCTTTGAAGTTACAATATTTCAACACTCCCCCTTAACGAGAAGGATATTATAACAGTATCTGCACGAGCAAGGAGTCATCAACATCATACATGATACATCTATAAATCATTGGAAGCTTTCTCAACATCATCAGTAACTTAAGCAGTTACTGGAACATCTTCAATACTGGAACATCAACATCTTCAGTACTGAGTCTTTATCTTCTGTAGCACTCAAACAGCTACAGCAACATCAATATCTGAATCCTCATGATCGTCAGCATCGTCATCACACGATCATCAGCATCGTCATCACACGATCATCAGCATCGTCACACACGATCATTAGCATCGTCATCACACGATCATCATCATCGTCACACACGATCATCAGCATCATCATCACACGATCATCAACATCGTCATCACACGATCATCAACATCGTCATCACACGATCATCGGCATCGTCACACACGATCATCAACATCGTCATCACACGATCATCAACATCGTCATCACACGATCATCAACATCGTCATCACACGATCATCAGCATCATCACACACGATCATCAGCATCGTCATCATATGATCATCAACATCGTCATCACACGATCATTAGCATCGTCACACACGATCATCAGCATCGTCATCACACGATCATCAACATCGTCATCACACGATCAGCAGCATCGTCATCACATGATCAGCAGCAGTACAAGTATTCATGCCAATACAAGTGACCATATCAACAATACGAGTATCCTACCGACTCAAGTAGCCACATCATAAATACAAGTATCCTACCGATACAAGTAACCACATCATCAATACAAGTATCCTACCGATACAAGTAACCACATCATCAATACAAGTATCCTACCGATACAAGTAACCATATCATCAATACAAGTATCCTACCGATACAAGTAACCATATCATCAATACAAGTATTCTACCGATATAAGTAACCACATCATCAATACAAGTATCCTACCGATACAAGTAACCACATCATCAATACAAGTATCCTACCGATACAAGTAACCACATCATCAATACAAGTATCCTACCGATACAAGTAACAACATCAAAAATCACTTTCTCGGAGACCATACGTCTACGGATCAATTCAGGGACCGCAGTCCGGGGATGATACAATCCCCACTTCTCGGAGACCACACGTCTACGGATCAATTCAGGGACCAAAGTCCGGGGATGATACAATCCCCATCACGTACATTTTGAACCAAGGTCCAGGGACGATGCAGTCCTATCTTCAATTCTCGGAGACATCAGTCTACGGATCAATTCTGGGACCTCAGTCCGGGGACGATGCAATCCCCTGCCTGTTCATTCAGGACTTCATTATCGGAGACCCAGTCTACGACTCTATTCTGGGACCTCAGTCCGGGGACGATGCAATCCCCTGCCTGTTCATTCAGGACTTCATTATCGGAGACCCAGTCTACGGCTCTATTCTGGGACCTCAGTCCGGGGACGATGCAATCCCCTGCCTGTTCATTCAGGACTTCATTATCGGAGACCCAGTCTACGGCTCTATTCTGGGACATCAGTCCGGGGACGATGCAATCCCCTGCCTGTTCATTCAGGACTTCATTATCGGAGACCCAGTCTACGGCTCTATTCTGGGACCTCAGTCCGGGGACGATGCAATCCCCTGCCTGTTCATTCAGGACTTCATTATCGGAGACCCAGTCTACGGCTCTATTCTGGGACCTCAGTCCAGGGACGATGCAATCCCCTGCCTGTTCATTCAGGACTTCATTATCGGAGACCTCACGTCTACGGCTCTCTTTAGGACTGAAAGTCCAGGGATGATCCAATCCCCTCAACTGTCCACTAAGGACTTCATTCTCGGAGACCTCACGTCTACGGCTCTCTTTAGGACTGAAAGTCCAGGGATGATCCAATCCCCTCAACTGTCCACTAAGGACTTCATTCTCGGAGACCTCACGTCTATGGCTCTCTTTAGGACTGAAAGTCCAGGGATGATCCAATCCCCTCAACTGTCCACTAAGGACTTCATTCTCAGAGACCTCACGTCTACGGCTCTCTTTAGGACTGAAAGTCCAGGGATGATCCAATCCCCACCTGTCCACTAAGGACTTCATTTTTGGAGACCATACGTGTACGGATCAATTCAGGAACTGAAGTCCAGGGATGATACAATCCCTCTTCTTTCTCGGAGACACCTGTCTACGGCTCACTTTAGAACAAGTGTTCAAGGATGATACAATCCTCACATGTATTCTCATCAATACAAGTACAAGTATCCTCAACCATACAAGTACATTAATCAATACAAGTATCATCAAAAGTATGTATTCTTACCAATACATCTTATCATCAAAAGCATGTATTCTCACCAATACATCTATCATCAAAAGCATGTATTCTCATCAATACATCTCACGTCAAAAGCATGTATAAGTAAAGCTAAGTATTCTAAGTATAAGAGTCCTAAATCTAAATATTTCTAAGTATCTAGGTGTAGAGAACATGTTACCTCAACATCGACCTTGTTGTTCGATGAGACAATCTCATCAGCAGTGACTCTACTACTCCCCCTTTCGAGGAGGGTCCTTTTGAACTACACCAAGCTTGTCTCGGAAGTATTCAAATTTTACTCGAGACAGAGGTTTGGTTAGTATGTTGGCAACTTCTTCACTTGAGGTAAAGGTTTGGTTAGTACAACGGTAACCTGTTACAAATTCAAACTTTATAGTTCCTTTCTGCGTCATATCTTGTTAGTTCCCTATGTTCTTTGACTTATCATGGAACACTAGATTCTATGTCATCTTGATACAACTCTAATTATCACATAGGATCTCAGTTGGTTCTATCTCTAAGTCAAACAATCCTGAAGCCAAACTTCTTCACTACTAGCAGAGCAAGCAGCCATATATTCTGCTTGTGCTGAGAGCCACACTAGACTGCTTCCAGCTAAACCACGAGATCATGGCTAATCCCAGACAATAACATCCTCTCGTTGTGTTCTTCCTGTCTGATACACTTCCTGCCCAATCAGAATCTGAATAACCATCTGAAGTCATGATCTTCAAGATAGCATTCTATTGTGTCCTTTATGTGCCTCATCACATGCTTTGCAACTATCTAGTTTTCACTAGATACTGACTCAAGGTGTTCACAACAAAGCATATATCTAATCTAGTATATGTTAGATACATCAATGACCCAATAATTTGACTGTACAGAGTTATATCCACTAACTCTGATGAGTCATCTCCTAACAGCTTCAAGTTGGAATCCATAAGAGTGGCCATTCCAACATATCAAGTCTTCTCAAGATTTCTTAGCATACTTTCTCTGGTTGAGAGAGATTCCTTCTGAGACTTTCCATACTTTTAGACCTAGAAAGTAATGCATCAATCTAAGATCTTTCAATTTCATTTCTACAGTCATCTATCTGTGCCATCTCTCATCAGATGGGTCTATTGATATGAGCCTCAACATCATTCGAACTCTGTGGTGAGTTCTTTCTTGCATCCATGTCATATGTGTATAGAAGCCATATTCAACCTTGTAGCAAAGGTTGAGATCCATATCACCCATGGTGATCATTAAGCTCATCAATTGATTATGGATCCTGGGAACCATATAGAACCTGATTCACACTTCTTCTTTAATTACACCATTAAGAGAATGGTCTTATTTTAGCCACTTGGAGCAAACATCTCATCATGATTCTCTTCCTCTTTCTAAGAGAATCTTCTAGCCATGAGCATTCTATATTTTGTTTGATTTGTAAATCTTCTTGTTGAACATCCATTGCTTGTTCAATGTTCATCATTCATCATGATCTTTCCTACAAATCAAAATTAAGTATATGATTAGTAATACTTCATAATCATCAAATCATATTGTCATGATAACCTATTATGCATACGAATATCATTTATATAGTTATGCAACTAATTTGACCAATACTTTGGCACAACACTTTCCCATATCCTGTATGCATATAGTGGCTATCTAGATGCCTTCCATCTCTACCAGAACATTCTATCGAGAGTGTGCACAGCTCTCGGCATGTCAGCAAAGAGGTTTCATTCTAGACAAGCAACAATGGAATGTTTGTCCAACTTACCAAACATATGCACATTAGTTGTATACTGTTTAATGCTCTATGAATGTTTACACTCAGCATTATATATTCTAGGAATACAAATATGCATACAAACAATATCATTTACTATTTCAAATAACAACTCAAATACTTATCTTTTATGTTTGTGTGGTTGCTTCCCGCTTGATCTTCTATATGTCTTTTGAGCTTCTATTCATTCTATACCACTGTGCATGCTCAAATGTACACTAGTGTCATCATCATGATCTCATACACAAACATACATTCAATGTTATCAAAACATTATAGTTCTAAATAATCTTGAAAATGTATAATCATGATTATAGATAATAAACATTAGTATTTAAGATTTCAGAGAAGTCTTCTTTTACTCATGCATATCATCAATCAAGATAAAAGACATAATATGCATAATCCCTTGATTACTAACTTTATGAATAAGCATAACCAATCATACCAAGTATACTTATATGAGGGATCCTAACACAAGGTAAGATTCATGGGAAACATACCTGGATTAGTATACCTACTTAGTTATGTACAACATACCTAAACAATCTCTTCAATGATTTAGAGATCCTGAGGTAGAACCTGCATGTCTCATAAGTTAAGCATAATATAACAAAGTCATACATACCTCATAAGTAGAACAAAGATTATGGATGAGTCTTTGTCTTCATGTTTTCATGGTCATGGAACCTGATTTGTCTTTTGTGATGTACCTGTATCTTGTTAGCAGACAACATCAACCTCACACAACATCATAATGCATTAGTACAATCATAAGTGTCAACACCCTAACCAATGAATATCTTCTATCATGCATTCATAATTTTGTTAAGGTGATACAACAAATCTAAAATCAAGATTGTACTAACCGTAATAACATGAAGACAAACATACCATAAACTTAATCATGAACAAATCTCAAAACATACCTCGATGAGTCATACCTGTCGAGATCGCTTGTAATCTCCTTATGTAAAGCCTTAGCCTCATCTCCCTTTGAAACAGGAACTCCTTAACTTATGCAGGTGACCAATCCATCTTCTTCTAGGATTAACCCTATCCACTTGATTTGCAAGAACTGGACCTGGAGCTGGATATCGGTTTGTCAGAGAAACCCCAAAAATTAAAACTTTGAATTTCAAACTTCCGAAAGGATAGAAATATGCACCTTGATGAGCTGATCAAACTGATATATTCAGAATTTGAAACCTGCAAAGTTTCACTCCTCAATTTTGCCTTTGAAACTTCCGGATTCACTGGACGTGACCCTGAACTGGGGTTTGATGAATCCCACTCTTCTTCCCAATCAAAATGTTTGATCCAAAGCTCTAAGCTTCTATTTTTCTGAGGAGCTTCCAGCCATGGTCACAGATTTCAAAAATTCCCATTTTTACAGAAGCCCTAATTTTCCACTTTTCTGATCAAAGTCCCGAACTAGGGTTTGATCAAGCCCGACCTTCTGCCCAACCAAAAAGTCCGATTTTGGTCTCTAAATTTCTATTTTGATGAGTAGCATTCAGCCGTGGTCTCCGTTTACAAAAATTCCAACTTTCTTCAAAGCCCTAAATTCCGGAAGCCATGAATGAAGGTACTCAAAAATAATTCTGTTTTGACAGAAATATGTACCTAATTGTTTCTGGTGTAACTCCAAAATTTTCAATCCACAGGGTCTGAAAAATTTTTCTGAGATATCCTGACTTGTTATCTTTCCATCCTGATAGGTCTGACCTCAATTGGATTCTCTGAGAGAGAGTTATGTCAAATGTCGCAACGTGATCTGTTTTGGGATAAAACAGAAGAGAGAACTTGTACGGAGTGCCACGTGTCACTGTTTGAACCTCAGCCTCTGAAAACCTTTCCTGAGGTATCTCGGCCTGTTATCTTTCCATCCTGACAGATCTGACCTCAATTGGACTCTCTGATAGAGAGTTATGCCAAGTGTCGCAACATGACCTGTTTATGGGATAATACAGGATGGTGCACTTGTACGGAGTGCCACGTGTCACTGGTTCAACTTCGGCCTCTGAAAACGTTTTCTGAGATAGTGCAGACTGTGTACTACCTGTCACTTTTTACAAAATTGCATTTGGAGCTTCCTAGCCCAATATATGACCCTTTTCCCAAGGTCACCTGATTTTGACTCAGATCTGGAAGAGGCAGAAACCCTATATTGTACAGATCATAAATCACAAAGTACAACGAATTAGAGGTTGTCCTTTGGACACAAGGTACCTGGAGATTTAATCTTCATCCTGTAACAATTTAAGATCCAAAAACTTCGCCAAAACGGATTTATAGCGAAAGATCTACGATGACTGGTTTTTTCTATGTAAAACCCTAACCTTCAAATTGTCGTAAGTAAAGCAAGTGTCGTTAGTGCCATACCTTGTCTCCCTTCAGGTTAGCTCTGATACCATGTTAAGATTTAATATGCTAAGACAGAAAATAGCAGCATTACATTCCATTTCACAATAATAGCATATACAGGATCACTGAAGAAACAACAAGCACAGCATAAACACAAGAGACAGAGATTTATCCTGGGAAACCCTCATGGGGTAGAAAACCCAGCAAAGCTTCCTCAATATAGATGACCAGCAATATACAAAGATGAAACCCTGAGACATGATCTCCTCCTCCACAATATCAGACCTCTCCTCCACAAGTGCGCCTCTCTCAAGTGAGTGAGTGTGTCAAATGAGGAACACACCTCCTCTATTTATACACTACTCTGATATGTATTTTACACAAGTACATGTAGGCTCGTATTTAACCATTAGGTTAAATACCCCATTATAACTGACTGGGCTGACCCCCACATGGTGGGTCTAATAACCCTAGTTACCACAACCAACTCGGAGGAATAAACATCTCCGGATTTATAGTATAATCACATCGGAGGTATGGAACATCTCCGGAATAAATAATATACAAATATAATATTCTTTGAAGTTACAATATTTCAACAGAGCCTTTATAAAATAATCTGATTAAAATGAATAACTCAAATGGCCTTAAATGTCGAATGGCGGCCCTCCTTCTAGCGCCATTTGTTGAGGCCTCGAGGGTGTAGGGTAAATGCAAGGTGTTGGAATGGGTCCAAGACTCCCAACAGAGGGTGAAAACCCAGACTAAAAGGCTTCGAAAGACCCTACGCAAGCGCAGTTCTATCCCCAGCCTATTTGGTATGGAATTCTCCCACAGATATTCCGCCTCTGCTAGCACTCTATGAGTAAAAGGGTTTGATCAATAGATCAAAATTTCAATATAGAAAATAGAAGCTTAAAACTAAGTCTGCTAATCTTAAACTATTAAGAAAATAATCTAATCTGAGTTAGACCTATTCTAAAGAGAAACTTGTAGTTTGTGCAAATCGATATTGATGTCAGGCAAACAAGCGTGTTTGCCTACTTCAACAGAAATGTAAAGGTGCATTTACTTGTTTACTTAAATCATAATAACTTTAATAAAAATTAAAGAGAATAATTCAAGTAACTAAGCCTATTCAAGACCAATCTGTAATCACTGTGTTAATTGAAAAATTAAAATTGATTGAATTGAGTGCAAAACATTTGCAGAAATAGATAAAGAAAGCATTTAATTGAAAAAAATTCAATAAAACATTTTCATGCATAGACCAGTTAAAATGAGAAATCAATGTCACAGATCTGCACATGTAATTATATCCAACATAGATTGCACACTGTAGATGATAAATTAAAACAAAAAATCAGAACTGTCAAAGAAACTTGAACAATACATAAGAGGTGGTATGAGGGTCACTTTACTGTATTAATAAGAGTCTTTCAAAAATACAAAGCTCTGCTTAAACAAAGTTTCTCCCATCGTCTCTTACTAATTTCCCATCTCAAAATTATCAACCCCCCTTTTACCAAAGAAGTATCCCTCCTTAAATAGGAACTACAACATGGTACAAAAATGGAGATCCACCGAAATAGGGATTACAAGATCAAAGATAAGCTAGTGTCCCAGGACATCTTTCCATTTGCCCCAAATCTCTAACAGCTCATCTATCATAGGATAATTCGTTGACTCGAGTCCCAATTGGGCATTGCATTTGAACGTCTCCATCTCAATCTTTGCTAGCTTATGCCATATGCGGATAAATACTTGGATCTTACGTTCCAGGGAAACTGGTTTCCTAATCAAATGCTCCACATCATCAACTTTGACTTCCTCCAGAAGTTGAATTTGCTGCTGAACTTCATCACATTTACGCTCAACTTCCTCGATCTTCAATCTAGGTGGACTTGCATCTTCAATAAGATCTACGAAAGGAAACTTGAGAGCGAAAAAAACATTATCTGCTTCCTACCATCTCCTGCTACAGATAACTTGGGATTTTTTAAGAGTATCCTCAACTAACTCATTCAGTTCCAACCATGTATTCAATGCACTTCTGATCTTCTTAAATTGAAAACTAGTAAGCATGGGAAAACCTGCTGGAACATCTGTGATGTACTTTTGCCATTCAACAATTTTATCATATGCCTTGGAAGCCTCCATCCTTTTATCCTCCTGCTTTTCATGAGCACTGAGCATCTTGCCAAAAGTGATGTGAGATTCTCTAATTTCATCCAATGTGCTAAACAGTTTTTCCAGGTATTCATGATACTCTTTATTGACTTGAGAAGCTAAGTATTTGAACTTGTCACGTCCCCATTTTGACCCCCTTCGCATTAAATTGTAAATGATGTAAATATTGTTACTTAATCATGGTGAGGAGCTCAAGGCCAAGGCCCCACCATTGATTTAGCGTTTTATGTATCGACAATTAAAGAAATAGATGCCTATGGTTCTTGTGCTAGATGGGCATGATGTAAATAAGACATCATGTAAATACGAATTTTAATGAAAAATACCCACAACTAGCTATGCAATGCAACAAAGAGATGGGGCATGATTCTCCAAGGAATAGGGAGGGGAAATAACCAAACCCTTGAGTCACTAGGGTCAGCCCATGTGTCAATGAGAAAACCCATGAACTCTTAACTATCCATTTTTGTCTCATGCACCCAATCATTTAATTCTTCCAAAGATTGGTTGGGGCAGTTAATGTCTTGGGATTGGAGAAGTATGGCAGTCAGATTTTCGTGCATGGGAAAGCCATCAACCTGAAAATCATATTTTTGGCTTGCTGGGCAAGAAAACCCCCACGAAAATGCGGCCTAAGGCAATTCCTCATCCATTACGTTCTTCCTCTCATGCAAACTGAGCTCACTGGAATTTATCCTCACGTTTTTCACCATAACCCTGCATTTTTCCATGCCCAGGAACTCGTTTTTGGTATTTTGTAGCAACTGGGGAAGGAGGGATGCGATTTGGGACTGAGGGAGAGGTCGTTTTTGCCCCTGGGGAATTTTTCTGGAATGGGTTTGCTCTCCCAATCGAATTTTCCCAGTTGCCAATATGTTTTGGGTCTTCCCACGTTTTTCTGAAGCTCAGGAAACCCCACCTCATGCATCCCACTATTGAAACGTTTTTCTCTTGCTCAGCAAGTGTAGTTTTGCTGTTATGTGCATCCTTGTTTGATTTGAACCTGTAAGCAAGAAACTGGAGTAGTAGTGGATAGAATTGGCTTGATAAACCTAGTGTAGGGAGTAACCTCTCCAGAAGATCAAGAGGGCTGGCGAATTTTCTATGCACACCTTGAGAGCACTAGAAAGGAAGGTATGGCTTGAGGGACTGTGTGGCAGTGAAGAGAATACTTCCTTGTGTTGGGTGTGTAGGCATTGTGAGTGCCAAGCTGAATAGATCTGGGAGGGGTACCCATAGCTCTGTGGTTGAGCTCACTAGCTTAGCAATTCTTTCTTTCCATTTCGTAGCAGCCTGACAAACCCAATTGCAGATTGGCTTGGCTCATATTGGCGTATGCTTGGCTATGTGTGAATCTGCTGTTCCCTGGCTCCTTGTAGTAATCATGCCCAGCTCGGGGGTGGCAGTTGTATCAAGGGGTTGATAAGCACAACTGGCCTATGGTTGGGTGGAACGTTGCAGTTGCATAGCCAGTTGCTTGGGACTACTTGTTTAAGATAAGTACTCTCAATTTCTATTTATGAAATGTCTATACTTAATGGCTATCATGAAATGCTAAGTGTATGCGAGATAGTAACATGACTTTAATTCTGCTATGTTTAATTACAATATGCCTATGACATGAACAGCTTGAATGTCTTGAATGCATGATGGACGTGTGATAGATTTCTAACCCTGCTGTGTGTTGCAAATATCTATGCTATCCCATATGTCCATCTTCACTCCATATGAATGTTAATTCTTTCATGAAAATGCTGGATGTGTGTTAATTCTGCAGAAGTTTTACTTCTGCTATGTTACCGTAGATTTCCACATTTGCATGCCTGTCTTTTATGTTAGGTGGACCTTTTTAATTAGTGATTATAGGGCTAATTGCCCAGTTTTAGTATCACGATCCCCTCCATTGCACCGGTATGATGGGTGGGGACGTGACAGAACTCCTGAGGTGTCATCTTAAAGAAAGTAGAGGAGGCAACACTTGTAGTTTCATCCTCACAATGTTTTTGTAATAAAGCAATTTGCTGAACATTGGCAGAATTATCAGCTTGTAACTTTTGAAATTCAACCTGCAAAGATTGATTCTTGCGCTCCTCATCTCCTATTTTATCCCCCCATATCTTCCTAATATCATCAACATAAGTTTGATGTTTCTCTTTAGCCTTTTCCAGTTCTTCTTGAAGCTTTTCCACTTCTTCCCTCTTCTGATCAATTTCTCTATTGAGAACCTGTATTGAATCAAGGTTTGCTCCTGCAAATGCTCCTAAGGCTATAGTTGTTTCAATTGCCCCTATCTGAGGGTTACTGGCTTGTTGAGCCCAAACTATATGGTTAGGAACAGACACTTCTAAGCCATCCTGATCAAGGCCTCTCTTCTTACCCCTCTTTACCACTGCCTTATTATCCTTGCTGTAAAAGTAATGTCCAAGAGGGACTATTTCATCATCCTCCCATTCAGTTATTACTTTAGAAGTGACTGAAATAATATTTTTTGTTGAAAGCAGTGAAGGAGTCTGAGTAGCCATGGCACTAGGCATAGGCATGGTAACTTGAGGAGTGATCAAGGGGGTAGATACATCCTAAGGAATCGAAGAAGGAAGGGTAGGAAAAGGGATTGAAGTGAGGGCTTCAGAAAAGGGAACTTGGTCACCATTGGTAGCTGATAGCAGTGAAGAGGGAGTTGTGGATGTATTACTCTCAACATGTAAAGATGAAGTAGACATAGGTAATTGCAGGAGGACAGTCGAAGACTGGGCTTCTGCAAGGATAGATGAAGGAAAAGAAAAAGAAATTGGGTTATTAGAAAAAGGGGTGTCCCTATGAGTCAAAGTATGAAACAACTGTGAAATGGACAAAGGTGGCATTTCCCCTGCAGGCAAAATAGAAAGGTATTGGATAGATGGTAACAAAAGTGTTGAAGTAGTGATGTCCGGGGTAGTAGAGGTAAGTTGTAGAACTGGTTAATCAAGATCAGAATGATCCATTTCAATACTTCCCAGCAAGTCTGTAAGTGCCCACGAATTTCCCATCACTTCCTCAGTGACTTCTTCTTTAGATTTGTTAGTTACCTTTTCAAGTACTTCTTCAGCCACTTGAACTGTAGCCTGTGGCTCATCTTCAACATCACTGTCAATAAGATCAACAGTGGGAACTTCAGATGTGGAAACCTGAACTTTCTGTCTCTTAGAAGGATTATCCTCAATTATTGTCAAGTCGCCAACCACCTGCGAAGCTGCAGCAGTCACTTGAACTGTCATAGAAACCTTGGGCGATTGAGCTACTCTGGCACCCAATATTGAAGTCAATTTTTCCATATGTTGCTGGGAATTTTGAGATATATGTAACAAGGCTTTAACCTACTCAGTGGTCTTAACCTATTGAGGTTCCTCCATGGTATTTTTACCTTTTCCTTCATCTGTATAAGTGAGCATTGTCCTATTGAATTTGCTTTTGTTCTCTGTTCCTTCTAACCTGTTCAGTTAGACTCAACTCCAAATTTATTTGCCCATAGACCTGAGATTTTATTTCCTTCTAAAATGCCATAATCTGTTGCTGCTCATCCATGCTCTTGGATTTTGATAAGACTTCAGGGAAGGTGTTCACCCCTTGATAGATGGAGTCATTTGGCAGATCTTTATGGGCATAGTCCATTTTCCTATGATACTACTTGAAGTGCGCATCCAAGAACTTCTTGTGATCATGCTTTCGTTTGGGTGCTTTTCCCAACTTCAAAGGGACCAACTGACCACCCAGTACAACAACCCAGGTTGAGGTAAGAATAACTAGTGGGCCATGATTTAGAGAACTTAGGCCAGCCTCTCTTTTTAGGGCCAGTAAGTTTCTTGTAAACTCCATCAGTGACATTCTGATAGGAAACTTCTTGAATGACCAACCCGTCGGGTACAATTATGGGAAAAAGGTGAACAGTGTCACTTCCCCAAACTCTGATATATGCAAAATACTCATAAACATACCAGTCCCCAATAGTGTTGATGAAGGTTCTGGTCTCTGTTGAGAAGGTAGGAGCTTCCTGGTGAAACAATTTAAAATAGATGGTACATATGAAGTGGTCACAAATTTCATAAAGAAAAGGTATATAGTTACTTTCCCATAATGCAGAATGATATATATGAACCGGTGGAGCCTCAGGGGTCCAATTCCACCCCAAATTAGGATATTGAAATTTAGCGCAGAGGACATCAAGGATGTAGGCTAATAGATAAAAATGTGGCTTGTTTGAGGCAGGTTCCTTTTGATAGTTTTGAATTTGTGTCTTAATTTATTAAGACAAGATGGATGCCCAGGGAAAGGATTCACTTGTTGTTAACACATGATGGGCTATGGGAGTCCATTCAGCCTTGAAAACTGAACAATTGGGGAGACCAAAAACCCTGCAAAGCATGGATGTGAGCAAAGAGTAAGGTTCCTTGAACCAAATAATAGGGTAAAGATCATCCACCTTGGGCACAAAACTATAGGTTTTACCATCCAATATTTCATCATCGCGTCAAAATTATATCTGGTCTTGGAGGATTGGATAAAGTCAGAACTCAGGGTTTGTATAGCTAGCTTGAGAGCGAAATCTCTGATAAAAACCTTCGGGCAAAAGGTGGTCAATTGCGAACCGGCGTAGTCATTAAACGACTAGTGTTTGGTATTGGCATTCTCAACAATCCACTTTACAGGGTCTGTATAAGGTAAGAAAACAGGTCGAGCAGAAATCGCATGGATTTGGGAAGCCCTAATTTTTCTATAGGCTAGCCGGTCTTGTTTGATGTCTGAAAGGTCATCGTTGTCAAAGATTGAATATATTTTAGCCCAGTCCATTTGATAATCCTCCGTTACCCTCTCACTGGTGTCTGAGAAAATGCAAAAATTGGGATCCTTGGTTAGTGAATCCTTATATAATTCCTTGGACCGAGTAGTTCGAGACATTCTGATAAGAGCTTTGGGAAATTCTGATAAATAGACAAACGAAAATCAAAATTGACCCATGAACAGTAAAAATGTGAAAAGAATATGGAAAATTCACGACAAACCAGCCTGATTTCAGCTGAAAATCGTGTAGGTGACCTTGGTAACAAATCGACAGTAAAAGCCATGTAGGAGTGTAAAAATCGACAGTAAAAAATGATAACGAAAAATCAAAAAATCATTTATTTAAGATTTTTTTCGACCGGATAAGACCTGGACCATAGATCTAGGAAGAAATGAACGACCGAGATTACTCTTGTAGGATGCGGGATTCGGGGTCAAGCTTCAGGACCTCATTCTATTCAACGTTCCCGAAATCTGCAATCTGAAAATGTGGGTTGCAGGTTTCGGGTTCTCAAAACTTTATCAAATAAGCAAACTCGTTTCCGAAATCTGCAATCCGAAAATGCGGGTTGCGGGTTTCCGGAATGAACACAATTATTAAAACCAACTAATCTTTTCCGCACCCCACATCCCACAATTTGCGGGTTGAGGGTTTCGAAAACACGCCACGCAATTTATTAGCAAAAGGAAATCTTGGAAATTGAAATCCAAAAATTCAGGTTTTGGGTTTCGGGATCGAGGTTTCAGGAAATACTCAGATAGTCTTCCCGCAACCTGCAATTTTGGGTTGCGGGTTTCGGGTTGACGAAAAACCGAAAGGAAAACAAATGATCCCTGCCATCCGTATTTTCAGGATTTCGGGATTCGCTGTGAAAAGTGGTTTAAGACCCGAAATCTGAGGTGTTCTGCAAATTAAGAAAACAACCAGAAACTTAGAAATTCTCAAGAAAATTAATAAATACAACTAAGCAAGCCAACAAAGGGTATGATGTAATAGCAAACCAAAATTTAGGAACTTACCCAAATTCCTTTATATTTACATGAATGGGGTTCCCGTGATCAGGACGAATCATGCGATCTGTTGTGGCCACAACAATGCTTTGCACCATCTTTTCTTTATTTTCCTTGATTTTCTAGCTTTGGATGCTTTCACCTATCTTTTCTTGCAAGTCACCTCAATGCCTCATTGGTCAACCTTATCCTCTAAGGTGCACTTGTGGAGAATTATCCACTTTATTTCGAAATAAAAATAACTTATTTGATGAAAATAAATTATTCTTCAATGCATATCAAACTTTAGGAAAAATAAACCACACCTCCTAATTAATTGAATGTCTGAACTTTCAAAATTAACCCCAAGTAAATCAAGTTTTTCTCCTCAACCCAAGGGATTGATTGGGTTGGGAACTCAATCAAGTAATCATCAATGAGGGGACATGACACTTCCTCATTGAAGGTAACATCTCGGATGACTTCAATGTGTCTCTCACCAGGTACATATATTCGGTATGCTATGGATGACTCTCTATAACCCACAAAGGTGTATGTGTTTCCAAAAGGCTCCATCTTTGTTCTCTTTTATTTCGGTACATGAATGTATATTGGGCTCCCAAATATTCTCAAGTGTGAGATGTCTGGATTGTCACCAGTAAACACTTTTTTTGGTGTCTTCTCATCTAGAATGACATGTAGGATTCTATTATGACTATACATAGTTGTATAGGTGGCTTCTTACCATAATGAGGTAGACATATACTGATCATACATCACATATTTTAAAGCCTCACATATGGTTCTACTCTTCCTTTCGGAAACCCCATTTTGCTGAGGGTTGTATGGTATTGTAAACTGTCTACATATTCTTTTTACCATCTTTTGAATTCCTAGTAGCGCTTTGTAGTGTAGGATGTTACATAGCTCACATGGAATGATAATGGGGTGAATCATATCTTGAATGGACTTCCAAAGTACCTTGTAGAGTCCTCTCTCTTGAACTCCAATCACAACAACAAATTCTAGGATTTGTTTCTTTGGCCGTAAAAGTACTTTGTTATCCATGAAGATAAATTAGAATCCTTTGTCTTCAAGAACGGAAATTGAAAGGAGTTTCTTCTTCAATCCTAGAACATATAGAATTTCCTCCACATGTAGAATATCACCGGTGCTCAGCTGGAATGAGGTGGATCCAACTCCTTGGTTCGAATATGTTGAGTTGTCCCCCAAATATACCATGCATGTGAACTCTTTCTCCTTTAGATCAGTGATGGAACTCTTGTAACCATTCATATATTTGTATGCACCACTTTCAATCAACCATGTGTCTAAACTTGTGATGACAGATCCCAAAAGGGATGATACAAGGTAATACTCCCTTCTTGTCTCCTTTTCTTTGGATGCATTCTTTTGAGTGATTTCATCTTCTAAGGAAGTAGAAGCATGAAAATTTTCTTCTTTCTTTTCTTTTCACTCTCTTGATAAATGGCCTTTATTGTTCCAATTGAAACATCTATATTTTGACTTGTCAAAACCTTTGTTGAACTCCTTCTTATTTGGATGAGAGAACTTCTTTTTGAAGAAAGGTTTCTTTACTTCTTCATTCTTTCCGTGAGGGAAAGGTTTTCTTCTTTGATGCACACTGACTTGATCTAGATTCACCCCTCCTCTTGGAGGAATTCATGCCACAACATTTTGAAGGTAGGTTGTACCTCTCAGCCATTTACCACAGCCAAGAATGTTGCCCATGAGGATGGGAGACCATCAATAGCAGTTTGGCGAAGATCATATTCATCCACCACTAATCCAATACTAGCAAGTGTATATATTATCTGAGAGATCTTGGTGAAGAAGGAGGCCACTATCTATTCTACCTCCATCTTTAATTTTTGAATCTTATTCTTCAATGCCGTCTTTTGACTCAGTGCCTTCTTCTCATATTGATTAGTCAACGTATCATAACATTCTTTTGCAGTCTTCAGCAGTGTGATCATGGGAATCAAATTTTCTTTTACTAAATCATAGATGATCCATTTGGAATTAGCTTGATTCTTCTTTAATTTGATGTGCCTTCCATTAGATGTAGGATCCTCCACCACAGTGGATACATAGACATCCAAGTCATGATCCTCTAGTATGTTGATAATCCTATCCTTCCAAGTGTTGAAGTTTGAGGTGCCCTCAAGACGATCTTCCGATCGTACAAAGATTGATTCCATAGTCTTCCAATCTTGTGCTCAACTTATCAGTAACTACGTCATCTCTAACTGGCATGCAAAACTGAGCTCCTTCACACCCTGAGGTCTGATATCATGTTAATATTTGGTTGAGATTTGATCTTTAATTCTTTTAGATGCCCAAACTTGAAGCAATGAGACAATTCAATCACATGGAATTCATACATCCATAGCATAAGATATACCTATTGTGGGGAAAATGCACCTATAGTTCAGGGGAGAAACTACCAACTTATGGTGATAAAGATAGACTTACAAGCATTCTGCAAGTATGACAAAGAAATAAAGAGATTAGGGTTTAGATATGTAGGCACCTTATTCAGAAGGTTGATCCTAGCTTTTCCTCCCTTGTTCAATACTTATCCAGTGTCGCAATGCCCAGACCTGCAAAAAAACTTGATACCTTTCTCAAATACATTTGACTACACATATAAGACTGATATTCATAATAGAAGAAGACATCAGATTATAAACAAATTGTAATCAAATTTGGGACACATTAATAGGTCATATTTGGAAAGAGAAGAACATTTGATCTTTATTAATGAATGAAAGCAAGTACATAAAGTTATACCTTCTTTCAAGCTTGGCACTTCATGAAGCCTAGATTCAAGGTCTCCTGCTTCCGTTCTCCAAGGATTCCAACCTCTAATCAACTGTGCTAGGGTTTACCAAAAATGAAGTACAAGAGAGGGGGATGAGGGTCTCCATTCCTCCAGCATAAATTTTTAATTGGGCTTAGTCCCCTCACATGGCCCTTCTACCCTCCTTACATAGTCAGTGAGGAAGAGGAAAAGAAGTTATAACCGCTCAAGAGGTTTCCCAACCAACTTAACTTACTCGAATTTCGAGATTTTTGACCAAAATAGGGGTGTACGCTACTCTACAGTAGACAAAGTAGAGTACACATGGATTTGAGCACTACTATTTAAACAGTGGAGTCGCGCTCAGAAGGGTTTGAGCGCTACTATTTCAACAGTGGAGTCGCGCTCATGTTAAAAAATGGCCAAAAACAGGCTTTTCTGCTCATTTTCAGGAGATGGTTTGGTCTGGAAAAATGTTCCTAAGGGTCATATACATCAAATGGGTCAATAATGAGGTAATTTCAACCATTTTTAGTGTCCCAAATGACTCCTCCATCCACAAATGTCCTGTTGTGTGACTGAACTTGATCTCAAGAAGTGTCGTCATGCGACCAAGGGAAGCAAGTGTCGTCACGGATGGAGAGGTGTCATTTCAAGCTATAACAGATGCCCCCTAATGTATGAGGTCAGAGGGAGTGCGGGAAACGATGGACGAAATACATTATAAATAACAAAGAGTTGAATCATGGAGGAACAGAGAAACCAAGAATCATAGGCTCAAATGAAGTACCTGAAAGCAAAGGCAATGTCAGACAAACTTATCCTTGGGGTAACTGTCCATGTTCAAATGGTGGAACATGACCTCCAAGAGGATACAATAATGATCCAAAATACTGATGCATATATCATGGCCACTAGAATACAAGCGTGGATCCATGAGGAACATACGTGTAAACATTGCCACATAAATACAAGGTGGATCTATGTCAAAACTGGGGAACATAGCCATAGCGAACAAGTTGGATCTATGTCTCATCAAGAGCCAAAAAGAGTGTGGTTCAATCTTGCACAGCTTGGGCAATAATATAAATAAGGTGATGCTATTGAGGATCCCAAGGTCTTCATCCAAAAAACAACCCAAGGTACAACCTATCCATGCGAATAAATGAGTTGATGTCGAACATGGGAGGTATCGTCTGATTACTGGTCATTGATGTATACCGTTAACAAACATGAGGGTGTCCACCAATAATGAAAATGGAACCCAAGGTACCTAGTACATTCAAGCAAGTACGAATAAGTGGTCTTGCCGTCGAACACTTGAAGAATCCATCGGATAGGAGACATTGATGTATTCCCATCTATCCAATAGCGAGGGAAACCGCCACTAATGATTGCAATCCCCATGGTACTAACCGAAACTCTAAACTTCATTCCCAGAGTACAATGATTTGAAGTCGATGGGAAGAAGTCCGTTGGAAGGGAGGCCTTAATGCATCCTCCATCATCGAACATGAGGGACACTCAACAGGTATGAGCTGATTTGGAGTAGGATTGAACACATGATGAAACATACTGACACCAAGGAATGGCCGACACATGAGGTCAAGGCAACTGCAGAATGTCTGACACAGGTTATATCCTTGAACAGTGAGCACGACACAAGAGTGACTTAGGCAGCTTTGAACACAAATAGACCACGATACATATCTGCAATGTAGGAGACATTAACAGATTCTCCAAATGATTGGAAGACTAACCAAACAGAGAAGTAGGAACTCTGAGATCAGGTTTACCCTAAGGCCAACGCTAGAACCGAACTTGTTTGATAGACTCAAAACAAGTGCTTTGTTCAAGGAGATAGGTTACTTGTTGCCATCATATTGAAAGATATTTTAACATTATTCCCTTCCCTTTTCTTTTTCATTTTTTAACGAGCTTGACAAAGAACTAAAGCATGCTCGACGGTATTTTCATATTTAAGGAGTCTGAAAAACCTAGAAGAAAACTCCATACACCTATCCGTGGATTTTATATCGAGCCTGGATTGGTCTGTGCTCGGTGGTGTTTTCATATTTAAGGAGTCTGAAAAACCTAGAAGAAAACTCCATACACCTATCCGTGGATTTTATATCGAGCCCGAGTAGGTGAATGCTCACTTGGTGTTTTCACATTTCGAGAGTCTGAAAACCCTAAAGACGACTCCAAAGGTCCTTTTTCGTAAAGTTAGTCTCCTTCCCCGAAAAAGTGTAATATTATGGAAGAAGAACTCTTCTAGCGCATACAAGAGTATACCTAGAGTATACCTTTTCCGTAAATTATCCACCAAGGCCCGGAAAATGGGTAATTCTATACCTAAGTGGATGTCGCTTCAGTTATTTTAACGAGCCCGAAAAGACAACTATGATCGGAAAACTTTTCCTATTTAAGGAGTCGGAAAAGGGCTTAAAAGAACTCCATAGGGATCTTTTTCATAAAGGTTTAATGAGTCCGAAAAATAAAGTCATGACCTCCTTACTGTTTTTAATGAGCTCAAAGGAGATATAGAAAATGCTCACAACTTCCTTACTGTTTTTAACGAGCTTCAAGTGAAGATGAAAGAAATGCTCATAGCCTACTTACTGTTTTTAACGGGCTTGAAGTGAAGGCAGAAGAATGCTCGTAACCTACTTACTGTTTTTAACAAGCTCGAAGTAAAAGAAGAATGCTCGAAATGGGAGGATACGAGTGTCAGGGACATGCAAAACTAGCTCCAAGCGCATGGAACAAAGCTATGCCTAATGCAAGGAACATGAGCAAGATAAGGACACTCAGGGTGTGTCTCCTCCAGGTAAAAGGTGTCAAATTGCAAAGGAAAAATGATACAAGGTTTAGCGGAAATGAGATCAGAGATGGAGGCTTATATAATGAGCTAAAAGCATGGAAGCCGGCATCAGGCTCATTAGCACAAGCGGGATCATAATAGATGCACATACAACTTGAACATAAAGATGGGAGCCTTATCAGGGATGGCCAGACATATATGAGGAAGAAAGATATGAGGCTTCTTCTCAAAGTCATGGTAAATCTAAAAAGGCTTACAAGCCTATGAGAAAAACTCAGCATGGGCACCAGAATGGCATAAGGGTGCTGCCTAGGGTGACCCATGTTAGGTAGGCTCTGCTGTCAAACTGGTGCACGATGCATAAAGAGATGGCTAACACACCAATATCCAACAGGTTCGACCCTATGGCAAATTCGGATGGCAAAAGGTTCAAATGCAACATAACAGGAGGGAAGCCTAAACCTATATGCAAGGTTTCGAGTATACCTGACATGGTCGCACAAGGTGTCGAAAATGACCAGTAAGCAAGTATACATCCATCTAAGAATCCTGTCTCTAAGAAACATTAGTACTAGGATCATATCTAAAACATATGTAAGGAAAGACCCGATACAAGTCACTGTGGTAGAAATACTTTCAACTTCACTATCATCAACAACAGGCATAAACAAGGCAGAGTTTTCAAATGAAGACTCTATGGTACCCAAGCTTGAGGACTTACAATCAACAAGATCAACTTCAGGATGAAGATCAAAGTTGAAGGACATGATGGAATCTGCAGAAACAAATTCATCATCACGGGAGTTGAAAATTCTAAAAGTAGAATCAAACTCAGTAGGAACACCAATTTGCGGATCTATAGGAGAGTCCAAAGACTCAACAGTAGGAAGATCAGACTTTAAGGTCAAACCAGGGCTGGACATAACTGCAACTGGATCAACATCCAAATGAATGGCAGACTGTACTATGGACTCTAGGAAAACTTCATCGGAAGGAATTATATCATCCCAGATAGAACACATATCTAAACATTCAGATGGAGGTGTCACTTGGTCAAAAGCTGGGACCAAGTCCCAAGAAGGTAAGCATGAACTCAGAGACTTCTTCTCAGTAGCAATTGAACTCAAGGAACAATATGCCACATAAGTCCCATGTGACATAGTAGTGCCTAATGACGAGGGATCTGATTGGTCTACAGTTGGGTAATAAGGAGGATCAACGAATGCAAGTTGGTCGATAGTGACGATGCTTTCGTTATGAGGGAAATGCATCACACGAAAGAGCGTAGACACCACAGCATGCATAGCATAAACATAATCATGTCCGAGGATCATATCAAAATCCATAGGGTCCTTTAAAACCATAAAATCAACTAAGACTGTTTTTCCACCCAAAGTAACAGGTGCTTGACGGAGGAATCTAATAGGTTCACTAGGTCTTCTATCAAAGGTCAATGGCCAATTAGCAACTGGAATAACATTAGGGAAACCCAAATATCTCCAAGCATAAGCGGATAAGATACTAACAGAAGCACCTTCATCAATAATGCATCGATCAACCGTATGGTTCCCGATATCAACCTTTATCTGGAAAGGTGTCGAAGAAGGAAGACGAGGCTTGGCTAGACTATTCCAATCAAAGGAAACAATCCTAGGGCTTGGTAGGGGTTCACATGGCACAGATGAAGTGCCCCCTTTTTCAAGAATATCCAAACTAGTAATGCAGAAGACTTCAGCAGTAGGTGCATCAATTTCCGAAGGACTGATGGGATCGGTCAAAGATTGCATCGATTCGATCACTTCACTCTCCGAAGGAAGAGTGGGGTCAACCAAAGATTGCATTGGTTCAACCACTTTATCAACCAAAGGTTGATCTGACTGCAGGGAATCTATAGACAACTCAGGAACAGAGGTTCCTTCAGACATGGACCACACTCTTCATGCCTCTGGAATGGCAGGGCATCGGTGAGTAAGGTGATCTCCCTTACAAAGTTTACAAGGGAACTTTGGTTTCCATCCTATAGGTTTAGACTCCTTTACAACGTCAGTACTCTCAGCATGACTAGCATTGGTTGACAGCTGGCCCCCAGCATGACTTGCAGTGGCTGGTTGCTCAAAAGCAAAAGAATTTTGAACTAAGGACCACACTTGTGGCACTTCTAGAAGTACAGGGCACAAGTAAGTAAGGTGATCTCCCTCGCAAAACTTACAAGGGAACTTAAGCTTCTGCTTGTTTGGTTTGTCGACAATGTCAACTCCCTCAGCATGAATTGCAGTGGTTGATATGGTGTCTCCAATATGACTCATAGGAACTGGTGACTTGTCATTAATATGACTAGCAGTGATCAATGACGTGTCCTCAACATGATTGACAGTGGTTGAAGACAAACTTTCAGTATGATTTTCAGTGACTAAAAGTTTTCTCCCAACATGACCTCCAGAGGCTGGGTAGGTGCCCCCTGCATGACTTGCAGAGGAAGGGTGCTTGCCCCCAGCATGACTTGCAGAGGCTGGGTAGCTACCCCCTTGTTTTGGCATCTTCTTCCCATTCTTCCTCCGTCTATTCCTTTTAGACTGCTGGTTACTAGTATTGCTACTTTCGCCACATGAGGTAGAAGGAGGAGGAGAAGATGTTACTGGCAAGGGAGGCACAGGGTTCTGATGCTCTTGATTTGAGGTGCTCACAAAAGAAGTGTCAGGAGCATGCAAGGCATTCAGAGTGGAAAACAACCAAACCGGCAACCCAATAGTGAATCCAGGAAGATTCAGAGTAGCCATTAAGGGAGCACCAATGTTTCCAATGAATGGAACAGCACAAGGATCCCCTGGAATAGGGGTACCTTGATTGGCACTCGCCGGAATGCTAGACATAGTTTCCTGCTCAAATGAACAAGAAGTTCTCTAAGGCAAACTAAAACAACCAGCACAAAGAGCACACCACTAAAAAAGGTCCTAGGTAAATCAAACCAGGAAAACAAATGCCTTTCAGAGAAGAGTCTGGTATGATGAGGTCCCAGAACAGATCAACGAAGGATGAAGAACAGTTACCTGGGGTCCACAATACAATGACTAAGGGTGCAAGCGCTGGAATCACCCAACCGCCCTCCCAAAGACCTGCAAGGGATTTCCTCCCACATCTATCCTAGGTACAATAGATATACCCTCCGCTATCACCTGTGTATGAACCTATGGTCAGATACTAAGGATACCACAACACCGAAAACTCCTGGGGTAACAGTCGCTGGTCGAATCAGAAGGGGTGGGCAGGGTAACTGAGCCCCGAAACTCAAAAGAGTCACCAAACGCGATCCAATCCTGGTATATGCTCGAAACATAAAGTAGGAGGAGTATTCCCAACAATCTGATCTCACAAGACCTACTGCATAGATCCCAATAAAGCTTTGAATGAAGTGGGTTTACCTGCGATAGTCGAACTACGATTTTTGCGTAATGTGTGATCTTGGGTGGTTTAAGGTGTTTTAAACCCAAGATCCTAACCAAGACTAGTTGGTGTAGTGTAACCTAGAAAAGAAAATGTTACTAGTAAATTTTATTAGAGTTCATTTTAAAGGTTACTTGCTTACTCAAAAAGGTAGTGGGTGTGTGAGAGTGGTTATAATAGAGATAGAGTACTGAAAATGAAATATTTACCACCAAACAAATCTTTTTATTTTCAATGCAAGTCTTAAAATTCTGATCTAGAATGCATATGCAAATGCAATTTTTAATCTTTCGAATGCAAAAAAGGTAAACATAAAGTCTAAATGTACAAAATTAAACTCAAAACCTAAGAATGCAACTACTCAAGCAACTAGGTATGCAAAAGAAAACTTGTTCTTTTTGATGCAAAGCACTCTAAAATATTTTAAGCCACTTGCAAGGTACTCTATTCAGAAAATGAATCAAAATTATTTATGCTTTCAAAGGTAAGAAACAAAACTGAAACTAACCTATTATCAAAGCAAAGCAAAGAAACTTTTAGGTTCTCTTTATGAAACAGTAAAAGCTACCAAATATGACTTTCAAATTCTTATTGATGTAAGCATGCCAAACATTGGGAAAAGAGTACGAAAACTACTTTTAGACCCAAACGAAGCAAATGACCTACGAATAAGTATGGTTTGGTAAAGTCAGGTCTGCACATAAACAATGCAAACAAGGTCTTGAACAACAGCCAAAACACTTGAGCTTTCACTACAAAAGAAAACTTAAAAGCATAAGGGAGGATAAAAAACCAATCTAAAAGAGAAACTTCACTCAAATAGATACAAACAGGGTCAAGAAGACTCAAGAGGTTTCAAATCTAGTGGAAATGGGGCAAGTAGGTTCAGTTAGACTCAAATTAGGGTACAAAACACCAAACGGGTCCACAACCCCCCAACTTGGGTCAACAAACCCCAAAACTTTCCAAACAAGCCCAAATTGATCAAAAGAGGTTCAAATCATGAATCTAGGATCAGTACAAGGATGGGAGACCACTTACAGGGGTTTAACACAGACCTAGGGTCACCAGGGACCACAAAAATGCAGCCAGAACCCCCAGATTTGGGTCCACAACCCAAAAAACTAAAAAATTTAAACCCAGATTTTGAGCGCTACTATGTATGAGGCATACCAACACCCATAGCAGGATGGGTGCTACTGTGTAGAGGAAAAGTAGCGTATGGGTGCTACTGTGTTGTAAAAACAGTAGCGTACAGGTGGAAAAGGTTGGAAAAATGGGGTTAAAACCACCACACCTGGGTCCACAAGGGTTTGCAAGGGCTGGGAAGGGTCTGTAAGAGCCAAGGAGGGTCAAACAGAGCCTACTAACTGATCCTAATCAATTAAATGAACAAAGACAATCAAACAAGATTGAATAAATGACCTTGGATACCCCTAAGTAGTTAGGCATTCCCCAATGGAGTCGCCATTCTATTGTGGGGAAAATGCACCTATAGTTTAGGGGAGAAACTACCAACTTACGGTGATAAATATAGACTTACAAGCATTCTGTAAGTACGACAAAGAAATGAAGATATTAGGGTTTAGATATGTAGGCACCTTATTCAGAAGGTTGATCCTAGCTTTGCCTCCCTCGCTCTTCAATACTTATCCAGTGTTGCAATGCCCAGACCTACAAAACAACTTGATACCTTTCTCAAATACATTTGACTACACATATAAGACTGATATTCATAATAGAAGAAGACATCAGATTATAAACAAACTGTAATCAAATCTGAGACACATTAATAGGTCATATTTGGAAAGAGAAGAATGTCTGATCTTTATTAATGAATGAAAGCAAGTACATAAAGTTATACCTTCTTTCAATCTTGGCACTTCACGAAACCTAGATTTAAGGTCTCCTGCTTCCGTTCTCCAAGGATTCCAGCCTCTAATCAACTATGCTAGGTTTTACCAAAACTGAAGTACAAGAGAGGGGGATGAGGGTCTCCATTCCTCCAACATAACTTTGTAATTGGGCTTAGTCCCCTCACATGGCCCTTCTACCCTCCTTATATAGTCAGTGAGGAAGAGGAAAAGAAGTTATAACCGCTCAAGAGGTTTCCCAACCAACTTAACTTACTCGAATTTCAAGATTTTTGACCAAAACAGGGGTGTACGCTACTCTACAGTAAACAAAGTAGCATACACATGGAGTTGAGCGCTACTATTTCAATAGTGGAGTCACGCTCATGTTAAAAAATGGCAAAAAACAAGCTTTTCTGCTCATTTTCAGGAGATGGTTTGGTCTGGAAAAATGTTCCTAAGGGTCATATACATCAAATGGGTCAATAATGAGGTAATTTCAACCATTTTTAGTGTCCCAAATGACTCCTCCATCCACAAATGTCCTGTTGTGTGACTGAACTTGATCTCAAGAAGTGTCATCATGCGACCAAGGGAAGCAAGTGTCGTCATGGACGGAGAGGTGTCATTTCAAGCTATAACAATACCCTCGGGAAAATCCTCAAAACTATGAGAACAAAAACCCCAGTAATTGTTCTCAGTATAATATAATGGATAGAAAAGAATGATTTCTTTTACAACATAGAAGATTTATTTCAGAAGATAACACATCACCAAACACTCTTAGTGAAGATACATAATCAATATAGAAGAGAAATCAATCAGAGAAGCACCTTGCATTCACTAATAATATCTTGCACACAAAGAGAAGTGCCTTTCCTTCAAAGGAGAAGAGAATTCGCTTCGCATTGGATTCATCAATCCCGTAAAACATATTTATACATTCTTCTCTTCTATTTTTATCTTCTAAAGTCAGAATGAACTCACCCTCAAACTGGATGTATCAACCCTACATGCATAAGTGTGCCCCACTTCTCATGTAGTGATTTATCTCACTGAGTTGTCACTTAGGATGAACTCGCCTCCTAACTAAAAGCTTTCCCACTTAGTTAACTAGATATTCTTTGTTGTCACTGTTGGTCACCCTATATGCTAATCAATTCAAACTAACACACAAGATGCTCAATATGATATTTCAACCCAGGTAGGTCTTTTATTTCAATGGCAATAAGCAGAATCTATGCATAAAACATTTCAAGTAGTTGATTGAAGAAATGGAGATAAACTATCCAAACTATCTTTTCAATCAAACTCATCTCATGGATAAAACTAATCTATTTTATCCATCTAAGAAATCAAAATACATTTAGCTTCCTACAAATACCAATCCAGCAGTTAATGATCTAGGAATGAATAAAATAGACATATTTTGCAAGAAGTTAAATACTAAAGATATCATACTACAATGCATTAACCAATCCTGTCTAAGATGATCTAATTTGGAAATTATAAATGATAGTAAGAAATCAAACCAATTGCAATCATAATCTGACTAATACAATTAAACTTCAAGAAATATACATAACAGAAATGAACTAGATTTTGAGCTTGATTGTAACAACTAGCTACCACACTTGCATAAATGAACTAACCTACACAGTCGACTGTCACACCACACAGTTACAACTATTCAAGATGCAATCATAAAATACCAAAGGAAGATGCAATTCTTAATTATTACTGTTGCATCTAATCTATAAAATGTACCTATTGCAATTCCACACCACACAATAGAAATTAAACTAATCTATCTACTTAACTCAACTATCTCTGTGAGAATGCGGGACCTGGCCTTCTAACAGAGATTCCGTGGACTAACACAAACTAAAACACCAAGAGATAAGAAACTCTGCTCCTTGTATTAAGAATGATGAATTACAGTCACAGCTCTCTGTTTCAGATTATACAATTACAAAATCTCTAACCCCAGGCTCAGAATGCCTCTTTACATTTATACCCTGATGACATGAATTCATTTCACAAAATATTGGGAAGCCATGAATATCTATGATCTTCGGGCTACCGATTTACGATGGAATTGTTACATCCATAAGTTGACTTGAATGAAATCGTTGCATTCAGGCCTGAGCTGTTTCATGCTGTCGTAACCCAAAATAGATTCGAACTAATTCGACTGGCTGGTGCTCGGATGCTCCGTTGTGGCTTAGTCGCAGCTGGCCATGTGGAGGACTGCTCAAACTATTTTAGGGATATGTGGAATTGAACTCAAGGAAGGGCAGCTGGTGCCACGTATGCATCTTGTCTAAAGGTTAGAAAGCTGCTACACTTATGGTCTTCGAAAGGCTTCTGGGCTATATTTATCGAATCAATCAATATTAGCACAACCTTAAAAGATAGAGTGCAAAACCATAAATAAATCAAGCATTAATGATATAAAACAATAATAGATTATACCAGTTGTAATCCATGCTCTTCTTGGGAAGATATCTACTTAGATCAGTGAATAATGAGGCAAAACAAGGAAAAAGGTGTAGATAGGTGTAGGCAAAAAGGGGCTATTTTGGGGCCCAACACCTCCCACTAGCTATCCAATTGCATGTCCTCATGTGACAGCCAAATAATCTGAGTCTGACTCTAGTCCCCATCCATGTTGAGAGGAAAAAATGAAGGAAATGTCAGGTTCCTTGCCTGCTTCCAAAAACCCCTTGCAAGCAGCCCAATATTCCCAGCACTGCTTCTCTTTTGCCTTAGTCAGTGTATAATTGTCCTTGTACTACCCTCTTGGCCACCATATGAGTGGAAATTTGAAATTGCATCCCATCCAGTGTAACCCACATGTTCGCATGCAATTGACATACCCAGCTACCCTAGGAAGAGATTGTTTAAAATTCTTAAGGCAGTAAGGATCCCTTTTTTTCAAAGCTAGAGAAGAAGTCTGCCACCTGTGCTTGCTACCCTCTAAGGAAAGATGTTGTTGCTTGGAGATATGAAACAACTTCCATGGTTTATGAGGAGAGAAAGAGGAGATTGGGGTTCACTCCTAATCCAGAGATTGGCAATGGCCTCATTCTTGGAGATTGTATGAAAGGCATCTTCCCACTGCACATGATTATTAACAAAAGAGACAAAGGCTCTCAACCGAACATCCCCTGCATAGGGAATAAGATTAGAGCAAGAATCACCAAAACATGCCATATTGTGTAAATATAATTCACACAATAGGTGCTGCTGAAGAAAACTGCTTAACAAAAAGGTCTCTACAAACTGAGAAGGGACCAACAATTGATAAGGTCTACCCTCCTGTAAATCTTTCAATTTGAACAGGGTCATTTGTTTATATAGGAATACTGGGTAGGAAGGAGATGGGGATCTTGAACTCAGCAGCTCCCGAGAGAGGGCATACATTTGGTATTTTTCTTTTTGCATGGATTTGAATTCCTTCAAATCCTCCAATTCTTTTTGCACCTCTTCCAATTGAGATTTCTGAAGAGTTGATTCATATTCCCACTTCTCCCTTAATTCTTTGATAGTATTACTATTTTCAGAGAGAGGGACAATCCCTACTCGACACTGACCAATATACTTTTTCCATTTAGCTAACTCCAATTGTAACAAAGAAAGATTTTTCTCTAATCATTGAATCCTTCTATCCTTCACATCTTTCTCATCATCAGAGTCTAAATCAATACTTTCTTGAGAAAATTTCATTCCTACCTTGTCACCATATGTTGCAGCTTCCTCATTTTGGATTGGTAGGGTAATAGATTCCTCTTCCATCGGTGTTGCAATGGCCTCTGCTTGTGTTGCAATCTCAGCAATTAATTTTGAGGATGCTGGTTATTGTGTAACAACATCCTCTTCCTGTATTCTAACCTCAGTAGCTTCAGTTTGTGTTGTTGAATCAAACATTAATTTTGAGAATATTGGTTCTTGTGTAACAACATTCCCTTCCTGAATACCAAACTTAACAGCTTCTACCTGAGTCGCAGTCTCAACAAATAATTTTAGGAGTGCTGGTTCTTGTGTAGCAGCATCCTTCCTCACTAATTCAATCTCAACAGCCTCAGTCTGAGTTGCAATTTCAGCAAACATTTTTAAAGACACTAGTTCTTGTGTAACAACGTCTTCCTCTTGTACCTCGATATCAACAATTGTTGTCTAGGTTGCAACTTCACTAAATATTTTCAAGGATGTTGGTTCTTGTGTAACAACATCTTGTTTTTCAATTTCCTTAGATTGTTGAGGTTGTTCTTGAATTACCTCAATGTCTTCTGAAAGATGAGACTGGTCTTGGAATAATTTAGTATTTTTTGAAGGCTGGGATTGCATTACTTCATCTTCTCCTAAATCTAGATCAGGGCTTATGTCTATTTCTGGCTCACCCCCCTCCATCAGCTCTATTGCAGGTGCTTTTTCTCCTTCTTGCTCTGTATGTGCAGGCTTTTGTGCTACCAAACCCAACACTATGACTCTGTGCCCTGCCGATTTAAATATGTCTCCACATTCTAGGCATACCATTTCTCCTTGTTCTTCATTTCCCAAAACAGGAGATGAATTTTATAACAGATCTGCAGCCTCCACTAATATATTCAAACTCTTCTCTGCCTATTTTCCAATTACTTCCCTCCATTTCTCCAATTCATTATGAAGCAATTGGACCTCCTCCTTTAGCAGCCCATTTTCAAAAAGAAGGTTTTCATTTTGTGGTTCATCCACAACAGGTTCTTGTGTAGCAGGAGGTGATTTGGGGTTTAAAATAGGAATTTCTATTCCTACCTCGGTTGCACATGCTACTTCTGTTGTGGGAATTTCACTATTTTCCCCAATTGCACATGTTTCTTCTGCTGCTGCAACAGATCGAATCCTTCTTTTATTCACAACTCCCGATGACTAGCCTTCACTGCATACTGCTACTACTTCTATAACTACTCTGGTTCTTCTCTTCTTTGCTGAGGTAGATATTTGACCCTTATTCCATGACCTTTTTCTTCTTTTCTGTGACACAGGGGTTTCTAAATTTTCAGAAAGGGGGATGAATTCCTCTTCTTCAATGATGGTTCCCCTTCTTTCAGGGGAGGATTCGACATCCAACACCTCCATTTTTCCTCCTTCTACCACCTCTGCTTGATGCTCTTCCCCTTGAATTGTATCTTCCACAGCTACAACTTCCACTATCACAACTTCAACAGTAGCTTCAGTTTTAGCTTCCTTTGTTGCAGCTGCTACCCTAACTGCAATTTCTATTGGGTTTTTTTCTTCCTCTATAGTGTTGTTGCTGTTGCAGCTTTCAATATCACTGCCTCATTTGCCACCGGTTTCATCCTATCTTATTCTACAAAAGGGTTCGCTACTGTCGCAGATTCCCCCATAGTTACCTCATCCAATTGGTCTTCCAATGCTCCATCCCTCCCCCCAGCTAAATTGGAGGAACTTCGATCCTCATTTAATATTTCAACACTCCCTATTTCCATGGCGGGTTCTTGGGGTACCCTTCGCCGAGCAACAAATTGTTCCCATGTCAAGTTCTAGAGCGCAAGGTCCCTTAATATTAACAATTTGATTAAATCATGGTTTGAGAGGGAGGATAAGGGATGTCGAGCGTCCTTGACATACTGAGCCATAGTTTGTAGAGATTGTAAAAGATAAAATGGCATATTTAACAATCTGCGATGGTGTAAATGTGAAAGGAGGAAGAATTCATGTATGTAAACCACTTTGTACCTACCTTCACAGGAAATGTACTTCTTTATGAAGGTCGCCACCCGGTTCCAAGGATTTGGAAAGGATTCCAATGCTACTTCTCGGCCATGTGGCCGAACAATTTCTCCTGCCATCAAAAAGTCCTCAGTTGTGGTTGAATTATGGCACTTCCGACTAAACCAGTGCATTCCAATTCTGGGTAATCCTGTTACTTCAGCCATGATTGCCTATGAAATGTCTATCCTTATACCTCGAACTTCGGAATGGGTGCTAGTTAGATTTTGAGAAAACTCAAGTGCGGTTTGCACATGAAAACCATTCAAGCCCTGAAAATAATCAATCCAACCAGCTTCTTGGAAGATGGTAAAAACTTCTCTGTTTGCATGCAGAGGCTCTATGCTGATAGGCTCATGTTTGATCGGGATGCCCATATTGTGAAGTTTTATGTAAATTCTACTACCGGAGGAATGAGTGACAGTCTCAAACGTTGAGCTACTGCATGCAAAATGAGCAATGGATAGCCAAAGTTTGATTTGGGTATTTTAGGAAAGGTGGTGCAGTTATTTTGGGGAATTGGCATGGTAATTTTTGGCATAAAATCGGTGATAGGTTTTTGCACGAGGCGAGTAGAATGATGGTCATAAACCGAAAATGAATGACAAATCAGACGTATTTGTCGTCTTAGTTGATTGGAAATGGATGACTGACATGGAGTAATGACAAAATATATCCATTATTGCTTACTGCATTAAGTCATGCCTAATTACGTTTATCATTAAGAATCGTACCTTCAAATGGAATGCCAAACCATCTTTTGCAAGGTGGCGCCTTTTCACGGTCACATCGTTGATAGAGTCATAAATTTGCACATGCGTCCGTGAGCTATCCGTTGTCAACTGGCAAATAAAGTACATCCACCTTGGTGTGAATCATAAGACTATGTGGCGAACAGGTAAGCTTTTCATGTTCTTTATGGAAGGTGAAGCCCATAAAGGACGGTGGGAAAAGATACAATGAGCTTTCAATAAGGAATTAGAGGAGTCACAACTACAAAAAGTAGGAAAGATAGACAACTGTAGCGGTGTTGCAGCTGCGCAGAATAGGAAAACTAGGCAATTTAGCAGTGTTGCAGCTGTGTAGAATAGGAAAACTAGGCAGTTTAGCGGTGTTGCAGTTACGCATAATAGGAAAAATAGGTAGTTTAGTGGTGTCGCAGCTGCTAAAAATACGAAAAATCAAAAATTTTAGCGGTGTTGCAGTTGCGCAGAATAGGAAAAATAGGCAGTTTAGCGGTGTCGCAGTTGCTAAAAATACGAAAAAATGGGCAATTTTAGCGGTGTTGCAGCTACACAAAATGGGAAAGATAGGCAAATTTGGCAGAGTCGCAATTGCTAAAAATAGGGAAAATGGGCAATTTTAGCGGTGTTGCAGCTACGCAAAATGGGAAAGATAGGAAAGTTTGGCGGAGTCGCAGCTGCTAAAAATAAGGGAAATAGACAACTTAGCAGTGTTGCCGCTATGCAAAAAAAGAGACTTGGGCGGGATTTAGCAATGTTGCAGCTGTAGGAAAAAGAGATAAGCCAGATGAAGCAGTGTTGCAGTAGCTGCAAAAGTAGAAATTTGGGCGGGATTTTACAGTGTTGCAGCTGCAGGAAAAAGAGATAAGCCATATTTTGCTGAGTAACTATTGCTGCAACATTCTTTTCTTCCAAGGAGTTATTCACAGAAAGGAGGATCAACTAGAATGGCACAATCGCTTGGCCCGAGTTGAGACTGCCTCCATTTGAGTGATCTTCCATGCATAAAAATGTTCCGAGTTTTTTTATTATAAAAAAACCATAAAAACTGAAAAATAAAATCAAATAAAAGAAAAGAAAATGATTTATTTATATACAGAAAAATTTATGTAGAATTGCAACAACCTTTTAAAAATGATCAAGGATAGGGAAAATTCCTTGCTCTTGAATCAGTTGGTAACTCTTGGATCAGCTGCTACATGTGAAAGAAATGCATCCCTTAAAACTGGTTTATGATATAGTCGCAACCGATGACCATTTGCAAATAATGGTGTTCTGTTTTCATCGATGGTGATCAACCAAACTATTCCAATGTCAAATAATCTGACTATCTGGTAGGGTCCCAACCATCTTATACATAGTTTTCCTTTGAAATCCCTTTTAAAACCGTGAATCATACAGAGCCCAGTCTCCTTCACATAAAACTTTCTTCTTTATAAATTTGTCTTGCCACTTGGAGCATTGTTGTTGGATCAAGGATGTATGATGAACTATCGCTATGTGCTTCTTATCCAACTCGTTAAGCTGATTCAAACGGTTCATCTGAGCTTCTGTTAAGTCAAGGTTTGCTTCTATGGTTGTCTTCAAAGTTCTGATTTCAAATTCAATCGGGAAGACAACATTTTTTCCAGACACCAATTCATATGGGGAAAAACCAATAGTGTTGCGCCATGTAGTGCAGTAAGCCCATAGTGCCTTGGGAGTTTGTCAGCCCAATATTTATGGTGGATTTTCACTGCTTTTGTTAAAATAGCCTCAATGACCTTCTTTGTGCTTTCCACTTGGCCATTTTCCTGTGGATGATATGGTGAGGTTATTTTGTGCTAAATGTGAAACTTCTGTAACACGGCTTCCAATTTGTGAGACACGAACTGTGGTCCACCATCTATAATGATTTCCTTGGGTACTCCAAACCGAGTAAAAATATCCTCATATAAGAAATCAATTATAGCCTGATCATTGGATTTAACCAAAGCTACAGCTTCCACCCATTTGGTCATGTAATATGTGCAAACCAAGATATAAAATTTCTGCTTTGAAGGAGGGTTGATAGGCCCTACGAAATCCAGAGCCCATCTGTCAAAAGGTTCACCACAAGCTATGGATGAAGAGGCATTTCATCTAATCTGTTAGGCTAGCCCATCCTCTGGCAGCTATCACAAGCCTGAACATACTTTTTCGCATCTCTAAACAATGTCGGCCAATAATATCCCATCATTAAAACCTTATGACTTGTCCTCTTATCAGTAAAATCCCCCCCATAGGGCTCATCATGGCAAGCTTTCATGATACTAAAAATTCCATCTTCTCTTACACATCTTCTGATTTCCAAGTCAAGACCTGTGTAGAAAAGATGTCCATCGATCCAGCAGTACCGATCACTCTGTTGTATGATCTTTCTTTTTTCTCTCTTCGACAGATGTGTTGGAAGCTTACCTATAGCCAAATAGTTAGCAATATCTACGTACCATGGGGAATGAGCTGATACTGCAAACAAATGTTCATCAGGGAAGGAATCTTCAACTAGTAAACTGTCATCATTATTAGTAAGTCGAGATAAGAAGTCAGCAACAATGTTTTCCTTTCCTGGTCTGTCAATAATTGTAATGTCAAATTCTTGTAATAGTAACAACCATCTAATTACTCTAGCATTTGTGATGGATTTATTCATTAAGTATTTGATGGTTGAATGGGAAGTGTGCACAAAAGTGGAATATCCAGTAATGTAGTGTCTAAATTTTTTGATGGCATAGACAATGGCAAGGAATTCCTTCTCTGTAACAGTGTAGTTCAGTTCAGCAGGGGCCAGGTTCTTACTAATGTAATAAATTGCATAGGGAGCATGACCTTCCTGATGTCCTAATACTGCTCCAATGGCAGTATCTGAAGCATCAGAGGAGATGTGAAAAGGCAGAGCCCAATTGGACCCTCGTAGGATAGGTGTTGTAGACAGCCTTTTCTTAAGTTCAGTAAATGTTGTTTGGCATGCATCATTCCAATCAAACTGTGCATCCTTCATCAATAGGGTGAACAAAGGAGAAGCTAGTTTGGAAAATTTTTCTATGAATCTTCTGTAATAACCAGCATGCCCTAAGAAGCTACATACATATTTTTGTGTTCCAGGAATTGGTATATTTTCAATTACCTTAATTTTGGATGGGTCTACCTGAATACCGTCAGAAGAGATGAAATGCCCCAGAACTATGCCCTCACTCATCATCATATGGCACTTTTCAGTGCTTAAAGATAGTCGGCTTTGTTCATAGCGTTTCAAAACCCTTTCTAAATTTTTCAATGCTTCTTTGAAACTACTACCATATGGAGTGAAGTCATCCATAAAATTTTCCATGTAGTCATTTACCATCTCTGAAAAGATCCCAATCACTGCTCTTTGAAATGTGGCCGGTGCATTGCACAACCCGAAAGGAAGTACCATGTATGCAAAAGTGCCCCAGGGACAGGTGAAGGTAGTTTTGTCTTAGTCTTTTGGAGCAATCTGGATTTGGTTGTAACCACTAAATCCATCTAGAAAGGAAAAATACTTATTTCCAGACAAGGTATCAAGGACTTGATCAATAAAAGGTAAGGGAAAGTGGTCTTTCTTCATCGCTTTATTCAATTTTTTGTAGTCTATGCAGACCCTCCATTTCCCATTCTTTTTTGGTACAATCACGAGTGGAGAAACCCACTCACTATCTGAAATTAGGTATATAAATCTTGCTTCCAAAAGTTTTTCGATTTCATCCTTCATTATGTCCCTTAAGTTCAGGTTCATCCTTCATTGCGGTTGGCACACTGGTATGGAGTCTCTTTTGATGTAAATGTGATGGGTACACAGATTAGAAGGAATACCCTTCATATCTGTGTATTCCCATGCGAAATCTCCCATGTGTTTTTTGAGCAAAGTGATAAGCTATTCCAGCTCATTGGGCACAAGATTCAGGTTAATGTTCAATGTTTTTCCTGGCTCAATTTCTACTGGGACACTTTTTGAATTTTTAAGTGTTGGAATTATGTTGGCATCACTGACTAGAGTATCTTCCATTAGATTCTCTTGTTCTTTCTCATCTAAAGTACTATTCAGAATATGGTAAACATGTTTATTGACAGACGTGGGCTCGCTGATGAAACTGTTGATAGTGTCATCCTCTATTTCATCTTTAAAAGTTAAGGATCTCCCTATCGTTAATAATGGTTGAACGCCTTCTTCTTCCTCCAGATCCACCCAAAGTGGTGTTTCAGCTTCTAGGCTTGGTCAGGCTGGGGGGTATAAAGTTAGGCTTTTAATATCAGTTCTGTCTGAGATGGTCATGGACCTCGACTGACAGCTGATACAGGAATCTGTTGTGGCTAACCAAGGCCTTCCCAAGATCAACGGGTTTCCCCCTAGCTACAACTTCGGTTGTAAAACCAAGAAGTCCACAGGGTATTCCCATGAATCAACAGAGAATACCAGATCATCCAGGATTCCCTTAGGCTTGATTGTTGATTTGTTAGCAAGTTCTAGAATGGTAGGGGTTGGCTGAAGATTAGTGAGTCCCAGTTTTTTCATAGTTTCGATGGTCATAACGTTGATGGCTACTCCTAAATCTACCAAGACATTCGGTATTTGAGTGTGTCCTATGTGTACTGTAACAGTGGGGTTTCCAGGATCATCATATTTATCCATAGGAGTCTTACCCATTATCAACTCCAAAAGTTTTCCCAATACATGGACAGTGGGAGGATCCCTATGCTTTAATCCTGGATTTTTTACACATATATCTCTAACGGTCTTAGCATAGATAGGCACATCATGGAGGGCTTGTAGCAGTGAAATTTTGACATATAAATTCCTCAATTCTCCTAGGAGATTGAATTACGGTTGTTCCACTGGGCCAATCATTCAGGATATGGTGGTTCTCTTATGAGTTGTATAGGTTGTGTTGTGTTTCATCGTGTGTTTCTCCTTGTGTTTCAGCTACTGTTTCACTAGGAATGTCAGCATCCTCAATATGGGGATTTCTGAATGGACTGAATTCTCAAAGTGCTGATTCACTCCAGTTCAAGTCACTGAGGATGGAACATCCTTAGTGACGATGGGTTCATGTACCCTCCCTGATCGTAAATGTATGTCATTGCAGGGAATTTGGGAAATGGAATAAGTAGGCATGTTGGCAGTCTCAAGTTGATGAACTGCTTTATTATTCGGGTTGGGGTTAGGTTGTGTAGGCAGTTGTGGTCGTAATGGTTCATTCATAGGTGCGGCATTGTTTTGGAATTGCAGTTGTGGCTGCTGATACTGTTGGTGAGGATACTGTTGAGGAGGATACTATTGATATGGAGTCTAGTGACAAGGACAATTATTTCCTGGGTAAGAATTTCTCCAATTGGGAGACCAGGGAGCTTGCTGATTCGATTGTTGTGACCATGGTGTTCAAGAGTTAATATTTTGCATTGGGTTTTGAGATGGATTACATTGGTTGTTAGAATAATGTGAAGGGAATTGTGTATTCATATTATTCATGTTATTCATACCATTCATATTATTCAAGAAAAATGATGGATCTTGATTCATACCTTGATTGCGAGGCTGCCAAGGTTTCTTCTATCCAATAAAATAAGCTTCTTCCACATCTGAAGTAGATGCCTGCAGGACTGCTTTGACCTTGGGTAATGAGGGAAATTCCTTGGTATCATTGTAGTGCCCAACCATGGCACTGGGTCTCTATTCCGTTTTCATGTAAATACCAAGTTTTTTTGTTTTCTGTAAAAAAAAAATCAATTGTCTATGTTTCTGTTTTCTATATGTTTATATGTCTCTGCAAATAAATAAACATAAGCTTAACACTTTTCATTTTAACTCTGTTCTTTTAACATACATAATTTGAAAATAAAAGAAAATACATTTTTTCTAAGCTAACTCAGTAAAATACCTGGATCCGTAGATTGCAGTAAGATAAGAAGATTTATGTAGTGTATTCTGTAGGTTCCCTTAGCAACCCGAAATGATGTGTCCACCCTGCCGATCAGCTATTATCTTGCTGACCCTAGGAAATCAACGGATTTCCTAGCCCCCGAGCCCACAGACTGATAATCTCCATAGCAACCTTGTCCTTAGTTCAATAACCATACTGTTCAGTGAGTTTTCCCCCTCCTCATTGGATTTTTCTCCCTCCTCCATTCCTCGAGTTGTCCCCATCCTCAGAATATTTCACTTCTCCATACAAATCCTCACAGTTCTCCCATAATAACCTCCCCTACTACTTTGTTAAATCTTCCCTTAAATAGAAATTTTCCTCCTCCATAACTTCCTTGTCACTCCACCACCCTAGCCTACATGGTTTTGAAAATATCAATCATTAATGCAACACCATTTTCAAGATAAAGTGATGATTATATATATATTTAAATTAAACTCCCAAGATAATTTTAAATAATATTAAAATCATAACTTCTTTGTCACTCCACCGCCCTAGTCTACATGGTTTTGGAAATATCAATCATTAATGCAACACCATTTTCAAGATAAATGATGATTATATATTATTTTAAATCATCCAAGTTTCTCTCGAGCAATGGAATTATTGACTTTCTAGTTTAGCTTTGAATTCATTTTGTTTAATAGAAGCAAGATATTTATGAATTATATTTAAACTCCCAAGACAATTTTAAACAATATTAAAATCACTCCACCGCTTAGTTAAGTGTTTTAAATAATATAAATATTGTGGGACCTTTCAAGATATGAAAGGACATAAATCTTAAATGTTTATCCGCATCTTGACACTAAATGGTCTAACTTGTATAAAATAAAATATTATTTAAAGATTATTCCCTCATATATCCCTTTATTTAATTTATCAATTTAATTTACCTCCTTTCATTAATATGAAAATAATCCAAATTATTTGATAATTTATTTATTTATTTTTAAATCTTTCAACTTACTTGGAATGATTCGGTCAATTAGTTAACTCAATAATCCATTTAATAAATTATTGGATTCACTATGGTTTATAAAATGGTTTATATAAAAAAGACAATTATCGTTTTGTTTTTATTATTAATTAAATAATAATAGTAATACCAATAATAATCAATAATAATAGTAATTAAGTTAATGGTGAATAATGAATAACAATATTCATTTGTTTAATCGATAAATGATCCAACATCAACATAGGACCTTTGTGTATTAATAAACGAAATACTCTTAATGGTTTAATTAATAATGATCAATAATTAAATAGTACACTCTTCGAGTGTTAATGTTTAACTGTTATACTTCATATTGACTTCATATATTGGCTTCATACTGACGACACCTTCACTTGAGTATACTTACAATTGAAGAAACTTATTTTAATTGTTCATTACATTGTTTACATACAAAGACTAATTAACTTATTTCACACATTAGTATCTTGATCATATATTACTTAAGTCGTTTACTAACTCCTTAACTCGATTATCTATGACAACTTATAGCATTGTTAAATCCTTATAAGTATGTTGTAAACAGATACTATCGCACATCTACAAAATGTGCATGCATGGCCAGTTTATGCACAGGTATGACAAGTACTATAAACATACATTATATTTCCTATGCTTAACAACTAACTAATACTAATAATACTTCATGCAAACAGAACAAGTATATATTTATCATAACATTACTAAAACATCATCGGTCATTTTATCAGTTAGCCTTTAAGATTTCATTTCATTATCTTTATGATTACATTTGTTCAATCAATCAAGTACAAGCAAATCTACCTACTACCACTAACTCAAGATCAAGGAATACCCAACCCTCAATAGTAGTAACTAACATATCCTCCCATCCTAACCTACGTCCACATCCTCCCTATCCTTCCTCTACTAGTACAAAAAGTGGGTGCCAACTATACTGACCTGACCACATCGAACCTGAGAGCGGTAGTGTCGGCTAACTAGCAGACCTAGCCTCTCCTAGCAGGCATCCGACCATCGTCATCACAACAACTTGGGGAGCGTGTCTCAGCATGACCCTCCCACGACCCCGGGTATCATAGAAACATAGGGTTGGAAATACATCCATCCCTCTCAACATATTGGGTCTACACCCTTATCGAATCGTACTTTGCTGCTATCAAGATTATCGTTCCATGTCATCGTATCATCAATTTCGGTTGCTAAGGTTTACTACATGGATAGGTTCTTATCCATATATTAGATCAAGTATCCGTCTATCCCATAGCCCTTGTGTCCTGTAGGTTAGTATTCCGCAAAATACACATTTTATAACAAGCATTTCCATTCGATCACCAATTGATCCATATCATCAACATCATTTTATTTCACATCACAATTTTATCGCATCACATGTATGCATGGAATATAACAGTTCTATCAATTTCATGATAGGATGGCATCCACGTACAACACCATATATTTCACATTTCATCAATGAAAACGCTAAAACATATATTGTCATCATAAAAGCAATGAATCTCATGATAATCATAACTTAATAACTGCATGAACATAGTAACATCATAATATCGTTGCATCATAGTCATAATGAAAACATAACATAGTAACAACATAAACATGGTAGCAACATATAATCGGGTCGATAGTGTCATAAGTATATTTTACTCAGTCTTAGCTGATTTTAATAGATAAAAGAAATAAAGTGCAATATGTCTCACGGATAAATCTATCTAGTCGAAATATGGGGCGTTACATACACGCACCCTTTAGGAAACTTCGTCCCGAAGTTATGGTCAAAATAGCGAGGGAAAATCTCGACGCATAGTCTCTACTTTCTTTGAGGTGGAAAAACCTGGGCTATACTTGCCCAAATGGGCCTCCTCTCGTTTAGACATAACGATGTTTACAAAATTTACTCATTTTTATCACAAGGGAAGTGTTCTTATATTTTGTTTAATGCTTATGTAGGTTGTTGATTTGACGTATTCAGGTTTCATTACTATACTTACCCATAGAATAATTCATATCCTTGTTAAATTATATTGCATTTTTTTTTTCATAAGGTGATTTATAGGAAGACCGTGTCTTCTACATGACTTTTAGTTTGATTCTGAAATGTTGTCATGACTCCTTCATTAGTTCTCACCTCAAGTTAACTTCACTTTGACTTACACTAATTACTGTTCAATGAATTACATATTATTACCTGATAATTTTGAGGAGATCCTGACTCACGAGTCTCACGATATGCCCATCCCTATATATGGTTTTAATTTTGACACAAAATTTACCCTATGTGGAATACAACCAACTTATGCCCACCATAAAATTCAACCTACCAAGCCTATACACATACCTTGTAGGATTTGTACTATCTTGCAAGCCTAAGGTATTGTTAATCATTCTCTAGCCTATCCTTACAAGGTGAAAACATGGCTTACTAGTATCAATTGCATAATTCTCACTTTAACTCAAATTTGTAGAAATTCATTATGCGTACTCAACCTACTCCTTTCACTGATTTTGTAAAGACAACCATACTCTTTCGTAATTATTTCCATCGTAAATTCTCTTGGGAAGTATGCTACTGCACCTAGGATGCAATCCTATTATAGTTTTCATCACAAATGCTCAAATATGCCTACTAGCAAGGGTAATACAAGATGCCCAAAATGTTTAAATTTTTTTTTTTTTTTTTTTTACAAGGGCCATCATTACAATCTATAGGACTACCATGCAATTCTTACTCTTGTAACTATAATTGTTCATATATTCTTTTCTAAATTTATACCTTGCAATATTTATAGTTATACGCCATGCCTTCATTGATATTATCCATGGTGATTTCTAACCACTCCTACATATCTCTAGCTCCCTCACGGCTTTCCCCTTGCTAAGCCATCTTAGAAGTTCAATAATGGATCAACCGACCCATGCTCGCCATATCGTTTGCTATAACAATATTGAAATGCCATTTATCCATTCAACATATTTCTACACTAGTTCTTATTATAGGGATTGAAAGACTTCTTCATTTGTGTACTACTCCTTCTATCACTAACACTAGCTCTTATGGTAATTAAGTGTCGTTTAAACATATTATATTTTTTTTTTGCATACTTTACTTATGTTGTGTTTACTTGTCACATATATTTATTTATCCATTTGATGCCTAGATTCAAATATGTTAGCTCAACTATGGTGTTTGTCAATACAACTAGACTATTTAACATCTTCGCATAAATAAAGGTATTATAAGGCGTAATGTAACTTATTTATTATACATAAGTTATGGGTTTATAACATAGCCTTTTCTCACGGTATTGCATCATTTCAACACTTGAACATAAACCATGATTATAATACCATAAAATATACTATATGTTTTCACACAAACCACAATGAGGTAAAAAACCTAACCTATTCCTAATGCCAACTATGGAAGGATCAACACTATGTCATTAATGGAAGAATCGTGGTGGTGTCGGCAGAGGTGGTGAAGGTGGAGGTGAAGGTGGTCGACCTCGACCTCGATGTGTTATTTACCATGATTTATTTTGTGTCCATGATCAAAACATCAAATCATTAATTCCTCTATCGAAAAAAAAAGTTTAGAAATGCACATATTTATACTTATGTGTAAGGAAGAGTTTCTTAAGATTAGCGTGTTTAAACTCTATGGTCGTTTTCATTAAACTATTTTAACATGTAGTAAACTCAGTGTTCTAGTGTTTAGCTCGTCATGGTGATCTCAACCATGTCTTGTTTTTGAGATTTCAGGTCTCTCTCGTCCCTTCGACTAGGAGTTGAATTCTCGGCAGAAGGAATTTTGGCATCATACTACTTAAAGTTATGGTTAAGAATTAATATCTATATCTTAGTTCAATTAAAATGCGACCCTTAATCTAGTTAACCTAATTTATATTAACCTTATTAACATTAAGTGCTAACCCTTAACTAATCATATTTAATCTTTACTGAAATTTAAAATTTAAACTTAAAATTAAAATTTCCTTAAACATACTTTATAACACCTATAAAATAATAAAATAATTTAAATTTTAATAAAACCATTATTAAAACAAAATATACAATTTATTTTTATTATGATTATTTTTTTTACACTCCCCATTTGTGACATCTTCAAGTTTCTATATTTTCCAAGCATGCATTATATTATGAATCGACAAGTCGTAGCTTGGTTTAGGAATGAATCTTAATTGATACAAAATCCAAAGGGTTCTTTCCACGGGAAACTGCCACCTACCTGCCACCGCCTGCTCCACCTATAGAATTCGGCTGGCTCTACACGCGGCCTCCCTCACTCCATGCTATCTCTCTTCCTCCACGCATACCTATATCGCTTGCCAGTCCAATCGGCTCAAGGAAGCCATGAGGATGCCTGGGCTGCATGCCGGCCATGCGGGCTACATGCATGCCCCTCCCCATTAACCACTGCGGGGTTCCTCCCCCTTCAAAACGATACTCTGTCTCCCGCGCGCGAGCTTGGTCTCCCATTCCACTACGAGGACAACTCTGTAGGCTCAATCAACACATACAATTCACTAGTTATAGGGCTTATGTCTTAAACACTCATTTCGACGGTTGGCTTGGTAGGTTGAAATCCCAGCAGAGCCTCAGATCCTTCCCATTGAAACAAAGATATCTACTTTCTCTCTAGGAAACAGAGATGATGACCACCTTGCTATGAAGTTCAGGGAACTGGACGAAATAGTGGAAGGGCCTTTGAATAAGGGTTAAATTCTTAACCTGGGCGATTTCAGGTGGCCTGCAGAGCAGCCCAAGGTAGGAGGAGCATCGACAGGGTTGTAGGTACGTAATTGTGCCAATTATTAGCTCTATATGGAGGAACTGGTCGTCTATGGATGATTGGGATTTCGATGCATTAACATACCTATGTTTTCAAGTATCTCATCCTTCTATGTATAATGATTGGGACTTGCAGCGGAAAAAGCGAAGATGAAGAGGCTAGTGAAGCACAATAAGCTAGTTGTTCCAGGTGCAAATGCTGTAAGCGTGAAAAAAAAGAAAAAATAAATCTCCTTGCTCCTTTTATTCGTGTTCTTACAAGGTGAAAGATATATGAGCATATTATTTTATGCTGTTTTTATGCAATATAACACCCTATATAGTATGCTTAATACGCCTCTACCTATTGTTTGCCAAACCAACTCCAGGATTGTTTCCCAGGTTCTCCCTTGTTTCTTATGCTTTCCAAGTTCTGCAGTTATTTTAGTGTTTAGAAGATCCGTCTTGAAGTGCATCAAATATGCCATTTTTTTCATTTTTTCATTTTTATTTGAGGGATCCTAATTAACATATTTGAATTTTGGTTTCTTTCTTACATTTTTTTTTTGAAGCACAATAATGACCTAACCATCACCCATCCACCTCATGATGTGCTTATGCTGAAGGCTGAGTTGCGTTTTTGGTTTTGTTAAGAACCAAAACCATGCCCTTGTGGGGATCCTCCATATAGGCACTCGGATCTGTCTTTTTGGATACTTAGATGTCAAGTGTGAAGTGGTCAGGAGGATATTTGAGGATCAGGAGCCCATCTAGTTAGTAAATAGTCCAAGATTTAGGTTATTAGGTGATTTTTTTTAGCTAATATTTAACCTACTAGGGTTGAGATTTTAGGAGGAACATGAAATTTTAAACTTTTAAAGCTAGGTTTTCAGGATGTGTGCTATTGGACTAAAGATTTTAGTTCTCAAGAGCTTCGGCGTCTCGAGGAAACCAGCTATTAATTTTGGGGATGCAAATTTAAGTTTTTCTATTTAAAAAAAAGAAAGTAAGTTCCATAAGAATAAGTTAGTGAGTAGCTCTAAGAAAAGTTATGCAAGCTTAGTTGAGAACGATTTAGAATTAGTGTATGCCTTGAAAGCCTAGACTTAAAAGAGTTGAGTTCCAAAGGGATATTTGAGTTTTGACTCTATATTCTTGGGAACTAACCCGTTAGGTCATTACAGACACAGATCTAAGATGTAAAAGGCTTTGGAATTCAGGAGTTGTGTCATTGACATGCAGGTAGAAACACAGCTGAATCCAATCTAATTTGGAGCAAAATAAATCTTTTAAGTTTTTGGAAACAATTAAGTGAGTAGTTAAGTGCAAGGAATTCACATTTTGCAAGCTCAAATGTTTATGAACTGAACTAATAAGTATATTGATAAAGGTGCTCCATTCAGAAAGTCAAGGTGGTGGGAAACTGAAAATGTCTAGCCTTCTGGAAGAGTTGTGTTTTCAAATTCGGCTAACAATATGGTCTATGACTAAGGTCTTTTCTGGAGATCTAGTTCTCAACTATTATGTTGGTGAAGTGATTCCATTAAAACAAAACATCATAAAAAGTTGAGTGCATTACTAGAGGTAGTTTGTTTTTGCTCTAAGATTCATTTTTGAATACTAGGTTTTAGGACCCTATTCCGAAGAGGGAGAAAATTTGTCAAGGATAGAGAGCTTTAATGCAACCAGCTGCTCATGAAATTTAGATGGTTATAAGCTCAGATTCTCAGGCCTATCAAGCAATATCTTGAGTATTTAACATTCGTAATTCAAGAGGTGGGAGGCTATGTAGGAGAGTGTACTTAACGACAACGACCACATATCCTCAAGGGGAAAAATAGCAAAATATCACTGTGGAGATTCGAATCCTGGCAGGGGCACGAACTACGCCTTACTTTCACAGACCCCGATCGCTTCTTCTGATTCGAGCTGAAGCTTAGATACTAAAAATGAAGCCAATTAGTTTTTAGGGAAAAAAAAATCAGTGATCAGGACTTTGCTAGTAATGAGCTATGACAACCTGCAAGACGAACAGTTAAACTTCTCAAAGCTTAGATAGAAATATTTTATTTTTGACCCAGTAAGCAAGTTTTTCCAAACCTGATACCATGTGTAGGCTTGGATGTTTCGACGCTTTGAATGTTTGGGAATGGTTAGATATTTTGAAAAATAGATAAAATTAGTGCTGGATTAAGTTTACAGGTCTATCACCATAGCCTTATCATCTCTTTATTATTTAAGCTTTAAAAGATAGAGTTAAAGTTGCTTAGAAACTATTTCGGTCGGAAGCTATTGGAAAGAAAAGGGATTGGATGCGGAAGCATTAGCATGGACAGTTACAATAAGTGTATTATGCTTTACATAGAGGCTTAGGTTGTTATTGCTGTCGTAGGATTTAATCCTCACCCAACTCACTGGTCTTTTGAAATTGGATTTGTTTTCTTGTTTCCAACTTAGTGGTATTCATCATGTTTCCTGCAGGTAGTCTACACGTAAATTTTGCAAATAAATTTGGTGTTTTTATGGGTCATAAAGAAAAACTTGTGAATGTGAAGAAGCTAAAGTTTACACTAAACGAAGGAGCTTAACCTGTTTAAATTTCCTTTCTAGCATATTTTATCACTGCCTACATTCTACATGTAACTCGTCCATCCTGTAGCTCGTCCCCCCCCTTTGAATTCAATCATTCTTTCCTTCTTGAGGAAGACATTAGATAAATTGTTATGAAAAAATTGTAAAAATATATGACTATTTGGTACTTCAACAATGGTTTAGTCGTCTTGGATTCTATAAACATGGATATGGCTGGTGCAACTATGGGCATAGCCATTGATGAGGAAAAGGTCATTAAGAATTATGAGGAAAACATTTCCTTCTTGAAAATAAAGTTCATTATTACACAGCTACTCACAGAATGATAACATACTTCAGAGAGATTATGCTCTTGAAATCAAGCTAAACTAGGGGCAATTAAAAGAGCATTCTAGGTCTACCTATCCTAAATTATTATATATATATATATATATTGTGTTAGAACTGTCTTGCTATATGCATTATATAAAAAAACTAAATATATCTTTGTTTTCTATGCGTGCAGGTAGTTTCCTGGTGCTTACAACCATTGGAAAGAAGGATTTTGTGTAACTTTCTCTGTGTGTGTTTTGCAAGTAATTTTTTTTTTCCAATAGTATTAACAAGGTTTCGTCCTAAGTTATGTTACTAAAGTGTAGGCTTAGTAAATTTTCACGGTAGATAGGTGTGTGCAGGCCTCTTAAGGTCCGATTTTTTGAGCCAGTGGCTCTGATACCAAATGTAGTGCCCAACCATGGCACTGGGTCTCTATTCCGTTTTCATGTAAATACCAAGTTTTTTTGTTTTCTGTAAAAAAAAAATCAACTGTCTATGTTTCTATTTTCTATATTTTTATATGTCTGTTTTCTATATGTTTATATGTCTCTGCAAATAAATAAACATAAGCTTAAGACTTTTCATTTTAACTCTGTTCTTTTAACATACATAATTTGAAAATAAAAGAAAATACATTTTTTCTAAGCTAACTCAGTACAATACTTGGATCCGTAGATTGCAGTAAGATAAGAAGATTTATGTAGTGTATTCTGTAGGTTCCCTTAGCAACCCGAAATGATGTGTCCACCCTGCCGATCAGCTATTATCTTGCTGACCCTAGGAAATCAACGGATTTCCTAGCCCCTGAGCCCACAGACTGATAATCTCCATAGCAGCCTTGTCCTTAGTTCAATAACCATACTATTCAGTGATTTTTCCCCCTCCTCATTGAAGTTTTCTCCCTCCTCCATTCCTCGAGTTGTCCCCATCCTCAGAATATTTCACTTCTCCATACAAATCCTCACAGTTCTCCCACAATAACCTCCCCTACTACTTTGTTAAATCTTCCCTTAAATAGAAATTTTCCTCCTCCATAACTTCCTTGTCACTCCACCGCCCTAGCCTACATGGTTTTGGAAATATCAATCATTAATGCAACACCATTTTCAAGATAAAGTGATGATTATATATATATTTAAATTAAACTCCCGAGACAATTTTAAATAATATTAAAATCATAACTTCCTTGTCACTCCACCGCCCTAGCCTACATGGTTTGGAAATATCAATCATTAATGCAACACCATTTTCAAGATAAATGATGATTATATATTATTTTAAATCATCCAAGTTTCTCTCGAGCAGTGGAATTATTGACTTTCTAGTTTAGCTTTGAATTCATTTTGTTTAATAGAAGCAAGATATTTATGAATTATATTTAAACTCCAAAGACAATTTTAAACAATATTAAAATCACTCCACCGCTTAGTTAAGTGTTTTAAATAATATAAATATTGTGGGACCTTTCAAGATATGAAAGGACATAAATCTTAAATGTTTATCCGCATCTTGACACTAAATGGTCTAACTTGTATAAAATAAAATATTATTTAAAGATTATTCCCTCATATATCCCTTTATTTAATTTATCAATTTAATGTACCTCCTTCCATTAATATGAAAATAATCCAAATTATTTGATAATTTATTTATTTATTTTTAAATCTTTCAACTTACTTGGAATGATTTGGTCAATTAGTTAACTCAATAATCCATTTAATAAATTATTGGATTCACTATGGTTTATAAAATGGTTTATATAAAAAAGACAATTATCGTTTTGTTTTTATTATTAATTAAATAATAATAGTAATACCAATAATAATCAATAATAATAGTAATTAAGTTAATGGTGAATAATGAATAACAATATTCATTTGTTTAATCGATAAATGATCCAACATCAACATAGTACCTTTGTGTATTAATAAACGAAATACTCTTAATGGTTTAATTAATAATAATCAATAATTAAATAGTACACTCTTCGAGTGTTAATGTTTAACTGTTATACTTCATACTGACGTTATACTTCATATTGACTTCATATATTGGCTTCATACTGACGACACCTTCACTTGAGTATACTTACAATGGAAGAAACTTATTTTAATTGTTCATTACATTGTTTACATACAAAGACTAATTAACTTATTTCACACATTAGTATCTTGATCATATATTACTTAAGTCGTTTACTAACTCCTTAACTCGATTATCTATGACAACTTATAGCATTGTTAAATCCTTATAATTATGTTGTAAAAAGATACTATCGCACATGTACAAAATGTGCATGCGTGGCCAGTGTATGCACAGGTCTGACAAGTACTATAAACATACATCATATTTCCTATGCTTAACAACTAACTAATACTAATAATACTTCATGCAAAAAGAACAAGTATATATTTATCATAACATTACTAAAACATCATCGGTCATTTTATCAGTTAACCTTTAAGATTTCATTTCATTATCTTTATGATTACATTTGTTCAATCAATCAAGTACAAGGAAAGCTACCTACTACCACTAACTCAAGATCAAGGAATACCCAACCCTCAATAGTACTAACTAACATATCCTCCCATCCTAACCTACGTCCACATCCTCCCTATCCTTCCTCTACTAGTACAAAAAGTGGGTGCCAACTATACTGACCTGACCACATAGAACCTGAGAGCGGTAGCGTCGGCTAACTAGCAGACCTAGCCTCTCCTAGCAGGCATCCGACCATCGTCATCACAACAACTTGGGGAGCGTGTCTCAACACAGCCCTCCCACGACCCCGGGTATCATAGAAACATAGGGTGAGAAATACATCCGTCCCTCTCAACATATTGGGTCTACACCCTTATCGAATCATACTTTGCTGTTATCAACATTATCGGTCCATGTCATCGTATCATCAATTTCGGTTGCTAAGGTTTACTGCATGGATAGGTTCTTATCCATATATTAGATCAAGTATCCATCTATCCCATAGCCCTTGTGTCCTGTAGGTTAGTATTCCGCAAAATACACATTTTATAACAAGCATTTCCATTCGATCACCAATTGATCCATATCATCAACATCATTTTATTTCACGTCACAATTTATCACATCACAGGTATGCATGGAATATAATAGTTCTATCAATTTCATGATAGGATGGCATCCATGTACAACACCATATATTTCGCATTTCATCAATGAAAACGCTAAAACATATATTGTCATCATAAAAGCAATGAATCTCATGATAATCATAACTTAATAACTGCATGAACATAGTAACATCATAATATCGTTGCATCATAGTCATAATGAAAACATAACATAGTAACAACATAAACATGGTAGCAACATATAATCGGGTCGATCATGTCATAAGTATATTTTACTCAGTCTTAGCTGATTTTAATAGATAAAAGAAATAAAGTGCAATATGTCTCACGGATAAATCTATCTAGTCAAAATATGGGGCGTTACAATCATGCTCCAATTCACATATCCTACATACCTCCACCTTGTCAAGCGTACATTTTTTCAATGGGTGCTTTTTTCTGCATTTGGGACAGAATACACCAAGTGTAAGGTCTTCTACTGCTTTCCTCTATTTTTCTCTCAAGACATATAACTCTGAGAAAATGGAGCTCATCATATCTGTTGTGAAATTCTCCAGTAAGTTTCTTATTTTTGCCCGAGTGGCTTCTCCACTAGCTAACTTCTGTGTCCTAGTGAAGACATCCTGATCTCGATCTTTGTCTCGTTTGTTGGTTCTAGAGGATCCCCTTGAATACCTTCGACATAATTCAATGATCTTCTCAAAGGGTTCCTTTGAGATATCCCCTTTCCCCAACAAATTCAACATATCAAGTAAATATTCTCTAATTCCCCGTAGTAAGATAATCTTGAGTACATCTTTTCCAATCTCAGCATGGCCAGACCTCTGTAAATTATACAACAACCTTTCAACAAAATCTCCCAATCTCTCTTCTTCCTTCTAAACCATCTTAAACAATTCCTTGTTCCTATATCTGGTTCTACAATATTCTTGATATTTGAAAAGGAAGGTTCGTTTCATTTGGTCCCAAGTAGTATTGGTCTCATGACCTAGACTCATGAATGAGCGTAGAGCATTTCCTTTTAGCGTGGCTGGAAATAATTTCAGTTTGTGTGCACTGGAGGTGTAATAGTAACTGCAACAGAGGATGTCGAACTAAAAAAGAAACTTATCAGGATCTTCAAAGGACTTACCATGGAAGTTCGGGAGAACGGATGGTGAAATATTTTTCATAGGAGCCGCCTCTGGTGTCTGGAGAATAGGGAATTCAAGTGTGACAATAGTGTCACTATGCTGATTATCTTCCACCTCCTCTTCATTGTTATCCTGACATTCATTGTCTCCTTCACATTCCCCGTTAACCATGCTAGCCCAATATTTTAATGCTTCCTTCGCTCTTTCCTCCTCTACTCTTGCTTCCTATGCTTTCCTCCTTTCTTCTTTTCGACTTCTCTCTTATTCTTGTTCCTAGCGATGATCCAACCACTCCTCTTTAGTAACTTTGTGCCTGTTAATATAATAAATATCCTCTCTATCTGGTGCACCCACATCGCTTCCCTTGTCTTCAAGAGGTTTCTTCTCTGGAGTGGGAGTTGAAGGTCCCGTTACGTTCTCCACAGTTGATGTCGATGTTTCAAGATTGGGAGGAACGGAGTTTCCTCTTCCTATAAACGTCCACGATAATTTGGTATAAGAATAAGCTCTAGCAATTATATCATCAATTAAATGTCTGTCTTCCCAGACCTGTATTATGGCCACGACCTCTTCCACCTGCAATGTTAGTATTTAAAGGGGGTTCTTGATTTGTTTTTCTTGTATTCATACATGCTTCAAATAATCGAAACTAAAATGAAATCAATAAATCAACTACTATTTGTGCCTATAAATTACCATCCCCGGCAACGACGCCAAAATGTTGGTCACCCTATATGCTAATCAATTACAACGAACACATAGGATGCTCAATATGAATTGTCAACCCAGGTAGGTATTTTATTTCAATGGCAATAAGCACAATCTATGCATAAAACATTTCAAGTAGTTGATTGAAGAAATGGAGATAAATTATCCTACCTATCTCTTCATTCAAACTCATCTCATGGATAAAACTAATCTATTTTATCCATCTAAGAAATCAAAATACATTTAGCTTCCTACAAATACCAATCCAGCAGTTACTGATCTACGAATGAATAAACTAGACTTACTTTTGCAAGAAGTTAAATCCTAAATATATCATACTACAATGCTTTAACCAATCCTGTCTAAGATGATCTAATCTAGAAAATATAAATGACAGTAAGAAATCAAACCAATTGCAATCATAATCTGACTAATACAAATAAACTTCAAGAAAGATAAATAACAGAAATGAACTAGAGTTTGAGCTTGACTGTAATAACTAGCTAGCACACTTGCATAAAGGAAATAACCTACACAGTCGACTGTCACACCACGCAGTTACAGCTATTCAGGATGCAATCATAAACTACCAAAGGAAGATGCAATTCTCAATGATTATTGTTGCAGCTAATCTATAAAATGTACCTATTGCAATTCCACACCACACAAAAGAAATTAAACTAATATATCTACTTAACTCAGCTATCTATGTGAGAAGGTAGGCCCTGGCCTTCTAACAGAGATGCCGTATACTAACACAAATTAAAACACCAAGAGATAAGAAACTCTGCTCCTTGTATTAAGAATGATGAATTACAGTCACAACTCTCTATTTTAGCTTATAGAATTACAAAATCTCTAACCCCAGGCTCAGAATGCCTCTTTACATTTATACCCTGATGACATGAATTCATTTCAAAAAATATGGGGCAGCCATGAAGATCTACAATCTTCAAGCTGCCGATTTACAATGGAAATTTTACATCCATAAGTGGACTTGAATGAAATCGTTGCATTCAGGACTGAGCTGTTGCATGTTGTCGCAACCTAGAATAGATTCGAACTGATTGGACTACATGGTGCTCGGATTCTCTGTTGTGACTCAGTCGCAACTGGCCATGTGGAGGACTCCTCGAACTATTGCAGCGATATGTGGAACCAAAATCAAGGAAGGGTAGTTGGCGCCACGTATGCATCTTCTCCAAAGGTTAGCAAGATGCTACACCTGCAGTCTTCTAAAGGATTCTGGGCTATAATTATTGAATCAATCAATATTAGCACAACCTTAGAATATAGAGTGCAAAACCATAAATAAATTAGGCATTAATGATATAAAACAATAATAGATTATACCTGTTGTAATCCATGCTCTGCTTGGGAAGATATTTGCTTAGATCAGTGAATAATGAGGCAAAATAGGGAAAAAGGAGTAGATAGGTGTAGGCAAAAAGGGGCTATTTTGGGGCCCAACAGTCACTTATTTAACTCTCTTTAACTAATTCTCCTTGATTTACTGAAGTGTCATCTTTTAGTTTAACTAAAGTGAAAACACTTTAGTTAACTAGTCCTTTTTATTTAACACTTAGTTAACTGAAATCATGCTAATTGATTTACTTGAAGTGGCCACTGTGATTTATTTAGTTAATTGAGGCATATATTTAACTGAGGCTTTAACTGAAGCATTGATTGAGGCATATATTGGTAATTAACTGAAGCTTTATAACTAAAGCTTTAACAATTCGATTTCTCTTTAATTAACTGAAGTGTTTACATGGAAATTTTCAAATTCTCTTGATATCTATGCTTTATCTTTTATTTCTTTATCTCTTAATGCATGGTCAATATGTTCTAACTTTGATTATCCATCACATTACATTATACTAAGAAGAATTATCAAATGTTGTGATCATATTATATTATTCTGGACCAAATGATCATATGTTAAAGTAACTCACTTTAGAGGTGATCAATCTCTAAAGGAGACTTAATAGAAACTAGTGATCATGGTTAACAATACATCACACAACATTAAATTCTTTTAACAAGTAAAGAATGACATTTCTGCGGAAGGGCCACCTCTTTACGGTAGGTCCATCCCATGGATACCTTTATACATAAGGCTCACATGAGAATCATGACTTGACACACACAATTATGAAGCCTTGTCCAACCAGACTTTACAACATCATTACTTGAGATCAATTACCTATATGTGGGAGGAATAAAATTTACATGGAAGGAAATCATAGTTCTCACCTCTATACATGAGGATCAATATTGGTTGTACAATATTAGTTTGCAGAATGTCTCTCGATCCTGTATATTTAACAAATTTTAGGCAAAGGCTTAGCAAGTATAGGAGGCAAAAGGACCAAGGCAAAAAATGTTTTGCTAGTCGAAAACTTGAAACACTATCTTTTGATTGTCATCCATATGTGTGCTTAAGGGAACACACTTACTTTTGACTCAGAAAAGTGTAAAATAGAAAACAAAGATACACGCAGAGTAGTAGCGACAGCTTCCAAAACTGCTAACAATGTCTATATTATGGATGAGGAAAGGGAAGAAAAATGCTACATGGGACAAATGATGAAAATTGGCTATGGCATAGAAGATTAGGAAACATCAATTTTGAGAACCTGGTAAGAATCAACAGAAAACAAGATGTAATGGATATTCCTAGATTACTAAGCCATCAAATTCATTATGCAAACACTATGTAAACACGAAACAAACGAGGATTACATTCAAGACAAAAGAGTATAATAATTCAAAACCTTTGGAAATGGTTCATTCATATATATATGGTCCAATGAGAACCAAAAGAATGAATGGTGAGTCTTACTTTCTACTTTTAATTGATGATTACACTAGAATGACGTGGGTGTTTTTTCTTAAAGAAAAATCAGAGACATTTGAATGTTTCAAAACATTTAAAGAAGTAGTTGAAAATGAAATTTAATTAAGAATAAAGTGTTTGAGGTCTGAAAATGGAGGATAATATACTTCAAACAAGTTTGAAAACTATTGTGACAAACATGGAATCCGAAGACAAGTCTCAGCTGCCAAAACTCCACAAGAAAATGGGGTTGCAGAAAGAAAAAAAACAGAACTGTTCAAGAAATGGGCAGGACAATTTTGAACGAATCTAAGTTATCAGATATGTTTTGGACACATGCCCTTCGTACAGTTGTGCATATTCTCAACAGATGTCTGATCGAGAAAAACAGTTGTACAACACCATATGAGCTTTGGAAAGGAATACCAGCGACGGTTAAACATTTCAAAATATTCGGAAGCAAATAATACATTAAAAGAAATGATGAGAATATTGGAAAATTTTATTCCAAATCAGATGAAGGAATTTTCCTTGGTTATGCCTCCAGAAGAAAAGCTTACAAATGCTATAATCTACGACTCATAAAAATGGTTGAAATCCCATATGTGAAGGTTTATGAAATGATAAATCATATAAGAATAGAATAAAACGATGATCTACCCATAGTAGAACAACCATATGAGGAGGTATTAGAAAATTAGGAAATGAAAGCTCCACAGGAGGTAATATATCAATGCGAATTAGAAAAAAGAAGACATGATACAAATCCCCCTTCCAGGTATGTCTAAAAGAATCATTCAGGAGATTTGATTATTGGAGACAAAAATGTTCGAGTGAGAACCAGAAGAAGTCTAAGGGACTCAACTAAGGAAGTTCATTTTTCGTTGCTATCTTGAATAGAACCAGAAGGATCTGAAGAAGCCATAACTGATGGGAGTTGGATAAAGGCCATGAATGAAGAACTAGATCAAATTGAAAAGAATGAAACCTGGGAACTTGTTCCAAGACCTAAGGACAAGAACATGATTGGTACAAAATGGGTGTTCAGAAACAAACTAAACAACGAAGGATAGGTTGTAAGAAATAAGGCAAGACTAGTATGCAAAGGTTATACGCGGATAGAAGGAAGATACTTTGAAGAAACCTTCGCTCATGTTGCAAGAATGGAGGCAATCAGACTATTCTTGGCCTATGCTTGCGTACAAAATGCCAAATTCTATCAGATGAATGTAAAATTGACATTTCTAGATGGAAATATTGAAGAAGAAGTATACATTAAACAACCAGATGGTTTTCCACTTTTAGGAAACACAAATTATGTTTGCAAATTAAAAAAATATTTGTATGGACTTAAACGGGATCCTAGGGCATGGTATTCAAGGTTGGACAAATATCTGTAACAACAAGGTTTTAGAAGGGGTAGTGTAGACAACAACCTTTATATAAACATTGAGAATGAGAAAATCCTAGTTGTAGAAGTTTATGTTGATGACATCATTTTTCAAAGAAATGATGACATAATGATTTAGCAATTTTCCAAAGATATGCAAAAAGAATTTTAAATGTCTATGCTTGGGGAATTATCCCTTTTCCTTGGGTTACAGATATCCCAATTAAATGATGACATCTTTATATCCCAATCTAAGTATGTAAAGGAAATGATAAAGAAATTCAACATGCAAGATTGCAAGTCAGTTTGTACACCCATAGTCACAGGATGCAAGTTGAGTAAAGAAGATGAGGCTAAGGAAGTTGATGAGAGGCTTTACAGATCTATGATTGGAATCCTACTATATGTAACTTCCTCAAGACCAGATATCATGCAATTCGTTAGACTTGTCGCAATATTTCAGGCATCACCTAAGGAAACACATGTTCAAGCAGTCAAGATAATTTTCAGGTATTTAAAAGGGACCATGAACTTTGGATTATGGTATCCATGAAGCAAATATATAGACTTAGTAGCATACATTTATGCAGACTGAGAAAGAAGTGTAGATGATAGAAGAAGTACTAATGGAGCTACATTTTTCTTAGTAAATTGCCTTGTATCATGGATCATAAAAAAACGACCATGAGTCACATTATCCATAGCAGAAGCTGAATATATTGCAATGGTTTCCAGTTGTTTAGATGTTTTATGGATGAAACAAACCCTAAAGGATGTGCAAGTAAATATTAATCAGCCAATACATATTCCATGTGACAATAGAATCACAGTCAGTATCTCCAAAAATCCTAGTATGCATTGAAAACTAAGAACATTCCCATCAAGTATCACATTGTAAGAGAATAGGTTGTTGATAATGTTATCAAACTAGAATATGTTGATGCTAAGGAGAAAATTGTGGATATATTTACAAAACCTCTTCCTCAAAGTGCATTTGAATATCTCAAGGAAAAAATGAGTGTGGTTCTCAACCCACAACATAATGATAACATAAACAAAGAGGTGTGAAAAGTATTGAGTTTGGCACTACGTAGTTGGCACGAGAGGATGCATGCATGAAACACTGTGCAAAGAGAGATGAAATGTTGTGACATGAACATGAGTAATATAGCACCTGTATAGAGAAAGCAATCAAATATAATTATGAAATCAATATGTAGATTGCAGGATATCAATGCAGAAGAAATGAAGCATGAAGATAAGGGTAGTTATCCCTGTGAGCAAATAAGTAAAGGCCTGTGCAAAACAAAAAAGTGAACCTGTAATTGCGCAAGAAATGGAACCTCTTTGCCATTGATGTCAAAGGGGGATAAACTCATGAAGTTGGAAGTACACATGACATGTAGTTGAATGCAGCTGAGAAGACACAAGATAAAGAAGAAGATTCATGAAGATGAAAAGTGATACATATCTAGAGAAAAAACATGAATCCAAGACGCAATGCAACTAAAGCAAGACATACAAGATAGATGATGAAGAAGATGTGAAAAAGCATGAAGCAGCTGGCATGAAGAAGATACATAGAATAAGCATGAAGCTGAAGAACATGAAGCTAACCATGAAGCATGCAACAATACAATGCAAATAATCATAAAGCATGTGATCTATTCATAGGTAGCAAAGAGCAGAAGAAGCACTAGTAGAAGAATGTGCAGATGTCATATGTTCAAACTAGCAAACAGCTCAAGGGGAGCATGAGCATAGGGGGAGTACTATGACAAGTACAAGTGAAGCATACAATTCCAAGAACATGATTATGCACAACTTCATAAGGTGTTGACATCAATGCCAAAGGGGGAGATTGTTGAAATTTGGTTGTCATTGATGTCAACTCATGTCAAAGAGGATGTCATTTGATTCTGTTTGAGTCATTGATATCAATTGAATTCAAGTTGATTTAGTATTCACATGTTAGGTTGAAGACATATTGAAAAGTCACTTTGAAGAAGTATATGCACAAGCAAGATGGTGGAGCATATGGTTGGAAGTGTGAAGAAGAATATCTAGAAATTGCATCCAGTAAGAAGAAGTGTGTTGAGGGGTACATCCTGAAGATCGAGTTTGAAGAAGTACATAAGGAACATGTACCTGAGCAGGTTACAAGTCCATCCAGTCATAGTCCTTCAAGGTACAAGCTAAAGGGTTGGTTGGATAGAAGGTTAAAGAATGCATAAGCAAGCCAGATGAGACTCTAGTGTGCGCAAGCAAGTCAAGTGGAGCCACGCAAGTAGCATGAAACAAGAAATGGTTGAGAAGTTATGAAAGTCCTGAAAGTGCGCAATTCATCACTAATCAGAAGAATATTTCAGTTGTTAAAGTGCTCACAAGTTCCAAGAAGGGTTTAGTGGTTGAAGTTAGTATATGAGCAAATTCCACAATCGATGACACAACAAGTGCACGAGTCCCACAAGTGATGGTACTGCAAGGGTAAAATTCCCACCAAGTCGAATATCACATATGTGCAAGCTCAACAAAGAATTGATACATCAAGTGCACAAGACCCACAAGTGATGGTACAACAAGGGTGAAAGTCCCACCAAGTCAAAGACCATGTATGTGCATAACCCATAAAGAAAGAACACATCAGTGCCATAGAACATGACATGTGGAAGAGGCATAATCTATGAAACAAGGAAGAAGGAATGCCACAACCAACTTGTGGGCATACAATCCATGTAGGATATGTATAAATAGGGAAGCATGTTGGGTATTTGAAGTAATATTAATGGCGATCAGGTCGAAGATATTCTAAGTGGAAAATACAGATTCATATTTGGGGCATCAAGGGCTCAAGGTACATAGCAGTATGATCTAGCGAGGATGTGAGTGCACACATGCAGATGACTGATGCAGTTGATGCTGTGCAAAATGATGTTGTAGATATGTGACGATTCTGCAAATACAGAAAGGCAGTATCACAGAAGTATGTGCAAGTACGTGAGGACTGAATGACAATATTGTAGGAAGCACACAGATAGTCATAGATGTTGGAATTTAGAAGCGCAGAGATAGAAATGAAGTATATTAGAAAATGGTCAGAATTTTGGCTGATGCATAAAGGTTGAATTAAAGTGTGCGAAGAAAAGAAGTACATCAAATGCGTAATGCCAAAGCAGTAGTAGAATCAAGTATGCACTTCATGATGAGGATGATATGAGACAAGTGCATTAAACTAAAAGGACAAATCATATGATGCATAGTATGTCGCAGGTTGTCTAAAAGATCGTGGAACTTAAACTGAACGGACACATCAAGAACTGTGCAGCTCCATCTGATACTAGTGTGCAATCTCAGAACATCAAGCTATCAATTGAAGCACAATATTAGTTGATGAATGCAGTTGTGTAGTAGCAGAAATATAGAGTGAACCCTAGCGCAGATTACAGGACAGGGTATTTTTTAAGGATTCTAATATTATACTTAAGTGTACTATTCTAGGCAATTATTTTGGATTGAAATATATATATATATATATATATATATATATACTTAGGCGAATATTAAATATGAAACCTACAATTTACCACTGAAACATGTAAATTTTGGCGAATATTATGATAAAAAATATATTTTATGTAAATATAGACGATATTAGAGACTAAAAATGACCAAATAGAAAATTTATTTTTTGAAAAAAAGACCAAAAAATAGCCAATTGGAAAAATTTTGCCCCTAAAAATTACTGTGCTACAGGATCAGTTGAAGTAGCACAAAACAGATGAAGTAAGTCATCAATAGAGGTGAAGAATTGTGTGGAATGAGAAGTCAAGTGATGTATGCAACACAGTGACAATGAATCGTCTACATACAAAGGAAGCACACATCAGAACTATCATAAGTGTGCGCATGTTGGAAGTTCAGTAAGGCAACACCCTATTTTGTATATCTCAGTAGCAGGACGTGGAAAGGAGAAAGAGGTCATAGCCTCCTTCGAGTTAGTTCTAGAGAACACAAGGAGTTGGTGCTTCCTTCATGTCGGTTCATGTAAAACCAGGGGGTCGGTGCCTCCTTCTAGTTGGTATTGGTAAACACAGGAAGTCGGTGCTTCCTTGAATGTATTCTTTTCATTACAAAAGAGCATTCCATTGTTTTCTCCCATTTGGTTTTCCATGTAAAATTTTTGTATGTTTTGTGTTCTTGTTTTTGGTGCACATGTGAATGAATGGCTATTTACGATGAATGCATAATTGAATATCAAAGATTAAGTTCAGTTTAATATGTTAAAGAAGTAAAAATTTGTTCATAACTGTGCTAATATTGATTCACCCCCCTCTCGGTATTAAATCGATTCCAACACTAGGGTCTTGTGATTCTCATCCCTTCTCTCACCCTTTTCACTTGTGGATTCATAGCCTCCCATCTCTTTTCATTTGATTCTTTCTAAATCCATTCAAGAGTTTTATTAACTATTATGCATCCTGGTCACCAGAACAATGTCTTAGGCTTCTATACTATTCATAATATGTACACATTACACACGAAGGCAAAACATCGGTGTTACAATATCTTTCCATAGGATCAAAACTTCTTTGATTGTGCAACTACACTATTGTCATTCCCTAGAATCCAAGACTACTGATAGCTAGATCCAAAATGGATACTTCCTAATCCAACTATGATAATATGGTTTACACTTTAAAATTAGTCCCCACCAATGTTTTGAGGAAAGAGACATGAAATACTAAGTGAATATTGGAGTGATATTGCAAAATGAGATTGTAGGCCACCTGTTTAATGCATTGGAGAATTGTGTAGGGTCCATAGAAATTTGGAGCTAGCTTATGGTGGAGATGGGACTTGAGGGATTTTTTTTTATAAGGTTGGAATTTAAGAAACACATGATCCCTAACATCAAAGAAATGCTCAGACTAATGTTGTTCTTCCTACTATTTCAATATGTTTTGAGCCACAACTAGATTGTCTTTAAGGGTGTAAAGAATAGTTTCTTTGGTGTGAAGTGTGTTGTTCATAGCCTAAAATCAAGCTATGATAATTGTATCTAGACACTTTGTCATTTACTTTTAACTCTTTACATATTAACACACATCAAGACAATGATGCTAAACCATGGCATTGAGTGTCAACTTGTGGATTCGTAATGGCTAAGCGACGGATTTGAAGGAAGTAGGATCCATGTGAGACACTATGCAAGTGGGAAAGGATGGGTGATTGCATTGGGAATTGATCACTAGTTCAAACTCTCAATCTCTATTACAGCATTCAAACCAAGTGGTGTAACATCTCGATATTTTCAAGAAAATATATATATATATATATATATATATTCAATGAGCATTAAATGTTAATAATTATAAATGTGGAAATAATAAATGCATATAAGGACATCATTAATTAGCAAGGTCATAAATGTAGAAAACAACATAACTATTGTGTCATTTTAACTAATGAGGTGTTGTGTTAATGACGCATCATAAATCCAAATAAAAGATTCCGTCATTAGTTTAATTTTATTTGTATTAACTGAAATTCCAAAACAATTATAAGACAGAGTTTTTCTAGACAAGGTACTGACAATTTTAATTTCTGGATGATGATGAAAGGGGTCCCTCGAGGTGCCCCAAGGATTAATTATCTATTTAAGCTAAAACATTTGTACCCGTCCTTCATGCGAAGATTCGTAGGTAAAAAAAAATGCGACAAGTCCAGTGTTTCAGAGTACTAAATTTTTTTCTTCAAATAGTCTTCAATGGTTGGTGAAAATTCTGTGTTATTTCTCATTCAAGTACAGATCTTTTTCTAAGTCTATTTATGATTTTTGATCAATAGAGGTACAGAGGGCAGAAGTCAGAAAGATTATTATTTATCCTACAGACCGTAAGGAATTTATCACGGTATTACTGCACTCAGAAACTACTTAGGGTAGACACTAGTTTCAAAGTCTAAGTACGATTATAATACTATTGTGGTCCTCTCATTTATTATAGCAAGGGTAATGGTTTGTGATTGTCTTGGATTACATAATACTTCGAAACTATAGTGTTATGGCATGAATTTTAAGGCCTGAGTGTTACTAGACTAACTATAGAACTCTTACTCTTTCCATCTCGAAATGCCTAAAGGATTGTATAAACTCAGCAAGCTTATTGTGTTGTTACCTATGTATATTTTGTTTGGGAGATTGTATTATAGGTTCACTCTTTTAATGTAACCCATGCACCCAGTAATAGAATGTTTAATAAAAAAGAATATAGTATTAACACCAAAATCATAACGTGGTTTTAATGTATGCAATCACACTAAAGTTGAATTGCCTAACCATTATATGTAATATGACTTTGTCATATGAAAAATTATATATATATATATATATAACCATACATTGGAGGGTTAAAACTATAACAAGTGAATGATTCCAACGTATACACCCTAGCTCATGCTAATGAAGTGATGACAATATAAGCTAACATTGAATTTATCATACGGTCAGACAAGATGGGTATTAAATTCTCTCCTGTCATGGTTTGGAAGGTTGTGAACATCCCGATCTGGTATTAATAGCACTGATTGAACTACATAGTGGAATGTCTCGTTGTCCTTCCACCTGGTCTACTCCACGTGAGACTTGCCTGGTAATACTATGCAAAATCTGAGATGTGCAGACGATACGATAATACTCCTCCGAGCTAGACATGGTGTTGTCATAAGGTAACTGTGCTGGCGTCGTCATGGTCGAATCCATTTGATGACGAGTTAATGCGGTGGTTGCTCGCACTTTAATGTGTTGGGTTGGCAGTGGTCCTCCACCGTTGATCTTGTTGGATTTTGAGATTGATAGAACCCTAAATCCACTACGTCTATACATTTTGGAAATTTCCTTGGTCATTCATTATGCTGGTAGTGTTTCCCGTGGAGTGGCTAACCAGCCGCGAGGCTGTAGGGATTAAAATTGTTAGCTTTCCATAGGATCGAACTTGAGACCTGGGAGTGAAAGTCCTGCAATGAAAGTGCTATTTTAAGCTTTGGTAAGTTCAGTGGAGTTTTATGGTTGATACAAGGTCGGCAACATTGCATCACTATGTAATATCGTGAGTGAGTATTGTCTAGGGTTTAGTGGAAGTGTCTGAACAATTCTTGAATTTGCAAGCGGTGGTGTCATACCGCTTTCGGTTCTGGGTCTTTCTCCTTAGGAATGGCGGATGGATAGCTTCGTCTTTCAGATGGCAGCGACGCAGGTAATGCATCAATAAAATAACTCTAAGTTTTCTTTTAAGCCTATATTGACAATTTTCTTGAATGACATTTAACCCTGAGTACGTTTGCTTGTCAGGTTGGCTCTTCGACGAACGATTGTACTACCTGGAGACGATGGTGGAGGGGCTTCAGCATAAACACCGGTAAGCATTGGTGGTACCCTACCTCGTAATTCTCCTAGAATCATTTTGGGTTGATGGTTGAAAGTGTCAACCGAGTTTTGGGACTTAATTATCTGGCACGGTTTCTCGTTCAGTATGTAACTTTTGAAAAAAAATTGTGGAAAACGCTATTACTAAGGTTCTTATCTATCATGGCTGATACACTCCCATCTAGAAATTTTTACTAGAAGTACCTTGTCGAGGATGGTTTTGATAGGGATAACCCTCGTCTTTTTCAATGGAATCATACAGTATTAATGTTTAATGTGTAATGTGAATTATTTTAAACCCTACTTCATCGATGTGGAAAGAATTAATGTTTGAACAGGAGTATAAGGTTATCTTTTAAAGTCTCTCTGAAAAGAATAGATGTATTGTGTAATTTAAGTGTTGAAAGGAAAACTATAATTCTTTAAATTGCATACATAGTAAGGGCTTCGTCATTTTCCAAATAATAGCTAACAAAAAAGGTCGGTTGCTTAGTTTCGAAGGTTATCTCATGTCTATGAAAGGAGTAATGACTCAGAGATGAGAATAGAGATGTGGGTCTGCATTATATTTTCTTTTATTGAAATAGTATTATCGTAAAGAGTCTGAACGCCAATGGTTTCTACATGCAAATCTGGGTTTTAAGCTATCGTTAAGATGAGGCCGAGAGCCGAGACTTCCTGTTTGTGGTTTAAGAACTTGGAAAGGAAATGAATAAAATGTAGTAGTTCTTTTTAGAAGAAAGATAACAACATGAAATTAATAAATTTCTGTACAGGATAGATCTACTTTGAATAATGAACTAGTAAACGACAAAAAAAATATGAAGCTGAAGATAGATAGAAGACATGGTATTGGTTTTGAGGAAAACGTAACTGTTTACCATCTCAGAAATAAGTGTCTAAGTTTGCCATGAATGGCTTGAGGAGAAAATTTTGATCCGTGTAAACAGAATCTAGGGTTTGTAAATAAATAATATGCATGGATTCAAAATCATAGTTTTGTTTTATAGCTACTATATTCTCAAAATATAAATACTTGACAATATGAAATTTAGGAGATTGAAACCTATGCGATTACTATCTGAAGTAGATAGGTTTGAAAAGAGAGCATAAATCTGTACAGAAACAATCATATTTTTCTTTTATTTAAGAATTATATGATTGCTATGTAGATGTTTATACTACACTATAGTATCTCCTAGTTTTAACATATGACAGAATTTATTCCTGAACATTACTGTATTCATCAGTTCATTCAATCTGGCATTCAGCCTATCATTTGATCAAATCTAAAACTACTTCTCTATACTGGAGTATGATGCAGAGAACAACATGGGGAAAAATACAGAGAAGGATTTTATTCTATCAGTTTATCTATTTATCAATGTACTACAAAATCCAACATCTTTGATGTAAAAACAAGGTTGACAGATATGAAAGATAGAACCTGAACCAGTAGATGAGAGGACAAACACCCAAGAAGTCTGTTCCACCCAACCTGCTCCTAAAAACAGTCAATATGCCTGTCTTAGGACCCCCGAGCCTGTTCACTGAACCACCAGGAGGAAGAAAATTAGAAGCTTAGGTCCTCAATCTTACAGCAGCAAGTAGTTTTTCCAGTCTTACAGACTCAGCAGTCAAAGAAACCTGCACCAGCACCTTTGGTTTCCCTTTTCAGAAATAAGTAGCAGACTTACAATTGCACTCTCACATAGCCTCCCTACTTCGAATCTCTCAGCCATCACCTGATGCACATGAGGAATATTTCTTCAGAAAATATTGTAAGAGCTGTCTGCTCAATTCGAATTTCCTTATATAGGCTGCCTAGGCCTTTTGTGATTAACTAGTCATTAATGAGTTGTCTTCTCGCTTCCCCACCTGGAAATAATGCCATAATTTTAGGGTTAGTTGTCCCATAACCAACAGCTAGTGGTGGAGTGAAAATGTTTCCATCTGTCCCATGCCTTATAGCATCTTCCATTCCTCCTAGTGGGTCAGTGAACACTCTTGTAACAACTTTCTTGAGTGTTTGTCTCCTATTTTAATTTATTAAATAATAATAATGAGTCTTTACAGTCATCTTTGACTAGATTTGGTCATAATTAGAAAACTTTGTAATTATAATTTAGCATAAAGTATTTTGCAAAATAAAATAATTATTCTCAAAATTTGGGTAGGTGACATACACCCCCCTTAAGTCTCAACATCGTCCTCGATGTTGTTTATTCACTCTCTGAGTCTTCTTGAAATAGAGTTGGGTATGCTGCCCGCATACTACTTTCCAACTCCCAGGTTGCCTCTGCTGGGCTAAGGTGCTTCCATTGCACCTTTACCTGCCCAATAGTGCAATTCCGAGGTAGAGCTTCCTTCCTTCCAAGGATACAATCAGGTTCCACTGGAAAATTGCCGTCTTGTTCCTCCTGAACATCATTCCAATTTACAACATGGGTAGTATCATGCACATATTTCTTTAAAAGTGAAATGTGAAAAACATTATGTATTTTGAGATTTGAGGGAAAGGCCAATTGGTATGCCACGGGTCCAACCCTTGACAAAATTTTGAAAGGACCACAATACCTGGGTGCCAGCTTGGCACAGCTTCCTAATTTCAGGAAACTCTTTTTCAGTCTTACCTTAACAAAAGCATGCTCACCAACCTAGAACTCTTTACGAGTTCTTTTAAGGTCTACTTGGCTTTTCTTCCTATCTTGGGCAGTTTTAAGATTTCCTTGTACCTGTTTCACAATTAGTTCTAATTCTTGCAACAATTCAGGCCCTAAAATAACTCTATTAACAAGATCACTCCAAGAAACTGGTGTGTTACATTTCCTACCATAAAGGATTTCAAACGGGCTAAGCCTGGCTGATGCATGGTAGTGATTGTTATATGCAAATTCTTCTAGATGCAAATAGTCCTCCCACTTACCAGGCTGATCCTTAACATACATTCTTAGCATGTCTTCCAAAATCTGATTCACCCTTTCTGTCTGTCCATCTGTTTGTGGATGAAATGCGGTGCTGAAATTTAAGGTTGTATTCAACCCTTTAAACAAGGACCTCCAAAAATTTCCTATAAACTTTGAATCACGGTCCGAAACTATTACCTTTGGTATCCCATCTAGTCAAAAAATTTGCTTCATGAAAATTTCTGTAATGTCTGCAGCCTTATGAGTAGTCTTTACAGGAATAAAATGTATTGCTTTGCTAAGTTTATCCACTACCACCATGATGGAATCATTCTGTTTTTGATTCTTTGGTAACCTAGTGATAAAATCTATACTTATGATTTCCCATTTCTAGCTAGGTATAGGCAATGGCTGTAGCAACGTAGCAGGATGTTGATGTTCCACCTTCACCTTTTGATAGTCAAAACACTTATCTATGTATTCTGCTACTTCATCCTTCATCCTGGGGCAATAGTATTCTTTTCGTAACATAGTGATGGTTTTCTGATAACCTGGGTGGCAAGAATAATGGATTTTGTGCATCTCATCTAAAATCAGAATTTTTACTGCTGGTACATTGGGTACATACAATCTGTTTTTGTACAACAACAACCTGTTTTCCTGCAAACTGTACTCTACCATAGAATTTTTAGAACTGTTTTCTGTTGTCCTTTCATGTAATTTTTTGTACTCTTCATCAGTCTTAATCCCTTCAAAAATATGATTTTCCAAATCTCTTGCGTATGTGTTGATGGATGAAATAAAATTTATCCTTGCATTACAACTTAACGCATTAGCAACCTTGTTCTCTTTTCCTTTAATGTGATGAATTTCAAAATTATACTCACTTAAAAAATTTAGCCATCTAGATTGTCTAGCATTCAGATTTGTTTGATCTAGTAAATATTTCAGACTCATGTTATCTGTCATTAAGGTAAATTTTCTACCAATAAGGTGGTGACACCACATCTTCAAAGCATGAATTACTACTAATAATTCCAGATCATAAGTAGAATGATTTTTCTCATGTATTTTCGACTTTCTAGATTCATAGGGTATAGCATCTCCTTCCTGTGTTAGGACTCCTCCAAGTCCGCCATTACATGCATCTGTACATACTATAAAATACTTATTAGGATCTGCAATCCTCAAAATAGGTGTTGTAGTCAGTAATTCTTTCAACCTTTTAAAACTGTCTGCACACTTTTGATCCCATACAAACTTCTTTCCCTTCTTCTGCAAGGACATTATGGGGTTTGCAATCTTTGAAAACCCTTCAATGAACTTTCTGTAATACCCAGTAATACCCATAAATGATTGTACATCCGACACATCTTTAGGAACCGACCATTCATTAATGGCTATTATCTTAGTGGGGTCAACTGAAATTCCTTCTTTAGAGATTATGTGTCCCAAGTATTGAATCTTGTGCTTATAAAAATCGCACCTGCTGAACTTAGCATATAGCTAGTGATCTTTTAGAACTTGCAGAATGATACGTAGATGTTCATCATGCTCTTCCTTGCTCTTAGAATATACTAAAATTTCATAGATAAACACCATAGAAAATTTATCCAAGTATTTGTGCAGAATCTTATTCATTAGGCACATAAATACTATCGAGGCATTAGCCAACCCAAACGGCATGACCACACACTGATAATGTCCATATCGATTTCTAAAGGTTGTTTTGAAAATGTCTTCGTCCTTCATGCAAACCTGATGATATCCTTACCTTAAATCAATATTTGAGAATATCGTTGCTCTGCGTAGCTGATCAAATAGATCGTCAATGCGGGGCAATGGGTATCTATTCTTGATCGTCATTTTATTCAGTTGACGATAATCTATGCAAAGCCTTAAGGTGCCATCTTTCTTCTTAACAAAAATGATCGGTGATCCCCAATGAGACACGCTGGGTCTTATATACTTTTTAGCATTTAGTTCTTTCAACTGAGATTTTAACTCATTCAACTTGAGTATATTCATTTTATATGGAGCCTTGGAATTTGGGACTGCACCTGGTATTAACTCAATAGTAAAATCTAGATCACTTTTAGGAGGTAACCCATGAATCTATTCAGGAAACACCTCTTAGAAATCATTTAAGACAGGTATGTCTTCTATTTTCAGTTTGTCTTCTGTAGTACTTAACTCCTCATTTACCACATTTACTGCAAACATTTGACATCCTTTTCTAATTGCTTTCTTTACTTGCATAGCTGAAATCTGTCTGAAGGACGTCTTTCTAGGAATACCCTTCACTTTGACTGTCTTTCGTTCATCGTCTAAGCACGTGAAATTTTTCTCGTAAAAATTCAGAATGACATGATGGGCTTCTAACCCATCCATTCCAATTAAGATGTCATATGATCCTAAAGGTAAAACATTTAACTTGATCTGTGTTGTTAGCTGATTAATAGATAAAATGCAACTTTCCACAAAATCAGAAACTTTTCTTTTTGTTCCTGTTGCTAGTCTAACTAACCAGGATTTATTGAATTTTTCTGTTTTCAACTTACAACTTTCTACAATATCTAGTGATATATAACTCAAACTAGCACCTGGATCAATCAAAATAGAAACTGGATGGTTTTGTAGCATACCTTCAACCTCTACCATTGAGGCTTGATGATCTGCTTATCGATTGTCTAATGCTGCATTAATTCTGGGTACTTCTCTTGCCAAATCTCCTACTGTAGCTTCAGCTTGTATGGAATGAATATGGTTGGCTGTCCGCTTCCTAAGGGGACAGTCTGAAGCATAATGAGGACCTTGACACTCAAAACATTTTATAGGTGGTTTCTGATTATTGGTTCTGGAAACATTGGGAACATTTCTGGGGGCTATAAATTTCTGCTGCTGATTATTTCTGGAATTGTTCCCTTGAAAATTTTGATTCTGATAATTTTTCTTTTGGAAGCCAGAATTGCCACTAAACCTGAAATTTTTCTTTTTCTGCTCAAAGTTACTGGGTTTATGATTTTTCCAGTTAGATACTCCTTCTCTTTTCCTGTTATGATCAAAGCAAAAAGTTGCTTTCCTCATGGCTTCTTCTAACGTTTTTGGGTTATCGTACTCTATTATGTCCTTGATGTTGAAAGGTAGGCAACTCAGGTATCTTTCAATCTTCGTTTTTTCCTCCGCCAGGTATGTCACATACCTGAGAAAATTTAGAAACTTGCTGTTCAGTTCTTTCATGTTCATCGTTCCCAGCTTTAGATCATAGAATTCTTTGGATTTTTCTTCATAATACTGCTCAGATAAGAATTTCTTTTTGACGTATCTTTTAAAAGTACTGTAGCTCACCTCTCTGTCCTTTATGCCTTTTACTCTTTTGAGGTCTTGCCACAAAATATCTGCCTTCTCGGTTAGGTTATAGATTGCCATTTTTGCCTTTAAGGATTGTCATAGATCTGAAAATACCTTTTCATGCCAGACAACCATGCCTCAGCTGTCTCTCCTTTCTCTATTTCGCCATTGAAAGTTGGGGATTTGATTTTCTTGAACTCCCCAGATATCTATTTGTACTGTTTATGGCTTTTCCTCTTTGGCTTGTAACCTCCTTCACTATTATCACTAGAATGGTCACGTTTCTTTTTACGTGGGTGTTTGGCAGTTCCTGACGATGTTGAGCTGTTGTTTTCATCATCAGTTTTTACTTGCTTACTCTTGCCCTCATAAGGTAAGTATTCAGTTTTGGAAGTATGTTCAACTTCCCTATCCTGTTCGTCTGTTGGGTATTGATCGAACAATACTTGCTTTAATTCCTCTTGTGTTCTCAGAATTCTCTCATTGTCCTGCTTTACTGATCTTATCTCTGCTTTCAATTCTTGAAAGACACATAATAGCTATGATGAATTATCATTCAGATTGCCATGGAATCCTCCTTCAAATTGCGGTCCCATACTATGGTTGTTTGGTGGAAATCTGTCCTCCATACGTTCAGCTGATCCTTCCATACCTGTAACTTAAAGCAATTTTCTATATATAACAATAATTTAACCTGAGTTAGTAAAAATTTTCGCAGACAGAAAATTTCTGTTGCGTGTTTCTTGGGCCTTTTTAGGCCTAGAGTTCGAACATGAGCTCTAATACCATATGTAACATCCCAATATTTTCAATTTTTTTTTTTTATCAGCATTAAATGTTAATAATTATAAATGCAGAAATAATAAATGCAGATAAGGACATCATTAATTAGCAAGGTCATAAATGTAGAAAACAACTTAACTACTGCGTCCTTTTAACTAATGAGGTGTTTTGTTAATGACGCATCATAAATCCAAATAAAAGATTCTGTCATTAGTTTAATTTTATTTGTATTAATTGAAATTCCAAAACAATTATACGACAGAGATCTTCTGGAAAAGGTACTGACAGTTTTAATTTCTGGATGATGATGAAAGGGGTCCCTCGAGGTGCCCTGAGGCTTACTTATCTATTTAAGCTAAAACATTTGTACCCGTCCTTGATGCACAAATTCGTAGGTAAAAAATAATGCGACAAGTCCAGTGTTTCAAAGTACTAAAAAAAAATTCCAAATAGTCTTCAATGGTTGGTGAAAATTCTGTGTTATTTCTCATTCAGGTACGGATCTTTGCCTAAGTCTATTTATGATTTTTGATCAACATAGGTACAAAGGGAAGAAGTCAGAAAGATTATTATTTATCCTATAGACCGTAAGGAATTTATCAAAGTATTGCTGCACTCAAAGACTGCTTAGAGTAGACACTAGTTTCAAAGTCTAAGTACGATTATAATACTATTGTGGTCCTCTCATTTATTATAGCAAGGGTAATGGTTTGTGATTGTCTTGGCTTACATAATACTTTGAAACTATAGTGTTATGGCATGAATTTTAAGGCTTGAGTGTTACTAGAATAACTATATAACTCTTACTCTTTCCATATCGAAATGCCTAAAGGATTGTATAAACTCAGCAGTCTTATTGTGTTGTTACCTATGTATATTTTGTTTGGGAGATTGTATTATAGGTTCACTCTTTTAATGTAACCCATGCACCCAGTAATAAAACATTTAATAAAAAAGAATACAGTATTAACACCAAAATCATAACGTGGTTTTAACGTATGCAATCATGCTAAAGTTCAATTGCCTAACCACTATATGTAATGTGACTTTCTCATATGAAAACACACACACACACACACATATATATATGGTTATATATATATATATATATATATATATATATATATATATATATATATATATATATATATATATATATATATATATAACCATACATTGGAGGGTTAAAACTATAACAAGTGAATGAATCCAACGTATACACCCTAGCTCATGCTAATGAAGTGATGATAATATAAGCTAGCATTGAATTTATCATACGGTTAGACAAGATGGGTATTAAATTCTCTCCTGTCATGGCTTGGCAGGTTGTGAACGTCTTGATCTGGTATTAATAGCACTGACTGAACTACATAGTGGAATGTCTCGTTTTCCTTCCACCTGGTCTACTCCACATGAGACTTGCTTGGTAATACTATGAAAAATCCAAGCTGTGCAGACGATATGATAATACTCCTCCGAGATGGACATGGTGTTATAATAAGGTAACTATGCTGGCATCATCATGGTTGAATCCATTTGATGACGAGTTAATGCGGTGGTTGCTCACACTTTAATGTGTTGGGTTGGCAGTGTTCCTCCAACGTTGATCTTGTTGGATTTTGAGATTGATAGAACCCTAACTCCACTACGTCTATACGTTTTGGAAATTTCCTTGGTCATTCATTATGCTGGTAGTGTTTCCCGTGGAATGGCCGACCGGACGTGAGGCTGTAGGGTTTAAAATTGTTAGCTTTCCACATGAAAGAACTTGAGACCTGGGAGTGAAATTCCTACAATGAAAGTGCTATTTTAAGTTTTGGTAAGTTCGGTGGAGTTTTATGGTTGATACAAGGTCTGCAGCATCGCTTCACTGTGTAATATCGTGAGTGAGTATTGTCTAGGGTTTAGTGGAAGTGTCTCAACAATTCTTGAATTTGCAAGCGGTGGTGTCATACTGCTTTCGGTTCTGGGTCTTTCTCCTTAGGAATGGCGGATGGACAGCTTCGTCTTTCTCATGGCAATGATGCAGGTAATGTATCAATAAAATAACTCTAAGTTTTATTTTAAGCCTATATTGACAATTTTCTTGAATGACACTTAACCCTGAGTACGTTTGCTTGTCAGGTTGGCTCTTCGACAAACGATTGTACTACCTGGAGACGATGGTGGAGGGGCTTCAGCATAACCACCGGTAAGCATCGGTGGTACCCTACCTCGTGGTTCTCCTGGAATCGTTTTGGGTAGATGGTTGAAAGTGTCGATTGAGTTTTGGGACTTAATTATCTGGCATGGTTTCTTGTCCAGTATGTAACTTTTGAAAAAAAATTGTGGAAAACCCTATTGCTAAGGTTCTTAGCTATCATGGATGATACATTCCCATCTATAAATTTTTACTAGAAGTACCTTTTCGAGGATGGTTTTGATAGGGATAACCCTCGTCTTTTTCAATGGAATCATACAGTATTAATGTTTAATGTGTAATGTGAATTGTTTTAAACCCTACTTCGTCGATGTGGAAAGAATTAATGTTTGAACAGGAGTATAAGGTTATCTTTTAAAGTCTCTCCGAAAATAATAGATTTAAGTTTTGAAAGGAAAACTATTATTCTTTCAATTGCATACATAGTAAGGACTTTGTCATTTTCCAAATAATAGCTAACAAAAAAGTTCGATTGCTTAGTTTCGAAGGTTATCTCATGTCTAGGAAAGGAGTAATGATTCAGAGATGAGAATAGAGATGTGGGTCTGTGTTATATTTTTTTTATTGAAATAGGATTATCTTAATGAGTCTGAACGCCAATGGTTTCTACATGCAAATATGGGTTTTAAGCTATCGTTAAGATGAGGCTGAGAGCCGAGACTTCCTGTTTGTGGTTTAAGAACTTGGAAAGGAAATGAATAAAATGCAGTACTTATTTTTAGAAGAAAGATAACAACATGAAATTAATAAATTTCTTTACAGGATAGATCTACTTTGAATAATGAACTATTTCAGTAAACAACAAAAAAAATATGAAACTGAAGATAGATAGAAGACATGGTATTGGTTTTGAGAAAAACGTAACTGTTTACCACCTCATAAATAAATGTCTAAGTTTGCTATGAATGGCTTGAGGAGAAAATTTTGATCCGTGTAAACAGAATCTAGGGTCTGTAAATAAATAATATGCATGGATTCAAAATCATAGTTTTGTTTTACAACTACTATATTCTCAAAATATAAATACTTGAAAATATGAAATTTAGGAGATTGAAACCTATGCGATTACTATCTGAAATAGATAGGTTTGAAAAGAGAGCATAAATCTGTACAGAAACAATCATTTTTTTCTTTTATTTAAGAATTAGATGATTGCTATGCAGCTGTTAATACTACACTGTAGTATCTCCTAGTTTTAACATATGACATAATTTATTCCTGAACATTACTGTATTCATCAGTTCACTCAATCTAGCATTCAGCGTATCATTTTATCAAATCTAAAACTACTTCTCTATACTGGAGTACGGTGCAGAGAACAGCATGGGGAAAAATACAGAGAAGGATTTTATTCTATCAGTTTATCTATTCATCAATGTACTACAGAATGCAACATCTTTAATGTAAAAACAAGGTTGACAGATATGAAAGATGGAACTTGAACCAGTAGATAAGAGGACAAACACCCAAGAAGCCTGTTCCACCCAACCTGCTCCTGAAAATAGACAATATGCCTATCTTAGGACCCCCGAGCCTGTTCACTGAACCACTAGGAGGAAGAAACTTAGAATCTTAGGTCCTCAATCTTGCAACAACAAGTAGTTTTTCCAGTCTTACAGACTCAATAGTCAAAGAGACCTACACTAGCACCTCTGGTTTCCCTTCTCATAAATAATTTGCAGACTTACAATTGCACTCTCACATAGCCTCCCTACTTCGAATCTCTTAGCCATCACCTGATGCACATGAGAAATATTTCTTCAGAAAATATTGTAAGAGCTACTTCCTCAATTCGAATTGCCTTATATAGGCTGCCTAGGCCTTTTGTGATTAACTGGTCATTAATGAGCTACTTGCTCACTTCTCCACCTGGGAATAATGCCACAATTTTAGGGGTAGTTGTCCCATAACCAACAGCTAGTGGTGGAGTGCAAATGTTTCCATTTGTCCCATGCCTTCTAGCAGCTTCCATTCCTCCTAGTGGGTCAGTGAACACTCTTGTAACAACTTTCTTGAGTGTTTGCCTCCTATTTTAATTTATTAAATAATAATAATGAGTTAGTACAGTCATCTTTGACCATATTTGGTCATAATTACAAAACTTTGTAATTATAATTTAGCATAAAGTATTTTGCAAAATAAAATAATTATTCTCAAAATTTGGGTAGGTGACATACACCCACCCTTAAGTCTCAACATCGTCCTCGATGTTGTTTATTCACTCTATGAGTGTTCCTGAAACAGAGTTGGGTATGCTGCCCACATACTACTTTCCAACTCCCAGGTTTCCTCTGCTGGGCTAAGGTGCTTCCATTGCACCTTTACCTGCCAAATAGTGTGATTCCAGAGTAGAGTTTCCTTCCTTCCGAGGATACAATCCAGTTCCATCAGAAAATCGCCATCTTGTTCCACCTGAACATCATTCCAACTTACAACATGAGTAGTATCATGCACATATTTCTTTAAAAGTGAAATGTGAAAAACATTATGTATTTTGAGATTTGAGGGCAAGGCCAATTGGTATGCCACGGGTCCAACCCTTGAAAAAATTTCGAAAGGACCACAATACCTGGGTGCCAGCTTGGCACAGCTTCCTAATTTCAGGGAACTCTTTTTCGGTCTTAACTTAAGAAAAACATGCTCACCAACCTGGAACTGTTTATGAGTTCTTTTAAGGTCTGCTTGACTTTTCTGCCTATATTGAGAAATTTTAAGATTTCCTTGTACTTGTTTCACAATTAGTTCTAATTCCTGCAACAATTCAAGACCTAAAATAACTCTGTTAATAGGATCACTCGAAGAAACTGGTGTGTTACATTTCCTACCATAAAGGATTTCAAATGGGATAAGCCTGGCTGATGCATGGTAGTGATTGTTATATGCAAATTCTGCTAGATGCAAATAGTCCTCCCACTTACCAGGCTAATCCTTAACATACATTCTTAGCATCTCTTCCAGAATCTGATTCACCCTTTCTGTCTGTCTATCTGTTTGTGGATGAGATGCGGTGCTGAAATTTAAGGTTGTATTCAACCCTTTAAACAAGGACCTCCAAAAATTTCCTATAAACTTTGAATCACAGTCCGAAACTATTACCTTTGGTATCCCATGCAGTCGAAAAATATACTGCATGAAAATTTCTGAAATTTCTGGAGCCTTATGAGTAGTCTTTACAGGAATAAAATGTGCTTCTTTGCTAAGTTTATCCACTACCACCATGATGGAATCATTTTGTTTCTGATTCATTGGTAACCCAGTGATAAAATCTATACTTATGATTTCCCATTTCCAGCTAGGTAGGTTGAATATTGTAACTTCCAAGAATATTATATTTGTATATTCCGGAGATGTTCCATACCTCCGAGGTGATTCTACTATGTATCCGGAGATTTTTATTCCTCCGAGAAGTTGTGGTAACTAGGGTTATTAGACCCACCATGTGGGGGTCGGCCTTGAGTTAATATTTTAGGGGTTATTAGACTTCTCCAGGAGAGGTCGGCCCCATTAGGTATTTTAGTTAGTGAGGAGTTAGTATAAATAAAGGAGGTGAACTCCTCATTAGACACACTCACTCACTTGTGAAAAGTGGCGCACTTTTCTGGGAGATCTGCTAAGGAGGAAAAGGAGGGAGCACATCTTGTATTTTGGTTGATCATCTTATTGAGGAAAGCTTTGCTGGGTTTTCTACCCCATGAGGGTTTCCCAGGGTTATCTCTGTGTCTATCTTGTGATTATGCTTCCTTCAGTGATCTTGCTAGTCTATTTGGTTTAAACTTAACATGGTATCAGAGCTGGACTGAATAGGACATCTTTCACAAGGTAAGAATCTCTCTCTCTCTCTCTCCGGTGAAGTTTAGGGTTTCAACAAAAGGTTGGTATTATTGAAATCCGATTTCATGGCTGGATATCCCTTCTCAAGATCAATCTTTTGAGCCCTAGATCGAACTTTTTGGTTGGGTAGAACTCCGAGAAAGTCAAACCCTAATTCTACCAAAAGTACGATAAATCAAAAATTGGTTTCAGCAGAAAGTTGGTATTGTTGAAATCTGATTTCATGGCTGGATAGCCCTTCTCAAGATCAATCTTTTGAGCCCTAGATCAAACTTTTTGGTTGGGTAGAACTCTGGGAAAATTAAACCCTAATTCTACCAAAAGTGTGATAAATCAGAAATTGGTTTCAGCAGAAAGTTGGTATTGTTGAAATCTGATTTCATGGCTGGATAGCCCTTCTCAAGATCAATCTTTTGAGCCCTAAATCGAACTTTTTGGTTGGGTAGAACTCCGAGAAAGTCAAACCCTAATTCTACCAAAAGTGCGATAAATCAAAAATTGGTTTCAACAGAAAGTTGGTATTGTTGAAATCTGATTACATGGTTGGATAGCCCTTCTCAAGACAAATCTTTTGAGCACTAGATCAAAATTTTTGGTTGGGTAGAACTCCAGGAAAGTCAAACCCTAATTCTACCAAAAGTGCGATAAAATTCTGTCTCAGGTTCCGGAAAAGTAAAAGGTACCTTTTCAAGTAAGTACTACTCTGTCTCTTGGACTCCCCCAAGAGAAGATGGCTCCAAACACTAAGCTTGAAGACAAGCTAGAAGGTATAGAGAATTTTCGGGCATGGAAATACAGAATTGGTCTCATTCTTGAAGAAAATGATCTTGCTCATTATATCAAGGATGAAGTTGCAGAACCAGAAGGAGATGAAGCCAAAGAAAAGCATAGGAAGGATTTGATTAGGGCAAAGAGAATCATAGCTGATTCTATTAAAGACCACTTGATTCCCCAAGTGGCCTCCAAGAAGACTCCAAAGGAAATGTATGATGCCCTAGGAAGAATGTATGAAGGAAAGAACATCAATAGGAAGATGAATCTGAGGACTCAATTGAAGAGTACCAAGATGCACAAAGGAGAGTCCATTCAAGACTACTTCTCAAGGGTCTCACAAATCAAGGAGCAACTAGATGCAATTGGTGATACTCTTGATGAGGATGAACTTGTGATGACTTCTCTCAATGGTCTCACTAGGCCATGGGAATCTTTCATTCAAACCATGTGTGCCAGAAAAGAGAGCATGAAGTTTGATATAGTATGGGAGGACTGTGTTCAAGAAGAAGCTAGGGTAGCCAACAGAGAAGCTCTTCTCAAAGAGGATGACCAAGCCTTGGCCACCCATACCAAAATAAGAAGAATAGGTCATCTCAAGAAAGTTGACCACAAAGGACCTCAACACTTCTCTAGACCTAAAAAGAGAAGAGGACCCAATCCAGTAAGAGATCTTTCCAAAGTTGAATGCTATAGTTGTCATAAACTAGGACACATCTCCAGATTTTGTCCTTCACAAAAGAAGAAGTTTGTCCACAAAAGACATCATGCACATATGGCAGAAAATGATAGTGAAGAAGAAGAAGAAGAAGAAGAAGAAGAGGTAGAGGTAAAACTTAGAAAGAAAAGATATAAAGTGAAGAAAGAAGATCCAGAAGAATATGTCCTATTCTCTGCACTCTCTGGATCTGTATCTCCTGGAGAAGATACATGGCTCATTGACAGTGGTGCTTCTAAGCACATGACAGGTCAAATAAAGACTTTCTCAAATCTTGAAGAAAAGTCTTCTACTCAAAAGGTATCTCTAGGAGATGACTACGAATATCCCATCAAAGGAATTGGTGAAGCTAGCTACAAGCTAGATTCTGGAACACCCTTGAAGATGAAAGATATCTTATATGTACCAGGTTTAAAGAAGAACCTTCTCTCTATCTCAGCACTAGATAAGAAAGGCTTTAGAGTGGCATTCATAGATGGACAAGTACTCATGTGGTCCAAAGGAAAGACAATTAAAGATGCAGTTGTTATTGGTGAAGAAGAAGGAGGTCTCTATAAGCTCAAGGGTCATCCAGAAGTTGCCCTTGCTCATGAGATCTCTAGCCCCAGTGAGCTATGGCATAGAAGATTATCTCATATCAACTATAAAGCCTTACCGTATGTAAGCAAGGTAGTCATAGGATTACCAGATTCGAAAGCTGATCATGATGGCTCATGTAAAGGATGTAAGAAAGGGAAAAATATCAAGAACCCCTTTCCAAAGAGTGAAACAAAGACTAAGAACATTTTGGAGCTAATACACTCAGATGTATGTGGACCAATGCCCACCACTTCTCTAAGTGGGTTTGAATACTACCTTTCATTCATTGATGACCATCCAAGGAAAACTTGGATATACTTCCTGAAAGGTAAGAATGAAGTCTTTGGAAAATTCAAAGAGTTCAAGGCTCTAATAGAAAATCTATCAGAAAAGAGAATCAAAATTCTCAGAACAGATAATGGCGGAGAATTTACCTCTAAGGAATTTGAAGACTTTTGTAAAGAAGCTGGAATTAAAAGGGAACTAACTACTCCCTATAATCCCCAACAAAATGGGGTGGCTGAAAGGAAAAATAGAATAATCATGGAAGCTGTGAAGACTATGATACATGACCAAGACCTTCCCATGTATCTATGGGATGAAGCAGCCAAGACAACAGTATATGTGCAAAATAGATTATCTCATAGTGCTCTTGATTTCAAAACTCCAGAAGAAGTGTTTACGGGAAAGAAGCCTGAGGTAAGTCATCTTAAAATATTTGGGTGTCCTGTGTACATCCACATTCCAAAAGAAAAGATAACCAAGTTGGATCCTTCTAGTAAGAAGGGAATATTTGTTGGTTATTGCGAATCATCCAAAGCCTTCGGAATTTACATTACAGGCTTTCATCACATAGAAATAAGTAGAGATGTAACATTTGATGAAGAAGCAGCTCTCAAGAAATCTCGGAAGTGCCAACTTGAAGAAATTTATGAAGAAGATACTTCTCCCAGAATCACAGAGGCTGTGCCCATTCCTGAAGATGATTCTCCAGAGGATCATGACATGTTGGAACCACAAGAGCCTCCTATTACAGACTTATCTAAGAAAAGAAGGCCAGCATGGGCTAAAGATATTATTCAAGGGGCTGAAAGATATAGAGCTCCTGAAGGCTCCACTAGAGAAAGAAAGAAACCAAAGCTAGTGTCCAACTACATGGCTTTGATGTGTGATCTTGTGGATCAACTACCTACCAGCTATGAAGAGGAAGCTCAGAAGAAAGAATGGGTAGAAGCAATGACAGAAGAATATCAGTCAATAATGAAAAATGATGTTTGGGATATAGTCCCCAAACCAAAAGATAAAAGTGTGGTTTCTTCCAAATGGATTTTCAAGATAAAACATGCTGCAGATGGCAGCATTGAAAAATACAAGGCAAGATTTGTAGCCAGAGGATTCTCTCAGAAAGAGGGAATTGACTATGAAGAAACATTTGCACCTGTTGCTAGGTATACTTCAACTAGAACTATCATGGCACTTGCATCCATGATGAAATGGAAATTGCACCAAATGGATGTTAAGACAGATTTTCTGAATGGTGTAATTGAAGAAGAAGTATACATAGAACAACCACAAGGATTTGAGGTCAAGGACGGAAGGATTGAAAATTTCTTAACAAGCATGGGCTTTACCAAAAGTAAAGCTGACCCCAATCTTTATCTCAAAGTGATGGATGATGAACTAGTTATATTGTTGTTATATGTAGATGATCTATTTCTAACTGGAAATGAGAAACAAATTATTGAAAGCAAGAAGAAGCTTTCTTCAGAATTCAAGATGAAAGATCTCGGATTAATGCACTACTTCTTAGGCTTAGAAGTATGGAAAGAACCAAAAGGAATCTTTCTAAATCAAGGTAAGTATACTGTGGAGATTCTCAAAAGATTTGATATGTTGGAGTGTAAAGCCATGGCCACTCCCATGGACTCCAACTTGAAGTTATTAGTTAATGATTCATCAAAATTAGTGGACATAACTCTATATAGACAAATAATTGGATCATTGATGTATTTAACAAATACTAGGCCTGATATATGCTTTGCTGTAAATACCCTAAGTCAGTATCTAGTAGAACCTAGAAAGGTTCACTTAATAGCTGCAAAGCATGTAATGAGGTACCTAAAAGGTACATTAGATTTTGGCCTATATTATCTTGGAGGTCATGAAATCAGGTTACATGGTTACTCAGATTCTGACTGGGTAGGTAGTGTCTCAGACAGAAAAAGTACTTGAGGAGGATGTTATGGTCTTGGATCTGCTATGATCTCATGGTTCAGCAAGAAACAATCTAGTGTGGCCCTCAGTACTGCTGAAGCAGAATATATAGCTACTTGCTCTGCCAGCTGTGAAGCAGTATGGCTTCGGAAACTTTTAACTGGAGTGTTTGAGTTAGAAATGGATCCCACTGTGATTATGTGTGATAATCAAAGCTGCATCAAGATGACTGAAAATCCCGTGTTTCATGATAAGTCAGAACACATAGAGATCCGATACTTTTATATACGAGATATGGTGCAAAGAGGAGCTATCAAGCTCGAGTATATAAGCACTGAGGATCAAATTGCTGATATCTTGACCAAACCTCTGTCTCGAGTAAAGTTTGAATACTTCCGAGACAAGCTTGGTGTAGTTCAGAAAGGACCCTCCTCGAAAGGGGGAGTGGCATAGTATCTGATAACAAGTTACCTATTTACTACACTTAGTTACCTAGAATCATTTAGATTTGGGACTCTTATATTTTTTCTTTTGATGATAGATGTATACATGCTTTTGATGATAGATGTATACATGCTTTTGATGATAGATGTATTAGTGAGAATACATGCTTTTGATGATAGATGTATTAGTGAGAATACATGCTTTTGATGATAGATGTATACATGTTTTTGATGATAGATGTATTAGTGAGAATACATGCTTTTGATGATAGATGTATACATGCTTTTAATGATATATGTATTGATGCTATGGATGAGGATACATGTTTTGTTATACATGTTTTGATGATGAGGATACATGTTTTGTTATGCATGTCTTGATGATAAGGTTTTGATGATGAGGATACATGATGCCTTGATGTATTGGTACATGTTTTGATGAGTATATTTGTACTTGTATGGATGAAGATACTTGTACTCATATTGATGAGAGGATTGTATCATCCATGGACTTTGGTCCTAAAGTGATCTACAGACAGATGTCTCCAAGAGTAAGAGGATTGCATCATCCGTGGATTTTGATCCTAAAGTGAGCCGTAGACAGGATGTCTTCGAGAACAAAATCCTGAATGAACAGGTAAGGGGATTGGATCGTCCTTGGACTTTGGTCCTGTGAATTGAGCCGTAGACATGATGTCTCCGAGAACAAAATCCTGAATGAACAGGTAAGGGGATTGGATCGTCCTCGGACTTTGGTCCTGTGAATTGAGCCGTAGACATGATGTCTCCGAGAACAAAATCCTGAATGAACAGGTAAGGGGATTGGATCGTCCTCGGACTTTAGTCCCGTGAATTGAACCGTAGACATGATGTCTCCGAGAACAAAATCCTGAATGAACAGGTAAGGGGATTGGATCGTCCTCGGACTTTAGTCCTGTGAATTGAGCCATAGACATGATGTCTCCGAGAACAAAAATCCTGAATGAACAAGTAAGGGGATTGGATCATCCTCGGACTTTAGTCCTGTGAATTGAACCGTAGACATGAGGTCTCCAAGAATTGAATGATAGGACTGGATCGTCCCTGAGCTTCGGTTCAAAAGGTACATGATAGGACTGGATCGTCCCTGAGATTTGGTTCAAAAGGTACATGATAGGACTGGATCGTCGCTGAGCTTCGGTTCAAAAGGTACATGATAGGACTGGATTGTCCCTAAGCTTTGGTTCAAAAGGTACATGATAGGACTGGATCGTCCCTGAGCTTCGGTTCAAAAGGTACATGATAGGACTGGATCGTCCCTGAGCTTCAGTTCAAAAGGTACATGATAGGACTGGATCGTCCCTGGACTTCGGTTCAAAAGGTACATGACTGGATTGCATCATCCATGGACCTATGTCCTAAAGAGAGCAGGATTGATCATCCTGTATGCTGATGATCGTGTGATGACGATGCTGATGACGATGCTGATGATCGTGTGATGACGATGCTGATGATTGTGTGATGACGATGCTGATGATGATGTTGATGATCGTGTGATGACGATGCTGATGATTGTATGATGACGATGCTGATAACGATGCTGATGATCGTGTGATGACGATGCTGATGATCGTGTGATGACGATGCTGATGATCATATGATGACGATGCTGATAACGATGCTTATGATCGTGTGATGACGATGCTGATGACAATGCTGATGATCATGTGATGATGATGCTGATGACGATGCTAATGATCGTGTGATGACGATGCTGATGATCGTGTGATGACGATGCTGATGATCGAGTGATGTTGATGTTCCAATAACTAGTTGAGTTACTGATGATGATGAACTGAAGAAAGCTTCCGATGATATATAGATGTATCATGTATGATGTATGACTCATTGCTCCTGTAGATGTTGTTATAATATCCTTCTCGTTAAGGGGGAGTGTTGAATATTGTAACTTCTAAGAATATTATATTTGTATATTCCGAAGATCTTCCATACCTCCGAGGTGATCCTACTATGTATCTAAAGATGTTTATTCCTTCGAGAAGTTGTGGTAACTAGGGTTATTAGACCCACCATGTGGGGGTCGGACCTGAGTTAATATTTTAGGGGTTATTAGACTTCTCCAGGAGAGGTCGGCCCCATTAGGTATTTTAGTCAGTGAGGAGTCAGTATAAATAGAGGAGGTGAACTCCTCATTAGACACACTCACTCACTTGTGAAAAGTGGCGCACTTGTCTAGGAGATCTACTAAGGAGGAAAAGAAGGAGGGAGCACATCGTGTATTTTGGTTGATCATCTTATTGAGGAAAGCTTTGCTGGGTTTTCTACCCCATGAGGGTTTCCCAGGGTAATCTCTGTGTCTATCTTGTGATTATGCTTCCTTCAGTGATCTTGCTAGTCTATTTGGTTTAAACTTAACAAGGTATAGGCAATGGCTGTAGCAACACAGCAGGATGCTGATGTTCCAGCTTCACCTTTTGACAGTCAAAACACTTAGCTATGTATTCTTCTACTTCAAACTTCATCCTGGGCCAATAGTATTCTTTTATTAACATAGTGATGGTTTTCTGATAACCTGGGTGGCAAGATGTTGGGCCCTGGAAATGTCCCTTTTTAACCATACCTATTTCATCATTTTTCCAAACTTTAATTTACTTTCATGAACCATATACATGCCTTTGTTGACCAACGCAACCTCAGTCGACAGGGCTTCACCTCATTGTTGACGCATACCGCAGTCTCCCTGGGCACCGACCCGGACAGGTTTGAGCCCACCCAGCAACACCTGTAGAGCGGATGAGGTCTCACCCGAGGCATCCAGGAAGAGCAGACGAAACCATGTTTCCGTCGAGGGACGAGGAGAGTTGTGGCTGCATGGATTGACTCTATTGCAGTACTTTAACTAGAAACATTAAAAATTCGGCAAGGAGTTATAACATATCACTTCATCACAACATTCAAGGAGTTTATACCATTTACTTCATCACAGCATTTATCATCACATTCTACATAGAACATACTAGTTAATCACAACATTTATCGTCAAGGCCACAATAAGAAGATATTGCATTAAACAATATTCATATATTGCAACATTGCACAAAGTTTGTACCAAAACATCATTATATTACTGTCGCGAAGATACACCAGCAAAAGCACGAATCTTGCATCCAATTTGTCTTCTTCATCTCATGCATGCCTTCTCTCTCTAACACTTACAACTCTCATGTATTTATAGGATTTTGCCCTTACAATATTTGTCCACTTACAACTGACTCCCTAATCGACAATATGGACAATTGACCCAATATCTAACTGACTTGGTCCAAATGACCCCAAAAACCTACATACCGCAGTATACTGACTCACTATTACATAATGTATGGTCCAAGTGATCCAAAACCTGTCAACTGCGGTATCCTTTGGCACAAAATACTCCTTTTGCGTCCTCCTCTGGCGTGTCACGGTGTCAGCGGTACCATGATCTTTCCCCATCAAACTGCCGGCCAATAGGCCCCCAACACAATCTTGTGGCTCACCCTCGAGCCATGTCAACTGCTGGACAGAGTGCACGTTGCGGTCCTTTCCTTGAAGTCTGCATACGGCTGTTCGACATTCCTCACCAACTCCTGAGCCTCCTTAGCTGCTGCCTGACTGCTGATCACATCTTTGGCTGATGGGTGATCGGCAAGCTTGTCCATGAGCTATTGTCGATACTGCTGTACTGTTGGGAGTGCTTCACTTTCCTGCAACATCAGTTTCCCGCCAGTGTCCTGGAATTCTTCCAACTGGGCTACATGCAGCTTCTGGCGTTCATCTGCCTTGGTGACCCGTTGTTGCAAGTCCTTCAGTTCACGCGACTTAGCAACTTGCTCCATTGGTGGCAAGGTCTTCATCGTAGCCTTTAATGTGGCCACCTAGCCCTCCGCTTCCTTCTGGATCTTGGTGAGCTATTTAATTTGCTCATCGTGAACGATGCGGCCCCAAAAATCTATTGTTTCGGCGGTGAGCCTAGTTGCCTCCATCTCCAGTTCCTCCATCTGGGTGGCAACTTCCTCAATTTCCCTTCTTTGTTCATCCAGCACGGCTTGAGGCGTACTTGGTTTCAACTGGGCCTTCAACAGGTCGTTCTCCTGTCTCAACTAAACAATGGCATCCCCCAATTGTTGCACTCGGTGGAGCACGTCTACCTCTTCAGTGGGCTCTCGGACATGTTGATAAGCCTCTGTGATTGCTCGGTCAACCCGAACACTGTCATCCCACATGCGAGCCTTTTCCACAATAAGGAAATCTTGTTCCTTTTTAAGTGCTTCAATGGTACGACTCGTCTTGGCCCGCTCCAGCTCAAGGTCGGCTTCAAGGTCATCCACTAATTTCCATGCCGCAGCATCCCTGCTTGTAAGTGCATCAATCTCAGCAGCCACAGTTGCCTCGCTGGCCTGCAAGTGCTGAAAGCTCTTACAGATTTCATGCATTCGATCCGCCATTTCTTAGGAGGTGCCCCTCTGCATTGTGGTCAGTTCCATTGCCGATAGTGCATTAACATTGACAGTCACCTGGTCAATCGACTATAACACATTTTGCAACACCTCGTTGTTTGTCACAACCGCAGTCGGGGGAATGTTGACATTCTTTACCCAGGGCGTGGTACAGATTGTGATCGTCTCCTGCATGGGTACACTGCTAGGTTCCATTTGTAACACTGCATTACACAGAGAGTCCGTACGGGAAGCAAGCATAGAGAATCCCTCCTCCACTTTGAAGGACAACTTGTCGGCATCCACCGTGGCGGCATGGTTAATGGATGTGATTAACCGACCCAAATGTGCCTCCGCTGGTAAGGACATCCCACTGATCGTGGCATGCTCGTAGTGTCGTTTTGTCCGGTTTTCCTCCAGAGCGCGGTCGCTATCATCCGCAGTTGGTGTTTAGATTGACTCATGATCAGAACTATGATGACTCTACTGATCCGTAGCTGATACTCGATCCGTAGGGCCCTTCGGTGGACCTCCAAAATCAATTTCTACAGAACTAATGGGCTATCACCAAGCCTCCGGCCACTTGTTCACAATAGCCTCCAAATCTCCCGCTGTCACTTTATACCGTGTCTGCAACCATTTTTTATTAACATCTTGGCGAGCTTGTATATGTATGACGCTCGATCGTATTGCAAATTCCATGACAGGTGTAAATCGTGCCACAGTATCGTTGGATATTCGCGGGACTTGTGTTGTTGTGTCACAAAGCATTTCTGAGTATAGCCAAAACTACATTTGGCACTCCCGGATGCACTTGGGCTCTTGCACAAACCATAGATTCTGATAGCATGCCCCTCGTCATTCCACTGCTGCCGGGAAGTCCATACCTTGGTAGGTGTTAGGCTCTTTCCATGCAACTAGAGCGATCAACAGCAACATCCATCTATATGAGAAAGCACCTCTACCCACTTGGACATCTGCGACGTCCTCCATTAGCTGGTTCAAGAGATATAAGGACCAGTTCATCTGCACTCCTTCTGCACATTGCTCTGTGCAAGCAACTATCCCCGAATTACATTGGTTAGGGCGACCTCCCCTAATCACTTTACAGCATAGGATCTTAATGCCCGTGAGTACCGCCTGATTATTGTAGCTACTGGTGCGATATCCATGCCCATCTGATTCCAAGGCATACTTTTGTGCCAACTGATGCGCTCGCTTCCTCTCGTTGGCCTTTCCTTGAAGAAACTGCGCTGGATCAACACCATTCTTGGGCAAGCCGGTAATGTGAGAAATCAAGTCAATAGTAACCAGGACCTCTTTGTCCAACCACAATGAACTTCCATGGAAGCATGACAAGAGCTACTTTACACATGAGCCAACTTCCACTAGGCGCCCAAAATGCAACATGTTAATTAGCCCTAATAAGACATCCTGCCGCAGTCCTAGTGCCCATTCATATATCTGTGGATCTGTTGAATTACGTGTCTCAGGCACATATGGTGCGGATGCAATTTCGGGTTGAGCCACCATGTCATGGTCCACATACCGCAGGCACATCAGTGTCGGCCCAATGTCCACTGAGCACATCATCCCAGCTGGGCGTGCTGGCATCTTCACACTGAATTTTGGTTTCGGATTTAGCTTACGCGGGGGGGGGGGGAGGGGGGCATCCAGTCGAACAGGAGGGATGTAACCAAGGATATTACTTGCGGAGTGTCCTAACCATGGGGCAGATGAAGGAACGGTGCGACTAGACTATCCCACCTACTCCGGAACTTCGCCAGCCACTGCAGACCGAAGCAATCTTTTACTCTGCGGAGATTTAGAAGGCTGACCCCCTCGACGCTTCTTAGAAACACTTGATGTTCCTACCAGCATGTTGGCAACCTTGGCTCCAAGATCAATAGTGCCCGAGGACACACCTTCTCATTTGACAGCAACCGGAATGAATGGATACTCCACTTCACTGCTAATACTACGGTCTCCAGTTCTTCTGGAATACCTCACCACTCTTCATGATATACCTAACAGTAACTGACTGAAATCACGATAGTGCTCCACAACAACACGACTTGCTAATTCCTCGATGTCTTCTGCTCGACGCTAAACCATACTTATAGCATTGATCCAAATCGACCGTAATCATGACTAAATCATGCAATAACTCAACCAAATCCTTATATTAATGAGGGAAATCCGCCGATGATCCTGTCCTCCCCTCGGTCGTATCCGCCATTAATGCCCATGATTCGAACAACGTCGTTAATTAACTATCTCCACTTTTGGCATTTATTACTGATTGACCAGGTCACCACACTGTCAAGTATCACCGATGGTTCCAAACGTGCAGTACAAGCCTCTTTGCTTCGCATTCCTTCATCTATTGGTGTGCCATCTGCCACCAAGCAACCTGCAACACATGTATTTCATTCATTCATCCATTTTTTTTATTTTTTATTTTTCCCCCGCGATGCGACTCAGGCATCGCACTGCTCCAAGCTTGAGCAATAGGGCTTCAACCTGTGACCATTTACCAGCTTGGGGAGCATCCCCCCATCCAATCGCTGCAACTGAACCGCTCCTCCTGAAGTAATACTATTGATGCGATAGGGACCCAGCCAATGCATCTGCAACTTGCCTGGATGTTTCATAAACTTACTATCATATAGTAACACTAAGTCGCCTTACTGAAACTATTTTTCTTTGATGTGGCAATCATGCCATGCCTTCTGGAGGTCCTTCTCCACTCCTTGGTGAAAACCAGTGATAAATCGATCCTCTTCCAGCTCCATCAATTGTGCTAGACGTTCGTCTAATGCTGCAACATCATCCATGCTCGTAACATCCGTAATTCGTAGACTTGGAACAATGTACTCCATAGGCATAATTACTTCCTTGCCATATACCAGCTTGAAAGGTGTCTGACCAATCAACCTTTTACATGTGGTGCGATAGGCCCACAATACCACTGAAACTTTCAAATCCCAGTCGTCTCGGTTCACATTGCACACCTTTGTCAATGCATGCTCCAATACTTTGTTAAATGCCTCTATTGTTCCATTCGCTTGCGGGTGATAGGGTGTACTCTTCTTATGCTGTATCTGCAATTCTTCCGTTAATGCGCTGATAGTGCGATTGAGAAAATGGCTGCCTTGATCACTCAGTAATATTTTGGGGCAGCCGAAACGAGTGATAATGTGGTCAAACAAAAATTGAGCAATCATTGCGATGGAGCAATCAGCTACAGGTGCTGCCTCAGCCCATCGGGTCAAGTATTCTGTCACCGTGATAATATACCGTGCACCTGTGCATTTTCCTGGTGGATGGATCGGTACTACAAAATCCACAACCCATTTTTCAAATGGTTGTAATGTTACTTGAGGTAGCAACAACATCTCATCCCGTCTGGATGGCTTGCCAGTTCATTGACAAACATCACAAGACCGCGCGTAGTCTGTCGCATCATTATGTAATGTGGGCCACCCAAGCCCTGCATGCAATACTTTTCGGGCAGTCGCCCGACCACCATAGTGTCCTCCTGCTACTCCACCATGTTCCTTAGCCAATATCTGTGCTTGCTCATGTGGTAAGACACATCTGCGCAATATCTCATCAACACCTAATTTATACAATTCTCCCGTGATCAGTTGAAAGTCAGCAACCTTGACAACCAATTGCTTCTTCTGAGTAGTGGTAAAGTCATTGGGCGCGGTGCCGGTCACCATAAACTAAAGGATGTCATCAAAATATTGATCAGTAGTAGCAACGTGAAACAGTTGGGCATTCGGCAACCTGTCTTTGATATTAGTCGGTTCCTCCCCATGACAAATGATCGGGTCTAGCATTCAACCACCTCGATTTCACAATGACTTCGAAATCAAACTCCTAAAACAAAACTAGCCACTGGTAGATCTACCCCCCAACACAGGCTTATTGACCAAGTATTTCAATGTAGAATGATTAGTAAACATTTTAAAGTGGCCACCCACCAAATAATGCCTGAATTTCTGCAGCGCGTAGACCATGGCTAGACCTTCGCGTTCTGTGGTAGTGTAATTGCGTTCTGCAGAGGACAGCTTCCGACTGGAAAAAGCAATGGGATGATCAATGTCACCTTCTCCTGGTTGAGCCAATACAACCCCTAGTGCAACTGATGAAGCATCAACATGGACATGGAATTCCTTACTCCAGTCCAGAAAGACCAAGATTGGTGCCGATGCCATCTTCGCCTTGAGCGTTTCAAAGCTATCCTGACATTCCTGGCTCCACTGGAATGCCGCATCCTTCTTTAGCAACTTTTCCATAGGGGCAGTAATCGCAGCATATCCCCTAATGAACTTGCGATAGTATCCTGTATGACCCAAGGTCACACACAACTACTTAACGGTGGTCGACGGTCGCAACCCCAAAATAAGCGCAATTTTAGCTGGATCAACCAGCAAACCTTGCTTACGCACAATATGACCTAGCAATATACCAAACGATGCGTAGAAAATACATTTCTTCAAGTTCAACGATATCTGGTGCTATCGGCATCGCTCAAGCATTAACCGTAGATTGGCTAAATGATCACGAATCAATCCATAAATAGTCCAATCATCCATATATACTTGCAGAAACTTCTGAATAAAATCTTTGAATGCGGAAACAACGACCTGGGAGAATATCGCAGGTGCATTCTTCAAACCAAATGGCATGACCGTGTACTGGAAGCAACCCCATTAGGTAATGAAAGTTGTCTTATGGTGATCTTCCTTGGCAATGCAAATCTGAGGGTAGCCAGAGAATCCATCAGTGAAAGAGTACATCTCCTGGCCACCCACTCCTTCAAGTACTTCATCAGTAAATGGGGTCGGAAAAGGGTCATGCAAGCAGGCATCGTTCAACTTCCGCAAGTCGACACAAATGTGCACTTCGCCTATTTTCTTGTCCTACACCACCATAGGACTGATCCATTCTGACTCTTCCACAGGTTCAATAATACCAGCATCCAACATTCGATCAAGTTCTACCTTGACCTTTTATTTATGTCGCGGATTTAGCCGATAAGGTCAATGTCGAACTGGCTTAGCATCTGGTTTCAATGGAATCTTCATCTCTCCTAAATCACCTAGGATTCCCTTCATTTCGAAAAAATTCATGGGAAATACGTCTTGAAATTCATGTAGTAACTCGGTAACCTTACTCATCATCTCATCATCCCGATAATCCCCAACATTAGCAAACTTGGGAGTAGCTTCGGTGCCGATATTCATCTTGCGAAGCTGCAATGGTTGACTGAACGGATTACTTGGTGCAACAGGTGGGACCACATCACGACTTCCTTAAGATTTGGGAATGCTAACATTCTGGGGATCATCATCGTCCTCTGGGCCACCAATGATGTTGAAGCACTCCATGAGAGACTGCATCTGACAGTGAGTGTGTGGATCAACAGGGTAGGCCGCCGGAACAACCTGAAATATCATGTCACGGATGAGCTGCAAGGCATTATGGACATCAGGGTTGGCATACGCAAATGTGAACGTATGAGTGAAACATGTTGGTTGTGGAGCCAGATCTTCTAGTCTCATAGATGATATTGTATTAGCCGTGTTTGTACCCCAGTTTTATATGATATGTAGGTGGGTTGTACACTCACCCCAGTGGGGGGGTGTGGGGGGGGCATCACCCCCCAGGGGGTTCCAAGGGGGACCAACCTCCCTGGTTGGGGGGTCCAGGGGCTAGCGGTCCCCCGGCAGGGGTTCGGGGGCAGCACCCCCGAAGAAAATTTTTGGGGCTGTTTTCGCCAGCTGTTTTGCGAGCCCAAGGTTTTGGGTATCCCGTGGTATTTTCCCATTGTATTTCCCTTATAAATAAAGACATTGTAATACGGCTAGAGAAGATGATGTATTAGGTTTTATGCATTGTAAATATCTCTCAGATCAGGAGAGAGACTGCAAAAGGAGAGAAGAGGAAGTGCAGCGATTGTGCTGCAGGTTGTATCCCTTCACCTTGCTGGACGGTAATAATAATAAGGACTGGCAAATTTAGTGTGGACGTAGCCCAAGTTGGGTGAACCACGATATATCTGTGTCCCTCTTGTAATGTGTATGTGTGATTATATTTGCATTTCTATTTATTGTTATTGCTCTACGATCCTATTTTTCTAACAATTGGTATCAGAGCCAAAGGTCTATTTGGCAGTTAAACCCGCAGGAAGCTAGGGTTTCTGGTTCGAGTGGGAGTAATGGCAGAAGAAGGAAAGTTTAAGGTTGAGAAGTTTAACAGCCAAAACTTCGGGTTATGGAAGATGCAAATGGAGGACTATCTGTACCAGAAGGATCTATTCCTACCGTCGGGAGGAAAAGCAAAGCAGCCGACGGCTATGAAGGACAAAGAATGGGAGGTTCTTGATAGAAAGGCTCTGGGAACAATACGGTTGAGCCTACCTTCGTCGATGGCTTTCAATATCTCAAAAGAAACGACAACACAAGGTTTGATGAGCGCATTGGGTAAGCTGTATGAAAAACCCTTGGCCTCCAACAAGGTATTTCTAATGAAGCGTTTATTTAATATGAAGATGTCTGAAGGTGGATCTGTTACTGATCATTTAAATGAGTTTAATACGGTTACAAATCAACTAAGTTCTATAAGTGTGAACTTTGATGATGAGGTTAGGGCTCTTCTAATCTTATGTTCATTGCCAGAAAGCTGGAATAGCTTGGTCATGGCTGTAAGTAACTCTGTCTCTGGTTCAAACACCTTGAAATTTGATGATGTTATTGGTGTTATTCTTAGCGAGGAAATGCGAAGAAAAAGCAGAGGTGAGACATCAGGTAATGCGTTGACCATGGAGAGCAGGGGAAGACAAAAGGAGAGAGGAAAGAGCCAAGGTAATCATGGAAAGTCTAAAACGGGCAGATCCAAGTCTAGACTGGGAAAGATAGAGTGCTGGAACTGTGGAAAGAAAGGACATTTGAAGAAAGACTGCAAATATCTAAAGAAGAAAGGAGATGCACAGAAGGAAACTACCCAGGAAGCAAATGTAGCAGGTGATGTGTTACAAGATGCTTTGATTCTTGCATTAGATAATACTAGTGATTATTGGGTAGTAGATTCAGGAGCTTCATGTCATGCTACACCCCATAGGAAATACTTTCATGAGTATGTTCCTGGCGACTTTGGACATGTTTTATTGGGTGATGATGACCCATGTAAAATTGTTGGAATGGGTAAGGTATGGATAAAAGTTAAGAATGGAACTGATTGGTTGTTGAAAGAAGTTAGGCATATTCCTGCTATGAAAAGAAATCTGATCTCAACAGGGCAGTTGGGAGATGGCGGCTGTCTATCTACGTTCGGAGAAAAGTGGTGGAAGATCACTAAAGGATCAATGGTGATAGCAAAAGGAGACAGAGTAGGTACGTTGTATTTATGTCCTCATAATACTGACCATTCTATCTCTTTAGCTTCCACAGGAACAGATACAGCATTGTGGCATCATAGGCTTGGCCACATGAGTGAGAATGGGATGCAGATTCTCCACTCAAGGAAGTTGCTGCCGGATTTGAAGCAGGTAAGTTTGGAATTCTGTGAAAATTGTGTTTATGGAAAACAGAAGAGAGTCAGATTTCTCAGGGTTAGGAAACAGAAGAAGAATGAAAAATTAGAGCTTGTGCATACAGATGTATGGGGACCGACTCAGGTGCAATCTCTTGGTGGCTCTCATTATTATGTGACATTTATTTATGATGCAACTAGAAAAACTTGGGTTTATTGCATTAGACAAAAATCTGATGTGTTTGCTACTTTTAAGAAGTGGAAAGCTTTGGTTGAGAATGAGACAGGAAAAAGATTGAAGTGTCTCAGATCTGATAATGGAGGTGAGTACTGCGGCAAGGAGTTTGATAGTTACTGTTCATATCATGGGATTCGTAGAGAGAAGATAGTCCCAGGAACACCATAGGAAAATGGTGTGTCAGAAAGGATGAACAGAACGATCATGGAGCGTGCAAGGTGTATGAGATTGCATGCAGGGTTGCCCTTACAGTTTTGGGCGGATGCTGTAAATACTGTTGTTTATTTAATAAACAAAGGACCTTCAAGTGCTTTGGATGGTGGTATTCCAGAGGAAGTATGGACAGATAAAAAGGTAAACTACTCATTTCTGAGAACGTTTGGTTGTGAAGCATTTGTCCATATTGATAAAGAAAATAGAACAAAGATTGAAGCTAAATCCAAGAAATGTACCTTTATTGGATATGGGGTTGATGAATTTGGCTATCGTTTATGGGATTATGAAAATAAAAAAATCATCAGGAGTAGAGATGTGATATTCAATGAAAAGGTCATGTATAAAGATCAGTTGCAGGGAAAGAAATAGGAAAAGGAAAACACAGAGTACATAGTGCTTGATGAAATTAAAGAAAATGAAGTTCCGAAGGTGCCAGAAAATCAAGAGCAGCAGCAAGTACCTGAAACTCCTGCAACTGTAAGAAGATCTACCAGGTTAAGTAGACTCCCTGAAGGATACTCTCCTTCAATGTATTATTTATTGATGACTGATTCTGGTGAACCAGAATGTTATGAAGAAGCAATGCAGGTGGAAACTAGAAAGAAGTGGGAGCAAGGCATGAATGAGGAGATGGACTTATTGGTAGGAAACCAGACTTGGGATTTGGTTCAGTTGCCTACTGGTAAAAGAGCATTGCAAAACAAATGGATTTACAGGTTGAAGGAAGAAGAAGGAGGTAAGAAGTGGTACAAGGCCAGACTTGTTGTAAAGGGGTTTGCATAGAAGAAAGGTATAGATTTTGATGAAATATTTTCTCCTGTTGTTAAGATGACTTCAATTAGGACTATCTTAAGTCTAGTGGCGGTAGAAGATTTGCATCTTGAACATTTAGATGTAAAAACAACCTTCCTCCATGGGGATTTGGAGGAAGAAATATATATGCAGTAGCCACAAGGGTATGAGGTCAAAGGTAAGGAGGATCTGGTATGCAGGTTGAAAAAGAGCTTGTATGGCTTGAAGCAAGCTCCAAGGTAGTGGTATCTAAAGTTTGACAGGTTTATGACAGAACACGGTTATAGTAGATGTCATTCTGACCACTGTGTTTATTTCAAGAAGCTAGACAATGGAAGATATATTATCTTGTTATTGTATGTGGATGACATGCTTGTTGCAGGGTCTGACATGCAGGATATAAATGTACTCAAAAGGAAGCTAGCTAATTCATTTGCGATGAAGGATTTGGGTGCTGCAAAGCAAATCCTTGGTATGAGAATAATGAGAGATAGGAAAAATTGCAAATTGACATTGTCTCAAAGTGAGTACATACAAAAGGTGTTGGAGAGGTTCAGAATGCAGAATGCAAAACCTGTAAGTACACCTTTGGCTAACCATTTCAGTCTAAGTAAGGAAATGTGTCCCAAGACACAAGAAGAGACAGATTAAATGTCCAAGATTCCCTATCAATCAGCAGTTGGCAGCTTGATGTATGCCATGGTGTGCACAAGACCAGATATTGCACATGCAGTGGGAGTTGTGAGCAAATATATGAACAATCAAGGTAAAGAACATTGGAAGGCAGTACAGTGGATTCTTAGGTATTTGAGAGGTACTACCATTGAGGTGTTGAATATTGTAACTTCTAAGAATATTATATTTGTACATTATTTATTCCGGAGATGTTCCATCCCTCCGAGGTGATTCTATTATGTATCCGGAGATGTTTATTCCCTTGAGGAGTTGTGGTATCTAGGGTTATTAGACCCACCATGTGGGGGTCGGCCCTGAGTTTATGTTTTAGGGATTATTAGACTTCTCCAGGAGAGGTCGGCCCCATTAGGTATTTTTGGTGGTCAGGAGTGAGTATAAATAGAGGAGGTGAACTCATTAGATCACTCACTCACTTGTGAAAAGAGGCCCACTTGTCTGGGAGAGCTGTTAAGGAGGAGAAGAAGGAGGGAGCACATCTTGCATTTTGGTTGATCATCTTATTGAGGAAAGCTTTGCTGGGTTTTCTACCCCATGAGGGTTTCCTAGGGTAAATACTATGTCTATCTTATGATTATGCTTCTTTCAGTGATCTTGCTAGTCTATTTGGTTTAAACTTAACATGGTATCAGAGCTAGACTGAATAGGACATCTTTCACAAGGTAAGAATACCTCTCTCTCCCTCTCCGATGAAAGTTAGGGTTTCAAAAAAAAGTTGGTATTATTGAATTTTGATTACATGGTTGGATAGCCCTTTTTAATACCATTCTTTTAAGCCCTAGATCGAACTTTTTGGTTGGATAGAACTCCGGGAAATCTAAACCCTAATTCTACCAAAAGTGAGATAAGTCAAAATTTGGTTTCAGAAAAAAATTGGCATTTTTGAATTCTGATTACATGGCTGGATATCCCTTCTCAAGACCATTCTTTTGAGCCCTAGATCGAACTTTTTTGTTGAGTAGAACTTGAGGAAAGTCAAACCCTAATTCTACCAAAAGTGCGATAAAATTCTATCCCAGATTCCAGAAAAGTGAAAAGTAACATTTCCAGGTAAGTCTACTCTGTCTCTTGGACTCCCCCAAGAGAAGATGGCTCCAAAAACTAAGCTTGAAGACAAGCTAGAAGGTATAGAGAATTTCCAGGCATGGAAATACAGAATTGGTCTCATTCTTGAAGAGAATGATCTTGCTCATTATATCAAAGAAGAAGTTGCAGAACCAGAAGGAGATGAAGCCAAAGAAAAGCACAGAAAGGATTTGATTAGGGCAAAGAGAATCATAGCTGATTCTATTAAAGACCACTTGATTCCCTAAGTGGCCTCCAAGAAGACTCCAAAGAAAATGTATGATGCCCTAGGAAGAATGTATGAAGGAAAGAACATCAATAGGAAGATGAACCTAAGGACTCAATTGAAGAGTACCAAGATGCACAAAGGAGAATCCATTCAATACTACTTCTCAAGGGTTTCACAAATCAAGGAACAACTAGATGCAATTGGTGATACTCTTGATGAGGATGAACTTGTGATGACTACTCTCAATGGTCTCACTAGACCTTGGGAATCATTCATACAAACCATGTGTGACAGGAAAGAGAGCATGAAGTTTGATATAGTATGGGAGGATTGTGTTCAAGAAGAAGCTAGGGTAGCCAACAGCGAATCTCTTCTCAAAGAGGATGACCAAGCTTTGTCCACCCATACCAAAAGAAGAAGAATGAGTCATCTCAAGAAAGTTGACCACAAAGGATCTCAACACTTCTCTAGATCTAACAAGAGAAAAGGACCCAATCCAGTAAGAGATCTTTCCACAGTCGAATGCTACAATTGTCATAAATTAGGACACATCTCCATATTTTGTCCTTCTCAAAAGAAGAAGTTTTTCCACAAAAGACATCATGCACATATGGCAGAAAATGACAGTGAAGAAGAAGAAGAAGAGAGGTAGAAGTAATACCTAGAAAGAAAAGATCTAAAGTGAAGAAAGAAGATCCAAAAGAATATGTCCTATTCTCTGCACTCTCTGGATCTGTATCTCCTGGAGAAGATACATGGCTCATTAACAGTGATGCTTCTAAGCACATGACAGGTCAAAGAAAGACTTTCTCAAATCTTGAAGAAAAGTCTTCTTCACAAAAGGTATCTCTAGGAGATGACTACCAGTACCCCATCAAAGGAATTGGTGAAGCTAGCTACAAGCTAGATTCTAGAACACCTTTGAAGATGAAAGACATCTTATATGTACCAGGTTTAAAGAAGAACCTACTCTCTATCTCAGCACTAGATAAGAAAGGTTTTAGGGTAGCTTTCATAGATGGACAAGTACTCATGTGGTCTAAAGGAAAGACAATTAAAGATGCAGTTATCATTGGTGAAGAATAAGGAGGTCTCTATAAGCTCAAGGGTCATCCAAAAGCTGCCCTTGCTCATGAGATCTCTAGCCCCAGTGAACTATGGCACAGAAGATTAGCTCACATCAACTATAAAGCCTTACCCTTTGTAAGTAAGGTAGTCATAGGATTACCAGATTTGAAAGCTGATCATGATGGCTCTTGCAAGGGATGTAAGAAAGGGAGGAATGTTAAGAACCCCTTTCCAAAGAGTGAAACAAAGACTAATAACATTTTGGAGCTAATACACTTAGATGTATGTGGACCAATGCCAACTACTTCTCTAAGTGGGTTTGAATACTATCTTTCATTCATTGATGACTATTCAAGGAAAACTTGGATATACTTCCTAAAAGGTAAGAATGAGGTCTTTGGAAAATTCAAAGAGTTCAAGGCTCTAATAGAAAATCTCTCAGAAAAGAGAATCAAGGTTCTCAAAACAGATAATGGCGGAGAGTATACCTTAAAGGACTTTGAAGACTTTTGTAAAGAAGATGGAATTAAAAGGGAACTAACTACTCCCTATAATCCCCAACAAAATGGGGAACAATCATGGAAGCTGTAAAGACTATGATACATGACCAAGATCTCCCCATGTATCTATGGGTTGAAGCAGCCAAGACAGCGGTATATGTGCAAAATAGATTATCTCATAGTGCTCTTGATTTCAAAACTCTAGAAGAAGTGTTTACAGGAAAGAAGCCTGAGGTAAGTCATCTTAAAATATTTGGGTGTCCTATGTACATCCATATTCCAAAAGAAAAGAGAACCAAGTTGGACCCTTCTGGTAAGAAGGGAATATTTGTTGGCTATTGTGAATAATCCAAAGCCTTCAGAATTTACATTCCAGGTTTTCATCACATAGAAATAAGTAGAGATGTAACATTTGATGAAGAAGCAGCTCTCAAGAAATCCAGAAAGTGCCAACTTGAAGAATTCTATGAAGAAGATACTTCTCCCAAAATCACAGAGGCTTTGCCCATTCCTGAAGATGATTCTCCAGAGGATCATGACATGTTGGAACCACAAGAGCCTCCTATTTCAGACTTATCTAAGAAAAGAAGGCCAGCATGGGCTAGAGATATTATTGAAGGGGCTGAAAGATATGGAGCTCCTGAAGGCTCCACTAGAGAAAGAAAGAAACCAAAACTAGTGTCCAACTATATGGCCTTGATGTCTGATCTTGTGGATCAACTACCTTCTAGTTATGAAGAAGCAGCTCAGAAGAAAGAATGGGTAGAAGCAATGACAGAGGAATATTAGTCAATAATGAAAAATGATGTTTGGGATATAGTTCCCAAACCAAAAGATAAAAGTGTGGTTTCTTCCAAATGGATCTTCAAAATAAAACATGCTGTGGATGGAAGCATTGAAAAATACAAGGCAAGGTTTGTAGCCAGAGGATTCTCTCAGAAAGAGGGAATTGACTATGAAGAAACATTTGCACCAGTTGCTAGGTATACTTCAATTAGAACTATCATGGCACTTACATCCATGATGAAATGGAAATTGCACCAAATGGATGTTAAGACAGCTTTTATGAATGGTGTAATTGAAGAAGAAGTATACATAGAACAACCACAAGGATTTGAGGTCAAGGACGGAAGGACCCATGTATGCAAACTGAAAAAGGCATTATATGATTTGAAGCAAGCTCCCAGGGCTTGGTACGGAAGGATTGACAATTTCTTAACAAGCATGGGCTTTACCAAAAGTAAAGCTGATCCCAATCTTTATCTCAAAGTGATGGATGATGAACCAGTTATATTGTTGTTATATGTAGATGATCTATTCCTAACTGGAAATGAGAAACAAATTGTTGAAAGCAAGAAGAAGCTTTCTTCAGAATTCGAGATGAAATATCTCGGATTAATGCACTACTTCCTAGGCTTAGAAGTATGGCAAGAACCAAAAGGAATCTTTCTAAATCAAGGTAAGTATACTGTGGAGATTCTCAAAATATTTGATATGTTGGAATGTAAAGCCATGGCCACTCCCATGGACTCCAACTTGAAATTATTAGTTAATGATTCATCAGAATTAGTGGACATAACTCTATATAGACAAATCATTGGATCATTGATGTATTTAACAAATACTAGGCCTGATATATGCTTTGTTGTAAATACCCTAAGTCAGTATCTAGTAGAGCCTAGAAAGGTTCACTTAATAGCTGCAAAGCATGTAATGAGGTACCTAAAAGGTACATTATATTTTGGCCTATATTATCTCGGAGATCATGAACTCAAGTTACATGGTTACTCAGATTCTGACTGGGTAGGTAGTGTCTCAGATAGAAAAAGTACTTCAGGTGGATGTTATGGTCTTGGATCTGCTATGATCTCATTGTTCAGCAAGAAACAATCTAGTGTGGCCCTCAGTACTACTGAAGCAGAATATATAGCTGCCTGCTCTACCAGCTGTGAAGCAGTATGGCTTCGGAAACTTCTATCTGGAGTGTTTGACTTAGAAATGGATCCCACTTTGATTATGTGTGATAATCAAAGCTGCATCAAGATGACTGAAAATCCTGTGTTTCACGATAAGTCAAAACACATAGAGATCCGATACTTTTATATACAAGATATGGTGCAGAGAGGAGCTATCAAGCTTGAGTATATAAGCACTGAGGATCAAATTGCTAATATCTTGACCAAACCGCTGTCTCGAGTAAAGTTTGAACACTTCCGAGACAAGCTTGGTGTAGTTCAAAAGGACCCTCCTCGAAAGGGGGAGTAGCATAGTATCTGATAACAAGTCTGTCTCGTCAATGATGAGGTTACCTATTTATTGCACCTAGTTACTTAGAATTATTTAGATTTAGGAATCTTATATTTTTCTTTTGATGATAGATGCATACATGCTTTTGATGTCAGATATACATGCTTTTGATGATAGATGTATACATGCTTTTGATGATAGATGTTATGCATGAGGATACATGTTTTGTTATACATGTTTTTATGATGAGGATACATGTTTTGTTATACATGTTTTGATGATGAGGATACATGTTTTGTTATACATGTTTTGACGATGAGGATACATGTTTTGTTATACATGTTTTGACGATGAGGATACATGTTTTGTTATACATGTTTTGATGATGAGGATACATATTTTGTTATACATGTTTTGATGATGAGGATACATGATTGACACATGTTTTGATGAAGTTCTTGGTGAACATGTGAGGGGATTGGATCATCCCTGGACTTCAGTCTGAAAGAAGAGCCATAGACGTATGTCTTCGAGAATGAAGTTCTTGGTGAACATGTGAAGGGATTGGATCATCCCTGGACTTCAGTCCGAAAGAAGAGCCATAGACGTATGTCTTCGAGAATGAAGTTCTTGGTGAACATGTGAAGGGATTGGATCATCCCTGGACTTCAGTCTGAAAGAGGAGCCATAGACGTATGTCTTCGAGAATGAAGTTCTTGGTGAACATGTGAGGGGATTGGATCATCCCTGGACTTCAGTTCGAAAGAAGAGCCGTAGACGTATGTCTTCGAGAATGAAGTCCTTGGTGGACAGTTGAGGATTAAGTCATCCTTGGACGTGGTCCTAAATGTACGGTTGAGGATTAAGTCATCCTTGGACGTGGTCCTAAATGTATGGTGGAGGATTAAGTCATCCTTGGACGTGGTCCTAAATGTACGGTGGAGGATTAAGTCATCCTTGGACGTGGTCCTAAATGTACAGTGGAGGATTAATTCATCCTTGGACGTGGTCCTAAATGTACGGTGGAGGATTAAGTCATCCTTGGACGTAGTCCTAAATGTATGGTAAGGATTGGATCATCCTTGGACTTTGGTCCTGTGAACTGAGTCGTAGACATGAGGACTTTGAGAATTGATAGTACTGGATCGTCCCTGGACTTCGGTTCAAAAGGTACATGACAGGACCGGATCGTCCCTGGACTTCGGTTCAAAAGGTACATGATAGGACTGGATCATCCCTGGACTTTGGTTCAAAAGGTACATGATAGGATTGCATCATCCTTGGACATAGGTCCTAAAGAGAACTGGATTGATCGTGTGATGACGATGCTGTTGATCGTGTGATGATGATGCTGATGATCGTGTGATGATGATGCTGATGATCGTATGATGATGATATGACGATGCTGATGATGATGCTGATGATCGTGTGATGACGATGCTAATGATCATATGATGATGATGATGATCGTGTGATGACGATGCTGATGATCGTATGATGACGATATGACGATGCTGATGATCGTGTGATGACGATGCTAATGATCATATGATGACGGTGCTGATCGTGTGATGACGATGCTGATGACGATGCTGATGATCGTGTGATGACGATGCTGATGATTGAGTACTATCAACTCTGATGATGTTGATGTTCCAGTAACTAGTCAAGTTACTGATGATGATGAATTGAAGAAAGCTTCCGATGATATATAGATGATGTAGTAAATGACTCCCTGCTCCTGCAGATGTTGTTATAATATCCTTCTCGTTAAGGGGGAGTGTTGAATATTGTAACTTCTAAGAATATTATATTTGTACATTATTTATTCTGGAGATGTTCCATCCCTCCGAGGTGATTCTATTATGTATCCGGAGATGTTTATTCCTCCGAGGAGTTGTGGTATCTAGCGTTATTAGACCCACCATGTGGGGGTCGGCCCTGAGTTTATGTTTTAGGGGTTATTAGACTTCTCCAGAAGAGGTTGGCCCCATTAGGTATTTTTGGTGGTCAGGAGTGAATATAAATAGAGGAGGTGAACTCCTCATTAGATCACTCACTCACTTGTGAAAAGAGGCGCACTTGTCTGGGAGATCTGTTAAGGAGGAGAAGGAGGGAGCACATCTTGTATTTTGGTTGATCATCTTATTCAGGAAAGCTTTGTTGGGTTTTCTACCCCATGAGGGTTTCCCAGGGTAAATACTGTGTCTATCTTGTGATTATGCTTCTTTCAGTGATCTTGCTAGTCTATTTGGTTTAAACTTAACATGACGCATTATGTTTTGGAGGTTCAAACATTGTTCTACAGGGATATGTTGATGCAGATATGGCAGGTGACAAGGATAGTAGGAGGAGCACCACAGGGTATGTGTTTACTGTAGGTGGAACATCAGTAAGCTGGATTTTGAAACTACAAAAGGTTGTTGCACTTTCAACAATAGAAGCAGAGTATGTTGCCATTATAGAGGCTAGTAAAGAGATGATTTGGTTGCAGAGGTTTATGGAGGAAGTGGGTAAGAAGCAGAAGGATAACAGACTGTATAGTGATAGCCAGAGTGCCATTCACCTTGCAAAGAACTTAGCATTCCATTCCAGGACTAAACATATACAGCTCAAGTACCATTTCATATGCTCTGTTCTGGAAGATGAACTGTTAAAGCTGGAAAAGATACATACTAGCCAGAATCCTGTAGACATGTTCACAAAGGTAGTGACCAGAGAGAAACTGAGTTCGTGCTCGGTTTCAGTTGGCCTTCTAGCATGAAGGTGAAGAGGAGAAATTTTCCAAGTCCAATTCCAGCAAGTGCAGCAGTGGTGGAGTTGCTGTGATCAGTCTCCAAGTGGGAGATTGTTGGTTGTGGAGCCAGATCTTCTAGTCTCATAGATGATATTGTATCAGCCGTGTTTGTACCCCAGTTTTATATGATATGTAGGTGGACTGTACACTCACCCCAGCGGGGGGGTGTGGGGAGGCATCGCCCCCCCATGGGGTTCCAGGGGGGACCGGGGGCCAGCAGTCCCCCGGTGGGGGTTCGGGGGCAGCGCCCCTAAAGAAAATTTTTGGGGCTGTTTTCTCCAGCTGTTTTGCGGGCCCATGGTTTTGGGTATCCCGTGGTATTTTTCCATTGTATTTCCCTTATAAATAAAGACATTGTAATATGGCTAGAGAAGATGATGTATTAGGTTTTATGCAATGTAAAGATCTCTCAGATCAGGAGAGAGACTGCAAAAGGAGAGAAGAGGAAGTGCAGCAGTTGTGCTGCAGGTTGTTTCCCTTCACCTTGTTGGACGATAATAATAATAAGGACTGGAAAATTCAGTGTGGACGTAGCCCAAGTTGGGTGAACGACGATATATCTGTGTCCCTCTTGTAATGTGTATGTGTGATTATATTTGCATTTCTGTTTATTGTTATTGCTCTGCAATCCTGTTTTTCTAACAAAACAAATCGTCAACTCCCCCCACGTTGTAACGTCACAGCGCAACTCGGCTGCAGTGTACCACGAGCGCGATATCTCCTCCAAATTATGGACAAAAGCATGAACCCACTCATCTCTGGGTCGCCCTACCCACAACCGTTTGCACTCCATCACATGATCACTGGGATCAGTCCGGCCATCATACTTGCCAGTGTGATAAACCTCAGTATCGCCGAACCGAACCATCACCAACCTTCGACACTGTGACCAACTCTTAATGAATTTATTATGTGTCACCCACCAGTGTGCTAGGACAGCCTTCAGCACTTTCTCCAATGTCAACAATCGCTGTGGTTCTGAGACGCGGTCTTCAAATTCTACTAAAAAGGAGTTAAGGCCAAGAAACCCCTCATAGACAGGCAATGTGATCGGCTCGATCGCAACCTGACATAAGGATTGCGTAACTAAGCCACATTTTCGGAATGGTACTTCATGCATTCGGTTCTGCCAGTGTTCCAATGCATCATCAGAGTTGGAAGACGTAGAGCTCTCGCTATGCCACTCCAACTCACCGTGGACAGTGGGATGAATATAATCTTCTGAAATGTTGAATGCGTGGTCCCATCCAACAGTGTCATCAGCTCTTACATGTTCAACATATCGGCGTCCTTCAGCCAGATCCAATGGGGCTATGACTCTGAAATCACGATTCTCAAAGGTCATCATGCACTTCTTGAAGTTGATTATAGCTCCACTATCATTAGCCCATCCAATCCCCAATAGAGCGGGATAGGAGCTTCCTCCCTCAACTACTTCAATAACATCGAAGTCAGTGTAAGTCTTCATACCCTCAATATTGATCATGAGCCGCGGAACTCGTCCAATGGGTGTTACCTTCGCATGGTTAGCTAACCGGAGCTGCACAGGGGACCATCTCAATGGGGGACTTACCATATTCTGCCACGCCTGCTTGGTTAATATGTTAAAATCCAAACCAAGATCAAGAATCACAGAGTCAACATCATATTCACCAATCTTAATATTCATTCGCATCTCCTTTCCAGTCTTCCATCGCTATAGATAGTTTACTGCTGACTCCTGCCATCCTTTCAGAAATCGTTGCAACCATCCCTCAATCTCAACCAGGGCAGAAGGGTCTCGGGTCAATGACAGACAACTTTCAAGGAAATTTTGCAATGTCCCCGGTGGTGGTGGTTGATCAACATCTGATGTAGTATCAAAGACAGGTGGCATATCGCAAACAACAACCTTACCGTGGTCTTTCTCCAAAGTGAGACGTGCCTCCAGGAATGTCTCTCACTCCGTATCAATGTAGAAGGGTATCGTATTCTGACCAGCCAATCAAATCAATGGTCGTGAACCATCTTCCCCAGTCATCTTGCCTCCACGCGTGACAACAGCCACACGAAGCATCTTGTGGTCGCAGTTCTGCAGAAATGGTCGCAATATTTGCACCCTGCGTCTGGTTCTGCTACAGATTCCCTGGTTGATTGATATTTTGATTGGCATTCAGTGGTGGTCATGGGGGCTGGTTCTATACTGGTTGCTGTACCGGGTTCTGTATCGATTGCTATGGTTGGGCCTGATTCTGTAGCTACGGAGTGTTCCCAGCCTGCCATCATGCAATCAACTGTGGACAATTCTCAACCATATGATCATTACCAAAAAAAAATGGACACTGATTCTGTAGCAGTGGGTAGTCATGCTGATAATGCCCCCATACCGCACAGTGGTAACATTGAACAGGTCCACAACCACCTCGGCCTCCTCCTCCACAACCAAATCTACCACCGCATCTGCCCCTATAGCCTCCCCAGTAGCCAGCTTGTTGTTGGTATTGTTGATGCATTGGTGCTGCTGGAATCCCTTGCCCTTGTGGTGCATACTGCGGTTGCTGTACGTATTGTGGCTATGGGGGAGTAGTTTGCATCGGGGTGTATTATGGCATGAACTGTTGTGGTTGTTGTTGCTATGGTGCAAATTGCATCTGCGGCTGCGGTAGCGACTGGGCTACCTGTGGTTGCATTTGTGGTTATTGCACTGCGCGTTGATCATCCTTGACGTAGAATGCATTGCACATCCTCTCCTGTAGCAACCCATATGCACGGCAATACTTGTCATCATGACCCATTGACTTGCAAAATGTGCAGTAAAGATTTCGTGGGGTTGTGACCATTTTCTGCATATACGGGCAATTATCGTGACTGTGCCCAAACACGTGACAAACACAACACCATGGCATACTGCCGCCATTCAATGGGTTTGGCGCACCTGAAACTAAATAATTATGGAAATATGGACAATTGTCCTTCGTATGTCCTTCTCTTCAGCATCGCGTACACCATACTTCATCATGCTATTCCTTGTTCTTCTTCAAATATTGCAACTGTATAGTGAGGTTAGCGAGCTGTGCCTGTATCTGCGACATCATAGTTGCATTATCTCTAATCGGTGATGCTTCCAATCGCATTGCAATCTCTAGAGCTTCACTAGGCATCGATATGTTTTGCTGCATCAGTGGTAGCTGAATGTGGGGTAACAGTGCTGCAATGAACCATTCTTTATGTTGGACAGCACTCATATCAAAACTAACCTTTGTCATCAGCGTCTTGAATCGCTGGTCGAAATCCCATACCATCTCATTGGGATACTGCTTAATTTCCTTCAATTCGGTAATATATTGAGCCTCTGACTTAGGCCATCTAAATTCAACAATTAGTCCATTCCGAATCTCATCTAGTGACTTCTCTGGGGCCCCCATAAGGACTAGAATAAATTTCATGAACCAATCTAATGCACGACCTCGCAGAGTCGTGGCTAACTATCCTTTCTTAACATCGGCACCAGTGATCTGCTTCATGGTCCAGACCGCTTCACATAAAAACAATTACTATTCTGGGTTGTCTGTCGCACTTCCATGGAACAATGGTAACTTAGCATCATCGCTCACCATTTTGGGCTTCCTTCCTCCTGTCGTTGTGCTACTACCAATTAACTTCTGCGGAATTGACGAACTTAGCGGTGTCGAAGTATTATTCCTTTCTAGTTGAGAGTCAGTGAGCGTAGGTGTGGGTACACTGGTGCCAGGGTTTGGTCCTACCTCTATCCTGGGCATAGCCTGGTTATCCCTGTTAGGACTATGAGATCGCTTCGTCCCGTGTGGTCTTCCTTCGTGGTTTCGCAGTTCGATCGCAGTAGGACCTTCTCCCGTCCTCTGCCTCTTCTCCTATCGAAACCTTGCTCCTCCCCTCATAAGACCACTTTCTTCCTTGGCGTCGCTCACAGTCTCCTCATGGTCTGCACCCATCTACCCCTTACCATTCCATGTATTGTTCCCCAGCAGTCGTGGTACCCATGGCCTCCACCCACTAGGCTGTCTATTGATCAAGGTGCATCTTTAATATACCTTTTTCGCAGATTAGCATCTTAATCAATAATTGAAACAACAACAGAAACCTTCCCCTCGGTCCTCGAAAGAAGTATCTTTCAGCTTCACTATAGGATTTCTTTGTGTCGACCGCAAATTCAGTGATATATCCTACCAGGATGCTATCGAGCCAAACTTCAACAGCCTGCGATGCCTTATTATCAACTTCCTGCAGCTCCTGAATCAACTCCGGGGTCTAAGCCATCAGTTCACCACCCTGGAAGTTCCTCTTCTGGAAGGTCAGCTTTGACAACCATTCGTATAGAATAACCGGGAACTCAAAGAAAAACCATTCATGCGAACCATCGTGAATATATCTTCCCAGCCAGTGATCTACTATCAGTCATGTGTTCCGACTTTCTTCTTCAGCAAACTCCTGCAATTTTTGATCGAACCATTTCTGTATCTCTGGCTTCGTCGAATTCCACAACATGACCTCCTTCTACTCTGTACATGGTCCCGACAATGAAACCATTTGTTGAACAACGCGACCTCAGTCAACAAGAGTTCACCTCACTATCAACGCATACTACAGTTTCCCTGGACACCGGCTCGGGTAGGTTTGAGCCCACCCAGCAACACCCGCAGAGTGGATGAGGTCTCACCCGAGGCATCCAGGAAGAGCAAACGGAACCATGTTTCTGCCGAGGGAGGAGGAGAGTTGTGGCTGCATGGACTGACTCTATTGTGGTACTTTAACCAGAAACATTAAACATTCGACAAGGAGTTATAACATATCACTTCATCGCAGCATTCAAGGAGTTTATACCATTTACTTCATTGCAGCATTTATCATCACATTCTACATAGAACATACTACTTAATCACAACATTTATCGTCAAGGCCACAATAAGTAGACATTGCATTAAAAAATATTCATACATCGCAACATTGCACAAAGCTTGTACCAAAACATCATTATATTACTACCATGAAGATACACCAGCAAAAACACGGATCTCGCATCCAATTTGTCTTCTTCATCTCATGCATGCCTTCTCTCTCTAACACTTACAACTCTCATGTATTTATAGGATTTTTCCCTTACAATATTTGTCCACTTACAACTGACTCCCTAACCGACACTATGGACAATTGACCCAATATCTAACTGACTTGGTCCAAATGACCCCAAAAACCCACATACCACGGTATACTGATTCACTATTACATAATGTATGGTCCAAGTGACCCAAAACCCGCCAACTGCGGTATCCTTTGGCACAAAATACTCCTTTCACGTCCTCCTCTGGCGTGTCATGGTGTCAGCAGTACCACAATCTTTCCCCATCAAACCGCCTGCCAACAGCCTTTTCCAAATCAATTAGCAATCCTGAGAAGGTATAAATCATTATTGTTTCATTTAAATTATGCCGAATATTGTTATGGTTACGAATCCTGACCCTTGGTTTATGCTAACATTTGTGAGTTCAATTAGTCAAAATCTGAAACACAGGTGTATCAGCCAATTGGCACCAGCTGTTACTCTTCCAGGTCTAATTTCTCATACTTCAAGGAATAGCACATCCTCCACGTGAGCTGTAACAGATCCTCACTGTAACAGATTCTATTGAAATAGAACCTAGCTGTGACAGACAGGTTGCATTCCAGTTGCTGAGTCTGTTGATCCATTAATTATAAGAGCAAAAACATCCTTCACAATTAACAACCTTGTTTAATATGGTTGTATCAGTTAGTTGTAACTCCACAGCATGAAGATCATAGATCTTCATTGCTGCACAATTATAGTGGATCTGAAACTGTATTTTCCTTGTATAAATTCCAGAAGGCTCTCATAGCCCGGGGTTGGACAATTACCATTTTATAGAAGTTGTAACAGAGCACTGATACTGTCAATTTCCATCATTAATATAAGAGCAGAGTTCTTCATTTATGTGTCTTAATTTTTTGTGATTCTCGGCATCTCTGTGAGAAGGCCAGGGCCCGCCTTCTCACAGAGATAGCCGGTTTAAGTAGGTAGAATAATTTAGCTTTACTTCTATTGTGTGGTGTGGAATTATTGCAGATGTTAGGGGTAGATGCAACAGAGAATTAGCTTTCCTTTTGGTAGTTCATAATTGCATCTTGAATAGTTGTAGCAGATTGGTGTGACAGTCGACTGTGTAGGATAATTCATTTAATGCATGTGTGTTTGAATCAGCTATAACAACCAAGCTCAATTCCAATATCTTTCAGTTGTTTATGCTTTCTAGGATTTCCAGTAATTATTAGTTAGAGTCCAAGCTTAGAATTTGGTTATTGTTGTATCTTCAATTGATTTAAAGTAGGCAGATTAGGATTGAGTAACAATAGCTGTTGGATGGATCATTTCTATAAAGATCAATTATTGGTAGTTTGATAATTATAGGATTTAACTTCTTCCAAAATCAATCTGGTTTATTTCTATTCTCAATTTTATAACTGCTGGGTGATTTCTGTAGGAAGGTAGTTTCAATCAAATCCTTAGATGTGTGAATTAGCTTAGTTTGCTTTCCGGAGTGAGTTTGGCTCAATAGATTGGTAGGATCATTATCTACATTTAGTAAATCAACTGCTTGACATGTTTATGCACAGATTATGCTCATTACCATTGAAACATAAGACCTCCCTGGGTTTGACAATTTATATTGACCATCCTATGTGTTAGCTTTAATTAACTGACATATAGAGTGACCAACATTTTGGCGCTGTTGTCGGGGATGGTAATAGATAGACAGAGTTAGTAGTTGGTTTCACTTGATTTTATTTTAGTTCAATTATTTACAGCATGCATGAATACAAGAAAAACAAATTGGGAACCCCCTTTGAATACTAACATTGCAGGTGGAAGAGGTCGAGGTCATAATGTAGGTTAGGGAAGACACACATACATCGATGAGATAATTGCTAGAGCTGATTCTTCCACTAGACCACCGTGGAACTCTACAGGCAGGGGAAATTCTGTTCCTCCCAATCTTGCACATTCAGCATCCACAGTGGAGAATACAACGGGACCTTCAACTCCTGTTGTAGAAAGTAAACCTCCTGAAGATAAGGGAAGCGCTGTAGGTGCACCAAATAGAGAGGATATTTATCATATTGACGGAACCAAAGTTACCAAAGAGGTGTGGTTGGAGACTCGACGAATAGCAAAGGAAGAGAGAAGGTGATAAGAAGAGAGGAGAAGAGAGGAAGAAGCTAAAGCAGAGGAAGAACGCATAAATGAAGCTGTTGAATTTTGGACTAGAACCATGGCTGGTAGAGAATAGGAGGGTGAGAACGAACATGGGAATAACCAAGAGGAAGAAGGAGAAAATAATCAGCCTCGTAATATTGTGGCTACATTAGAATTCCCTATCCTCCAGACACCTAGAGCAGCTCCTATGAAGAATATCTCACCATCAATTTTCCCGAATTTTCATGGTAAGTCCTCTGAGGATTATGATGAGTTTCTTTTCGAGTTTGATATCCTGTGTTGTAGCTATGATTACACCTCTAGTGCTCAGAAGCTGAAGTTATTCCCAGCCACCTTGAAGGGAAATGCTCTACGCTGGTTCATGAGTCTGGGTTGTGAGACCATTACTACTTGGCACCAAATGAAAAACACCTTCCTTTCTAAGTACCAAGAATATTGCAGAACTAGGGATAGAAAAGAGGAGCTGTTTAAAATGGTTCAGAAGGATGAAGAAAGTTTGGAAGACTTTGTGGAAAGATTGCTGTACAATTTACAAAGATCTGGTCATGCTGAGATTGGCAAGGATGTGCTCAAGATTATCTTACTAAGAGGAATTAGAGAAGATTGCCTTGATATGTTAAATCTGTTGGGAAAAGGCAATGTCTCGAAAGAACCTTTTGAAAATATTGTTGAATTATGTCGAAGGTACTCCAGGGGATCCTTTAGAACTAGCAAACGAGACAAAGACCGAGACCAGGATGTCTTCACTAGGACTCAGAAGTCAACTAGTGGAGGAGCCACTCAAGCAGAAATAGGCAACTTACTGGAGAATTTTAAAATAGACATGATGAGCTCCATTTTCTCAGAGTTAGATGTCATGAGAGCAAAGCAGAAGCAAGTAGTAGAAGATATTACACTTGGTGTATTCTGCCCTAGATGTAGGAAAACGCACCCACTGAAGGAATGCCCGTTGTACAATGTAGAGGTATGTAGGATATGTGAACTCGAGCATGATACTAAGGAATGTCCTTCCTTACCTAAGGTCAAAGCAGTCCTATAGGAATCTATTCCAAATGTGGAGCCAACATACTTCATGGCACAAAAGAAACCATGGCAGCCTCAAAATCAAGGTATGAATATAGACCCAATATTTTTTCTGAATAATATGAATGGAATGAACAATATGCATAATATGAATACACAATTCCCTTCACATTATTCTAACACCAGTGGCATCCATCTCAGAACCCAATGCAAAATCCTAATTCATGGACATCATGGTCACAACAGTCAAACCATCCTCCTTGGAATTCCAACTGGAGAAATTCTTACCAAGGAAATAAATTTCCCCATCACCAGACTCAGTATCAATAGTACCCTCCTCAACAGTATTAGCATCAGCAGTATCAACACCAACAATATTAGCAACCACGACTCCCTTTCCAAAACAATGCCACACCTATGAATGCACCACTTCGACCACAACTGCCTGCACAACCTAACCTGAACCCAAACAATAAAGTAGTCCATCAATTTGAGACTGCCAACATGCCTGCGTATTCCATCACTCAGATTCCCTGCAATGATATACAATTACGATCAGGGAGGGTGGTGGAACCTATTATCATTGAGGATGTTTCATCCCCAGTGATTGAAACTGGAGTAAATTAGCACTATGAGAACATGGTTAATTCAGCAAACCCCATCATTGAGGATGCTGATACTCCTACTGAAATAGTAGCTGAAACTCAGAAAGTAACATAGGATGTGTCACAACCTACACAGTTGAATAAAGAACCACCATACCCTAAATGATTGGCCCTGCAGAAAATAGTGGAACAACCCTGATTTGATCTCGTGGGAGAACTAAAAAATTTGTATGTTAAAATTCCACTATTACAGTCCCTTCATGATGTGCCCATTTATGACAAGACTGTTAAATATTTATGTGTCAAGAAACCAGGAAGAAGGCCCAGGGATCCCCCCACTGTCCACATGTTGGGAAAGCTTTCAGAATTAATAATGGGGAAGGCCCCTGTGGCAAAATACGATGACCCTGGGAACCCGACTGTTACAGTTCACATAGTGAACACACAAATTCCAAATGTCTTAGTGGATTTAGGCGCAGCTATTAACGTTATGACCATAGAAACTGTGAATAAATTGGGACTCACTAATCTTCGGCCAACCCCTACCATTTTGTAACTTGCCGATAGATCAACGATCAAGCCTGAAGGGATCCTAGATGACCTCATGATCTCAGTCGATTTGTCGGAATACCCTGTGTATTTCTTGGTTTTACAGCCGAAATACCAGTTGGGGGGACACTGACTGATCCTGGGAAGACTGTGGTTGGCCACAAAAGATGCCTGTATCAGCTGTCAGTCAGGATCTATATGCATCTGTACCCTCCATCTCGACCAAGCACAGAAGCTGAGACTCCATTATGGGCAGATTTGGATGAGGAAGAGTGTGTGCAGCCATTACTAACCATAGGGAGAGCCTTAACGTTTAAAGATGAAACAGAGGATGATGCCATTAATAGTTTCATCAGTGAGCCCCTGTTAGTCAATAAAAATGTCGATCAGATCTTGGACAGTACTCTAGCTGCAATAGAACAAGAAAAGCTTACAGAAGAAACTCTAATCGGTGATGATAGTATAATTCCAGTACTTAAGAATTTGAAGAGTGTTTTAGTAGAAATTGGGCCAGGAAAAACATTGAATATCAATCCTAATATGGCACCTAGTGAGTTGGAACAGCTAGTCACTCTGTTGAAATAGCGTAGGGGAGATTTCGCTTGGGAGTACACAGATATGAAAGGAATTCCTTCTCATCTGTGCACCCATCACATTTATATTAAGAGCGACTCCAGGCCTGTATGTCAACCACAATGAAGGATGAACCCGAACCTAAGGGACATAGTGAAAGAAGAAATCCAAAAAATTTTGGAAGCAGGATTTATATACCCAATTTCAAACAGTGAGTGGGTTTCTCCACTTGTGATTATGCCAAAGAAGAATGGGAAATGGAGGGTCTGCGTGGATTATAGAGAATTGAATAAAGCAACGCAGAAGGACCATTTCTCCTTACCTTTCATTGATCAGGTCCTTGATACCTTGTCTGGGAAAAAGTATTTCTCCTTTCTAGATGGATTTAGTGGCTATAACCAGACCCAGATTCCTCCAGAAGATCAGGACAAAACCACTTTCACCTTCCCTTGGGGAACTTTTTCCTATCAAGTACTTCCTTTTGGGTTGTTCAACGCACCAGCTACATTTCAGAGAGAAGTGATTGGAATCTTTTTGGAAATGGTGAATGATTGCATGGAAATTTTTATGGATGACTTTACTCCATATGGTGATAGTTATGAAGAAGAACTGAAAAATTTAGAAAAGGTTTTGAAACGTTGTGAACAAATCCAACTCTCTTTAAGCACTGAAAAGTGCCACATGATGATGAGTGAAGGCATAGTGCTGGGGCACTTCATCTCTTCTGATGGTATCCAGGTAGATCCATCCAAAATCAAGGTAATTGAAAATATACCAACTCTTAGAACATAGAAGGATGTACATAGCTTCTTGGGGCATGCTGGCTATTACAGAAGGTTCATAGAAATTTTTTCCAAACTAGCTTTTCCTTTGTTCACCCTGTTGATGAAGGATACACAGTTTGTTTGGAATGATGCATGCCAAACAACATTTATTGAGCTAAAGAGAAGGTTGTCTACAACACCCATCTTACGAGGGCCCAATTGGGCTCTGCCTTTTCACATTTCTTTAGGTGCTTCAGATACTACCATTGGAGCAGTTTTGGGACAATAGGAAGGTAATGCTCCTTATGCCATTTACTACATTAGTAAAAATTTGTCTCCTGCCGAACTAAATTAGACTGTCACAGAAAAAGAATTTCTTGCCATTGTTTATGCCATCAACAAATTTAGACATTATATTACTGGATATTCTACTTTTGTGCACACTGATCATTCTGCTATCAAGTATTTAATGAATAAACTGATCACGAATGCTAGAGTTACTAGATGGCTATTACTGTTACAAGAATTTGATATCACAATTATTGATAGACCAGGAAAGGAAAATGTTGTTGTAGATTTTTTATCTCCACTTACTAACAGTGATGACAATTTACGAGTCGAAGATTCCTTCCCTGACGAACATTTGTTTGCAGTATTAGCTCATTCCCCATGGTATGCAGATATTGCTAACTTTTTCGCTGCAGGTAAGCTTCCAGTACATCTGTCAAAGAGAGAAAAATGGAAGATCATACAACAGAGATCTAGGTACTGCTGGATTGATGGCCATCTTTTCTACACAGGGCTTGATTTAGAGATCAGAAGATGTGTTAGGGAAGATGAAATCTTTAGCATTCTTAAAGCTTGACATGATGAGCCCTGTGGGGGACATTTTGCTGACAAAAGGACAGGTCATAAAGTTTTGAGAATGGGCTATTTCTGGCCTACATTGTTCAGGGATGCAAAGAAGTATGTTCAGGCATGTGATAGCTGCCACGGGATGGGCCAATCCAATAGATTAGATGAGATGCCTTTGCAGCCACAACTTGTGGTTGAACCATTTGATAGGTGGGCTCTAGATTTTGTAGGGCCTATCAACCCTCCCTCAAAGCAGAAAGTTCACATCTTGGTTTGCACATATTACATGACCAAATGGGTAGAAGCTGTAGCCTTGGTTAAGGCCAATGATCAGGCTGTGATTGATTTCTTGTATGAAGATATTTTTACTCGGTTCGGAGTACCTAAGGAGATCATTACAGATGGTGGACCACAGTTTGTGTCTCACAAGCTGGAATCACTATTACATAAATTTCATATTCAGCACATAATAACCTCGCCATATCATCCATAGGCCAATGGCCAAGTGGAGAGCACAAACAAGGTTATCGAGGCCATTCTGACAAAAACAGTGAAGAGCCATCATAAAGATTGGGTTGAAAGGCTTCCAGAGGCACTATGGGCCCATCGTACTACGTGGCGTAACACCACTGGATTTTCACCATATGATTTAGTGTATGGTAAGAACGTTGTTTTTCCAATTGAATTTGAAATCAGAACCTTGAAAACAGCTGTGGAAGCAAACCTGGATTTATCAGAGGCACAGAGGAGCTGACTGAATCAGCGCAATGAATTGGATGAGAAGCACACAACTGCAGTACATCATACAGCTTTAACCAAACACCAGCGCTCTAAGTGGCATGATCGATTTATAAAGAAGAAAGTCTTCCAAGAGGGGGACCGGGCCCTGTTGTATGATTCACGGTTTAAGAGGGACTTTAAAGGCAAATTGTGCACCTGTTGGTTGGGACCCTATCAGATAGATCGGGTATTTGATAATGGAACAGTCCGGTTGATCACCATTGATGAAAACAAAGTACCATTATTCGCAAATGGTCATCGGCTGCTACTGTATCACAAGCCGATCTCAAGGGAAGCGTTCATTTCATAGGTTGTAGGTGATCCAGAGTATCAGTTAACTCCAGGGCAGGGATCTTTCTCAAACCCTGTGAATTTCTAAAAACTGCAATTTCCATACATATTTTGTACATAAATAATTGGTTTTTCTTTCATTTTGTATTTGATCTATTTTTACTTTTTTGCACTTGATCGGTTTGTTTTGAAGAACTGTGTGAAGGAACTAATTGGAAGAACAACAGTCATGACCGGGCCAGATGATTGCAGATACCCCAGATTGTTTCCTGATTTAATAAAGCTCTCTGAAAAAGATGGATGATTCATAGTCTTCCACAGCTAGCTAAAATTTGCTTGTTACTTCATTCTGACATAGCTGCGACTCCTTGCCTTGCTCATTCTTCCTATTTTTGCAGCTATGACTCCGCCATTTTCCCTTTACTTCACTTTTCCACGGCTGTGACTCCGCCACTTTTTCCCGTTCTGCCAAATGCAGCAGCTGCAACTCCGTTGTTTTTGCTCACCTTTCTAAGTTTGGCAGCTACTACTCTGCTATTTCCGTTTCATTTTTACCCCTTTCCAGCAGCTGTGACTCTGCTACCTTTGTCCATTCCGCTAAATCTAGCAGCTGCGACTGTACTACCTTTTCCCATTCCACTAAAACTAGCAGCTGCGACTCCGCTACCTTTGCCCATTCCACTAAATCTAGCAGCTGCAACTCCGCTATCCTTGATTATTTTGCTAAATCTAGCAGCTGCGACTCCGTTATTTCCACTTCATTTCCACTCCTTCCATACAGCTGTGACTCCGCCATTTTTTTCTTATTTTTCTAAGTCTAGCAGCTGTGACTCCTCCAGTTGTATGCTCTCCGATTTTTGATTCCAATAATGATTTAATTGGGCATCAGTTTCAGTTGCTTGCTTCATCAATCCAATCGCAGTCTGTGGTACCTATCAGCTCGCATGGCGTGGCCACATCACTTCAGCACATGCGCATTTATGCTTATTTTTAATGACGGAGATGATGAAGGCGGGCTATGATGGTTGGCGTTCCATGATGACTAACTCATGGACGGATGCATAGCACGAAGGTATGGATTCTAACTATAATCATGATTAGGCATCTATTGGCATCGCAAATAATAATGGTTATGTCTATCATTCCTTCCTGCCATTTATCCCGGTGGAAATTATGTTTAAAGCCACTACCCGTACTCCTGATCATGACTATCATTCTATTTGATTCGTGCAACAAACGAGCCATAAATCTTACTTCGAAACTAGCGCTGCCACCTTTCCAACATGGCTCAATTCAACTCTTGACTATCCGTCAACCGTGCCCGCATGCAGACAGTTCGATAGTTGGAGCTGTGACTGGCACATTTGTTACAACTTCTTGCAGAAGTCTAGTAATATGGGTATTCTTGTGAGGTATGAACCTCTAACAGTAGAATCCCTGTACCGAAACATAGATGTCTTTGTCATTTTTCAAGAAGCGGGATGGACGACTTATTTTCAATGCCTGAGTGGTTTTCATGAGGAAACGACCCTTGAATTTGCTCAAAATTTGACGAACACTCATTCAGAGGTTTGAGGAATAAGGGTAGATGTTTCAGAGGTAATTCTGGCGGAAGTAACAGGACTTCCCAGAGTTGGGCGATGTTGGTTTAGTCGAAAACGCTATCATCCAACTGTAGTTGAAGATTTTCTTGTAGCTGGAGAAAGTGTCTGGCCATTGCGTAGGGGAACACCCTTGGAAACTCTTCCACATCCATGGAACCAAGTTGCAATATTTTTGAAGAAATATATTACTTGCAAGGGGAGGTATAGTGTTGTTTATATCAATGAATTTTTATTCCTATCACATTTACGACATAGTCAATTGCTAAACATGTCGTACTTTCTTTTTCAATCTTTGCAATGCATGGCTTACTATGTTAAAGGTGCTCAACACCCCTTAGCATCCCTCACAAATCATGGGCTCATTAAATTGTTGATCTTACGAGCCCTTGCACAGCATAATTTGACATGGGATCAATTTCTGGACCGGCCAAACCTCCCTCGTGAAATGTCTTTAGAAATATTGCATGAGGACTGGAGTTCCTCAAATTCAGTTGAGGGGAGGGAAGATGGAACACCTGAAGAGATAGAAACAGAGGAGGATGAAACAAGGGCAGCCGAAACTAAAATGGAAAATGAAAACCCTCAAGAAAAGGCAGTATCAGAAAATGAACAAGCAGTCCCGAATGTAGAATCTTCTCCCACAATCATAAGGACTCTAAATCAGAAGGAGGGAGTTGGCTCTATTTCTAAGGAAATGGGATTTTCCTTTCCTCGGAGAAAGGGAGGTCCGATGAGCATGGGCCAGTCATCTCGCTTAGTGAAGAAGAGGAGAATCAAAATTGTGACTACAGTAGAAGCAGGTCGTCTGGTCATGGTAGACAGTGGGACTCCTATTTTTAAACCTCAACCACCTATTGACACACAAGAGCCTGCTGTAGAAGAACCTCAATTAGATAATCTTCTATTTGAAAATGAGTTGCTAAAGGAGGAGGTGCAAGATCTTCGGGAAGAACTAGATAAATGGAAGGAGACATGTAGGGAATAGGAAAAGAAGTATGTGAATGCAAGGGCAGAAGATGCAGATCAATTGAGGAATTCAATGTCCATTCGGGGAATTGGAGTAGAACAAGAGATAATATGTCCAGAATGTGGAGATATTTTTAATCTGGCAGGGCTTAAAGTTACAGAGGTAGATCCAGTAGTTCAGGGATCTGCAGGAGCAAGGCAATCAGAGAAGTTATTTCCAAGCTTAGCCTCATCGTTTTGAAGGCATCAAGTTGATCCAGTAGACTAAAATCATCAGGAAAAAGGATGATGTCACACAATAACCAGCCACCTTAAAATTTTCTTGAAAGTGTAATTTAGATTGAAGTTGTTAAGGGAAGGAGGGTGCTGTCACACAAGAACGAGCATTTCGAATGATTGATTGGAAAATTTTATTTCCTCAACTGGCATAATATGAAAAAGGGTCAGCCTCAGAATCAAACTAATCAGCTGTTGCATGAGGACATGCAAATGGATAGTTGGGGGGAGATGTTGTGTTAAATATTGTAACTTCAAAGAATATTATATTTGTACTTTATTATTCCGGAGATGATTCATTCCTTCGTGAAGATCTTATTGTATTTCCGGAGATGTTTATTCCTCCGTCGGAATGTGGTAACTCGGGTTATTAGACTTCCCTAGTGGGGGTCGGCCCTAAATGTGTTATGTGGGTCAAAGGGTTATTAGACCACCCTAGAGGGGTCGGCCCAGTTAGTTGTAGTGGGGTATTTAACCTATTGGTTAAATACGAGCCTACGTGTACTTATGTAAAATACATATCAGAGTAGTGTATAAATAGAGGAGGTGTGTTCCTCATTATACACACTCACTCACTTGAGAAAGGCGCATTTGTGGAGGAGAGGTCTACTATGGAGGAGAAGGAGCTTATGCTCAGGGTTTGCATCTTTGTATATTGCTGGTCATCTATATTGAGGAAGCTTTACTGGGTTTTCTACCCCATGAGGGTTTCCCAGGATAAATCTCTGTCTCTTGTGTTTATGCTATGCTTGTTGTTTCTTCAGTGATCCTGTATATGCTATTATTGTGAAATGGAATGTAATGCTGCTATTTTCTGTCTTAGCATATTGAATTTTAACATGGTATCAGAGCTAACCTGAAGGAAGACAAGGTATGGCACTAAAGACACTTGCTTTACTTACGACAATTTGAAGGTTAGGGATTTACAAAGAAAAAACCAGTCATCGTAGCACTTTCGATATAAATCCGTTTTGGAAACGTTTTCGGATCTGAAATTGTTACAGGACGAAGATAAAATCTCCAGGTACCTTGTGTCCAAAGGACAACCTCTAATTCGTTGTACTTTGTGATTTATGATCTGTACAATATAGGGTTTCTGCCTCTTCCAGATCTGAGTCAAAATCAGGTGACCTTGGGAAAAAGGTCATATCTTGGGCTCGGAAGCTCCAAATGAAATTTAGTAAAAAGTGACAGGTAGTACACAGTCTGCACTATCTCAGAAAACGTTTTCAGAGGCCGAAGTTGAACCAGTGACACGTGGCACTCCGTACAAGTGCGCTCTCCTGTATTATCCCATAAACAGGTCACGTTGCGACACTTGGCATAACTCTCTCTCAGAAAATCCAATTGAGGTCAGACCTGTCAGGATGGAAAGATAACAGGACGAGCTATCTCAGAAAACGTTTTCAGAGGCCGAAGGTCAAACAGTGACACGTGGCACGCCGTACAAGTTCGCTCTCCTGTATTTTCCCAAAACAGGTCACGTTGCGACATTTGGCATATCTCTCTCTCAGAGAATCCAATTGAGGTCAGACCTGTCAGGATGGAAAGATAACAGGTCAGGCTATCTCAGGAAACTTTTTCAGACCCTGTGGATCAAAAATTTCGGAGTTACACCAGAAACAATCAGGTACATATTTCTGTCAAAACAGAATTATTTTTTGGTACCCTCATTCATGGCTTCCGGAATTTAGGGCTTTGAATAAAGTTGGAATTTTTGTAATCGGAGACCACGGCTGGATGCTACTCATCAAAATAGAAATTTAGAGACCAAGATCAGACTTTTTGGTTGGGAAAAAGGCCGGGCTTGATTAGACCCTAGTTCGGGACTTTGATCAGAAAAGCGGAAAATTAGGGCTTCTGTAAAAATGGGAATTTTTGAAATCTGTGACCACGGCTGGAAGCTCCTCAGAAAAATAGAAGCTTAGAGCTTTGGATCAAACCTTTTGATGGGGAAAAAGAGTGGGCTTCATCAAACCCCAGTTCAGGGTCACGTACAGTGAATCCGAAAGTTTCAAAGGCAAAATTGAGGAGTAAAACTTTGCAGTTTTCAAATTCTGAATATATCAGTTTGATCAGCTCATCAAGGCGCATATCTCTATCCTTACGGAAGTTTGAAATTCAAAGTTTGAATTTTTGGGGTCTCTCTGACAAACCCTTATCCAGCTCCAGGTCCAGTTCTTGCAAATCAAGTGGATAGGGTTAATCCTAGAAGAAGATGGATTGGTCACCTACATAAGTGAAGGAGTTCATGTTTCAGAGGGAGATGAGGCTAAGGCTTTACATAAGGAGATTACAAGCGATCTCGATAGGTATGACTCATCGAGGTATGTTTTGAGATTTGTTCATGATTAAGTTTATGGTATGTTTGTCTTCATGTTATTACAGTTAGTACAATCTTGATTTTAGATTTGTTGTATCACCTTAACAAAATTATGAATGCATTCATTGGTTAGGGTATTGACACTTATAATTGTACTAATGCATTATGGTGTTGTGTGAGGTTGATGTTGTCTGCTAACAAGATACAGGTACATCACAAAAGACAAATCAGGCTCCATGACCATGAAAACATGAAAACAAAGACTCATCCATAATCTTTGTTCTACTTACGAGGTATGTATGACTTTGTTATATTATGCTTAACCTATGAGACATGCAGGTTCTAGCTCAGGATCTCTAAATCATTGAAGAGATTGTTTAGGTATGATGTACATAACCAAGTAGGTATACTAATCCAGGTATGTTTCCCATGAATCTTACCTTGTGTTAGGATCCCTTATATAAGTACACTTGGAATGATTGGTTATGCTTATTCATAAAGTTAGTAATCAAGGGATTATGCATATTCTATCTTTTATCAATGATATGCATGAGTAAAAGAAGACTTCCCTGAAATCTTGAATACTAATGTTTATTAACTATAATCATGACTATACGTTTTCAAGATTATTTAGTACTATAATGTTTTGATAGCATTTAGAATATACTAATGAGTATATGTTTGTGTATGAGATCATGAGGATGACTCTTGAGCATGCACAGTGGTACAGAATGAATAGAAGTTCAAAAGACGTACAGAAGATCAAGCGGGAGGCAGCCACACAAACATAAAAGATAAGTATTTGAGTTGTTATTTGAAATAGTAATGATATTGCCTGCATGCATATTTGTATTCCTAGAATATATAATGCTGAGTGTAAACACTCATAGAGCATTGAACAGTATACAACTAATGTGCATATGTTTGGACAAACATTCCATTGTTGCTTGTCTAGAATGAAACCTCTTTGCTGACATGCTGAGAGTTGTGCACACTCTCGATAGTATGTTCTGGTAGAGATGGAAGGAATCTAGATAGCCACTGTATGCATACAGGATATGGGAAAGTGTTGTGCCAAAGTATTGATCAAAATAGTTGCATCACTATGTAAATGATATCTGTATGCATAATGGGTTATCTTTTGATGATTATGAAGTATTACTAATCATGTACTTAATTTTGATTTGTAGGAAAGGTCATGAAGAATGATGGACACCGTAAAAGTGGTGGATGTTCAAACAAGAAGATTTACAAATCAAACAAAATATAGAAGGCTCATGGCTAGAAGATTCTCTTAGAAAGGGGAAGAGAATCACGACAAGATGTTTGCTCCAAGTATGGTGTAATTAAAGAAGAAGTATGATTCAGGTTCTGTATAGGTACCTAGGATCGATAATAATTTGATAAGCTTAATGATCACCATGGGTGATGTGGATCTCAACCTTTGCTACAAGGTTGAATATGATACACATATGACATGGATGCAAGAAGGAACTCACCACAGAGTTCGAATGATATTGAGGCTCATTAGACCCATCTAACGAGAGATGGCACAGATAGATATGCAGAAGATCATTCAATGCAGAAATGAAAAATGAAAGATCTCAATTTGATGCTTTACTTCCTAGGTCTGGAAGTATGGCAAGGCTCAGAAGGAATATTTCTCAACCAGGGAAAGTATGATGAGAAATATGACTTGAGGTGTTGGAATGGCCACTCTTATGGATTCCAACTTAAAGCTGTTAGGGGATAACTCATCAGAGTTAGTGGATATAACTCTGTACAGTCAAACTATTGGGTCTTTGATATATCTAACATATACTAGGTTAGATATATGCTTTGTTATGAACACCTTGAGTTAGTATCTAGTGGAAACTAGATGTGTTTACCTGATAGTTGCAAAGTATGTGATAAGGCACATAAAGGATACGATAGAATTTGATCTATGCTATCTTGAAGATCATGACTTCAGATGGCTATTCAGATTCTGTTTGGGCAGGAAGTGTATCGGACAAGAAGAACACATCGAGAGGATGTTATTGTCTGGGATTAGCCATGATCTCGTGGTTTAGCTGGAAGCAGTCTAGTGTGGCTCTCAGCACAAGCGGAATATATGGCTTCCTGCTCTGCTAGTTGTGAAGAAGTTTGGCTTTAGGATTGTTTGACTTAGAGATAGAACCAACTGAGATCCTATGTGATATTTAGAGTTGTATCAAGATGACATAGAATCTAGTGTTCCATGATAAGTCAAAGAACATAGAAATCTAACAAGTTATGACACAGAAAGGAACTCTAAAAGTTTGAATTTGTAACAGGTTACCTTTGTACTAACCAAGCCTCTACGTCAAGTGAAGAAGTTACCAACCAAACCTCTGTCTCGAGTGAAGTTTGAATACTTCTGAGACAAGCTTGGTGTAGTTCAAAAGGACCCTCCTCGAAAGGGGGAGTAGTATAGTCACTGCTGATGAGATTGTCTCATCGAACAACAAGGTCGATGATGAGGTAACCTGTTCTCTACACCCAGTTACTTAGAAATATTTAGATTTAGGACTCTCTTACTTAGAATATTTAGTTTTACTTATACATGTTTTGATTAGTGATGTATACATGTTTTGATGTACACATGTTTTGATGTGCTGTGTACATGTTTTGATTAGTGATGTATACATGTTTTGATGTACACATGTTTTGATGTGATGTGTACATGTTTTGTTTAGTGATGTATACATGTTTTGATGTACACATGCTTTGATGTGATGTGTACATGTTTTGATTAGTGATGTATACATGTTTTGATGTACACATGTTTTGATGTGATGTGTACATGTTTTGATTAGTGATGTATACATGTTTTGATGTACACATGTTTTGATGTGATGTGTACATGTTTTGTTTAGTGATGTATACATGTTTTGATGTACACATGCTTTGATGTGATGTGTACATGTTTTGATTAGTGATGTATACATGTTTTGATGTACACATGTTTTGATGTGATGTGTACATGTTTTGATTAGTGATGTATACATGTTTTGATGTGATGTGTACATGTTCTGATTAGTGATGTATACATGTTTTGATGTTTTGATGTGATGTGTACATGGTTTGATGTGATACATGATTGTACCTGTATGGATAAGAATACAGTTGAGGGGATTGGATCATCCCTGGACTTTCAGTCCTAAAGAGAACCGTAGACGTAAGGTCTCCGAGAATGAAGTCCTTGATGGACTTGAGGGGATTGGATCATCCCTGGACTTTCAGTCCTAAAGAGAGCCGTAGACGTAAGGTCTCCGAGAATGAAGTCCTTGATGGACTTGAGGGGATTGGATCATCCCTGGACTTTCAGTCCTAAAGAGAACCGTAGACGTAAGGTCTCCGAGAATGAAGTCCTTGATGGACTTGAGGGGATTGGATCATCCCTGGACTTTCAGTCCTAAAGAGAACCGTAGACGTAAGGTCTCCGAGAATGAAGTCCTTGATGGACTTGAGGGGATTGGATCATCCCTGGACTTTCAGTCCTAAAGAGAACCGTAGACGTAAGGTCTCCGAGAATGAAGTCCTTGATGGACTTGAGGGGATTGGATCATCCCTGGACTGTCAGTCCTAAAGAGAGCCGTAGACGCAAGGTCTCCGAGAATGAAGTCCTTGATGGACTTGAGGGGATTGGATCATCCCTGGACTGTCAGTCCTAAAGAGAGCCGTAGACGCAAGGTCTCCGAGAATGAAGTCCTTGATGGACTTGAGGGGATTGGATCATCCCTGGACTGTCAGTCCTAAAGAGAACCGTAGACGTAAGGTCTTCGAGAATGAATTCAGTGGATTAAATCATCCTTGGACAGTAAATCCAGTAATTCCGAAAGGAAGGATAGTCCTAAATGAATTGTGGTTGGATTAAATCATCCTTGGACAGTAAATCCAGTAATTCCGAAAGGAAGGATAGTCCTAAATGAATTGTGGTGGGATTAAATCATCCTTGGACAGTAAATCCAGTAATTCCGAAAGGAAGGATCGTCCTAAATGAATTGTGGGATTAAATCATCCTTGGACAGTAAATCCAGTAATTCCGAAAGGAAGGATCGTCCTAAATGAATTGTGGGATTAAATCATCCTTGGACAGTAAATCCAGTAATTCCGAAAGGAAGGATCGTCCTAAATGAATTGTGGGATTAAATCATCCTTGGACAGTAAATCCAGTAATTCCGAAAGGAAGGATCGTCTTAAATGAATTGTGGGATTAAATCATCATTGGACAGTAAATCCAGTAATTCCGAAAGGAAGGATCGTCCTAAATGAATTGTTGGACTAATCATCCTTAGACAGCAAATCCAGGAGGGATAGTCTTAAATATGATTGTGATTGGACTAATCATCCTTAGACAGCAAATCCAGGAGGGATAGTCTTAAATATGATTGTGGTTGGACTAATCATCCTTAGACAGCAAATCCAGGAGGGATAGTCTTAAATATGATCGTGTGATGACGATGCTGCTGATCATATGATGACGATGCTGCTGATCGTGTGATGACGATGCTGCTGATCATATGATGACGATGCTGCTGATCGTGTGATGATGATGCTGCTGATCGTGTGATGACGATGCTGCTGATCGTGTGATGACGATGCTGCTGATCGTGTGATGACGATGCTGCTGATCGTGTGATGACGATGCTGCTGATCGTGTGATGACGATGCTGCTGATCGTGTGATGACGATGCTGCTGATCGTGTGATGACGATGCTGCTGATCGTGTGATGACGATGCTGATGATCGTGTGATGACGATGTTGATGATGGTATGATGACGATGCTGATGATCGTGTGATGACGATGCTGATGATCGTGTGATGACGATGCTGATGATCGTGTGATGACGATGCTGATGATCGTATGATGACGATGCTGATCGTGCTGCTGTTGATAGTGTGATGATGATGCTGTTGATCGTGTGATTACGATGCTGATGATCGTAATGCTGATATTGATGTTGACATTGATGTACCAGTAACTGTTTGAGTTACTGATGAAGACAAATTGAAGAAAGCTTCCAATGATTTATAGATGTATCATGTGTAGTGACTTCATGCTCCTGCAGATGCTGTTATAATATCCTTCTCGTTAAGGGGGAGTGTTAAATATTGTAACTTCAAAGAATATTATATTTGTACTTTATTATTCCGGAGATGATTCATTCCTCCGTGAAGATCTTATTGTATTTCCGGAGATGTTTATTCCTCCGTCGGAATGTGGTAACTCGGGTTATTAGACTTCCCTAGTGGGGGTCGGCCCTAAATGTGTTATGTGGGTCAAAGGGTTATTAGACCACCCTAGAGGGGTCGGCCCAGTTAGTTGTAGTGGGGTATTTAACCTATTGGTTAAATACGAGCCTACGTGTACTTATGTAAAATACATATCAGAGTAGTGTATAAATAGAGGAGGTGTGTTCCTCATTATACACACTCACTCACTTGAGAAAGGCGCATTTGTGGAGGAGAGGTCTGCTATGGAGGAGAAGGAGCTTATGCTCAGGGTTTGCATCTTTGTATATTGCTGGTCATCTATATTGAGGAAGCTTTACTGGGTTTTCTACCCCATGAGGGTTTCCCAGGATAAATCTCTGTCTCTTGTGTTTATGCTATGCTTGTTGTTTCTTCAGTGATCCTGTATATGCTATTATTGTGAAATGGAATGTAATGCTGCTATTTTCTGTCTTAGCATATTGAATTTTAACATGTTGGGCCCTGGAAATGTCCCTTTTTAACCATACCTATTTCATCATTTTGCCAAATTTTACTTTACTTTCGTGAACCATATACATGCCTTTTCCAAATCAATCAACAATCCTGACAAGGTATAAATCATTATTGTTTCATTTAAATTATGCCTAAGATTGTTATGGTTACGAATCCTGACCCTTGGTTTATGCTAACATTTGTGAGTTCATTTAGTCAAAATCTGAAACACAGGTGTATCAGCCAATTGGCACCAGCTGTTACTCTTCCAGGTCTGATTTCTCATACTTCAAGGAACATCATATCCTCCACGTGAGCTGTAACAGATCCTCACTGTAACAGATTCTACTGAAACGGAACCTAGCTGCGACAGACAGGTTGCATTCCAGTTGCTGAGTCTATTGATCCATTAATTATCAGAGCAACAACATCCTTCACAATTAACAGCCTTGTTTAATACGGCTGTATCAGTTAGGTGTAACTCCGCAACATGAAGATCATAGATCTTTATTGCTACACGATTATAGTGGATCTAAAACTGTATTTTCCTTGTATAAATTCCAGAAGGCTCTTGTAGCCTGGGGTTGGACAATTACCATTTTACACAAGCTGTAACAGAGCACTGATACTGTCAATTTCCATCATTAATATGAGAGAAGATTTCTTCATTTCTATGTCTTAATTTGTTGTGATTCTCGGCGTCTCTGTTAGAAGGCCATGGCCCGCCTTCTCACAGAGATAGCCGGTTTAAGTAGGTAGAATAATTTAGCTTTAATTCTGTTGTGTGGTGTGGAATTATTGCAGATGTTAGTGGTAGCTGCAACAACGAATTAACTTTCCTTTTGGTAGTTCATAATTGCATCTTGAATAGCTACAGCAGATTGGTGTGACAGTCGATTGTGTAGGATAATTCATTTAATGCATGTGTGTTTGAATCAGCTGTAATAGCCAAGCTCAATTCCAATATCTTTCAGTTGTTTATGCTTTCTAGGATTTCTAGTAATTATTAGTTAGAGTCCAAGCATAGAATCTGGCTACTGTTGTATCTTCAATTGATTTAAAGTAGGCAGATTAGGATTGAGTAACAGTAGTTGCTGGATGGATCATGTCAGTAAAGATCAATTATTGGTAGTTTGATAATTATAGGATTTAACTTCTTGCAAAAGCAATCTGGTTTATTTCTATTCTCAATTTTATAACTGCTGGGTGATTTATGTAGGAAGGTAGTTTCAATCAAATCCTTAGATGTGTGAATTAGCTTGGTTTGCTTTTCGGAGTGAGTTTGGCTGGATAGATTGGTAGGATCGTTATCTACATTTAGTAAATCAACTGCTTGACATGTTTATGCATAGATTATGCCCATTACCATTGAAACAAAAGACCTCCCTGGGTTTGACAATTTATATTGACCATCCTATGTGTTAGCTTTAATTAACTGACATATAGGGTGACCAACACAAGAATAATGGCTTTTGTGCATCTCATCTAAAATCAAAATTTTTACTGCTGGTACATTGGGTACATACAATCTATTTTTGTACAACAGCAACCCGTTTTCCTTCAAACTGTAATCTGCCATAGAATTTTTAGAACTGCTTTCTGCTGTCCTTTCATGTAGTTTTCTGTACTCTTCATCAGTCTTAATCCCTTCAAAAATTGGATTTTCCAAATCTGTTGTGTATGTACCGATGGCTAAAATAAAATTTATCCTTGCATTATGACTTAACGCATCAGCAACCTTGTTCTCTTTTCCTTTAATGTGCTAAATTTAAAAATCATACTCACTTAGAAAATTTAGCCATCTAGCTTGTCTAGCATGTTAGGATATTTAGACACTTAGGAGTTAGTTAAGATCAACTTGTGTAATATATCCGTTAGGGATAGTGTGTTTCTTTAGTATTCATTTGTAAATACTTAATCCGACGGTCACGATATGTTCCCAACATAGAGTGATCCGACGGCTCAACTTCTCTTAGATCAAACCTAACCTTGATCTATGGCTTAACACCCGATTGGTCCATGATATCTATTTAAAGGGCATGGAGGGTCATTGTTTAGTTGATCGATTATGAGAAGCTCATTTGTAACTTTCTTTCTTTGCATAATAAATTGTCCCGTAGAAGCTATTTGGCCAGGGCCGTGGAGTGTTTCCCTCAAGAGGGTTTAAACCACGTCAAAACATCGGTGTGTTGATCTGTGATCTATTTGTGTGAAGTGGTTGCTCTTGGTGTTCGGTCCTTTGGTAGTACCCTGTGTACCCGAACATGGTATCAGAGCTGAGGTCTCAGGTTCAATTCCCCCGAGCTACGCCGGAGGGGGGGTGTTGGAGTATCGGTACAACCACATGGTATAACCGCCGCACCTTTGGGAATATAAAAATGTGGACTAACAACCACTCCTGATAATAGGACCTTGTGCTTGGTTTCAAATGTTCATCAACATCTGCAGGTTTTGGTGTAATGGCAAACCTTACATGGTATTAGAGCTAGAGGTCATGAGTTCGATACACACTCGGCTCGCGTTGAGGGGGAGATTGTTGCATGAAATCGCAAGTAGTTAGCGCTCCCCGGTGTATCGTGACAAGGAACTAATCACCTCTCGTGGATCCTTGAAATCTGGCGGTGGTGAGTTTACCAATCACCTGCGGGTTTTGGTGTAATGGCAACTGTACTACCAACAATTTCTTTCCCTGAGGTAATTCTGAAAAGTCCCCTACTTCATAGAACATCCTCCATACGAGATTTCCATGAGAAATAGTTGAAACTTTTAAGTAGAATATCACAAGGGGCGGCCATATTTGTAAATTAATGGCTGTAAAAGTAGAAACCAATAGTCTGGTGTGAAGAGATTGAAAAAATAGGTAGTTTCATAAAAAACGACACTGAAAACTGACTCTGTATGATGAAGTTATGCCTGAACAAAGAAACTGTTGAAGATGTCCCCAATAGTGACGTGGCAGCTAGAGAATGTCCAGCAAAAAAAAAAAAAGGAACCCCCTGATGATGATAAGAAAATAAAATGGGAAAATAGATGTGATGAAGCTCGTGGATTGATTGGGATGTCAATCTCTACTGATTTGCGATTCCACATATCTGGAATTGATGAACCTAATGCTGCTTGGGACAAGTTGGAATCTATGTTTGGTAAACACAATGAAATTCGAGGTCACCAACTCGAAAATGAGTTGATTTCTTTAAATCCAAGTGACTTTTCATGCATTCAAGATTATTTATCTAAGTACAAAACTCTTAAACTCTTATGTGCAAAATGTAATATTGAGAGGGAAGACAAACAATGCATTTATCATATTCTTTCCAAACTTGGACCTGCATATTTTGTTTTTGTATCTACATTTTACTCCATGAAAGCATCCTTGAATGCAGCTAGCTATCAAGAGCCTAGTCTTGAATCCTTTTGTGATTCCTTGATTAGAGAACAAGATAAACTCATTCATCTTGGAATAATCAACAATGCAGATACATCTGGGAAAGCCTTATTGTCCCAATAGAAAGAAAAGTCCAAGCCTCCCAAGAAACAAAATTTTCGCAATAATAAGTCAAACAAGGGTCCAAAACCCTCTCAGTTAGCTCCTTTAAAAAATGACAAAGGATCCAAGCCAAAAGGCAAGAAGACTGAGCGTCATTGCAACTATTGCGGGAAAGATAATCATGATGAATCTAAGTGTTTCAAGAAGATGGCAGCCTTGGAAGCAGCAATGAAGAAGCACCACATCAGTCTAGATTCGCCTTCAGAATGTACCTCTCATGGACATGCACTTTGTGCTTCTGGTTATTCTTATAATGCATCTTCTTCTTCTACTTCAAATGAATGGCTCATTGATTCTGGAGCATCTTATCATATGGCTAAGGATCAAGCCATCTTTTCTACTATGCATGAATGTAACACCGAAAAAATATTTGTTGGTGATGATAGATCTCTAAGTGTTGTAGGAGTTGGAACAGTTCCAGTAGATAATGGTCATTTTAGTGATGTACTATGTGTTCCAAGAATTTCCTGCAATTTGTTATCAGTCTATCAGATCACTCATTCTGGTGAAGGTAAAACTGTGACCTTTACACCTCACCAAGTTGTAATCAAGGATTTTAAATATCCTCAACAGGTCCTAGCTACCGGAATTGTTGATGATATTACTAGGTTGTACAAGTTTAACAACTTTGGGTCATCACCTTTCCCTTCAGTTTTTGTTGCTCATAGTGATAACTTGAGCAAACTTTGGCATGAGCAATTTGGTCACTTAAATTATCGCTCATTGCAACAACTATGTAAAGAAAATATGGTGATAGGTCTTCCAATGGTATCTTGCAGAGATGGTGTTTGTTCCGGTTGTGTACTCGGAAAACATCATCGGGACAGTTTTGACAAACGTGCCTCTTGGCACGCCTCAGTTCCCTTGGAGCTTGTGCATAGTGACTTATGTGCTCCTCTTCCATCTGCTCCCTTTTCTGGTTTCAAATATTTCTTAACTTTCATTGATGATTACACCAGACGCACTTGGGTTTATTTCCTAAAACTTAAGAGTGAAGTATTTAACATGTTCGTGGCCTACAAGGCCCTTGTTGAAAAACAATCTGGTCATCAAATTATTAAGTTAAGATCTGACAATGGAGGAGAATATGTTAACAATAAGTTCACTACTTTCTGCACTAAACAAGGAATCCAACAACAGCACACTGTTCCATATACACCACAACAAAATGGTGTAGCTGAGCGGAAGAACCACACTTTAAAAGAAATGGTTAATTGTATGATCCAATCTAAGGGACTAAGTCTTCAATTTTGGGATGACACCATTAATTGTGCAAATTACATAGTAAATCACACCCCCACTAAAGCATTACAAGGTATAACACCGGAAGAAGCATGGAGTAAAACTAAACCTGATGTAAGTAACTTCCTTGTGTTTGGTAGTGAAGCATGGGTTCACATTCCGGATGAAAAACAAAAAGCATTGCAGCCTAAAAGTGAAAAGTGCATATTTGTTGGATATTCTGAAGATGTAAAAGGTTATAGACTTTTTCAACCACATTCTCATGATATAATCATTAGAAGAGATGTTAAATTTGATGAAAATCTCTTGGCTTGCGAGCCTAACTCGGTGATTGTGCCATTTGTGGCCTGCGAGCCTGATTCAGCGTTTGTGCCTTCTTCTTCTTCTTCCAACTTCCTTGACAGGTTTCCAACTCCAGTTTCTGATACTGATAGTGAGGATGAAAATCCACCTCCGCCTGCTCATGTTCCTCCAGTGGCACCAGCACAAGTGCTTCCTCGATGGGTCCATTCAACATGTGAAGCAGCTGGTGATCTTGCCGGCGATCCTAGAGATCAACGTCGAACACATTCTCAGTTTCAGCGCGCCTCTTCTCTTTAGGCTCAAGTTTCCGAGAATCATGATCCAGAAACTTTTGCAGAAGCTTCAGGGAATCCAGATTGGGATGCAGCCATGGATGAAGAATATCGTTCCTTAATGGCGAATGATACTTGGGATCTTGTACCTCTTCCAAAAGGAAGAAAACTTGTCAGATGTAAATGGGTCTACAGAACTAAGTATGCATCAGATGGAAGTGTTGAAAGACTTAAGGCAAGGTTAGTTTCCAAAGGTTTTTCCCAAGTTGAAGGGATTGACTACAATGAAACCTTTGCTCCCATCGCAAAAATGAACTCCATCCACCTTGTTCTTTCCCTTGCAGCCTTACATAACTGGGAATTCCATCAAATGGATGTCAAGTCTGCCTTCTTACATGGTGATTTACAGAAGGAAATTTACATGGAACAACCTCCTAGATATGTTCAAGATAACTCTAGCCTTGTCTGCCGCCTTAAGAAATCCTTATATGGCCTTAAGCAAGCTCCTAGAGCTTGGTATGCCAAAATGGATAACTTTCTCCTTGACACTGGTTTTTCTAGATGTCATTCTGACCCCAATGTCTATACCAAGAAAGTAGGACACCATCTCATCATACTTGTTCTATATGTTGATGACTTTATTCTTACTGGTAGTGACCCTAAGCTTATAACCCATGTGAAATCTAGTCTTAAACAAAATTTTGAAATGTTAGACTTAGGACATTTGCATTATTTTCTTGGTCTCCAAGTCCTGCAAACCAAAGAATGAATCTTTATTTCTCAGTCTAAGTATGCTTGTGACCTTCTTCGTCGCTTTCACGTGGAAGATTGTACACCAGCCCCTTCTCCCTTCCAGTCTGGAGTCAAACTTTCTGCCACTTGTACTTCACCTGAAGTCGATGCCACCTTGTATCGTCAGCTTGTTGGTAGTCTCTTATACTTGACTCATTCCCATCCTGACCTTTCCTTTGCCGTTGGTCGTGTTTCCCGTTATATGCAGACACCTCATGAAAGTCACTGGAAAGCAGCTAAAAGAATACTTCGATATATTCGAGGTACAGTTCAGTTTGGGATTCATTACAGTACAGGGGGGAAACCTTTGTTGGTTGGTTTCACTGATTCAGATTGGGCTGGCGATCCTGATGATCGAAAGTCTACTGCAGGTTATGTTTTCAGTCTGGGATCTGGACCTATTACTTGGGCTTGTAAGAAACAACAAGCTCTTGCTCTTTCTTCAGCAGAGGTAGAATATCGAGTAGCAGTTAATGCCAGTCAGGAAGCTTTATGGCTTCGACAGATCCTTTCAGAGTTTGGATTCGAGCAGCAGCAGCCTACTCCACTTTGGTGCGACAATCAAAGTGCCATCAAGCTTGCCAAAGATCCAGTTCTACATCAATGCAGCAAACACATTGAGCTACATATGCACTTCATCAGAAATCTTGTTCATGATCGTGTTCTTGAAGTGCTCTTTTGCCCTACAGATGATCAACTTGCAGACATCTTCACCAAGTCTCTTACAGAAGCGAACTTTTCTAAACTTCGATCTATGTTAGGAGTTCAAGAACTTGTCATTAAGGGGGGATAGGCTCTAATGCCTCCTTCCTTCTCCTAATAGTGTCACTTTTGTAAATCCTTCAATCCTATCCCAAGTTGTTAGGATATTTAGACACTTAGGAGTTAGTTAAGATCAACTTGTGTAATATATCCGGTAGGGATAGTGTGTTTCTTTAGTATGCATTAGTATGCATTTGTAAATACTTAATCCAACAGTCACGATATGTTCCTGACATAGAGTGATCCGACGGCTCAACTTCTCTTAGATCAAACCTAACCTTGATCCGTTGCTTAACACCCGATTGGTCCATGATCTCTATTTAAAGAGCATGGAGGGTCATTGTTTAGTTGATCGATTATGAGAAGCTCATTTGTAACTTTCTTTCTTTGCATACTAAATTGTCTCGTAGAATCCATTTGGCCGGGGCCGTGGAGTGTTTCCCTCAAGAGGGTTTCAACCACGTCAAAACATCGGTGTGTTGATCTGTGATCTGTTTGTGTGAAGTGGTTGCTCTTGGTGTTTGGTCCTTTGGTAGTACCCTGTGTACCTGAACATAGCATTCAGATTTGTCTAATCTAGTAAATATTTCAGCCCCATGTTATCTGTCATTAAGGTAAATTTTCTTCCAATAAGGTGGTGACGCCGCATCTTAAAAGCACGAATTACTACTAATAATTCCATATCATAAGTATAATAATTCTTCTCATGTATTTGCAGCTTTCTAGATTCATAGGCTACAGCATGTCCTTCTGGTGTTAGGACTCCTCCAAGTCCGTCATTACATGCATCTGTAAATACTATAAAATCCTTCTTAGGATCTGCAATCCTCAAAATAAGTGTTGTAGTCAGTAATTCTTTCAACCTTTTAAAATTGTCCGCACACTTTTGATCCCACACAAACTTCTTTCCCTTCTTCTACAAGGACGTTATGGGGTTTGCAATCTTTGAAAACCCTTCAATGAACTTTCTGTAACACCCAGTAATACCCATAAATGATTGTACATCTAACACATATTTAGGAACTAGCCATTCATTAATGGCTTTTATCTTAGCGGGGTCAATTGAAATTCCTTCTTTAGAGATTATGTGTCCCAAGTACTGAATCTTGTCTTTGTAAAAATCGCACTTACTGAACTTAGCATATAGCTGGTGATCTTTCAGAACTTGCAGAATGATACGCAGATGTTCATCATGCTCTTCCTTGCTCTTAGAATATACTAAAATGTCATCGATAAACCCCATGGTGAATTTATCCAAGTATTTGTGCAGAATCTTATTCATTAGGCACATAAATATTGTCGGACTATTAGTCAACCCAAATGGCATGACCACAAACTCATAATGTCCATATTGAGTTTTAAAGGTTGTTTTGAAAATGTCTTCATCCTTCATGCGAACCTGATGATATCCTGACCGTAAATCAATCTTTGAGAATATCGTTGCTCCACGCAACTAATAAAATAGATTGTCAATGCGGGGGCAACAGGTATCTATTATTGATCGTCATTTTATTCAGCTAACGATATTCTATGCAAAGCCTTAAGGTGCCATATTTCTTCTTAACAAAAATGACCAGTGCTCCCGAAGGAGACACGCTAGGTCTTATATACTTTTTATCAATCAGTTCTTTCAACTGAGATTTTAACTCATTCAACTCGAGTATATTCATTATGTATGGAGCCTTGGAATTTGGGATTGCACCTGGTATTAAATCAATAGTAAAATCTAGATCTCTTTTAGGAGGTAACCCAAGAATCTCTTCAGGAAACACCTATTGGAAATCATTTATGATAGGTATGTCTTCTATTTTCAGTTTCTCTTCTGTAGTACTTAACTCCTCATTTACCACATTTACTGCAAACATTTGACATCCTTTTCTAATTGCTTTCTTTACTTGCATAGATGAAATCTGTTTGAGGGACGTCTTTCTAGGAATACCCTTCACTTCAACTGTCTTTCCTTCATCATCTAAGCACGTGAAATTTTTCTCGTAACAATTCAGAATTACATGATGGGCTTCTAACCAGTCCATTCCAATTAAGATGTCATATGATCCTAAAGGTAAAACATTTAACTTGATCTGTGTTGTTAGCTGATTCATAAATAAAACGCAACTTTCCACAAAATCATAAACTTTTCTTTTTGTTCCTGTTGCTAGTCTAACTAACCAAGATTTATTGATTTTTTTTGTTTCCAACTTACAACTTTCTACAATATCTGGTGATATATAACTCAGACTAGCACCTGGATCAATCAAAATAGAAACTGGATGGTTTTGTAGCATACCTTCAACTTCTACCATTGAGACTTGATGATCTGCTTGCCGATTCTCTAATGCTGCATTAATTATGGTACTTCTCTTGCCAAATCTCCTACTGTAGCTTCAACTTGTAAGGAATGAATATGGTTGGCTGTCCGCTTCCTAAGGGGACAATCTGAAGCATAATAGGACGTTGACACTCCAAACATTTTATAGGTGGTTTCTGATCATTGGTTCTGGCAACATTGGGAACATTTTTGGGGGCTATAAATTTCTGCTACTGATTATTTCTAGAACTGTTCCCTTGAAAATTTCGATTCTGAAATTTTTTCTTTTGGAAACCAAAATTGCCACTAAACCTGAAATTTTTCTTTTTCTGCTCAAAGTTACTGGGTTTATGATTTTTCCAGTTAGATACTCCTTCTCTTTTCTTGTTATGATCAAAGTAAAAAGTTGCTTTCCTCATGGCTTCTTCTAACGTTTTTGTGCTATCGTACGCTATTATGTCCTTGATGTTGATGGGTAGGAAACTCAGGTATCTTGGAAACTTCGGTTTATCCTCCGCCAGGTATGGCACATACCTGAGCAAATTTAGAAACTTGTTGTTCAATTCTTTCATGTTCATCGTTCCTAGCTTTAGATCATAGAATTCTTTGGATTTTTCTTCATAATACTGCTCATATAAGAATTTATTTTTGAAGTATCTTTTAAAAGAACTCCAGCTCACCTCTCTGTCCTTTATGCCTTTTACTCTTTTTAGGTCTTGCCACCAAATATATGCCTCCCAGTTAGGTTATAGATTACCATTTTTTCCTTTAAGGATTATGAGTAATCATAGATCTGAAAATACTTTTTCATGCTGGACAGCCATGCCTCAGCTATCTCTCCTTTCTCTGTTTCGCCATTAAAAGTTGGGGGTTTGATTTTCTTGAACTCCCCAGATATCTGTTCGTATTGTTTATGGATTTTCCTCTTTGGCTTGTAACCTCCTTCACTACTATCACTAGAATAGTCACGTTTATTTTTACGTGGATGTTTGGCAGTTCCTGACGATGTTGAGCTGTTGTTTTCATCATCAGTTTTTACTTGCTTACTCTTGCCCTCATAAGGTAAGTCTTTAGTTTTGGAAGTATGTTCAACTTCCCTATCCTGTTCCTATGTTGGGTATTGATTGAACAGTGCTTGCTTTAATTCCTCTTGTGTTCTCAGAATTCTCTCATTGTCCTGCTTTACTGATCTTATCTCTGCTTTCAATTCTTGAAAGGCACGTAATAGCTCTGATGAATTATCATTCAGATTGCCATGGAATCCTCCTTCAAATTGAGGTCCCATACTATGGTTGTTTGGTGGAAATCTATCCTCCATACGTTTAGCTGATCCTTCCATACCTGTAACTTAAAGCAATTTTCTGTATATAACAATAATTTAACTTGAGTTAGTAAAAATTTTCGTAGTCAGAAAATTTCTATTGCGTGTTTCTTGGGCCTTTTTAGGACTAGAGTTCGAACATGAGCTCTGATACCACATGTAACATCCCGATATTTTAATTTTAATTTTTATTTTTTTATCAACATTAAATGTTAATAATTATAAATGCGGAAATAATAAATGAAGATAAGGACATCATTAATTAACAAGGTCATAAATGTAGAAAACAACTTAACTACTATGTCCTTTTCACTAATGAGGTGTGTTATCTCCCCAAATAAATTTGTCGAGTTGATCATTTCTAGATGATAGGATTTCATTTGAAAATTCATTTCTAAATTTCTTAAGGCTCATTGTTGGTAGCTTTATGCATGTAATAAAGTTTGAAAAGCATTAGATTGGGTTTTCAGTTCAAAAATTTCAAAAGACAGGTTTCGGTAGCTAAGCGCTTATTTAAAACGGTTCCTAAGCTACTGAACGCTCTGCTTTCAGCAGCTTAAACGAAATTTCTAGGGCTCTCCCAGCTACTGAAAGTGAAATTTTGAAATGAATGCAGATCATATAAGAAGATACCCATGCACCCAGCATTGACAATGAAAGAGGTGTCAAAGATCGTGTAAAGAAGCAAAGGGCCATCCACGAATATTCACCGTTGGTACTCAGCAGGTCTGAGAAATTTCTTTGATAAAATGCTTCCAATGACAACACAGATTTTAGGAGTAGATGATAGAGAAGGAGAAATCACTTGGTCACGCTATGCATGATCTTTTCACAAATAATCCATCAATGGTTCATTAGCTACCGAAAACCCAGCTTTCAGCAGCTTACAGAATGGAAGACAAAACTCTTCAGCTACCAAAAGGGAAAGGCACATGTCAGGTATCATGGAACAGTTTCGGTGGCTTAGGAAAACAAGGCGATGGTTCATTAGCTACCGAAAACAGAGCTTTTGGTAGCTTACAGATTCGGACTTTGGCTTGCCTAGCTACCGAAAGCTAAAAAACTGGACATAATGTTACCATTTTTGTACAGATTTGTTTTTTACTGATCCAAATAGCTCAAGGGTGGTTTAAAATGTTATATAATGATTAAAGGCATCATGATCAAGGTGCTATTCCAGATTTAAAGGTGCCAACAAGGTGGAGAAGACAAAGGATATTTACTGAAATTGATGGCGTTTTTACTGTGAAAGGTCATCATTTTCAAATGACATTTATGAGCGACTAGAGGATCATTTTTCAAAGCACCCAGAGATTTTTCTTCCTAACATGTTAGAGAAAAATAACCTCTCTCATTTTTCCTACAGGTGTCACAGATTGGGAGAATCAAATCCATCACTGAGCCCCAATTTTCGGATCCCAGAATCTGCCTATTTGACACATGTTTTTGAAATGCAGATCTCAGGCAAACCAAAGCGAGTTTCAAAGATCTGAGAGAGGTTTTTGCTCAAAACAGATCAATTCCTGATAACCTCTTTCAGTTTATACACAGGTGTCACATAGTTGGAGAACTGAACCCATCTCTGAGCCTCTTTTTCAGCAGTTTCAGCAAAAGTGGCGTTTTTACTGTGCAGAGTCATCATTTTCAAATGATGATTCTGAGCGACTGGAGAATCATTCTGCAAAACGCTTGGAGGGTTTTCTTCCTAACACGTCAGAGAACAATAACCTCTCTCATTTTTCCTACAAGTGTCATAGATTGATAGAATCGAATGCATCTATGAGCCCCATTATTCAGTAGTCTAGCCAATTAAAAATGATTTCCTTGGTTTGTTGAAAAACAGTTTTGGATTTTCCACCTGAAGTAAATTCGACCCAACTTCTTAAGATCTGGGAAGAGGTTGTAAAGGCTATAAAGCCCATAAATCATGTAGAACAAGGGTTGGATTTTGGAGTTCTACTATGTTGCTACTGTAAACAGAGACCTTTTCTTAATATATTAAACTTGCAGCTTCTTTCATTGATGTGATCAGATTTCTTCTCTCTTATCTATTTATGCTTATGAGTTGAATGAAGTTCTCTGTCTGTGCTTATCTAATCCATAAGTGACTGTCATCTTACTATCTGATTATTTGGCAAAGTTGTTATACTAGTTTCTAGACCCATCATACTTATTGTTTTATATGTGTATGATCTGGTTTAGGTGATTAGTTTCTATTCTACTTGATACACAACCTATCTGATTGCATCTCTAGAAGGCCTAGTAGTGTTTGGTATCCCTAGACATCCTTGAATACATAATCCAGTTAGTTAGATATTCATCTCGATCCAACCCCATACTCATTATTGAGTGAACCATTACAAGAATAGTTAAGTTACCAGGCTCATTCCCTTCACAGTAAGGGAAAGACTCCTGGAGTGATAACAAATTGGCGTCGTTTCCGGGGAGAGGAGATTGAAGCTATTTTCCCTAGGAGAATGACATAGATCCGACTTTTGATGGCAGACAAAGGGAGGACAAAGAATTGACTATATCATCTTCCTGGCGACTCCACGATTAAAGACTCCACTGGGGAGGATTGGTTGACAGAAGATGAAGAGACTAAATTTTAAATCCAGGTATCAGTTCATTAGTCTTCTTCATGAAATTTTGTTGTTCTTTATCAGCTCTTTCATGCTTTTCCCTTCACATATAAAGAGGATTATCTTCTGTTTTGTTTATTCCGATGATCATCAACCTACCTTCGTATACCCATCTTTGAAAGAGGAAGGTTTGCAGCCTCCTTATGTGGTTGATATTAATTCCATATCTTTACCTCAGCCTATTCCTAAAGAAGAGTTCTGCATTCAAATTCCTTCTAAATTTGAGCATCCGTGTAACCTTGAAGAAATCAAAACTGATTCAAAGCCCATGTAGAGCTCAACACTTATTGCCATAACCTTTGAACCTTGTCAGTAAATTGATATCCATCATGATCAGCCCACGACCTTTCAAATCAAAATCAGGATGAAGATGTTTAAGCCATTAAAACTGCCCTCTCGTCTTCATCCTTATCCTCTTGACTGTTATGAACATCTCCCTTGGTTTTTTGGAGAGAATCAAGCTTCAGCTAAAAGGCACTTGGAATCTTTTGAAGATTTTATTGACCATTTTCAGATTGTTCATGAAGATGTAATCATGAGATTTTTCTCTAAATCATTGATCAGAGATGCTGCTATATGGTTCAAAAGTTTAAGAGATAACTCCATTGGCTCTTGGATAGAATTCACTAATGTTTTTATGAAACATTGGGGCGAACATAAATCACTAGATTCTTACTTTGCTGATTTCCATGCTTTGAAGAGAGAACAGAATGAAACTTTGTCTACTTTCAATCGGAGATTTTGCAGCATCTATCATGGCATGCCATTGCAGATCAGGCCCACAGAGACAGCTGCCATGATATATTATGTGATAGGATTGCATTCAAAATTTTCCCTTCTTCTGCTAGAAAGAAGGTCTTCATCTCTAAGGAGCTTGTTTGAAGATGATCAAGAGGTGGAGGAGAACATCCATGCTGCTAGAAAGATCCAAGAGCATATTGACTTTGAAGACCTGCATGAAGAAAAGCAAATGAGCTGTGAGTGTGGCTCAGATTTTGAACAGGAAGATTATGAAAGTAACAAGTCTGAAGCAAATTTGGAACAACATCAAAAAGAATGTCACTACATTTCAGGTTCAGAGCAAGAAAGTAGTGAGTATGAAGCAGAGTTGGAACAACAACAAATACATGAGCTCACTTCAGATTCAGAATCAGATTCTTCATTGTTTGCAGAGTACTCTTGGGACAAGTATGAGTCTAAATTTTATGATCAGTTTGAAAACCAGGATGAGCCTATGATAAATTATGATTGTATAGGCAATTATATGTTTTCAACTGATCTTTATGCATATGATGTAAACCCTGTTTTATTATCCTCCGGTGAGCACTATTCTCAAAAAGAAACTTTAACGATCGATGATCAAGATCGGATCATAAGAGAGCAAGAAGGTCATCAATTTTATGGCAGAGAAGTAGTCATTGAAGCGCAACAGCTTCCCGAAGATCAACAAGTTTCTGATTTCAGTTTCAAAGATCCAGTGTCAGCATTCATGGACTTATACTTTTCAGAGAACCTGAAGAATTCAAACTTCCTTAGCTTGCCTTTGTTTATGGGTAAGTATGGTTTCCTGAATGAGTTCTTATCACTACTGTTGCATTTCAAACATCAGCTACTAATCTGTGATAAATATGAGATTTCTTCAATTTTAAAGTTGTTTGGATGGCTGTTATGGAAGTCAGCATTTACTTAACCAAATTGCAGAGTTGGTTAGAGTAGTATAGGGTAGGAAATAAGCTCACTTCGTGAGCATTTATCTCTTTAGTTTGCAGCAATAGCAGTTAGTTTTTGTGAATAAAGACAGCTCTTGAAAAATTTTCAAAGAGCGGTTGCACATGCCAAATGACTCCATAGCCCAATGGTAAAGGCTATAGGTTTGCAGAGGACCAACTAAACAAGCCATATGACTCCATAGCCCAAGGGTAAAGGCGACTGGAGCTACTGGGTTCTTGGAACCTCACAGGGAGGTTTCCATCCCCGAGTAGGAGCCAGATGTTATCTCCCCAAATAAATTTGTCGAGTTGATCATTTTTAGATGATAGGATTTCATTTGAAAATTCATTTCTAAATTTCTTAAGGCTCATTGTTGATAGCTTTATGCATGTAATAAAGTTTGAAAAGCATTAGATTGGGTTTTCAGTTCAAAAATTTTAAAAGACAGGTTTCGGTAGCTAAGCGCTTATTTAAAACGGTTCCTAAGCTACCGAAAGCTCTGCTTTCGGCAGCTTAAACGAAATTTCCAGGGCTCTCCCAGCTGCCGAAAGTGAAATTTTGAAATGAAAGCAGATCAGATAAGAAGACACCCATGCACCCAGCATTGACAGTGAAAGAGGAGTCAAAGATCGTGTAAAGAAGCAAAGGGCCATCCACGAATATTCACCGTTGGTACTCAGTAGGTCTGAGAAATTTCTTTGATAAACTGCTTCCAATGACAACACAAATTTCAGGAGTAGATGATGGAGAAGGAGAAATCACTTGGTCATGCTCTGCATGATCTTTTCACAAATAAACCATCAATGGTTCATTAGCTATCGAAAACCCAGCTTTCGGCAGCTTACAGAATGGAAGACAAAACTCTTTAGCTACAGAAAGGGAAAGTCACATGTCAGGTATCATGGAACCATTTTGGTGGCTTAGGAATACAAGGAAATGGTTCATTAGCTACCAAAAACAGAGCTTTTTGTAGCTTACAGATTCGAACTTTGGCTTGCCTAGCTACCGAAAGCTAAAAAACTGGACAGAATGTTACCATTTTTGCACAGATTTGATTTTTACTGATCCAAATAGCTCAAGGGTGGTTTATAATGTTATATAATTATTAAAGGTATCATGATCAAGGTTCTGTTCCAGATTTAAAGGTGCTAGCAAGGTGGAGAAGACAAAGGATATTTACTGAAATTGATGGCATTTTTACTGTGAAAGGTCATCATTTTCAAATGACATTTATGAGTGACTGGAGGATCATTTTTCAAAATTCTTGGATTTTTTTCTTCCTAACATGTCAGAGAAAAATAACCTCTCTCATTTTTCCTACAGGTGTCACAGATTGGGAGAATCGAATCCGTCACTGAGCCCCAATTTTCGGATCCTAGAATCTACCTGTTTGACACATGTTTTTGAAATGTAGATCTTGGGAAAACCAAAGCAAGTTTCAAAGATCTAAGAGAGGTTTTTTCTCAAAACAGATCAATTCAAAATAACCTCTTTTAGTTTATACATAGGTGTCACATAGCTGGAGAATTGAACCCATCTTTGAGCCTCTTTTTCAGCAGTTTCATCAAAAGTGGCGTTTTTACTGTGTAGAGTCATCATCTTCAAATGATGATTTTGAGCAACTGGAGAATCATTCTGCAAAAGCATTGGATTTTTTTATTCCTAACATGTCAGAGAACAATAACCTCTTTCATTTTTCCTACAGGTGTCACATATTGATAGAATCGAATGCATCTCTGAGCCCCATTTTTCATCAGTATGGCCAATTAAAAATGATTTTCTTGGTTTGTTGAAAAACGGTTTTGGATTTTCCACCTGGAGTAAATTCGACCTAGCTTCTTAGGATCTGGGGAGAGGTTGTAAAGGATATAAAGCCCATAACTTATGTAGAACAAGGGTTGGATTTTGGAGTTCTACTATGCTGCTACTGTAAACAGAGACCTTTTCTTAATATATTAAACTTGCAGCTTCTTTCATTGATGTGATCAGATTTCTTCTCTCTTATCTATTTATGCTTATGAGTTGAATGAAGTTCTCTGTCTATGCTTATCTAATCCATAAGTGACTATCATATTAGTATCTGATTATTTGGAAAAGGATCATAAGTTGTTATACTAGTTTCTAGACCCATCATACTTATTGTTTTATATGTGTATGATCTGGTTTAGGTGATTAGTTTCCGTTCTACTTGATACACAACCTGTCTGATTGCATCTCTCAAAGGCCTAGTAGTGTTTGATATCCCTAGACATCCTTGAATACACAGTCCAGTTAGTTAGATATTCATCTCGATCCAACCCCACACTCATTATTGAGTGAACCATTACAAGAATAGTTAAGTTACCAGGCTCATTCCCTTCACAGTCAGGGAAAGACTCCTGGAGTGATAAAAAGGTGTTGTGTTAATGGCGCGTCATAAATCCAAATAAAAGATTCCATCATTAGTTTAATTTTATTTGTATTAATTGAAATTCCAAAACAATTATAAGACAGAGTTCTTCTGGACAAGGTACTGACAATTTTAATTTCTGGATGATGATGAAAGGGGTCCCTCAAGGTGCCCCAAGGCTCACATAGCTATTTAAGATAAAACATTTGTACCCATCCTGCATGCGCATATTCATAGGTAAAAAAAATTACGACTAGTCCAGTGTTTCAAAGTACTAAAAAAAAATTGAAATAGTCTTCAATGGTTGGTGAAAATTCTATGTTATTTCTCATTCAGGTACGGATCTTTGCCTAAGTCTATTTATGATTTTTGATCAACAGATGTACAAAGTGCAGAAGTCAGAAAGATTATTATTTATCCTATAGACCATAAGGAATTTATCAAAGTATTATTGCACTCAGGAACTGCTTAGAGTAGACACTAGTTTCAAAGTCTAAGTACGATTATAATACTATTGTGGTCCTCTCATTTATTATAGCAAGGGTAATGGTTTGTGATTGTCTTGGCTTACATAATACTTCGAAACTATAGTGTTGTGGCATGAATTTTAAGGATTGAGTGTTACTAGACTAACTATAGAACTCTTACTCTTTCCATCTCGAAATGCCTAAAGGATTGTATAAACTCAGCAAGCTTATTGTGTTGTTACCTATGTATATTTTGTTTGGGAGATTGTATTATAGGTTCACTCTTTTAATGTAACCCATGCACCCAGTAATAAAATGTTTAATAAAAAAGAATATAGTATTAACACCAAAATCATAACGTGGTTGCCTAACCACTATATGTAATGTGACTTTGTCATATGAAAACTTATATATATATATATATATATATAACCATACATTGGAGGGTTAAAACTTTAACAAGTGAATGATTCCAACGTATACACCCTAGCTCATGCTAATGAAGTGATGATAATATAAGCTAACATTGAATTTATCATACAGTCAGACAAGATGGGTATTAAATTATCTCCTGTCATGGCTTGGCAGGTTGTGAACGTCCCGATCTAGTATTAATAGCACTGACTGAACTACATAGTGGAATGTCTCGTTGTCCTTCCACCTAGTCTACTCCACATGAGACTTGCTTGGTAATACTATGAAAAATCCGAGCTATGCAGACGATACGATAATACTCCTCTGAGCTGGACATGGTGTTGTCATAAGGTAACTATGCTGGCATCAACATGGTCGAATCCATTTGATGACGAGTTAATGCGGTGGTTGCTCGCACTTTAGTGTGCTGGGTTGGCAGTGTTCCTCCACTGTTGATCTTGTTGGATTTTGAGATTGATAGAACCCTAACTCCACTACATCTATACGTTTTGGAAATTTCCTTGGTCATTCATTATGCTAGTAGTGTTTCCCATGGAATGGCCAACCGGCCACGAGGCTATAGGGTTTAAAATTGTTAGCTTTCCACAGGCTCGAACCTGAGACCTGGGAGTGAAAGTCCTGCAATGAAAGTGATATTTTAAGCTTTGGTAAGTTCGGTGGAGTTTTATGGTTGATACAAGGTCTGTAGCATCGCTTCACTGTGTAATATCGTGAGCGAATATTGTCTAGGCTTTAGTAGAAGTGTCTGAACAATTCTTGAATTTGCAAGCAGTGGTGTCATACCACTTTTGGTTCAGTGTCTTTCTCCTTAGGAATGGCGGATGGATAGATTCATCTTTCACATGGAAACGACGCAGGTAATGCATCAATAAAATAACTCTAAGTTTACTTTTAAGCCTATATTGACAATTTTCTTGAATGACATTTAACCCTGAGTACGTTTGCTTGTTAGGTTGGTTGTTCGATGAACGGTTGTACTACCTGGAGACGATGGTGGAGGGGCTTCAGCATAACCACCAGTAAGCATCGATGGTACCCTATCTCGTGGTTCTCCTAGAATCATTTTGGGTCGATGGTTGAAAGTGTCGACCGAGTTTTGGGACTTAATTATGTGGCACGGTTTCTTGTCCAGTATGTAACTTTTGAAAAAAAATTGTGGAAAACCCTATTGCTAAGGTTCTTAGCTATCATGGCTGATACACTCCCATTAGAAATTTTTACTAGAAGTACCTTGTCGAGGATGGTTTTGATAGGGATAACCCTTGTCTTTTTCAATGGAATCATACAGTATTAATGTTTAATGTGTAATGTGAATTTTTTTAAACCCTACTTCGTCGATGTGGAAATAATTAATGTTTGAGCAAGAGTATAAGGTTATCTTTTAAAGTCTCTCCAAAAAGAATAGATGTATTGTGTAATTTAAGTGTTGAAATGAAAACTATAATTCTTTCAATTGCATACATAGTAAGGGCTTCATCGTTTTCCAAATAATAGCTAACAAAAAAGGTCAGTTGCTTAGTTTCGAAGGTTATATCATGTCTATGAAAGGAGTAATGATTCAGAGATGAGAATAGAGATGTGGGTCTGCGTTATATTTTTTTTATTATTGAAACATGATTATCTTAATGAGTCTGAACGCCAATGGTTTCTACATGCAAATCTGGGTTTTAAGCTATCGTTAAGATGAGGCCAAGAGTCGAGACTTCCTATTTGTGGTTTAAGAACTTGGAAAGGAAATGAATAAAATGCAGTACTTCCTTTTAGAAGAAATATAACAACATGAAATTAATAAATTTCTGTATAGGATAGATCTACTTTGAATAATGAACTATTTCAGTAAACAACAAAAAAAATATGAAACTGAAGATAGATAGAAGACATGGTATTGGTTTTGAGGAAAACCTAAATGTTTACCATCTCAGAAATAAATGTCTAAGTTTGCCATGAATGGCTTGAGGAGAAAATTTTGATCTGTGTAAACAGAATCTAGGGTCTGTAAATAAATAATATGCATGGATTCAAAATCATAGTTTTGTTTTGCAGCTACTATATTCTCAAAATATAAATACTTGACAATATGAAATTTAGGATATTGAAACCTATGCGATTACTATTTGAAATAGATAGGTTTGAAAAGAGAGCATAAATATGTACAGAAACAATCGTGTTTTTCGTTTATTTAAGAATTAGATGATTGCTATGCAGCTGTTTATACTACACTGTAGTATCTCCTAGTTTTAACATATGACAGAATTTATTCCTGAACATTACTGTATTCATCAGTTCATTCAATATGGCATTCAGCCTATCATTTTATCAAATTTAAAACTACTTCTCTATACTAGAGTACGATGCAGAGAACAACATGGGGAAAAATACAAAGAAGGATTTTATTCTATCAGTTTATCTATTCATCAATGTACTACAGAATCCAACATCTTTAATGTAAAAACAAGGTTGACAGATATGAAAGATAGAACCTGAACCAGTAGATAAGGGGACAAACACCCAAGAAGTCTGTTCCACCCAACCTACTCCTGAAAACATTCAATATGCCTATCTTAGGACCCCCAAGCCTGTTCACTAAACCACCAGGAGGAAGAAACTTAGAGTTTTAGGTCCTCAATCTTGCAACAGCAAGTAGTTTTTCTAATCTTACAGACTCAACAATCAAAGAGACCTGCACCAGCACCTCTATTTTCCCTTCTCAGAAATAATTTGCAGACTTACAATTGCACTCTCACATAGCCTCCCTACTTCGAATCTCTCAGCCATCACCTGATGCACATGAGGAATATTTCTACAAAAAATATTGTAAGAGCTGCCTGCTCAATTCGAATTGCCTTATATAGGCTTCCTAGGCCTTTTGTGATTAATTGGTCATTAATGAGTTGCCTGCTCACTTCCCCACATGGGAATAAGGCCACAATTTTAGGGGTAGTTGTCCCATAACCAACAGCTAGTGGTGGAGTGCAAATGCTTCCATTTGTCCCATGCCTTCTAGCAACTTCCATTCCTCCTAGTGGGTCAATGAACACTCTTGTAACAACTTTCTTGAGTGTTTGTCTCCTATTTTAATTTATTAAATAATAATAATGAGTCATTACAATCATCTTTGACCAGATTAGGTCATAATTACAAAACTTTGTAATTATAATTTAGCATAAAGTATTTTGCAAAATATAATAATTATTCTATTAATTTGGGTAGGTGAAAAGTGGAGAGCTAGTGCATATGGACACACACACGAATGACCTCCTTGAGGGCACGAGTGAAACATTCATAGAAAAAATAATAATTAGAGAGGCATTCTGTGCATATTAACAATTTCTCAAATTCTATAATATAATCTAAAACAATGCCAATCAGGTGGAATCGGTTAGCATGCCCAAGTAGTGAGTGTCATGATCAAGATGCTCATGAAGGATATTCACAAATTGGCTCCAAGGAACATAACGATGGTAATTTTTTTGGTACCATTTCCACCATTACTATAGTTTAGAATCTAAATATTAAGCCGCAATTTTTAACTTATGCAAGCCATCCTTAATTCAATGGAGGGAAATAAAGTGTTCCATTTGGGTAACCAAACTCAATGGATTAAAGCCATCAAATTTGCACATGTCAATATTTGGAAAGTGGTTCGATGAAGCTTTATCCTCAAAGGAGTGAGTTTTTTTGGGGGGAAAAGAGCGTGAGAGCCCGGTTCTTTAGTGCCAAAGGCTTCATAGGTGGGATCTTCACATTTCATAGCAAAGTCAACATTTGAACTATAGCATCAAGAACTATCCTTCCATTCACCCTATTTCTATTGGTCTTGTCCATTGACTACTGCAATGGCGTAAGCATGTTGTGCATGACAATCCATACTAGCTTGAAGGTTTTGGGGTTGTTTTGGGTTTTCTACCTCCATGTTGCTTTGGTTTCTCTAGATGTTGGGGTTGGTTTCGTTTATATGGTTTCCCTGGATTCTCTGGTTGTGGGTGTGTACCATTAGTGCTGAAAGGTATGTCAGGTCCACATAAAAAGGGTTAGAATAGATGTATATCAAAATGCTTAGTGAAAATCAAATATTCTATTTAGATGGGTCACAAATAAGGGTTTTTGGGACCGTCCAAAAGGGTTTTTCGAGATATAATATATAAAAACGATCATCATAATGAAAATATTTGTTTCAGATGGGCCTCAAATAAGGGTTTCTAGGACCCCTCTACTTTTTACGCTGACGGGACTATTATGCTTGGTTGAATATTATTGTCTTGACAAATTTCCCAAATTCCTACTAGATGCAAAGATGTAGGAATTTCTCTGGATCTACCATAGAGTATTTGGTTGCTACACTAACTACTTTGACATAATGAAGAATTTTCATTTGTGGATTGGATAAATAAGAGTTTTCGGGGTTCTGAAGACAACCGATTTCTAGGTGCTATAGCTCGTTGTTATAGTGTGGGGTCCAACAATAGTACTCAATCTATTCTCTCACGTTGCTAACTAAGGAGGCTCAACCATTCCCTTAGATATACTACTCGACTATCTAGGTATGCAAGAGTAATCTTACCAAGTGATGTACTAAGCACCACTATAGAAACAACATTTTTTATTGGATAATCTACTGCTAGTTTCAGGTTTCTTATGGGAATTATGATATACCCATGCATGTATGTGAAAGTGAGATTTTGTGTGCAGGTGTTATTTGATGCAGTACTACTTGAAGGGGTAACGATAAGGGTTACAATGGTGTCTAACAATTGTACCAACAAAAGGTACACTGTGAATAAGTACCAATTGTATTCTTTGTGTGTATTTTCCCCCTACTGCAGTTTGACCCACTGAATGGAAAATCTTTATAGTTTTTTAAAGATGTTGAAGCATGTATTTAGCCTAAAAAGAATTATATGAAATTGTAATACCCCTATAACCTTAATTAAAGTTTAAATACTTTGTAATAATGTTTTTAATTGTTGTTGAACAATTATTTGACCAAGTGTGGTCAAAGACACTTGTTTGAGGATATTGAATTATTATTATTATTTAATAAATAAAAACAGGAGAATCCAATCTGAAGTAGCTGTTGAAAGAGTGTTTCTTGGCTGATAAGGAGAAATGACAAGTGTTGGACAAACTTCCCATAGTGGTGAAAACAAATATTTAATACTCAACAGGTGCAGAAGGCATCATCCCTATTTTTAAGGTCATAACTCTAGATGGAGGTTCTAGAGCAAGAGGCTCATGATAGACCTAAGTCCTAGGAAAAGCTTTAATAAGCATTCCCATCAGACAAGCAGGAGGCTTGGATGGAAGAGGAAAAATATCTTTGTTGAGTAAAGGTGTGGAACTTGAATGGAAAAATAGGGTTTGAGTGCCGAAAGGATTCACTCATTAATAAATGCGTTCACATCAATGAGGAAGAAAACCGTATGGTTTCACCATACACAAACCAAGTAAATAATAAACAGAGTCAAAGCATTACGCATGCTAGTAACAGGATGCAAGTTTGGAGAATGCCACCGGTATGTGCACCTTGGTAGCATCAAGAAGTCGTCGCATACCTGGTAATGAAACCATATCCATCACGACCATGAGACCACCTGCATTGCAAACAAACGATTACAGTTAGGGTTTATAAAGAAGAACTGTAGTAAGTAAATAGTAAAACCTTTTAATGGATAAAATTGAAAAGAAATGTAAAGAAGGGTCTAAAGTTACCATGGAGGTCGCAGACACCGGCTAAGGCAGTGAACCAAACCTATTGCATTGCTTTGGGTATCCTCTGTTCACTTTTCAAAAAACCATAATACTTTAAGTGTTCAAACCCTACAGGATTCACCGAACAACTGCATAAAAGATTAAAAGGAACTTATGTTAAAATATTAAAGCATACTGTGTTTAAACTTTAAATAACAAGAGTTTCAACAGAGAGTCGAACCCTTACCTTGTTTCCAGTAAGCTTACGAAGCGAAGGAAACTTTGGAAGAACGCTTGCAACCCTGATAGTAACCGAGGGAATAATAACCTTACTGTGCATGTAACGCATTAACAAGAACAAGTGCGCAAGCACAGAGTTCTTGAGAGCATCTTGGGTAGAACCACATTCCTCGAGAGCTCTCTATTGATATCTAAATAATCAAACTCGGATCCTAAGAAAACAAACAAGTTCAGTTTACAAAGATAAACACTGAGGCAATATTTCAAGCTACGGACTTAAGCATTGAAGCCACAGAGCCAAACAAATGCTCGACAGAGCTTAAACACAGAGATAAGCTAATACATTACAAACTCGAACTAATAATTTACAAAGTCAAATTGAAACAGGTTAATGTTGCAACCAAAGGGAAATCCCTCACGAAGCACTATGAAACACTCCATGAGGAGGCCGTAGTGCTACCATTTCTATCATTTCATAAACAGGATGCTACCACTCTAAAGAATCTTGCAAAATGGTTGTATGTCCAGGGTAAGCTTTGTGCAGAGCCAAGCTCTCCAACACAGCAGCATGACCCTGTGTTGCGAAGAAACAATAGAGTAATACAAAACCACGCTCAACAAAATGTTGGAGTGATCAGTTACGATCTCGAGGATCAATAATCAATGGTGATTGGTAAGCCACGCAAAGAGGCAGCCTGGTACAACTTACCAGTGTAAATGCCATCACATGGCTTTACCAACCCAAGTTGTGTTGTCACCTCGTTGTGGTCCTACAAAACCAATGCAGATCACCACATTAATAATAATATCATAAACGAATTAATAGAGAGATTATATGGTGATACTTTACAACACACGAAATCCAAAGTTAAACTATGTCATAGCTTGGATATTATATCCAACATCACGATTTCCGTATAGTCGCGATACTACGAATAGACTTGCGATTTAGTTCATAGTTATATGCATGCATAGGTTTGTGCATAGTTTTGGATCACATTGTATAATATAACAAAACTATATTATAACTTCCACCATGTTAAAGCTAGTACATCGACTTGGTATAGTCGTGAAACATAGTATTAAGTCAATGCTAAAATGTGATAATCCTATGTTTTCCCACGATGGTATAAGTATATGATTATATGGTAAGGTTATCCACCATATTGTGATCCTAGTTAGGATTCACTTGGGTTTTTATAGTTATATTGTTATGTATATAAATCATGTACAAGGTTATGCATAGTATATGAGTTTTGGAATCACATAAGGATTTAAATCATGGAATTGGGTCTACTATGGTAGCAATACCATATGCCAAACCTTCCACATAATTTATTGTTTATATTAACAAATGATAAGTCTTCTTATATAATTTATCCAGGTATCGTTAAATACCAGAATAGAAATAGTGGTAAGTTGTTAGCTTAAGAATTGGCCATGGCTTGGCCATGAAAGTAGGAATGTAATACTAATGTCCTTAGATTCACAAGTTAAGATGAACGAGATAGAAGTATAAACTATAATCTTAATGGATTTGCAATAGTGAATGAGTCCGTCATGACCATAATAAATACAAGTAGTCGTCAAATCTAAGGCTGACTTTTCTTCCGCAAAAGTACATCAGTAATTATGAGACGCCACGGGGGGTTCACTTAGTGAACTTGTTACATAGCACGATCGTTCATAGGATATTAAAGAATATCCCTAATTTCATTAAATATTGGAAAATTCCTCCTAAAATTGTATTGTTGAACCCCCCTCCCAATATACCTTTGCAATTAATAAAACCCCTAGTTTCACCAGATATTATAGGTATCCATTTTTATAAACTCATTTTTAATACCCCCATTATATCATACTGTCAATTTGCAACAAACAGGATCCCTACCACATCTTAGTATAAGAAAAACATGATGCTAAATAAAATACTAGTATAATGCTAATAATGATCCCACCAGGATTGGAGGGGTGAATGATCATTTTGTAGCGTTGGATAATGGAATACCCAACGAAATTGTAATGGGGAAGGAAAAATGCGTAAAAAGAAACCCAGTCAAGAGATCAATGTAACAAAGAATGTAAAAGGCTGGTAGTCCAATAGTCAGTGCAATGCTTAGAAAATATGAGAATTGTAGATGTTTCACACCACAACCCGCCAATCTACCAATTTTATATCATGTAAATACAAGTATAGCCATAGAGAGCTTATGTTTTCTATAAGATTAATAAATTGAACTCAATAAAAATTCAAAATTCAAACCATTTTGTGGATGGACTTCCCTACCTTGCTATAAAAAAACATGATTGATGTTTGAACCCAAATGAACATAGAAATATTCCTCTTACTTTCCAATAACACCATATGGTAATGTGCATAACCTGGATTTGGATCATTCACAAGATGCAATGATTTGCCTCCACTTCCTGTACATTTATTCTTTCAATCAAAGGAATTAACAACATTTAGTAACCTTTTATTGGGTTATATCTAGTTTTTTTATCTTTATAGGAGAAGGAAAAATCTCCATTGTTAAGTTTCAATCACGCAATAGTTATAGAGATACACATATGCTGAAACTTATATAATACCATTTCATGGTAACGATAACACATAGGGTATGTAAATAAGGATTTTTATCTTCACCTATGTTCATGTCTGTTCCATTACAATATTAAGACGGATGCCTTGAATCTAAGAAGTGAAATTACAATTATGAATGTGCCAAATATAACTCACCCTAACAACTATTCCTAACTGGCAATGTGAAAATGTTAAAGAAGAATACAAAAAGTTGAAATTAATAATTATTCAAGAAAGATTGATTTGAATTTTCTTGGTTCTAGCGAGCCAAAAAATATTGATCTCAATTTTATTGGTTGTTGTGGAGTAAGGTTTGATTGAATCTCAATACCCACCTAAACCTCAACCTAAAAAATGAAGAGTTAGATCCTTTACTATAATGCCTACAAAAAATACAATCCAATTGTTCAACTTTGGAACTCTTGATTAGCTACATCTCTTAATTTAAAATATTATTTAGATAATTATAAAAAAAGAGGGTTTGAATGTTGAGACCCAAATTGAAAGCACCATCGACGTAATTTAAAAAATATAACAACATATATTTTAAAAGTCATTGATGGACCATTGATGGCGTTCAAAAGATGGGAAAATATGTTTGAAAACACAATGATAGATTTTCAACTCAATTCTAAAGAACAATTTCAAAAGCATGCCAACAAGATTGTAAGTGAAATCCTAGAGATGCAACTAAAGTTATTTAAAATAAGTTGATGGTATAGAAATTAGTAAGATGTAACAAACCAAGAGAAAATTTCCCAATAAGAGGATCAAACTTAAAGATGAAAAACAATATAAGATCAATTCAAACCAATCCTAAATAAGATATTAAATAAGAGACTTCCATCGAGATTATTATTGGTACATTATTATCGGATTTATTCAAAACTTAGGATCATAAACAATATCAAATAAAAATGGAGGGTCCTTAAGTTTTAGGTGGGTATTACTTGAGCCAATGATTTTGAGGTATGAACACATCCCATGATTTGCAGGTATAAATCCATCCCATTATTTGGAGGTTATTCCTCGACCCACCCAAATAAAATAATCCCCAATATTTATATTACTATGTCAAATTAAAAACCCCCCTTGACCCCCTAATACAGGGAAATATATTTTTGATTTTTTTGGGAGTATTCAAACCCCCAATATGAATGGACGTGATATGATATTGCCTTTCTAGTGAATCCCCCGTGTGAGACGCATTGAATACTGAAATTAATTTATACCTTATAGATGAAGTGATGTTGAGTCACACGACATCCTTATTGTTGTGCATACCTACGGCATAAGAATTAATGTCATCAATATACATATACATACATACATACATATATATATATATATATATATATATATATATATATATATATATATATATATATATATTTATATGGGTAAATGTGGTGTTGTGACAGAAATATTGGAGGTGTGATGGTTCAGGAAAGTGGCTCTAATACCACTTGTGGTGTTCATTAGCCCTAAAACTTAAACACAACATAGGATATACCAAGATTAAGACGCAATAAACCAAAATTTGTAATGTGGAACAAGTAATATTAAACAATAGAAGAATAAATATTACACGAAATAAGTTTTATATTATGAAAATAATTTTGGGAAGTAATGTTCACATGCCTCTTAAGGTTGGACGACCTTTCACTTGAGCATATTTATAATACAATAATTCTCAATAAAACCCTTCATATCCACTACTCGACCTTATTCCAAAAAAATCGTCATATACAATATAATTAATTATTAAAATAAAGCAAGTTAAAATAATATCCTAACCATCAATAATTACTATAAAATCTTTTATTGATAAAACCTATATATTCCCCTTTGTTAAAAATAATAAAATCTAAATTCAAATAATTTAACATAGTATTGATAACTTAAATGAGGTTTTTTTATTTCTTATCAAAGTTATTGGTGTGAACTTAAACATTTAAACATTTAATGTTTGATTAGATGTAGCATTCAATAATTATCTTTCACATGTTCTCTATACTTACAATAATTGCATAAAAGGTAATTCTTCTTTGGTATGATCTATCTATCCATGGGTGACTCGGAGTTAGTATTTTGTGGAATCCAAATGAACGGCATTTTTTTGTCAAATTTTTTATAAGAATATATTTTCCTAGAATTAGTGTTTGACAATGATATTTTGTTTCCTTCCATTGTTCTTAGTTATGATAAAAAAGATTAAAATATCATCTTAAAGGTGTATGTAAAATTTATTTTCGATTATGATAAAAAAAAATTAAAATATCATTTTAAATGTGTATGTAAAATTTACCAAATGATATTTTGTTTCCTTCCATTGTTCTTAGTTATGATAAAAAAGATTAAAATATCATCTTAAAGGTGTATGTAAAATTTATTTTCGATTATGATAAAAAAAAATTAAAATATCATTTTAAATGTGTATGTAAAATTTAAAGATATTTTTGGATGGGTTTGATTAACCTACAATTCAGCGACTAACTTTGATTTATTGTATATCACTAAGCAAAATTTAAAGATATTTTTGGATGGGTTTGATTAACCTACAATTCAGCGACTAACTTTGATTTATTGTATATCACTAAGCAAAATAGTATACAAAGTTGAACTTTTCGATATTATTAATTAGTTGGATTATGTTCTAAGTTAATGAAATGGATTCCACTTCTTAAAATTTAGTATGTAAGGTAATTTTAATGTATTTTAAAAAAATGTTTAATTTCTATTTTTTTACAATGATTTATTTAAATTTGATAGAAAAAAATTATTTATTTTAAATATACTAAAATTATTTAAAAACTATATAAAATTATTAGAAATTGGAATATTTTTTACAAAATTATTACACATTTTATGTTTAGAAATTTAATAATTAATAAGATCCCAAAAAGTTTTTACACTTCAAAAAAATAATAGATCTTTCTTAGATCTCTATTATTGTATTTTGGTTGCTACTTCTTAGGATCTTGTTTCCTAATTTCTTAAGGTTGTTTTTTTGATGTGAAGTTATAAACAAAGTATGAGACAAGATCCTAAAAAAATACAATAACAATAAAGATAGTTAGGAATATGATCTCAACTACTCCATGAAAATAGTATACCAAAGTCATTGTCACACCAAACTACCATAAGACTCTCCTCTCACAATAATAATGTGATATGCAAAGTACATATACTAAACATTAAGAACTAAAATCTCTAATATAATATTATCATTATTATTCTTTTCCTTCCAATAATGGGTGGAATAGAGTTTGACTTTGACAATCAATTATTTAATAAAATTTGTCCATCTAATTATATTAAAGATCATTTTTCACAACAATTCATTTAAAAAAAACTAGATTCAAATGATAATGAACTTCTACAATTTTTTTTAGTAAGAATATCATGCTTAAATAATAATAAAACCCAATTTTCATTTCTTTATTAACAATAACTATATAAAAAAAATACTCTCAAAATAATTTGGTATGTTGAGAGTGAACTAAAGAAATTAGTGCAACCACCATATATATTGGGATGGTCTCCATCATAAACGTACATTTATTTAATAAAAATAATTCATCATTGAATGATCAATATATTTATAATTCTAAATTATGTAATTCTTTATTTTTTAGGTTATAAGTCCATTATCTACTAAAGAAATTAGTGCAATCACTATATATATTGATTGGGATGGTCTCCATCATAAACATACATTTATTTAATAAAAATAATTCATCATTGAATGATCAATATATTTATAATTTCAAATTATGTAATTCTTTATTTTTCAAGTTATAAATTCATTATCTATTATTAAGTGATCAATATATTTATAATTCCAAATATATATTTCTTTATTTTTAGTGTGTTCATATTGTATATGTTAACTAATGTACATTAATTAATTAGAGAAAAAGAGAATGTATTATTCTTGGTCATTGTAGATTCAACTTTGTATAGTTAGATTATATCCAACTTGGTAGTAATAGATATAGAAATATTTAATTAAGAATATTAATATTTATATAATACATAACCAATTTATTATATTTATTAATTTAAAAAATTTCTACTTTAATATATGTTTTATGATATATTTCAAAATTTCAAAATGATTTTTTTAGTAAACTTTTATAGTCAAAATAGTCATTAGTACAATATAAATTTATTGTACAAAATACCCTAAATGCTCTACAAGTAAGTATGATAAAGATGTTGTAATATATATACGTAACATTTATATGTTAACTTTTTAAAAATGAATATAATATTTACAATAAATAACATTAATACTACATGTTAATTTTATAAATATATATATGAATGAAAGATATAGATTATATATGTATATTTAATATAGAGATTATTATAGAAGAATAAAAAGAGAGATTCAAATATATATAAATATAGAATACTATAAATATGATATTTATATAAAAATATTATTTAAATCTATTTTAAATAATTTAAAAATATATATATTTAAAAAAAAAATTAATCTTATTATACATTAACCTAAATCAAAATAATTATATATATGAAAGAGATAGATTTGATATGTATATTAGATATAGAGATTGATTGATAAAAAGAGAAATTCAAATCTACATAAAAATGTAAATATTATAAATATTCTTTTTTTTTTCGAAATATTGTTACCCTCTCTTATATGTGTAGTTAAATCTATTTTAAATGATTAAAATAATATATTTTAAAAATAAATTTAAGATTCTCTCAAATACATGATGTGGAATTACAATAAATTTATATTAATTGAAAAATAACATAAATATGTTAACATTAACTTAATTTTTAATAATAATTTTTTGAAAATAGAAAAATATTGTGTTAATATATTGTTTATTATTATGATTAAGTTTACAATTTGAGAGAAAGGGTTCTCTTGCTAAATTGTAAGAAGATATATAAATATACACTATTAATATTTATTTTATTTTATGGTTGTACTTCCACATTCTAGATCTATTTTAAATGATTAAAATAATATATTTTAAAAAGAAATTTAAGATTCTCTAAGATACATGATCTCAAATTAAAATAAATTTATATTAATTTAAAAATAAAATAAATATGATTAAATTAACTTGATTTTTAATAATAATAAAATAAAAAATAAAAAATAAATATATTGTTTGCCATTATGATTAGGTTTACAATTTGGGAGGAAGGGTTCTCTTCCTAAATTGTAGGAAGATATATAAATGTACACTATTGATATTTATTTTATGGGTGTATTACCAAATTTTAAATATATATATATATATATATATATATATATATATATATATAGATATTAGTTTATATGTAATAACTCGTAGCTCAAACATGGATCAAACATAAATGTGAGGTTTGCTACCTAAAAATATCATTATAGGATTGACCACACACAGTATCATTATACTTTTCTCATGGACTATAGTATCTTATATAGTGATAAGTCTACAAGTTATAATGGCTATCCTATTTAACCATTCAAAACATCTTATTTTACATAAATTCGTAAGATGATGATCCTATTGCCTAGACACCCTTATCTACAATAATTCTAAAACAATATCTGAATACACTTTTAACCCGAACTCCATTAGTCAATTTATAAACATAATGCTTCACAAAGAAGACAGAAGGAAAGTACTCACTTGTAAACTCACAGACTACTTTGTCATAGAATTACATCTCCCTTTCTCATTGGTTACCTCTTGGATAACTTTGAGGATTAATAGTTCCTCTATCTCATTCCTTCCTCCATTCTTCATATGCTCATATAACAAAAAAGTCAATTGTTAGTTCAACCAACTTCATATTTTCTTACCTCATGTTAAGTTCATGTAGGCCCGAGTGGTGTAACATGAGCTCTCATACCACTTGTAACATACCCGAGTTCCCAAGTTAACATTTTAAGGAAATGGAGTATATATACATATGCTAATAATAAAGTTTTTCCTTCATTTATAAGTATTAAGTACTTACCCCTAAATAATAGTTAACAATTATCCAATACTACATTCAGGTCACCCTTTATCCATGAAATGTTCGCTTTCATTGCATTGAAATACTTTGGAGATGCAATATAAGTTCCATGATGATAATCACTATTACTCCAAGCATCATAAGTTAGATTTTTGAGGCTTTACTAGCCTCTAACCTCTCCCCTAGATGGATTCATTGTCCCTTCATTTAGTTGTGTCATAATCTTTATTCTCCTTGATCTATAAGGAGCATAGATCCATTTAAAAGGGGATCTACCAAGCGCCGAGAGGGATCAAATCTGTGAGAGGTGCAAACCCCCTTTTAGACTAGAAATGTTAAGGAAATGTGTAATGCAATGTTTATGGTTTTAATTTATCTAGTTTGTGTAATTTTATATGTATGCCGTTTTAAATATTTTAAATCTAATTTGAGCCGATTTACTATTTTTTATAAAGTACACTTGTCACCTATAGGATGAGCATGGAAGGAGTTAGATTTAATGCACCTCTTCTTGGCAATCACTATTACACCTTAGGAAATAATAACAATTCCTACAATGTTTACTTAAACCTTGCCCTTGAGCTCCTCACCACAAACAAGTACAAAATTACATTTTCACTTACAATAAATAAGAAAAAATAAAAATGTTACATCACTATAAAAATTTATTTATACTAAAACATAGATAAAATCTACCATTAAAATTTATTTGTAACTGAATCATAAATAACCCTAACTTGATAACACTTAAAGTGAAGTGACACCCACAAGTTAAATAAGTTTGGTGAGATTTATATTTCAATCTCTTTCCTCTCCTTATGGATCACACCCAAATTCCCTGAAACCATCCGACAATGAGTTTCATTGGATGGCGATTGTAAACCTAATTATTGGACAGAGCCCGTTCTCAAATCTGATATCCAATAAGATTACATTCATACGTTGGCCATCTTTTCATCCTATCAAAGATTTTAAAAAAGCGATTGACTAGTTGGCAGAGATCGAGTTGATAAGATTGAAAGTGATGCGCACTGAGAGGACAGGGTTGAGACTTCAATTACACTGTAGTCTCGTTGAGATAGTATGATCCAAGAACCGAAATTTAATATGAAGTGGACTGCAGCGGTAGTGCAATTCCCATATTCTCCAATCAACAAAAACTGTATTTGCTTAAAAGGACAGATCTGATTTGTCTGAACCGTGAATTTGATTAAAACCTGCGAACGATTTGGTATATAGGAACCATGCATTATCTTACCTTCAATGGTAAAAACAAAAGAAATAATGCTAACAACAACAATAATTTTATGTCGTGTTGTTGTCATTTGGGCCTACTTTGTTTCTGACGATTTTGTTGGCACTGAAGAATTTATTGTGAAATGTATACATTCTTTCCACCATGCAATCAGTCAATCTCATTGATTAATGATCATGTGGCTCAATGAAATGGTGGCTCCGTCAGATTAGAAGTGGAGTGGCAGCTACAGGCCGAGATCCCTGATCAACAATATCTGCAAATCCAGGCCTTATGTTGGACCAGATGCTGCTGAACTCGCAGTTAGTAGGTGGGTCATCAGATTGCACAGAATAGAATACAATAATGGGTTGTAATTAGCACGGGCCATGCTTTTATCCTTGGTGTCTGTACAAAAGCATTATACATATTATTTGCCTGTCTTATATTAGGCCTTGAAGCCCAATGTGCCAGGCTAACGGCCGACATGGCTTGTGCCAGCCTCTATGAATGTGGCAGACCACCAAAAGAATGACAAGATTTTTCATTCTTTCTTAAAAAGAAGGCCAAGCCACAGCAACTACTTCTAACAACCATCCAGCGCCACGTTAGGGTTATCTGTCCTTCAATAGCACAGTCCTGATCTTGTCTCCTTTATGATGATTAATATATATTATTGAAGAGTTACAAAATCCATGACCCGTGATGTGCCCAAGAGCTACTGGAGGTGCACAATTCCTCTTGTCTCAGAGCATTCAATCAGGGAATGTGGGCCTGAAAGAGTTTTAATACCTATCTATCTACACTGCCCACTAACGAAATTTCAGACTTTATGCCCGGGAACCAATGAAGTGAAAGGTCAGACAAATTGAAACTATGAAAATGAATGTGGATGATTGGCAAGGAAATGAAGTAAAGAATTGTAAAGAAAAAGAAGATGGTTTATCATAGATTTATTTTAAAGTTTTAATCTATTTTAAAGTTTTAAAGTTCTATAGTAGTATAATTTGAGTACAAATATCAATATTATTAGATACGAAAAAAATAAGTAATAAAAATATCTAGTACTAATAAAATATGGAAGTAGCTTGCTTATATATAATATTTTTAATAAAATATTCACAAATATATTATAAATATACATAGACATCAATATAATAAAATTTAACATATATTTAAAAAACAAAAATATAAAATATCAACAACCTCGGATATGGACATGTGCGAGATGACGACTACTTATTTATAGTTATTTTAATAAGTAAGCATGAAATTGAATAGTATTTTTATTTTATAGTGTTTAAATAAATAATGTCTTTTTTTCTTTATTTAAATTGGTTTTTAAAATTTAATTCTTCACTAATAATCCATATCCATATTAACCTACACCGAATATTCCACTAATTCAAATTATTTTGAATTTCAAGTACTAATACGGCTATGTTTTAAACCGGATCTATCAAGCACTAACCAGGATTTATCAACCGCTAAAGGTATCCAATTTCTTAAGGTGTAAGGTGTAATTGCTTGATAAATCACGGTTTAAGATTGATCTATGCTTTTTATTTTATTTATAAGCCAATTGATTTTTTTAATAACCTTTTATTTGATTTTAATTTTTTTATTTTATGAATATATATATATATATATGACCCTACATTAATTTTTTTAATTATTTTTTAAGGTGACAAATCTCTACCATAGTGTAGAGCATTTGGCTACTCTCTTTGTCATTATTTTCATTAGAAAACACGATAACACCTAAAGACTTGAATAGTAATCTCAATCTAACACACAATATTAACAGAGGGAGGCATCCTGAAGACTTAAATACTAATCTCATGCTTGCAATTCACAACACTCAACCACTATAGGCACGTGATGTAAAAAGAAGACAACACTCACTCATTAGATATAAATTTGAGTAGCTTAAAAATAACTAAAAATTTGCAAAGCTGAAAAAGGAGATGTGTTCATAATCATTATTATTTAGATTAAAAAATCAACATGTGTAAAATTAGATTGTCATTTAAATTAAAAATTCACTACTGTAAAATCAATTTAATAAAAAAAAATGAGGATGGTATTAGGGTAAACCATTCATTATAGTTTTGGCTAGTTTTGGCAACAATAACAAGCAATATTCACAAAGGTAGTGAGCCTAAGGACGTGACACATCCTACTTACAATTCATAATACTCAACCACTAGATGCATGTGATGTATAAAGAAGTAAGATAACACTCTATCATTAAATACATATTTGAGTATCTTAAATAATTTGCCCAATTTACCAATAAAACAAATAAAAGTTTGTATTAAAAATATTTTAAAATACCATAAATAACTAAAATAATGATGTGAGACATCTTTGATATAAATAAGATCAAAGTTATGAATATACATTTTTGTTGTTTCTAAATGCATTTTACACCTAAATATAAAACAAAATATAATGTTTGAAATAAGAAATGTTGTCATTTTTCACATTCATAATGTAAACTATCATATTCTACTCATTCAAATAAATACCCAAATAAAATTTTATTATTATTATTATCATAATTTTTTTGAGTTATCATTATTATTTATTAAAGTGAATTTATTTGACCTTTAAATTAAACTAATAAGATGAGACTAGACATGTGAAATAAATGAGATTAAAGTTATGAATATACAATTTTTTATGTTTATAGAAATCATTTTACAATTGGACATGAAGAAAATGTAATCAATAATGTTCTTATCATTTTTCACACTACTAAGTAACTAAATTGTTATATAGAGGTTGTGAATTTAAATTAATATTAAGTTATTATTATAAATCAAAATGAAATTATTTAATATTAAAAATAATAAATGTTTATATAGTAAATCCGATCATTAATGTTCTTGGTATCTTTTACACCAATATAATACATTAAACCTACATATTCTAAATATTCAAATAGCTACACATACTAAGCAACCAAACAACTATCTAGTAGTAACTTTAATTTTATGTATTATTATGATTTAATCATAAATCAATATAAACTATTTGAACTTTATTTGAAACTAATACAATTTTTTGTTGTTGTTTCTATAAATGTATTTTATAAATGAATACTAAAGTGGTTTACATAGTTAGTCCAATCATTAACATTTATCTAAACTTCCATATTCTAAGCATTCAAATAACTACTTATATTAATTTACTAAGCACTTTAAATAACTATTTATTATTATCATTAAGAGTATCATAAATCAAGGAATCAACTTATTTAATTTATATTGAATTTAATTTAAATTAATAGGATGGGATGAAAGGTGTTTGAAATTTTTAAGATAAATAAAATCAAAATGTACATAGTAAGTCTATTAATAATGTTTTTGTAAATTTTCATACCACGATAAAATATTTAAATCTTCATATCCTAAATATTCAAATAATTATATATACTAAACACCCAAATGATTACCTAAAGGTTGTGATTTTATTTTTTTCTTATTGTTATCATAAATCGAAGTAAATTTATTTTAAAGCCTAAATAAATTTATAACTTAAAGAGATTAAATTAGTTTTCATTTCATTTTAATTGTAATTTTTTTCCCAAAAATATTATTAATATTTTTTAAATATTAATAAAAAATACTTTATTATCCTTCTCATTTTCATAATGTTTATTAACTATTAAAATTAATACTCTTTTTCTCTCTATCTATCTATCTATATAAACCATATAAACCAATACAAATAACTTTATATATATATATAGATGGTGATGATGATGATGATGATGATAATGATGATTGTCTTTAAAGTCAACATGGATATTGGTCTATTTGACATTAAGAAAATAAAGATTATTTGGTTTTCTTTAAAATATTATTTTTTAGGAAGAGGGTCCCTAACTCACTATAGTTTTGGGGATCTAGGAGGTTAGAACGGTTAGTGTGGAAGCAAAGATTTTGAAATGGAGATATATATATATATATATATAACTTATTACAAATTAATTTGATACTATTTTGGTTTGTGTTTCTTAAACAGTTATGATAACTAAAAAAAAGTCATAAGCATTTATGCATATTCTTAAAACCCTATATACAAATTAAAAAGTATATAACTCACTACAAGTTAATTTGATACTTTATCCTTTTTATATTAAAAGTAAAATTTTCCTTACAGCAAACTATGGGTTGTAAACTAGAGGTTAAAAGTGAAATTATTTAGTCAACTTTTGATCTATACACACACTAGGTTGCTGTACTTGAGAGCATGTACAGGATAATGAGAATACTTATTAGTGTGAGGGAAAAATCCATAATATTGTACATGGTCAGAGTTAGGAATTTGGTAATGCCCATCTGCCTTCCTAGGCGTTGGCTGAGCATCTACAGGATATTCAGAATATTAAATGTTGTGGGTAGCAAATGCATATGCATAGTGCAGGACCAGACCAGGGCCTACTGTTGGGCGTGCCCTCCACACCCACCTGCAGCTTTATGACAAAAGAAGGTTGTACCTATTTCATTTACTGCTCTTTGTCTTGTCTGTGTCCAAGACTGTGAGTTCATATTATTAGCATGGCCACCACAGCATGCAGCCTGGCTGTTTCCATCCCACCAGAGGCTTATTGCCCCCACACAAGTTGGATTTTTTCATCTCTCATTGTCCCATTCCTATCGCTATCTGCCCCACCTCTATGGAAAGCGCCGTGCCCATCTAAATCCATCAGCATCTGACTATGGCTATTTTGTAATTGTATTGTGCCCACATAGTCCAGCACAGTTGTGTCTAATCCCATAGTATCACATCCGTGGAGAATAATACGAGACAAGGACAGGGCTGTTTGTGCAGGAAATTAGGTTTCAGTCCAAAAGTGAATACGCCATTCAGCAGTACCAATAATTTTGTAGCAGCTAAAGCCATGAACTCTAGAACTGACTATTTGGTTACCAATTTCCATCTTTTTCTCTTGTGAAATGGACGTTGTTGATCTTTTTGAAAGGCAGCTTAATTCTCTCACAAAAGTGCTAAGCTCCCATTCTGTCAAAAGATGGAACTAACACCTAACAGGAGCACTTTCATTATAACATTGTATTTTGCACAAGACTTCAAACAAACGTGTCAATCTAGTTCTCTGATCTCTCTCTGATGTACTATGTTTTTTTGTATCTACCTATCTCAGGCTCGTTTCATTCTCTTCACTCTTTTCTAGGTAAACGATCATCATCTCTTTGCTCATGGCCACATTATGTTATTTGGATCTATCTATCTCAGGCTCATTTCATTTTCATCACTCTTTTCTTGGTAAACGCTCATCATCTCTTTGCATGTGGCCACATTTTTAATCACAAATGTCAACACACACATTTTTAGCTAGGTCTGAAATGATTAAGGTGGGTTTGCTAAGTCACAGTATAACATAAATGCTCTAAAGTAACTAATTTTATAAAGGATTTAATTTTTTGAAGTATATTTTTTTTAATCTTATTTTTTTACATATCAAGATAAAATTTACACTTTAAAATATTTGATTCCTTTAAAATTAAATATATATACATATTATGGGAGTGGTATGTTACATAACCTTACACAACCTAAATTGTGAGTGTGTATCAATCCATCTTCAGAGATCAGGAGCCTTTAGTCATAAAAAGAATTGGATCTTTTGATCCTCAGTTCAATTGTCCTACTCTCTTTTTCAATGGTGCTCCTCAAGATGGGGGGATTCAAGGGTCACCATAAAATGGGCTCAAGATGAATACAATCTTAAAGTTTTATCTCTAATCCTCTCGAGCAACAGGATAAAATCAACTATCCACCTCTTTAGGAACATCTCATTGGAGCATATTTACAGGCAACACAATCTCTTGGCAGACAAACTTTCTAGGCAGCCCCTGAGCACTCAGGAAGGTGTTTTAATATGGGAGGAATTACATAATTCTCACGTCCTAAACTTGGGATCTTTGAAGTTTTTTTGAGTAGTTGTATATTTTATGGAGTCTTTATGTCATGTACTTTTGGAAAGTCTGAAATGGGTTCTTTGATAACATCTTATGAGTGATAGCATCAGCACTATGTTTTTCTTTTTTTATATGTAGGAAAGCTTTTTTTATACTTCTCGATTGAGTCTTCCTTAAGACTTGGATGATCATGTACCTTTTGATTCAATACCAATAACATTGATATGCTTTTTTCTGCTCGAAAAAAAAACCTTAAGCTTTACAACATATCTCAAAAAAATTTTGAAACTGAGATCTTATGAGATCTACCATGAAATTCTTTTAGCCTTAGGAGTTTTAGGAAAGGTTTAATGCCATGTTTAGTTATTATTTTAGCTATATAGATCTTCTTTAGACTAGTTAAAATAAAAAAATAAAAAAAATTAATCTTCAAAATGTAAATTTCCATGTATAAAAAATAGTAGTAAATATTATAAGATTTGGATTTTTTCTACATTAGAATGCCCACCCCACTAAGTAAGGCTAAGTTGGAGTATAAGGCATTAGGCTATGTAATGATAGAAAACCAACCTTCCTTCACTATATTTAGCCTATCCATTTGAAATAAGTTTTCCGATGTGAAGTGTATGTCTCTATATTGTTGAAAAGGTCTAGGATTTCAAACAAAATATATATGAATGGGATATAAAGAGTGACCCACTAATTAGTATAGTGCCTCCTTATATAATTAAAATAAATTAATGTACATTAAATAAAAATTAATATATATTATTAAAATTAATTCAAAATATAAAATATATAATATTTAAACCATTTTCAAAAAAATATTAATTATTCTTTTTATATAATAAAAATTTTATTTTTATGATATTTAAATATTTTTTTTTATATAATACAAAATTAACTTATATATACTTCAAAAGATTTAATTTCTTTTTAAATACTTAAAGAATAAAATTAAAATTTACTCAAAAACATAATACCTTAAACCCAAATGATTGACCTTACATCATCTTTTGTTTTATATTGTCACTTAGCTCACTGCTTTCTTTGATATCAAAGGATTACTTACAGAGTATAATGTAAGGACGCTATATGCTCCTATAAAAAAGGGAAAAATTCTAACGTGTCGTTTCATAAGAAGGATTAACTCTAAGAGTGCCATCTATGGCGAAAGGTTTTAATGGAGGGTACAAGGAATATGAATAACCATTCGCCTTGGAACTTGAAATTTTTTATGAAAGCAAGTGTCAAAGTTTATGCAACATTATGTGCAAAAGCAAATAGTTTCTTTGCATGTATGTTTGTGAGAAGTATAGGAATTTTAATATTTAGTTGGATTTATGGTTGTATTAGTATTTATTTTAGTTTTAAATTTATTAAATGTTAAGAGAGAATATATTTTGTTGAAGTATAATTTTTTTTTCAAATTTTGTACATAAGGGATTTGATTTCTATAAGGTATTTGACAAATCTAGAGTAAAGATAGATTTAGAGTGAAGATGGATTTACATTGGTTTATTTTATTATAATGATTTTTCTTTTTAGTTTTTTTAACATTTCATTATTGGTGAGGTCATTTTTTTATATTTAACTTATTAATATTAATAGATACTTTGTGACATAAAAATTTAGCAATTCATTGACTACAAAATAAAGAGAAAAAATAAAGAAAAATGCGAATGAGGTTCAAGCATTATTATTTTCGAGCATGCACCTCTCTAAAAAGAACATCGAATGACTTGAGACCACGTCAGCTAATTCAACCTCATTTGCTAAGTGAATTAGAATATGGACTTGTAAATCTATGAAAATCATGGGTAATTCCTTCTCAAACATATAAACAATCTCAACTCTTTCAACACCATCATAGAATGCTATCCATTTGAATATCCTTTGATGTAATCCAATTTACAATTGCACATAATTTAGATATGGCATGTAGTACGTCTTAAGGAAGTCATGGTTTACATTACCATGCAACTAAAGGATAATGACACTACAAAATAAACACACACAAAATTAATTGGCATAAAATTGCGAGTACATTTAACATATCATAACCTACATTGCAGATAAAGAGATATGTAATCAACATACATATCCTAGAAGGTTGAGATGATCATGTGATTCAAACCTAACAAATATTCTTCTACATTGTAGCAACATTGTAGAATTGATGTAACATCCCAAAAATGGCAAAACAATTTTTTTTTTGAGATAGCCTATTTTATAAGATAAATGCTATTTGCGGAATGATAATTAATTAACTAATAGACAATAACTGTTTCATAAACTGCTGGCATTTATTTTTAAATGTAAAAAGGATATTTGGTTGTAAATAAGATGCGACAGAACAATGTTTATTTTGTTATGTGTAAAGATCTGGTAACAATATTGATGAATTTGTTTGCATATTTCTGAAGGGGTTCCTACCGGGTGCCCTTGGGTTTACTTAGCTTTGAAAGCTAAAGCATTGGATTCTTTCTTTCCCAGATCTACAGGGAAGGTGATAGAGTAATTCCAACTTTTACAAGACAAGTTATAAGCTTCAGCTTGTCGTCTCTATGTTAAGATAAATATATAATCTGTCGTGCAAGAAGGTGTCGATGGTATGTAATTTCGGTATAACTTCGTCAACTTGTATCGTCTTTGTGTTAATATTTGTATGTGTCGCTAGCAATACTATACTCGTTGTATCTGTTGGTAGGATCAGTGGTATTACAGCTTAGTTTATCAGTCTAAAAATGCGACAAGTTTGATCTTATGAATGATAGTGTCATCATTAGAATTAAGTAAATCTCCTGGAAGTGACAGCTACAATGTAATACGTCTTGAAATACTATAGTGATGATGTTTGTGTTGTGTCAACTTGTGAACAAGGTGCTACTAGACATACTCGCATACGGCACATAGGGTTGGTGTCAAACCCTAGCTTTCTATATAGTGTGAAGGTTAGATTCTCCTTACATTAACTTATGTAAGTGACCTAGCTATTATAATTGTAATGCATGTTGTTTAAATACATGAGTTGAATGTTTAAACTTTGTGGTAGTTCCTACAATACTATGGCAATGTATTGATTTTCTAATACATGCTTGATATATAAAAATATATCGATTTATTTGTTTTGATAACATATGCAAACTATACTAATAGCATTATTGAAATACTATATGTGAACCCTATGGTTCGAATGTGCAATGCATATGTGCTAAGTGAACTTAGAATAAGGCTTATATTTATAGCGTGAATACAATGTCGTGATACTACCTTATGATTAGAACTATGCTTCATTGTGTAATGATATTGATATACATATATCCTATGGTTGATAACTTATATCGTGGTTGTATACAGTTGTATGGCAATGATACTATCCCAAGAATCTCGCTGTCACCATAACTCGGTTCTGATATGAATTAATGTCGTTGCAGTCGAGGGTCTAGCAGAATTCTCCATGAGATCTCAGCATTAAATTTGTTCCTGTGTGATGTTAGTGGTTGCTACACTGGCACTTATGTGTTCTAGCTCCACGTGATATTAGTGGTAAGAATTGGTGATGCTTCACCGAGCTGTAAGCTCAGCCCTGGGTGATATGGCATCCGATTGTGTTGTTAATAAATGAAGTTATTGATTTGGTTTGGTCGTATCTCTTCCTTGGTACTATCGTGGCTATGGTGGCTCATTCTTAATCGTTGATTTCATTGTCTCGATCGTTGAGATGTTTAAAACCCTAAGTCAATCTTTCCATAGCGTTAATCTTTCCTTCACGCATTCATTTTAGTGTTTTTCGTTTGGAGAAGAGGCTGATAAGCCGCTGGTTTGCAAGGCTTGACCCTGGGCGGTTGTGGATGGCACTGTGCCTCCATTCTCTGTAATTTTATTGTGAAAATACTGTATAAGTGCTTGAGTTTGCTGAATGAGTAGCATTGAAGCCCTGTGGCTTTCGTCCGGCGACAATTTAGGTTAGTGGTGAGGTTTGACTCCGAACTTGGTTGTGGTTCAGTTGCATGTCACCTTCGCTGCGTTGGATGAAGGATTTGGAAGCTAAAAGCATTGCAAGGTAGGTCATCTCATTTCCAAGTTATGTAATATGCTTCTTTGATTTGTCAACATTCATTTGAAATCATTGATAACTCCTCACAGTTCATGTGGTAGGTACTGCCATCGTTCTGTATTCACAGTGCTGGGTTGATGGCAATGGAGAGCACATGTATTAAATTGGTAAGCCCCGGTGGCAAACCCTCGTAGGTTCTCTTGGCAGATTCGTGGCAAACGTTGTAACAACTATTCTGAAAATCATCGTTGAAAATATGGGTTGTTCTTGTTACGCCTGTGTTAGGTTGCTTCTTAGTTTGCAGAGTCAATGTAATAGTTGATTTGTTAATGTACAGGGTTTGGGTTCTGGGTTTGAACTTGGCAATGTTCCTTCGTTTAAGTAGGGTTTCAGACTCTGTTGAGATGATAATATAAAGATCTTTTTGCAAACTATGTGGCCGTGACTGTTTTGTGTTTGTAGTTTTGGGGCTTGGCCCATGAATGAAACCTGTAACTCATTGGTTTATGAAGTGGAAATAAATCGTGTTTAAACAGTCTCTGTGTAAAATGGTAATGTTTGTGAAACTAGGTTTTAATCACACATGTTGCTTTCGTTTCTTTATGGATTGTGAACTCATGAAAATGTTTAAACGTTTGAGAAAAGAAATCGTATACTATGCTTGTATAAAGAAACATACTACTACTGTTCTTTAGTCAATGGTTAAGTGTTGTAATAAGTGATAGGCTTCAGCCTCTAAGCAGCTTCGTCAACTGTGTGAATGTTTATGTAATCAATCTATAAACTTATTTTAGGGTTTTGACTATGCTTAAAATGTATAAGATGATGATGCTCGTTGTTACGTTTTCTGCATCAACTAGTGTTGTGATCTTGTTTGTCTCTTCTCCTACACACATTGTAATGTCTTCAACTTTCGAGATGATATTTGAAATAAATAAATTCGATCTATAATAATGATTTGGATAAAATATGTTTGGTTTGTCTAATGTTAGTAAAATAATGAAATGACAGGGTGCTTTTTTAACTACCTCGATTCTGTAGATAGAATTGCATTCGTGTGTTTTAATTTATGGTTATATGAGCATGTGAAATATGAAACCCTAGGTTTGTGATAAGGGACTTTTGTTTGCTTATCTGTTCTGTGTGTGCAATAATGGAAATAACAGTAGTAACAGTAAACTTGAGAAGAAATAAATGGAAATTATAAACCCTAACTTGAAACTAGAAAAGATATATCAGTTCTATTATGATGAGATTAAACAATCATTTACAAATTCTATTTTCGACAATGATCTCAGTAATAAATATAAAGAACAGTGATAATCTTTTTAAGACAATAAATTTCTATTTGATGAAGTAAAAATATTGAAATAAAAACAGTAATGTTAAGGAATGCAGAAACAATACTAACTGTTATCAGTAGATAAATTAACTAATATACAGAATGGTACTTCTATCATCTTGGCAATTTTGCCTATCATATCTATCTACCTTAATCTGTCTCTGTACTAGAGTACGATGTTGTTCCTTTTTGCACGGGGAAAAATGCAGAGACTATTTTATTCAATCATTTCAATTTATACAGAATTATAAAATTAAACAGGAAACTGAAATAAACTCATAAAATAAACAGTGAAAGTTAAATAAACAACAAAACTATAAATATACAGAAATAGATAACAGAACTTAAAAATAAAAATAGTTAAGACAATAGGACCTGTAACTGACGATAGGGCCGACAAACACCCAAGGAGGCCTGTTCCTCCCAACCTGCTTCAGAAGAAGCAGCTCAATTGTTGACTTCTAGTGAACCCCCGAGCCTGATTACTAATCCAATAAGTGGGTGGAATCTGTGTAGAAGCAAGGCACTCAAAATACCTTCTCCACTCGGTATCAACCTCTTGAAATAAAATGCCTTCTCCACTCAGCATCAACCTCCTGAACTCAATAAGAGTTTGGCAGACTCACAACATGATCAACAACATAGCATATCCCCTCATCAAATCTCTTGGGTGCAAACACAGCAAAACCCCAAGCTAAATTTCCTCGTCAGGAAAAGTGATGAACCTCAGTTCAATATTTGATGGCTATTATATAGACTGCCTAGGTCTTTTAGTGGTCAGTTTGGAATAAATGAGCCTCAAGCTCCAGTCCCATCTTTTAGGGCACTATGATCACATTTCAAGGGAGTTGTCCCATACCAACAGCTAGTTAGTTGCATCATGATGCCGCCACTTGTCCATTTCCTTCGACCTCGGATTCCATTCCACCTAGTAGATCAATAACCACTCTTTCAACAGTCCTCTTAGGTGTTTGTCTCCTATTTTATTTATTTAATAATAATATATTGTCCAAATTACAGTCATCCTTGGACACTTGTCCAACATGAAACTTTACAATAAAAGTTATAATAATGTTTGCTAACACAAAATGTTTTCCAGCTAAAAGGGTATGTTACAAACACCCCCTCTTAAGCTCAACATCGTCCTCGATGTTTCTTATTCATCATTAAGTTCCTCATGGAACAGAACTGGATGTGCTGCCCGCATTTTACTTTCCAATTCCTAAGTAGCTTCATCAGGGCTAAGGTGCTTCCATTGCACCTTTACCTTCTCTATGGTGCGATTCCGAAGCATAATTTTCCTTCGGTCGAGAATACAGTTCAGTTCCACCTGAAAATATCCTTCGGGTTCCACCTGTATGTCATTCCAATTTAGCACATGAGTAGCATCGTGTACATACTTCTTTAAAACATAAACGTGAAAAACATTGTGGATTTTTAAATTGTATGGCAATGCCAATTGATATGCAACAACTCCTATCCTTGATAGGATTTTGAATGGTTCACAATACGTTGGTGCAAATTTAGCACAACTCCCAAGCTTCAAAGAACTTTTCTTGGGCTTTACCTTTATAAAAAGATGGTCTCCTACTTGAAATTCTCTTTCTGTGAGTTTCCAATCAACATAGTTTTTCTGTCGATCTTGGGCAACTTTTAAGTTACCTTAAACCTGTTTCACGGTTAGCTCCATTTCTTTCAATAAATTTGGTCCTAACATCAATCTGTCTACAAGATTATCCCAAGAAATTGGAGTACAACATTTTCTTCCATACAAAATTTTAAATGGACTTAACTTAGCAGATGTTTGATAATTATTAATGTAGGCAAATTCTGCTAAGTGTAAGTAATCTTCCCACTTAGATGGCTGATCTTTAACATACAATCTTAATATATTTTCCAAAATATGATTTACTCTTTCTGTTTAACCATCAGTTTGTGGGTGGAAAGAAGTGCTGAAATTTAATTTAGTATTTAATCCTTTAAACAGTGTTGTCCAAAAGTTACCAGTGAACTTATAGTTTCGTTCTAAAATAATTACCTTTGGAATTCCATGCAAGCAAAAAATTTGCTTCATGAAAATATCTGCAATGTTAGAAGCCTTGAAAGTAGTTTTAACAGGAATAAAATGAGCAGCTTTACTAAGTTTATCAACGCCAACCATAATTGAGTCATTCTGCTTCTGATTTTTAGGCAAACCTGTAATAAAGTCAATGCTTATAATTTCCCATTTCCATTCTGGAATTGGTAAGGGTTGCAATAGCCCAGCTGGATGTTGATGTTCAGCTTTAATAGTCTGACAGTCAAAGCATCTAGCTATATATTCAACAACTTCACTCTTCATGTTGGGCCAAAAATACTCCTTTCTTAACATAGTTATCATTTTCTGATAACCAGGCTGCCCTGAATAAGGACTCTTGTGAACTTCATCTAAAATCAGCAACTTAACCTTCGAAAAATTAGGCACATAAATTATGTTTTTGTAAGTTAAGAAGCCTTTTTCATTAATATTGTAATCTGTTATAACATTTTCAGATGAATTTTCAGCCACTTTATCATGTAATTTTTGGTAATTTTCGTCTTGCTTAATTCCTTCTTCGATCTGATTTTCCAGATTAGTTTTAAAAGTATTGATTGCTACCACAAAACTCAATCTAGCATTTCTACTCAATGCATCAACAACCTTATTTTCCTTTCCATTAATGTGATGGATCTCAAAATCGTACTCGCTAAGGAAAGCTAACCACCTAGCTTGCCTTGCATTAAGATTTGTTTGATCCAATAAATACTTTAAACCCTTATTATCAGTCGTTAAAATGAATTTTCTTCCGATCAAGTGATGGCGCCACATTTTTAAAGCATGTATCACGGCTGCCAACTCAAGATCATACATTGCATAATTATTTTCATGTATTTTTAACTTCCTTGACTCAAAAGCAATTGCATGACCTTCTTGACTTAAGACCCCTCCAAGTCCTTCGTTGCATGCATCCATGCATACGATGAAATCCTTATTAGGATCTGCAATTTTTAAGATGGGTGTAGTAGTTAACAATTCTTTTAACTTATTAAAGGTGTCTTAACACTTTTGATCCCATATGAATTTCTTCCCTTTCTTCTGCAAAGAGGTGATAGGGTTAGCAATTCTAGAGAACCCTTCAATAAACTTTCTATAATAACCTGTTATTCCCATGAATGACCGTACATCTGTTACATCTTTTGGGACAGACCATTCATTAATAGCTTTTATTTTATCAGGATCAACAAAAATACCATCTTTAGAAATTATATGACCCAAATACTGAATTTTATCTTTATAGAAATCACACTTACTGAACTTAGCGTAAAGATGATGATCTCTAAGTACTTGTAAAATGATTTTTAAATGTTCGTCATGCTATTCTTTAGTTTTTGAGTAAATCAGGATATCATCAATGAATACCACTATGAACTTATCCAAATATTTATGTAGAACATTGTTCATTAAACACATGAACACTGTCGGTGCGTTGGTTAGCCCAAAAGGCATAACTACGAACTCGTAGTGTCCATAACGCATTTTGGATGTAGTTTTGAATATGTCCTCGTCTTTTATCCGGACTTGATGATAACCCGACCTTAAGTCAATTTTAGTGAATATCTCTGCTCCGCGTACTTAATCAAATAGATCATCTATGCGGGGTAAGGGATACCGGTTTTTAATTGTCATTTTATTAAGTTGATGGTAGTCAATGCACAAACACATGGTACCGTCCTTCTTTTTAACAAATATTACTGGTGCTCCCCAAGGGGACACACTGGGCCTTATGTAGTTTTTATCTATTAATTCTTTCAGCTGAGATTTTAACTCATTTAACTCCAGAATATTCATCCTATAGGGGGCCTTTGAGTTTGGAACCGCACCGAGTACTAACTCAATGGTGAAATCAAGTTCTCATTTTGGAGGTAATCCTAGAATTTCTTCCAGGAATACATCAGAAAAGTCCCTAAGGATGGGAATATCCTCTAGTTTTAACTTTTCTTCTTTAGATGTATGCTCATCATTAACAACATTAACAGCAAACAATTTACAACCTTTTCTAGTAGCTCTCTTTACTTGTAAGGCAGAAATCTGCCTTACTGAAATCTGCCTATGAATTCCTTTTATTGTTTCTGAATTACCTTCATTATTTATACATTTAAAATATTTATCATAACAATTCAGTATAACTATATGTTGTTCAAGCCAATCCATGCCTATCAACAAATCATATGACCCTAAGGGTAAAACATTCAGATTAACTTGCCTTTTCAGTTGATTTAAAAATACTTCACAATTCTTGACATAATCTGTAACCTTTCTTTTAGTTCCTGTTGCAAGCTAAACTAACCATACATTATCAAATTTCTCTATTTTTAACTTGCAACGGCTTACTAACGTAGGTGAAATATAACTTAAATTTGCACCTAGATCTATTAAAATAGAAATAGACTCATTTTATATCATACCTTCAATTTCAACCATGGATGTTTGATGGTCCGCTTGACGGTTCTCCAATGCTACATTTATCCTGGGCATTTCTCTTGCAATATCTCCAACTGTAGGTTCTGCTTGCATAGTATGTATGTTGTTGGCTGTCCTCTTGTTGTGTGGGAAATCTGCTCTCTTATGTGGTCCGCCACATTCATAGCACTTTATGGGTCCTTTCTGTTCAGCATACCTGTTTTTATTGTTATTGTTATTGCTGTGATTATTATTATTAGGTACATTTCTTGCAGCAGTAGAGTTTTGAGATGTATTATTCCGATAATTATTAGGAAAATTTCTGTTATTAAAATTTTTCTTAAAACCTCCAGCATTCTGATTAAAATTCTTCTTTTTATAATCATACTGATTAGTCTTACTGTTCTTCCAGCCAGTTGTTCCTTCTCTTTTTCTGTTTTGGTAAAAACAAAAATTTGCCTTCCTCATGGCCTCTTCCAAAGTGGAAGGATTATCATACTCAATACGATCTTTTATATTAAAAGGTAAACAACTGAGAAACCTTTGTACTTTAGGCTTTTCCTCAACCATGTAGGGCACGTACCTCAGCAAGCTAAGGAACTTGTTGCACAGTTCTTTCATGTTCATTGTACCCAACTTTAAATCGTAAAACTCTTTTAAGTTATCTTCAAAGTACTGTTTCGACAAAACTTCTTTTTAAACAAACTTTTAAACATAGTCCAAGTTACTTCTTTTTCTTTTGTGCTCTTGATTCTTTTAAGATCCTGCCACCATATATCTTCCTTTCTGGTCAGATTGTAAATAGCCATCTTGGCTTTCAGTTGAGAAGAGTAATCATAAATATTAAAGTACTTTTTCATTCCAGACAGCTAAGCTTATGTTGTCTCACCCTTCTCACTTTCGCCATTAAAAGTAGGTGGTTTAATCTTTTTAAATTCTCCAGTACTCTGTTCATGATGCTTATGTTTTCTCTTTTTAGAGCAGCATTCACTATTATTGCTATCATAATTCATATCTTCATTACTTGAATCAGATTTAGAGGATGAGTAACTATTCCTTTTATCATTTCTTGTTTTCTTATGCTTATCTTGGTGGGACATTATTTCAGAATCAACCTTAAATTCTGATTTTCTGCCTCTTTCCTCACTATGATAGTTTCCTTTTAAGTTCTACTGCGACTCTTCCTGTACCTTAAGGATCCGTTCATTTTCTTCTTTAACAGCTTTTAACTCAGATTTTAAATCCTGTACAGTGCGTAAAATTTCAGAAGACTGGTTGTTTAACTCAACATAAATTCCTTCAATGTTATTATGATTAATACGTTCATTACGAGGAGATCTGTCCTCTGCTGATTCCTCTAGTATTTCCATACTTGCAATTAAAGGTCAATCTATTCTGTGCAAAAATAAAATAAAATTACAAAAGTTAGTAACATAAACTTTCTGATTTATTTTTTTGTTTGCGTGCATGAGCCTCAATCAGGCCTAGATTTTGAGCTTGCGCTTTGATACCACATGTAACATCCCAAAAATCGCAAAATAAAAAATAAAATGATATAGCCTATTTTATAAGATAAATGCTATTTGCGAAATGATAATTAATTAACTAATAGACAGTAACTATTTCATAAATTGCTAGCATTTATTTTTAAATGTAAAAAGGATACTTGGTTGTAAATAAGATGCGACAGAACAATGTTTATTTTGTTATGTGTAAAGATCTGGTAACAATACCGATGAATTTGTTTGCATATTTCTGAAGGGGTTCCTATTGAGTGCCCTTGGGTTTACTTAGCTTTGAAAGCTAAAGAATTGGATTGTTTCTTTCCCAGATCTGCAGGTAAGGTAATAGAGTAATTCCAATTTTTACAAGACAAGTTATAAGCTTCAGCTTGTCGTCTCTATGTTAAGATAAATATATAATCTTCCGTGCAAGAAGGTGTTGATGGTATGTAATTTCGGTATAACTTCGTCAACTTGTATCGTCTTTGTGTTAATATTTGTATGTGTCGCTAGCAATACTATACTCATTGTATATGTTGGTAGGATCAGTGGTATTACAGCTTAGTTTATCAGTCTGAAAATGTGACAAGTTTGATCTTATGAATGATAGTGTCATCATTAGAATTAAGTAAATCTCCTAGAAGTGACAACTGCAATGTAATAAGTCTTGAAATACTATAGTGATGATGTTTGTGTTGTGTCAACTTGTGAACAAGGTTCTACTAGACATACTCGCATATGACACATAGGTTTGGTGTCAAACCCTAGCTTTCTATATAGAGTGAGGGTTAGATTCTTCTTACATTAACTTATGTAAGTGACCTAGCTATTATAATTGTAATGCATGTTGTTTAAATACATGAGTTGAATGTTTAAACTTTGTGGTAGTTCCTACAATACTATGGCAATGTATTGATTTTCTAATACATGCTTGACATATAAAAATATATCGATTTATTTGTTTTGATAACATATGAAAACTATACTAATAGCATTATTGAAATACTATAAGTGAACCCTATGGTTCGAATGTGCCATGCATATATGCTAAGTGAACTTAGAATAAGACTTATATTTATAGCATGAATACAATGTCGTGATACTACCTTATGATTAGAACTATGCATCATTGTGTAATGATATTGATATACATATATCCTATAGTTGATAACTTATATCGTGGTTGTATACAGTTGTATGGCAGTGATACTATCCCAAGAATCTCGCTGTCACCATAACTTGATTCTGATATGAATTAAATGTCGTTGCAATCGAGGGTTTGGTAGAATTCTCCGTGAGATCTCAGCATTAAATTTGATCCTGTGTGATGTTAGTGGTTGCTACACTGGCACTTATGTGTTATGGCTCCACATGATATTAGTGGTAAGAATTGGTGATGCTTCACTGAGTTGTAAGCTCAGCCCCGGGTGATATGGCATCCGACTATGTTGTTAATAAATGAGGTTATTGATTTGGTTTGGTCGTATCTCTTCCTTGGTACTATCAAGGCTATGTTGACTCATTCTTAATCGTTGTTTTCATTATCTCGATCATTGAGATGTGTAAAACCCTAAGTCAATCTTGCCATAGCGTTAATCTTGCCTTCACGCATTCATTTTGGTGTTTTTCGTTTGGAGAAGAGGCCGATAGGCCGTTGGTTTGCAGGGCTCAACCCTAGGCGGTTTGGATGGCACTGTGCCTCCATTCTCTATAATTTTATTGTGAAAATACTGTATTTAAGTGCTTGAGTTTGATGAATGAGTAGCGTTGAAGCCCTGTGGCTTTCGTCCAGTGACAATTTAGGTTAGTGGTGAGGTTTGAATCTGAACTTGGTTGTGGTTCTGTTGCATGTCACCTTCGCTGCATTGGATGAAGGATTTGGAAGCCAAAAGCATTGCAAGATAAGTCATCTCATTTCCAAGTTATGTAATATGCTTCTTTGATTTGTCAACATTCATTTGAAATCGTTGCTAACTCCTCGCAGTTCATGTGGCAGGTACTGCCATCATTCTGTATTCACAGTGCTGGGTTGATGGCAATGGAGAGCACGCGTATTAAATTGGTAAGCCGTAGTGGCAAACCCTTGTAGGTTCTCCTGGCAGATTCATGGCAAACATTGTAACAACTGTTCTGGAAATCGTGGTTGAAAATCTGGGTTGTTCTTGTTACGCCTGTGTTAGGTTGCTTCTTAGTTTGCAGAGTCAATGTAATAGTTGATTTGTTAATGTATAGGGTTTGGGTTCTAGGTTTGAACTTGGCAACATTCCTTCATTTAAGTAGGGTTTCAGACTCTATTGAGATGATAATATAAAAGATCTTTTTGCAAACTATGTGGTCGTGACTGTTTTGTGTTTGTAGTTTTGGGGCTTGGCCTATGAATGAAACCTATAACTCACTGGTTTATGAAGTGGAAATAAATCGTGTTTAAATAGTCTCTATGTAAAATGGTAATGTTTGTGCAACTAGGTTTTAATCACACCTGTTGCTTTCGTTTCTTTATGGACCGTGAACTTATGAAAATTTTTATACATTTGAGAAAAGAAATCGTATACTATGCGTGTATAAAGAAACATAGTACTACTGTTCTTTAGTCAATGGTTAAGTGTTGTAATAAGTGATAGGCTTCGATCTCTAAGCAGCTTTATCAACTGTGTGAATGTTTATGTAATCGATCTATAAACTTATCAGGGTTTAGGGTTTTGGCTATGCTTAAAATGTATAAGATGATGATGCTCGTTGTTATGTTTTCTGCATCAACTAGTGTTGTGATTTTGTTTGTCTCTGCTCCTACAGACATTGTAATGTCTTCATCTTTCGAGATGATATTTGAAATAAATAAATTCGATCTATAGTAATGATTTGGATAAAATATGTTTGGTTTGTCTAATGTTACTAAAATAATGAAATGATAGGGAGCTTGTTTAACTAGCTCGATTCTGTAGACAGAATTGCATTCGTGTGTTTTAATTTATGGTTATATGAGCATGTGAAATATGAAACCCTAGGTTTGTGATAAGGGGATTTTGTTTGCTTATCTGTTATGTGTGTGCAATAATGGAAATAACAGTAGTAACAGTAAACTTGAGAAGAAATAAATGGAAAATTATAAACCCTAAATTGAAACTAGAAAAGATATATCAATTCTATTATGAGATTAAATAATCATTTACAAATTTTGTTTTCGATAATGGTCTCAATAATAAATATAAAGAACAGTGATAATCTTTTTAAGACAATAAATTTCTATTTGATGAAGTAAAAATATGGAAAAAAATAGTAATGTTAAGGAATGCAGAAATAATACTAACTATTATGAGTAGATAAATTAACTAATATACGGAATGGTACTTCTGTCATCTTGGCAATTTTGCCTATCATATCTATCTACCTTAATCTGTCTCTGTACTAGAGTACGATGATGTTCCTTTTTGCATGGGGAAAAATGCAGAGACTATTTTATTCAATCATTTCAATATATACAAAATTATAAAATTAAACAAGAAACTGAAATAAACTCATAAAATAAACAGTGAAAGTTAAATAAACAACATAACTATAAATATACAGAAATAGATAACAAAACTTAAAAATAAAAATAGTTAAGACAATAGAACCTGTAACTGATGATAGGGCCGACAAACACCCAAGGAGGCCCGTTCCTCCCAACCTGCTTCAGAAGAAGAAGCTCAACTGCTGACTTCTAGTGAACCCCCGAGCCTGATTACTGATCCAATAAGTAGGTGGAATCTGTGTAGAAGCAAGGCACTCAAAATACCTTCTCCACTCAGTATCAACCTCCTGAAATAAAATGCCTTCTCCACTTAGCATCAACCTCCTAAAGTCAATAAGAGTTTGGCAGACTCACAACATGATCAACAACATAGCATATCCCCTCATCAAAACTCTTGGGTGCAAACACAACAAAACCCCATGGTAAATTTCCTCGTCAGGAAAAGTGATGAACCTCAGTTCAATATTTGATGGCTATTATATAGACTGCCTATGTCTTTTAGTGGTCAGTTTGGAATAAATGAGCCTCAAACTCTAGTCCCATCTTTCAAGGCACTATGACCACATTTCAAGGGAGTTGTCCCATACCAACAGCTAGTTAGTTTCATCATGATGCTACCACTTGTCCATTGCCTTCTACCCCAGATTCCATTCCACCTAGTGGATCAGTAACCACTCTTTCAACAGTCCTCTTAGGTGTTTGTCTCCTATTTTATTTATTTAATAATAATATATTGTGCAAATTACTGTCATCCTTGGACACCTGTCCAACATAAAACTTTACAATAAAAGTTATAATAATGTTTGCTAACACAAAATGTTTTCCAGCTAAAAGGGTATGTTATAATTGAAGTGTATAAAGAAAATTCCTTCACACCTAATATAACATCCTTAACCAAAGAATGATATTCTGTCTTCAAAATCCAATGGACATGATCTTCTTTAAAAGACCAAGAGTGACTGACATATCCTCTAATTTATTTTCTTGACCAATGTTCCTTTTTAATATTTTAAGAAATAAGATCTCTCTTAACATGTAATGTGTAACTTGTTTTCAATGATATGTGCCTTCATAAAGGAGATGGAATATTTTTTAATATATGCATGGAATCTAGTAAGTGGGCAATATTAAAATGCTCCCAATATGGGATCTCATAAAATATAGATTTCCTCTTCATCCATATGGGAATTTTTTCAATAGAGGTGTTAAATTTTATTGGATCATCAAACATAAATTATCCATATGATTCAAACAATCTTTTAATTGCCTTCTCCTTCTTTGTTTCATATTCCCTATTCTAGGTTGTTGGTGTTAATATTTTGGTCTCATGGTTCTCTCTTGTTTACCATTGGAAATATATGCTACTCTTCTATAAGGGTGGGGTTCAAATAGGAATACATTTACATCGAATTTGTAGCTATTTGGACCACTTGACTTTATATAAATTCCACAACATTTACATCCATGATACCCTTGTGTTACAAGACCTACAATGTTATTGTATATGAAACAACATGAATGGAGATAATTGCACCAATTAAGTATGCTAAATAATGTCAGATATATAAATAGATCAATCCACATGCTTACCTAAGCAAGCTCTTAATCTTACATAATCATGCATGGTGTAAGCATGCTTGTTATGTCTCCATCCATCATTCTAACTCTAGGAGAGGGTAGATACAAAATTCATATTTCTAAATTTTTCCCCATGGGACATTATTTGAATTCGTAACTATTTTAGGCCACCCATGAGACACAAAAAATAAGAAATGCATGTGTAGGTGCATGAATATAAGGAACAATGAAATTAAAACTATATCGACACCCATCTCATGAATAGACAAATGCAACACCTATCTCATGCATAGAAAAATGCCTTCATAACATGATGTAAATAAAATCAATGCATATTCATACACAAGAAATAATTCTTATCTTTTAACAAAAGAAGATCCAAGCAACTGGTTGTGTAAGAGATATTTTCCACAAAACCATAGGTATCATCTATATATACCACCCAAAGCGCCATGCTATGAGGCCACCAAGGTGAAGGAAACACCTAGATGCTCCTCTCTCTCAACCCAAAACCTATTTTCTCTTACACTTCGTTAATTTTCTCACCACTAAGCATTATAGGCATCTGATTCAGCCATCCCAACCATGGAAGTCTCTTACACTACCCCACAAAATACAAGGAGGGCCTACTCTTTCTCAATAATCCCTCAAAGTACCCAACCCTTACAATGCTCTTAAGTGTGTGCATAAATAATCCAACCCTTTGTATGCTCTTAGAGAACCTACTATAATCATCAATTCATTACTTCTCAAGCATACAAGAGTAGAAAATAAACATTGTTTAAAGCTTCATATCTTGCACAACCTCTATGCTCACCTACAACCATCCTTTTCACTCTAATGTTTGCAATTTTCCTCTTCATAGTGCTAATTTCTGGTTAATTTCATAGTCTGGTAATTGGCTATGGAGAGCACAAAATGAAGGATTTATGTAGTGTATGAATTCTACCTAGAAAATGAGTGATAAACTCCAAAAGAGATGAGAGGATTGGTGAAAATACAAGTTACACCACTTATGATCATAGAAAGAAGGACTCTTACGATTGTCATAGAAATATATTTATCCCACGCTTCCATAACTATGTAAAAAGACCTTTACCACCAACTTCACACACACATTCAATGATTGGATTAAATAAGTCAAAAGGAAGTAAATGGATCATTTAAGGAACATGTAAACAAATGGATGATTTCTAAGGATGATGCTTGGAAAAAGATGATTTAATCTCCCGTATGACCTATTTTCTCTTCCTCTCTAGTGGAATCATAACCCCTTTAGTTCTCTTTACACAACCATCTTGGACCATGTTATTATTTTCCATCATAATATTTATATAGATTTTGAGTCATCATAACAAGCCAACCGCATGGCCCATATAGAATTATTTACATTATACAATCCTAGTTATTCACTAGTCGGGCCTTGGAGTTGAGAACCACACCAGAAATCTATACTAGCATATTTACATCATTTACATAATCAGATTTAATACTATTCCAAAGGTTGAAACTTAGGGTACTATAGTCCCCCCCTTGGAAAAACATTGTCATTATTGTTTCCTCAAAATCAAACAAACATGGATATTGCCTTGCTAGTGAACCCCCCATGACCACAAACTGATTTACTGTGGTGTGTAGAATGATGTTGTAGATCTATGATGGATGTGCAAATACTAAAAGGAATAATTATAGAAGCATGTGCAAGTGCGTGAGGACAGAATGAGAGTATTGCTGGCAGCATGCAGATAGTCACATATGATGTAAAAGATAAGTGTAGAGATAGAACTGAAGTATATCAAAAGATGTACAGAATTTTGGTTGATGCATGAATGTTGAAAAGTGTGTGAAGTAAATAAGTCCATCAAATGCACAAGACAAAATATCAGCAGAATCTTGTAAGCACGTCATGACGAGGATGATTTGAGGCAAGTGTGTTAAACCGAAAGGATGAATCATAAGATGCACAACATGTCACAGATTGTCTAAAGGACTGTAGCACTTAAACTGAATGGACACATCTAATTTAGTGTGTAGTTCCATTTGATACTGGTGCATAATTTCATAACAACAAGCTATCGATTGAAGCATAGTATTAGTCAGTGACGTGTAGTTACAGAGAAGAATAATAGTACGTCTAATCAGTGGCACAAACTACAACAGATGAAATAGCACATGCCATATGAAGTAAGTCATCAGTAGAAGAGAAAAATTGAGTGGAATGAGAAGTCAAGTGATGTATGCAACACAGTGATAGTGAATTGTCTGCATACTAAGGTGGTGCACATTAGAATGAACTATAGAATATTAGAAGTGTGCACGAATTGAAAGTTCAGTAAGACATAATATTATTTTGGATATTTGGGAGGCACGACGAGACAAGGAGCAGGAGGTTGTAGCCTCCTTCCAGCTGGTGCTAGAGAACATAGGGATTTGGTGCTTCTTTCAAGTCAGTTCCTGTAAAGTGGCTCCTTCCAGTTGGTGCTTGTAAACAAAGGAAGTCGATGTTTCCTTGAATGTATTATTTTCATTACAAAAGATCTTTCCATAGTTTTCTCCCATTTGGGTTTCCATGTCAAAATCCTATGTGTTCTATGTTATTTGTCTTGGTTCATATGTGGATGAATGTTTTATTTATGTTGGATGCATAATTAAGGATCAAGATTAAGTAAAAGACTAATCTGTTAAAGAAGGTAAAAACTGTTAATAATTATGCTAATATTGATTCACCCATTCTTAGTATTAAATCGATTCCAAAAATTGGTATCAGAGTGGGTGTCTTTAGTAACAACTTAACATCTGGAAGACAGGTCCCTGCATAGAACTTAGTAGACATGGATTCAAAATACGAACAAATGGTTGAAGTATATTTTGAAAGGGAACTGATCAGTGCTCTCAATGAATTGAAGAAGTCAAGGAAGAAAAATAATATCCGGCATGAATCTCTTTTGAAATTGGAGGAAGAAACCACCAGACAGTTTAAGTTGAAAGTAGAAAAATGCGAAATTTTGGAAGCCAAAATTGTCTCTCTAAGGAACTATCTCTAAAAATTAAGTTTTCAGCTGGAGAATGAACAAAAACGCAGAGAAAACATTAATGAAGAATATTATTTTGTTAAAATTTATGCATATGTTCTTAAGACTCGAATATTGAGGATAAATAACAAGTTTGAAGAAGAAAACAAAAAACCAAGTCATTCGAAAAAATGAGCCTGCACAACTCCAAAGAATCTATCCTATCAGGTACAAAAATATTTTCTTGGGAAATTCTTGTTACTGTCACAATTTTGTTCATAAAGTAATGAATTGAAGATCTCATGCATTAACGTATGCTAAGAACAATGGTTCGTGCAATGAGATAAATCGTAAATAGAACAACATCAGAAAATCAGCCGAAATCTTGAAAGAAGATTCCAATCCCTTCAGTTTTTTCTAGATGATGAGTGTAGTATGAATCCTATTCATGAGAGTCAGAACTACGAAATTCAGAAGCAACTTGTGAAGTCCACTTAAACAACTAAAGATCAGAAGGATCAAGTTCACCAAGAAGCCTGCAGCTTAGCCTTACATGCACAAAGTAAAAGGGGTGAATGGTACATAGACAACAGGTGTTCCAAGCACATGACAGTAGATAAAAACATATGTCTAAATTTTAGAGAAGACAAGGGAGGAAACATTTACTTTGGGGATAATGGATTGGAAAAAATATTAGGTAAGGGATGACAATCCTAGGAACCGAAAGAACCAAGGAAGAAAATTTCCTATTAGTTGAAAACATGAAACACAATATTTTGAGTGTCAGTGAGATGTGCGACCAAGGACACACTCTCACATTTGAATTAGATAAATGAAAAATAAAAAATAAGGATATAGGAAGAATAGTAGCAACAGCCTCCAGGACTCCTAACAATGTCTACATTCTAGATGAGGTAAAGGAAGATAAATGTTGCATGGGACAAATCGATGAAAGTTGGATCTAGCATAGGAGATTGGGACACATCAATTTCAACAACCTTGTCAGAATCAACACAAAACAAGCACTAAGGGACATTTTAAGAATCATTAAGCCATCAAACTCATTTTGCAAACACTGCGTACATGGGAAACAAGCAACGATTAATTTCAAAAAAAATAATATGCTACCTCAAAACCCTTGGAAATGGTTCATTAATATATTTGCGGTCCAATGAGAACCAAAGGAATGAATGGCGAGCCTTATTTTATTATTTTCATTGATGATTAAACCCAAATGACGAGGGTGTTCTTTCTTAAGGAAAAGTCATAAACATTCGAATGTTTCAATACTTTTAAAGAAGTGGTTGAAAACGAGACCGATTTAAGAATAAAGTGTTTGATATCTAACAATGGAGGATAATATACTTCAAAAAAGTTTGAAAACTATTGTGACAAACATGGAATTAGAAGACAATTATCAACAACCAGAATTCCATAGCAAATTGGGGTGGGAGAAAGGAAAAACATAACTGTTCAATAAATGGCCAGGACTCTCTTGAATGAATCAAAGTTGTCAGGTATGTTCTGGACACATGCCATTCATACAACTACCCACATTCTCAACATATTTATGATCAAAACAAACAATTGTTAAACACCATATGAATTCTAGAAAGGAAGACTAGCTACAATTAAGCATTTCAAAATATTCGGTAGCAAATGCTACATCAAAAGAAATGATGAAATTTTGGGAAATTTGATTCCAAATTAGATGAAGGAATTTTCCTTGGTTATTCCTCCATAAGAAAATCCTATAAGTGCTATAATTTGTGACTCAAAAATATGGTTGAAAGTCCAGAAGTGAGAGTTGATGAAGTACTAACTCATAGGAGAATATAAGGAGATGATGCTTTACCCATGCTAGAATAACCATATGAAGAGCTACCAGAAAAAATTAAGAAACAAAAGTTCCACAGGAAGAGATATATCAACGCAAATTAGGAGGAAGACAAGATAAAAAGGATCCCTCTAGATATATCTAGAAGAATCATTCAGAAAACTTGATTATCGAAGACAAAGATGTCATTGTAAGAACTAGAAGAAGTCTAAGAAATCCAACTGAGGAAGTACATTTTTAGTTTTTGTCTCAAATAGAACCAGAAAGAGTTAAAGAAGCCAAAGCTAATGAAGGTTGGATGAAGGCCATGAATGAGGAGTTAGTTCAAATTGAAGAGAACAAAACCTGGGAACTTGTTCCAAGACCTAAGAATAATAATGTTATTGGAACAAAGTGGGTATTTAGGAAGAAAAATAACGAGGAAGGACAAGTTATCAGAAATAAGGTGAGACTGGTATGCAAGGGATACATGCAAATCGAAGGAATAGACTTTGAAGAAAAAATTTCACTCGTGGCTCGAATGGAGGTAATCAGGGTATTCTTGGCCTACGCATGTGCATAAAATGTCAAGGTCTATCAAATGGATGTACAATCGACATTTCTAAATGGATATATTGAAGAAGAATTATACATTGAACAACTAGATGGATTTTCACTTTCAGGAAACAAATATTATGTTTGCAAATTGAAGAAATATGTGTATGGACTTAAACAGGGTCCTAGGGCCTCATATTCAAGGTTGGATAAATATCTGCAACAACAAGGATTTAGAAGGGGCAATGTAGACAACAAAATTTATAAAAAGATTGAGAATGGGAAAATGATAGTTGTGGAATTCTATGTTGATGACACCATTTTTGGAAGCAATGATGACATAATGAGTCAACAATTTTCCAAAGATATGCAAAAGGAATTTGAAATTTCCATGCTTGGGGAATTATCCTTTTTCCTTGGATTATAGATATCCCAATTGGATAAGGGCATATTCATCTCACAATCTAACTATGTGAAGGAGATGCTGAAGAAATTCAACATGGAAGATTGCAAGCCAGTTTGTACACCCATGGTCATAGGGTGAAAATTAAGTAAAAAAGACGAGGTTAAGGAAGTTGATCAAAGGATTTACAGATCCATGATTAGAAGCCTACTATGTGTAACTGATTCAAGATAGATATCATGCATGCCATTGGAATTGTCGCAAGATTTCAAGTAGCACCCAAGGAAACACATGTTCAAGAAGTCAAGAGAATATTTAGGTATTTGAAAGGAATAAATGAATCTTGGCTTATGATATCCATGAAGGGAAAAAATAAACTTGGTATAATACACGGATGCAGACTAAGAAGGAAGTATAGATGATAGAAGAAGTACTGGTGGAGCTGCATTTTTCTTGGGAAATTTCCTTGTGTCATGGATCAACAAAAAACGTTATCGGTCGCATTATCCACAACAAAATTTGAATATATTGCAGCAACTTCCTTTTGTTCATAGGTTTTGTGGATGAAACAAACCCTAAAGCATCTGTAAGAAAATATAAATCAACCAATGCAAATTCTATGTGACAACACAAGCATAGTTAGCATCTCCAAAAATCCTGTTATGCACTGCAAAAATATGCACATCCCCATCAAGTATCACTTTGTGAGAGGGAAAGTTGTTGATAATGTTATCAAACTAGAATATGTTGATACCAACGAACAAATTGAAGATATATTTACGAAACCTCTTCCATGAAGTACATTTGAATATCTCAGGAAAAAACTGGGCGTGGTTCTCAATCCGTAGAATAATGAGAACCCAAATAAAGAGGCATGAATTTAGACGGGTTTTGGAACTGAAGTTAGCATGAAATGGGGCATACTTGAACCTTCGAGCAAAGGATTATGAACTGTTGTGACAAGAACAATAGGTCAAGATACAAAAGGAAGATAAAACCCATATAGGAAAATCAATCAAAGATAATTATGAAAGAAATATGCAAATTGCAGGATATCAGTGCATAATTACAACAAAGAAATGAATCATGAAGAGAGGGGGATTCATCCCTAAACAATGAATGAAGGCCAGCAAAAAAAAAATGAGAAAATAAATAGTAATGGCACCTCTTTTCCATTGATTTCAAAGGGGGAGAAGATGCATGACGTCGATGCATGAAGCTGAGAAGAACTAAAGTAGCTGAGGAGAAAAAATGCATGAGAAGTTGTGAAAGAGCATAAAGCATAAACATTAAGCAGTAAAGTATGACACTAAATACAGTGTAGCATGTAGATGCAAAAGACATCAAAGAGCATGAAGCAAATTAATGAAGAGACAACACACAGATGCAACATATGTGAAAGAGCATGAAGTAGATCAATCGTCTGTGCATAAGTAACAAAAACTAGAAGAAGTACTAACATCTGTATGCGCAGAATTCAAAATCCCAAAGAACTCAGGGGGAGAATATACACAGGGGTAGCACTGCAACAAATAGAGATGAAGCATACCATTCAAGAAAATTATACACAACTTCATAAGGTGTTAACAAGTAATGAAGGGGGAGATTGTTGAACTTTGGTTGTCATTGATGTCAAGTAATGTCATAGAGGATTTTAATTCATTCAGTTTGAGTCATTAATGTCAACTAAGGTCAAAGTGGACACAACATTCTTATGCCAGCTTAAAGAAGTATATGGAAGCCACTTTGAAGTAGTATATGTGCAAGATAGATGAATGATATTGATGCCAGTATGAAGAAGTATATCTAAAATTTGCATGCAGTTTGAAGATGTGTGTCCAAGGATACATCATGCATGATTAGTTTGAAGAAGTATATAAGGAAGGTACATCATGTAGATCCAGTTCAAAGAAGTACATAAGTAATGTATCCAACTACATGTGGTATTTATGCAGATATCAACTCCACCAAATCATAATCTCTCAAGGTAGCATCCAAAGAATTGGATGGGCAAAGGTACATGTGCACAAGCAACCAAGGAGTTGGTTAAGGAAAGGTGCAAGAATGTCAAGGGAGGATTCTGGAATACACAAGCAATCCCAAGCATTGTATGTTCAAAGATTGGAAGTGCATAAGAAGTATGAAAAGGATTATGGTTGAATAGTCTTGAAAGAGCACAAGTCTTACCAATCAGAAGATGATTTCAATTATGAAGCATGCACAAGTTCGAATAAGGGTGCAGTAGTTGAAGTTAGTATATGTACAAATTCCACAGCTAAAGGCTCAACAAGTGTGCAAGTCCCACAAGTGATGGTACCACAAGGGTCAAATTCCCACCAAGTCGAAGATCACGTGTGCACAAGTTCTGCAAAGCATTGATACACCAAGTGCGCAAGTGCCACAAGTGATGGTACCATAAGGGTTAAACTCCCACTAAGTCAAGGACCAAGTATGTGCAAGTTCTACAAGAAACGACATGACAAAAGTGCAATATGAGGTCAAAGTCCCACCAAGTTGAGGACCATGGTTCCGCAAGTTCTACAAGGTAATGAATGGTACATTGAGAGCGCAATACTACAATGCCGAGGTGAAATTTCCACTAAATTGTGGAACATGGATGTGAAATATCCACAAAGGATGCCACACCATCAGCGCAGAACATGACATGTGGCATTGTAACGTCCCCTCCCATCATACCAGCATGACAGAGAGGATCGTGATACTAAAACTGGGCATCTAGCCCCATAAAATTTTAACCAAGCATTCACATAATATAAAAGACATATGGAGTGTGTAATTATAAGAAAAACACAACGGAAATAATATCAGTAACACATCCATCATACATTCAAGATATTCATCAAATAATAATTGGGGAGTTAACACAAGAGAATACTTATCTTATAATAGTAGTCCCAAGCAACTGGCTATGCAACGGCAACGTTCCACCCAACCATAGGCCAGTTGTGCTTATCAACCTCTTGATGCAACTACCACCCCCGAGCTGGGCATGATTTCCACAAGGAACCAGGGAACAGTAGACTCACACATAGCTAAGCATACACCAAGATGAGCCAAGCCAATCTACAAGAGGGTTTATCAGGCTGCTAGGAAATGGAAAGGAAGAATTGCTAAGCTAGTGAGCTCAACCACAGAGCTATGGATACCTCTACAAGATCTATTTAGCTTGGCACCCACAATGCCTACACACCCCTACTCAAGGAATTATTCCCTTCACCAATTCACAGTCCCTCAGGCCATACCTTCCAATTCTAGAGTGTCCCAGGTGTGCATAGAAGAGTAGCCAACCCTTTTGATCTTCTTGAGAGGTTACTCCCTTCACTAGGTTTATCAAGCCAATTCTGTCCACTACCACTCCAATTTTCTTGCTCACAGGTTCAAATGAAAACAGGGATGCTCATGACAACAGAAGTCTAAGTGCTGGGCATGAAGAAATGTTTTTACAGTGAGATGCCCAAAGATGGGGTTTTCATTAGCTTCAGAAAAATGTGGGAAACCCAAAAACAAAACTAGAAGATGGGGAACAACCCTGGGAAGCCAAATCCATTTTTAGAAGATGTCCATGGACATTCTAGGCAAAAACGGCCTCCATAACAGTCCCAAATCGTGGCCCTTCTCTCCCAGCTGCTGTCCAATGCAAAAACGAGCTCCCAGGCATGGAAAATGCAGGAAAAATGGTGAAAAATGTGATGGGAAAAGGCCCAGTAGTTCAGACTGCATGAGAGGGCAAATACTATGGGCTCATAATGGCTTTGGGCACCATTTCGTGGGTGTTTTCTTGCCCAAGAAGAAAAAATACGAATTCCCTGGTTGATGGATTGCCCATGCACGAAATTGACTGCCATACCTCTTCATTCCCAAGGCATTAATTGCCTCAACCAACTCTTGGAAGAATTAAATGATTGGGTCCATAACCCAAAATGGGTAGTTGAGGGTTTATGGGTTTTCTTATTGACACATGGATTAACACCATTGGCTCAAGGGTTTGAATAATTTCCCTCCCTATTCCTTGTAGAATCATGCCCCATCTCTTTGTTGCATTGCATAGCTAGTTGTGGGTATTTTCATTAAAATTCGTATTTACATGATGTCTTATTTACATTGTGCCTATCTAGCACAAGAACCATAGGCATCTATTTTTAATTGCCGATACATGAAATGCTAAATCAATGGTGGGGCCTTGGTCTTGAGCTCCTCACCATGATTAAATTACAATATTTACATCATTTACGATTTAATACAAAGGGGGTCAAAATGGGGACATTACAGGCATAGGCTTAATCCATGAAGTAAGGAAGAACGAATGCCACAACCAAATTGTGGACATACAATCCATGCAGGGCATGTATAAATAGAGATACAAGTTGGAGATTTGAAGTAAGATCGATGGAAAGGCTATAAAGCTTCAAGTGGAAAATACAGATTTATATTCATGGCGTCAAGGGCTTCAGAACATAACAACATAATCTAGTGAGGAACCGAGTGTGCACATACAACAGAATGATTTATTGATGACTCACAAAATGATGCTGTAGATCTGTGATGGATGCGCAAATACTAAAAGACATAATTATAGAAGCATCCACAAGTGCGTGAGGACTAAATAACAATATTGTTGTCAGTACGCAGATAGTCACATATGATGTAAGACAAAAGCGTAGAGATAGAACCGAAGTATATTAGAAGATGCACATAAGTTTGGATGATGCATGAATGTTGAAGTAAAGTGTGCGAAGTAAATAATTCCATTAGATGCGCAATGATAGAACAACAACAGAAGCTTGTAAGAACGTCATGATGAGGATGATCTGAGGCAAGTGTGTTAAACCGAAAGGATGAATCATATGATGCACATCATGTCGCAAATTATATAAAGGACTGTAGCACTTAAACTGAACAGACACATCTAAGTTAGTGCGTAGTTTCATCTGATACTGGTACGTAATTTCAGAACATCAAGCTATCAATTGAAGCACAGTATTAGTCAATGAAGTGTAGTTGCATAGAAGCATAACACTACAACTAATCAGTGGTGCATACTACAACAGATGAAGCAGCACATGACATATGAAGTAAGTCACCAGTAGAAGTGAAGAATTGGGTGGAATGAGAAGTTAAGTGATGTATGCAACACAGTAATAGTGAATCGTCTGAATACTAAGGTGGCGCATAGTAGAATGAAATACATAATATCAAAAGTGTGCTTGAGTTGAAAGTTCCATAAGCCAGAATATAAATTTTCATATCTGTGTGAAAATATTTTTTACACCAAGATCTACTCAAGCAATTACAAACTCTCACAATTTGCCTTGCAAAAATTAGTCATAGAACACATAAAACAATCATGTATATGATGCAAACACTAAAACTCTATTGAATAAGTCTACATCATCCAAAATTAGGCTATGTAATGGATGTCCAAATATATAATTATATCAGAGATTTGAAATCCAAATAAGGCATTCAAAATCCTCACAAAAGCATGCTTACTAAAAAGATGAATAACCCCCTAGGTGCAAAAGGTGCTTTCCAAATCACCTCTAAGGCTCACGGATTGGTAAATCAGAGTTGGATGGTGACATAGGATGGAAAATCATGCTAAGTACATAATTTAGAAAGAGGAAATATTATGGAGGGAGAGTTGGCTAGAAAACTCCTAAAGCCAAGTCAACTAGCTTTTACCTTTTCACCAAAAACAATGAAAAGAATGATAGCACCCTTCTAATCTAGGAATGGAATAAAATATCATAGAATATTAGGAAATATTATCTAGAATCTCCAGAAGTGCACCCTAGTGACTCAGTATGTGTTGGTTATGTTGCCAGATCTTCTAGTCTCATAGATGATATTGTATCAGCCGTGTTTGTACCCCAGTTTTATATGATATTTAGGTGGACTGTAAAGTCACCCCAATGGGGGGGCATCACCCCCCCACGGGATTCCAGGGGGGGCCATCCCCCCTGGCTGGGGGGTCTGAGGGCAGCGCCCCCGAAGAAAATTTTTGGGGCTGTTTTCGCCAGCTGTTTTGCGGGCCCATGGTTTTGGGTATCCCGTGGTATTTTCCCATTGTGTTTCCCTTATAAAATAAAGACATTGTAATACGGCTAGGTAGGATGATGTATTAGGTTTTATGCATTATAAAGATCTATGAGATCAAGAGAGAGACTGTGAAACAGTGAAGAGGAAGTGCAGTGGTTGTGCTGCAGGTTGTATCCCTTCACCTTGCTGGACGGTAATAATAATAAGGACTGGCAAATTCAGTGTGGACGTAGCCCAAGTTGGGTGAACCACGATATATCTGTGTCTCTCTTGTAATGTGTATGTGTGACTATATTTTCATTTCTGTTTATTGTTATTGCTCTGTGATCCTTTTTTTCTAACAGTATGGATTTTGGTCCACACAAAAGACAAGTATTGGCCAACTACCTAGTCTACACCTAGGAATTAATCAAAAAATAGCTAATTATTCTATCCCAAGTATGAAATGGATATGGATGGGTTTTCATTATGCAACACCCGCTCTTAAGCCTAAATTTATGTGTAAAAAAATCAAAAATAGATAGGGCCCAACAACTTGGCATGGTCACCCTTTTTACATAGTGCCTTGTCCACAAAACAAGGAAATAAGGAAAACCTCATGTGAAAAACCTCCCCTCAAACATGGACATGATCAAAATTGAAGAATTGATGATAAATACTTCACTCCACCACATGTTCATCCATCCCAAGCAGTGATCTAAGATGGATGAAAGTCTTCTCTGAAAAATATTTGGTGAAGATGTCTGCAATTTTCTCAGCTAATGGGAAAAACTGCATATCAATGATGTGTTCATGCACTAGATTCCTGATGTAGTGCATATGAATCTATATATGATTGCGTCTTTTCTTCTATAATGGATCAGTTGAGATCCTTATATCACTTTAATTGTTACAAAATATTACTGTGAGAGTGCTAAAGTAAATACCAAACTCAGAAAGTATACCCTGCAACCACACAAACTAAGTTGCAACATTCATTGTTCCTCTGTATTTGGCCTCTGCTAAAGAGAGTGCAATTTAACTTTGTTTCTTAGTTGAAAAAAAATAGGTCCTCCTCCAAGCATGAAAAAAAATCCAAAGTATACTTCTGATCTAGGATATCACTAACCCAATCTGAATCAATAAACCTAAGAAGATCTAGGCTAGAATCTACAACATAGTGAATCCCATCAGACTTAGTTCCTTGCACATAATGCAAGATTATTTTTTCATCCCTCCAATGAATCTCATGTGGCTTCTCAATGTATCTTGAAGCCACACTCATAGCATAATAAATATCAAGTCGAGTATGAGTTAAGTACAACAATATGCCAACTAGCTGCTTATACAAGGTGTCGTTCACCAATGGTGTAGAATCTAGTTCTTTAAGTCTTACTCTTGAAAGGAAGGGAGTCTTTGTGGGATTTCATTTAGCCATTTTGAAACTATTTAGAAGGTATTTAGCATACTTTTATTGAGATACTTTAATTCTAGGCTTGGATTGAGAGATCTCAAGCACCAAAAATTGTTTATGTAGTCCCAAGTGAGTCATGGAAAAAGCTTGATGCAAGGAGGTCTTTAAGGAAGATATTTGGTCAATGGAGATACCTGTGATTAGTAGGTCATCAATATATAACAAAATAATCAAAATGGAATCATCAATCAGCTTCATGTACACATTCGGATCAGACTTGCATCTACTAAAATATTGTGACAAGAGGAAGTTATCTATCTTGGCATACCAAGCTCTAACAGCTTGCTTAATCCCATATAAGGAGTTATTCAACCTGCACACAAGATTAGGTTCTGAAATATATCCCTCTATATGTTTCCTATAGATCTCATCCTCAATATATCGATGGATGAAATCACTCTTGACATTCATTTGATGCACTTCCTAGTGCTTGGATGCATAAATTGCCAGGACTAGTCTATCAAATCCATCTTTGCAATGGGTGCAAAGGTCCCATTATAGTCAAGGCCATGAAATTGGGAGAAGAAATTTTCCACAAGCCTTTCCTTATATTTAACATCAACACCATTAGTAGAAAACTTGTTCTTGAAGATCCACTTACACCTTACCAATTTTCTGTCTGGAGGAAGCTTGACTAGCTCCCAAGTTTCATTCTTTTACAATGAATGAAAATACTCATCCATTGTTTTTTTCCATCTTGGGTAATGTGAGGCTTCACATATGACTGAGGGTCTGAATCAACCATCAAATAACACTTATCAGGTAGGTAAGGATTATTCATTGAAAGAGCACTCTCAAATTGTGATCTCGTCCTCCTAGGGTCCTGAGGATTCCCCACAAGCTCACCAGTTGCTTCAAGAGTCTTAGCATCCCACTTAGGCCTTGTAGGTGAAATTGGATCTGTAATAAGATGGTATTCATCATCAAATATATCAGAATCAGAACTATCATGATAAACTTCACTTACTCTCATTGATGGTGGTGCAGAAGATTCTCCAACTTCGATTGATTACAAGGGCTCTTCTTCAAATTGAACACTCCTCTCAATGAATGATTTTTTAGTGGTCATGTTCAGAAACTTATAATCCTTGGATTCTTTTAGATAGCCAAAAAATAGACATGGTTGTATTAGGGTCTGCATGGACCTCCTCTTATCAAGTGGGATTCTATCCCAAGCCTTGGAGCCAAAAATCCTGAAAATGAGAGACTTCAAGTATGTTCCTAGTCCAAGCTTCAAAAGGAGTGATTCCTTTCAATGCTTTATGAGGCACTATGTTCTATATGTAGGTTGCATAGTTGATAGCCTCAACCCAAAGTATTGGAGATACATACTTAGACTGAAGCATACATGTATCCATCTCTTTGAGAGATTTGTTCTTCCTCTCAGCAACACCATTTTGTTGAGGTGTGTAGGGAACAGTGTGTTGCATATGAAAGATAATAGAAGCACATAATTGTTGAAAATAAGATTTGATGTACTCCCCACTATTATCATATATGAGGACCTTGATATATCTTCCATATTAGTTCTCAACTGAGTCATTAAAAAGCTTGAAACAACTGAAAACTTCATACTTTAATTGGAGGAAAAAGATCCAACGGTATCTAGAAAAGTCATCTATGAAGGTTAGCATGTATTTTGCATTGTTCAAAGACACATGGGGGAATGGACTTGATATGTCACTGTAAGTTCAAGGGGTGCTGACGTTCACTTAGTTTTGTGTCTCTCAAACTTATGCTCAGGGTGTTTCCCTAGGATACAACTTTGACCAACTCCTTTAGAAAACATGATGTTGGGCAGCCCTATGACCATATTATTCTCATGAATTTGAGAAATATATTTGTAATTGATATGACTAAACCTCCCATGCCACAATTTTCTTGATTCATTGGCATGAGTAAGGAGAGAGGAAGGTGATGAGAAAGGAACAAAGTGTGAAAACCTATAGACTTTTGAGATATGATCAACAATACCTAAGGAAACAATTCGACATGTGGAAATATTAGATAATTCAACATCATTAGGTGTGAAGACAAAAATTATGGGAGGCACAGTGTGATTCATCTATTAGACTGACAAGAGGTTTGCAACAAGACCTAGGACATGCAACACATTAGTGAAGGACCCATACTCAAGATGAACACTTCCTTTACCTTTGAAGGTAGTTTCATAATCATCACCCAACGCAGTTGTTGGACCACCAGTAGAATAAGGAGAAGATAATGAATCTCTTGTAGATATCATATGCCTTGAATCTCTAGAATGAATGATGAAAGAGGTATACTTAGATGTGTCTGCCATCAAAGCATGTACTCTCTCCTTGTGTTCATAATTGGATCCTCCTTCCTTCTTTCTTGCACTCTCTAGAAGAGGGATTTTTTCTTTGTCCAGGAGTAGAGACATTTGGTCAATCATATTCTTCATGCATGAGATCTCAGGATGAAATCCCCTATTGCAGTAGGTGCACTTAGTCTTTTCTTGCTTCTTTTGAGAATTCTTCTTATAATTAGTGAAGTCTTCTTGAACTTTTTTCTTGTCTTTCTTCTGGTCAGGTGGATTCTTGGAATTTTCTTTCTTCTTGATTTTTGAATTCTTTGAATCGCTAGCAGCCAAAGCATGGTATTTTGATGGATTTTTATTGATACCATCAAGACCAACTTGACTTGCTCCTGAGTGAGTGATTGCATGAATTCTACTAGTGAAGGCATCTTCCAATTTGGAACAACAATATTTGTATCATGGAAGGTCGAAACAAATACTGAGTAATCAGGGACATGCTTTGAGAGGATGGCCAAGATCAATTGCTCGTATTTCTTATCAATTCCACATTGCTTCAATTGAAGAACACGAGATTTAAAATTTGAGAAAAAGTCTTGTAGGGTCTCGAAATTGCTTGGACTCAGTGAAACTAGTTCATTCTCCAGTCGGTGATCCATCCATTCATCGGTATTTTTAAATAAAGTTTGGATCTTGAACCAAACCTCATTAGGACTGGTAATACCATATAGATGGAAAAGAAGATCCCTAGATGTACCGAGACACAAGAGACCATAAGCCTCATCTATTTTGTTATGCCACTTTTCCTTCCCAATAAGAGTAGTAGGTTCAGTTTTAGTTGCCATAGTCACCTTGTAGAGGCATTTTATCCTCAACAAGATCTCCATCTGCGCCTTCTATTCAAAATAATAGAATGGAGTGAGAATGATTTTTTTTGACTGATCCATGGAAGCTTTCAAAATTGATTTTGAGATGTTTGGTTGCGCCCCTTAGATGTTGAGTTGCGCCCTCTGGGTGACTAAAATGCGCCCTCTCTTAGATTGGCTTGATACTACAGGAAAAAATAAGGAGAATAAAACAAATTGATAGCTCTGATACCATGTGAAAATATTTTTCACACCAATATCTACTCAAGCAATTACAAACACTCACAAATTGCCTTGCAAAAAATAGTCATAAAACAGTCATGTGTATGATGCAAACAGTAAAACTCTATTCAATAAGTCTGCATAAGCCAAAATTAGGCTATGTAATGACTGTCCAAATATATTATTACATCATATATTTTAAATCCAAATAAGGAATTCGAAATCCTCACAAAAGTATGCTTACTAAATAGATGAAAAACCCCCCTAGGTGGAAAAAGTACTTTGCAAATCACCTCTAAGGTTCACGAATTAGTAAAATCAAATTTGGATGGTGACGTAGGGTGGAAAATCATGACAAGTACATAATTTATAAAGAGGAAACATCATGGAGGAATAGTTGGCCAAAAAACTGCTAAAGCCAAGTCAACTGCTTTTACCTTTTCACCAAAAACAATAAAAAGTAGTAAAAAGCAGGATAGTGCCCTTCTAATCCAGGAATGGAATAAAATCTCACATAATATTAGGAAATATTATCCATAATATATATAATTGCGCCCTAGTGACTTAGGATGGCTTGTGGTCCACATAAAAGACAAATATTGGCCAACTACCTAGTCTACACCTAGGAATTAATAAAAAAATGACTAATTATTCTATCCTAAGTATGAATTGGATATGGATTGGTTTTAATACTCCAACAATCTGGGTGACATAATAGGGAAAGGAGAAGGAGGTTGTATCCTCCTTCTAGTTGGTGCTGGAGAACACATGGAGTTGGTGCTTCCTTCAGGTCGGTGCCTGTAAAACCAGGGTGTCGGTGCCTCCTTCCAGTTGGTGTTGGTAAACACAGGAAGTCGGTGATTCCTTGAATGTATTATTTTCATTACAAAATATCATTCTGTGGTTTTCTCCCTATTGTATACACAATAGATCCCATCTTAAACGTAAGATAGGATCCCCTTTTTTAGTTCTTCTTTGTTTGGATTTCCATTTTTGTATTTCACTATTGACTTGATCATTTTCCTAGATCTCTGATATTATTTGGATTGTTTCCATTTTTATTGATCTGTAGCTTGTATTTGATTTTTGATTCATTTGATTTGGTTCCATTATCTTGGTGGTTAACTTACCATGTTATCCTTCACATTCTCCACCTAGATTTGGTCTTCGTTGCATAAACTGATTATTTGAGATGATGTTTGGTTATTACCTTCATTCTGAGATTTTGATTGATTTTATGATTTATTCTCTCATGAGTTTAGATATTGCATTAGCATGATATTTGAGCTTGATGAAGTTTTATTTTCACTTTTACATGCTTACAATCATAATATAAATATTGTAAATAATCTTAGTCTTTTGGTTTGTTTCTTATATTAGTTTAATATTTTTAATGTTTAATTTAAGCTTATTTAAATCATTTTTAATATTCATAATCATGCTTTGGTTTTGATTGGATTATTTTGTAAATTTTTCACCAAAACTATACTTTAAATTCACATGCTTTAATAAAACCAACATTTTAATATTTCTAATTTTAATATGATTTAGAAAATCTATAAATTCTGGAATTATATTTTGGTATGAAAAACATAAAACATTTGATCAAGGATTTCATTTTTTCTTTTTAAGTTTAAATTGATATTGAAAATATAAAATATATTTGGTTTCTTATGCAAATTATAAATATTTTATTTATCATTATGCAAAATGAAATATTGAGAATAAAACTAAACAAGATATTCTATTGTGTATTTCTATTTTAAATATGTGTTATGTTGGGAAACCTATTTATGGAACTTATTAACTCTCATATATTCTAGGAGTAATTATTTTCCTATACACTTAACTTTTTTCCAACATTTATTTTCTTAAGAATTAACTTGTAAATTGTTTTGATTTTTACTTCTAGGTTTTGTGTTTTACTGTTGTTTTCTAATATCGGATTTTCTTTTACTTTGTTTATATTTATAGATTTTTAATTTTTTCTCTATTGTTATTTTACTTTAATTTACTTCATTCAATATAAAAAAATGGATTTTATATCACAAGCTTTTAGATCATTTTTATGCATTTTTTGGGTTTGCGGAACCTTTCATTTTAATGGTTAAATTTTAATGTTTTCGCATTCCCGCAATCGGCCTTGTGGATCTGTTTTTATTTTTATTTTTGCGGATTGCAGAACCTTTAATTTTAAGGGTTAAAATTTAATATTTTTGCATTTCCACAATGTGCATTGGGGATTGCAGAAGTCGGGTAGCAATTTAGTAAATGATCGATTGCAGATTGCGAAAACTATATAATTTCTAAAATCATTTTCGCAATCAGCAATGGATTGCGAAAGGTAAAAAAATGGTCATTTAAAAAAAAATCATTTTTCAATTTCCAAATTTTAAAATCATTTTCAGATTTCGGCAATTTTGGAATCCGGATTGCGAAAGCCCCTTTTTCAAATTTTCATTTTCCTTTTTCATTTCCGCATTCCCACAATTTTAGGGTATTTTAGGGTCTTGACTTCCGGGTGTAATATCTTGAGTTCTAGAAGTCCAAATTAAGCCCGTGATGGCTCATTGGAAAGCTTCGAGAATAAGGAATGTTTTGAGAATATCTATATTACCAAATAGATAACTTAACCACCCTAAAAATTTGCTTTAAAATCAATTTCGGATTTGACTTAGATTTTCCTATTTTTGTTATGATTTGATTTGGAAATGGATTTTATTGATTTGGTTTTATTTCATTAGATTTAGAATGTTATTTTTATTTTCTAATTTATCTTTTGAAATGTACATGTATGGATTTGGATTTGAAGAAATCAATTCACATCCTGGATCATGAAGAATTAAAAAAACGTCAAGCTTGAAAGCAGTGATTTTCATACGCGATTTTTGGAACTTTGGAGATGAATTAGGAAAATCCCAGACATGGGTTTTCTACAAAATATGCACTATTAGCTTCTGTAGGTGTAGAATCCTCAGAAATTTCTTCATTTGGGAGATCTGACTAGTTTTTCAAAATGGATTTTCTGAGATTTTTCTCATAGACAGATTTTCTAAATGGAACAACTCAGCTAGTTAGCTCAGCAATTGGGGAAATTGATTTTATCTTCTCCTCTCATTTATTTTGTATTAATACCTACCTTCTATTATCTGAAGGGGGGGGATCTCAGGAGAGACAAATTTATTTCTTTCTCTGTAATATAGAATTGTTATGCATTTTTATGCATACAGTTTATTATTCGGATCAGTGGATGATACTCTCATTTTTCAACAAGCTAGTTCATTGGATCTGGAGATCTTCTGTAAGGTTTTCATCAATTCATTTAATAAATTGAATTCGGTTTGTTTTTTGCAATTTATTTTCAGAATATGTTGAATCCCATCTTATATTCACATTATGTTGCCTATATTTAGACCTCATAAGTTATTTTCAATTACGGCATGAATCATTTTCAATCCCTGATGAACAGAATTCTTGATTCATCCTGATTTTTGTTTATTACATAACCTCTAATGTTTTCAAACACACCAATTGATATGAATATGATTTGTCAACTTGGTTATCAATTGAATATTAATTAAAACTAATTTTTTTTCTTTTTCAGCAATCAATTTATGGAAAAACATTTTCTGTTTTCATTATGTTGGTTCTATTAGATTATTATTTTTTTCATTTATCATAGATTGATAGATTGAAATGAAGTGGTTATCACGATCACATTTAATAAATTACATACTAATTTTAGGTTTGTATTTAGGATTTAGTTTTAGTCATGATTCAAAGTCTCCTCTTTGAGGAGCAACCATCACTTAGCGGGTAACGGAGCCGTAAAACCCGTCGGAGTTAGCTATACCAAACAACTTTGTTACCGGACAATCCACTCGACCGGAGGCGAGCCGGATCTCCCTAGCTCAATGTGAGTCTAGAAAAAAAAGAACAGACTACAAACACGTTTCCTAGGTCTACTTAAGGATCAAGTATTAGATGTCTTACCTCTTTGATTCACTATCCTTTCTCTCGAATGTTGCTCCATGTCCCACGGTCGTCAGATCCAAGCTGCAAGACTTGTCAAGACACAGAAAAGAGAAACGAGTAAAGAGCATCTATATAATAAGAGATCTATGTAAACTGTTAAGTAGGTAAACAACACAACATCATCACATATAAGAGTGATATTGGTGGAAAGCATTTGTATTACTGCAAATAGAGGAATACATGATAGAGATATAGAACTACAACCAATGACTTAACGTAGCAGCCCTTCTCCACACAAGCCAATTGCCAAGCCCTTCCAAGGAAGCATGAATTCTCCAAGAGGTGAATGAAGGTGTCCCAAGAGAGATTTCATCAGCATGTAGATACCATAGTCTTCCTTCCTTTGGTATGGGAGTGAGCCTCATTTATATAGGACTAAGTGGATGAGGTTATGGATAGGATAGGTTGAGAGATGGTAGGAGAGGGATAGGGGATCTTCCCAATGAGTAAGGGGTTGAGTACCAACTCTCCCAGAGATAAGCGATAAGCCCCCAAATGGGAAAGCTTCGAGAAAGATCTTGAAATGGCTATTTTTTCCCATTAATAGACCTCGTCGCACCTTTCTATGGCGCAACCTGCAACGTCGCATGTTGCTAGTGTGCAACCTGCGACGACCTCTCAAAAGGTTGTACAAACTGAGTACAAATCCTCTCAAATGAATACTTGGTCCAAATGACTTCAGGGATGTATACACTAAATCATGATGATGGGTAGATTTTAGGTGTAACAGAATGTCCCCAAAGCATGAAGCTGTTAAGGATGTACAGGTGAAGTGCTTTGATAGAAAAAATGGTAAAGGACTTGTCAGATGAAGGACACTACTGCAGTACAACTGACTCTGAATTGAAAATCTCATATGTAGAACAACATGGCTGTTGACCAATACATTGCAGATCCATGGGAGTAATGACCGACTGAACACAATCATGGCTACTAGACACAAGCGTAGATCCATGATGAGATGATAACACAGCCACAACCAATACAAAAGTGGATCCATGTAATATGACTCAATACAAACTCCATCACAACCTAGGTAAAACATGACTCCCCAGGGTCTTCAAGCTGAACCCGCAATGATACGAATCTATCCATGTGATTACAAATGTATTGACGTAGAACATGGTAGAAACCAATTGATTACCGGTCATTGATGTAAACCATTAACAAGTGCAAGGGAGATCACCATTAATGTCAATGATTCACAAGGTATCATAGTACATATCATTGAGCGTGAATAAATGAGTTGACGTCGAATGCAAGATGAAATCTTTCAATCAAGAGTTAATGATGTAAACTCATGATGAAAGTGAGGTAACCTGCCATTGAGGCATGCAGGGCCAAGGTACTTGGTTGGTTTATAGATTCAATCCTTGGATGATGAGTTGAAGTCGACAAGGATGAATCCGTTGAAGGAGGGCCATGATGAATCCCCCATTAATCGACATGAAACACGACAAAAGATGTTTAGAGTGGATCGGATGGTACAGTAACATGTGAGACTAACTCAAAGTAACAATGGCATGACGACGTGTGTACTAACTAAAAATGATGAGTGAAAGTGTTCTTGAACATGGGCATGGCATGACTTGGCAGTATTGACATGAGAATGACGCAAACTTCTAATGCAACTGATAGTGGAAGCTTTCCCTGAATGACTCAGAGAAGTAACAAGACTTAGAAAGTAAGTGGGGGCTCATAGACAAACAGATGATCCAAGTATCGGTATGCAAATGCAGATGAGTGCCATGTTCAAGAACGACTATATACTGCCACATAGGTATGTAACACAAACACTTTCCTTTTTCCCCGTCATGATTGATGAGTGCCTCATGTGTTTTTAATGAGCTTGATGAGGGTAACCAAATGCTCGGTATAGCTCATCTCATAGATGAGTCCAATCCCAAATGTTTTATGAACCTAGGAAAGGAGGGGTTCGTCCCATAATGGGCCCTTCAATGTTTAAAATTTAACGAGTCCAGAGAAGGAAAACTCGGTGTCATTTCATGTTTAGAGAGTCTGAAAAGAATTAAAGGAGACTCCAACGGTCATTTTTCGTAAAGTTAGCCTCATCGCCCGAAAAAGGGTAAAACAACGCAGGAGAGGACTCTTCCAATCATGATTGGATGGAGTATTCCTTTTTCGTAATTAGTGCCCCCTGGTCCGAAAAAGGGGTAAATTATCACTAGGAAGACGACCGTTCAAATCCTTTAACAAGCATGAACACGACAAGTTCGCTTGGCAATCTTTTCAATTTTAGGGAGTCTGAAAAGAGCTTAAAAAGGACTCCATGAACAACTTTGTCATGGTTGATGACTGAGTACGACAAAGGAAAAAGTAAACTTGGCACAGTTCCTTTTCCGTAAATAGTCTAGCGAGGCCGGATAAAGTGATAAACCTATACTCGTTAAACACACCTTTTTACTCAAATTTTTAACAAGCACGACAATGGTATCAAAAGCACTTGGAATCTTTTTCATATTTGAACCAGAGCACGAAAAAGTAAAAAGTAAGCTCAAACCACTTTTCATGTTTTAACCAGAGCACGAAAAAAGGTGAAAAGTAAGCTCAACACCATCTTACTGTTTTTAACGAGCTCGAGGATAGGTTAGAAGAATGCTCATGATGTCTGCTTCATTTTTTAACGAGCTTGTAATAGAAAATGAACTATGCTCAGGATCATTTTCATGGTTTAATGAGCTCGAAACCTAAAAAAGGAAAGTATGCTCGAAAATGTTCCCAATGGTGAACTTTTTTTTTCAAACATGGCATCCAAAGGTTGATGTGTGCCCCCAGCATGATTACTGGAAGTAAGTGACTTAGCTCCAACGTGGTGTGGAGAGGCGATCAAGTTGGATTCAACGTAACTTCTAGAGGTTGAAGACATGCCCCTAAGCTTCATTTCATTCGCTTAAGGCATAGGCGGGTGAAAAGGAGGTTCAGGTACTAAGTCTACAAGGAGACTCGACTCAAAGGGAAAGGATATGTTTCATTTTTTAATGAGCTTGACACAGGAATAAAACTTTGCTCAAAAGACTTGTTTTATTTTTTAAAGAGTTTGACACAGAAAGGGAATTATGCTCATAGGTTAAGGTCCATTGACGGGTTCTTTCCCAACATGATGCCCAGAGGTTGGTATATGCCCCCAGCATGATTGCTAGTGGCTTAACATGGTAGTGTTCCTTCAACATGATTGTTGACGGTATGACATGTGACATGCCCCCCAAGCTTCATTTAGTCTGAAAATGATGCTTGTAACCCAACTACCAACCTAGTTACTAATATGAAAATGTTCACCAAGGGGGGAAAACGAGAATCAAATGAAATGAAGGTTCAAGTTCTAACTCTAGCGAGGGACTCGAACCAATGGGAGGGAGATCTATTTCATTTTTACACAATCTTGAAATAGACAATAACTATGCTTGAGGGGGCCCATCCTATTTTTTAACGAGCTTGAAATGGAATAAAACTATGCTCGAGGGGGCCCATCTTATTTTTTAACGAGCTTGAAATGGAATAAAACTATGCTCGAGTGGATGGTTTCATTTTTATGCAAGCTTGAAACCAAAGGTAAACTATGCTTAGAGGGGTATATCTCATTTTTTAACGAGCTTGAAATAGAATAAAACTATGCTCCAGTGGATTGGTTTCATTTTTATGCAAGCTTGAAACTAAAGGGAAATAATGCTAGGGCAGTTGGTTTTATTTTTTAACGATCTTGAAACATAACATAAACCGTGCTCGTGAGAACCTATTTCATTTTTTAACGAGCTTGACATAGAACGGGAACTATGCTCATGCCCCCATCCTTAGGGGGAAGTAACCACTAAAACATGCGGAACATTTAGGGAAGTCTGATGACTAGGATTCATATGATGAGTGGGTGTCAGGAAGGAAAGCTGATCAATGGTCACAATATTCCCATGATGAGGAAAATACATCACTCGAAAGAGCGTGGACACTACAGCTTTCATAGCGTAGACATAATCATGTCCAAGGAGAATATTTAAATTTAAAGGAACTTGGACAACCATGACATCAATATAAACAATTTTACCTCTCAATGTGATAGGTAATTGCGGGAGAATCCCTAAAGGTTCGGTAGGTCTTCTATTAAAAGCCAAAATATGGTCAATGACTGGCACAAGCTGAGGTGAACCTATGGCTTTCCAAGCAGTTGAGGATAAGATACTAATAGAAGCTCCCTCATCAACTATCATACGAAATATTTCTTTATCAGAAACTCCTACAGATATTTGAAAAGGAATACTTGAAGGAAGATGAGATTTTGTTAGACCATTCCAATCAAAGGAAATGACCTATGTACTTGGGGGGGTCCTGTAGGAATGGACAGGGTCTCCCCTTTCCTAGGACATTCTAAACTGACTAGGAAAACATCATTGGTTTCCAATTCACTCTCACTTGGAAGATAAGAATGAGACAAAGATTGTGTCATGGTGATTGCTTTAGTCTGGACTTTCTCCAATGAAAGAGTGGGATCGAGTGGAGATGACAGCGACTCGATCACTTCACTCTTGGAAGGAAGAGTGGGATCGATTACAGATGAAACTGAATCGATCACTTGGTCAACCAACGGGGGGTCGAGGGACAACTTACTATCACTTGTTGGAAGCACCGGTTGAGAACTAGTAATATCTTCCAACCACCATGAAGCTTCATCCATGCTTGGACAAAGGTAAGTACGATGCAATCCCTTGCATATCTAGCAAGGGTCTGCAGCTCTACCCTTCTGACCCATCACTGATGGGTCACTGGTCGAGGGAGTATCATCAACATGATGGTCAGAGGTTGACGATACAAGTGGTTTGGGTATTTTAGACCACACTTTTGACACACGGGAAAGACCAGGACAATTCTTGAGAAGGTGATCACCCTTGCAAAGTTCGCAAGGGAACTTTGGCTTACGAGGTGTTCTCATAGAATGAGTGCCATTAGAGGCAGATGGTTGACGCTTGGTCTCTTTATTATCTTTCTTCTTTTTAATCTTCCCTTCTTCTTCACACCAGCCTTCTTACTAACATCAAAGTTTTCAGTAAGAGAAGAGGAAGAGATGGATGTTGATTCAACTTTCGACGGAGAAGGAGAAGGGTGATCACAAGATTGATGCTCATGTGGTGAAGGACCTAGGTCCGACACGATTGGTGCACTTGGTGTAACCGGATTGGAGAATAACCATACTGGTAATCCTATCATCAATCTAGGAAGACTCAACGTAGCCATAAAGGGAGGACCAACAGTTCCACAAGGGGGAATAACAAATGGCATACCTTGGAAAGGGGTGCCTTGGTTGGTAGTCCCGGAAGAATCTTCCATATCTAAACTTCCTAAGAGTCTCTAAAGTACCACACAAGTCAAGCACTACTCAAGTCTAAAAGCAACAAGCAAACTGTGTGAATAGGAGTGGATTCAAAGTCTGGAACCTCACAGAATTATCAAGGCATTGCAAACCGCTATATACTGTAGGGTCCAACAATATGACACGACAAGGAGGATTGGGACCGTACCGTTTCCTACATGCCCGATTACTTGGACAATACGTGCGTGCTAATCTCCCCGAGTGCTGTTCTCGGTGTATTGCTTTGCCAAGACAGCCAAATGGTTAACTCGATTATTTTCAGGAATCCTAATGGTGTCTCCCGATATAAGCAAGGTACATGGGAGCTCGAATCCGTAGTGGTGCTGTCTAATGCATAGCCGTTGGCACGAGACCTTCCGATATATGTGTCGAGTACGTGATACACCCTTCGAAATATGCCAAGTATGGATTATGGTACTTGGTGGGTACGTGAAGGAGCTCAATATACTGATGTACATGGAAGACTACAATACCCATGGCCTACAGTACCGACAAATAACGACAGTTGCCACGCTTAATGATGTCGGAACACGTCTCTAACTTACACACAAGTTGCTAAAAATTTTACCTAGTTCTATCGTTAATTTTATCTTGGGCGGTTAGGTGAATGCATGATGTGAGTACATAATCGGAAACAGAATGCAAGCCCTAGCTACATGCATGAAATATCCTTTTCTTTCGATGAATTCTACCTATGGTAAGGAGAAAGCTTTTTCTTTCCAATGGTATTTCCAAACAAACTCAATGCAACACAATTCCCAATGCAAACAACTTTGACAATGAAAGTACTCTTTTCTTTTTCAATGAAACACACAAACGTACACAACACTACTATCCAAATCAAAGTATTTTTTTCTTTTCTTTTCTTTTTCAAATCAAAACAACACTAAGTAATGAAATGAGAGGATTCCGAAACGGAAAATGCAAGCTTTTCACTTTCTCTTTTCAATGATCTAAAGGCAACAAAGATAAAAAAATGCACCTATCTTTCCCTAGCATGGAAACAACTTTTGAAAAAAAAAAAAAAACGAAATGTACTAGAGCTTTTCAAGAAGATGAATAATTCATAATTCAAGAAAAACACAATCAATCATATTTCCATTCATCTTTTCCAAAACATTCCAATGCAAAATGATCTTTATTCAATAACTTTTTGAGAAACAATGGGAGAGAAGCACTTTTCATTTTTCAATGGATGTATCAAAGCAATAAACTTGAAGACAAATTTGTTTTCAGATCTAAATGACTGAAAAGAAAATGTTACTTGCAGCATACATATACTCAGAAAGCTCAAAAAAAGAACAAGCACTCAACCAAGCAAAAAGACACACTTGACTCAAAATCAAGCAACATCAAGCAAACTAAGCAAACAAAGCGAAAAACAAATGTAAATGAGGTCTGGAAGGTGATCCAATGCACTGCTCAAATCAGGAATGGAAGGAAGGGAATGCAAGAGTGAATGGATGAAGGTGGGGAAGACAAAAAGTATCCGCCACTACCGATTTCAAACTTGTCCAAAGCGGAACCCAAAGTCAATCCAAATGAAACCAAACTCTCAACACACAAATCAAAATGGGATCTCTGGCTAGATGTTGCAGCACAGAGGGAGTTCATACATCAAAACAAGGCTCAGTCTGTTAAACAAGAAGATGGGTGCCTGTATGCTAAGTCTCGACAGATTGACGCACTCTGGCTTTGCAGACAGTGCGACATCACAGTTAACCTGCACAATATCTACGATGATGTTGCAATCTACTAATGAACATGACGCGATGAGCAAGTAACAGTCAAAGAACAAAGACCCAGAAAAACACAGTGTCGCTCTGTTTTCACTGCCCAAGTGCGACAGGCGAGTTCTAGATTAAAAAATGAATCAGATCTCCTAATAATGAACCACCAACATATTTGAAACTAAGTTGTATAAACTCAAAGGAAGAAGATCAGGATCTTTAACATGAAGATCTGAAAATGGAATGAATCCTAAGAAGGAAAATGGCAAAAGGAATGACAACAAGGCTTGTGTCAAGTAATCAACTGAAAATGACTCAGATTAACGATCACTAAACAAGGTTACTCCCCAGTATGGTCGCCAGATTTGTTACCGGACAATCCACTCGACCAGAGGCGAGCCAGATCTCCCTAGCTCAACATGAGTCTAGAACAAATAGAACAGACTACAAACACATTTCCTATATCTACTTAAGGATCAAGTACTAGATGTCTTACCTCTTTGATTCGCTATCCGTTCTCCCAAATGTTGCTCCACATCCCACGGTCGTCAGATCCAGGCTGCAAGACCTGTCAAGACATAGAAAAGAGAAATGAGTAAAGAGCATCTATACAATAAGAGATCTATGTAAACAGTTAAGTAGGTAAACAACACAACATCATCACATATAAAAGCGATATTGGTGGAAAGCATTTGTATTACTGCAAATAGAGGAGTACATGATAGAGATATAGAACTACAACCAATGACTTAACATAGCAGCCCTTCTCCACACAAGCCAATTGCCAAGCCCTTCCAAGGAAGCATGAATTCTCCAAGAGGTGAATGAAGGTTTCCCAAGAGAGATTTCACCAGCATGTAGATACCATAGTCTTCCTCCCTTTGGTATGGGAGTGAGCCTCGTTTATATAGGACTAAGTGGATGAGGTTATGGATAGGATAGGTTGAGAGATGGTAGGAGAGGAATAGTGGATCTTCCCAATGAGTTAGGGGTCAAGTACCAACTCTCCAAGAGATCAAGGATAAACCCCCAAATGGGAAAGCTTCGAGAAAGATCTTGAAATGGCTATTTTTGCCCATTAACAGACCTCGTCGCACCTTTCTATGGTGCAACCTGCAACGTCACATGTTGCTAGTGTGCAACCTGCGACGACCTCTCAAAAGGTTGTACAAATTGAGTACAAATCCTCTCAAATGAATACTTAGTCCAGATGACTTCAGGGATGTATACACTAAATCATGATGATGGGTAGATTTTAGGTGTAACAAACTTGAGGATAGGTTAATCCTTGTGTGGGGTTATTCGAAGCCTTTGGCTGGGCTATCTCTTTTGCGTTGCTTCTTGGGACATATCCAAGATATCATAGGCTTCAACACATGGCACTAGAAGGAGGGCCATTCAACATATAAGGTCATTTGAGTTATTTACTTTAATCTGATTATATTGTAATGGCTCTGCCCTACAAATCTGTATTTAGTTGTTTTTCTACCCAAGAATCTGTATTTAGTTGTTTTTCTAGAAAAAATAGTTTTCAATTTCAAACAGATTTCCTGAAGCAACTGATAGAATTAAAATTCGATGGTGAGGGATAAATTTCAGCGCAAGAACATGCTCTTCAATTTACCTATAATTGTCTTGTTAACAAAGTTCTAGATCAAGATGTTTTGTGCAGACTTTTAGCTTTCACATTCAAAGGATGAGTGAGTGGTTTGGAACCTTACATTTTTCCTCTGTCCATTCTTTTGAACATTTTATAGATCTTTTCATACTTTATTGTGGACATTATGACTTTGTTGGATTATGTAATGAAATGAAACAACTCACTATAAAAAAGAGTGAATCATTAGAATATTTTGCAATTAGAATTTTTAATCTCTATTGTAGATTCCTTATAATAGATCGTCATATGATACTTGAATGGTTTCAGCACACTAGTTCTGTTTCACATGAATATGATCAATTAGTAGATAATAAATCTGAATTGTACATCGATAATCATCCACCTCTTCTTTTAGATTTGCATGAAGAATCGAAGGATTTAAAAATTGTGGAAATGAATTCCTTTTCTTTTTTAGATATGAATGATAATCAATATGATGATTTGGGTGATTTAAATTTTGTTATGCCCATATCTATTTCACATGAAAGTCAAAGTTTAACTAATCATGAAGGAGATCAATTTTCTATAGAATATTCTTCTAAAGTAAAAGATAATAGTTCTAATCATAATATTGAATAATATTCTTCTAGCATAAGTAAAGAGCTTCAAGATTCTGATATTTATTATTCTGTTAATCCTTTGATAGATCTTGAATCAACTAATTGTTCTAAAATTTGTGATATGATTTCCCAATTACCATTTTCTGACCTAAGTGATTTTATAGGAGAGCGTATTTCACGAGATGATTATCCTACATTAGAAGAAGAAGCACATTCTGATTTGGAACCTTTCATACATATCCCTTTTGAAGAGAAAATCTCTCTTAAGGAATCTCAATCTAAAAATATTCTAGTAAGAGATGAATTTCATACACTTATTTCATCTTCATATTTTTCTTTGTATCCTGATCTATTTGATAACAATCACATTGAATCATATATTTTAAATTCTAATTCTCCATTGTTAAATCTTAAAGAGGTACAAATTAATTATGAAATACATGAAGAAGATCAAGAATATTCGTATCTTTATCATCAATCTATGTTTCCTTGTCATTCTTCTTTGTTGCAAATGAATACTATTTCTAAGGGTAATTTTCAGAATTTTTCTTTTTATGATTCATCATTCAATGAAGAAACATTTTCTTGTTACAATCAATTACTTGATGGAGAAGATTCTTATTGTAGCTAGGGTTTTACCCCTAGCTTGTGCAAATGAGCACCTACTAAGGAGAATGGACTCCTTAGTAGCAGTTCAGTAAATGTAAATAATTAAGCTAAAACAGAAATTAAATTGCTTCTAAAACATGCATGAAACATAAACAACAAATTTGAATAATGGATTTTTTGTATTGATATTACCTTCAATGTGAAGGTTTGATGAAGCCCTTTGCAATGTCCAAGAGGATGCTCCAAGCTTCAATATGCTCCTTCTCCTTCTCCAATGGTGGGAATGGGCCAAAAGTGGCTCTCAAGGTGAAAGTAGTTCAATGGTGAACTAGGGTTTCGAGAGAGATTTTGGCAGAGTAAGGGTGCTTGTGATTGTGGATATGGAATAAGGGATCTCCATCACCTATTTATAGTTTTTTGGTGGTGGAGTGCTGCCCCATGGTTTTAGGAAACACATGGTTTAGAGCAGCTGTATAGGGTTTTTTCCTCCTTTTCCTCATTATTTTATATTTTTTATTCCCTTTTTAGGGGTTTTTGCTATTTTTAGAGGAAAAAGGGGGTTTTTTAGCCTTTTTTAGGCTATTTGGGTTATTTTGTGGCCTTTTGGAGGCTTTTTAATAGGATTTTTTGGGATTTTAAGGGAAATGTGGTAGGAAAATGGACAAATGAGCCATATAATGTGGTAGATGAGGTAGTGAGCACTTTTTGGGTGTTAACAGATTGCCCCCTGATGTGCGAGGGCAGGAGCTCATCGTATGGCCGATGGACATCATAAGTCATGAATGGTTTTCCTGGGTGTGGAGAGAAGAGAAGAAACAAACTGAAGCCCGGAACAACGATCCCGAACAACTGCAAGAACTAAAAGTACATAACCTCAATAATGGATGAGGAATCATCTGATCATATGGACGAGGCGGGCATTCCCATGCTCGTATCAGGATATAACATAATAATAACAATGTGGTCCAAAACATGGGGACCTGAAATATACATGACCTCAAATACTGACTGAGGAATAATCTCAATATATGGACGAGGCGGGCATACCCATGCTCGTATCAAGATACATAAACATAACTATGAGGCCCGAAAAAAGGGGGACCTGTAAGATACATGACCACTGTGTACATCATAAGAGTCCAGAGGGGACACAAATCTGGGACATACTGCTGAGCTGATCATGTGTGAACTGAAGAACTGGTGCACTGGAACAATCAACAGTGCTACTGAGTGTGATACCAAAGGAACTGATGAGCTGCTGGATCATAGTGACTGGGGTCATACTCTCCATGGTACAATGGACTGGAACTGAAATGGGTACTCAAGGAAGCATAGAACTGGATGGCTTCCGAATACAATCGCCAACGCAGCCCGGACATCCATGGGAACATACAACTGGGCGTTCCGAAGTGACTCATCAATGTGCTAGAGTCAAGGGAAATCCGGGGTCTTCGACTAAAAACTGATGGGATATAATCCTACGCGATCCTCAACGATGCGATCAAGGTGCTGAAGTCGAGCATGTGAGGAACAACCACTCGGAGAGGCAATGATGACTCCTCTCAGAATGGTCCGTAGGCACTTACCACAGATGGTGATAAGTCCAAGGCGTAGGGGCCTCTGGGCCTATCCTCTGGAATAGAGGAGCTGTCGTCGACAGAGGGAGACCTGCAGCTATCAAGGCAATGATGTTTCCTTGACAGGAGCGCGAGGTAAAGAACCGAAATGTGATAGTACTGATGGCAGGACGGACAAACTGTGGGGGGATAACTGGGCAAGTAGAGTGGGTGGACTCAAACTTCCTTTGTTAAGAGTATGATAATGGGAATGATCTGGCAGCATATGAAACTGACTGAGGGGAAAGGGATCATAGCTGTATTGGATCTGAGAAGGTTACTGGGCTGAGGGAGACTCAAGTTGCGGTACAATGGCAGGAGACTGCAAAATACTCTGAACAAAGGCGACCGAATTGGGGGTGCTGCCGAGATGATCGAGGAAAGTGCCAGGAGGCACGGGGGAAAACCTCTTCATGGGTTAAGGAACTAGAAGAAGTGTGTGTAAAATGGTACTGTCGTGTGGATTTTACGAGCCCAGGACAGTTCATGCTCGTGGTTGCTTTCAATTTTAAGGAGTCTGAAAGTGATAAGAAGACTCTGAAGTGATGGAATGGTATTGTCGTGTGGATTTTACGAGCCCAGGACAATTCATGCTCGTGGTTGCTTTCAATTTTAGAGAGTCTGAAAGCAAGTAAGAAGACTCTAGGGGGTTGCTTTTTCGTAGATTTAGTCTCTAAGGCCCAAAGAAGCATAAAAGGATGCAATGAAGAACTCTTCTAGCCGGTGTGACTAGAGTATTCCTTTTTCGTAATTAGTCTACCAGGTCCAGAAAAGGGTTAAACTTATACCAGATAGATGCCCTTTCAGGTACTTTAGCGAGCATGAAAGGAAGCAAGATTGCTCGGCGATCTTTTCATTCTTTTAGGAGTCAGAAAAGAGCTTAACGGAAACTCCCTAAGTGCCTTTTGTAAAGGACTTGTCCAGCCCGAAAAAGGGATAAAATTATACCGAACAAAAGGAATGGCCAAGCAAGGAGGAAGTGTTCAATCAAGGAATAATAATGATGACCAAGAACGAGGGTAGGGGGAACACTGGTGGGCCTCCTTGCGGGGTAGATGAAATGGTGGCAAAATAAAGAAACATTTGCAGTATGACAGGAGTGAATGGCTCATGTAAAAATGTGGAACAATCCGATAGCGGCCGATGTGGTGCGCAAACCGAGGCAGTAAGGTGTCGAGACACAATGTTGAAATCGTACCAAGTGAGAGCGAGAAATGATCTCAAGCATCATCACGAGCTCGGAAAAATGAATCCGGCGATATAAAGGATGTTAAAAACGGGTAACGACCGATGTGGCACGCACACCGAGGTGACGAGGGCGTTTTGAAAAAGATACCCGAAAGATTGGGGGGTGAGAGCGAGAAATGATCTCAAGCATCATCACCAGCGCGGAAAAATGAATCCGATGGTATAAAACATGCGAAAAACGGAGAACGGCCGATGTGGCACGCAAACCGAGGCGACTAGTGGCGTCTGAAAAATGGGCCAAAAAATGACAGGGTAAAAATAATGCAACGAGGTGACCATCATGATGGTCTCTTCGTGTTGATTCCGGTGGTGGAAACGGTTCGTAATGACAAAAACAACAAGAAAATACACTGTACAATGCAGACCAATGAGGTCGCGGGTTTCTTTTATGGGTAAAAGCACTTGAGATACAACCCATTATGGGGGTTGCGCAAAGGACGGCCTTCGGAGTCAGCTAAGATGTACGCCCCCTTGCCGAGGCAGGTCTGCACGATATAAGGGCCTTGCCACATAGATTCAAACTTCCCTTTACCGGTCTTGTCATGGGCTTGGTCATAGGCGAGGACGAGGTCGCCTTCATGGAAAGTTCGAGGGTGAACATGTTTGTCATAACCAGCTTTGGAGCGGTTTTTGGCAGCTTCGATGTTCTGGAGAGTGGTACGACGGTCGTCGTCCGCTTGTTCGAGTTGCAGCAAACGCTGCTCGAGGGGGGAGGTGTCAGGGAGAAGCTCAACAGCGATCTGTAAGGCAGGAATCTGACACTCAATGGGGAGGACAGACTCTACACCGTGAACGAGATGAAATGGTGTAAAACCAGTGGCGGTCTTAGTGGATGTGCGGTAAGCCCATAAGGCAAGGAACAACATGTGGTGCCAATTGGACTTATGTTTGTCAACCGTTCGTTGGAGGATAGTTTTTAGGATTTTATTGATGGCCTCTACTTGGCCGTTCCCTTGGGGGTAGTAAGCAGAGGAAAATTGGTGCTCATACTTAAGGAGGGTGGATAACTCACGCCAGACGGCATCTTTGAAGTGTGAACCATGGTCAGAGACTAACTGCTTAGGAACCCCGAATCGAGCGATGACATGGTTGAAAAAGAAGCGGGCAGCAGTGTCGGCGGTACAATTGAAGGTAGGCATGGCTTCCGCCCATTTGGTGAAGTAATCAACAGCGACAACAATATATTTGTGGCCGTTGGCAGACTGGGGTCTACATTCCATGAAGTCTATGGCCCACTTACAAAAGGGACCAACGGTGACGACTGGGTGTAACGGAGCAGGAGGTGTCTGGGCCTTGGGGGCAAAAAGTTGGCAATTATGGCAGTGTTTGACCGCAGTGATGCAGTCGGTGAAAAGTTTGGGCCAAAAGTATCCGGCGCGGACGACTTTTTGGGCGGTGGCCATCCCTGAGAAATGGCCTCCACAGGCACCGCTATGACAGTCATTGAGGACGAGTACCGCTTCCTCGTGTGTAAGGCAACGATGAAGAATTGTGTCAACCCCGCATCGGTAAAGGACATCACCTAAGAGGAGATATCGAGAGGCCTGGTGACGGATGCGACGGCATCCATTACGGGTAACTTTGGGTTTGAACTTCTGCGTGCGCAGGTATAACAAGATATCACCGTACCATGGGTCATCGGACGAGATAGTGAACAGGTGATTGTCGGGTAACTCATCGGAGATTGGTTTGGCCGGGAGAAGGGAAGGGAGATCAGTAATGAGCTGGGCCAGCGCGAGGGCTTTAGTGCTTTTAGGTGTTTTGAAGGTAAGGTCATATTCTTGGAGGATAATGACCCATTTAGCAACACGACCTTGCAGGAGCCTACGGTTTAAAAGATATACCATGGGGTTAGAGTCGGCGACGACTGTAGTATGACTCATTAAGATATAGTGTCGCAGTTTTTGGACGGAAAAGACCACTGCGAGGGAAAGTCTCTCCTCATATGGGTAACGTAGGGGTGGACCAGACAGGGTCTGGCTGACGTAGTAAATGATGTGCTCCTGGTGAGAAGCATCTTCTTGAACCAAGACTCCAGATACGGCATGCTCGGATGCCGACACGTAAAGGATGAAGTCTTGGGTGAAATCCGGGGGGGAAATCAGAGGAGCTTGTGTGAGAGCCTTCTTGAGAGCTTTGAATGCAGCTTCTGCTTGCTCATCCCAGACGAAGGGTATGTGGGTACGGAGCAAGCGCAAGAAACCGTGAACGGTGGTGGCGTAATCAGGAACGAAGTGCCGAAGGAAGTTGGATCGTCCCTGCAGACTTTGGAGCTGTCGGAGCGTGCGAGGAGGGGGAAGGTCTAAGATAGCTTGGACTTTTAGAGGGTCAACGGTAATTCCTTTCTGGGAAACAATGAAACCCAACAATCGGCCTGCCGGGATGCAAAAGACACACTTGTGTGGGTTCAAGCGAATTTGATATTTGCGGCAACGCAGAAAAACTTGCCGAAGGTCGTTAAGGTGATCGGATCGTTTCCGGGAACGAGCTGTGAGGTCATCAAGGTAGACTAACAGGATATGGACCAAGTCGTGAAAGCAATAGGTCATGGCCCACTGGAAAGTGGCACCAGCATTTTTGAGGCCGAAAGGCATGACGCGATAGGAAAAGGTGCCCCATGGGGTAGTAAAGGCAGTTTTGTACTGGTCTTCCTTACGGATCTGAATCTGGTTGTATTCGGAAAAACCATCCATGAAGGAGAGGACTTCATGCCCCGCACACGCATCGATGAGCTGGTCAATAAATGGCGTGGGGAAATTGTCCTTAGGAAAAGCACGGTTTAAGTCGCGGAAGTCAGTGCATACTCGGATAGTGCCTTGTTTTTTGTTAACGGGAACGGGGTTGGAAACCCAGGTGGTATAGGCAATAGGATAAATGAACCCTGCCTTGCGCAGTTTCTCAATCTCGGCCTTGACAGCGGGGAGCTTTGAGGGATGAATGGGGCGCTGTTTTTGACGAACAGGGGGTACATCAGGCCATGTGTCAATGTGGTGCTCTATAATGGCGGGGTCAAGACCAGGCATTTCGGTATAGGACCAGGCAAAGACATCACGGAATTCTCTGAAAAGGTTTATGTAGTCCTCAATCTCTTGTTTACTGCAGAATGCTCCTAAAGTGATGAGTTCAGGGGAACGTCCTGGGGCAGCTATATCAACTTGGATGACAGGTGAGATGTTGGCCATGTTACCCTCCTCGAAGGCGTCAGGAGCAGGAATAGGGTCCTTGAACCAGTCGACCTTGGTGGGGAGGAAGTCTTTGGATTCAACTGTGAATTGGTTAGCTGTGCTAGAGGAGGATTCTTCTGGGATGAAATAGGAACGTTGATGCATATCATCCCAGGGATAATCCGGGGCAGTAAGGGCCTCAAGAATCTCCTCATCGGTACGAAAAGTTTGCGTCGTCAAATCGGCTAACGAGGGGGAAGTGGTGGAGGAAATCATATAGATGGTATTAATCTCTCCAGAAGGTGGAGTCTGGGGGGTAGATCTCCTCAATGGTGGGGGGTGTCGTCTCAAGATCCAGATTGTTCATCTCATAGAGAGCCGCTCTGTAATCCGGGAGATCGGGACAATGATGTGAATAATGCCCGTAAATACCGCATATGGCGCAGGAGTGTTTGGTACGTAGGGACTTATCTTTAGGATTGGGCGTGGGGTTGAGTTCGACTGTTGGGATGTTAGGGTCATCGTCGAGCATCTGCATGTGCTTCTGCAATGCTGGTAACTGTGGGCATTGGTGGGTCGCATGGCCTAACTCGTCGCACAGCGAGCATTTGGGAGGAGCACGAAATACTGGAGGGTTTTTGACTGTCTTTGGAGGTGGTACAGCAGTGTAAGGTTTTGGGCCTCTGCCCCCAGTGGGTTTGGGAGTAGGAGGTGGAGTCATGGAGGACGAAGGGGTAGAGACACCGGGGTGTGGCTGAGTGGTAGTAGCCATGGGTTGCACCGGTTGGAGGACGACATCGGGTGTCGGCGGGCGAACGGGAGGCGAAAGGTACCAGACGGGTAATCCCAAGGTTAACCCCGGGAGGCTAAGGGTAGCCATAACCGGGGCGCTTACTACTCCCGATGGAGGGACTAGAAAGGGGATGGTATGGATCGGTGTAACACCAATGTGGCTAGGTACCAATGGTGGTTTAGGCAACAAGGGTGGTTGATTATTAGGTGGTTGGTTGTCGTGGGACAAGGTGCATAAGTCAGATACGTCGGTGGGAGAAGACGGAGGAGGAATAGATTGAAAGGTGGAGGTCATCGGCGCGTCTGAATAGACTCCAGGCCCCGTAGAGGAAACAAACGAGGTGGTGGCACGAGACACGGGTTGTTCAACCATGGGGAGAACATTTTCAGGTGCCGCAGGGGCACTGGGATCATAGTAGGTGAGCTGGTCAACCTTAACCACGTGTCCCTCATGGGGGAACATCATGGTGCGAAAGACGGAAGAGGCAACCGCCCGCATGGCATACATGTAGCTGCGGCCAAGTAAAAGGTTATAATCCAATTGGGCATTGATTACCTCAATGTCAATGAGTACATTTTTGCCGCCTAACTGGACGGGGACATTGGCTAGGAGGCCTTGGGGATGAGCCGAACGACCGTCGTAGGCGCGTAATGCAGTGGTGGACTGCTGGAGAGGAGGGGATCCCAGCTTCTGCCATACGAATGTAGACATCACGCATGTGGAGGCCCCCTCATCGATGATACACCGATGGATGACGAGATTCCTAACGGAGACAGTAACTTGGAATGCTAAGCTGGAAGGTAGGCATGGTTCAGACTGGTCTAAATCAAATGTCATCAAATTCGAATCATTTGGGTCAATCCCCCCAATGGCGGAAAGTAAAGTCTTGTGCTGGGAGGGGCAGTTCTTCAAGACTTCTAACGCAGACATGGCTACGGGAGATTGGGCTAGGTCATCTACAATGCTGTAGTTTGACGCAGCGCGCGCATTGGGGTTATTGTTGATACGGCGAAGTGGGAAACGAGAAGCTTTTGCAGTGCCATCTATGGGAGGCGGAGGTATACGTAACACCTGATCGGTGGGATGAGCGTTAGTAGGTTTATCTGTGGGAGGGGCTTCAGAGGTGGAGCCATATTGGTTCCGACGGGTCTGGAGGTTGACGTCAGCAGATGACATCATCAGCAGGTGATGGGTACCTGAGTCAAACATGGGTTGATCAGGAGCAGCGTAAGTGATCTGTTGTTGTTGGGGCGCGTTGGCTTGAGGGGGAGCCAACGGCTGAGGGTTCACTACGCCTTGGGTCGGTAAGGGGTTTTGCAGCACCAAAGGGGGTTGTTGAGGTTGGGGGGGTTGGGCGTTGCTTGGGGAGCCGCATGCCCTTGGCGATGGGCCTCGTCAACCCAGAGTTGTCGAGCTCGCTCTAAGTGTGGGAAAGCATGTGTGTAATGGCTATAGACCCCGCAAATAGAACAAGGATGGTTTGTTCGCAAATTAGGGTTTTTAGCCTGCTTGGGCGGGCGATCAGGGTTTTGATTAGCGGGGGCCGCATTGTTGTTGTCGGGGGGATTAGCCGGTTGACCAGCTTGGTCTACAGGTTGGTTGTTCCCACGATTACGGCCTTTGCCGCGGTTCTGTTGGCCCTGGTTTCGTTGGTTATTCTGGTTTTGCTGCGGGTTCTGTTGGGCGTAAACTTGCCCTTGGGCAGCAGGTGGATTTTGAGGTTGCGCAGGTGCGGGAGCAGGCTGCGGTGGATGATATGCAGGTTGAGGCTGAGCAGGTGCAGCAACTTGAGGGGGTTGCTGATATGGCTGCGGAGCAGGTTGTGGGTTTGCCGCAGGGGCTGCCTGTGGCGGATAATAAGCGGGTTGGGCTTGTGAAGGCGCAGGAGCTGATGCAGCCTGCTGATGGTAGTAAGGCTGAGGTGCGACTGGGGGGGCATACGCGGGAGTCGCATAACGGAAGCATTGAGGTGGACATGAGGGTCCATGGTGGTGTGTCATGGGAGCATAGGAGTTGGTTGCTCCAGACTGTGAGGTGGCCTGCGACAGGTCGGGGCCAGGGGTAGGTCGTGCTATAGAAAATGGTTGGGGATGGGAAGAAACACGACCAATGATACCATCTGCAACGTGGGATGCCCCCGGTGCATCGTGCTGGGAGGACTCACCGCGAGGGGCGTCAGGTATAATGGTATAAAGGTAACCAGACTGGGCATAAATGAGGTCGAACTGTTGGGCCTTAAGGATGGCCTCTTCTTCAGACTGGGGTCGTTCGGATGCTACATCCTTAGCAATAACAGGGAGAAGGGATTTGAGGAACCAATCTAGGAAGATACGGTCGTCTATTTTGATCTTGCATAAGCTACGGCGTCGACGCCACTCATGGATGTGGTCCGTGATATGGGTAGCCGTGTTTTGTCTACAAGATAGGAGTATCTCGACGCCCGCGTCATAGCGGACAGGCAATTGGAAGAACTGCAGGAAGGTCGAGGCGAGGGAAGCAAAGGTGGCATGGGTCCCATGAGGTTGCTCGATATACCACTTGGCTGCAGAGCTAGTGAAGGTGCGCTGTAAGAAACAGAGGCAAACAGAGTCATCCACGATGGAGTTAGAGGAACACCATAGGTGGAAAGACATAATATGGTTTTGTGGGTCCTCACCGGCCTTCCCCTCGAACTTAGGGATATCAGAGGGGAGCTTGGTAGGCATATGAGGCCACGTAGGGTCGTGTCGAATAGGATCGTTGGTCAATCTGGCCAGGTCAGGTAGGTTGAGGCTAGCCATGAATGGCAAACTGGAAGGAGGATGTGACACAGTAGTGGGTTGGACCAAGTTGGGGCCAGTGCCCCCAGGTGGAGGGACAAGATGTGGGGTGGTGCCCCCAAGTGGGGGAACTGAGGTAGTGGAGGATGGTCCAGCACCACCATGGGTAGTGTGAGCCACTGACGTAGTGGGGATAGGTATTCCTGCTGCGGGAATAGGTACCGTGAGGGGAACGGTAGATGGGGGCCCCATGGAGGGCATACCCAAAACAGGTGTAGTAACTGGTGTGGTGGTGGATGTGCCACCAATGGTCCCTATGAAAAACGGAGTGGAAGTCGTGCCAGCCATGGGGCTAGTAGGGGCAGTATAAATAGGGTTCTCAGACTCTTCGTCAGAATCCAAGGTAAAGTAAGGGGCGTCACTATCTGGTGACGGAGTCCTACGTCGCTGACGAGTGGAATCAAGTGACAAGGCTCTAGACCTGTGATGAATGGTATCAACAGATGATGATCGGAATCTATGACGGGTGGTGTCAAGAGAACCGTGCTGTGGGGGCTCGCCCCTGAGGTGCCGAGAATGTCTCGGGGACTCAATGGTGACAGATGGTGTCTAATCTCTGTGGGTTGAGGTGAGTAAAAACAGCTCAAAAACCCTAATGCAACTGAGTGTGCAGAAGGAGAGCTAAAAAGCAAGGCACTCAGGCCAACAACCAACTCAAAACACCCACTGCAACAGCTGTGCTACAATAGGTGGAGTAACAACAAAGATGGTCAGAATACCAATAAGCAGCAGGTTTCCTAAAAAGAAAAAATGGTAGACTCACTAGACCAAAGGGAGGTAAAGGAGCATGCAAACACCTAACTAAAAGTATTCTGACTCAACTAAACATATCCTCTGCAAGGTGATGAAATCCAAGTCAGACAATATGAGTAGGAAGGCAAAGTGGCTATGATATCCCCCTACCGGGAGGGACACCGGGTAGTCAATCCTAGAAGAATGGCAACTAAGATACCCCGTTCATGACACGTCCAGAAAGGTGAATCTGCCGTTTAGTTCGTTGACCGCAATACCCCTATACAGGGATATCCCGCGAACCGTGAAAGGTAGCCCTTCGGTTACTGAATGGAGTGCGGTATTCCACTCAGGCCTCCGGAACCAGTCTCCCGACTTCAACCCTCCTAAGGGAGAGGCCCTCTGATAAACTGGTCGTGACCATGCCAAAAAGTACTAGGGGATTTTGGTTCCCTATTTGGACAACAACTATGTCTCAAGTGAAAGTGACCGAGGGGTGTTATTGGAAGCCTATCCCCCCGACCCTACCTAACTACAATGATTCTTTTGTGTTCCCCAAGTGGGGTTAGAATGTTGGTTCAATTAGGTACTTTTTAAGGCTCACTTGATTTATGTGATAGAGTGTGTGCTCGTGAGGTGATGAACCCAAAATAGAAGTGCCACAAGGGGTGCAACTTCCAACTATCAATAATACTGAAATTGAAACTTTAACTTGCAACTTTTTCTGAATTAAAAATAATGAAATTTTAAAAAGATTCTGTAAAGGGAACAGAAATTGTGTTGCGGAAAGGCTGTAAGGAAGTGATGCTGCAGGTGGGACAGAGGGCTGTTCAGATGCAGAAAATATTGCAGCAAAAGGGGCTGGGCTTAAAACAGGAAAACTGCAGAAATCAGACCGCGGGTCTGTGGCGAATCAGAACAGGAAGACCGCGGGTTTAAGGGAAACAGACGCGGTCAGGTCGCGGCTTCCGGGCTAACAGAGGCAGTCGGGACGCAGGAAACGGGGAAAAAGACGCAGTCGGGTCGCGGAAAAAAGGCTAACAGATGCAGTCGGGACGCCGGAAAGAGGCTGAGAGCCGCAGTCGGGACGCAGGAAAATGGCCGACAGGTGCAGTCAGATCGCGGCAAACAGGCTTATTAGCCGCGGTCGGATCGCAGGTAACAGACTTGAATCCGCCGGCAGAGCGTCGAAAATAGTCTGAGAGCCACGGTCGGGTCGCAGGTAAGGGCCTGAAAGGCGCGGTCGGGACGCGACTGCAGAGGGAAAAGACGCGGTGTGCGGCGGTCGAAAGCGACAGCCGAAAGTGAAAAAATTTTAAAAATGAAAACCAGAAATTCAAAATCCAGTGGAGTCGCCAAAACTGTAGCTAGGGTTTTACCCCTAGCTTGTGCAAATGAGCACCTACTAAGGAGAATGGACTCCTTAGTAGCAGTTCAGTAAATGTAAATAATTAAGCTAAAACAGAAATTAAATTGCTTCTAAAACATGCATGAAACATAAACAACAAATTTGAATAATGGGTTTTTTGTATTGATATTACCTTCAATGTGAAGGTTTGATGAAGCCCTTTGCAATGTCCAAGAGGATGCTCCAAGCTTCAATATGCTCCTTCTCCTTCTCCAATGGTGGGAATGGGCCAAAAGTGGCTCTCAAGGTGAAAGTAGTTCAATGGTGAACTAGGGTTTCGAGAGAGATTTTGGCAGAGTAAGGGTGCTTGTGATTGTGGATATGGAATAAGGGATCTCCATCACCTATTTATAGTTTTTTGGTGGTGGAGTGCTGCCCCATGGTTTTAGGAAACACATGGTTTAGAGCAGCTGTATAGGGTTTTTTCCTCCTTTTCCTCATTATTTTATATTTTTTATTCCCTTTTTAGGGGTTTTTGCTATTTTTAGAGGAAAAATGGGGTTTTTTAGCCTTTTTTAGGCTATTTTGGTTATTTTGTGGCCTTTTGGAGGCATTTTAGGCCTTTTGGAGGCTTTTTAATAGGATTTTAAGGGATTTTAAGGGAAATATGGTAGGAAAATGGACAAATGAGCCATATAATGTGGTAGATGAGGTAGTGAGCACTTTTTGGGTGTTAACACTTATCAAAATGTTAATGATACTAGTTATACACTTAGAACATCTCATATCTTTAGTTCTTCTCAAGTAAATACTCAAAGGCAATTTGATCTCAATGAGAATTTCCAATTAAATCAACCAATTTATGATGATTTTTGCGATAATAAATTAGAACAAATTGGATCTGATTTTGATGATCTTATTCAAAAAAATATTTATAAGGAGAAAATTGTTCAAGAAGATGTTTTGGATTCTTATAATACTAATGTTGATTTTCTTTCAAATAATCCATTTCATCTCATAAATATTTTAAACTCTTTCTGTCATTCTTTTGATTTTCATTGTAGCTACCATGATTGGGTTGTTGATTGGCTTGAGAAATCTTTCTTACCAAGATTTCATCATTATGGTAAAACTCGGTTTCCTTATTTGTCTATAAAGATGGTAAGGCTCCATTCTCTTTATCTGTACATAATTCTAATTTTATTTTCTTTAATGCATTTTTTTTCATTTTTATTTTCAAGCATTCATATCATGCTTTCTAATTATTCACTTTTTTTTTGCAGGTTTTCATATGCTTTCATGGTTGCTTTGGGAATCAGATTTCACTTAGTTATATTGATTTTTTTAGATTAGTATATCTTAGATGTAGTTTTAAAACAATTTAGATTGTATTGATTTCTTTTATAATGCACTTATGTAGGAGTACATTGATTCCAAAAGTGAAGCAATTTTCAACACAACATATTTAGGGAAGTTTACTCATACCTTTCACTTTCAAAAATGATTCTTTTACTCACTTTATTTGAGGTATTTCAAGTCATATTTTAACTTTGAATTATCAATACTTGTTTATGTATAAGTAAAAGTAAACAATTTTAATGTAGATAGATCTTCAAAAAAAAAAAGTTGCTTGATATTATTCATTTACGAGAATTTCATTTTCTTTAGAGTTAATGTTACAAATCATATGCATTTGCTTACAATATGTTTTCAGGATTTTCAATAAAACATCTTATTCATTGATCATCTCATATATCATTTATGATCATTTCAAACATGATTTGAAGCAATTTAATTTTAAATCTTTCTTTTCCTTTGAATCATGATTTTAACTCATATATCCTAAATATCCGATGCCAATTTTTTAGATTGGTTTGCTTTCTTTTTCTTTTGAATTGTTTTTTCTCTAAATTTTTCCTTTCAAGGTTTGTCAATAATGATTGGCCAAATTTGATTGATCAGTTTATCTCAGATCAATTGAATTGGAAATATTTAGGAGGGCCATAATAGATTACACTTTTTTTGGTCTATATCTGAACGTGTTCTCCTTGTAAAATGTAGCAAATAATTCATGCAGATTGTATATTTACCATTTTTTCTATTGAACCATCATTTTATAATACCTCATTTGATGAATTAATCATAGGAGTAAATGATTTTGTTGTTATATGTTCTATCAGTGGTTGGCATTAAATTCTTATAATCTAGTGTTCATTTTCTCTATTTTTTATTTCCACCTCAGTCATCTTGGAATTCAATAAAATTAACCTAAATAATTGTGAATTCCAAGATAGTGGGTCCTATTACAAGCCATCCTATCATGATCATATATATTTGGTGGAATGAGATCTCCATATCTAGTCACCAAGCTAGGGAGATGACTTTCAATTATTTACTGGAACTTGGAAGATCTTATCAAAGGTCGATCCATTCATGATCTACAGATATCGGTGAATGACACTACTAGAATTTGGTTACCAAGCCAAGGTAGTGTCTTGTAATTTACAATCTAATAAATTTTTGTTTTATTTTTGCAAATATATTTTTTGACTCAAGGACAGGGGGTCTTATCACAAGCCATCCTGACCATGACCATGGGTCCTATTCTGGACTGAAATTACTATGATGTGGTCACTAAGCCATAGTAATTTCTTTTTGTGAAAACCTAAATGACAAGGGGTCTCTTGACATAGCCAGCTTGTTCAATTTCTGGGAAGGATTTGTGAATGGCATTGCCAAAACCTAATCACCAAATCAGGGCAATGGTCTTGTTTCAACAAAGTTAGTCTTAGTCTAGTTTTCTAAAAAAGTTTAAAAAAATTAAAATTAAAATAACAAAAAGAAAATAAGTAAATAAATAGATAAATATTTTTGCATATATATAAATGAATGAATAAAAATTATAATTCAAGATGACTGATGATTTGGTGAATTGAAAATGGTGGAAAGTTGCTTCTAAGTTTTATCTTAAACTGCCCCTCATGCTTGCATATTAGTGCAGAAAACACCATTTTACCCTAGGCTAATTTTCTTTTTTATTTTCTAACATTTGGTTTTGATTAAGGGGAAAATTTGTTATGAATTAACTCTGTAGATTTTGTTGCATTTTATGAAGACATTTTCAAGCTACACACTAAAGTATTATCTCATAATTTTATGGTTCTTCTTGATCTTTGAATATTATCCTTGCAGAGATAACTGCTTCGCCCAACCAGTTGCCATTTGTTGTATGCACAACAGATCTCATCTTAAACATAAGATAGGAGCCCATTTTTTATTTCTTATTTGTTTGGATTTCCATTTTTGTATTCCACTATCGACTTGATCATTTTATTATTTGGATTATTTCCATTTTTACTGATCTCTAGCTTGTATTTGCTTTTTGATTCATTTAATTTGGTTCCATTATCTTGGTGGTTAACTTACCATGTTATCCTTCACATTCTCCACCTAGATTTGGTCTTCGTTATATAAACTAATTATTCGAGATAATGTTTGGTTACTACCTTCATTCTGGGATTTTGATTGATCTTATGATTTCTTCTCTCATGAGTTTAGATATTGCATTAGGGTGATATTTGAGCTTGATGGAGTTTTCGTTTCACTTTTGCACGCTTAGAATCATAATATAAATATTGTAAATAATCTTAGTCTTTTGGTTTGTTTGCTTATATTAGTTTAATATTTTTAATGTTTAATTTAAGCTTATTTAAATCATTTTTAATATTCATGATCATGCTTTGGTTTTGATTAAATTACTTTGTGAATTTGAAGGAATTTTTTCACCCAAACTATACTTTAAATTCACATACTTTAATAAAACCAACATTTTAATATTTCCAATTTTAATATGATTTAGAAAATCTATAAATTTTGGAATTATATTTTCGTATGAGAAACATAAAACATTTGATCATGGATTTCATTTTTTCTTTTTAAGTTTAAATTGATATACTGAAAATATAGAAAATCTTTGGTTTCTTTTGCAAATTAAAAATGTTTTATTTATCATTATGCAAAATGAAATATTGAGAATAAAACTAAACAAGATATTCTATTGTGTGTTTCTATTTCAAATATGTGTTATGTTGGGAAACCTATTTATGGAACTTATTAACTCTTCTATATTATATGAGTAATTATTTTCCTATACACGTAACTTGTTTCCAACATTTATTTTCTTAAGAATTAACTTGTAAATTGTTTTTATTTTTACTTCTAGGTTTTTGTTTTATTGTTGTTTTCCAATATTGGATTTTCTTTTACTTTGATTATATTTCTAGATTTTTAATCTTTTCTCCATTGTTATTTTACTTTAATTTACTTCATTCAATATAAAAAAAATAAAAATGAATTTTATATTACAAGCTTTTAGATCATTTTTATGCATTTTTGGGGGATTGCGGAACCTTTAATTTTAATGTTTTCGCATTCTCCCAATCTGTATTGTGGATCTTTTTTATTTTTATTTTTGAAGATTGCAAAACCTTTAATTTTAATGGTTAAATTTTAATGTTTCTTCATTTTCGCAATACAGAAATCGGGTAGCAATAGAGTAAATGATCAAATTTGATTCCGCAATTTTTTTGCAGATTGCGGAAACTATATAATTTCTACAATAAGAAATTATATAATTTCTAAAATCATTTCCGCAATCCATTGCGGATTGCGGGAGGTAAAAAAATGGTCATTTAAAAAAAATCATTTTCCGATTTTCGCAATTTCAGAATGTGGATTGCGGAAGTCACTTTTTCAAATTTTCATTTTCTTTTTTCATTTTTGCATTCCCACAATTTTAGGGAATTTTAGGGTTTTGACTTCACGGTGTAATACCTTGAGTTCTAGAAGTCCAAATTAAGCCTGTGATGGCTCATTGGAAAGCTTGGAGGATAAGGAATGATTTAGGAAAATCTATCTTATCAAATGGATAAAATAACCACCCTAAAATCCTACTTTAAAATAAATTTCGGATTTGACTTAGATTTTCCTATTTTTGTTATGATTTGATTTGAAAATGGATTTTATGGATTTGGTTTTATTTCATTAGATTTAGAATGTTGTTTTTATTTTCTAATTTATCTTTTGAATTGTATAGGTATGGATTTTGATTTGAAGAAATCAATTAACATCCCAGATCATGAAGAATTTAAAAAAATGTCAAGCTTAAAAGCAGTGATTTTCAGACGCGATTTCTAGAACTTTGGAGATGAATCAAGAAAATCCGAGACATGAGTTTTCTACAGAATATGTCATATTAGCTTTCATAGAAACTAAATTCTCAAAAATTTCTTCATTTGGGAGATCCGACTAGTTTTTCAAAATGAAATTTCCCATATTCTTCTCATAGACGGATTTGCTAAATGGAATAACTCAATTAGTTAGCTCAGCAATTGGGGAAACTGATCTTATCTTCTCTTGTCATTTATTTTGTATAAATACCTACCTTCTATGCTATGAAGTGGGGGGGATCTCAATAGAGACAAATTTCTTTCTTTCTCTGTAATATAGAATTGTTATGCATTTTTATGCATACAGTTTGCTATTCGGATCAGTGGATGATACTCTGTTTTTTCAACAAGCTAGTTCATTGGATCTGGAGATCTTCTGTAAGGTTTTCATCAATTCATTTATTAAATTGAATTTGGTTTGTTTTCTGCAATTTATTTTCAGAATATGTTGATTTTCAGCTTATATTCACATTATGTTTCTTATGTTTAGACCTCAGAAGTTATTTTCAATTACAGCATGAATCATTTTCAATCTGTGATGAGCAGAATTCTTGATTTATCCTGATTTTTGTTCATTGCATAACCTCTAATGTTTTCAGACACACCAATTGATATGAATATGATTTTTCAACTTGATGATCAATTGAATAATAATTAAAACTAATATTTTTTTCTTTTTCAACAATCAACTTATGAAAAAAGCATTTTCTGTTTTCATTCTGTTAGTTCTATTAGATGATTATTTTTATCATTTATCATAGATTGATAGATTGACATGAAATGGTTATCATGATCACATTTAATAAATTACATATTAAGTTTAGGTTTTCATTTAAGATTTAGTTTCAGTCATGATTCAAAGTCTCCTCTTTGAGGAGAAACCATCATTTAGCAGCTAACAGAGCTATAAAACCTGTCGGAGTTAGCTATACCAAATAGATTGAGGATAGGGTAATCCTTACGTGGCATTATTCGAAGCCTTCAGCTGGGTTATCTCTTTTGCATTGCTTCCAGGGACATCTCCAAAATATCATAGGATTCAACACTCCCATTTTGGTTTCCATGTCAAAATCGTACGTGTTTTGTGTTCTTTGTCTTGGTGCATATGTGTATGAATGTTTTATTTATGTTGGATGCATAATTAAGGATATAGATTAAGTAAAAGACTAATCTGTTAAAGAAGGTAAAAAATACTGATAGCTGCGCTAATACTTATTCACCCCCCCTCTCAGTATTAAATTGATTCCAACATGAAAATCAGACTTAATACCTTCCCAAAAAAATTCCTTCTTGACCTTGTAGTAAGTTTTTAGGAATCCAGAGTGTATATTTATAGGAGAGGTGTGTAATTACGAGAGGACCTTTTGTTTGAGTTGGAATTTTTTGCATAAATACAAGCGATCCTTATACCATAGTGAATCATTTTCCCACACAAAATTATCTGGTACACTGGGATCATTCTATAGCTTTTGAATAAGCATTCACACAAATAGGTCATTTTTTCATTCTTCCCTTGCTGCTACTACCCAATATAGTTGTAGAATGGAAATTGCACAAATTAATGCCCCAACATATTCATCTTTTCCGGATAGCTCATGTGCCACAACATTTTGTTTCCCTTTTCAACAGATGATTTCAAAGTCATATACCAACATTTCAATTACCCATTTTTATTTCTCTTCTGAATATTGTCTATGTTCCAGGAAGTATTTAATACTATCATGATTTGTTTTGATCTTGAAGTACCTACCTATTAGGTAAGGAAACCATTTCTTAAGATCATGTAGTATTTACAACATTTCCTTCTCATAAATGGGATTCTATAAATTCTTTCCCTCGATTGGATGACACGTGAAACTAAGTGGGTGTGTTTCTTGCATTAGAACAACACCAATGCCATTTCTTGAAGCATCACATTCCACAATAAAGGATTTTGTGAAGTCTAGTGTGGCCAAAATAGGATCTTTACAAATTGCCTCTATAAGTTGTTTGAAACATTGAGTTTCCTGAATCCAAGAAAATTCATCTTTCTTCAATAATGTTGTTATAGGAACTTATATTCTTCCATAGTTCCGAACAAACTTGTGGTAGTACCCTGTCAGACCTAAGAATCCTCGAATATTCTTCAGGGTTTTTGGAATCAACCAATCTATTATGGTTTTAATTTTGTTAGGGTCTACCTTGACACCTTCATGAGATACAATATGACCCAAATAATCTACTTCGTTTACTCCTGGAAATTTTATTAATACTAAGAGTGGGGGTGAATCAATATTAGCGCAATTATGAGCAATTTTCACTTCTTATCAAACTTAAACAGTATTTATATTATGCATTCACCATAAACAATATCATTCATCCATATATGCACAAAACAAAACAAAAATACTTTTACATGGAAACCCAAACGAGAGAAAACCATGAAATGCTCTCTTATAATATAAAGATTACATTAATGGAAGCACCAACTTCCAAATTTCTCTAGCACCAATTGGAAGGAGCTACCAACCCCCTATTTTTATAAGCATCGATCTAAAGGAAGCACCAACTCTCTAATTTACCAACTTCGACTGGAAGGAGGCACCGACCCCCTAGTTTTATTGGAACTGACCTGAAGGAAGCACTGAATCCCTATTTCTTTCCTTGTCCTATTGCCCTGATATGTCTGAAGAATATTCATCTTTTCTTTATACTAATCTACACACTTTTCATATTAGATGCACTTCATTCCATTGTGTGCACCTTATGTATATTCTAATCTTGCAATTGTTGTATTGTATGGCACACTCTACTTTACTGCATCAATATTATTAACTAGTTCTCATATTTCATAACCTTATACAATATACGCATTATTTCAGCATACTGCTCTATTTATGCAAACTCGACTGATATTGTGCATCTTCTAATATGCTAATATTATGACTTCATGCATCTGTATAAGATAAATCATATCATTTTGTGCATCCTCTGTTATGCTTCACTTCTATCTTCTCACATCTTTCTTAGATAATATGTGACCTTCTGCGTACCATATTTCTATTCTTATGCACTTGTCTCAGATAAACTTCATCATACCATGCTTCATCTGTTGTGATGCACTTTTGTCTTCGTCCATCCAACTCTTCTTCTAGATCATGTTGTTCCGTTTCAACCAGCCATTGACACCAAAAAATTAGAAGCTTTCCAAATCAGAGTACCACAACTTTCACATCTTCAAGCTTACTTCAACTCTCCAACTTGGATTCTTATTTATACATGTCCTACATAGAACATGTGTCCTCAAGTTGATCATAGAATCCTTTTTTTCCTTTCTTTTCAGTCAAGTTGACTTACGCATCCACCACTTGTCATGATCTGTGCCACTAAGGTATCATGCCTTGTGGGTCTTTCACACACTTTGTTAGCACTTGGACCCTTGAAGTACCATCAATTGGTGGGTCTTGTGCACTTGACTTCTTCATCCACCTCTTACTTACGGGGCTCTTGCATGCTTCTGATCCTTGTATCCTTCTTCCTCTTGGCGGGTCCTGCGCACTTCCTTCCACTTGGTTCCTATGATATTCTCATTGGAATGGTCTAGTTAGAAGCACACATATTTAAACTTGGTTTCTACAACAAGAATTTTGAATGCGTGGATGAGGAAGGAAACCCAAGGGTTGTAAGAGGCATTCCAAAGGTAATTTTTGTTAGGAAGATTTCAGCCATACAGTTGAAGAAGTTTTGTAGGAAGGGTTGTCAATTGTATGTAGCACATGTTTTGGAGACAACAAAAAATGAAATTTCCAACTTGGAGGACTATCATGTGTTGCAAGAATTCAATGATGTTTTTACTAATGAGATTCCAGGACTTCCTTTAAAGAGAGACATTGATTTCACAATTGACCTTGTGCCAGGAGCTACACCAATTTCCAAGACAGAACACTCAGGTTATGTATTGACTACAGGCAATTGAACAAAGTCACTTTGAATAACCAATACCCATTACCTTGAATTGATGACCTTTTTGATCAAATGAGAGGGGAAAAGGTATTTTCAAAGATTGACTTGAGTTTTGGTTACCATCAGGTAAGAATCAAAGAGGAAGATATTCATAATACATCCTTTAGAACAAAGTATGGGCATTATGAGTTCGTGGTGGTACCATTTGGTCTCACGATTGCACCAGCTACATTCATGTGTCACATGAATAGTTTTTTTAGCAAGTATTTGGACAAGTTTGTTCTTGTTTTTCTAGATGACATTCTTATATATTCTAAGAATAAAGAAGAGCATGAAGAACATTTGAGAATGGCCTTACAATTTCTAAGGGAGCCCAAGTTGTATGCAAATCTGACCAAATGTGAATTTTATAAAAATAAATTCATTATTTGGGTCACATTATCTCTGAGAAAGGAATATTTGTGGACCCTGAGAATATTGAAGCCATTATGAATTGGCCAACTCCAAGGAACATGAAAAATGTGAGATCCTTTATGGGACTTGTTTGTTACTATAGGATATTCATTGAAGGATTATCCAAGGTTTAGTGGACACAAATATGTGAGGAAAGCTTCCAGCGGTTGAATAATATTCTCACGAGCGCACCAATTTTGAAAATTGAAAACCTAGAAAAAGACTTTGTGGTGTGTACTAATGCATGCAATCAAGGGCTTGGAGGAGTTATAATGCAAGACAACCATGTGGTATGCTATGAGTCAAGAAAGTTGAAGGAGCATGAGAAGAAATATGCCACACACGATTTAGAATTTGTATCCATGGTGCATACTTTAAAGATGTGGAGGCACTACTTAATGGGCAGAAAATTCGAGCTAAGGATAGATCATTGTGGTTTAAAATATTTGTTTGAGAAGCTAACATTAAAATCCAAGCAAGCTATATGGATGGAATTTTTGTGTGAATTTGATTTTGAGATCAAACACATAAAGCAGAAAGAAGACAAGGTGGCTAATGCACTCAACATAAAATTACATAAAATGCATGTGCAACACTTATTACTTGACAATCATATTTGAGGCAGCAAAATGTTAACTGTATTGTTGAAGACGAAATGTATGTGCAGATAAAGGAAAAATTGAAACTACAGAACTTTGAAAAGAGGCATGAAAGGTATCATTTGGAAGGTGATGGACTTCTTACTTATAAGAATAGAATTTATATTCCAAATATGGCATAGTTGAGGAGGATTCTTATGGATGAAATTCATAAAGATTCATATTCTGGTCACCCAAGATATCAAAAAAAAATTGCTACAGCTAGGAACAAATATTTCTAGCTAGGGATGAAGAAGGACATCGATGAATACATTTCTAAGTGCATGAAGTGTTAGTAGGTGAAGGTTAAACACCAACACCCAACAGGTTTATTGCATCCATTGCTAATTTCATAATGGAAATGGGAGATAATTTCAATGGATTTTATCATGGGTTTTCCGATGACAATAAAGTAGCATGATTCCATCATGGTGGCGGTGGATAAGTTAACAAAGACAACACATTTTATACTAGTTAAGTCCACATATAAAATTGATTCCATTGCAAATAATTTCATGAAGGAAATTTTTAGATTGCATGGATTTCCTAAGGCAATAATTTTTGACAGGGATACCAAATTCACTTAAAATGTTTTGAAAGGTTTTTTGCAGATTTGGGTACACAATTGAACTTTATCACAACATACCATCCTCAAATAGATGGGAAAATAGAAAGAGTAAATCCGATGCTTGAAGACATGCTTCGCATGTATGTAATGGACAAACCATCCAAGTGGGAGTATTATCTACACTTGGTAGAGTTTTCATATATAACAGGAAACATGTATCATTGGGCATGAGTCCATTTGAGGCTTTGTATGGCCGAAAGTGAAAGACACCAATGGCTTGGGATAATCCAGTGAATAGAATTGTACTTGGAGCAGAATTGATTAAGAAAATGGAATGAGAGGTTGCAAAGATTAGCCAGAATTTAAAAGAAACCTAAGATAGATAGAAAATCTATGTAGATAAGCACAAGGTGCATAGGGATTTCAGTGTTGGATATCATGTTTACCTTAGAGTGATTCCAAGGAAGAGCTCCTTGAAGCTTTGGAGTTGTGCCAAGATATCACCCAGATATTGTGAGCCATTTGAAGTGCTTGAAAAAATAGGTCCAATTGCATATAGAATTTCATTCCCTACTAACACTAGATCGTATAATGCTTTTCATGTTTCTTTGCTTAAGAAATATGCACATGACCCTAACCATGTGATTCATTGGGATGTGATCCAGGTGGAACCCGAGGGAGAGTTCTAACCTGAGCCATTGCGCATCCTAGGCAAGAAGGTGACACTGCTCTGGAACTGAGCCATCGGAAAAGTGAAGGTGCAATGAAAGCACTACGGTTCCGATGAGGATACATGGGAGCAGTAGGATGCCATGAGAGTGACATACCCATTTTTTTTCAATTTTGAAGAGAGCTGAGGACAATGTTGATTCAAGGGGGAGGGGAATGTAACACCCTGATTTTGACTCCATTGCATTAAACTGTTAGGAACCCATATCTTTACTTTGTTAGTATGTTGTTGTTGGACGCATATGCTTTGTAAGTTGTCCCGTAGTATTTGTTGATCAATAGTTTGTGTTATTGTTGTTGGCGCATATGCTTTGTAAGTCGCCCGTAGTATTGTTGATCCATAGTTTGTAATGGCCCATGGTTTCGACCCATAGTATTGGCGCCTAGAATTAGTATATAAGTGTGTGTTGAGACCTATGAAGGCACCGTGAAGTTATTTGTATTGAGCTTGCTCAAAGGAGGTTGCCCCCTCGAAGTGGCCTGTGATCAATACAAAAGTGATTCTGAGTTCTGTCATTTCTGCTATTTCGCGTATTCTTGTTAAGTAATTGTTGCAGGTGCCTCACATCTGGTATCAGAGCACTTTCTTGGGCTCGCTGGGTGAAATTTCTGCCAAAATGTTTTTTCAAATCTGTTGCAGGTTCGGATTTGGGAATAATCCCTATCCGCTTAACTGTGGGAAGTACTTGGGCATAAGCCCTAAAACTCATTGTGAGGAGTACCACAGGAACCCCGAAGTAGCTGGCCCATTGAGAGGACCTGCCGGCGAAAAGGGCAACGACCCCTACCTGATTGACTAGTTCCCACCTGTGAGGTAAACCAAGAGCTGTTGTTTGTGGCAAAGCGGTTATCAGTTTTACCTGAGCCGTGGAGTGAGGGGTACTGTCCCAATACGCAAGCCGTCAGACAGCATTGGTGGCCGAGTGAAAACCCTAAACTGTTAGGAAGCCGCACATACCTGAGGTCCATATCTACTTTCAGCTAAACTATTGTCGATCACTGCTGCGCCGTTTCAGATTCATTTTGCAAACCGTTCCAGATCCAGCCGTTCGGCGTTGTTCCAGAATCCTTCGAACCGGAGATCCCATTCTGCAAGCAGAGCCATAGCCGCTCCAGTCTGTAAAAAAAAAAAAAAAAAAAAAAAAAAAAAAAAAACCGAGCCCTAGCAGCTCCAGTCTGAAAAAAAAAATAATATATATATATATATATATATAATTTCGTTTTTTCTCCAATTCCCTTTCCTACAGTCCGAAATCCCACATTTGGCTATTTTTAGGGTTTGCCATAACTTCCTCAGATTTCACCCAATCACCTTCAATTTTTACCACAGAGTTCCTTTCTGAATTCTGCTTCTTTGTTCCCCTCTGCCAAATTTTCCCATCCTTTCACCCCGCTGCTGAAATCCTCATTTTTGCTTCCCTGTCTATCCAACAGTGTCCAAAAAACGAGTCAAACCCCAATTACCCTTCTGATTTTTTCTCAAATCCAAATGTTCCTTTACTGAAGTAGTTCCTGTTTTTGTTTTCCTACCCAGTCAAAAAAAAAAAAAAAAAAAAAAAACCCTGGTTATGGTTGTCACCTGTGCAGGAGCAAAAACCATGGAGGAAGCCCTTGTAGCCATCCAAGCCAAACTCCAGGATCTGGATGAAAAATTTCTTGGTCTCCATCTTGAACATTCAGCTATGAACAACAAACGGCAGTCCGAGTCTTCAGTAGACAATGGGTTCTCTTCTTCCAGCAATTTCCGTGGTCCGAAGCTTGATTTTCCTCGCTTCAATGGTACCGATCCAACTGGATGGATCTATCATGCAGAACAGTATTTCAGTCTGCATAATACTTTTGATGTCAACAAAATTCCGTTGGCATCCTTTCATTTGGAACAGGAAGCTCTTCAATGGTACCGTTGGTACATCAAGGCTCATCCAGAGCCCAATTGGCCATACTTTTGCCAGCTCCTTTTGCAACGATTTGGTCCTAGTGCTTTTGATGACTTCATAGGAGCCCTCACTGAACTTCGCCAAACTAGCACTGTGAGAGAGTATCAAACCGAATTTGAGAATCTAGCCAACCACACCGAAGGATTGTCTGATGAATTTTACCGGAGTTGTTTTATCAGTGGTCTAAAGGATGCCATCCGCTCTGAGGTCAAAATGTTCTGTCCCAACACAATGATGGAAGCACTCGGGTTGGCTAAATTGGCAGAAGACAATATTGCATCCCAACAACGCTCCAAGCCCACTTTTGTTCCTTTCCGAAATATGGGGTCTCAGCGACCTCCTATACCGCAGGCTCCTCGACCGACTCCTATCAAGCGTTTGTCGGAAACAGAGATGCAAGCACACAGAGAAAAGGGTCTTTGCTATAATTGTGATGAGAAGTTCACTCGGGGACATAGATGTGTTCAGCAAAAGCTCTATCTCCTGGATGTGGAGTCTCCGCCTGCCTCTGAAATGGGTGACGAAGATCCAGAAACACTGGATGCTCCGGTCGACATTCAGGAACCGCCTATTGACCCTCCGTCTCAGGATGACCAGCCAGAGATATCTCTCCATGCTTTAGCTGGAATCACCACCCCCCAAACAATGCGGGTCAGGGGTTACTTCAAGAAGCTTCCTCTTACAATCCTCATTGATTCTGGTAGCACGCATAATTTCATTGACCCTCGGATCGCCAAACAAGCTGATTGTTTTATCCATCCTTGCTCCAACTTTGAAGTCATGATTGCCAATGGGGGCACCTTACCTTGCAAAGGGAAGTGTCGAAATGTGCGTATCTCTATGGGAGATTATACCTTGCGCTCTGACATGTTTGCCTTGCCCTTAGGCGGATGTGATGTGGTTTTGGGCGCTCAATGGCTACGCACACTCGGCCCTATCTTATGGGATTTTGCCGAACTTTGGATGCAGTTTTCCAAGAATGGACACAAACACACATTGACAGGATTACAACCAGGTTCTCTCAGCATCATCAGTTCACATCGCATGGAAAAAGTCCTCAAGAAGAATTCACATGGTGTCATCGCTCAGATCCATTCCATCCAGATGCAACCATCAGCGGTCTCCACTACTCCTTTGGATCTACAACAAATTCTGGATCGATACACAGGTGTCTTTGCTGAACCAGTGGGATTACCACCTTCCAGGCCAGAAGACCATCGTATTCATCTCCTTCCTGGCAGCGCTCCTCCCAACATCAGGCCCTATCGCTACCCATTCCACCAAAAAACGGAGATTGAAATGCTCGTTCGGGACTTATTGAAGCAAGGTATTATTCGCCCAAGCACTAGTTCCTTTTCTTCTCCAGTTATTCTCGTCCGCAAAAAAGATGGGTCATGGCGCCTCTGCATTGACTTCCGACACTTAATCACCTCACCATCAAGGATAAGTTTCCAATTCCTGTTGTTGATGAACTTCTTGACGAGCTTCATGGGGCTCACTTTTTCTCCAAGTTGGATCTTCGTTCTGGGTATCATCAAATTCGGGTTCATGAGGATGATATTTCTAAAACAGCTTTCCACACACATGATGGCCATTATGAGTTTTTGGTCATGCCCTTTGGCCTCACTAATGCTCCTTCCACATTCCAGGCCTTAATGAATAAAATATTTCGACCATACTTGCGGAAATTCATTCTGGTATTCTTTGATGATATCCTCATCTATAGTAAAACATGGGATGAACATCTCCAGCATCTGGATCTTGTCATGCAACTTTTCTCTGACCATCATCTCTATGCCAAGCAGTCTAAATGTGTTTTTGGACAAAAGGAAGTTGAGTATCTCGGGCACATTATCTCAGCACAAGGGGTTCGCATGGATCCTGCCAAAATCGACGCCATGAATAATTGGCCACGTCCTCAGACACTCAAGAGCCTTCATGGTTTTTTGGGGTTGACTGGCTACTACCGCAAGTTTGTCAAGGATTATGGGAAGATTGCAGCTCCATTAACTGCTCTATTGAAAAAGGATGCTTTTACATGGACACCTGCTGCTCAGTGTGCATTTGACAAACTAAAACAAGCTATGTGTACTACACCTGTGCTAGCTATGCCCAATTTTTCCAAGCCCTTCACTATTGAGAGTGATGCTTGCGGCAATGGACTTGGTGCTGTTCTCCTTCAAAATGAACACCCCATTGCGTTCACCAGCAAAGCCCTTTCAGGTAAGAATTTAGCTGCCTCTACCTATGAGAAGGAAATGATGGCTATTTTGCATGCAGTACAGAAGTGGCGTCCATACCTATTAGGGAATCATTTCTGCATCAAGACTGATCACCAGAGTCTGAAATATTTCTTGGACCAGCGTGTCTCCTCCCCGGCACAACAGAAATGGGTTAGCAAACTCATGGGTTATGACTATGAGATCACTTACAAGAAGGGTAAAGACAATATTGTGGCAGATGCTCTTTCTCGCACATTTGGTGCCCAAGGTTCTCTTTCAGCTATTTCTATGCCTGTTCCAAATTGGTTGCAATCTGTTCAACAGGGTTATGTCAATGACTCTTCCTTATCTCAGATCATCCAACGCTTGACCAACAACCCTTCTGCTGTACCACATTACTCTTGGGATGGTGCTTCTCTGCGATACAAGGGTCGTCTGGTGCTTCCCCAGAGCACAGATCTTCAACAGGCTGTCTTCTATGAACTCCATGCTTCTCCATCGGTCGGGCACTCTGGGTTCCTCAAAACATATAAACGAGCATGGCGTAACTTCTTTTGGCAGGGCATGAAAAGGACAATTCAACAGATGGTGGCCGAATGTGATACCTGCCAGCGCAATAAGGAGGAAACAACACTCGTTCCAGGATTTCTTGAACCCTTACCCATACCTACACGGATTTGGACAGATATTTCTATGGATTTCATTGAAGGGCTCCCTAAATCTGGCGGGAAGACAGTGATTCTCGTTGTGGTTGATCGCCTCTCCAAATATAGTCATTTTTTTGCTCTCAGTCATCCCTATACAGCCTCCTCAGTTGCTCAAATTTTTATGGACCAGATCTTTCGTCTTCATGGCATCCCTTCTTCCATTGTCTCGGATCGTGATGCGACTTTCACTAGTCATTTTTGGACAGAACTATTTCGCCACACTGGCACCAAACTGAAGATGAGTTCAGGGTATCACCCACAAACAGATGGTCAGACTGAAATTGTCAATAAATGCTTGGAAACTTATCTTCGTTGCTTCACCTCAGAACAACAACATCAGTGGGCAAAGTGGCTCCCTCTTGCTGAATGGTGGTACAATACCTCTTACCACACTGCCTCTAAAATGACCCCATATGAAGCAGTCTATGGTCAAGCACCTCCAGCTCTTCTTCCATACACCCCCACCAGTTCACCAGTTCAGGAAGTTGACACGTTCCTTTGCAACCGCGATCAGATTCTTCGCATTTTACGGGACAATCTTCACATGGCAAGAAATCGCATGAAGCAACAAGCGGATCAGCACCGTTCAGAGCGCACTTTTCAAGTCGGTGATATGGTTTTTCTTCGTCTCCAGCCGTACAAACAATCCTCCTTGAAACTCAAAGGGCGTCATAAGCTTGCTCCAAAGTTCTATGGGCCATATCGGATTCTTCAGAAGATTGGGTCCGTTGCTTATAAATTGGAACTTCCTCCTTCTTCCCGCATTCATCCAGTCTTTCATGTCTCGTGTTTGAAGAAAGTTCTTGGCACCAACATCAGCGGCCAAACGATTTTACCCGAACTGGATAATGAAGGATCCATCCTTTTGGAACCAGAGGCCATCCTCAATCGGCGCACACGTCAGCTTCGCTCTCGCTCTATCACAGAGGTCTTAATTCAGTGGCACGGCATGCAACCAGAGGATGCTACATGGGAACCACTCCTTCATATTCAACAACAATTTCCACATCTGAAGCTTTGAGGACAAAGCTTTTTTTAAGGGGGAGGGGATGTTAGGAACCCATATCTTTACTGTGTTAGTATGTTGTTGTTGGACGCATATGCTTTGTAAGTCGTCCCGTAGTATTTGTTGATCAATAGTTTGTGTTATTGTTGTTGGCGCATATGCTTTGTAAGTCGCCCGTAGTATTGTTGATCCATAGTTTGTAACGGCCCATGGTTTCGACCCATAGTATTGGCGCCTAGAATTAGTATATAAGTGTGTGTTGAGACCTATGAAGGCACCGTGAAGTTATTTGTATTGAGCTTGCTCAAAGGAGGTTGCCCCCTCGAAGTGGCCTGTGATCAATACAAAAGTGATTCTGAGTTCTGTCATTTCTGCTATTTCGCGTATTCTTGTTAATTAATTGTTGCAGGTGCCTCACATAAACATGTAAATGATGTAATATTGTTATAAAATCATGGTGAGGAGCTCAAGGCCAAGGCCCTTCCATCGATTTATCTTTTATGTATTGGAAATTAAAAATAAATGCCTATGGATCATGTGCTAGTCTGGCACGATATAAATTATAAATATAATGTAAATGTATTTTAATAAAAATACTCACAACTAGCTATGCAAGGAAACAAGAGTATGGGTGCATGACTTTTACAAGGAATAGGTAGGTAAATATTCAAACCCTTGAACCAATATTTTTAATCCAAGCGTCAATGAGAGAATCCATGAACTATTAACTACCCATATTGACTTATGCACCCAATCATTTAATTATTCCAAGAGGTGGTTGAGATAGTTATTATTTTGGGAAATGGAGAGTATGGATGTCCAAATTTTGTGTATGGGAAAGCCATCATTTTGGAAAAACTTGTTTGGCTTCTTGGGAAAGATAAGACCCACGAATTTGCTTCCAAATCCATTATTATTCATCCATGATTTTTTCTCTCTCATATCCCTCTTTCTTGGAAAGCATTTTCCTCCATGAATTTACTGTGTTTTCCTTCATTTTATAGCTAGGAAATCCATTTTTGGTGTGGTAGAATGGTGGAGAAGAAGGGAAATCATGTTGGGGTTCTATGGAATCTGTTTTTTCCATATAATTGTTAGTGTACCTATTGGGTTTTGATTTGTAACTTTCAGTGGTTGTTTTCCCATCTCAAAATCCGTTTTTGATGTGCCACAATTTAGAAGACTCGTGGAAATCATGTTAGATGCATCGCTTGTTTTGGATTGAGCTGGTGTGTAAGAAACCAAGAGTAGACAAGGATTTGAAATTGGATTTATAGACCTAGTGAAAGGTGTAACCTCGCCAAGGATGATAGGGCTTTGGCTACTTTTCTATGCACACCCCGAAGAGCACTAGAAGGGAAGGTATGGCCTGAGGGAATATGGAACACTGAAGGGTATACTTCCTTGTGTTGGGTTTGTAGGTATTGTGGGTGCCAAGCTAGCTACATCTTGTAGAGGTACTAAGAGATCTATGGTTGAGCTCACTAGCTTAGCAATTCCTTCCTTTCTACTTCCTTGACATCCTGATAAACCCAGTTATGGATTGAATTGGCTAAGATGTGGTATATACTTAGCTATGTGTGAGTTTGTCATTCCATTTTCCTTGTGTAAATCATGCCCAGCTCGGGGGTGGTAGCTGTGTTGAGATATTGATTAGCATAGTTGGCGTATGGTTGGGTGGAATGTTGCAAGTACATAGCCAGTTGCTCGGGACAACTTCATTTCAAGATAAGTATTCTCTTTTATTTAATTATGCAATGTATTTAATTGATGCCTATTATGATTATGTTGATAAATGCATATTAGATTTGTGTGGATATAGTTACTTCCGCTATTTATTTGTATTATGCATATGCACACATGTATTTTACTTGTTATGAATTTGAAAAATGATGATGGGGCTAGTTTTGAAAGCCCAGATTTAGCTCACATTCCCTCCCTTAAGTCAGATTGATGGAAGGTGACGTGACATCAATGTCCCCGCAGTTTCTAATAGCTATTGATTCAAGACAGAAGCTACAAATACATATGAATTTTGTGGAAGAAATGCTAATTTATTTTAGAACAATTCGCTTAAACTTTTTATGGAAAAAAACTCCTAATTTATTTTCTTGAGTCAATTGAATAGATGATAGCTTTAAGTCCTCTTTACACACTGGTTGTGTTATTTTTTACCTTTTGTGTACAAAATATGACCTAATTTTCTCCATGAAGGTTAAGTTATATATACATATATATCTGCTTGGAGTGCCAGGGAGTGAATGTAGTGGGACTTTTATTTGTGGCATGGTCATTTTCTTAATTTAGAATGGGGTAACAAGCATATACAACCAATTGCGTTTTTATGAGGGTGGGATATGTTAGTGTAGGTGTAAGACCAATATTTATTATGCATATAACAACCATAGGCTTCAAATATGTAATTATTATTATATGTAGAATAATTATGGTCAAAAGACTTGTAACTAATATAATGATGAAGAAGATATTCATATTCTCCACTAAAGATGACTTTGGGTCTATTCCACATAAAGAAAAAAAACAAATTATTAATTATTTTTAATATATTATTTACATATTGAAATCTAAAATAAGTATTTTAACTCTCTTGATTTTTAATGAATTAATGTGCTATAAAGATGATATGTAATGTTACAAAATATTTTAAATGTCTTTAAGATATTTTTAAATTGTTTATAGTAAAATTATAATTTTGATATTTTAATTTAGGGTTTATAATAGATTTTTAGTTCTTTTTAAATTGTTTATAATAAAATTATAATTTTGATCTTTTAATTTAGAGTTTATTATCTTTATATAATACATTAATTTTCTCTTATTCTTAATGTATTTAGCTTATGGATAGACCATACGGAATAGGATTGGATTACTTATATTCAAGTAATCTATATATATCATATGAATGGATTGATTGCTATACTTGAATTACCGATGCAATTGTATTGTTATTTGGACATATGAGAGATATCGTTGAGAATACAGATCCATATCCATTGATTGCCATATTGCTAAAGAGCTCATGTTATAATTGAACTGACTAACATTAGTCTAGTAAGAATAACAAGTACATTTGGTGAAATAAAATTCTGATTCAATTAATGACTATTTTCAGTGATTAATAATAATGATTGGACTAAAGCTTGCAGGGGTGTAGCTCAGTTGGTGATTTGGTTGATATGAAGGAAATGTTGTAAATGGAGGTCACAATTTCAAATCACCTCGACTTACCCATGCCCGATGCTTGGATCCCTGGACCCCATGTCACGCGAGTACCATCCCAGACCCCAGTTGGTGATTCCCCTAGTACAAAAAAAAACAATAATGATTGGACTAATGATTTAGTCTAGTGACAATAACATGTAAATCAATGAAATGAAATACTGACCATGAAACTAACATGAAGTTACATGAAAATTGTAACATATAACTCTATAACATCTCTTTCCTAGTACTATGTGTCTTCTCTGGTATTTTAGGTTCTGGATTCCTCAATTTATGAAACACACCAACCTATCCCCATCGACCTATATCCATCCCATATTATTGACACTATAAGCACATACAATCTTACCAACTCACATGCGCCTACATAAGTGAACTGACTAACCAAATGAATAAGCTGATAACTGTCCTTGAACCCTATCGATATGGGAATATCTGCATCGATCAACTTTATTCATACTTTGTTCCTGGAAATAGCCTGTATAATTCACAAGCATTTACAAATTAATCTACTTACCCCTCACACCACTTCCTACATTCTCGAGGAATAAAATACAATGGGATAACAATGAAGGGTAATGGGGAGCAATCTTCCTTTGAATAGCAAAAAATCCCCATACAGGAAAGATATCATTTGGTAAACTACAGTTTACAATAGAAATAGTTCATCCATTTAGCCAAATTTTTAATGTTAGAGGAGGTTATAAATCCATAGATCCAAAAAAATAGCAATCAAACATACCTTTGGGCAAGAGCAAGCGCTCCACAGTTGCATGCAACAACACAGTTAACTTCTGGGGATTGGTATAGACTAGGAGGTCAACCACGGTATGCCTATATCCATGTTTATCGAAAATAGTCCCTCCCTCCTTGGTTCCATAGATATGGTCATAGTTGAAGCCATTGTAAGGATAAACACCCACTTCAAGAAGTGCTTCCTTGAATTCAATTTTCCAAGGCTTGGTCTCAGGTCTATGGGAGACCATTTTCTTAACCCAGGGAAAAGATAATTCACAAGCTCTCCATCCCATCCATTCCTTCTCACATCCTGGGGGCTAGCCTGGCTATAAAACCCCACATTGATAGAGTTCCTACCTCCAAGAAAAACCCTACTAAAATTGTGTCTTATCTTTCCTTTCAACCCTAGTGCCAAAATGCAATCCACCTCATATATTTATGTTTTAATCCAAATCAATAGTCAATAGACTTTAATGGTCATAAAAAAATTGATTTCCATACAAATACATCGTGTCCAATAATAAACTGTTGGATTTCAATGTTTATCATGGATATGCATATTTTTGGTATGCAATCATACTAGAGTCAAGTGGCATTTATTGAAGTCCCAAGTGCATAGGGTTTCATGGAGGTGGAGGTTACATTTTATGGTTTACTGAATTTTACTTTACCTGCAAGAGGTTGCATGTATGATCCATGAGGACACATATCTCCCAAAATCCCACCACCTATTATGATGCATATCTAGAAAAATATACTCAATACTTTCATCCATAAATTCATTTTATTTTTCCTGGGAATCATCAAAGAAATGTATGCCAAAACCATGCATCGCATTTGTACATAATGTTGATATGAAAAATTATGTGGAGTATAAATACTTGTTGTGTTAATCTCTTTAATATTGAGAGATCCTTGAAATGGAATTTGAATTTGAGCTAAACGGAGACAAAAGTTTGGCCTCACCTACTTTCTTACCTTTGGTTTCCTACTAATGACCTAGGACCCAAGAGTGTGTGTATGATTACTTTTGTGATATTCATTAACCATTGGCTTACCCGTGTAGAAATATTTTTCATCCAATAGTTGATCTTCAACATCAATCTTAGCATGATTACTTTGAATTTTTTTGGAGACATATTGATTCACTGCTTGACTAGGCAGTTCACCACAAGCCCAAAGGTTATTTTCCAACTCAATGGCATCCTTATAGATTTGTTGTAAAGTTTTATATCTCTGCTCCCAAAAGTATATATAAAACTATGAATCATGGGTTAAAGAATAATAGACCATGGTAGCAACTTCAGAAGTGTTAGTTTTTCAAAATTTACTTCAATCTGATCTAGGATCTTAACTAAGAGAACAACATGTACATCATATCTACATCATATCAATCATGGACACAATAATGCAAGCACACAAGAGACACAGAGTTTACTTGGGGAAAACCATAAAGGTGAAAAACCCCAATAACTTCCTCAAAGATAGATAGAGCAATGATACAACCCAAGCATAAGAGATAGACATCTCCTAGCAGCAGCTTCTCCTCCTCCATAAGTGCGCCACTCTCCAAAGAGTGTGTGTGAGAATAGAATGATGAAATAGAGTGCCTCCCATAATCTATTTATACTTGACTTGACTTACCTAATAACATTTACTAGGTCGGCCTTAACTTAACCACATAACTTAATGCTGACTGGGCCGACACCCAATAGGGTGGTCTAATAACCCTTTGACCCACATGGCCGAACCCCAATAGGGTGGTCTAATAATTTTTCAACCCACATGACTTATACAGGGCCGACCCCAACAAGGTGGTCTAATAACCCATCAAGTATAAGTTACGACACTTACAATATAAATGACGACACTTCCGTATAGAGGAATAATAACATCTCTATAGGAATACAAACACTTCCATATAGAGGAATAATACCATCTCTATAGGAGTACAATATACATTTATGAAATACATTCCGAAGTTACATATACATCAACACTCCCTCTTAACTAAGAAGGTATTTCTCGACACAGGTCTTCTAGCACAAGTCTTGTTCTCCAGATCATCGTCACTGGATAATCGTCATCGAGTCATCATCATCATCACTGCTACTGCTATCTCAATCAATCTATGAATCTACTCATCATAGGAATTTCTACAAAGCCAGTCCTTTTTCATACTAGATGTAGGCCCACCACCTGCAGGTCTTCATCATCACTAGCCATACTATGGAATCCTGAGGACTTATTACGTGTGTCACAAAACCTCGAAAAAGCATCCCAGGCTGTTACGAGCACACAGCTCTACCTGTCAGATCTCCCAAGGATAGTATTATATGTGACTGTCACAAAACCTTAAAAGAGTCTCTTGACTAGCAAGAACCCTAAAGAGCATATGAGGCCTTTTTCATCCTGTCCAAATCTCCTGGACTTATTAGATGTGACCCCCACCACAAAACCTTAAAAGAGTGTCTTGTCAAGCAAGAACCCTAAAGAGCATCTGAGGCCTTTTTCATCCTATCCAGATCTCCAGGACTTATTACATGTAGTCATGGAAATGCCTCGAAAGAGCATCTAAGGCCTCTTTCATCTTGTCTAGATCTCCCAGGTCTACTTACATGCCATAGGACAAAACCTCGAAAGAGCGTTTGCCAGATCTCCTAGGGAGCTATTATATGCCAGCGGCAAAACCTAGCAAGAGAATTTGCAAACCTCCCAAGGTGCTATTATATGTCCTCCCAAAGCAAAACCTTGAAACAACATTTGCCAGATCTCCTAGGGAGCTATTATATGCCAGCGACAAAACCTAGCAAGAGAATCTGCAAACCTCCCAGGGCACTATTATATGCTTATCTGCACAACCTGTCCACGGCCACAGAGTATCAACCTGATACTCATCATACATCATCCTGATGTACACATGATCATCCTGATCATCATCACTGCATCGTCCTGACGCATGTCATATGGAGAAACATCTTGAAGCACATCATCCATGATCATCCTGATCATACAATGCATCCACCTGATGCATACATAGTATCTTCCTGATACATATCATCATACATGATCTACTTGATCATACAATGTATCCACCTGATACATGTACAAATACATGATCCACTTGATCATACCTGATACATATCAATATACATGATCTACCTGATCATACAATGTATCCACCTGATACATATACAAATACATACGCATGATCCAACTGATCATATTCAACATCCAACATTATGCATACATATATAAATGATTCAACTAATCATATCCAGCATCCAACATTATGCATACATACATAAATGATCCAACTGATCATATCCAGCATCCAACATGAAGCATACATACATACATGATCCAACTGATCATATCAAGAATCCAACATGATGCATATAAATATATAGATCATTAACTAGAGCATCATCCTGATGCTCATCATCCAACGCTTACATCCACAGCCATGTGAAGGATCCTCCTTCCAACATGCTTGGAATGGCTTCAGCAAATGTGTCCATCACTTCTTCCTCAAAGTGTCGTCAATGTGAAGAAAACCAAGCCTCTCTCTGAAGTACTCGAACTTCACTCTGGCTAGTGGCTTCGTCAGTACATCTGCAATCTGCTCATCCATCGCAACATACAGGAGCTTCACTGCTCCTCTCTGCACCATATCCTTGATATAGTGATATTTGATCTCAATGTGTTTCGACCTGTCGTGGAACATCGGATTCTTAGACAGCTTTACACAACTCTGGTTGTCACAAAAGATACTAGTATCCTCCAGCGAGAGATCAAATAAATCAGAGAGTAGCTTCCGAAGCCATACTGCCACACAACTAGCTGAACAAGCTGCAACATACTTTGCTTCAGCTATTCTCAGTGCTACGCAGGATTGCTTCCTTCTAAACCAAGAGATCACACCTAATCCCACACTGAAGCAGCATCCAGAAGTGCTCTTCCTATCTATAGCATTGCTTGCCCAATCTGAATCAACATAACCCTGTAGGTTAAACTTTTGATTCGCATCATACTTGAGCCCATAATCAACTCCACCCTTCAGGTACCTCAGAATATGCTTTACAGCAACCAGGTGAACACTCCTCGGATCCATCAGGAACTGGCTCAATGTATTCATTGCAAAGAAAATATCTGGTCTCGTGTTCATCAGGTACATCAAGGATCCAATCATCTGACGATACATAGTGACATCAACTGGATCAGATGAAGCATCACACAGAAGCTTCAGGTTCGATGCCATAGGTGCGGCCATGTCCTTGCAGTCCATCATCCCAAACCTCTTCAAGATCTCTCCTACAAACTTCCCTTGTTCAAGGAAGATTCCATCTACACTCTGCCACACCTCCATGCCTAGAAAGTAGTGCATCATCCACAAGTTCTTCATCTTGAACTTGGCAGCAAGCTTCCACTGCGTGTCAACAATCAATCTATCCTCACCTGTAACAAACAGGTTCTCCACATATAAAAGTAGTATCACTGGATTTCCTTCCTCAACCTTGTAGTAAAGGTTGGAATCCGCTTTACTCTTGGTAAAGCCCAAACTGGATAGAAAGCTGTCTATCCTACCATACCAAGTCCTAGGAGCTTGCTTCAAGCAATACAAGGCTTTCTTCAACCTGCATACATATGATTTATGTCATGTGTCTCAAAACCAAGTAGCTGCTCCACATACACTTCCTCTTCGACTACACCATTCAAGAAGGCTGTCTTGACATCCATCTAGTGTATCTTCCATTTCATTACTGCAGTCAGAGCAAGTACTGATCTGATGGAAGTGTGCCTGGCTATAGGTGTAGAAGTCTCTTCATACTCAATTCCTCCTTCTGGGAGAAGCCACGAGATACAAACCTTGCTTTGTGTTTCTCCATGCTACCATTTGTAGCATGCTTGATCTTATAGATCCATTTGGAAGTCACAGCACACTAGTAGATTTGAACCCAAAATCCGATGACCTCCGACGAAATGGACTATGTCGTCGGATTTTTCTTTGAACTTTTTTTATTTTTATTTTTTATAAATTTCGAGAGGTGTCCGTCGGATATCCAACGTACTTTTGAATATCCAATGAGGCTCGTAGGCTATTCAATGGCTCTCCAAATATCCGATGCTTTGGATGTCAGATAACTGACTCCATTTCTAACCCGAAGAGGTCGGATATCCGACGGATTTTTTCCCAACGGTAACTAGATTAGTGTCATCGGATATCCGACGTAGGTTTGACTTTTTGACTTTTAAAATTTATAAATATCAAACCATTCCGACATGTTTGCCATACCAACGACGATTTGCAGATGTTTTTTTGTTCGGAGGACTATTTTTCATTGTTTTTGTTATTCAAGTGAGCAAAGTACTCTGGAGCTTCATTTTCTAAGATCAATAATCTTCATTTAAGCTCTTTATGAGAAAATGTCAACTACAAATATTCCTAATCCAGAGGAACAAAATCGACAATTGCTTGCTATATTGTGGGAAGGAGTTGAAAGAAGGGGTGATGGTAAATGTTATTGTCCATGTAATCAATGCAGAGGCTTTAAGAGGAGAAGAATTTTGATCACAACAGCCACAAAACATTGTATAGAGCATGGGCACGCCGAGGGGGGACATGAATACCATCCATTTGTAAGTTTTGCATTATATATGTTTTTATTTTGATTGCTTTTGTAAATTTATGTATTATCATAATATTTATTATTTTTTACCAACAGTACAATTGGTCGTTGTTCTTTTCATCCCAACAGTACAAAATTTGTTAAATTTTTAATGTATCACATAATTTTTTACATTTTGTGTTTGAATTTCTTATATTAACTTTTATCTATTGATTGTTTCATGTAATTATAAAGGAAAGACATCCTACGGCATATCGTCTGGATCAACAAGTGCTTCCAGAACAAGTATGGGAGGAACATGGAGCTATGAATATTAATGGAGAACAAGTTAATGATCACATTGAAGAAGATGATCATACTGATAAGATAGTTGAAGATGATGTTACAAATACTTTGATCCATGATTCATTGAATGTTGGAATGGATGATGATGATGATCATGAAAATGATGAACATTTTGATGATATTCATGATATACCTCTTCTTGACAAGGCATACGAACCCCTTTATGAGGGCTCCAAGACAAATCTTCTCTCTGCTATATTGTTGGTAATGAACTTGAAGGTTATGAATGGTCTTTCAAACATATCATTCACACGGATGTTAAGGTATGTAATATATTCCATCACAAAATATATATGATTGTCATGTATTTTATTGTCAATTCATATATAAGTCAAATTACTACGGATGAAATTTGTTTCATTAATATTATTTCTATATTATATTAACTAGGATTTTATTTTAATTTGTTGTAGCATGATAGGTGAATATTTGTTACCACCTTCAAATATTTTACCTCACACATATCAAGATTTATCTACCATCATGAAAGAAATTGGAATGCAGTATGAAGCAATTCATGCATGCTCCCAATGATCATGTTCTTTATTACAACCAGCATGAATTTGCAACAGAATGTCCTAAATGTCATATTAGTAGATATCGCACAGATCAAGTAACTAAAAAGGTGCCTCACAAGGTTCTACGTTATATTCCCATTATTCCCTTTGCAACGACTATTCAGGTGCAAAAACATAGCGCAGTTTATGGATTACCATGCACGGAACAGAAGTCAAGATGACATTATTCGGATGCCTGCAGATGGGTCTGCATTTAAAGATATGGAGGAAAAATGGCCTCACTTTAAAGATGGACCTCTTAATCTTAGGATTTCTTTGGCAGTAGATGGTGTCAATCCTTTTGCAGAGATGAGATCTGTTTACTCGGTGTGGCCTATTTTTGTTATCAACAACAACATTCCTCCATGGTTGAAAATAAAGAGGGAGCACATAATGTTGTCGATGATTATTCCAGGTACGAACACTGCAGTTTTTTTTTATTGCAGTGGTATATTCTCATTTGTCATTTTTTGTCTCATAATGTTATATATATATATTTAAAGTTTTTCTATTGTGAAATATGGTTTATATATCTCAATGGTACGTCTCATAATCAGAATATTTATTTTATATGTTCAAATCAATCAAGTAAGTACCAAGTCAAAGATATGAATGTATATATCGAACCTCTTATTGACGAGCTACTGAAGTTATGGAATGGCATCACTATGTATGACTTATCTAGACCAATACGACAAAGGCAATTCCAATTCCATGCAATGCTTGTATGGACAATACATGATGCCCCAGGGTTAACCCATTTCTGTGGTATGTAATTATAAGTTCCACTTTAGTTGCATTTAATTTTATGAACTACTAGTTAATATAATACACATGCATGTTTTTCTAAATAATCCAGTCATTTTTTATATAATTATAATAGAAATTAATATTGATATTCCATCTTTTTATTTAGGTCTTCAGACAAAGGGGAAATTTGCATGTCCAGTTTGTGGTCCTAAGATCAAATCTCGTCGTTCAAAAATATTAGGAAAGGAGGTGTTTAATGAGTATAGGCACTTCCTCTCCAAGAATCATAGGTATCAAACTACCGAAAAACATCTTTTCAATGGAAAGCAAGAGACTGCATTAAAACCAAAGAGAATGACACCTCAGCTATGGAAGTTGCAATATAATAGAAATCATCAAGGTACGTATAATCAATCATTGTATATGATCATATTGTATTTTATTATATTGTGTGTTGTTTAGTGTAATTGACATTGATTTAATATTTAATTTCATCATTGTCGTTCATGTGATCATCATGAAGGCATTAACGGGCTTCCACGAGGAATGAAAAGTTATCCTAGACAATTTAGTAGGTTTCCCTATTATGAGCACCTACAAATTGCTCATCTATTTGATACAATGCATATCGGAAAGAATGTGACTGAAACATTATGGCAAATATTAGATGGAAAGAGTGACAAAGAAAAAATTGTCAAAATTTGTAAAGACATTCAAGATAACAACCATGCAATGAGAGACGTCATTCAATTTCATAGCAACAGAGAGCAAATTAATATAAACTCACCTCCATGGATGTTAACGGACCAGCAAAGTAATGTTGTAAAAGAAGTCATTCGAAAAATTAAATTTCCCACCGGATTTTGTGCGAACATGAAGAATATCATAACAAAGAAAGGTGATTTCACGGGGGTGAAAACGCACGATTGGCATGTCTTCATGAAGGTAATAATTAATATGGTATGCATTTAATAATTATTTTTTTTCTTTTTCTAGTACTCTTTTTCGATATACTAAAACTATTTGTATATTATTGTTACAGTATGTTCTACCTCTCTCTATCTCGGACAACTTTGACAACAATGTCAAGCAAATAATATATAGTCTCGGGAAATACATGAGGTAAGTGGTGATTTTTCCATTTGCTTACTGTTTGTTTAATTCAACATAGAACTTATTCTTAATTTGATTTTCATTCTCTACTTCATGTTACGTAATATAATGACTTTTTTCTTTAATCTCTTGATTGGCCGGTTGTCATGTCACTTGTAGATGGTTGTCATCTGTGTGTCATCTAAAGAATTCCATAAAGAAGACATAAAGTATTGGAGGAGAGAAATTCCTCGTCTCATGTGTGAAATGCAGAATCATCTACCTTCAGCATTTTTCAATGCGCAGGAACACTACCTCATACACCAAGTTGAGGATATTGAACTGTGTGGACTTGCGTACTCAAGGTCCATGTGGATGGTTGAGAGGCACTTGAAATTTATGAAGGGTTTGGTCAGACAATGAGCATATGCTGAGGGTTCTATGGTGGAGGGATATATGGTATACCAAAACATGTTGTACATTAGTGAATATCTTCCTATATTGGCGTCAAAGCTCAATTTACGTTGCATTTGTGATCCAGACTCCAAAAACGATTTTGAAGGGGAGTACTTGAAGGGGAAAGGTAGATCGAGGAAGGTGAAAGGTGATATAACACATTTCACTGGTGATTTTTATGTTTATATATCATACATATATATTCTATTTTATTATTTAGTATTTTGCATCATTTTATAGTGTAATTATATACTTTTTTAAGTGACTAATATACATTTTCATTGAATTTTAATTTTATTGTCATCAAATAGTTGGTCAAGAGTGGGATGCGATTCATTTATACATCGCAAACAATCTTGACTGGATGAAGGTATGGATCAAAAAATGTGAACAATCTGGTCATGGAATATCATGGGAAGGTGTGGCTTCATTGGTTAAAGATGCACATCGCAATGGAGACACCAATGTAAAACAAAGGGAAATCGATTTAGCAAGAGGATTAAAAGATAAGCAAGTAAGCATATTAATAAACGACACTATTTATTTAATTTTTTTTAAATATTGTCGTTGTATGTCATGCTGGTTATTTTCCTTTTATGGCATTATAATAAACATGCACTACTTTATCATAAATATGGTGTGATCATTATGTAATCTTTTCCTGTATGGCTTGTTGTACTAGGTAAAACACCATAAGGCTATGTGGTGCAATGGATGTAGATATCGCATCAAAAAGTTGGATGAAACAAAGAAAACATCTGATTGTGGGATATCTGCAGTCTTTGAGGTGACCAATGTTTCTTCTAGAAGTGACAGACATCCAAAACTATCTGAAAATTGATACTATGGGTATCTGGAAGACATTCTTCAGTGAGACTTTAACTCCTTCAAGTTATTTCTGTTCGTTGTCAAATGGTACAGGTGTCAATTGAATCAACGTGATCCCGATAGAACAATTATTGAACATGATAATGGTTTTACCATGGTAAATACAAGGTTCTTTGAGCCAGGAATGGAGCCCTATGTTCTTCCAACCCAATGTGAACAGGTATTTTACTCTGAGGTTCCAGGTAGAGCGGGTTGGTCATTTGCTGTGAGACAAGATCCAAAGGGAAGGCCGATAAAGTATAACGTTGATGAAGGTAATGAAGATGTTCTCGAAGAAGAAGACGCTGCAAAAGATGATCATGATCAACATCAGTTAGATGATCATGGTCCAGAAGAAGATGTCAAAGAACTTATTGAATCAGATGATGTACTATCAGATAATGTCTATGAAGATGATATCGACAATGACATGTTGATCGTAACTGACATCAACAACGAGGATGATATGGCCAATCCTTACAATGTTGAATCTGGATCATCGGATGATAGTACAGACGATGACCCAGATGAAGAAGATGATGAAGACCATTGAAGTTTATGAGGTATGTAGTAATAATAAATTAATTGTTTCGTAGAGAGTTTCCATTTTCCTATATGATATAATTAGAAACATTGCTTGTTTTAGAGTATGTCAAAAAACACATTTAAATTTTCTAGTGTACATAGATATTTTTGTTGTTATGGGGAATTGAGAGTGATGTGAGGGGGGGGAGGGGCCATAAGAGCTTCCACCTTCACGTGGTTGGCCCTGTTTAGTAGAGAATATTAAATTATTCTTGAAACAGAGAGAAGCTTAGTAAGGAAATGCACAATTATCAAGACTCAAACATCATCATCATCATCATCGTCGTCATTGTCATCGTGATCATCTTCATCATCATCATCTTTTTCTTCTTGATCATCATATTGATCAACATCTTCATCATTGTCATCATCATCATCAGTAGCAGAATCATGTTTACCGTCGTCGTCATGGCCACTATCATCATCATCATTGTGATTAACATCATCGTCATCATCCTCACCATCATCATCATCATCATCTTCCTCATCATCATCAACAATATCTTCATCATCATCGTCATCATCATCGTCATCATCATCTTCATCATTGATCGTCTTCATCATCATCACATCATCATCGATCATCTTCATCATCATCGTCATCATCGATCGTCTTCATCATCATCGTCATCTTCATCATCGTCATCATCATCGTTATATGATATCCGACGCAGCTATTATCTAGAAAAACCAACGGTGTTTGTCGTCGGTGGTTTAGCGATCTCGTCAGATTATTTTGAAGTCAGAAGTATGATATTAGATGCATGAATTGATAGTGTGGGAGGGCTTCAAGACTTGAATGAATGACACTCACCATTGCAGCATCAAAAACCATACCTATAAATTAAATAATGTGATACATGGGGCCAACGTTGAAATTTTTTAAATATGTGTTGGCTTGGATTGAAATTTGGCATGGTTAGACTAGATGCATGCATTGACGGTGTGGGAGGGTTTCTAGACTCAAAAATGACTGACACCAACCATTAATGGATCATTACAAACCATGTAATGATACTCAACAAGGAGTAATTTGATCATCATGGTTTCACTCTGAAATAACTTATTTTTTTGTGGACTCACTAGTACCATTGCTTATGGACCCTCACAAGGAAATCCTCTTAGGTCGTTGATTGTGTTGGGATAAATCATCACTAACCTATTTGATGGACCTAATGGTCCCATGATAAACACTCATAACATGTAAACTATAGAGGACATACAAAAAATGTTTGATTCTCTCACCCAATTAGTTAGAAAAATGGAAACCAAGAATCACTTATCATTTTCCGACCCTTCCAATAGTATGATGCCTCATTTTTCTGAAGTAATTCTAAACAAGTTTGGCAGGTCAGATCCGATTGGTTGGTTCGATCGATCAAATGAAGCACTAACTTTCCCTTAATGTAATATTTTATTACCTAATGAAATTCATTATAGGAGTCATCAAAGTTCATTTGTTTTTTCATAAAAATTAATTGATTATTTTTTAAGCAATTCCTTATTAGTGGTCTTAAAGAGGAAATTAAATCCCACTTAGAGGTGAACCACCCTACTACTTGGTTGGAGGACAATAATATTTATTGTCATGCCTGTGTTATATACTATGCTCAGTCCAAAATCCCCAACTTTATTTCATTTCCTTTCCCCAACTATGGTGGTTCTTCAACAACTTCTTCCACCTTTCAAGGTCCATAAGTTGGCATAGGACAAAATGGAGGAACATCAACTTAAGGTTCTATGCTACAATTGTAATGAAAAATATTCTCTTGAGCATAGATGTAAGGAACATCAATTAATTGTGGACAAATTTGAGGACATTTATGATGATGAACTTGATGGAAGAACTCAAAAGGAATCCCCTCCCATCATTGAGGAAGTTTTTCTTCCTAACCCTGTGAAGAACCCTATATCTCCCTTAATTATTTGACTAGTATTTATTCTCCTCATTAATGTACTTAAACATGGTTGGCTATATCAAGAAGAGAAAATTCATTATCTTGATTAATGGCAGAACCACCCATATTTCATTCATCATTGAGTTTCCCAAGAAACCAATTGAAATCATTGTTACTAAGAAATTTTAGATAATGATTATTGATGGGAGATCTATGAAATATGGTGGAGGTTGTGAAAATATGATGCTTCAAATGGGTGATTACTCTCGGAAAACTAACATGTTTTCCATTGAAACGGGGGTGGGCGTGATATTGTTCTCGGTGTGAATGGATAATAAGATTATGTCATATTACCATGGATTTATTGGAATTACAAATGAGAGAACATGATCATAGCATCTCATTGCTTCATCGTATCCTCCCATCCAATGTGTGATCATATTGTCATACTTTTGAACAAAATAATATATGAAATTAAAAATATTGTATCGTTGTTCTTAGATATTGGTATCATTCATCCTAGTACCAACTCGTACTCTTCTTTGGTTGTCATGGTCCTTAAAAAACAAGTTACTTGGAACATGTGTCCCAATTTTTTATCTCTTAACTCCTTGATAGTGAAAGATAAATTTATCATTCCAGTCATTAATTATCTCTTATATGATACATGGAGATAAATTCTTCATTCATCGTGACCTTCGCTCTAGTTATCGCCAAATTCACATGAATGAAGAAAATATTCCTAAAATATCTTTCCACAATCATTAAGGTCAACATGAGTTTTTGGCGATTCCTTTTATCCTTTGCAATGACCCTTCCACTTTTCAGATCCTGGAATGAACCATATTTTTTAAGCCCCTTCTTGAAAGTATGAGGAAGGGTGCATATTTTCCTTATCTTCCCTAGTAGCCAATTGGCTATAGGAGGTAGTTAAGAATGGTCAACATATGCCAAGATCATGATGATGGCAATGATTATGTAACAAACATTAAAAAAAACATTATATATATATAACAATTAGATAATAATTTAAAAAACATTATATATAACAATTTAAAAAACACATTATATATAACAAAAAAACCAATTAAAATTAAAAAAATGAATATATAAAAAATAAAATTAAAACATAAATATATAACAATGGTTTTTTTATTTGTTTTTAATTAAATATATATATAACATTATATATAACAATTAAAATTTAATTGTTATATATATATATATATAATTAAAAACAAATTAAAAAAACCAAAAAACAAACATTATATAAAATGTATATAGAACAAATAGAAAAGCCCATATGCATTTCATAAACCACACCCATAAACCCTCTGCGATTTGGACCTGTGCCTCTTGACCTGCTATCGATTTGGAGTGACCTGCGATTTGGACCTGCACCTCTGTGATTTGGACCTACGCCTCTCGACCTACTATCGATTTGGATTGGACTAGTGTTTGATTGTGGGAGAGGTGGTTTGTGATTGTGGCAGGGGAGAGGGGAGTGACCCAACAAGCAAGCAGTGGGAGTGACCCAACGAACAAGCATTGAGAGAGGCGGTTTGGAGTCCAAGCAAAGAAAGTATAAGAGGAGCCGGAAATGCCTCCCAAGTCCGTGAGTACCAAGCCCTAAATTGTTTTGATTTGACAAATTTAAAAATTTGGTAGCAAATCACTGTGGTTTCATTGCTAATTCGATCTTCCAAGAGGGTTTCATTGCTAATTCAATCTACATTGGGGTAGAACCTTTCAATCTACATTGGGGTATTTTTATCTTATTGCATCTAGTGTTTTTTTTAGTTTGATGGGTGAACCCTCACCTCTTTGTCATTTCCCATGGAAGCTATTATGCTTCTCATCAGCCAGAAAGATGGTTGAAAATGTAGATGCTACAAATTTGGAAGCAGGACTGACAATTCATTTTTCCTAGTTCTGAAAACAAATGACTTATATGAACTGAAAATGACGGCCTTAATATCTCATAGCAAAAATAATGTAGTGACTTTTGCTTATTGCCTTGCATTTTGATTCTAGAAGGGCCTTCATCAGAATGAGAATATTGTGGTTGACGAACATAGGCTTGTTGTGCTCGGGCAGAGGAATCAATGTTCAACCTTCGTTGAAGCCGAGCACTGTGACCAATATCATGAAATAGATGTATTAGATCAAAAATTTGAGGTTCAACATTCCAAACAAATGATTGCCTATGTTGACTCAAAATAAGATCCACATAGTGTCCAACAGAAGTTGGCAAGTGATCATCAATTTCATTTGCATGCGCATCCAAATCAGTTGTGACACTGCTAGAAACATTGCCATCATCTTTATTTAGAAGCACCTTTGAATCATCAGTAAGTGCAACTTGCCATAGTATTTCTTGATGTATCATCCCAATATCAAGAAGCACATCCTTGCTATCGTTTCCAAACTCTGCCGTTAATGCTACCAACCATCGATTCTCTTTAGTATCATTAGCTAGAAAGACAAAAAAATGTACCACAAACAAGCACCAAAATACTTTCCGATTCAGTCCATCTTTTGCAGCTAATAAATTAGTCCCTGCAACATGATCCAAAACATTTAATGTAGTCTTGAGATGTTCCTTCAGATGAGCACAAAATACCCTTGCAAGGGCAACTAAGTGTTGTTGTGTGAATGCTTTGCAAACTGCAACCATGTGCACAGCTACAGACATCCCTTTTGAAGATAGCGGAATACTTGGAAGAGTCAAGAACCTAATAAGGGCTTCAATGCCCTTTTTCTCAACAAATATTCTACAAGTTTTAGGATTTTCCATTGCCAGATGCACAAACACCATGGCATGTGAAATGCTTAATTTTAGAAAGCGTTCATTACTCATATTTTCAAGAGACAATCCACTAGTTCCAACCCCATCATTATGCTTATCTTCAGAATCAGTATCCATAGGAACAAGACTATCCAATCTGTCTTTGGCCTCTACTCTGAGCCTATGGGCCTTGCTGGGGCATACGTTGTTGATCCCTGGTGGCTGTCAGCTATTGCAGAAAGGGTTTATTGAAAAATATATCTGATTATAAGGAAGGTCTAAACCAGCATTACTGATGCTAGTTGTTAGTTCTGTTTAACTTGTTCATTACTTTATTTTTGCATATCATATGCACATGTTCGAGAGGATATTAGAAAGAAACTCGACAACAAAAGTGAAAAATGTATTTTCATTGGATATAGTTACTAGTCCAAATCCTACATATAGTATAATATAACTAGCAAGACGTTTGTGGTTAATAGAGATGTCAAAGTTTTAGAGGACAAGTCATGGAGTGAACAAGAAAATGATGTTGTGGAAAGTCAAAGTTCAAATAGATGAAGCACTAGAAAATACTGAATATGCACCAACAATCATTTGTCTTTCTATTATAGTAGAAAAGACAATTACATAATCCAAAATCAGAGTCTCCCAAGCTTACTATACAAAACCAACCATCTTCTCACGACCTCATAAAGCAATACACTTTAAATAGAATACCCTAGCTATCACATCACACCACTCTTCATGCTAGCTCTCATGCTTAGAAGTCATGTGCACCTCCTTCTCTTTTATGGAACAACATAGAGGGGAGTTACAGGTAAAAACATTATACTAGGTCCACAAAAGAGAATGGGTCCACAAGTGGATCACTCCACCTTGAAAAGGTCCATTTTAACGGTTAACATAACCAACTCATGCGCCTCACATGGGCTAAGGTATGCGGTGACATGAAAACTTGTGCCAAGCATGCTTCTCCAAGTAACTAACTCAAGTAGTTCACCCCACATCTATCAAGGTGGGAAGCTGAAAGTTTAGTTATTCTGAAATTGTAAGTGTGTATTCTTAGTGCATAATAAAGGAAAGTGCAGAAATATTTATTTTGTATCATTTCTTCCATCTCCATGTGATGTTGCTGCACATAATATTTTCTCTGTGTGTTGTTCTTGTAGCTGCAATTCCATGTTTTTTTGTGTAGGTTCCCATGAAGGCTGGGGAGTGCAAGGCTTATCCTCCATAGTGATACATTGCTCCTTGTTGCAATCACTACCCTAGCCTGAATTGTTGTTTGATGCTAGACAATCTATATTCCACACATCGATTTCCCTATCCAATTTAACTAATGCTCTAGATACAGGTTGGTATAGAGGTATTTTCTATCCAAGGGAACAATATTAGTGCCTGTTGGCTTGAACCTTGATGAAGTATCACATCCTTTGTATCCAAACTACAGAGAATTGTTCTTAGTTTGTTTCCATATGTGCAACTTTGAGTTTTTATCCCATGTATCCTAACCTTACTATCTAAGGATGGTATGTTTCTCCATGTTATTAGTCGGGCCAATAAATGGGAAAGGAATTGAATACCATTCTTGTTAGGAGTGTGTGTGTAATGTGTGAAGTTTGCAAAATGACAAAAGAATAAGTGGACAGATTCTAGGTGTGCATATGAGTGAATAGGAAATGATAGGCCATTTCGGAAACAAAGGGATGAATTTGATTCATAAAAGAGCCAAATCACTAAATGGTCTATCCCTTATCTCAAGATTACATATGTTTATACAACTTGATAGAACACATTGCATCCCAATGTCACTATCACCAACAAAAGCAACACTAAGCCTCTCCAAACACTTTACATAAGTACCAGACGACAAAAAGTCCTTATTTTTATGCATACCACTCAAAGACAAACAAAACTCAGTGAGAAGAAAGCATTTTTGTTTCTTGCAATAGTGACTAAAGTTGCATTTGTTGTTTCACAATAACAAAACATAGTACAGAGGTGATCCTAGGATAAGAGCTTGAAGTATCCATAAGGCCTTCCTCTATCACAATGCCTTAATCATTAGGTCTGATGGAAAAACATGCAATTCCTACAAATGTTTGCAAGTTGAGGAGATGATTTCAACCCCTTTATCTTAATTTTAATCCAATACATGTAGTTGTTGACAATTATAAGCCTAATGTGTAGCCAAGATAAAACTAGAAATTGAGATACAACTAGTGAACTTCCAAATAGATTGGTGGGATATCTTGCCAGTGAAATTCTGAATTTGAAACATATGATAAACACTTTAACCCCATAGTGCTCATCATTTCCTCCCTGCTTAAGAAGAAATTGTCCCTAGTTTCTATTATAGATGGAAATTGTTTTGCTTGAATGTGTACTGGGACTTGGGAGATCCATTTATCTTGCAAAGGCAGGTTTCCTTTTCTTTCAATAGAATATGCCTTTTAAAGGAGCCGCTTTTGCACTCCCACATTGTATCAACACATTTGTACTGAGGGGTCCCATTGACCTAATTTTGTAATTAACTTATCTTACCTTCCAACTTTGAATTTTTTGTTTCGTAGATGCATGCTTGACTGTTGACCCTAGCAACCATGATCCCTTTTGTTGTACTTATGTCAACTGTGAATGCAAAACAATGAATTTTTAATGAGTTCAAGTATGATGACTACACCACATAACTTGAGCTATAGTAGAAGTTATTTGAATTTGGTGAATAGATTTTGGATTGTGACAAATATTCTTGGGCTTATACTTATGAGATCATTTTGTAATTTAAGTCTCCTACCGTACATTAAATGGGTTTTAAATTAAAATAATGTGTCCTACCATACATGATTATTCACAATATCACAATGTCATGCTTATGCTTGCTAATTAGGTTTAAACATTCTCATGCATTTTAGTCATTATAAGTAGAAGAAAGTTATTGTTGGATTCATTTAATTTGAAAGAGTATTTATAGTTTGAAAGAACTCTCTCCTTACCTTAGCTAGCATTCATTGAAAGGAAAGGATTATTTTATTCATATGCATTTGCATGGTTTGAGTCAGTCATCACACCACGAGTTTCACTTCCATCACCCGACTGAGTAATACAACCATTAAAATTTAACTCGTTAACTCAACACACTTTAACCTCGCTTGAGGATAAAAAGAATTTGTTAGTTAGGTAGGACACTGGGGATAAGCATCCAAATAATTCCCCCTTGTCATTTTTCATCTGAGACATAGTCGTTGTCTTTCGGGAACTAAAATACTCTAGTATTTATTGACACGGTCACGACTAATTTGTGGAGGGGCCTCCTATTGTTTCAAGGGTTAAACCGCCGTGAGATCGAGAACTGGACGGACTTTGTGGAATGCCACACTCCACTTAGCCCTAAGGCAACATTGATCATTGTCTTCCTTGTATTCTCTGGCCACTATACTGGTGATACAAGGGTGATAAGGCAGAAGCGCCGAAAACCTTTTTCGATGTGTCATGAATGAGGTAGCTTAGTGACTTTTATACTAGGGCTCTTTTACCCAGGATCCCTTTCTGTAGAGGGATATCCTTCAAATCTGGTCTTTCACTTCGTATTGTTCGACTTGGATTTCATCACCTTGCGAAGGATACGATTTGTCGAGGTCTCCAGCTCCTAGTTAGGAAGTTTGCTTGCATTATCACCTTTTTAGAGGGTCTTTTTCTTTTTAGTGCTACTTGTTGGCATTCTGGCCACTTTTGTTTCAGCTCGCTTACTATGACATCGGTCCCAATACAGTTTTTTGAGATTGTTTTTTTGACATCGGTCCCTTCTGCATGCTCGGTTGCTTTAGGGTTTTTGAGTTCATACACGGTAGTTACCAATACTTATTTGATGATGTGTGATGTCCTCTTCTCCTAGGTCTTCGAGATGGTTGAGTTAGATGGTCTTCTGAAGGGACTGAACACACCTTAATGGAGCTAGTAACGCTTGACCGTAGGAGTAGTCTAGAGGACCACGTGATCACATCACCCGTGTGGACTTTTCCATTTACTGTGATGATGGTCTTTCAAGTTATATGGAACAATGTTACATTTGAGAGAGAGATGAGAGAGATGAATGGTTGTACCCCACCTTGGTCGATTGTCTTATGGTCCTTTCATTTTGTTGATAATATTTTTGTGGTACCTTGCCTTTTACCTTTTGGGTGTTTTACTGATATTGGGATATCTTGTGATTTGTACAACCTTTTATGTTTTAGGTCTTGTGGGTACTATGGTAGTTTCTCCACATTTGAGGTACACCCACTTTCTCCAAATTGTTATGAGTCTTTATACCCACTTTGTACCACCCTCCTGGCCTTAGTTAGGAAGATTGCATGCTATCATACCTTTTGGTGGTACTATTTGAGTTACAAGAGGTAGTTACAAGGAGCTATTGCATATATGAGGTAGTTACAAGGAGATATTGCATATATGAGGTAGTTACAAGGAGATATTGCATATATTGATTTGTAATACCTTTTATGTTTTTGGTCTTGTGGTTATAACTATGGTAGTTTGTCCACATTTGAGGTAGTGTACACCCCCTTAGTCCCAAGCGTTATGAGTCTTTATACCCATTCTTTTTTTTTTGACTTGTACCTTATTGGTTGGTCTTTGTATTGAGCCTTTTTACTGTCACTGAATTTCTTTGATTGACCGTACCATATCCCAGTCATCTCTCTCTCTCTGGTTTGTACTAGCCCTATCATAGGGTCACTTGGTTCCTAGAGTTGACTGGTCTCTAAGAGGCACAGTCATTTCTGAAAGTAACTCTTCTGAGTATATTACAGGAAACATCTACACTAAGGTAATCAAATATGTGGTAAATAGTTTTCATTAAGTAGCCAGGACTTGTAGCATTAGAGGAGATCCTGTAACATGTATGTGTAGTGTTACACATGTGTGTTACATGTGTGATGTAGCATTAAATCAAATAGTAAAAAAAACTCATAAATATTGCATGACTTTCTACTCTTAAGAAAGATAAATTGGTCGTCTTCCGATCATCACTTGAATGCCTACATGTTGACAAAGGGAATGAGGATCAAGTAAAATTATAAAAGGCGATACACATCAACTTTTAAGAGGCGCTGTGCCTTGCGGTTGAATCTAAACTTTTTTCCAATGGTGCAAGTAGAACCAATCAGATATTTGTCTGATTTGTCTTCCCCGAGCAAGGGGAGTTTAGGAAGGCTAGAGGAAAGTGAGACATCCAGTAGGTCTAGAAGAATTGTATCAACTAGATGTCAAAAAACCAAAAGAATATTCCATAGATGAAATGAATTTTTTCATGGTCAAGGGGGGGCATGTTCCTATGGTGATGAGACAAAAGACGACGAAGAGTTGCCCTTGAGGTACAGACATTTAGTGAAACAATGGGTATCGAAGGATCTTCCTCCACCGAACACTGATTTTTGTGTGAACGAGAGGAGATATCGAATTGCACCATCGTCGATACATGGTTTCGGGTTGTTTTCCATGGATTGCATCTTGGTCGGTTACGGGACATGTACAGAATTGATGGAGTATGTTGGACCCATATACAACTACAATGATTGGATGCACCTTGTCTGATATACAAAAAGTATGCATAACTATGGATTGTCAACAAACTATTTACAATTGAAAGACAAAAATCAAAATAAAAGAGGAACATTGTACATGGACAGAAGGCCAAAGGCCACAGGGAATATTGCGGGGTTTATAAACAGTTCACAACCAGGGTCTACAATTAAGCAACCAAACTGCGAATTTGAGGGGCGTGAAGGAAACCGTGTTTTTGTAGTTGTTATTAAAACAATATCTGCAGGGGATGAGTTGCTTATTAATTACCCTGTGAACCGAGTAGATACAAAAAAGGTTACTATAAAACATTTTACCCAACCTTTTAGTAATAAATTAAACATCATAAGGATTTTTTGTTAGTTTATTTCATTTAAATTTTCCATATTTACTTTGCAGGCCAGTCATCGGGATAAATCCCTGCCAACAAATGGTCGAAGGAATACTTCTTCCTCGACGGACAGGTATACATCTTTCTAATAGTACAAATATAATAAGAAAAAAGAGTTATTATTTGCTTTGTTTTTCCATTATTAATAACTTGATTTGTTTTATATAATGTTATTTATATTTGATGCAGAATGTTGATCGGGAAATACACCCGTCGAATGTTGATCAGACGACGACACCCTCGGGGCAACAGGTAGACTTGATTTGAATTGTACAATTAAAATATGTCAAAATGTTTTAGCATTATATTAATGTTTCAATGAATATTTTGGTTTGATTTACGTAATTTCTAGTCTATGTTTTTTATGCAGGTCGGTTCCGTAAGGTCGGCCACACCAGGGTCCGTGCAATGGCTATACATCTTTGTGATATTAAAAATATAATATGAATAATAATTTTTTTGATGTGTTTTCTCATGAATAGTTTTGGAATCGTTTAGGTGACTTTCACTATGTTTTTTTATTAGGGTGTTGTTAGGGGCAGCTCCCAAATATTAGCAGATCGAGGCAAGTCTCCTATGACCATTGATCCAATGAGTGGATCGCGATCCTCGAGTTCGCAAGTATAATTCATTTCAATTGTACCAATATAATACGTAGCATAATGTTAATTTTGTTATGTATTTGTTGTGTGATATACTGGTTTCGTTATGATAATGTAAACCGTGTTGTAATTTTATGAATCTATCATGATAGATGTGTTACATTAATATAAAAGTTGGAATATATCAATAGAGAACTCAATAGTGCTTTATATATGTTTGTTGCATCCCACTAGTGAATCGCAGTATGAATCAGCATCGCAAGATTTTCCGTTAGAACCTGAAGTGGTAGAGGTGCTTCATGATTGCGAAAAAATTGGTGAAGCCACACACCTGCTAAAGATGGTAGAGAAATTGTTGAATAGATATACTGCGGAAATCCTTTCTCTACTAATCCAGGTTTCGCAGACAAGTGCAATTACAGAAAGGATTGCATTGTTGGAACATAGATCTAATAACTTGCGAGTAAGTTGAGGAATCTTGAATCATAGAATAATTCATTTAAATCTTTATAATGTTCTCTTTTATATGATAGTATTGAACGTATAAGACGTTGTGTGTATTTACAAAATTATAAGGAACCACACAATATTGGTCAAGATGGTGTTGGCTCCAGCGAGGCTCGTGGAGAGACTTCGCATCACGACCAAACGACTCCACGTAGTTCGAATCCTTTGCCATTGTTTTCGACCGAATAGTCGGCAACACATTCCAAAACACCATGCACCCCCGCTGTGAGCGTAATAGCCGCTACTGACCAACACACAACGAATCATCCACAAGAAGGGGTCGAAACTGAGTCCCCTATCAATTTTGATGTCGAAGAAGCTACATTTCTAGGATCTTCCCGTGTCAAAAGCACGGGAACACTGGAGACAACATTTTTGGTGGACGAAGATCTCGTCCCAATAAAGATACCAATGATCCCAGGTAATTAATCATAGTTGATCAGGTTAATTAGTGTTTATAATTTCATTGTAATATACTGATAAAACCTTTTTTATCAACTAATTATGATCATGGCATGATCGTTGTGCAGGAAACAATGTTTTCTATAAACATATGAATGACTTTTGCTTGAAGATATTTAGGCCCACCATTCAAACAAGGTGGGATAGACAACCGAAACATTTAAAAGATGAACTCACTAATCGGTTGGTTGGCCTGTTCGGGGATAAAACCTTCAGTCATGCCAATGTCTTGAAAAAGGCTTGTCAACATGTGAAGGTTGTCCGAGACCAATATAGGACACACCTCAAAAAAAACCATAGGTATGAACACCCACCAATGATTCTAGCAATGGAGTGGAGAGCTCTAGTGGAATATGGAAAGGAGAAGGCTCTGAGAAGAGAAGGAAAGCTAACACCAGGCACAGGGAGGTATGCAATACTTTCCACAATGTAATTCTAAACCTTATTATCCTTGATTTCTATATCAAACTTGGAACATCTAATGTATTTCAACACTTGCATAGGCTACCAGACACATCAAAGGCCACAAAGGCAAGACTAGAAAAAATAGGCCAGCACAAGCTTGGCCCTGGTGGTTATTTGAATTTGGTGGAATGGATTGTAAGTTTTGAGAAACCAACAATGAATACAAATAATAAATTGAAAATTATTTTTCATTTTATTGCACTGTAAAATGTTAATTAACGATGATAAGCAAATATGCAGGCCGATCGATTCAATGAAGTACCCACAAAGGAAGACATGCAGTTTGGCTTCCAGGAAGGCTTTGGAGCTGTTGTTGAATGTAGAAGAAGCTTATCTGGGCAAACACAGTCTTGTGGTACCAATCCATCCGGTGCACAGGTATATAGAATCTATATAGTTGAATGAAGATTTGTCGCTTGTGGAATATTTTCGTTCCAAATACTTGATGTAAAATATTGACTCTATTTTTAACAGGAAAGTAATGATCCCATTAGTGTCGAGGAGGGACAACAACAAATCGATGATCAAGCTTCAAATCCTGGTAATGAATTTATTCATATGCTACAATTTTATGTATAGCATTGCAAATGGTGACCATTAATTGTAATTCACCGTATTTCAACTGCAGAGCATGTAGAGGGTGAAACTGTATAGGTTGAGACTGGACAAGAACATCAACAACATGATTTGGTCACACTTGGTAAAAAAACACCTTCGTAATGAATTTTTTTAAATGAAAAACTTGTCATTACAATATCAAAATATAACGATGTAACATTTTCACATCGTTGAAGGAAATCTGAACCCCTTGCCACAAAATCCACGTCTAGAACAACAATCAGCTAGGATATTGCAAACATTACCAAAAGTGCCTGCTAAAGAACCAAGACTGGAAGAGAAAGTCCAGATGATGTAGATGGTCCTCTTATAGATTATATACTACTGAAGAGAAGAAAAACTTATAAAAAGAAGGATGGGAAAAACAACGTCTAAATATTTTTGATAACAATATATCGTCCACAATTTTTGGTCTAATGAATGAATGAATGGTTTAATGAATGTTCTAATGTTTTAATGATTCAGTGTAGTAAACTGTTACCTTCATTGAATTTCAACTTTTATTGAATGAATGTGTTGATTGAATGATTAATGAATGGTGTATTGAATGTTATCTTTTATTGAATGAATGTGTTGATCGATTGAAACGATGATTTAGTGAATGTTAGCATTTATTGAATGAATAATGGATGAAATTTCATGATGAAATATGGATGAATTTGCACATATTTGTTTTTTTCAAGTACATGCATTGGGTATGGGGAATTGAGAGTGATGTAGGGGGGGGGGGGGGCATAAGAGCTTCCACCTTCACGTGGTTGGCCCTGTACAGTAGAGAATATGAAATTATTCTCGAAACAGAGAGGAGCTCAATGAATGGCTACGATGCTAGATTTCTACAACCCACTCACGTGTTGTCTAAATTTTGACAATTTCTTGGAGCTTGTTGTGATTTTTGGTTGCTCCTCATAACCAATTTCGAGTTTCCACCACATCAAAGGTTGAGTAAATGATGCACTGGAATCAATATCCTTAACCTTCTCTTTAATTTCCTTGGAATCAATATCCTTAACCTCACATTAAACCCTTCCAAATTGGTATATTTACCATTCAAGGCTGGCTTCTTCTGAAGCATGATATTTGCAACTAAGCTAGCATACATCGACAACAATTAGAGACATGCTGCTTGTTGTCAATGTTCATCTTTTTTTTAGGAATGCAACTTGACCATAATGGCTCCTCCTATGCTAGGGAATTAAAGTCAACAGCAAATTAAAGAAAACATATAGTTTGCATCGAAAAAATAACAGGGTACGAACTAAACTAAGGAGATTCAAACCTGCGACCTATGTCTAGTCCCAAGGCTACCACCTTCAAGCTTGAAGTGCAGCTGGCAAGGGTGACCACCTTCAAGCTTGATTCATTCTGCATGCATTTCATAGTGGGAGATGGCAGGCTACCACATTCAACCTTGATTCATTCTATATGCATTTCACTATGCAATCGTCTCAGATTCTCGTTGTGTTTTCCCTCTATTAGTTTATCAATTCGGTATGACCCACGCCCGCTGTCCGAGGAGTGTTTCCACGGTCTTGAGTTCCATCCTGAAAATGGTGATGATTCATTCTATATTTACATTTCCCTTAAGCTGCAATATGGCAAACTCATAGTTCACTATCAAGACTTCTTTGATCATCAGCTTTGTTAGACAAACCTTAATACTGAACTATGAGTTTGTCATTTGCAGCCGAAGGGAAACGTAATACCATGAATCGTCAACCATTGCCAGGATGAAACTGAAGACCACGGAAACACTCATTGGACAGCAAACGTGGGTCATATTGAATTGATAAACTAATTGATCGAAAACGCAATGGGAATTTGAGACGGTTGCATAGTGAAATGCATGCAGAATAAATGAAGAGTGGGTCTCGAGAGAAATGGTTTTGGGACGTCGTATGAGAGGAAATGGCGATGGTAATTGATTGATAAGGTCAAGATTGAAGGTGGTATCCTTGGGACTAGACATAGGTCGCAGGTTCAAATATCGTCTAAATATTTTTGATAACAATATATCATCCACGATTTTTGGCCTAATTAATGAATGAATGGTTTAATGAATTTTCTAATGTTTTAATGATTTAGTGTAGTAAACTATTACCTTTATTGAATTTTAGCTTTTATTGAATGAATGTGTTGACTAAATGATTAATGAATGGTTTATTGAATGTTATCTTTTATTGAATGAATATGTGGATCGATAGAAACAATGGTTTAGTGAATGTTAGCATTTATTGAATGAATAATGGATGAAAGTTCATGATAAAATATGGATGAATTTGCACATATTTGTTTTTTTCGAGTGCATGCATTGGGTATGGGGAATTGAGAGTGATGTGAGGGGGGGGAGGGGCCATAAGAGCTTCCATCTTCACGTGGTTGGCCCTGTTCAGTAGAGAATATGAAATTATTCTCGAAACGGAGAGGAGCTCAATGAATGGCTACAATGCTGGCTTTCTACAACCCACTCGCGTGTCGTTTAAATTTTGACAATTTCTTGGAGCTTGTTGTGATTTTTGGTTGCTCCTCAAAACCAATTTTGAGTTTCCATAACTTCAAAGGTTGAGTAAATGATGCACTGGAATCAATATCCTTAACCTTCTCTTTAATTTCCTTGGAATCAATATCCAGCTTAACCTCAAATAAATATAAGTGAACAAAAGAAAATGCAAGAAAGAGATTAAACTTGCAAAATATAACACTTGTATTAATAAATTCAAAAAGAGAGAGTAATGTTCATGGGCCTCTTGGAGAGGATGAGCTCCTTTGAGCAAAGCTTCAATACAATACCAATCTTTGACAAAACAATATACATCCTTCTAGTGCTATAAATAGTTTCTTAATAACTACCAAAACCCTAACTACATGCAATCTCAAAATTAATGACTACCAACCACCTACTGGTTCTTATTTAATAAAAATGAGCCTTTTACATAAAGTAACTACCCATTAACTATCTAATGAGCCTTATTCAAAGAATATGATCTCATACATGAATATACAAACTCCTCAGTATACCAAATTAGAGAAGTTAGGTAAGAGTACCTTGACACAATGGAAGCACACTACCATCTCTTTTTGACGAATATGCCACAATGTTACATAAACATAGGGATTAGAGAACATGTATTCAATATGAAAATTTTTATTTCAAAAATGTTATTTTTTTTAAAAAATGTATTGGGTAGTCGCTTAACCGACGACCTAATCGCGATGACCGTAGGGTAATATCCGACGGTTTTGCAATACTTCCGATGGCTCGAAACGTCGGATCCATTTTTTTTTGTATGGAATCCATGTCACTTAACCGACGACCTATCCAACAATCACAAGGTAATATCCAACGCTTGTGCTATACTTCCGATGGTTTGGAACGTCGGAACCGACTTTTTTTGTTTGGAATACATGTCGCTTAACCGACGCATAATCGATGGGGAAAGGATGGTATCCGACCAATATTGGAAGTTAACGCTGTCACTTATCCGACTACCTGTGAAGCTAGAGGAAGTTGGTTAACCGACGAGGTAGGGTAGTCGACTATCCGATGTCTTCAACTATGTCGGATTTTAGCCGATATCCCACCGACGATAAAAAAAATACTGGAATTGTCGGATAGTAAGCCATAGGTGGTAGCAAATTCGACTTTTTCGCCATCGGATTTTGGGTCAAAAAAACTTGGTGGCAAACTTCCTTTCAGGTCTTGGAACTGCATCTCAAACATCATTCTTCATGATCGACTGATCATGGCATTCTTCCATTACTTCATCCCAGATCCTGGGAACTTCAATATCTTCAATATCTTCAATAGATATCTTTGTTGCTGGAACAAATGTTGTAGTCCTTGTTTTGTAGGTGAAGGTATACGATCTTTGCTACAAAACAAGTTAAATTGCATGATTAGAAACATCTCATAGTTTTCAGAACAAATTCTTACACATAAAGAAATATGTCATACAGTCATGCAATTATTTTAGCCAATGCTTCAATACAACATTCATCCATATCCTATAACTTTCTAGATGCCTTCCAATCTCTACTAGAACATTGTTAAGAGTTTGCACTACTCCCAACATGTCAACAAAGAGGTTTCATTCTATATAAGTAGCAATGGAATGTTGTACAGTGCCATAGGCCACTTACCCATTACATGCATATTAGTAGTATGCTATTCATTAATGCAATTATTCTAATATGCCAAAAATACACAGCCTAATTATAGGAACATCAGTATATACATCATTGAACAGTATTATTTAAACAATAAAATATGCAAGAAATGATAATTCAAATACTTATCTTTGTTTGGTTGTTGGGTGGACTCCCTCTGAATCTTTGCAACTCCATTTTGATGTGGATTGTGAGTGTGAGAAGTGGTCAACTCCCTCTGACTATCTTCATCCTTGCAGAAACTACTGGAGTGTGCTCCCTCTTGATCTTTGCTTCCTGGATTACCTGTCCTTGAACTTATATCCATCATTGATCACTATGCATGCTTACAAGTATCATTATTATGATATCCTCAAGATCTCATACATAATCATACATTTATTAGTATATTCTCAATATTATCAAAACACAATAATCTTAAGCATGTATAGTCATGATCATTTCAAACATAAATAATAAGCATTAGTATTCAAGGACTCTTATGGTTAGTCATATCATAAACTAAAGTAAGAAACATAATATGCCTAAACCCGTGATTACTCAATCCTATAATTTCATGACTCTTCTGGTTAGTCATATCATCAATTAAGGTAAGAAACATAATATGCCTAAACCCATGATTACTCAAACCTATAACTTCATGAATAATAATAATCAATCATGCCAAGTATACTTATATAAGAGATCCTAACACAAGGTAGGATTCTAACTTGATATAGGAAAAACATACCTGGATTAGTATGTTAGCTAGCTATGTCTAACATACCCACATGATGTCTTCTTGTTCTCTTCAATGACTTGTGTTAGTAACCTGCATATCTCATAAGTTAACCATTATAGAACCAAGTTATACATACCTCGTAAATAGATCTTCTAAGTGATCCATGACAATGAATGAATCTTTGTCTTCATGTCACCATGATCATATGTTCTCGAACTAGAACATGATTTGTCTTTCTTGGTGTACCTTTGATGTTAGCGGACAACATAAATCTCATACAACACCATGATGCATTAGTACAATCATAAGTCTCAACACCCTAATCAATGAATATCTTCTATCATGCATTCATAATTTTATTAAGGTGATACGACAAGTCTAAATTTAATCAAGATTGTACTAACCGTAATAATATGAAGACAAACATACCATAAACTTAATCATGAAAAAATCTCGAAACATACCTGGATAAGTCATACCTGTCGAGATTGCTTATAATCTTCTTATGTAAGGCCTTAGCCTCATCTCCCTTTGAAACAGGAACTTCTTCACTTATGCATGTGACCAATCCATTCTCTTCTAGGATTAACCCAATCCACTTGATTTGCAGGAACTAGATCTGAAGCTGGATTAGGGTTTGTCAGAGAAACCCTAAAAATTCAAACTTTGAATGTCAAACTTCTGAAAGGATAGAAAGATGCACCTTGATGAGCTGATCAAGCCGATATACTCATAATTTGAAAACTGCAAAGTTTCACCCCTCAAAATTGCCTTTGAAACTTCTGGATTCACTAGACATGACCCCGAAATAGGGTTTCATAAAGCACACCCTTCTGCCCAATCAAAAGGTTCGATCCAAAGCTCTAATATTCTATTTTTCTAAGGATCTTCCAACTGTGGTCACAGATTTCAAAAATTCCCATTTTTGTAGAAGCCCTAATTTTCCACTTTTCCAATCAAAGTCCCGAACTAGGGTCTGATCAAGCCGAACCTTCTTCCCAACCAAAAAATCTGATCTTTGTCTCTAAATTTTTATTTTGATGAGTAGCATTCAACCGTGGTCTTTGATTACAAAAATTCCAACTTTCTCTAAAACCCTAATTCCTGGAGCCATGAATGAAGGTGCTCAAAATCCAATTCTGTTTTGATAGAAATATGCACCTGATTGTTTCTAGTGTAACTCCGAAATTACGAATCCAAAGGGTATGCAACTTCTACTTGTGGTATCCCGACCTGTCATATTTCCAATCCCATAGTTTTGACCTCAATTGGGCTCTCTGAGAGAGAGTTAGGCCAAGTGTCGCAACGTGACCTATTTATGGGATAAACGCAAAGAGTGAACTTGTACGGCATGCCACATGTCACTGGTTTAGTTTCGTCCTCTGAAAAAGTTACCTGAGAAATTAGAGTCCGTGCACTACCTGTCACATTTTACAAAATTTCATTTGGAGCTTCCTAGGCCAAGTTATGACCTTTTTTCCTAGGTCACCTGTTTATGACTCAGATCTGGAAGAGGGAGAAACCCTAGATTGTACAGGTCATACAACACAACATACAACGAATTAGAAGTTTTCCTTTGGACACAAGGTACATGGGGATCTTATATTCAACCTTTAAAAGTTTCAGATCTGAACACTTCGCCAAAATGGATTTATAGCGAAAGTTCTACGATGACTGGTTTTTTCTATATCAAGCCCTAGCATCGGAAGTGCAACAAGTGTCATACATGCCATACCATGCCTTCTTTCAGGCTAGCTCTGATCACATGTTAGTTTTTCATAATTTACTTCAATCTGATCTAGGATCTTAACTGAGAGAACAACATGTACAGCATATCTACCTCATATCAATCATGGACACAATAATGCAAGCACACAAGAGACACAGAGTTTACTTGGGGAAAACCATGAAGGTGAAAAACCCCAATAACTTCCTCAGAGATAGATAGAGCAATGATACAACCCAGCATAAGAGATAGACATCTCCTATCAGCAGCTTCTCCTCCTCCACAAGTGCACCACTCTCCAAAGAGTGTGTGTGAGAATAGAATGATGAAATAGAGTGCCTCCCGCACTCTATTTATACTTGACTTGACTTGCCTAATAACATTTACTAGGTCGGCCTTAACTTAACCACAAAACATAATGCTAACTGGGCCGACACCCAATAGGGTGGTCTAATAACCCATCAAGTATAAGTTACGATACTTACAATATAAATGACGACACTTCCGTATAGAGGAATAATAACATCTCTATAGGAATACAAACACTTCCGTATAGAGGAATAATACCATCTCTATAGGAGTACAATATACATATATGAAATACATTCCGATGTTACATATACATCAACAAGAAGGATTAATCTCAGCAAGAAAATCATGATGAAGTCTATGAAATATTTTATTAAAACTAGAAATGTCTTCACATGTGTGTCTCTTAATAGCATAGAACTCAGATAGATATTGATGATAAGACTTCCTCACATCCAATGTGTTCATTGTTGGAATAATTAAATCCATTATCTATGTCATATTAATACATTAGTAGCATTAATTAATCATTCTATGGTTAATTCCTATGTATTAGACTAGATAGTTGGCATATGAGTCATTGAGTGGACCAAAAGTTTCCTAAACTCACTAGAGACTATTTATGGATGTCCTAAAATAGATTCTGCCTATTTTTGGACAATTTTGAGTTAGATTGCGCACTAGCTGCTTTTACTTCTTTTTAGCACTTTTTGGGTGAAAGGTAAGAGCTAGTTGAGTAGGGAAACTGTTTTTTGGACCACTCATCCTCCATGATTTTTATTCTTTCCATTTTTGGGATTTGGCATGTTTTTTAATCATACATCACTATCTGATCACTCAATCAGAAATTCATGATCCTTTGGTGTGACTTGGAGAACACACTTTCCACCTAGGGGGGATTTGCATTATTATAGTAAGTCGGCTTTTGTGTGAATTTGAATGGCATCTTTATGCATTAGAATATCTAATTTAAAGTTATATATTGAAATTCATTTAATTTCCCAAGGTCGTCTGATGTAATATTATTCATTTGAGTAATTTATTTTGCATCTTATGTGAGTGAATTTCAGTGTTCTTGACTAGTTGTGTGAGATGTTTTGTGAGAGTGTGTAATTTATTGATCAGATCTTGGTGTGAACTAAATTTCACATGGTTACAAAGCTATCAATATATTCTTTTCTCCTTCTATTTTCTTGCAGGATCCAACCAGTCTCAAGGAGGGCGCAGTAATTCATCCACAGGGTGTACTCTATCATCCAGAGGGTGCAACAAATCATCTTTGGGCACAACCAAATAACTCCAAAATATAATTCAGAGCTACCATGGATCAGTCACATCATATCATCCTCACTCCATTCAATTATTTTGACTGGAAGGTGCAAATGGAGATCATGTTGAGGAGCAAAGGCCTCTACAGGGTGACTATGGCAATTGAAGTTGAGCCAACCTTAGCAATTGAGAAATCGAAGTGGCATAATCGAAGAGATGAAGCCTGTGGTTTACTGCATATCACTACATCCAGGGATCCTATATTCCATCTTGATGGTATTACCTCTCCCAATGAAGTTTGGCTAAAGCTTCAAGAATGGTTTGGAAAGACTGATGAATTAAGAGGCTAGCAACTAGATAATGAACTAGTTTCATTGAGTCCACATAATTTTGATAACCTCCTGGATTTATTCTCTAAATTCAAGTCTCTTGTTCTACAGTTGAAGAAATGTGGAATTGATAAAAAGTATGAGCAACTAATCTTGTCCATTCTCTCCAAACTTGGCCCCGATTACTCAGTCTTTGTTTCGACCTTCCATTCCACAAGGAAGGCAGTTCAAAATTGGAAGAGCCCCACACTCTCAAAATTCATGGAGTCTCTTACAAAAGAAAAAGACAAATTGGTATTGATGGGAGCCATAAAAAATCCATCAAAAGATCATTGTTTGAATGTTGGAGATTCAAAGGGTTCGAAAGGGAAGAAGAAGGGGAATTTCAAGAAGCCCACTGATCAGAGGAAGGACAAGCATAAATTCCATGAAGACTCCTCTAATTTCAAGAGAAATACAAACAAGAAGAATGAGAAGACAGAGTGCAATTACTGCAGTAAGGGATTTCATCTTGAAAGCTCTTACATGAAGAAGACCATTGATCAAATGGCTCAAATCCTGGAAAAAGCCAACATTCCTCTTCCTGAGAGCGCAAGAAGGAAGGATGGAGGAAAAAATTATGAAGATAAGGAGCGAGTACATGCAATGATGGCAAGCACATCAAGGCCTACCTCATTCATAATTGAATCGGGATATTCAAGGCACATGGTGTCCACAAGAGAAAGCTTCTCAATTCTTGACTCTTCCAGTGGCCCAAACATTGTGTTGGGTGATGATTCTGAAACTTCAAGCAAAGGTAAAGGAATCATTGATCTAGATTTTGGTACATTCACTAATGCTTTATATGTTCCAGTACTTGTTGCTAAACTTTTGTCAGTATACCAAATGACTAACACAGGATCACCCAAAAAGGTCATCTTTACACCTAATGATGTTTAGATTTGTGAAATGTCAACAGGCCAAATTATTGCCCTAGGTTCTGCTAACCATAGCTCAAGAATCTATAGGTTTTCTCATTTTGTGCCATTTCCCTCACCTTCTACTCTATCAACCCACGCCAATGAGTCAATCAAATTATGGCATGAAATATTTGGTCACCTAAATTATAAATACCTTTCCCAACTCCATGAGAAAGAAATGGCCATAGGGCTTCCCAATATCAAGTTTTCCAAAGGTGTCTATCAAAGATGCATCCTAGGAAAGCAACATGAGCATAAATTTGGGAGAGCCAAAACCGAGCGAACCTCAGCACCCCTGGAGCTTATTCACAGTGACATATCAGGTCCATTCCCCCATGATTCTTTGAACAATGCCAAATACATCCTTACCTTCATAGATGACTTTAGTAGGTACTGTTGGATTTATTTCATCAAACTAAAGTCTGAAGTGTTCGGTCTGTTCAAGATTTTCAAGGCCTCAGTTGCGAACCAGTCTGGTAGGCATATCAATATCCTTAGATCTGATAATGGTGGGGAGTACATCAAATCTGAGTTTCAGCAATTTTGTGCCTCTTCAGGCATTCAAATGCAACACACTGTTCCATACACACCTCAGCAGAATGGTGTTGCTGAGAGGAAGAATAGGTCATTGAAGGAGATGGCCACATGCATGCTTGAGGCAAAGTATTTATCTCCAAGGATTTGGGATGAGGAAATAAATTGTGCCACATACATTCAAAATAGAGTGCCTCACAAAGGGGTGAAATCGCGAACCTGGGAAACGCTTCTGTGACAAAGAGAGTGAAAAAAACGGAGCGCGAGCGGATGATCATGCAAAAAAAAGTCAAACTGAAACTCCAGGTCGAGAGTTTTGAGAGTTTAAACTCTGGGCTGAGAGTTTGAACCAATCGCTGCGCTGTATTTTAAAAAAAACTCTCGGATGAGAGTTTGAACTAAACTCTAGGCCGAGAGTTTGGAAGACATTTTCTCGCCCGAGAGTTTCTGGTCAACAGATCCAGCACCATTTCTATAGAATTCAGAAATGTGTCACTTTAACAAGGTCGGACCATTGCAAAACATGAGAATTACATGTTGGAGTTTATACCAATAGATTCATCATTCAATCTACTTTCTAGTAATATAAGTTTTTTTCAATTTCATTTAGGATTACTATTTTTTTCTATTTTTTTACTAAAATTTATCATTAAAAAATTAAGTGTCTGAAAAATCAGTCACAATGAAAATTCAATATTATCACAATGATGAAGCAAAAAAAATTTAAAAAAATACAAGGATGTTCCTTGAAGTGTCCTCTTCAATGGGTTGGTTTTAGTTTATTTGTAAGAGTAACATTTGAAAGAAAATGTGAAGACAAAAACATGTGTCAATAATGCACCATTTTCTGGACATAGGTTGTTTCGATAAATAATAAAAAATAGTTCCCAGGTCTTAAAAAACTCAAAATATAGTCTAGGATCAAGTTTAGTGTGTTTATATTATGAGCATATAATGTTTTTTCCTAAATGAATAACCATCTATCAAAAAACCGTCGTCAACACAGGTCACTCACTAACCATACCTAAACTTTTCAAGTATATGTCGTTTGTTGACAACAAATTTGTCCCACGATATGTCCATAAAAAAAATAATAAAAAAATACGAGTAGAAAGCTAATTTAATTCTGTAAAACCTTTGTGTTTACTTCAAGTTGAAACTCCTAAGGGATATATGGGTTTGAAGAGGTCAAAGTTGAGAAACATAAAAATTAGCAGTTGTTTTTGTCAAAAACAAGCCAAAATTGTTTCCCAACTTCATGTTTTCACCCAAAGCTCTCAAAGGAATCACTCATTTTGAGGCTTGGATTGGGCACACACCTGATATTTCTCATTTCAATATTTTTGGTTCCAAGGCTTGGGCTAGGATTCCACTTGAGAAGAGGAGGGCTATGCATCCCCAAATCCAACCTTGTATTTTTGTTGGCTATTCAAAGGAATCCAAAGGCTATAATTTGATGAACATGGCTACTCAAAAATCCTTCATTGAAAGAAGTGTTCAATTTGAAGAAGAGCCCTCTCAGAATGTTGAAATTGGAGAACCATCTTCACCACCACCTGAAGAATTAAGTGATGTTGGTCTTGAATTTTTTGATTCTGATATTTCTGATTATGAGGACCATTTTATTATAGATCCTAATTCACCAACAAGGCCTAAATGGGCTGCTAAGACTTTGCAATCAGCAAGCGAACTAGTGGGAAATCCTCAGGACACGAGGAGTGTTAGGATATTCCTATACTCCATCCTAGTCCTACTAGCTTTCTAGTCATTTTCATTTTCAGTCATGCATGCAAAATTAGGGTTTGCATGCATTCTAGGTCATCATTCCCAGCACCTAGTCCTCAGCAAACTAGCCCTTGGAGCTTCTTTCAGATCATTTCTTGCCCTCCTAGTGACTAATGCGCCCTCCTTTGCTCCACTGCATGAAAAGGGCGCCTTCTTCACCTACCAATCCAATTATATTCAGTTATATTGAGATATCTTCAGTTATTTCCTTGATTTAAGGATTAACTGACTCTTTACTGAGTTTATCACTTTGTTGGACCTCCAGTGAGACTAGATTGACCATTCTGACTCTAGTTAACTCCTATGGAACCCTCCACTGAGCCTCCTTCACTATATTAGTGCTTTCATGTGCCAGTTACACCAACCACATTCAGTTAGACTCAGTTTGACTCCCGGTTGACCATTACTTGTGCATTGATGACTTCACTGATGAGAAGGTGGACTCCTAGTTAGGCATTAATGACTCTCCACTGATTATGGATCTATGCATGAAGGCCAATTCGAATTCCTCCTAGTGAATTCGAATCCTCATACTCAACATTGTATATTTACCTGTTCACTATTCAGTTTAATGTAACATGTGTAATTATTCTGCCTCAATTAGAGTTTCTTTGGATCTAAGTTCTATTGCTTGTCTCTTCTTCTATTATTCCTAAATTATTTCATTGTGGGGTTTACATCATCTCTTTGGATCTTATGTGGGCAATTTCACATGGTATCAGAGCCTTGAGAGTATATTCTACCTCCATTCTTGAGAGTTTTTTGCAGGTATTTCGAAGTTCCAGCAGTTGCAGCAGCAGATTCAGTAGTTTCTATTTGCACTCGTTCAAGCAATCAAGTTGAGCAATTCGAATGCTCCTTCTTCTTCTATGATTCTCACTCCCTTCAATTACTTTGAATGGAAGCCTAAGATGATAGTACTATTGCAGTCAAGAGGGTTCACTAGAATAGTTGAGGAAAAATATGCCATACCACATCAAGCTGTAGAGAGAATCGAGCACCTAAACAAAATGGATGAAGCCTTTGGATGCATATCCCTTCATATATCTGATGATCTATTGTTTCATACTGAAGGATTGAAGTCTCGAAATGAGTTATGGATAAAATTGAAGAGTCTTTTTGGCAAACAAGATGAACTAAGATGCTACATTCTCGAGAATGAATTGGTTGCCCTTCAACCTAGCAATTTTGAGAGCATCCAAGAATTCTTCTCCAAATTTCAGAATTTGGTTTTACATTGCAAGCAATGTGGCATCACTAAAAGTGATGAGCAATTGGTACTCTCTATATTGAGAAAACTTGGATCTCATTTCTGTCTTTGTATCTACTTTTCATTATGTTTGAATGCCAATCCCTAGATGGAAGTTTCCCACTTTAAAAATCTTTATTGAAGCTCTCATTCAAGAAGAGAACACACTGATTCAAATGGGTGCCATAAAGGCCTCCAAAGATCTAGATCTTTTAGCTAGTGAAGCAAGTGGAGTGAATGCAAAAGGGAGGAAAAAAGACAAAGGAAAGAAACCTTCAAGATCTAAGAATGACAAACAAAAGAGACCCAATTGTACCTACTGCAAGAGAGGAAACCATCCTGAGCATGCTTGCATGCACAAGAAGATTGATCTTCTAACCAAGCTTCTTGAACAAAACCAAATTGTTGTTCCAAAAGAAGCAAAGATGACTGATTCTGGAAGTGGATCTGATGATTGCCATGCATTGATCTGGTTTTTCAAATACAAAATCCCTCCTCATAGATTCTGGAGCCTCCAACCACATGATTGCACAAGAAGAATCCTTCTCCTCTTTGGATCTCCAAGATGGGCCTACCATTCACATGGGAGACAACTCTCAGATTTCTGCCAAAGGTTTGGGTACAGTTTATATGGAGCATGATAAGTTCAAAAATGTCTTATTTGTTCCTTCTCTTATAGCTAATTTGTTGTCAGTATATCAAATGACTCATACAAGATCTCCAAAACAAGTAATTTTTGGTCCAAACACAGTAGAAATTACAGAAACCTCCACTGGAAAGGTTATAGCGAATGGGATTGCTAATCATGCCTCAAAGGCATATGAGTTCTCACATTTCATGCCTTTCTTTCCAACTAATCCTTCAGATTCCGATGAAGATCACAGTGACTCCTCTTCCTGTGACTCCTCTTCTAGTGAAGAAGAAGATCAAGATTTTGATGTTGAGATCATGGTTCAAGAAGATTCAGAACCAACACCTATTCTCAGTCCAGATTCAAGAGAAATATGTTCTCACACAGTCCTTGCTACTACTGAGAACACAGTTGATGATTTATTTGCTTACAGAACTACTAGACTTCGACATCATGCCAACCTTGCATTATGCCATTCATCTCTCCATGAGAGATGCAGCATGATGATGGGTCTCTCTCTTCCATCTTTTGGAAAGACCACTCATGTTCCATTCGCTCCAAATACAGAAAAAGTTCCTGAAAGACTTGCTTCATCCTCCACATAGTGGGAGACCTTCCTACATGGGATCAGCTTGCCAAGTCTTTTGCAAAAGTTTTCACTGATGAAAGCTTCTTTCTTTTCTACATGATGGTTCTTTGAGTTATTTACTGTTCTTTTTAGGGGGGGTTATTTTTTCCATGAGGTTTTCCCCATTTCCTCAGTCTATGGACAGTTATGTATTTTATTATCATTTCATTTATTATATGGGTGACCTTTGGTCCTAGTTACCAAGGCCCAAGATGGATTAAGGGGGGGTGTTAGGATATTCCTATACTCCATCCTAGTCCTACTAGCTTTCCAGTCATTTTCATTTTCAGTCATGCATGCAAAATTAGGGTTTGCATGCATTCTAGGTCATCAGTCCCAGCACCTAGTCCTCAGCAAACTAGCCCCCGGAGCTTCTTTCAGATCATTTCTAGCCCTCCCAGTGATTAATGCGCCCTCCGTTGCTCCACTGCATGACAAGGGTACCTTCTTCACCTACCAGTCCAGTTATATTCAGTTATATTGAGTTATCTTCAGTTATTTCCTTGATTTAAGGATTAACTGACTCTTTACTGAGTTTATCACTCTGTTGGACCTCCAGTGAGACTAGATTGACCATTCTGACTCCAGTTAACTCCTATGGCACCCTCCACTGAGCCTCCTTCACTATATTAGTGCTTCCATGTGTTAGTTACACCAACCACATTCAGTTAGACTCAGTTTGACTCCCAGTTGACCATTACTTATGCATTGTTGAATTCACTGATGAGAAGGTGGACTCCTAGTTAGGCATTGATGACTCTCCACTGATTATGGATCTGTGCATGAAGGCCAATTCGAATTCCTCCTAGTGAATTTGAATCCTCATACTCAACATTGTATATTTACCTATTCACTATTCAGTTTAATGTAACATGTGTAATTATTCTGCCTCAATCAAAGTTTCTTTGGATCTAAGTTCTATTGCTTGTCTCTTCTTCTATTATTCCTAAATTCTTTCCTTGTGAGGTTTACATCATCTCTTTAGATCTTATGTGGGCAATTTCACAAGGAGGACTAGATCACAATTTGAGGCTGCTCTCAATGTGAATGATCCTTACTTGTCTAAGATATGTTATTTGATGGTGGATTCTGATCCTCAGACATATGATGAAGCCTCACATGACACAAGATGGAAGGATTCTATGGATGAGGATTTTCATTCACTACAAAAGAATGAGACATGGGAGCTAGTCAAGATCCCCCCCCAAGCAAAAAATTGGTAAGGTGTAAGTGGATATACAAAACCAAGTGTGCAGATGATGGTAAAGAAGTGAAATATAAGTCTAGGCTGGTGGAAAAGGGCTTCTCCCAATTCCATGGCCTTGACTACAATGAGACTTTTGCACCAGTTGCACAGAAGGATTCGATAAGACTAGTTCTGGCAATTTCTACATCCAAGCGCTGGGAAGTGCACAATATGGATGTCAAGAGTGCATTCCTCCATTGGGATCTTGAGGAGGATATTTATATGAAGCATCCATAATGCTATACATATGATACTAACTATGTTTGCAGGTTGAAGAATTCCTTATATGGGCTTAAGCAAGCCCCGAGGGTTTGGTATGCCAAAATGGACAACTTTCTCTTGTCACAATCTTATGTGAGATGCAAATCTGATCCTAATGTTTACATGAAGCTGATTGATGGTTCAATTATGATTATAGTGTTATATTTTGATGATATACTAATCAAGGGTATCTCTACTGATCAAATAGCTTCATTAAAGACTGCTTTGCGTCAAGCTTTTTCCATGAGTGACTTGGGAATCCTTAAGCAGTTTTTGGGGCTTGAGATTTCTCAAAAAGAGAATGGAAAGAAGGTATCTCAGTCCAAATATGCATATGACCTGATAAAGAAGTTCAATATGGCTGATTTAAATCCTTCAAAGGCTCCATTCCTTTCAAGAGTTAGACTTGAAGAAGCAGAATCTACGCCTTTGGTTGACAACACCTTGTATAGGAAGCTTGTTGGTAGTTTGTTCTACTTAACTCATAATCGACCTGATCTTGCATATGTTGTGAGTGTGGCATCAAGGTACATGGAGCAGCCACATGAGATTCTTTAAAGGGCTTCAAAAATAATCTTGCATTATGTGCAAGGCACCAAGACTGATGGGATTCACTATGTTGCAGATTCTAACGTAGATCTTCTTGGCTTTATTGACTCGGATTGGGATGGTGATAGACTTTACAGAAAATCCACATATGGATTTGTATTCATGCTTGGAGGTGGTCCTGTTTTCTGGTCTAGCAAGCAACAGAGTGCAATTGCACTATCTTCAGTAGAGGAGCAGTGAATGTTGCTACTCAGCTTGTGTGGTTGCAGGGTATTCTTTCAGAGTTTGAGATTTCCTTTAGTACACCTACTATCATCTTTTGTGACAATCAAAGTGTTATAAGGGTCTCAAGTGATCCAGAGACAAAGTACCAAGCATATTGAGATCCATATGCACTACATCAGGAGTTTAGTGCATGACCAGATAATTGATTTGAAGTATTGCCCAAAAGGTGAACAAACTGTAGACATCTTCACCAAAGCTTTTACTAAGAAGAATTTCAGCTATCTTAGATCACTACTTGGGATGTTTGAACATGTGGTGGAGTGAAGGATTAATCATAAATCTTTCAATTTTGATATGTCCATTTTTTTAGGGAAGGTTTTTTCCATGAGGTTTTCCTTCTTTCCTTGTTTTGTGGACCAAGAAGTATTGTACAGGGTGACCATGTCTTTTTACTAGGCCCTAGTTTTTATTTCTGTTTTTTAGCACATAAAGTCAGGCTTATGGGGGAGTGTTGGAATAATTAAATCCATTATCTATGTCATATTAATACATTATAAGCATTAATTAATCATTCTACGATTAATTCCTATGTATTAGACTAGATAGTTGGCATATGAGTCATTGTGTGGACCACAAGTTTCCTAAACTCCCTAGAGACTATTTTTGGATGTCCTAAAATAGATTTTGGCTATTTTTGGACAATTCTAAGTTAGATTGGCGCACTAGCTGCTTTTACTGCTTTTTACCACTTTTTTGGTGAAAGATAAAAGCTAGTTGACTAGGGAAACTGTTTTTTGGACCACTCATCCTCCATGATGTTTCTTCTTTCCATTTTTGGGTTTTGGAATTTTTTTTCATCATACACCACTATCTGATTACTAAATCAAAAATTCGTGAGCCTTTGGTGTGACTTGGAGAACACACTTGCCACCTAGGGGGGATTTGCATTATTTTAGTAAGTCAAATTTTGTGTGAATTCAAATGGCATATTTATGCATTCGAATATCTAATATAAATTTATATATAAAACTATGAATCACGGGTTAAAGAATAATAGACCATGGCAACAACTTCATAAGGATTAATCTCAACAAGAAAATCATGATGAAGTCTATGAAATATTTTATTAAAACTAGAAATGTCTTCACCTGTGTGTCTCTTAATAGTATAGAAATCGGATAGATATTGATGATGATACTTCCTCACATCCCCTGGAGAGTAGGGGTTTAACTTCTTTGGGAGGGGGTACAGCAGTGTATGGTTGTGGGCCTCTGCCCCCAGGGGGCTTGATAAGAGGAGGGGGATTCATATATGACGAAGGGGTAGTGACACCGGGAGGTGTTTGACTAGTAGTGACAATGGGTTGCACCAATTGAAGGATGACATTCGGTGTCAGCGGGGGAATTGGAGGTGAAATATACCATACGGGTAATCCTAAGGTTAACCCGGGGAGGCTGAGAGTAGACATAATCGAGGTGCTTACTACTCCCGAGGGAGGGAATAGGAAGGGGATTGTGTGGGTGGGTGTAACACCAATGTGAATAGGTACCAATGGTGGTTTGGGTAACAAGGACGGTTGATTGTTGGGTGTTTGTGTATTGTGGGAAAGAGTACAGAGGTCAGAGACTTCGGTCGCGGGTGACGGGAGTGGAATGGATTGGAATTTGGAAGTCATCGGCGTGTCTGAGTAAAGTCTAGGTCCCACAGAGGAAACAAACGAGGTAGTTGCACCACAAACAGGTTGTTCAACCATGGGGAGAACATTTTCAGGTGCAGCAGGGGCATTGGGATCGTAATAGGTGAGTTGGTCGACCTTGACCATGCATCCGTCATGGGGGAACATCATGGTACGAAAAATAGATGAGGCAACCGCCTGCATGGCATACATGTAGCTGCAGCCAAGTAAGAGGTTATAATCAAGTTGGGCATTGATGACCTCTATGTCAATGAGCACGGTTTTACCAGCCAGCTGGACGGGGACATTAGCTAAGAGACCTTGGGGTTGAGCCGAATGGCTGTTGTAGGCTCGCAACACAGTGGTGGACTACTGGAGAGTAGGGGATCGCCAAAACTGTAGCTAGGGTTTTCACCCTAGCTTGTGCAAATGAGCACCTACTAAGGAGAATAGACTCCTTAGTAGCAGTTCAATAAACAGTAAATTAAAGTAACAAAACAATACAAATTCTAAACTAGCATGAGCATTAATAAACATAACAAAACATGGAAATATGGTGAAGATCTTTATTTTTTGTATTAAAAATTTGCCTCAGGTGTAGAGGTTGGTGAAGTTCTTGCAATAGTCCAAGAGGGTTGCTCCAAACTCCAGCTTTGCTCCTTTCTCTTTCTCCAAAGAGATGGAAATGGGCCAAAACGGGCACTCAAGGGTGAGCTAGGGTTTCAAGAGTGATTTTGGCAAAGTAAGGGTGTATTTGATTGTAGATATAAAATGAGGGGCCTCCATCACCTACTTATAGGTTTTTAGTGGTGGAGTGTCGGCCCATGGTTTTGGGAACCATATGGTTTAGGTCAGCTGTATGGGGTTTTTTCCTCCTTTTTCCCTCTTTTTCCTCTTTTTTTTATTTTTTATTCCCTTTTTAGAGGGTTTTTGCTATTTTGGAGAAATTTTGGATTATTTTGAGGGGAAAAGGGGTTTTTTGGCCTTTTGGAGGCTTTTTAATGGGATTTTAAGGTTTTGGAGGCAAATGTGGTAGGAAATATGGACAAATGAGTCATGCAATGGGGTAGATGAGGTAGTGAGCAATTTTTGGGTGTTAACAGCATGTGAAAGACAAACCATTTGTCATTTCACACCTAACGCTAGAGACGTCACTTGCGCAACTGGAATCCGAAGCAGAAGTATTTCCTCCAAGTCACGAACTACCAAGTAGGCCACAATTTTTTGGAAAATACCAAGTATTTTCTTAAAATGGAAGAAGAAAGTGAATTGGAGTTTCAAAATAGAGAATTTAATAAGTTAGAAGAAATTTTTGAGATAGAGACAAAGATGTTTTCGACACAGTTCTATCCATTGGTTTAGTTAGTGAAATTAAAAACAAGTTGAAGAATTTAGAAATGAAGGGGATAGATGTACATAGTGTTCATAAGTCTTATTTTTTATCATTTATGTCCTAAGCAAACCCTAACCTTCCCAGATTTTGTTTCCTAGTGTGAAATGAATTATTCTCAATCTGAGAGAGTCATTATGGACTCTGGAAGGTCAAAAAGCCTCTGTTCGGTCAATTCTTTAGTCATTAGAGAGTCGTTAGAGGTCCCACAATCATTTTCTCAAAACCCTGAAGATTTTGCAGAAGGAAACCTAATTAACCCTTACAGACATTCTATAGTTGAAATGAAACAAACCTTCTTGTCAAAAATCCTTAAACCTGACACCTCAGTTGATAATTTACCCTTCCCCTTGGACATTGCCCTATTTAATGAATATTCCCAGTTTGTCCTTTCATTGTTGAGTTAGTTTTTAGTGTTGGATAATGACAAAGTTATCCTAGAAATCATGTTGAGTTTTTTATTTAGATTGATTCTGCACCAATTTGAGTCTAACTCTAGTCAATATTTTGACCTTAAATTTGATGAATTCCTAGCTGAAAATATCCATGATCAGCTAGTGAATTTCCACACAACCAAACATTTCATATTTCAGTCCTACCTGATGAAGATGTTTTTATACTCCATTGAAGAAAATTTGCAGTTTCCTGAGGCAATCTTTACATATGAGATAAAAAGCAATGTATTTAATTATTTGAATCTCATAATGTTAGAAGTATACATAGTTATTTTTTAGGAAAAACTACCAAGAGTTTTTCCAGAGATGAAAGATATGCTACAATTCTGTCCATAGAAGAAAGTTGGTGATTGGTTCCTTTTGAAAGAACATATTATTATCAGAGTATATGGTTTTTTCCATGAGCCTTATATATTACCTGCTTTCTTAACTCCAATAATTTTTTCTTTAGAATTTATCAGACATGAGCTTATTGTGGAAAATGAGCATTTCTTAAACTTTAGAAAAGGTTCTAATGTCAAGTTTCCTTTGAAAGTTGGTCCATTCATTGTAAAAAATAAAGTTGCTCTTCCAGTTGTAGTAGGACTTCTACAAGAAATGAATTTTAATAAGGCTTCAAGAGTTAACTATGATCTACATCATATGATATCTCAGAGAAGACATCCGAATAAGAACAAATATTTTGACCATCAAGAAGTGGAAGGATTGGTTGGGGAAGCTAATCTCTTAGAATATAAATTAGATGCAGAAATTTCTAAAAGTTTGTAATCAAATCCCTTTGCATTAATAAAACCTTCAGTGATGTTAGTGCACACTCCCAGTAAATTTGAGATTGCTGGTAAAATGGGCCTTTCTGAAACCACAGATAGGGAAGTAGAAGAGAAAGATACAACAAAAAGACTTAAGATGGATTAGGGAAAATAAATGGTTGATTCAGAAGGTAAGAAGGCAAAGAAAAAAGAAAAAAATGAAGGTCCAACTATTCATATATAGGGGCACAGTTTTGTTGAAGCACAGGAGGTCGGTTCCAGTGACAAGTACCAATCTAGAACTGATTTGTATACCAAATATGGTCAAAACAAAAGAGCTTCTTCTGAAAAAGTTTAGAATATTTTTCCTAAAGTCAGGGATATTTCAAATAAGGGAGTTTCATTGATGATTGTTAAGGACCATGCAAAGAATACTCTGAATTTGGCAATGGCCTCTGATGAGAAGGTCACGAAGATGAAAATTAATTTGCAGCAGATCTAAGTCCCAGATAAAATCCATCTACATAGGCAAGATGGAGAGGTAATTTACACTAATTTAATGAAGGGCACTCTGAAGATTTCAAAATTGAAATCTAGAGTGGGTAGATTAGAAACCCAATTGAAACAAGAAAAAACTGAAAATAAGGCCCACCAACATCAAATAAAGAAATTACATATTGATCTTGTGGAAATGGATAGTGAGCCTGATAAAGGACAAGACACTAAGAAGCGTTTGGCTGAGAAAGAAAGTACAATTCAATTGCTTAAGAAGAAGTTAAAAATCCTAGCTACACAGTTAATTCAAGCATCTAAATTAACAGTTTTGGAATAGGACATAGATACTCTCTCTCAAGAATTGAATGATAGTAAAGAAAAATTACTTAAATTTATAGAAGAACAGGTTAAATGGGAGAAAGAAAGAACTAACATCACAATTCGTATTGACTTTTTGAGAGAAAAAGCGGACATGTACAAAAAAAGAAAAGAAATAAAAACAATCTGAAATAAAAGAGACAGACTAGGAAAATATGGAAACAAACACATAGGATATAATTCAGGCCATGTCTCAAGTTAGTCTTAAAGAACAAGAAATCAAACGATTGAAAGTGGAAAATCAAAAGATAAATTAAGAAATTAAGAAAAAGGAAGAAGAAAAGAAGGAATTTGAAAACAAAAATAAAGAATTGTTGGAAAAGAATGAGAAACTAATCTCATAGGTGACAATGAAGCTGCCATTGCAAGGTGCTAGACATTTGATTTGGGATTGGATAATAATTGAGGCTACAAAATTTAGACCATATCTGAATTTTATTAAATATAAGGAAGCAGTGGTGAATGCAACAATGCAAAGTTGTATGGCCATGAAAGAAACTTTGGACAAGAATCCAAAAGAAACAACTCATAACACTATTAATTTTATCAATACTTTATCAGAAGAGGAACTGAAGACATTGGTAATTAAGAACATAATTGCAATTATAACTTGGGCAAGGAGGATTATTGGAAAAAAACACCATGTTGAGAATGTCCAAGCAAAGGTCACTCAAATGTTGCAGTAGGTTAACTCTTTCAAAGGCTTATTTACAGAATTGTTTCAGAAATGACTCCCTTCGTTTTGGGATGGAGAGAATGAATTAATCTTTCAACCTGATTATAAAACTCTATTGTTCCAAATTAGAATGATTCATCAAAATTTTGAAAACATTACCCAAGATTTGACAGGGAAAATAATAATGGATAAGCTTGCAGTGGACTGAAATATTAAATCAATTAGAAATGATAGGAGCTAGATTATGTTGATGTATTTGTAACTTCGGAAGATATTCACTTGTATATTGTATATATTACATTTGTACTTTATTGTATCCCCAACGAAGATGTATTATTCCTCCGATTGGAAGTGTCGTGATTTGTATTTGCAAGTGTCGCAAGTTATATTGTAAGCGTCGTAACTTATATTTGATGGGTTATTAGACCACCTTAGAGGGGTCGTCCCAGTGTGGGTCAAAGGGTTATTAGAACACCTTAGAGAGGTCGGCCCAGTGTGGGTCAAAGGGTTATTAGACCACCCTAGTAGGGTCAGCCTAGTGACAAGTGGTAATGGGTTATTAGACTCTCCTAAGGGAGGTCGGCCTAGTTAGAGTAAAAGGAAAGTCAAGTCATTTTATAAATAGAGAGTGTGTCTCTTTCATTCTATTCATTCACTCACTCACTCACTTCGCATTAGTGAGAGAGGGGAGGAGTGTGCACAAGTGGAGGAGCAGCTTCTAGGAGACTATCTCTTGTTTTGGGGTTTGATTTTTGTGATTTTTGTATTGGTGCTCATTCTATCTTTGGGGAAGTTGAAGGGTTTTTCACCTTCTTGGTTTTCCCTAGTGAAATGCTTTGTGTCTCTTGTCTATTGTGTTTGATATGCTGTACATGTTGTTCTCTCAGTTAAGATACTAGATCATATTGAATTAAATGATGAAAAACTAACATGGAATCAAATCTAGCCTGAAGGAAGGCATTGTATGGAATTTATGACACTTGTTGCACTTGCGACAAATTGGAAGCTAGGGCTTGGTATAGTAAAAACTAGTCATCGTGAAATTTATCTATAAATTCATTTTGGAGAAAGTTCAGGATCTAAAAATTTTACAGGACAAATACGAAATGTTCATGTACCTTGTATCCGAAGCTCAGCCTCAGATTCGTTGTACTTTGTGAGATATGATCCATACAAGTTAGGGTTTCGGCCTCTTCTAGAATGCAGTCCTAAACAAGTGACCTAGGAAAAAAGGTCATATCTCGGGCTCGGAAGCTCCAAATGGAATTCAGTAAAAAATATAAGTTAAGGAATAGACTGTAGTTTCATAGGTCTAAGTTTCATAAGCTGAAATTGAAACAGTGACACATGGCACTCCGTACAAGTTCGCTATACTGTTTCATCCCATAAACAGGTCACTTTGCGACACTTGGAATATCTCTCTCTCAGAGAATCCATTAAATCTCAAATTGTTAAGTTTAAACCAAATAGACTAGCAGGATCACTGAAAGAAGCATAATCACAAGATAGACACAATATTTACCCTGGGAAACCCTCATGGGGTAGAAAACCCAGCAAAGCTTTCCTCAATAAGATGATTAACCAAAATACAAGATGTGCTCCCTCCTTCTAATCCTCCTTAGCAGATCTCCCAGACAAGTGCGCCACTTTCCACAAGTGAGTGAGTGATCTAATGAGGAGTTCACCTCCTCTATTTATACACACTCCTGACCACCAAAAATACCTAATGGGGCCGACCTCTCCTGGAGAAGTCTAATAACCCCTAAAACCCAACTTTAGGGCCGACCCCCACATGGTGGGTCTAACAACCCTAGTTACCACAATTCTTCGGAGGAATAAACATCTCCGGATACATAATAAAATCACATCGGAGGGATGGAACATCTCCGGAATAAATAATGTACAAATATAATATTCTTAGAAGTTACAATATTCAACACTCCCCCTTAACGAGAAGGATATTATAACAACATCTGCAGGAGCAAGGAGTCATTTACTACATCATCTATATATCATTGGAAGCTTTCTTCAATTCATCATCATCAGTAACTTGATCAGTTACTGGAACATCAGCATCATCAGAGTTGATAGCACTCAATCATCAGCATCGTCATAATACGCGATCAACAACATCGTCATCATACGATCATCAACATCGTCATCGCAGGATCATCAGTATCGCCATCACACGATCATCAGCATCGCCATCATACGGTCATCAGCATCATCATCGTCATCGTACGATTATCAGCATCGTCATCGCACGATCATCAGCATCGTCATCGCAAGATCATCAGCATCACCATCACACGATCATCAACATCATCATTGTCATCGTACGATCATCAGCATCGTCATCGCACGATCATCAGCAGTTCTCTATGTCCAGTCATGTACCTTTTGAACCGAAGTTCAGGGACGATCCAGTCCTATCATGTTCTCGGAGACCACATGTCTACGGCTCAGTTTACAGGACCAAAGTCCAAGGATGATCCAATCCTTACCGTACATTTAGGACAGCATCCAAGGATGACTTAATCCTCAACCGTTCATTTAGGACTACGTCTAAGGATGACTTAATCCTCCACCGTACATTTAGGACCACGTCCAAGGATGACTTAATCCTCCACCGTGCATTTAGGACCACGTCCAAGGATGACTTAATCCTCCACCGTACATTTAGGACCACGTCCAAGGATGACTTAATCCTCCACCGTGCATTTAGGACCTACGTCCAAGGATGACTTAATCCTCCACCATGCATTTAGGACCACATCCAAGGATGACTTAATCCTCCACCGTGCATTTAGGACCTACGTCCAAGGATGACTTAATCCTCCACCGTGCATTTAGGACCACGTCCAAGGATGACTTAATCCTCCACCGTGCATTTAGGACCTACGTCCAAGGATGACTTAATCCTCCATCGTAAATTTAGGACCACGTCCAAGGATGACTTAATCCTCCACCGTAAATTTAGGACCACGTCCAAGGATGACTTAATCCTCCACCGTGCATTTAGGACCTACGTCCAAGGATGACTTAATCCTCCACCGTGCATTTAGGACCACGTCCAAGGATGACTTAATCCTTCAACCGTTCATTTAGGACTACGTCCAAGGATGACTTAATCCTCCATCGTCCATCTAGGACTTCATTCTCGAAGACATACGTCTACGTCTCTTCTTTCGGACTGAAGTCCAGGAATGATCCAATCCCTTCACATGTTCATCAAGAACTTCATTTTCGAAGACATACGTCTACGGCTCTTCTTTCGGACTGAAGTCCAGGAATGATCCAATCCCTTCACATGTTCACCAAGAACTTCATTTTCGAAGACATACGTCTACGGATCTTCTTTCGGACTGAAGTCCAGGAATGATCCAATCCCTTCACATGTTGTATACCAAAAACATGTATCCTCATCATCAAAACATGTATAACCACGACATGTATCATCATCATCAAAACATGTATAACCACAACATGTATCGTCATCATCAAAACATGTATAACCACAACATGTATCGTCATCATCAAAACATGTATAACCACAACATGTATCGTCATCATCAAAACTAACATCAAAAGCATGTATACATCTATCATCAAAATCATCAAAAGTATGTATACATCTATCATCAAAACTAACATCAAAAGCATGTATACATCTATCATCAAAACTAACATCAAAATCATGTATACATCTATCATCAAAATCATCAAAAGTATGTATACATCTATCATCAAAACTAGCATCAAAAGCATGTATACATCTATCATCAAAAGCATGTATACATCTATCATCAAAAGAAAGAATATAAGAGTCCTAAATCTAAATAATTCTAGGTAACTAAGTGCAGTAAATAGGTAACCTCATCATTGATGAGATAGACTTGTTGTCAGATACTGTGCTACTCCCCCTTTCGAGGAAGGTCCTTCTGAACTACACCAAGCTTGTCTCGGAAGTGTTCAAACTTTACTCGAGATAGAGGTTTCGTCAGGATATCAGCAATTTGATCCTCAGTGCTTATATACTCGAGCTTGATAGCTCCTCTCTGCACCATATCTCGTATGTAAAAATATCGGATCTTTATGTGTTTTGACTTATCGTGAAATACAGGATTTTCAGTCATCTTGATGCAGCTTTGATTATCACACATGATCACAGTGGGGTCCATTTCTAAGTCAAACACTCCAGATAAAAGTTTCCGAAGCCACACTGCTTCACAGCTGGCAGAGCAGGCAGCTATATATTCTGCTTCAGCAGTGCTGAGGGCCACACTAGATTGTTTCTTGCTGAACCATGAGATCATGGCAGATCCAAGACCATAACATCCGCCTGAAGTACTTTTTCTATCTGAGACATTACCTGCCCAATCAGAATCTGAGTAACCATGTAGTTTGAGTTCATGACCTCCAAGATAAAATAGACCAAAATCTAATGTGCCTTTTAGGTACCTCATTATATGCTTTGCAGCTATTAGGTGAACCTTTCTGGGTTCTACTAGAAATTGACTTAGGGTATTTACAGCAAAGCATATATCAGGCCTAGTATTGGTTAAGTACATTAATGATCCAATGATTTGTCTATATAGAGTTATGTCCACTAATTCTGATGAATCATTAACTAACAAATTTAAGTTGGAGTCCATGGGAGTGGCCTTGGCTTTACACTCCAACATATCAAATCTTTTGAGAATCTCCACAGTATACTTACCTTGATTTAGAAAGATTCCTTTTGGTTCTTTCCATACTTCTAAGCCTAAGAAGTAATGCATTAATCCGAGATCTTTCATCTCGAATTATGAAGAAAGCTTCTTCTTGCTTTCAATAATTTGTTTCTCATCTCCAGTTAGAAATAGATCATCTACGTATAACAGCAATATAACTGGTTCATCATCCATCACTTTGAGATAAATATTTGGGTCAGCTTTGCTTTTGGTAAAGCCCATGCTGGTTAGGAAATTGTCAATCCTTCCGTACCAAGCCCTGGGAGCTTGTTTCAACCCATACAATGCCTTCTTCAATTTGCATACATGAGTTCTTCCATCATTAACCTCAAACCCTTGAGGTTGCTCTATGTATACTTCTTCTTCAATTACACCATTCAGAAAAGCTGTCTTAACATCCATTTGGTGTAATTTCCACTTCATCATGGATGCAAGTGCCATGATAGTTCTGATTGAAGTATACCTAGCAACTGGTGCAAATGTTTCTTCATAGTCAATTCCCTCCTTCTGAGAGAATCCTCTCGCTACAAATCTTGCTTTATATTTTTCGATGCTTCCATCCGCGGCATGTTTTATTTTGAAAATCCATTTGGAAGAAACCACACTCTTATCTTTCGGTTTGGGAACTATATCCCAAACATCATTTTTCATTATTGACTGATATTCTTCTGTCATTGCTTCTACCCATTCTTTCTTCTGAGCTGCCTCTTCATAGCTAGTGGGTAGTTGATCCACAAGATCACACATCAAGGCCATATAGTTGGACACTAGTTTTGGTTTCTTTCTTTCTCTAGTGGAGCCTTCAGGAGCTCCATATCTTTCAGCCCCTTGATAATATCTCTAGCCCATGCTGGCCTTCTTTTCTTGGATAAGTCTGTAATAGGAGGCTCTTGTGGTTCCAACATGTCATGATCCTCTGGAGAATCATCTTCAGGCATGGGAACAGCCTCTGTGATTCTGGGAGAAGTATCTTCTTCATAGATTTCATCAAGTTGGCACTTCTTGGATTTCTTGAGAGCTGCTTCTTCATCAAATGTTACATCTCTACTTATTTCTATGTGATGAAAGCCTGGAATGTAAATTCTGAAGGCTTTGGATGATTCACAATAACCAACAAATATTCCCTTCTTACCAGAAGGGTCCAACTTGGTTCTCTTTTCTTTTGGAATGTGGATGTACACAGGACACCCAAATATTTTAAGATGACTTACCTCAGGCTTCTTACCTGTAAACACTTCTTCTGGAGTTTTGAACTCAAGAGCACTATGAGATAATCTATTTTGCACATAAACTGTTGTCTTGGCTGCCTCAGCCCATAGATACATGGGAAGATCTTGATCATGTATCATGGTCTTCACAGCTTCCATGATTGTTCTATTTTTCCTTTCAGCCACCCCATTTTGTTGGGGATTATAAGGAGTAGTTAGTTCCCTTTTGATTCCAGCTTCTTTGCAAAAGTCCTCGAATTCCTTTGAGGTAAATTCTCTGCCATTATCTGTTCTGAGAATCTTGATTCTCTTTTCTGATAGATTTTCTATTAGAGCCTTGAACTCTTTAAATTTTCCAAAGACTTCATTCTTACCTTTCAGGAAGTATATCCAAGTTTTCCTTGAATAATCATCAATGAATGAAAGATAGTATTCAAACCCACTTAGAGAGGTGGTGGGCATTGGTCCACATACATCCGAGTGTATTAGTTCTAAAATGTTCTTAGTCTTTGTTTCACTCTTTGGAAAGGGGTTCTTGATATTTTTCCCTTTCTTACACCCTTTACATGAGCCATCATGATCAGCTTTCAAATCTGGTAATCCTATGACTACCTTGCTTACATAGGGTAAGGATTTAAAGTTGATGTGAGCTAATCTTCTATGCCATAGCTCACTGGGGCTAGAGATCTCATGTGCAAGGGCAGCTTCTGGATGGCCCTTGAGTTTATAGAGACCTCCTTCTTCTTCACCAATAACAACTGCATCTTTAATTGTCTTTCCTTTGGACCACATGAGTACTTGTCCATCTATGAAGGCTACTCTAAAGCCTTTCTTATCTAGTGCTGAAATAGAGAGAAGGTTTTTCTTTAATCCTGGTACGTATAAGATGTCTTTCATCTTCAAGGGTGTTCCAGAATCTAGCTTATAGCTAGCTTCACCAATTCCTTTGATGGGATATTGGTAGTCATCTCCTAGAGATACTTTCTGTGAAGAAGTCTTTTCTTCAAGATTTGAGAATGTCTTCCTTTGACCTGTCATGTGCTTGGAAGCACCACTGTCAATGAGCCATGTATCTTCTCCAGGAGATACAGATCCAGAGAGTGCAAAGAATAGAACATATTCTTCTGGATCTTCTTTCTTCACCTTACTTCTTTTCCTTTTAGGCTTTACCTCTACCTCTTCTTCTTCTTCATCTTCTTCCTCTTCTTCTTCTTCACTATCATTTTCTGCCATATGTGCATGATGTCTTTTGTGGAAAGACTTCTTCTTTTGAGAAGGACAGAATCTGGAGATGTGTCCTAATTTATGACAATTGTAGCATTCTACTGTGGAAAGATCTCTTGCTGAATTGGGTCCTCTTCTCTTGTTAGATCTAGAGAAGTGTTGAGATCCTTTGTGGTCAATTCTCTTGAGATGACTCATTCTTCTTCTTTTGGTATGAGTGGCCAAAGCTTGGTCATCCTCTTTGAGAAGAGATTCTCTGTTTGCAACCCTAGCTTCTTCTTGAACACAATCCTCCCATACTATGTCAAACTTCATGCTTTCTTTCCTGGCACACATGGTTTGTATAAATGACTCCCAAGATCTAGTGAGACCATTGAGAGCAGTCATCACAAGTTCATCCTCATCAAGGGTATCACCAATTGCATCTAGTTGTTCCTTGATTTGTGAAACCCTTGAGAAGTAGTCTTGAATGGATTCTCCTTTGTGCATCTTGGTACTCTTCAATTGAGTCCTCAGGTTCATCTTTCTATTAATGTTCTTTCCTTCATACATTCTTCCTAGGGCATCATACATTTCCTTTGGAGTCTTCTTGGAGGCCACTTGGGGAATCAAGTGGTCTTTAATGGAATCAGCTATGATTCTCTTTGCCCTAATCAAATCCTTCCTATGCTTTTCTTTGGATTCATCTCCTTCTGGTTCTACAACTTCTTCCTTGATATACTGAGCAAGATCATTCTCCTCAAGAATGAGACCAATTCTGTATTTCCATGCCCGAAAATTTTCTATACCTTCTAGCTTGTATTCAAGCTTAGTGTTTGGAGCCATCTTCTCTTGGGGGAGTCCAAGAGACAGAGTAGACTTACCTGAAAAGTTACTTTTCACTTTTCCGGAATCTGGAACAGAATTTTATCGCACTTTTGGTAGAATTAGGGTTTGACTTTCCCGGAGTTCTACTCCACCAAAAAGTTCGGTCTATAGCTCAAAAGAATGCTCTTGAGAAGGGCTATCCAGCCATATAATCAGAATTCAAAAATTCCAACTTTTTTCTGAAACCAAAATCTGACGTATCGCACTTTTGGTAGAATTAGGGTTTGGATTTCCCGGAGTTCTACCCAACCAAAAAGTTCGATCTAGGGCTTAAAAGAAAGGTATTGAAAAGGGCTTTCTAGCCATGCAACCAAAATTCAATAATACCAACTTTGGGCTAAAACCCTAACTTCACTTGGAGAGAGAGAGAGAGGTATTCTTACCTTGTGAAAGATGTCCTATTCAGTATGGCTCTGATACCATGTTAAGTTTAAACCAAATAGACTAGCAGGATCACTGAAAGAAGCATAATCACAAGATAGACACAATATTTACCCTGGGAAACCCTCATGGGGTAGAAAACCCAGCAAAGCTTTCCTCAATAAGATGATTAACCAAAATACAAGATGTGCTCCCTCCTTCTAATCCTCCTTAGCAGATCTCCCAGACAAGTGCGCCACTTTCCACAAGTGAGTGAGTGATCTAATGAGGAGTTCACCTCCTCTATTTATACACACTCCTGACCACCAAAAATACCTAATGGGGCCGACCTCTCCTGGAGAAGTCTAATAACCCCTAAAACCCAACTTTAGGGCTGACCCCCACATGGTGGGTCTAACAACCCTAGTTACCACAATTCTTCGGAGGAATAAACATCTCCGGATACATAATAAAATCACATCGGAGGGATGGAACATCTCCGGAATAAATAATGTACAAATATAATATTCTTAGAAGTTACAATATTCAACACAAATCTGTGGGGTTGGAAAGATGACAGGTCATTCTATCACAGGACGAAGTTTAAGACCCTAAGGATTATAAATTTCAGAGATACATCACAAACAATATGGCATATATTTCTGTCCAAACAAAATTGGATTCTGAGCACTTTCATTTTTCAATCGTCCATGCTGCGGGAAATTAGGGTTTCTGAAAAAATTGGAATTTTTGGAATCTGAGACCATGGCTGGATGATCCTAATCAAAATTGAAATTTAGAGACCAAGATCGAAGTTTTTGGTTGGGTAGAACCCCGGGCTCTATCAAACCCTAGTTTGGGATTTTGACGAGAAAACCAGAAAAACTAGAAAACTAGAATTTGACAGAAGTTGCAGATCTGAAATTCGTAGGTCATTTTTGGAGGGTCAATTTTTGAAGTTTTCAAAATTTGAGCACACCATCTTGCTCGCCTCATTTAATTGCATCTCCCTATCTAGACAGAAGGTTGAAATTCCAAGTTTGGATTTTTAGGGTTTCTCTGTCAAACGCTAGCCAGCTCCAGATCCAGATTCAACAAAACAAGTGGGGTTGATAACTTCTGAGCATGGAAGTATAGGATTGGGTTAATCCTAGAAGAGAATGATTTGGACACCTACATAAGCAAAGAAGTTCTAGTTCCGGAGGGATATGAGGCTAAGGCCTTACACAAGAAGTCTACAAGCAATCCCGACAACTATGACTTGAGGAGATACAGGTATGTTTTGAAATCTGTTCATGATTAAGTTTGTCTTCATATTATTGAGGTTAGTACAATCTTGATTAATTTTAGACTTGTCTTATCACCTTAGTAAAAGTATGAATGCATGTGAATGAGAGAAGACATTCATTGATTAGGGTCATTACACTTATGATTGTACTAATGCACTATGGTGTTGTATGAGGATGATGTTGTCCACTAACATGAAAGGTACATCAAGAAAGAAAAATCAAGTTCTAGATCGAGAACTTATGACCATGGTGACATGAAGACAAAGACTCATCCATAGCCATTGATCACATAAAATCTTTACTTATGAGTTATGTATAATTTGGTTCTACAATGCTTAACTTATGAGATATACAAGTTACTAGCACAAGATATCTAAATCATTGAAGAGAACAAATAAGACATTGTTTGGGTATGTTAGACATAACTAGCAAGCATGATAATCCAGGTATGTTCTTTTCTTGTATCAAGTTAGAATCCTACCTTGTGTTAGGGTCTCATATAAGTATACTTTCGTATGATTGATAATGATTATTCATGAAGTTATAAGTTTGAGTAATCATGGGTTTATGAATATTGTGCTTCTTACTTTGATTAATGATATAACAAACTAAAAGAGTCCTATGGTCAAATAAGAATATGCATGAGTAAAAGAAGTACTCCATGAAACCTTGAATACTAACGCTTGTGATAAATTATCTGCGTATGAAATGATCATGACCATACATATTTAGAATCATAGTGTTTTGATATTATTGAGATTATACTAATGAATGTATGATTATGTATGAGATCTTGAGGATGACACAATGATGACACTAGTGCACACTTAAGCATGCATAGTGGTCCAGGGTAGATATCAGTTCAAGGACAGATAGTCCAGGAAGCAAATATCAAGAGGGAGCACACTCCAGTAGTTCCTGCAAGGAAGCAAAGATTGAGAGGGAGTCCACCCAACAACCAAACAAAGATAAGTATTTGAACTGTTATTTCCTGTATATATGATTACTTAAATAATGTTGTTAAGTCATGTACATACTTATGTTCCTAGATTTAGGATGTATATTATGCATATTAGAAAAGTTGCATTAATGAACAAGATACTACTAATATAGTAATGGGTAAGTGGCCTATGGTACTGTACAACATTCCATTGCTACTTATCTAGAATGAAACCTCTTTGCTGACATGTTGGGAGTTGTGCACACTCTTAACAATGTTCTGGTAGAGATGGAAGGCATCTAGAAAGTTACGGGATATGGATAAATGTTGTATTGAAGCATTCGCTAATACAATTGCATGACTTATGACATATGTCTTTATATGTAAGAATTTGTTTTGAAATCTATGAGAAGTTTCTAATCATGCAATTGAATTTGACTTGTAGGAAAGATCATGTACAATCACCTACAAAAGAAGGAAAATGACATTTTTCCAGCGATGAAGTTCAAGAAAACTACCTATTGAAGATATTTAAGAATCTGAAGTTCGCAGGATCAAGGTTGCAGTATTAGAAGGATGCCATGATCGAGGAATACCAGTCGATCATGAAGAATGATGTTTGGGATGTGGTCCCAAGACCAAAAGGAAGTACGTTGTTACTTCCAAATGGATCTACAAGTGCAAGCATGCTGCAGATGGTAGCATAGAGAAATACAAGGCAAGGTTTGTGGCTCATGGCTTCTCCCATAAACAAGGGATAGATTATGAAGAAACTTTTACACCTGTAGCCAGTCGAAGAGGAAATGTATGTGGAGCAGCCACTCGGTTTTGAGACACATGACAAGGAGTCATATGTGTGCAGATTGAAGAAAACCTTGTATGGCTTAAATCAAGCACCCATGACATGGTATGACAAGATAGATAGCTTCCTGTCTAGTTTGGGATTTACCAAGAGTAAAGCGGATTCCAACCTTTACTACAAGGTTGAGAAAGGAAATCCAGTAATACTCCTATTGTATATGGATGACCTATTTGTGACAGGTGAGGATAGGTTGATTGCTGACACGAAGAGGAAGCTTGTTTCCAAGTTCGAGATGAAGGACTTGGGTATGATGCATTAATTTCTAGGTATGGAGGTGTGGCAGAGTGCAGATGGAATCTTCCTTGGACAAGGGAAGTATGCAGTAGAGATCCTGAAGCGGTTCAAGATGATGGACTGCAAGGCCATGGCCACACCTATGGCATCGAACCTGAAGCTGTTGAGTGATGCTTCATCAAAGTCGGTTGATGCCACGATGTATCATCAAATGATTAGGTCCTTGATGTACCTGATGAACACGATACCAGATATTTGCTTTGCGGTGAACACTTTGAGCCAATTCCTGATGGATCCTAGACATGTTCACTTGATTGTTGTAAAGCATATTCTGAGGTACCTGAAGGGTACGATTGATTATGGGATCAATTATGATGTGAATCAAAAGTTTAACCTGAAGGGTTATGTTGATTAAAATTGGGCATGCAGTGATGCAGATAGGAAGAGCACTTCAGGGTGTTGCTTCAATATGGGATCAGGTGTGATCTCTTGGTTTAGCAGGAAGCAATCCTGCGTAGCACTTAGTACAGCCGAAGCAGAGTATGTCGCAGCTTGTTCGGCTAGTTGTGAGGAAGTATGGCTAAGGAAGCTACTGTCTTATTTATTTGATCGCCAGTTGGATGCTACTTGAATCTATCATGACAACCAGAGTTGTGTGAAGTTGTTAGAGAACCTGGTGTTCCATGACAAGTCGAAGGATATTGAGATCAAGTATCACTATGTTAGGTATATGGTGCAGAGAGGAGCAGTGAAGCTCCTGTATGTTGCGACAGATGAGCAGATTGCAGATGTGTTGACCAAAACACTTGCCAGGGTGAAGTTTGAGTACTTCAGAGAGAGGTTTGGTGTTCTTCAAATAGAAGATACTTCGAGGAGGAAGTGATGGGACACATTTGCAGGAGCTATTCCAAGCATGGTGGTTGGAGGATCCTTCCCATGGCTATGGATGTAACAGTTGTGTGATGAGAATCAAGGCAATGCTCCGGATATTTCTATGATGATCATATTGATCATGTGTGATGAGCATCAGGATGATGCTTCAGATGATATGCATCAGGACGATGCTATGATGATGATCAGGTTGATCATGTGTGATGAGCATCAGGACGATGCTCCAAATGATATGCATCAGGACGATGCTATGATGATGATTAGGAAGATCATGTGATGATGATGTGCATCAGGATGATGTATTGTATGATGATGATCAGTACGATCATGAGCATCAACAAGATGCTCTGTGCAAGGATGATTAGGTGGATCATGAGTATCAGGTCGATACTCCATGGCTGTGGACAGGTTGTGCAAGTAGCATAGAAAAGATCCTGGGAGATCCGATAGGTTGAGATGCGTGCTCGTAAAAGTTCTGGGATGCTCTTTCGAGGTTTTACTACAGGTAGCATAGAAAAGATCCTGGGAGATCTGATAGGTTGAGCTATGTGCTCGTAAAATTCTTGGGATGCTCTTTCGAGGTTTTGCTACAGAAGGCATGTAATCAGTCCTAGAGATCCGATAGGTTGAGCTGTGTGCTTGTAAAAGTCCTAGGATTCTCTTTAGAGATCTTGCAGGCTGCAAGACACTCTTTTAAGGTTTTTCCTAACCACATGTAAAAGATCCTGGGAGATTCGATAGGTTGAGCTGTGTGCTCATAAAAGTCCTGGGATGCTCTTTCGAGGTTTTGTGGTGGTCACATGTAAAATATCTTGGGAGATCCGATAGGTTGAGCAGTAAGCTCGTAAAAGTCCTTGGATGCTCTTTCAAGGTTTTGTTGACGCATGTAATCATCCCTGAGAAATCCACAGGATGGCACTCTCATAGATATGATGAAGACCTACAGGAGGCTAGGCCTACATCCATCATGAAAAAGGGTTGGCTATGTAGAACTTCCTATGACGAGGAGAATTGAGAGATAGCACCAGTGATTGAGATGACGAGTATAGCAGCAGTGACGATGATGCTCCAGTGATCCGGTGACGATGATTGAGCTCCAGTATTGAAGACTTGTGCATATATGCATTGATGACTTGTGTCAAGAGAATACCTTCCTATTTAAGAGGGAGTGTTGATGTATTTGTAACTTCGGAAGATATTCACTTATATATTGTATGTATTACATTTGTACTTTATTGTATCCCCAACGGAGATGTATTATTCCTCCGATTGGAAGTGTCGTCATTTGTATTTGCAAGTGCCGCAAGTTATATTGTAAGTGTCGTAACTTATATTTGATGGGTTATTAGACCACCTTAGAGGGATCGGCTCAGTGTGGGTCAAAGGGTTATTTGAACACCTTAGAGGGGTCGGCCCAATGTAGGTCAAAGGGTTATTAGACCACCCTAGTGGGGTCGGCCTAATGACAAGTGGTAATGGGTTATTAGACTCTCCTAAGGGAGGTTGGCCCAGTTAGAGTAAAAGGAAAGTCAAGTCATTGTATAAATAGAGAGTGTGTCTCTCTCATTCTATTCATTCACTCACTCACTCACTTCACATTAGTGACAGAGAGGAGGATTGCGCACAAGTGGAGGAGGAGGAGCTTCTAGGAGACAATCTCTTGTTTTGGGGTTTGATCTTTGTGATCTTTGTATTGGTGCTCATTCTATCTCTGAGGAAGTTGCGAGGTTTTTCACCTTCTTGGTTTTCCCCAGTGAAATGCTTTGTGTCTCTTGTCTATTGTGTTTGATATGCTATACATGTTCTCTCAGTTAAGATCCTAGATCATATTGAATTAAATGATGAAAAACTAACAGATTATATCCTATATCTTATGTGGATCATGTGGAGATTAAAGTTCTGGTTAAAGAAATGACAAACTATGAAGTTCCCTCCATAGAGCAGTGGAAGATAGCCAAAAAAATTGGGGAAATGAAGTACAAATTGCATTAATGAGGTCACGTGTCAAAGATAGTCAAACAAAGATTTATGCCAAAGTTTACTCCAACAAAGAAGCAAAAATATGTTCCAGCATTTTTTGAGATTATGAAGATTCAATTTTTGACAATATAATCTAAAGATGTAATAAGTAGTTATGTTAGGATATTCCTATACTCCATCCTAGTCCCACCAGTATTTTGATCATTTACATTTTCAGTCATGCATGCACTTTTAGGGTTTGCATGCATTCTAGGGTTTGCATGCATCCCAGTCATCAATCCAGCACCTAGCCCTCAGTTAGCCAGCCCCTAGGAGCTTCTCACTGATTAGTTTTATCCCTCCAATTGCTTAATGCACCCTTCTTCCTTGATTTTAGGAAGCAACTTGCCCTTCTTCACCTACCAGTCTAGTTGTCTTCAGTTTATACTCAGTTACACTCAGTTACGCTTAGTTACACTTAGATCCACTCAGTTACACTTAGTTACACTCAGTTACCCCTACCAGACTCAGTTTGACTGATGGTTGATAGTTACTTGAGCATTGATGATTCCACTGATGATGATGAAGACTTCCATTTGTGCTCCGATGACACCAGTTGTGCTCCAATGACACTCCAGTGATATTTTGATCACTCCATGAAGGCTAATTCAAATTGCCACCATAGGCATTCGAATTCCTCATGCATTGTATTATTTATTTGTCCATTTGTGATTAATGAATTAGTTTGTGTGAAGTATTATTGCTTCTATCCGAGTTCTACTGTACCATATTATTCTGTTCCTCATGATACTGTATTGACCACTCTTCTTCTATTTTCTTGCTTAATCATAATCATTCTCTTGTGAGGTATACATCATCTCTTAGATATGCTGTGAGGATTTTGACATGGTATCAAAGCATGTTGAGAGTATTGTTTATCTCCATTCTTGAGAGGTTTTTGTAGGTTATTACCAAGATTTGGAGTGTAGCAATTGTAGCAGTTTCTGCATTTTTGCAGCAGTAGCAGTTGCAGTTATTCTATATTGTTTTTGCAGGTCCTCTACAACTTCTATGTATTCATTAGGAATTACTCCTCTTTCTCCATTCAACTATGATGAATGGAAACCACCAATGATAGCACATTTGAAGAGACATGGTATCTTTGATTATTGTTTTGAAAGAGAGTTTGAATCCTTTGAAAAAGAGTATGACTGGTTAAATGAAGGAGAAATAGCTTGTGCAGCCATGATGTATGCTATGTCTTGATGCATGTTATATCACCTCCCTGATTTTTCATCTCCAAAAGATCTATGGGCCTACCTGGATCAAAGATTTGGTAGATAGAATGAAGGTATTGGTCCAAACCCTTTCGAGAGCAAGCAAAGTGATGCATTCGCTCCCCTTGATGGTCTCTCAGATCATAAACCAATATCATCTCATATTGAAGTTGTTGACAAAGAACTTGCAGATTCTCCATTCATGCTCCAACTTTCTTCTCTTTCTGTGCCAGCTCACACTCTAGATATTGCAAAAGGTCCTAAATCCTATCTTGCACTAGAGTTTGTTGATTTGCATCATGATCACATGATTATTTCGGAGGTAAAATCAACTATTGGAGGCAATGCATTCGCTCCTCTCAAGCAATCATCTCTTATTTACTACTATATGATCATTAGCACATGCTTTCAGAAGGTTATTCAAGAATATGGCCATTGCCACCCGCTTGAGATAATTTCTCATGCATCCATTGGTTTTGATCTCACCTCTTATGGTTCAAAGGAGGTCTCAAGAAACCATTGCCATTCGCTTGGGATAATTTCTCATGCATATGATAGTTTTGATCTCACCCCTGTTGGTTCAAAGGAGATCTCAAGAAACTATTCTTCAAGTCTTAAATCTAATTTTGATTTCAAGCAATTATTATTTGATGGTTCTTTTTGTCATAATCTCACTCATGATGGTTCGAAGGAGAAGACAAAAGACTATCTGCATATTCATGATTTTGATCCTACCTCAGCTGATTCGAATCACAGGTTCAAGGATCATCCTCATACTTTTGGATTTGTTCTCATCACATTTGATCTGAAGAGCAAGTACAAGCACATGTTTTTTGAGCATGAGCCACTTCTTCCCAAGAAGAAGATACCTCCAGACATATGACCAAGCATCACACCTTCTTGACTTTGGAGCATTTATTTTTTATGTTCTGCCTTACAATCTGTTTTTGAGGGGACGGGTATTTTTCCCATGAAATTTTCCCCACTTCCTTGGTTTATTGACTGTTATTATTCATTGTATTGGGTGACCTTTGGTCTTAGTTACTAGGGCCCAAGATGGATTAAGGGGGGGTGTTAGGATATTCCTATACTCCATCCCAATCCCACCAGTATTTTGATCATTTACATTTTCAGTCATGCATGCACTTTTAGGGTTTGCATGCATCCCAGTCATCAGTCCAACACCTAGCTATCAGTTAGCCAGCCCCCAGGAGCTTCTCACTGATCAGTTTTAGCCCTCCAGTTGCTTAATACGCCCTTCTTCCTTGATTTTATGAAGCAACTCGCCCTTCTTCACCTACCAGTCCAGTTGTCTTCAGTTTACACTCATTTACACTTAGATCCACTTAGATCCACTCAGTTACACCTACCAGACTCAATTTGACTGATGGTTGACAGTTACTTGAGCATTGATGACTCCACTGATGCTGATGAAGACTTCCAGTTCTGCTCCGATGACACTCCAGTGATCTTTTGATCACTCCATGAAGGCTAATTCGAATTGCCACCTTAGGCATTCGAATTCCTCATGCATTGTATTATTTATTTGTCCATTTGTGATTAATGAATTAGTGTGTGTGAAGTATTATTGCTTCTATCCGAGTTCTACTGTACCATATTATTATATTGCTCATTATACTGTATTAACTACTCTTCTTCTATTTTCTTGCTTAATCATAATCATTCTCTTGTGAGGTATACATCATCTCTTAGATCTGATATGAGGATTTTCACAAGTTATAGATTTCTATTTTTAGAAAGCAAGAAGTTATATTTAGCTCAATGAAATTTTCATGTATAAATACATGCTTTTGCAATGTAATCAGGGTTGAAACCCATGAGAATGAGACTTATTTTGTATTGAGCAGTTTCAAGATTAATAGAAATTGTATAGAGCCAAGTAGAAACTTTCCTTAGAAGAGATTCGCGTGTTATTATTTGCAATCTGTATTTCCTTTCCTCATGTGAATGTTAGTCATGTAATCTATTTCCATTATGTTATCGTTTCATGCTTGAATGAAACTATTGATGCAAAATTCATATTCTTATGCTTTGATTCATAGGATTCAAGTATTCACAAAACTTTCCTCTGAAGTTGATATTGGATTCATCTTTATTTGGTACCCAATGTTAATGGACTGTTCATTTTTCTTGTATTATCACCTGAAATCAAGAACTCAACTGTAAAAGAATAGTTATCCCACCTTTGTGAAAAACTATATTGCTAAAACTTTGTTTATCTTTAAAGATTCATGATTTTGACTCCATGCTCAATGGTATCCTCTTCTTTTAGCCATTTGCATAATTAGTTTATCTTATTTAAATATTTATGGACATTGTATTCATTTATTGAGAGAGCCCTCTCTGGTAGGAAATAAGCTAGCTTCCCTCCTAAAGATTGGTTTGAAAAGGTTGCCTTGGAACTATCCTTCCGCAACCAGAGGAAAAATTCTGAGTGATAACATAGACTATGTGGCACTATAAGATCTTTATCCTTGTTCAAATCCCAAGGATGAATCTTCATAAGATGATGACAAGGTATGCTCGTGGCTAAAGGTGTATAAATATTAGTTTCATTCTCATATTTTCCATAAGGCTCCAGGTCTAGTGGAGGAAGAGGTATATCACCTTCTTGTAATAAAAGAAATTCAATAGATAGTACTCTCTTCACAAGAACAAGAGTAAGGTTTTCTTTTCTAAAGGGAATATCAAGAGCTGGATTACTTCTTGAAAGGATAGGAGCATGGTCTACTTCTTTGACAATATATTTTATAAATATTGAGATGGAGAATTGATTTCTATTTTCTAAGGAGTGCATTGCAAGAAGATTGTCTATGTTAATAATGTAGGAATTGGCTAAAACCTCTTTCTCTAATAAGGGATCCATGTTAGAACAATATTCCCATCATATACATGCCATGGACCTTCATGTTGTTCTACCTAGTGTTATTTGGCCTTCTAGTGCCTAGTCTAGTGTTTTGGACCATAGCTTGTCCACATTTGTCCACCTTGGACTAGTGATATATCCATGAAGCCTTGTTTGTCCACTTATCCACTCATTTCCACCCTTTTAGGAGTCAATGTGCCTTGCTACCTTGCATTTATGTGGAGTTATTGCATTTACCTGTTTTAATGAGATGGAGTGCACCCTCTTGAGGATTTGGTCAACTTGTGCATTAATGGCCACTACTTAGCCAACTACTCACCCATGCGCCCTCGAAATGGTACCTTTCACACTATTTTGACTAGCTGAACCTTCCTCATGGTCCATCTATGTTCATTGAACCTCATTATGGCCCAATCTATGAGTTACACTTGGCCTCATGTCATTGATGGGTGAATTGGTCCAATATAAGCCGAATTATTGTGAGCTACTCAACTTGCCACTAAGCCTCTCGATTTTGTCTCTTGAGAGCATCTATATATTGTACTCATGTTGATGAATAATATTAGAGTGGAAGTCTTCCCACTTGAGTGATTTTCCTCTAGTGTTATGTTCAATATTTCTTCTCTATTCTTGCTATCTCTTTGTGCAAATAATTCTAAGTGAGATTGTTTTTGCTATCCAGATCTAGGTTGGATTGTCACATGTATCAGAACCGAGTGTTGTGATTGTTGTGCAGTCTAATTTCTAATAATCCACAACCTTAAACTTATGCTTTTTCCAGGGTTTAAAATGAAGCACAACTTTTTTCCAAATTCATGGGAAAAGGTGAGATAGGATTAAGCAGCATAGAACTAACCATTTTTCTCTCTATTTGGAGGAAGATCTATCTTCCTAGTGAATTCTTCATTTGGAGTCATGGGGTAAATATTTAACAACCAGATCTCTAAACTCTCCTTCACCTTAAGAATTCAGATATGTGATTCTCATTGTCCCCAGGGAAAAATATATTCATTTCTTCATCCTCGACAACAATACTAGAAGATGTTGGTACAATAAGGTACTCAGGGTTGTTAACCGAGCAACTCTAGGAATATCTTAACCAACTTTAGGCCTCGGGTTGATCCTAGACCAAAGGGGGATCCCTCACATGAAATTCTAAAAGGACGGGTTGCCCTAAGGATCTCAGTAGAAACTCCACAAATAAATGATTATGCCAAATTTTCTAAGGAAAATTTATAATATGAGCAAGGAAGAGAATGTAAAGCAGAGAGCAAGAGGGAAAAGGATGAAAATGAAAAGACAAGGACTGGATCTGAAGTAAGGCAAGAAGGAAGATCAATGGCTTGCGTTGGCAAATGGAATCCCTGGTTACAAAGTGTAAATATTTAAGAAAGAGTTAGGAAAACAATGAATCCAAACCTAGAAACACAACATGCTATGACTAAGCATTTAAGGAATGATTTTAGTCATATATTCCTTGTAAACACATCTTGCAAAACAATGAAACTTATAGTTCTAAAAATATGAGAATGAGGTTCAACCCAAAATTAAAATTCTCAGTTCTTCCTTCTATATCACATCATAATACTTCAATTATGGAATAAATATGAACAAAGCACATAAGACACTCCACTATATTTTATTCATTTCAGATCTACAAGTTGGTTGCAAAATACAAACCATGTCCAAAATTGACCAACATTTATAATAACAAATTTGGTTACAAGGCAAAAACACAAAACTCTATCGGAGAAACTACGAATCCTTCAACAAACTATTGATTTGTCAAAGCCCTTCTCCTCTCTTTGATACGTTGATTCCTTTTCTTTTTGGTTTTCCTTTTTTTGTTTTCTTCAGAAACTTTTAAGAAACTAAATAATTAAAATATAAAAAGTTGATTACATTTTTATTATTTTAATAAATAAAATGGTTTTGCACATTTCTATGTACCTTTGGCCTTTTAACCATGGCTCTTTAAGATAATTCTTAATTCCACGTAGAAAGGGCCCTCTCTTTATATGTTAAAATAGTATGCATTTTTAATAATGCTCCATGCATTTGAAACCATGGAGGCATGCCACCGAAACCACTACTTGCCAAGGTTAACTCATATGCCTCATGCCTTCATTTGATTAAAATTTCAAGTTTTTCATTAATGGCTTGAAATTTTATTATTATTATAATATACCAAAAAGCTAAGCATTATTTTATATTAAATGGTATTTTTTATAATATATCAAAAAGCTAAGCATTCTTTTGTCGGCATTCTTTTATATTTTCTGAGATGAAATAACATTTATTTGAGTATAAGTACAAGTATATAATATACTTATATATATATTATATTATCATAAAGTTAATGTTAAGGTTATATAAAAAAAAGAGAGAGGAAACATAGTGTGACTTTTTAGAAGGGATGACTATCTTTAAGAATATATAAAGGAAAAATGAAAAAGAAGTTAAGGATAAAACAAACCATTATTAAGTAAGAATGACTTAAAAGTCATTATAAACTGTTATGAGGAAGAGGGTTATTAAGCATTTAATATTAAAGTATAAAAGAGTCAGTAAAAAAATGTGGAATAAGGGAGTACGAAGTGCTACACGATTTTGAGTCTATTAAAAGGTTATTAAGTTTGTGTTTATAAAAGAAGTGAGTTGAAATAACTTTGAGGACAAAGCTTTATTAAAGACGGTGGCAGTGTTATGAATATAACATAGTATATATTAGTATATTTAATTATAACATAGTATATATTTAAGTATATTTAAGTATTACATTATTGTAATAGTGAAAATATGCTTTCAAAATACATGAACTTATGTGAAAGATCATTATGAATCCCATATATATGAGGTCATTTTTATTGTACAATTCATCTTATCATTCATTATTATATCAATCATTTATAAATACATATATTATCTTTAAACAATCAAACATCTAATATTCAATCTTCTGTAAATATTAGCGTAACATATATTATGATGAGGACCATGTTGCTTAGCACTGGTTTTTTTTCCTTGTACCTATCATGCCCACATTTTGGGCATATGTCTTTGTTCACATATTCACCTCTATATAGAATATAATCATTTGGATAGGGATGATACGATATTTACTCAACACCCAACCTTTTTAATATTTTCTTTGACTCTACACAAATACAAGGAAAGAAATTATCACTTAGAATTACCTTATCTTTTAGTAACGTACAATTAGTTGGCAATAAAAATGCACACTATCACCAAGCATGCATAAAATCAATCATTTATAATGTTGATTATGCAACAAGATTCTTCAAAATATAAGGGACTTGATGGTTAGTCTCCTCAAAATCATCGAGAAACATGCATCCAGCATAGCATACATGTCTTCCAAGTTGTATACTATTAGCTTTATCCCTCGTTGGGTAGACTTTGACCCATGTCCAAAGAGAGGGGTGGTGGAAGCAGACTACAAGATTTTGAAGAAGGTATCAATGATATGAGCATCATCCCATAGATCACCTTGTTGGAATGCATGTAACAACATTCCCTCCATGTGTTAAAAATTTTAAAAAATAGATGCAAACAACAATAACAATAGAACATGAGATTTACATGGAAACATTGTTGTGCATAGGTAAAACCATGGGGCAATGACAATTTCGATCTTTTATTATTACTTAGTAAAAAAATTGCAGTGCTTTATTTATTATGATATAACTCCATGGTAAATTCCCTTTTAGACAATACATAAGAGGGTTCTAGAAGCAATTGAAATACATTTAGAAGGTTACAGAAAAAATTTCCTCGAGGGATCCACCCCCAAAACCCTAGTCATTAGGGCCTCGCCCCCACACTCCCTATAACATATGAATAGCATGGTGAATAGTTATGTACCACTCTATAGTAAAATGTCAAAGATCTATATATTGTCTTCACTTCCCAAAAATTCCTCTTGAAGTTGATATATAGGAAGTTCCTTGCCTATGTTTTCCTCTCAGATGCCATTTCCAATTGACTCCTTCATCACAATTTCAACAATCCCAGAGAGTTTCTGCACCATTCAAACTTCTATATTCTGAATGGATTTGTGAGCATATATATAACATTCTCATTAGTATCAATTTTCTCCAATAAGATCTTACCTTATTCCACCACTTTCTTTATGAAATGGTACTTAATATCAATATGTTTAGTGTGATCACGAAATGTTGGATTCTTCACTAAGTGAATAGCACTTTGATTGTCACAATGCAAAGTAATATTCCCCTACATTATCTTGAGTACATCCATCAATCACTCTAGCCATATTTTCCTTTTATTATATTTAGTTGTTGCCACATATTCTATTTCAATGGTTGGTAAGGCCACCACTATCTGCAAATTAGATCTCCAACTCGTAGATCCACCAAGAAGAGTGAAAGTATATCCTATAGTAGACTTTTTTCCATCTCTATCTCCACCAAAATGAGAATCTGAAAAACCTTTAATTTATAAATATTTCACCATGTAGCAAATAAAAGCATCTAAACAGCCCCTCAAATAACTGAGTATCCTTTTCACAGCATTCCAATGATCCTTACCATGATTTTTCATGAATGAGCTAATAACTGCCACTGGTTGGGTAATATTTAGTCTAGTTATAACCATGGTGGAATAATTCTCCCTAATACTAATGAATATGGTGTACAATACATGATCTTATTCTCTACTTCTATGCTAGGACACTATTCAAAATACAACGTGAAGTGTGCAGGAGGTGGGGTGCTAACTAGTTTTTCATTTTGCATATTGAATCACTGCACAATATATTTTCTATATATCAATTTTGACTTAACGAGACCTTCTTACCTATTCTATCTATGTATCTTCATCCCTAGAATTTTATTTTCTTCTCCTACATCCTTCATTTCAAATGCCATATCCAACTGACTTTAATATCAACTTTTTTATTCATGCTAGGGCCTACAGGCATCATATCATCAATATGTAATATAAATATAATAAAACTTCCATCATCAAATATCTTATCATATGCACAATGGTCATCTTCATTTCTACTGAGACCTTGGCTCTTCATGAAGATGCCAAATTTTCTATACCACATCCTTGGAGTCTATTTCAATCCATACATATATTTATTTGTATCCCTTAGGCTAATCCTTATAAATCTCTTCCTCAATATCACCATGCAACAAATTAGTTTTTGCATCTAGTTTCTCCAGCTCTAAATCATGTGTTGCAACAACTCCAAGTAAAACTCTTATAGTAGTTAGCTTCACAACTAGGGAAAATATTTCATTAAAAGCTATACTTAACTTTTGGAAATAACCTTTTTTCCACCAGACAAGCTTTTTAACATTCCATCAACCCATCATTGCCATTCTTCATTTAATACACACACTTATTTAAAACAATCTTTCTTCCTCGTTGGAGATCTACAAGTTCCCATGTTTCATTATTGTGTATTTATTTCATCTATCAACATTTATGAAATGAGATCGGTTCACCATCATCAATTAACAAAGAAAAAAAAGACTAAAATTTAGGAGAATACATTTATGGATGCCTCTTGGTACATCATAGAGCTTCTAAGTTGTGGTTCTTGAATTTTTTTATCTTCACATTGATCAGAAGCTTCATTTTCATTTTCATCTTGACTCATTTCTACTTTGACATGTATAATGTCAAGTGTCTATTTTATCTCCTTCCTTTGCACAAATTTTTCATTAAAAATAACATCTTACTTAATAATTACCTTGTGGCCAAAATCATCCCACAATATATACCCCTTTAATGTATTATCGTAACCAAGAAAAATGCATTTGCTTAACTTTAGGTAAATCTTGGACTCTTTTCTTTAAGAACATGGGAAAATGCATCATAGCCAAAGATACACAGTGAGAATAATTAATTGGCTTACCACAACAAACCTCCTTCAGAATTTTTCCATCTAATACGTCTTTAGGTGATTTTTAAATTAGATAAGAAAATGTATTAATAGCCTTTTCACATAATCCATTATCCAACTCAAATGTGATAACCATGCTTCTTTCATGTTCCAATATTGTGTGATTCATCCACTCAACCACACCATTTTGTTTTGGTGTAAATGGAGAAATCTTATGGTGTTTAATTCCTTCTTGCCTACAAAATTTATCAATATTCTACTCCATAATTTAACCTGGGACATACAACAGAATTGCCCAAACTTTTCTCTACTCATGCTTGAACTCTTTAAATTTCTCAAAGGATTTCAATTTATTTTTCATAAAATAACCCACATCCTTCTAGAATAATCATCTATAAAAGTTAGAAAATATCTAGGACTGTTTATAGACAAAGTGGTGACTGGTCCAAATATATCATAATGAATAAGTTCCAAAATATCATAAATTTTACCATATCTTGTAGTAAAATAATTTATCTTCTATTTACCAAAAATATAGTGCCCACACAAGTCTAAATTACAAGTCTTAATCCCATATATCATACCTTAGTCATGCATAATTTTCAAACTTTTTCACTCAAATGTAGAAGCTATTGATGTCACAACAACATTGCATACAAAACATTCCATGAATTTTTTGTTGCTACATGAGTTGTCACTATATCACCGCACAAACAATATAGGGTCCCATAAGATTTTATTTTTTCTACCACTAGCACTTCTTTGATAACGTTGCAATGATTATCACAAAAGGTGCTCTTATAATACCCTAGTTTATCCATGATCTTAATTGATAACAAATTCTTCCATTTATTCAGTACATGTCACAGATCACACAAGTTTCTCTGTCTCCTGTGACATGCACATTGAACTTAATATCCCATCTTTCCATAAATTTATAGAAGATTATAATCACCCAAGTATATCATCCCACTAGTATAAGGTTGGTATGTGAAGAACCAATCTCTATCTGGAGACATGTGGAAAGACGGACTTGAGTTGAAAACCCAAGCATATAATATATATCTACTATTAATGAGGCAAAAATTCTCATATGTTGTTGTTTCTTATGAATCTTCTATGCTAGCCTCATTTGATGGTTGATTTGTATTTCCATCCTTCTTTTCCTTCTTCAAATGCCAACAATGCTTCCTTGTGTGCCCTAGTTTCCCACAATTCTAACGCTTCCCTTTCATATTGCATCATTTGGACTTAGATATAGCCTATGATCTACCTTATTGAAACCTTGCACTAGATCAACCTCTTACAGACAGTGATTCACTGGTATAGGGTTCCATAGATGATTTTCACCTCAACTCTTCTCCTAGAAAAGAAGCTGCTGCATAATCAAATGTAATAGGGTGACGAGCATCACCAAATTATCCCGAGTATACATGAGGGAACATAGTAAAATGATTTATTTGTCCTCATCATCCACCTTTACACAAACGAAGATGGGTTTATTGAATATGATATTAAACTCATTCAAATTATCAGCCATAGTTGAACCCTTCTTCATCCTCAAATGATCAAGTTGTTCTTTTAGGAAAACCTTATTTTTTGTTGATTTAGTTTCGTACAACTTCCAGAGTTTCTCCCAAATGGATTTCATGGTCTTTTATTCAATAAGATTGAACAAGACAAAGTCTGCAAGGGAAATACAGATTGTAGAAAATTCCTTCATATCCAGCTTTATCCACTCAACATCTATCTACATGCCACTCAATTTTTTCACAGCCATTTGGAAAGATACAGCTTGGTCATTTTGAACTAGAAAATTCTCCACCTTCATCTTCCATCAGAAGAAATTCTTTCCATTAAGCCTCTCAATCTTGAACTTGGTTAAAAATCTTATCATTGTTGCAACTACCACTTGCAGAAAACTATAAGCCTAGAAGTTTTACAAGCTATGGTACCATATGCTAAAAAAATATAAAAATAAAAGCAAATAACAATAATAATAGAACACAATATTTACGTGGAAACATTGTTGTGCGCTAGTAAAACCATTGGGCATTGATAACTTAGATATTTTATTACTACTTCAAAAAAAAACTTGCAATGCTTTCTTTCCTATGATGTAGTGCTATGGGCCACTTTCCTTGTATACAATACATAAGACAACTCTAGAAAAAAACAAAATACGCTTATAAGGTTCCATAAAAAATTTCCATAGGGACCCCAACACCCCTATGACCCCCTTGGTGCATACAAATCGTGCAAGAGGGTAATTGTGTACCACTCTACAAGAAATTGTTAGAAAAATATATATTTACTTCACCTCCTAAAACCATCACATGTGTATCCCTTAATAAATCATCAATACGGACCTCTATTTCATTGTCAAAATGAAAAGAACCGTTATTATTGTAGCCATTCTGAATTGGTGACTTGGGGAATAGTGGAAATTGAATAGGTGGTTGAATCAACCATGCTTGGTATGCTTCCTCTCTTAGTTGTGCTTGTTTAGTATCCTTATCTGAATTTGACATTATAGCGGAGTGCACTGAAAGATGGTGGATAGGTTGTTCATCGTCAAAATGATGATTGCAAAAATATTGAATATTACATCAATGATACTAGTAATCACAGTGCATTCAGTATGTTCAAACATTATACCAAAACATTATTTTATGCATGGAAATTTTTCCAATATTAAATGTGCAACCAACAACTTTATAAAACAAAATGTCAAATTAAGTAAATGCATTTAAATTAATTCCATTGAAAAGAAAAGTACAATTACTCAATGATATTTTTAGTATGTCCCAAAGGAACGTCTAAAGGTAGTCCTAATGCAGGGCATATTTGATGAATGGTTGGTGTTGTACAAAATATATTGTTTATTAATAACTTATCACCAAGAGAAAAACTACATATTGCATGCATAAAAACAAATATATATTCTTTTGTTTTCATAAAGAACTCATATCCATTCAAATGTTCCTCAAATAAACAATTTGCACTAAATAATGAATACCTGGAACTTTTTATGAACCCTGAAATGTTTCCATGAGTGCATGGATGACCATTAATATAACAAGTTCTTTTTACTAAATTTTCCAGAAGCATAACCATTCGTACACATACTATACATGGAAATTATATGTTTGTATTTAACAATATTCAAGTAATCATACAGATGATAAATAAGACCATAAAATGGCATAAGTGCTACTAACTATTTGGGAGGAAGGAATACATGTGAAAGGATAAGAAACCCAATATTTGGAGCATCTATTTCAATAGTAGAAATCATATAATAATTACCACAAAAGGAGAATTTGGTCCTAACATCAGCCATAGGTAGAAAAACATAGCCAAGTGCCATACAAAGTGTACTTGTAACACGTTTGGTACTCATTTTTAGATGGACAAGAAGAGAGAAGTCATCACTGTTGTCCAACCATTGAATCAACCTTGGTGTTTAGATTGAATTTTTTTCTCTCCTCTCAAGCAACATTTTGCATCTCCATGTTACAGAGAAAATATTCCTATGGCTTGGGGTAGAACCAAAAAAGACAGAGTGACACCATAAATCAACTCAATTCCCAAATATGCTATATGAACATGAAATACCCACAATAAAAGGATAAGGCATTACCTCAATAGGATGTCTAAAGAATACCACCATTGAGCTCTCAATCCAATGCTCTTCACCTGCAACTTGTCCTCAACAACCAAGGCATATAAGGATATAAAATGTATATAAATTGTTAGCACATAATCTAGCATAGTCCATGAACATATTAAGCAAGTATACTCAATGAAAATATTAAAAAAATTTACAACATGAATTGGACAAAAAAAGATCATTTATATTAATATAATAAATAGAAGTACATAGTGACAACTTGTCGGAACTGAGAAACTAAGTTTCTCCACCTAGGCCTCCACCACTTCAATCCTCCATACAATGGCAAGCTCACAAGTTCAAGGAGTAATTGGGTTCCTCCTTAACAAGATAGGGAAGAGCTTGGGAGATGAATATAATATAGGTTCAATCTTACAAGGACAAAGGGATGTAGACTTAAGGCATGGGAATGGGGAAACATTTCTCCAGAGTTTACTTGCTCTCAAATTTCTCCTCTCTCAAATGCTTCACAATGGCTCAATATATAGCCCTCAAAGGAAGTGGAGGGTTGAATCAGAGCATTTTCCAGTATATGGAAGGCCAAGAATCATAATAATCATGACTTGGAAAGGAAAACTTTAAATATTTTTAATTTTGAGCATGAAACTCATTGTACGTGGGATGTAGTGGTGCAAGATGCGTATACACGTGATGTAGTACTATTGACCCACGTACATCAACACAAATATGGTTTTGGGGGTTTTAACTGAGAAAGATGGGTAGGATGAGTCTGTAGAGGGACAAGGTAGGCCATCAAGGCATGTTGCATACGGTGTGGAAAATCATGCTATAAGAAATCCCCCCTCCTATATAAGGTCAAAGTGGTGATCACGATGGATGAAATACATTATAAATCTCAGAACTGGAGTAGTGGGGACCCAACCAAAAGAACTAGAAACTCATTAGAACATTACATTATTAACTTTGTATACATGAATGCAAATCTGAAGTACATGGAAGTCTCATACAATAGGTGTTCATGGCCATTAATAGGCAATACATAATAGACATATATTAGAAGTGGTCATAGCCACTAGCAACACATAGTGGAATCCGATCTCCAAATCAACTGAATACATCTGGTATATACTGGAGTACAAACTACTCTACCATGAGAACTGAGGTCCCATAGGTACTATCACGATCAAGTATAGTATCATATAGGATTATTCCACTATAGTATGAGGTCTTATACACGAATCACCATTGGTGCATGTGCCATCACGTGAATACAAGAATTGAAGTTGAACATGATGAAACATCATCTTATTACTGGTCGTTAAGGTATACTGTTAACGGACACAAGACTACCCACCAATGATGAAAATGAGTGTCAAGGCACCGAGTACATTCAAAAAGTGTGAATAAAGGTGTTTAGGTTGAACACTTGTGGAATCCATCGATCAAGAGACATTGTTGTATTCCCAAATGTCCATGACACGAGAATCTGCCACTGATGACTCCAAGTCTCAAGGTACTGATCTGACTCTAGATCCCAATTCTAGAATAGATGATCTGAATTTGATGGAATGAGATCCATAGGAATGAGGAAATTAGGGAATCCCCTATCAACCATCATGAGGTATGTAGCTAGGATGAATGATTTGGAAGAACCCGTATGAATAGGATATACATGAATCAATAACTGTGTGCATCTCTCGTGTGTACTGGATGCAAGTACTACACAAAAGAGGCCCTATGAATAGAAGCCAATGATGAAAACTGATGACAAAAGAGAGGAAACCACCAATGAGGTCTAATGGAATCCAAGACATGGCACAAATCCCAATGTATGAATATATTTATTACTATCGAACACAAGGGAAACCACTCAGTCAATGACCAATTATAAGGTGTCATCCGTTGAGTTCAAGGTCACCTACCACTGATGAAAGTAGGCCTAGGGTTCTAGGTAGGAAAAAAGCTTCATGTGATTATGGAATGCACTTATAAAGGGATAGTCGACATGCAAAGTTAAGTAATATAAGGAGTGGTCGACTCAAGTTTACAGACTTCCTTTAAACAAGAGCATGAGGCATATGGATAAACTTCGACAGCATAGACTCAAGCCTAAACATTGACATGACTTTGTGACATAGGGGGCATCAACAAAGTTTCCATGGGGACTGGAATCTTAACCAATCAGAGGAGTAAAATCTAAGCAACAAGTTCAACTTCCTAGGGCCATACTAAACCCAAACCTTTGATGGATCGACTCAAAAATTTGTGCTATGTTCCAAGGCGGCACAACTGCTACCAATATAAGACAATATCATTTTCTTGTCTGTATTTTTATGTTTTTCACTTTTTTTTTGTCTTTTTCATATTATAGAAGCCTGGAAAAATAATAAAGTGTGATTATAGTACAAATGAGAGGAAATGAGTGTCGCAGGAAAGAATACTAGTTCCATGCAGTGGAACATACTTGTTCTCAATGCAAGGGAATGTGTGTAGGATAAGGAAACTTGGGGGGATGTTTACTCCTAGTTAAGGGAAAATCAAGTTGCAAAGGCTAAATGATAGGATCTGCTTAGATAGGATTTAGAAATGATTAGGAAATTCATCTTATAACAATAAAGTGGGAACCGACATTAGGCTAAAAAATGCAAGCAGGTTAATGATATGCAATTACAACTTGATATAAAAGGGAGTCCTTGTGGGTGATGGCCAAAATAAAATATGAGAAGAAACATGAGGTTTCCATGCATAGATATGGTGGGACTATAAGGGACTCCTAGACTTAGTGAGGAGCTACTGTATGGGCACCAAATGACAAGATGGATTCTAAATAGGGTACCCATGCTCAGGACAGCACTATTGTTTAAATAATGACACTTCTATAAGCAGTTGGAAAGTTCTATGTCGCTAAAAAGTGGTTTTGTACCTAGGGATTATGAATCGTGGCCACAGAGAATGCAAAAATGAAAGTGGAGTAAAATCCTATCTTATATGCTAGGGACGATATATACTTGTTGGAGGCATGAATCATGCTAAGAAATTGTAAGACCCGGAGAAACCACTTCAAAAATTTCCTCACACTATAATATTAGTCCACGAGGTTCATAAAATATAAAAAGTAGGGTGAAAAGCTATATAAAAGTGGGTAAAAATTTCTCTAAATAGTAAAAATATGCATTACAAGAATTTGAATGAAAAATGGTCCACCCAACCCTAATTCAAATTCCATGTCATCATGTATTATCCAATCAAAATGCTTAAAAATGTTCGGGTACATAGGGTACTACCAAAGGACCGAACACCAAGAGCAACCACTTCACACAAACATATCACAGATCAACACACCGATGTTTTGATATGGTTTAAACCCTATTGAGGGAAACACTCCACGACCCTGGCCAAATAGCTTCTACGGGACAATTTATTATGCAAAGAAAGAAAGTTACAAATGAGCTTCTCATAATCGATCAACTAAACAATGACCCTCCATGCTCTTTAAATATAGATCATGGACCAATCGGGTGTTAAGCCACGGATCAAGGTCAGGTTTGATCTAAGAGAAGTTGAGCTGTCGGATAACTCTATGTCGGGAACATATCGTGACCATCGAATTAAGTATTTACAAATGCATACTAATGCATACTAAAGAAACACACTATCGCTAACAGATATATTACACAAGTTGATCTTAACTAACTCCTAAGTGTCTAAATATCCTAACATCCCCCCTTAAGAACAACTTGGGATAGGATTGAAGGATTTACAAAAGTGACATTATTAGGATAAAGAAGGAGGCATCCAAGCCTATCCCCCCTTAATGACAAGTTCTTGAACTCCTAACATAGATCGAAGTTTAGAAAACTTTGCTTCTGTAAGAGACTTGGTGAAGATGTCTGCAACTTGATCATCTGTAGGGCAAAAAGCACTTCAAGAACACGATCATGAATAAGATTTCTGATGAAGTGCATATGTAGCTCAATGTGTTTGCTGTGTTGATGTAGAACTGGATCTTTGGCAAGCTTAATGGCACTTTGATTTTCGCACCAAAGTGGAGTAGGCTGCTGCTGCTCGAATCCAAACTCTGAAAGGATCTGTCAAAGACATAAAGCTTCCTGACTGGCATTAACTGCTACTTGATATTCTGCCTTTGCTGAAGAAATAGCAAGAGCTTGTTGTTTCTTACAAGCCCAAGTAATAGGTCCAGATCCCAGACTGAAAACATAACCTGCAGTAGACTTTCGATCATCAAGATCAGCGGCCCAATCTGAATCAGTGAAACCAACCAACAAAGGTTTCCCCCCTGTAGTGTAATGAATCCCAAACTGAACTGTACCTCGAATATATCGAAGTATTCTTTTAGCTGCTTTCCCCTGACTTTCATGAGGTGTCTGCATATAACGGGAAACACGACCAATGGCAAAGGAAAGGTCAGGACGGGAATGAGTCAAGTATAAGAGACTACCAATAAGTTGACGATATAAGGTGGCATCGACTTCCGGTGAAGTACAAGTGGCAGAAAGTTTGACTCCAGACTGGAAGGGAGAAGGGGTTGGTGTACAATCTTCCATGTGAAAGCGACGAAGAAGGTCACAAGCATACTTAGACTGAGAAAGAAAGATTACTTCTTTGGTTTGCAGGACTTCGAGACCAAGAAAATAATGCAAATGTCCTAAGTCTGACATTTCAAAATTTTGTTTAAGGTCAAAATGGCATCTAGAAAAACCAGTGTCAAGGAGAAAGTTATCCATTTTGGCATACCAAGCTCCAGGAGCTTGCTTAAGGCCATATAAGGATTTCTTAAGGCGGCAGACAAGGCTAGAGTTATTCTGAACATAGACAGGAGGTTGTTCCATGTAAATTTCTTCCTTCAAATCACCATGTAAGAAGGCAGACTTGACATCCATTTGATGGACTTCCCAGTTGTGTAAGGCTGCAAGGGAAAGAACAAGGCGGATGGAGTTAATTTTTGCGACGTGAGCAAAGGTTTCATTGTAGCCAATCCCTTCAACTTGGGAAAAACCTTTGGCAACTAACCTTGCCTTAAGTATTTCAACACTTCCATCTGATGCATACTTAGTTTTGTAGACCCATTTACATCTGACAAGTTTCTTCCTTTTGGAAGAGGTACAAGATCCCAAGTATCGTTTGCCATTAAGGAACGATATTCTTCATCCATGGCTGCATCCCAATCTAGATTCCCTAAAGCTTCTGCAAAATTTTCTGGATCATGATTCTCGGAAACTTGAGCCAAAAGAGAAGAGGCTTGCTGAAACTGAGAACGTGTTCAACGTTGATCTCTAGGATCACTGGCAAGATCACCAGCTGCTTCACATGTTGAATGGACCCATCGAGGAAGCACTTGTGCTGGTGCAACTGGAGGAACATGAGCAGGAGGAGGTGGATTTTCATCCTCACTGTCATCATCAAAAACTGGAGTTGGAAACCTGTTAAGGAAGTTGGAAGAAGAAGAAGAAGGCACAAACACCGAATCAGGCTCGCAGGCCAAAGATGGCACAATCACCAAGTTAGGCTCGCAGGCCAAGAGATTTTCATCAAATTTAACATCTCTTCTAATGATTATATCATGAGAATGTGGTTGAAGAAGTCTATAACCTTTTACATCTTCAGAATATCCAACAAATATGCACTTTTCACTTTTAGGCTGCAATGCTTTTCGTTTTTCATCCGGAATGTGAGCCCATGCTTCACTACCAAACACACGGAAGTGACTTACATCAGGTTTAGTTTTACTCCATGCTTCTTCCGGTGTTATACCTTGTAATGCTTTAGTGGGGGTGCGATTAACTATGTAATTTGCACAATTTATGGCTTCAGCCCAAAATTGAAGACTTAGTCCCTTAGATTTGATCATACAATTAGCCATTTCTTTTAAGGTGTGGTTCTTCTGCTCAGCTACACCATTTTGTTGTGGTGTATATGGAACAGTGTGCTGTTGTTGGATGCCTTGTTTAGTGCAGAAAGTAGTGAACTTTTTGTTAACATATTCTCCTCCATTGTCAGATCTTAACTTAATAATTTGATGACCAAATTGTTTTTCAACAAGGGCCTTGTAGGCCAAGAACATGTTAAATACTTTGCTCTTAAGTTTTAGGAAATAAACCCAAGTGCGTTTGGTGTAATCATCAATGAAAGTTAAGAAATATTTGAAACTAGAAAAGGAAGCAGATGGAAGAGGACCACACAAGTCACTATGCACAAGCTCCACGGGAACCGAGGCGTGCCAAGAGGCACGTTTGTCAAAACTGTCCCAATGATGTTTTTCGAGTACACAACCGGAACAAACACCATCCCTGCAAGATACCATCGGAAGACCTGTCACCATATTGTCATTACATAGTTGTTGCAATGAGCGATAATTTAAGTGACCAAATCGTTCATGCCAAAGTTTGCTCAAGTTATCACTATGAGCAACAAAAACTGAAGGGAAAGGTGATGACCCAAAGTTGTTAAACTTGTACAACTTGGTAATATCATCAACAATTCCGGTAGCTAGGACCTGTTGAGGATCTTTAAAATCCTTGATTACAACTTGGTGAGGTGTAAAGGTCACAGTTTTACCTTCACCAAAATGAGTGATCTGATAGACTAATAACAAATTGCAGGAAATTCTTGGAACACATAGTACATCACTAAAATGACCATTATCTAGTGGAACTGTTCCAGCTCCTACAACACTTAGAGATCTATCATCACCAACAAATATTTGTTTGGTGTTACATTCATGCATAGTAGAAAAGATGGCTTGATCCTTAGCCATATGATAAGATGGTCCATAATCAATGAGCCATTCATTTGAAGTAGAAGAAGAAGATGCATTATAAGAATAACCAGAAGCACAAAGTGCATGTCCATGAGAGGCAGATTCTGAAGGCGAATCTAGGCTGATGTGGTGCTTCTTCATTGCTACTTCCAAGGCTACCATCTTCTTGAAACACTTAGATTCATCATGATTATCTTTCCCGCAATAGTTGCAATGACGCTCAGTCTTCTTGCCTTTTGGCTTGGATCCTTTGTCATTTTTTAAAGAAGGAGCTGACTGAGAGGGTTTTGGCCCCTTGTTTGACTTATTATTGCGAAAATTTTGTTTCTTGGGAGGCTTGGACTTTTCTTTCTATTGGGACAATAAGGCTTTCCCAGATGTATTTGCATTGTTGATTCATTTCAAGATGAATGAGTTTATCTTTCTCTCGAATCAAGGAATCACAAAAGGATTCAAGACTAGGCTCTTGATAGCTAGCTGCATTAAAGGATTCTTTCATGGAGTAAAATGTAGATACAAAAACATAATATGCAAGTCCAAGTTTGGAAAGAATATGATAAATGCATTGTTTGTCTTTCCTCTTAATCTTACAGTCTGCACATAAGAGTTTAAGAATTTTGTACTTAGATAAATAATCTTCAATGCATGAAAAGTCACTTGGATTTAAAGAAATCAACTCATTTTCAAGTTGGTGACCTTGAATTTCATTGTGTTTACCAAACACAGATTCCAACTTGTCCCAAGCAGCATCAGGTTCATCAATTCCAGATATGTGGAATCGCAAATCAGTAGAGATTGACATCCCAATCAATACACGAGCTTCGTCACATCTATTTTCCCATTTTATTTTCTTATCATCATCAGTGGGTTCTGTTTCTTTCCCTGAAGTAATTCTTAAAAGTCCCTTACTTCATAGAAAATCCTCCATACGAGATTTCCATGAGAAATAGTTGGAACTGTTAAGTAGAATATCACAAGGGGTGGCCATATTTGTAAATTAATGGCTGTAAAAGTAGAAACCAATAGTCTGGATGTGAAGAGCTAGAAAAAATAGCCGGTTTAAAAAAAAAACGGCACTGAAAACTGACTATGTATGATGAAGTTATGTTTGAACAAAAAAATTGTTGAAGATGTCCCCAATAGTGACGTGGCAGCTAGAGAATGTCCAGTAAAAAAAAGACCCCCCCTCTTCCCAAGATGAACCTTTTGACAATCACTTTACAAGAAAGTTGCTTCAAGTGAACCACTTTTGTAAAATAAGTGATTTCACTTTTACAATGATATTACTTTTAAATAGTGCAACAATAAAAAAGAACTTAAGTGACTCACTTGTATTTTTATTTTTTATTATTTAAGTGAGATGCACTTTTACAATAAAGTAACTTGAAAATAGAAATTGCATGCACTTTTTCTTTTAAAGCTAACTTCCTAAGACTTGAACTCAAGACCTAATAAGGAATAAAGCAACTTCGAACCAAGTGAGCTAAATTAAAAGGTATGTAAAAAATGGGAATGAGGAAGGTTTTTTTTTTTTACTCTTCTTGCTCAGTTTGTGTGCTTGCACTTTTTCCCACAAAACACACCACAAATTGAAACAAAAAAAACTTTTCCACTTTTCTGGAGTTAGATCTCGTTAGCTTTCCCAGAAAGTCTATGTTTTCTCTCTGTTTCTGATTTGCCGAGATCGCGCAAGGTGCACGGTAAAGAGCATACGCAGCCAAGAAAAACCCTTTCCCTTTTTGTTTCCGATTTGCCAAGATCGCTCAAGGTGCACGACAAAGAGCATACGCATATGGGAAATCAACAATCCGAACCCAAAAAAAAATCTAATAGTAAAAAATGATAAAATATGAGATGTTTTTTCTTTTCAAAACAGAAAATAAAAAAATGCGTCACTGTAACATTATACCTTCAGATCTGATGAAATACATGTTTCTGGAGCAACCGGGAACCGTTTTTTATCAAACGAAAACTATTTTTCAATAGAAACGATGCTCTGGATGCAATGGAACACCTCCCACAACCCATAAATGCACAAAAATACCAGAACTAGAAACCCTTTCGAGTTTCGACAACAACAGTTCAAGATCTAGATCATAACCGGAAGTGGCTCTTTGCATAATAAATTGTCCCGTAGAAGCTATTTGGCCGGGGCCGTGGAGTGTTTCCCTCAAGAGGGTTTAAACCACGTCAAAACATCGGTGTGTTGATCTGTGATATGTTTGTGTGAAGTGGTTGCTCTTGGTTTTCAGTCCTTTGGTAGTACCCTGTGTACCCGAACATGGTATCAAAGCTAGAGGTCACGAGTTCGATACACACTCGGATCGCCCTAAGGGGGAGATTGTTGCACGAAATTGCAAGTAGTCAATGCTTCCCGGTGTATCGTGACAAGGGACTAATCGCCTCTCGTGGATGCTTGAAATCTGGCAGTGGTGAGTTTACCAATCACCTGCGGGTTTTGGTGTAATGGCAGCCGTACTAACCAACTTTTAAAAAATTCAAAAGAGGTGCATATAAAAAATTGGAGGAAAAAAACAAAAACTACTTTTTTGGATCGTATTTTCAACTCATCGCTTTGTAGATTTACTCAAATTTCAAGCGGGAGCACTTGTTGGATGTGGAATAAAATTGTGCATTCAATAAATACCCAACTTGCATACTTTTAACATCATCTACATCACGTAAAATTGAAAGTACCTGAAAAAAAGTTTTTCTCTCATTAGAAACACGCTTTTTTGACGTATTTTTAATTTTTCATGATGTGGATGTTGTCAAAAGTATGCAAGTTGGGTACTCACTGGATGAAAAATTTAATTCTGCATCCAACGAGTGCTCCTGCTTAAAATTTGGGAAAACCTACAAGAAGATAAGTTGAAAATACGATCCAAAAAAGTAGTTTTTATACTCTCTCTCTCTACTATTATTTTATTATTTTCCTTAGGATTTCCTTGGGAGGACCATTTTCATCCAAATTTCCTCTAATGAACTTTTACCATGTCATTTTCATTCTTTACCACAATAGTGTTGTGGAGCTCATTTCACCCTCCAAATTCAATCAACGATTCTGGGAGCTATAGAGTTTGAAATTGCGAGCCATCTAGACCATGTAAATCTACTCATCCTGCTCTTCATTTTCAATGGATTAATTTTTTAATTTGATGGTCAAATTTTTAATTTTCTAGAAGGAAAATTGGGAGGAATGGTGTACACGGGATACAGTTCATTGGGTCACGTACAAGGGCTTATGTTCGTGGGAAAAGTGAAGCCTGCTAGCATACATGCGCAACTGTCAAAACTGTGACCCACGCACATCGTCGTGACTTGTGTTTTTTATGGATTTTGACTCAAAATTCACTATCTCTCTTGTAGGATGGTGATTGAATGGAGAGAAAGGGAGCGTGATGTAATAGATAACCAAGTCCAAGGATATCTTTTTTCACAACAATCTATCCAAAGATGTGGGATATACAAGTTTTTGAACATTGGTAGCATGAGGGAAAAACCTAGGTTGCTCCAAATGATAATTAACTACTGGGATCTAGATACAGAGGCCTTCGACCTTGATGGGAAGCCTCCAAAAATTGAGGTTGATGACATTTATTTCATTACTAGATTCTCTCGCTGAGGTGAGATGGTCAACCTTAGGGCTTGTGGAGCCAGTAGTGAGATGACTATTGAGGAGTACATTGTTTCCTATTGTATTCCTAACACACAAAAGGTGGGAAGCCAAGTCCCAATAAAGGCTATCCAGAGTCTAATCATGAATATCATCATATTAGTCCTTTCTCGGATATCAAGTTCATATACACTTCATCAGGCTTCGATACGCCTTATGTTTTATGCAGTAGAGTGTATGAGACCCACTGTATATGATTCGTGTACATCCCTATTGGAAAACTCGAAAATCCAATTAATCGAATGCAAACTTGGGAGAGCAAAGAACTTTGGATTTTCCAGTATATTGTGCAGTTTTTTCTTTGAGAGGGTTCAAGGCCTTAGTCTAACGATAGAAGTCCCTCCTCACGGTCTACGAGATCTATCCCATACACGTTGGACTGATATTATGAGGCAATTAGGAGGTTGTAGAGTGCCCTCTCCATATGAGGATGAATTTTTCCACTAGTGGCGATGACAGGTGATTTCCATCAATGAATATCCCTATGAGGGTATTGAAGTTCATGGGGGTAGAGACATGTCATTACCACCAGGGTCCACCTTTGGGGATATTGGTAAGGAACATTTTGTTTTTTAAATATTTCATTTTTTTGGATTTTTTGGTTTAATAAAAGCAGAAAATATTTTTGGGTGGCATCATATATTAACATTAACATGTTTTCCACAAACATAGGTCCACGACGACTAGAGGGATACCCACAAAATCAACATAGAGGCCGAGGAGAGGAGCTAGCTAGCGGAGATGCCAAGCGGACTTTGAAGAATGTACATGGAAACCTAGCCTGATTGACCCATATGATTTCGATGGTACATATTGAGGATCTACTGAAGGCCATGTAGAGGCATGTAGTAGGGGTACCTCATGCGTGGGTGAGGCTCTTTTGGCATCTAACCAATGCCATAGTATGTTATCATGAGACATATCCATGACCTCAGTATTAGATGCCATGGTTATGTTATGTATCATCCAAGTGTATTTTGAGGTATAAAAGCCCAATTTTGTACTATGATACCACATTTTGAACTCTTATGGAAATGGGAAAAAATTATGGCTACCAGTTTTATTATTATTTGTGTATGAATGAATGTTACTTTTGCTTAGCTATGAGACAAATTCCAATCTAATACATAATTTGCATATGCATCAGATACTTGATTAGAACTTCTAGGTATGTGATGAAATCAAAATGTTGTTCCAAAAGTCTTACCCGTAAGAATCGTTTTAGTAATGTAGGATCTCTAACACAATACCGGCTGCTCAATTGTGAAACGACCAACTATGAATATAGGCAAACTTCTAAGGAGTGAATACCATTAAAAATGGAATCACGTAATAGATCAATGATGACACTATACTCAACCACATTATTCGATGATGGCTCTAAACATACGCCTCCTGAAGACATAATGTTAACACCTAAAATTCGCACACATGTGACATTTTGGTGATTCTTCTAGTAAGGCGTCATCAACATAAAGGATGCATCTCAGCACAAGAATCCTTAATAGATCTAAAATACAACATGAGTCTAGAAGTGCCAAAAATCCATCAAAAGAAAGGATAGCGCGGGTAATACACTATTAATGCATGATATAGTGTAGATTACTTGAACAATGCTCACTCTACACCTGTGCGTGTTTTTCTTCGATAACCACACTATTGTCAAAACAACAGGACCACTAACTCCCAAAGACAGATTGAAGGCTCAATTCTCTCCAAGGATCTGAATTAGGCTCCTCACACACTTGGTGGCATTAATTAGCCCCCCTTGTGTACCTTGGAACTAGTTCATTGAGAAGATGAGTTCACATTTGGATCTAGTTGTTTGTTGGCCACCTCTTGGCCTATAAAAGGAATCCATTGACAGGAATTTGGTAGATAGAAATCAAGAGAAAGGCTATGTTGTTGGATTTGAGTTGGAGCTTCCTCATAGCCCACCATTTCATTGTGAGTGTTCCCAAGCTCCCTTTCCACCTTCCTTCAAGGGGTAAGAGGTTCTCGCCATTTTTCTATGATCTATTTAGCATTTAGTTTGGACAAGAAGGGCCTCCCTAAGGGATATTGGTGGCTTCCCTTGAGTCCCACACCTCCTAGGTGTTGTAAAACTATACCATTGGGAAATACAAAAGTGGTATAGCATATCTTGGATTGTTATTCGATTTTTCATTCTCCCCCCATCTCTTTTATTTTGTATTTTTCCATATTTCTTTGATTACATGTGAACTATACTAACAATCTCTTGTAGGATCACTTGGAGAAATACCAACCACACCCAACACAGGGGATCCAAGGACTAAGGCCTTATTGTAACCTATAAGTCTTAGCACCTTACCAAGTGGAAGAGTTCACTTGTGCAATTTTTTCCACAATAGTTCTAATGGCAACCATACTTATTTTTATTCATTTCTCATTAAACTAGGTTGTTTTGTGATAAGTAATTAATTCTGGGTATTTGTCACATGCAGGATATCATGTATTCCACGTCTTGCTTTCAGAATTTGGCCCCAATCTGTTCCCAATATATTTTTACATAGTAGCACGGATCCCGTCCTCTTGGTTGTGCTACCAGCGCGGAGATGACTCTAGCAGTCGCACGATTAGTGCAGGTAATCAATTCAAGACCCACGCTACCCCATTAAGGCAATCCACGCAGTTCGTTAATGTACCACCCGCGTTGTTCAGTGCACCTATTTTTAATTTACCCGCACAATCTGCACAAAAAGTATGATTTAGTTGTGCTATGTTTGTTTATTGCTTTTTATCTGCATAGTTTAATTTGGCAGTCCAAACACTGCTTACTAGTGAACTTAAATTAAGGCTAATTCGCATAATTACTTAAAATTCGAGTAATTAGTTCACCTAGACAATGATTAGGAAGTAAAGAGTTCATATCTATTGAAACTTACTTAGGCAAACAAATTTGAGGCTTTCAACGAGCCCCATTATTGTCACTATTATTAAAGACCATTTCTTGTTTATGCACAATTGACATGTTTTAAGTATCAATGCTAGTGTAGAATACACTTTTTGCACACAAGCAATGACCTAAAGACTCTTGTCTCTTGAAGTATGCTCTTCACCTCGCAGTTCATGTGAGCTTGGTGAATCAGAAAAGGGTGAGAAGTCTGAAATACCTTCATTGCACACTTGTCTATTAGTTAGCATTCTTGATTTTGCAAAGCACCATGAGCATCTCTTAGAGAGAAAAGTATGTTGTTGGGTGTATTTATTGTCTTAAGGAATCACCAAATATTAAATTACTGACCAAGGTTGGTAATATTAGATTTGTGTCATAGTATATGTTGAGGTAGAATGGGACCTAAGGCTTCGGCTCGATAGACCTTAGAAATGTTTAATAATGAAAAGATCGAAATATCTTTCAAAATGAAAAACCGAGCCAAACTTCAAAAATACAACTACTGAACTGATTAAACTTAACTAAACCAATAGATCAGAATAGTATCAATCTATACTACTTTGTTCTATGAACGATAACTGAAAAGATAAAAACAACAAATATTATTCTGGGAACAAGACTTGATCAAAAGCAGAACTACTTTTATGAAATTGGAAACAACTGACTAATGATTCAAACTCTAGACTAGGAATTAGAAAACAACTATAAATGAGTTTAGAAACCTATCTATGAAATGATTTAATTGACAACTAACTATGGAAACAGGAAACTATATTGACTTAAAGCAAAACTACAAACTACTTATAAATTCAATAGTTAAACTATTCACAACAAACACTCATAACTAAACTAAACTGCCTAATTCCATTCTCCTTGGGGATTCTGAGGAAATGTATCAAATGTAATAGGAATGGGAGAGAATGTATCAAAATGACTTTCAAATGTGACAAGGAAACAAAATGGAAGCAAATCTAATTTAATTTCTACAAAGAGATGCAAACTAAAGACTATCCAATTACAACTAACTTTAAGCATCGTAATCTATTCTCTAGCCATAAGCAAATGACATGGAACAAATGTAATATAGAAGCAAGTAGAAAACTTAATAAAGATATTTACTTGAAAATGAATTTGATTTAGAAGCAAGTAGAAAACTTGATAAATATATCTTATTTCTGAATTAGATCCTATTCTATGAACATCTTCACTAATTATGGGAATGAGAGAAGCAATTCCTATGCTTGAACTAAGAAACTATCAAAACTAATATACTTTGGAGAATGAAATTACTAAGTTTAGTCCTAAATCAATCTTACCATGAATGAAGTAAACTAAATTAGGAATGAAACTGATAAATTCTAGAACAATAAAATATTAATAAATCAGATATAAGAGAAACATAATCTAAAAATCAAACTAAAGGAAAGTTAAGAAAATCGAACAAGAACTAAAAATGGATATGAAACTTAATTGAAACTCTATGTAGTGCAGAACGAGGTCCTAATTACATATATGAATGATAATCAATTACAAGAAATATTACAATTCAAAAACCTAAGAAACTGGATTCTAAACAAGCATAAAAAACAATGCAAAAAATATTAAAGGCCATATGACAATCCAGATGACAGTCTGAAAGACAGTCCGAATGATAGTCCGGATGGAAGAAAACTATAGAAACTAAAGAGAAAGCAGATTAAATGATCTTAACGCTAGCTGGTTGATGCATATGAACCTACAGTGCAAGGAAAGCAATAAATAGACTGTTTAAGAGTTGAAGTAACAAAAATTCATCTATACTAATCATTATCTAAGGAAACGAACTATATCTATTGCATGATAAAACAAGGATGAAATGTAAATGGAACTAATCTATAGCTATAGGAAGAAATTAGCAGAACTAATTCTAACTATGAACTAAAGTCTTAAAAATTAACTAGTTAACTCTATCTAATTGCACTTTGAAAAGACTGAAAGCAAACTAAGAAGGCTTAGGCATGACTAGTCACTTTAACTTCTAAGAATATAAATTAAATCAGCTGCAAAATATGAGTTACAGGAAATGAAATAGCGTCTACAGGAAACCAGATTAAATACATATACTGAAAAAAAAAAAAAACTATCTACTGTAGAAAAGAAATATAGAATATACACAAAACCTATGGTTGTTGAGGGGACCTTCTCAACAATCAAGGATTGAATCTTAGCTCAAATTATTCACCAACAACATAAAATCAATAGCTAAAATCGGGAACTTCCATTAACTGAGAAAAATATTACACAGTGTCTCTATAAAAATTACGCCTATCGTCTATGTGTGATACGATGCTGCGTTTCTCCATAGGAGACGTCTTTATATAATATTTTACAATAACAGAGGAGGTCGACCTCTCTAAAAATAAAGATTTTTAATGGCCGCAAAACGACTACAGGATGGTTTACGACAACGCATAGGTCATCTGCCTAATTTCACGGGCGTTGGTTTACTTCATGCGGGCAGCTGTGCGTTGGTTCCTGTCAATGTGGGCAGATGATGCGTTGTCAAGCCAGGAGGAAAGGAGGATGGATATTCTAGAATGTAGGCTCACAAACCATGAGGGACATGTCCCCAACAGAACCTACATCACCATTTTTGTATTTAATGCCCCGAAATATCTCAACCAACCATTTCGCGGGTGTGAATGGAGGGCTGAACAACGGTTCGAATGTGACTTGGAGTCTTTGGCGTGAACGCACGGCTGAATGAAGGTCCGAATGACAACCACAACCTGTAGATAAAAAAATAAATGCCAAGCACGTCTAGAAATGTGAGACAATTGTCAATAAACCATAAAAATGATGATATTCAACCAAGATTCATGTGATATGCAAATACGTTCATACTTGAGTCTGATTGATGGCTTGAATGAAAAGGAGAATGACTTATCATATCAACATAGTGAAAATATGCCAATCAGAGCATGTTTACTGATAAAAAATGGTGACAAAATGGACACCAACATTCCCCCAAACCAGAGATATGCCAGGTCCCACTGAGCAAGCAGAGAAGAAATTAGGAAGAAGTCTAAGCTGCGGTAGCAGCTGCCTTTAGCTTGGAAGAGGAAGTGGATTTATCCCTGAGCATCTTGAACTGATCCTTCAAAGCATCATGCTTCAACTGGAGTGAAATGTTGGAAACTATTTTGGCATCGTTTAAATCTTCAATGCTCTTTACTTGTAAGCGTAATTCTTTGTTTTCTTCACGAAGCCCAGAGATAATCTTGACATACTTCTCATTATGGATTTTTAACTGTGCTATGTCTTGGGTTAATCTTTCCACAGTCTGATGGAGTGGAGTAGATGCTTTTGCAAAAGACTCAGGATCTTTTTGAGGGCTTGATCCCTTTAGAAATGGTTCAGGATCAGTAGTTGTAATGTGTTCCTTAGGAACCTTATCTTCAATGTGTGTAGGGGCAGGCTCCAAGACAGGATCTTCAAGCAAATGAGAAGATATATTGGCTAACGTAAGAAGGGGTGATTCAAGGACAGGGTTGTCCGTCTGGTCATCAAGACTGTCTGAATGCATTGGATGAATGATGGACTGATCGATAGATTGGACAACGGTCTAATCGACAAACTGGCCACGATTGGCCTTTCTTGACTTTGTGGGTATTGGTGAAAAGAATGGGGGTTTCGTGGTTGTGTCCTCATGGACAGGCTCAAGAGAGGATGAGTGAACAAGGTGCATTTCTCCTGAGGCACCCTCACTAAATCGTACAAACTTGGTATCCCTTTTTGTTTGGGCAGGGGTTTGAATGGGCTCATCTGCACGGTTTTGAAATCGGTGACGCTTGTGAGAGGCAGAGGATTTAACAAGGGGCTTCTTGACCAGATGGGGTTTACTGTTTCAAACACAAAGCTATCCCACGTTTTCCCCTTTTCTTTCAACTGGTGGTTAATCAGGATTTTTATGAGACAGTGATGGTATAAACTGCCAGCAGGGTTAACTACATTCTTCCTAACCTTGCTAGACATATTTTCTAGGCTCTTTAGAAAATCAAATGGGAAATTTAGGGCCTGATTATTAACGAAATGTGCTAATAAATGGAAGTGGCAGGCTTTGAAAATGGTGAACTTACCTTCACAGGTGATCAATCAGATGATGACAGTCAAGGGCTCAAGATATTCAGGCTTAACCCACCCTCGGTGGAACCCTTTTGTGCCTACAACATGTTGGTATTCGGCTTTGAGAGCAAATTCATGAGCTTTTTGCGGAAGGAAAAGGTGTTTGTGCCAACAGGCACCCTCCTTGCAAAGTTTCGTGGCTAACGCAATAGACTCCTCTGTTACAAGAAAGGTGAGATATCCAACCTTAGCTGTTTTGCCTTCGAATCCTTTGGAAAATAGAAGTCAAATCTTGTCATCATGGCCATCGAGAAGATGAAGGAACAGACTCCAGCCCACTCGAAGAAACACTACATGGAACGCCTTGAATTCAGGAATGTGGAGCAAGTCCTGGTAACTTCCAGGCTCATAACAGATCGACATTGCTAAGCAGAGGTCGAGGGATGCAAATGGATATAGGGGGTGCAAGAAATTGCAAGAGACACAGCTTGATAGACTCTAGAAAGATGAGGGAAAGCAAAATGAAGCAGAATTCACGCAGGGGTTGGTTTAAATCGTGATCCGTTTGAATGGTTAAATGATCGTGAGTAGAGATTTAACACGCTCGAACGATCATGCTATCATGCAAAAATATTGGATCGTGTGCCATCATGAAAATGCGTGCATAGGTGAATTCGTATGGCTATGATATAGTCAACCATGTCCAAAGTAAACTTTGGACATGTTGAATGTAATGTTCATCATGAGATATTAATCATAAGTAGCATAAAAGTACATGATGACTTTTAATTAATAAAATGACAAATCGTATGCATAGAACTTAATGAAAAATTAAAACCATATGATAGCCATAAAAATGATTCTGAAAATCGCAATAATGCATGATTAACCAATTCATTTGATGAAGTTGAAATGAACAAAGGAATGAGGTCGAATGTAAAGATGATATTTGATTGATCCCTGGTATGGTTAGTCACTTAGATCTTACCAGCAAAATTCAAAAATTAGATCCCTAACACACTTAATCATGCTGTTATAGAGTATGGTTTCATTTGGTACTTCATTTGGTACTTCATTCAGCACTTCATTCGGATCGTCATTTGACCCTTCATTCGATCCTTCATATGGACATTTTGTACAAAAATGTGCTTTGCTGGATCTGAGTGCTATTGATTATGCAGAGAATTTTTCTGGGGCAGTTAGCACACAAAAGGATGATGTAAGCCTGCTTTTCTGAAACTTTAGTTGCGCTCCTCTTTATTTATCATGGATCAGAACAATCTTCTGCTACTTGCATTATTCCTGAAAACACTTATCATTATGTTAGAAATAAATGAGATTTTTTTATAAATAGTCAGAAAGTAAAAACAGTTCTGAACCTCCCCCAAACCAAAAATATGGTGTGTCCTCAAGCCATCAAAGAAAAACTGATTAATATTCAAATATTTTCAATTATGAATTTAACCAATAGCTTGGAAATGCTGTTATTATTTTTTTGTAAGAAAAAAAAAAGAAATACTAACTAATAAATGGAAATGATTCAGATATGTACATTCATAAAAAAAACCAGTGCTTAGGAAAACCATATGAATAATGATAGTGCAATTGATACAAAAAAATGCCATAGGAAAACCAGTCATCCATGACTCATTTTAAAGATCTCTTGTCATCCAAAGAATATAGATAAAGTTTACCCTAGAGTTTGTGAGATTTCTATAGTTATGGGTCCCTTTTCTAGGATAATCATATCATAGGTATTGTTTGAATTAGATGACAGGGTCCAAGTCCAACTTATAGCCATTCTCTAATGACAGTATAAATAATTGGCCTAAACATGCATTCGTATACTCGGGTTTATTTAGATGAGCCATGTGCATAGCGATGTGTTAATCAAACCTCTTTTACCTGATATTTCCTCGCTTCCAGCAGGCCTGTTCAGTACCCCGACAGGTTTATCTTGGTACCATGCAAGCATAGCCCCGCTACCAGCGAGCTTGTTCAGTACCTCGATGGGTTTACTTGCACTTACCGAGCTTCCTTGTTTAAGATTTTACTTAGCATGGACCCGCTTCCAACGAGCATGTTCAGTACCCCAGCAGGTTTGTATCGTATAATGATTTTTTGTATGAGGAATTCGGTTGGCACTAGAGTGTGCTAAGCTTGTTAAACACATAATTCAATTTTTTAGAGTGAACCTTATGAGTAACTTAATTTATAATAACCTGGATTATAGATCATGTCAAAAGATAATAACCTAAAGTTGTTCTTTGACCTCTCAGTCTATCTTCTTCATAAAAGATCAGTAATGTTCCCCATAAGTAGAAAACATCACTCACTCTTTGGCTACCTTTTTAAAGAAATCCTTAAGAGACAAGTTTTGACAATGATTCCAGGATGAACTAGTAATCCATAGGTGTAAGATTGAACTTTAAAAATCATGATGATTAAAGTAGGTCTTAAGCAACTATTCTAATGATAAATCAGAAATGTGCATGTGTGAATCAAATACCATATACAGAATGATAGAAGAAAGTGGTTAGAAACGATATAAAGAACACTTTAACTTTTCACTATAAATTTTCAATTTTCAATAATAATCGAAAGAGAAGGAGTTAGGATGCATTATGAGTTTTTTTTTTTTAGAGCACTTTCGTTTTCAGATAATATGGCATGAGTCGATTATAGAGACAAGGTTCTTGTAATCAAACTGCAAAACCACTTGTTAGATGATTCAAATTTATTTGAAACAAAAACATATGTACAAGGAATAGTCATATGAAATTTTATTAAGATTGGGAAAAGGGAAAAAAAAAGTCTTCCTGTTTTAATTGACAATATTCCATAAGCTGGTCATAAGAGTGAATTTCTTGTATAGATGCAATCAATTGTTAGAAATTACTCTCATTTATTTAAATATATATATATATATATATACATACAAATGAAGATAACCCAAAACAATTCAAGAACCAGGAGAAGGAGGAATGACTTCCTCTTCTACCAGCTCCATCTCCTTCTGTTGTAAGGCATTCTGCACAAAATCTTGTTTATATATCGGTTGATGATAAAGTCTAAGTCTATGTCCATTTACAACAAAAGAAATTTGTGAATCATAAATTGTCTTAATATTAACAGATCCATTATCAAAAGCTGTAACAATTTCATATGGACCAATCCAACGAGTAGTTAATTTACCTTTAAAGTTTTTGTATATTGAATAAAAAATTAATGCCCAGTCTCCAATTTTGAATTGTTTTTGTTTAATGTATTTATCATGCCATTTTTTGTGTTGGGTTTGTATTAAAATTGTGTGTTGAATAGCATCTTGTCTAATCTCGTCTAATTCATTTATCTGCAGGATTCGTTGTCTCTGTGCTTCTTCTAGATCCATCCCTAATTGTGCAGCCATACGAAAGGTTTTGACTTGAATTTAAATGGGTAGAAGAACTTGTTTACTGTAAACATGTTCATAAGGTGTGTGGCTAGTGGTATTCCTCCAAGTTATTCTATAAGCCCACAAGGCTTCTGGAATCCTATCTTCCCAGTCTTTGTGGTGTAACTGGATAGTCTTAGTCAGGATGGCTTTTAATACTTTTTTGGTAGACTCTACCTAACCATTGGCTTGTGGGTGATATGGTGAATATTTACAATGTCTAATACCATATTTGTCAGTAAGCTTTTTCATCAACTTGGAGGTGAACTGAGATCCTTGATCGATCACAATTTCCCTAGGTACACTAAATCGGGTAAATATTTCTTCATATATAAATTCTACCACATATTTTTCCATGGATCGGAATAAGTCTTTAGCTTCTACCCACTTGGTGACATAGTCTGTGAAGAATAGGATGTACTTCTTTTTGAAAGACATAGGGGAAATTGGCCCAATGAAATCTAGAGCCCATTTTTCAAAAGGCTAAATCATAACCTGGGGTTGTAAGGGAATCTCATCGGATGGCGTAGGTCTACCCATTCTTTGGAAACTGTCACATCCCTTGACATATTTGGCAGCATCCTTAAAAATGCTTGGCCAATAATACCCAGAGTGCAACACTTTGTATGACGTTCTCTTATTAGAAAAATGCCCACCACAAGGTCCACCATGACATGCATGAAGGATCTTGTTAGGAACCTATGTCAACCCTTCTATTTACTTTGTTAGTATATTGTTGTTGGACGCATATGTTTTGTAAGTCATCCCGTAGTATTTGTTGATCCATAGTTTGTATTATTGTTGTTGGACCATATGCTTTGTAAGTCATCCCGTAGTAATTGTTGATCCATATTTTGTATTGGCCCATGGTTTGTATTGACACATGGTATTGACCCATGGTATTGGCACTTAGACTTAGTATATAAGTTTGTGTTGAGACCAATGAAGGCACCATGAAGTTATTTGTATTGAGCTTGCTCAAACAAGGTTTCCCCCTCGAAGTGGCTTGCGATCAATATAAAAGTAATTTTGAGTTATGTTATTTCTGCTATTTCATGTTTTTTCATTAATTAATTATTACAGGTTCTTCACATCTGGTATCAGAGCACTTTCTTGGGCTCGCTGGGTGAAATTTCTGCCAAATTTGTTTTTTCGCATCTGTCGTAGCTTTGGATATGGGAATAATCCCTATTCGCTTAACTATGGGAAGTACTTGGGCATAAGCCCTAAAACTCATTGTGAGGAGTACCACAGGAACCCCGAAGCAGCTAGCCCATTAAGAGGACCTGCCAGCGAAAAGGGCAACGACCCCTACCTGATTGACTATTTCCCACCCGTGAGGTAAACCAAGAGCTTCCGTTTGTGGCAAAGCAGTTATCAGTTTTACCTGAGCTGTGGAGTGAGGGGTACCACCCCAATACGCAAGCCGTCAGATAGGATTGGTGGCCGCATGAATCCCCTGAACTGATAGGAAGTCGCACATACCCAGGGTCCATATCTATTTTCAGTTGAAGTGTTGTCGATCACATCCACGCCGTTTCAGATCCATTATGAGCCGTTTCAAATCCATTCCGAGCCATTTCAGATCAAGCCATTTCAGATCCATTCTGACAGTCATTCCAGATCCAGCCGTTTCAGATCTATTCTGAAAGTCGTTTCAAATCCAGCCATTTTTTATCCATTTGGTGTCGTTTCAGATCCATATGTTGTTGATCCCTTCCATGCCGTTGCATATCTATCTGTTTCCGATCCCTTCTGCGCCATTGCAGATCCATTCCTGAAAAAAAATAATAATAATAAAAATAAAAAATTCCATTTTTTCGCCATATCTCCCTTGTTTTAACTCCATTTCCCTTGAAACTTCCCGGATACCCCTGCAATCCCATTCTGCATATTTCATTCCTTAAGACCCTATCCCAAATTCTACTTCCCAAAGCCAGAAATATCACATTTGTCTATTTTTAGGGTTTTCCATAACTTCTTCGATTTTCATCCACTCACCTCCAAATTTTTCCACCGTGTTCATTCCCTATTTCTACTTCTTTGTCCCTCTTTGACAAATTTTCTCATTCTTTCACCCCGCTTCTGAAATCCCCATTTTTTGCTTCCATGTCCATCAGAAAGTGTCCAAAACCTAGTCAAACCCCAATTAACCATCCAAGTTTTTCCCAAATCCAAATTTCCCTTTACTAAATAATCTTTTGTTTGTGTTTATCTATCCATTCCCCCCCCCAAAAAAAAAAACAAAAAAATCCTAGTTATGGTTGTCCCCCGCGCAGGAGCAAAAACCATGGAGGAGGCACTTGCAGCCATCCAAACCAAACTCCAAGATCTGGATGAAAAATTTCTCAGCCCCCATCTTCAGCATTCAACCATGAACAATAACCAACAGCAAGAATCTTCTACAGCCAATGGGTTCTCTTCTTCTAGCACTTTCCATGGTTCGAAGCTTGAATTTCCTCGCTTCAATGTTACTGATCCGACTGGATGGATCTATCGTGCAGAACAGTATTTCAGTCTGCATAATACTTTTGATGTCCAAAAAGTTCCACTTACATCCTTTCATTTGGAACAAGAAGCCCTTCAATGGTACCGTTGGTACATCAAGGCTCATGACGAGCCAAAATGGACAGATGTTTTCCAACGATTTGGTCCTAGTGCTTTTGATGACTTCACCGAAGCACTCACTAAACTTCGTCAAATTGGCACTGTGAGAGGGTATCAGACAGAATTTAAAGAAACTAGCCAACCACACAAAAGGATTGTCTGATGACTTCTACAGGAGTTGTTTTATTAGTGGTCTTAAGGATGAAATCCGCCCAGAGGTCAAAATGTTCTATCCCAACACAATGATGGAAGCCCTGGGGTTGGCTAAGTTGGCAGAAGACAAGATTGCCACCCAACAACGCTCCAAGCTCACTTTTGTTCCCTTCTGAAATATGGGTTCTCAATGACCTCCCATCCTGCCAGCTCCTCGACCAACTCCTATCAAGCATTTGTCTAAAACATAGATGTAGGCACGCAGAGAAAAAGGGCTTGGTTATAATTGTGATGAAAAATTCACTTAGGGATATAGATGTGTTCAACAAAATCTCTATCTCTTGGATGTGGATTCTCCTCCCACCTCTGAAGTTGGTGAAGAAGCTATAGATACACCGGATGATCAAGTCAACATTCAAGAGCCGCCTATTGACTTCCCATCTCAGGAAGAACACCCAGAGATATCTCTCCATGCTTTATCTGGCGTCACCACCCCCCAAACAATGAGTGTCAGGGGTTACTTCAAGAAGCTTCCTCTTACAATACTCATTGATTCTGGTAGCACTCATAACTTCATTGACCCTCGGATCACCAAACATGCTAATTGTTTTGTCCATCCTTGCTCCAACTTTGAAGTCATGGATGCCAATGGGGGAACCTTACCTTGCAAGGGAAAGTGTCACAATGTGCGTATCTCTCTGGAAGATTATAACTCGCACTCTGACATGTTTACCTTTTCCTTAGGTGGATGTGATGTGGTTTTGGGCGTTCAATGGTTATGCACACTTGGCCCCATATTATGGGATTTTGCTGAACTTTGGATGTAGTTTTCAGTCAATGGGACACAACACAAATTTATGGGCTTACAACCAGGGTCTCTCTGCATCATCAATTCACGTAGCCTGGCAAAGATCCTTAAGAAGAATTCATATGGTGTCATCGCTCAACTCCATTCCATCCAGATGCACCCACCAATGGTCTCCACTACTTCCTTGGATAGATATGCAGGTGTCTTTGTTGCACTAGTGGGCTTGCCGCCTTCAAGAGACCTTTCCGGTAAGCATTTAGCCGCATCTACATCTCAGTAGGAAATGATGTTAAATTTTGAGCATTAATTCACAATAATCTAGGATCTTTATTGAGAGAATAACATGTACAGTATATCAATGCATAACAATCATAATAAGCATGACAAGCATCACAAGAATCAAAAGCATGAGAGACAAGAGACACATAGTTTCTGTGGGGAAAAACCCTAAGGTGAAAAACCCCACAACTTCCTCAGAGATAGAGAGAGCAATGGCTCAACCAAAGTACAACCAAAATACACTGAGATAGTCTCCTAGTAGCAGATGATACTCCTCCTCACTAGTGCGCCACTTTCTGAGTGAGAGAAGTGTGAGTATCTGAGTGATCAAATAGAGATCTCCCGATCTCTATTTATACTTAACTTGCTTTCCCAGTTACACTATGGGGCCGACTTGTCTAGCTAGGTACATCCACCATATAATATATATTTCAGGGCCATCCCCACACATGGTGGTCTAATAACCCATCTGCAAGTACTCACACTTGCGACACTTGTCAATACACATGACGACACTTCCTTATAGAGGAATAACACATCTCTTATAAGGGTACAATAAATATATATGAAATACATTCCAAAGTTACATATACATCAACACTCCCTATTAACTAGGAAGGTATTTCTTGACACAGATCTGCTAGACAAGTCTTCTTCTCGGGATCATCGTCATCGATGCATCATCATCATCACTGTCACTGCTGCTACTATCTAAACCAATCTCTGAATCTACTCATCATAGGAAGTTCTATAGAGCCAGTCCTTTTTCATACTGGATGTAGGCCCACCACCTGTAGTTCTTCATCACTGGCCATACTATGGAATCCTCAGGACTTATTACATGTGTCACAAAACCTTGAAAGAGCATCCCAGGATGTTACAAGTACACAACTCCAACATGTAGGATCTCCCAGGGCCATATTATATGTGACCTCACCACAAAACCTCGCAAGAGCATCCCAGGATGTTACGAGCACACAACTCTACCTATAGGATCTACCAAGGACAGATTACATGTGGTCACCACAAAACCTCGCAAGAGCATCCCAGGCTGTTACGAGCACACAACTCTACCTATAGGATCTCCCAGGGACAGATTATATGTGGTCATGGAAAAACCTCGCAAGAGCATCCTAGGACTTATTACGGGCACACATCCCAACCTATCGGATCTCCCAGGGATAAATTATATGCCATAGGACAAAACCTCGGAAGAGCATCTGCCAGATATCCTAGGGCCAGATTATATGCCACGGGAAAAACCTCGAAAGACTATCTGCAGATCTCCCAGGGCCAGATTACATGTCCTCCCAGAGAAAAACCTCGAAAGAGCATTTGCCAGATATCCTAGGGCCAGATTACATGCCATAGGCAAAACCTCGAAAGACTATCTGCAAATCTCCCAGGGCCAAATTATATGCTCATATGCACAACCTGTTCCACAACCATAAAGTATCAACTTAATACTCACCATATATCATCCTGATCATCATCACTGCAACATCCTGAAGCTCGTCATCCATGATCATCCTGATCATACAATGCATCTACCTGATGCATACCAAGTATCTACCTGATACATATCATCATACATGATCCACCTAATCATACAATGTATCCACCTGATACATACATAGGTACACAATGCATCTAACTGATATATATCATCATACATGATCTACCTGATTATACACAGTATCCACTTGATACATATACATATACATGGTTCAAGCATCCAACATGATGCATATACAAAATACATACAAATGATCCAACCGATCATATCCAGCATCCAACATGATGCGTACATACATATACATATAAATGATCCAACTGATCATATCTAGCATCCAACATGATGCATACATATACATATAAATGATCCAACTGATCATATCCAACATCCAACATGATGCATACATATACATATAAATGATCCAACTGATCATATCCAGCATCCAACATGATGTGTGCATATACATATAAATGATCCAACTGATCATATCCAGCATCCTCTTGATGCATATACAGAACAGTAACTGGAGCATCGTCCTGATGCTCATCATTCAACACTTACATCCACAGCCATGTGAAGGATCCTCCTTCCAACATGCTTGGAATGGCTTCTGCAAATATGTCCATCACTTCTTCCTCTAAGTGTCATCAATCCAAAGAACACCAAGCCTCTCTCTGAAGTATTCGAACTTCACTCTGGCTAGTGGTTTCGTTAGCACATCTGCAATCTACTTGTCCATCGCAACATACAGGAGATTCACTGCTCCTCTCTGCACCATATCCCTGATATAGTGATATTTCATCTCTATGTGTTTTGACCTATCGTGAAACACTGGGTTCTCAAACAGCTTCACACAACTCTGGTTATCATAGAAGATACCAGTAGCATCCAATGGGAGATCAAATAACTCAGACAGTAGCTTCCGTAGCCATACTGCCTCACAACTAGCTGAATAGGCTGCAACATACTCTGCCTCAGCTGTACTCAGTGCTACGCAGGACTGCTTCCTGCTAAACCAAGAGATCACACCTGATCCCATGCTGAAGCAACACCCAGATGTGCTCTTCCTATCTGCAGCACTTCCTTCCCAATCTAAATCAACATGACCCTGCAGGTTAAACTTTTGATTCGCTTCATACTTGAGCCCATAATCAACTGTACCCTTCAGGTACCTCAAAATATGCTTTACAGCAACCAAGTGAACACTCCTCAGATTCGTCAGGAACTGGCTCAATGTGTTCACTGCAAAGCAAATATCTGGTCTCGTGTTCGTCAGGTACATCAAGGACCCAATCATCTGATGATACATAGAGACATCAACCGGCTCAGATGAAGCATCACAAAGAAGCTTCAGATTCGATGCCATAGGTGTGACCATGGCCTTGCAATCCATCATCCCGAACCTCTTTAGGATATCTACAATATACTTCCCTTGTCCAAGTAAGATCCCATATGTACTCTGCCACACCTCCATACCTAGGAAATAGTGCATCATCCCTAGGTCCTTCATATCGAACTCAGCAGCAAGCTTCCTCTTTGTATCTGCAATCAATCTATCATATCCTGTTACAAATAAGTCATCCACATACAGGAGCAGAATCACAGGATTCCCTTCCTCAACCTTGTAGTAAAGGTTGGAATCCACTTTACTCTTGGTAAAGCCCAAGCTAGATAGGAAACTGTCCATCCTACCATACCAAGTTCTGGGAGCTTGCTTCAAGCCATACAAGGCTTTCTTCAATCTGCACACATATGACTCCCTGTCATGTGTTTCGAAACCAAGTGTCTGCTCCACATATACTTCCTCTTCAACTACACCATTCAAGAAAGCAGTCTTGACATCCATCTGGTGTATTTTCCATTTCATTGATGCAGCCAGGGCAAGTACTGTTCTAATGGAAGTATAACTGGCTACAGGTGCAAAAGTTTCTTCATAATCTATTCCCTCTTTCTGAGAGAAGCCACGAGCTACAAATCTTGCCTTGTATTTCTCTACACTGCCATCTGCAGCATGCTTGATTTTGTAAATCCATTTAGAAGTCACAACAGACTTCTCTTTAGGTCTTGGGACAGCATCCCAAACATCATTCTTCATTATTGATTGGTATTCCTCGACCATGGAATCCTTCCATTCTTTCTTTTTTCGCTACTTCTTCATAACTGGAAGGTTCTTTATTCATGATGTCACAGAGTAAAGCAACATAGCTAGTATGTGATCTGGTTCTCTTCTTTGCTCTGTGTTCTTCTTTTGGAATGCCAAATCTTTCTGCATCTTGAATGAGCTCTCTAGCCCATGCAGGTTTCCTCTTGTGAGAGTTATCCTCATGGGGTGGATCTATAGGTTCTTGTGGATCTTCAAACTCATGAACAACTTCTGGAATTGCTTCAGTTATGGTAGTGTCTTGAAATCTAGTTTCCTTAGGTTCTTCATAAACTTCGATAGGCACCTTCCTTGATTTGATGAATGCTGAGTTTTCATCAAATGTTACATCCCTGCTAACATCAATCTTCTTGAACCCTGGAAAGTATATTCTGTAAGCCTTTGAGCTTTCACTGTAACCCACAAAGATACCCTTCTTTCCTGAAGGATCTAGCTTGGTCCTCTTTTCCTTTGGGACATGTGTGTATACTAGACAACCAAATATTCTGAGATGGCTGACTTCAGGTTTCTTACCAGAAAAGACCTCTTCTAGTGTTTTGTTGTCCAATATCTTGTGGGGTGTTCTGTTCTGTACATATACAGTTGTCCTAGCTGCTTCTGCCCATATATGCATAGGTAGATCTTGGTCATGCAGCATTGCCCTTGCTGCTTCCATGATTGTTTTGTTCTTTCTTTCTGCAACTCCATTTTGTTGTGGATTGTAAGGAGCATTCAACTCCCTCTTAATCCCCGAATCACTGCAAAGCTCTTTTAAGTCACCTGAGGTGAATTCTCCACCATTGTCGGATCTGAACGTTTTGATCTTCTTGTCAGTTTGATTCTTCATCAAGGTTTTGAATTCCTTGAACTTATCAAACACCTCATCTTTGTTCTTCAAGAAGTATACCCAAGTCTTCCTGGAGAATTCATCAATAAATGATACATACCCACTCAGAGAACTGGATGACATAGGACCACATACATCTGAGTGGATGATTTCCAGGATACCTTTTTCCTTGCTTTCATTGCTTGGGAAAGCCTTCTTAATGTTCTTATCTTTTTCACATCCTTTGCAAACACCTTCATGTTTGGTCTTGATTTCAGGAAGACCCTCTATAGCTGTGCTTGCAATTGGAAGTGCCCTATAATGCATATGTGCAAGTCTTCTATGCCAAAGTTCACTTGGCTCCGTGGAGTCATGTACCACGGCATGTTCAGGTTGACCCTTCAATTTATACAATCCTCCCTCTTGCTCTCCAATAACTACTGCATCATCGATTGTTTTACCCTTTGGCCACATTAGTACTTGGCCATCTACAAATGCAACCCTCATGCATTTTGCATCCAATGCAGAGATGGAGAGAAGATTCTTCTTGAGCCTAGGTACATAAAGGACTTCTTTCATCTTCAAATATTTTCCAGAATCTAGGTTATAGGAGGCTTCACCACTTCCTTTGATTGGGTATTGATAATCATCCGCAAGTTTCACCTTATGGGGTGAATCATGTTCAGATAGGTTTACAAAAGATTCCTTAAACCCAGTCATGTGTTTGGAAGCCCCACTGTCAATTAACCAATCATTACAACCATGGGAGATAGTACCTGTGAGAGCAGAGATTAGAACATACTCTTCTTCACTTGATGAGTCATCATCACTATCATCACTTTCTGCCCTAGCCTTCTTCTTTGGAGGTTCATCATCCTCGGCAGCATGAGCATGGAACTTTCTTTTGCTGCCCTTCTTCTTCTTGCTAGAGTTGTTGTTGTTATCCCTTTTGTTCTTGGGACAATTTGAAGCAAAGTGACCCTTCTCATTGCATGTGAAGCATCCTAGATCCTTCTTATTCTTTTGATAGGATCTCTTTTAGCGAGAGTGCTCCTTCTTGGGCTTGCTTCTTTTGGTGTGAGCTGTGAGAGTTTGATCTTCACCTCCCATCTTTTATTCATGAGCTACAAGTCTAGCTTCTTCTTGAGAGCATTCCTCCCACAGTTTACTGAAAGAGATCAATTTCTTTCCTGCACAGATTCCTTCAATAAAGGAATCCCATGAACTAGGTAGGCCATTCAGAGTGGTCATAACAACTTCACCATTGTCCACTACTTCATCCACAGCTTCAAGTTGTTCCTTGATCTGAGAGACCTTGGAGAAGTAAGATTGAATGGTCTCTCCATTCAACATCTTGACCCCCTTCAATTGATTCCGCAGAGTCATCTTCCGATTTATGTTCTTCCCTTCAAATAACTTGGTCAGGGAGTCAAACATCTCTTTGGGTGTCTTCAGAGATGACACATGGGGGATGAGATGGTCCTTGATAGAATCAACAATGATTCTCTTTGCCTTGACCAAGTTCTTCTTATGCAATATCTTAGCCTCTTCATCATCTGGGATAGGGATGTCTTCTTTTATATATGAGTCCAACTCATTCTCTTCCAGGATTAACCCAATCCTATACTTCCAGGCTCGAAAGTTATCGTCCCCTTCAATCTTATCCTCAAGCTTGGTGTGGTGAAACATTTTAAAGAGTACTTCAAATGGAAATAGAAAAGATTTAGGTCTTACCACTTGAATTACTGAAAACTGAGTCTGGTCCCGGATTAGGGTTTGTCGAAAAAAACCTAAAAATTCAGAATGTTAATTTCAACTTTCTGAAAAGGTAGAAAGATGCGCCTTGATGAGTTGATCAACCAGGTGTATTCAAAAATTGAGATCTACAAAGCTACACCCTTCAAAACTGCCTTTCTGTCTTCCCGGATTTACTAAGGAGAGCCCTAAATTAGGGTTTGAGTTTCCCGGAGATCTACCCAGCCAAAAATCTCGATCCAAAGCTCTAAACTTCGATTTTTGCAAGGAGCTTCTAGCTATGTCTTCAAATTCCAGAAATTCCTATTTTTGTGGAAACCCTAATTTTTAGGGCCAAATCTAAAAAAGGCTCAGAATTGAATTCTGATTGGACAGATAGATTCTCCTTGATGAGTAGAGTCAATCTACTATACTGTTTTTCCAAAATCTGTGGAGTGAAACCCAATAAACAAGAAACCCTAGTTTCCATCACTGCACAATGTCTTCTTCTTAGGTTAGCTCTGATACCATGCTAAATTTTGAGCATTAATTCACAATACTCTAGGAGATTTACTAAGAGAATAACATGTACAGTATATCAATGCATAACAATCATAATAAGCATCACAAGCATCACAAGAATCAAAAGCATGAGAGACAAGAGACACAGAGTTTTCGTGGGGAAAACCCTAAGGTGAAAAACTCCACAACTTCCTCAGAGATAGAGAGAGCAATGGCTCAACCAAAGTACAACCAAAATACACTGAGATAGTCTCCTAGTAGCAGATGATCCTCCTCCTCACTAGTGCGCCACTTTCTGATTGAGAGAAGTGTGAGTATCCGAGTGATCAAATAGAGATATCTCGATCTCTATTTATACTTAACCTGTTTTCCCAGTTACACTATGGGGTCGACTTGTCTAGCTAGGTACATCCACCATATAATATATATTTCAGGGCCAACCACACACATGGTGGTATAATAACCCATCGGCAAGTACCCACACTTGTGACACTTGTCAATACGCATGACAACACTTCCTTAGAGGAATAACACATCTCTTATAAGGGTACAATAAATATATATGAAATACATTCCGAAGTTACATATGCATCAACAAATGATGGTTATTTTTCCTGTAGTACAGAAGTGGCAGCCATCCCTACTAGGAAATTATTTCTGCATCAAGACTAATCTCTAGAGTCTGAAACATTTTATGGAACAATGGGTCTCCTCACTAGCACATTGGAAATGGGTTATCCAACTCATGGGTTATGACTATGCGATCACTTACAAGAAGGGTAAGGATAATATGGTGGCAGATGCTCCTTCTCGCCAATTTGATGACCCAGTTTCTCTTACAACTATTTCTCTGCTTGTTCTAAATTGGTTGCAATCTATTCAACAGGGCTATCTCTTCTATGAACTCCATGCTTCTTCATCGACAGGGCACTCTGGGTCCCTCAAAATCTATGAGCGGGAACAATGTAACTTCTTTTGGCAGGGACTGAAAATGAAAATTCACCAGATGGTGGTTGAGTGTGATACTTGCCAGGTCAACAAGGGTGAAACAACACTCCTTTTGGGATTGCTCGAACCCTTGCCCATCCCTACATAGATGTGGACAACTATTTTTATGGATTTCCTAGAAGTGCCCCAGTGGTACTATACCACATCTAAAAGGACACCATATGTGTTAGTTTTTCAGAAATTTCAATATGATCTAGGATCTTAACTGAGAAAATAACATGTACAGCATATCTACAACATATCTATTAGCATATCAATCATGGACACAATAATGCAAGCACACAAGAGATACAAAGTTTAACCGGGGAAAACCAAAAAGGTGAAAAACCCCACAAATTCCTCAAAGATAGATAGAGCAATGATGCAACCCAAGCATAAGAGATAGTCCTCCTAGCAGTAGCTTCTCCTCCTCCACAAGTGCGCCACTCTCTAGTGAGAGTATGAGTGAGAAAGTGAATGATCAAATAGAGTGCCTCCCACACTCTATTTATACTTGACTTGACTTGCCTAATAACCTTTACTAGGTTGGCCTTAACTTAACCACATAACATAATGCTGACAGGGATGACCCCCAATAGGGTGGTCTAATAACCCTTTAACCCACATGACTTATACAGGGCCTACCCCAACAAGGTGGTCTAATAACCCATCAAGTATAAGTTACAACACTTACAATATAAATGACGACACTTCTATATAGAGGAATAATAACATCTCTATAGGAATACAAACACTTCCCTATAGAGGAATAATAACATCTCTATAGGAATACAATATACATATATGGAATACATTCCAAAGTTACAAATACATCAACACTCCCTCTTAACTAGGAAGGTATTTCTCAACACAGATTTGCTAGCACAAGTATTCTTCTCTGGATCATCGTCACTGGATCATCGTCATCAAATCATCATCATCGTCACTGTTGCTGCTATCTCAATCAATCTCCGATCTACTCATCATAGGAATTTCTACAGAGCAAGTCCTTTTTCATACTGGATGTAGGCCCACCACCTGTAGGTCTTCATCATCACTGGCCATACTGTGGAATCCTCAGGACATATTACGTGCATCACAAAACCTCACAAGAGCATCCAGGCTATTACGAGCACATGGCTCTACCTGTCAAATCTCCCAGGGCTGTATTATCTGTGACTGTCATAAAACCTTAAAAGACTGTCTTGACTAGCAAGAACTCTAAAGAGCATCCGAGGCCTTTTACGTGACTAGCACAACCTGTCCGGATCTCCATGGTGTATTACATGTGACCATGGCAAAACCTCAAAAGAGCATCCCAGGACTGATTACGAGCACACAGCTCAACCTATCGGATCTCCCGGGGCCAGATTATATGCCATAGGACAAAACCTCGAAAGAGCATATGCCAGATATCCTAGGGCCATATTACATGCCATAGGAAAGACCTTGAAAGACTATCTGCAAATCTCCCAACGCCGGATTATATGTCCTCCCAAAGCAAAACCTCGAAAGAGTGTTTGCCATATATCCAAGGGCCACATTACATGCCATAGGAAAAACCTCAAAAGACTATCTGCAAACCTCCCAGGGATGGATTATATGTTTATCTACACAACCTGTTCCACGGCCACAGAGTATCAAACTGATACTCACCATACATCATCCTGATGTACACATGATCATCCTGATCATCATCACTGCATCGTCCTGATGCATATCATTTGGAGCAACATCCTGAAGCTCATCATCCATGATCATCATGGTCATACAATGCATCCACCTGATGCATACATAGTATCTGCCTAATACATATCATCATACATGATCTACCTGATCATACAATGTATCCACCTGATACACATACAACTACATGATCCATCTGATCATATAATGTATCTACCTGATATAGACATGATGTACCTGATCATATAAAGTATCCACCTGATACATAAACACATGATCCACCTGATCATATCAAGCATCCAACATCATGCATATACAAATATACCAAGCATCCAACATGATGCATATACAAATATATCGAGCATCCAACAGATGCATATACAAAGCAGTAACTGGAGCATCATCCTGATGCTCATCATCCAGCACTTACATCCACAGCCATGGGAAGGATCCTCCTCTCACCATGCTTGGAATGGCTCCTGCAAATGTGTCCATCACTTCTTCCTCGAAGTGTGGTTAATCTGAAGAACACCAAGCCTCCCTCTAAAGTACTCAAACTTCACTATGTCTAGTGGTTTTGTCAACATATTTTCAATCTTCTCATCTGTCGCAACACATAGGAGCTTCACTGCTCCTCTCTGCATCATATCCCTGATATAGTGATATTTGATCTCAATGTACTTTGACCTGTCGTGGAACACCAGGTTCTCAGACAACTTCACACAACTCCTCAGACAACTTCACACAACTCTGGTTGTCACAAAAGATACCAGTAGCCTCCAGCGGGAGATCAAATAACTCGGACAGTAGCTTTTGAAGCCATACTGCCTCACAACTAGCCGAACATGCTGCAACATACTCTACCTCAGCTGTACTCAGTGTTACGTAGGATTGCTTCCTGCTAAACCAAGAGATCACACTTGATCCCATACTGAAGCATCACCCAGATGTGCTCTTCCTATCTGTAGCACTGCTTGCCCAATCTGAATAAACATAACCTTATAGTTTAAACTTTTGATTCGCATCATACTTGATCCCATAGTCAATTTTACCCTTCAGGTACCTTAGAATATGCTTTACAGCAATCAGGTGAACACCTCTAGAATCAGTCAAGAACTGGATCAATGTGTTCACTGCAAAGAAAATATCTGGTCTAGTGTTCCTCGGGTACATCAAGGACCCAATAATCTGACGATACACAGTGACATCAACTGGATCAGATGAAGCATCACACAAAAGCTTTAGGTTCGATGCCATAGTTGTGGTCATGGCCTTGCAGTCCATCATCCCAAACCTCTTCAGGATCTCTACTGCATACTTCCCTTGTCCAAGGAAGATTCCATCTACACTCTGCCACACCTCCATGCCTAGAAAGTAGTGCATCATCCCCAAGTCCTTCATCTCAAACTCGGCAGCAAGCTTCCTCTTGGTATCGGCAATCAATCCATCCTCACCTGTAACAAACAGATCATCCACATACAGAAGTAGTATCACAGGATTGCCTTCCTCAACCTTGTAGTAAAGGTTGGAATCTACTTTACTCTTGGTAAAGCCCAAACTAGATAGAAAGTTGTCTATCCTACCATACCAAGTCTTGGGTGCCTGTTTCAAACCATACAGGGCTTTCTTCAGTTTTCACACATGTGACCCTCGGTCATGTGTCTCAAACCTGAGTGGCTACTCCACATACACTTCCTCTTCCACTACACCATTCAAGAAAGATGTCTTGACATCCATCTGGTGTACCTTCCATTTCATCACTGCAGCCAGAGAAAGTAATAATCTAATGGAAGTGTATCTAGACACAGGAGCAAAGATCTCTTCATAATCTATTCCCTTTTTCTGGGAGAAGCCATGAGCTACAAATCTCGCTTTGTATTTCTCTATGCTTCAATCTGCAGCATGCTTGATCTTTGGAAGTCACAACAGACTTCCCATCTGGTCTTCGGACCACATCCCAAACATCATTCTTCATGATCAAATGGAACTGCTCGATCATGACATGCTTTTACTATATCCTGTATCCTGGGAACATCAGATTCTTCAATCGATAGACTTCGTTGCTAGAACAAATATTGTAGTCCTTCTTTTGTAGGTGATTGTATACGATCTTTCCTACAAAGCAAGTTAAATTGCATGATTAGAAACATCTCATAGTTTTCAGAACAAATTCTTACACATAAAGAAATATGTCATACAGTCATGCAATTATTTTAGCCAATGCTTCAATACAACATTTATCCATATCTCGTAACTTTCTAGATGCCTTCCAATCTCTACCAAAACATTGTTAAGAGTGCGCACAACTCCCAACATGTCAGCAAAGAGGTTTCATTCTAGATAAGTAGCAATGGAATGTTGTACAGTTCCATAGGCCACTTACCCATCACATGCATATTAGTAGTATACTGTTCATTAATGCAATTATTCTAATATGCGTAATACACACCCTAAGTCTAGGAACATAGGCATATACATCATTGAACAATATTATTTAAACAAACAAGTATGCAAGAAATGACAATTCAAATACTTATCTTTGTTTGGTTGTAGGGTGGACTCCCTCTCAATATTTGTTTCCTTGCAGGAACTACTGGAGTGTGCTCCCTCTTAATCTTTGCTTCCTAGATTACATGTCCTTGCACTTATATTCATCCTGGACCACTATGCATGCTTAAGTGTGCACTAGTGTCATGATTGTGCCATCCTCAAGATCTCATACATAATCATACATTCATTAGTATAGACACTAAGACAACATAATCTTAAACATGTATAGTCATGATCATTTCAAACACAGATAATAAACATTAGTATTCAAGGTTTCATGGAATACTTCTTTTACTCATGCATATTCTTATTGACCATAGGACTCTTTTGGTTAGTCATGTCATCAATCAAAGTAAGAAGCATAATATGCGTAAACCCATGATTACTAACTTCAATGAATAATCATTATCAATCATGCCATGTATACTTATATAAGAGATTCTAACACAATCTAGGATTCTAACTTGATATAGGAAAAAACATACCTGGATTAATATGTCAGCTGGTTATTGTCTAACATACCCACATGATGCCTTCTTGTTCTCTTAAGCGACTTTTGCTAGCAACCTGCATATCTCATAGGTTAACCATTATAGAACCAAGTTATACATGCCTCGTAAGTAGATCTTCTATGTGAACCATGGCAATGGATCAACCTTTGTCTTCATGTCACCATGGTCATATGTTCTTGAACTAGAACATGATTTGTCTTTCTTGATGTACCTTTCATGTTGGCGGACAACATCAACCTCATACAACACCACAATGCATTAGTACAATCATAAATGTCAAAACCCTAATCAATGAATATCTTCTATCATGAATTCATAATTTTATTAAGGTGATACGACAAGTCTAAAGTTAATCAAGATTGTACTAACCTTAATGAAGACAAACATACCATAAACTTAATCATGAATAGATTTTGAAACATACCTGTAAGTCATACCCATCGAGATTGATTGTAATCTTCTTATGTAAGGGCTTAGCCTCATCTCCCTCTGAAACAGGAACTTCTTCACTTATGTAGGTGACCAATCCATTCTCTTCTAGGATTAACCCAATCCACTTGATTTGTAGAAACTGGATCTGGAGCTGGATTTGGGTTTGTCAGGGAAACCTTAAAAATTCAAACTTTGAATTTCAAACTTCTGAAAGGATAGAAATATGCACCTTGATGAGCTGATCAACCTGGTATACTCAGAATTTCAAAACTGCAAAGTTTCACCCCTCAAATTTGCTTTTCAATCTTCTAAATTCACTAGAAAGGACCCTGAATTAGGGTTTGAGTTTCCCGGAGCTTTACCCAACCAAATAGTTTGATCCAAAGCTCTAAACTTTGATTTTTCCAAGGAGCTTCCAGCTATGGTCACATATTTCAAACATTCCCATTTTTGTAGAAGCCCTAATTTTAACTTTTCCGATCAAAGTCTCGAACTAGGGTTTGATCCAGCCCGACCTTCTACCCAACCAAAAAATTTGATCTTAGTATCCAAATTTTGATTTTGATGAGTAGCATTCAGCCATGGTCTCCGATTACAAAAATGCCAACTTTCTCCAAAACCCTAATTCCCAGAGCCATGAATGAAGGTGCTCAAAATCCAATTCTGTTTTGACAGAAATATGCACCTGATTGTTTGTAGTGTAACTCTGAAATTACGAATCCACAACATCTGAAACTTCGACCTATGGTAGCCCGACTTTTCATCTTTCCAACCTAATAGGTATGACCTCAATTGGATTCTCTGAGAGAGAGTTATTCCAAGTGTCGCAACGTGACCTGTTTATGGGATAAAACAGTAGAGCAAACTTGTATGGTGTGCCACATGTCACTGGTTCAAATTTGGCCTCTGAAAACCTTCTTGAGAGACTATAGTCCATGCCCTACCTATCACATTTTACTACATTTCATTTGGAGCTTCCTAGCCCAAGTTGTGATCTTTTTTCCTAGGTCACCTGTTTATGACTGAGAACTGGAAGAGGAAGAAACCCTAGATTGTACAAATCAGAAAACACAAAGCACAACGAATTACAAGTTGTGCTTCAGACACAAGGTACATGGGGATCTTATATTCAACTTGTAAGAGTTTCAGATCCTAAAACCTCGTGGAAATGTATTTATAGTGAAAGTGATATGATGACTAGTTTTTGCTATATCAAGCCCTAGCTTCGTAAGTGCAACAAGTGTCATAAATGCCATACGATGCCTTCTTTCAGGCTAGCTCTGATACCATGTTATTTTTTCAGAAATTTCAATCTGATTTAGGATCTTAATTGAGAGAATAACATGTACAGCATATCTACAACATATCTACAGCATATCAATCATGGACACAATAATGCAAGCACACAAGAGACACAAAGTTTCACTAGGGAAAACCAAGAAGGTGAAAAACCCCACAAATTCCTCAGAGATAGATAGAGCAATGATAAAACCCAAGCATAAGAGATTGTCCTCCTATAAGTAGCTTCTCCTCCTCCATAAGTGCACCACTCTCCAATGAGAGTATGAATGAGAAAGAGAATGATCAAATAGAGTGCCTCCCGCACTCTATTTATACTTGACTTGACTTGCCTAATAACCTTTACTAGGTCGGCCTTAACTTAACCACATAACATAATGATGACAAGGACGACCCCCAATAGGGTGGTCTAATAACCCATCAAGTATAATTTTCGACACTTACAATATAAATGATGACACTTCCGTATAGAGGAATAATAACATCTCTATAGGAATACAAACACTTCCCTATAGAGGAATAATAACATCTCTATAGGAATACAATATACATATATGAAATACATTCCGAAGTTACAAATACATCAACAATATGAAACAATTTATGGACAAGCACCACCAGTTCTTCTTCCATACACGCTCAACAGCTCCCCAGTTCAAGCAATTGACTCGGTTCTTCGAAATCACGATCAAATTCTTCTCATTCTGCAGGACAATCTTCACATGGCAAGAATTCGACTGAAACAACAAGCCGATCAACACCATTCTAAATGCACTTTTCACGCAGCTGATATGGTCCTTCTTCGTCTACAGCTATCCAAGAAATCCTCCATGAAACTCAAAAGGCATCAGTGGGCCAGAATGCAACCCGAGGATGCTACAGGGGAACCACTCCTTCAGATTCTACTTCAATTTCCACATCTAAATATTTGAGGACAAAGATTTTTCTAAGGGAGAGGGGATGTTAGGAACCCATGTCAAACCTTCTATTTACTTTGTTAGTATATTGTTGTTGGATGCATATGCTTTGTAAGTCATCCCGTAGTATTTGTTGATCCATAGTTTATATTATTGTTGTTGGACGCATATGCTTTGTAAGTCGTCCCGTAGTAATTGTTGATCCATATTTTGTATTGGCCCATGGTTTGTATTGACACATGGTATTGACCCATGATATTGGCACCTAGACTTAGTATATAAGTTTGTGTTGAGACCAATGAAGGCACCGTGAAGTTATTTGTATTGAGCTTGCTCAAAGGAGGTTGCCCCCTTGAAGTGGCCTATGATCAAAATAAAAGTGATTCTAAGTTATGTTATTTCTGCTATTTCGTGTATTTTCATTAATTAATTATTGCAGGTTCTTCATAGATCTCCGCCATCTCATCCTCTCGTACACATCGTCTAATAATAAGATCAGTACCAGTATGAAAAATATCATTGTCCACCCATTAATAATTAGAACTTTGAACTATGATCCTATGTTTCTCGGGTGGCTAGAGATGCTTTGGTAGCTTTCCAGTTGCTAAATAATTGGCTATGTCTGCAAACCAAGGGGTTCGAACAGACACAATGAACAGATGTTCATCTGGAAAGCTATCAACGACAGGACTGGCATTATCATCAATTTGAATTCGAGAGAGAAAATATGCACCCACATTCTCTCGACCGAGACGATCAACAACAGTAATGTTAAATTCTTGTAACAAAAGAAGCCACCGAGTCACCCTGCCATTGGTGATTGGTTTATTCATTAAAAATAGAATGGAGAAGTGGTCGATGTGTACGAAAACTTCATATCCTGTGATATAATGATGAAACTTGTTGATGGCATAAACTACTGCCAAAAACTCTTTTTCAGTAACAGTGTATTTCATTTCTGCAGGGGTCAAATTGTTACTAGCAAAATAGATGGCATGTGATGTTTGTCCCTCTTTTTGACCTAAGACTGCTCCTATAGCTATATCGAAAGCATTAGTGGATATATGGAAGGGAAGGGACCAATTGGGGCCCCTGAGTATTGGTGCCACTAATATCTTTGCCTTCAAAGATTCAAAGGCATGTTGACAAGGTTCAGTCCATTGAAACTCTATATCTTTCATGAGTAGTTTGAACATAGGTGCGGCTATCTTAGTGAAGTTTTCAATAAAACGTTTATAATAGCCTGCATGGCCAAGAAAGCTTCTTACTTCCTTCGGGGTTTTTGGAGGGGGGAGATTAACAATTATTTCTATCTTGGCGGGATCCACCTTGATACCTTGAAGAGAAACATGATGTCCCAGAACTATGCCCTCGGTTAGTAACATTTTACATTTTTCATGACTAAGGGCTAAGTTCATTTCTTGGCACCGAATAAGAACTATTTTGAGGTTATCAAGGGGTTCTTGGAAGGTATTACCATAAACTGTAAAATCATCCATATAAAATTCTACACAGTCATGTATAAGTTGAGCAAAGATTCCTAAGATTGCACGTTGGAAGGTGGCAAGTGAATTACACAGGACAAATGGAAGCACTCGATAGGCATATGTCCCCCAAGAACAAGGTTGTCTTGTCTTGATCCTCAGGTGCTATTAATATTTGGTTGTACCCGCTATACCCATCAAGGAAAGAAAAGTATTGTTTCCCTGACAAGGTATCTAACACCTGGTCAATGAAAGGTAAAGGGAAGTAGTCCTTAAGAGTGGCCTTGTTAAATTCTTGAAAGCCAACACAGATATGCCATTTCCCTGTAACTTTCTCTGGAACTACTACCAGAGGAGACACCCATTTACTATTAGAAATTGGGTAAATAAAACCAGCGTTAAGGAGTTTTTGTAATTCATCTTTGACTATATCCTTTAGGGATGGATTCATTCTTCTCTGGGGCTGCCTGACAGGAGGTATGTTTGAATCTGTGTAAATGTGATGAATACAGGTATTTGGGTGTATACCCTTCATATTGGTGTATTCCCATGCAAATGCTCCAGTTTGACTCTTGAGAACTTTTAGTAATTGTTTTTGCTGACTCTCATTTAAACCTGCATTTATATGTAGAAATTTTTTGGAACTAACCTCACAAGGTATGGTATAAGATCCTACTATGTTCTTCGATTGCGAAGACAAAGGGTGCGATTGTAAATGTTGAGAGGCTCACGTTTTCTTGGAATTCGTCTCCAAAGATTTGGTCAAGTCGGGAAAAAGACTGAGGAAAGTCTATAGATGTTGTGGAAGAGATAAATTGGTTCAACACATTCTCGGTATTTTGTTCTTGAAGTGTCTAGGAGAAATCACTAACAAGGAAAAGTTCTTCCAAGTTCTCATCCCCAAAAGGACAATCTACCCAAAATAGATTTTCAGCTACTGGCTGTGCTAGTGGGTATAAAGCTAGGTTTCTTGTAGATAACCCATCAGAGATAATCATTTCTCCATCCCTACATCCTATAAATGCATTGGCAGTGGCCAACCAAGGTCTTCCCAGAATAATGGGGTGACCTTTAGAAGGGTCTTTTGATTCTATTACCATAAATTCCATGGGATATTCCCATGAATATACTGATACAATGATGTCATCTAAGATCCCAGCAGGTTGCACCATAGTGCGATCTGCTAATTCTAGCATTGTTGGGGTAGGGCGGAGGAACTGTCCTAAATGGAGAGTTTCTAAAACTGTGGTAGTCATTAGGTTAATAGCAGCTCCTAAACCAATAATTGTGTTTCCTATGGAAGTGTCATTAATGATAACAGTCACCACAAGATTTCCTGGATTTGTATACTTTGGAATTCTAGGTTGGTTTGCTATGTAACCTGACATTTCACCTATGACATGAATCGTAAGAGGGTCTTTTTGTCTTTTACCTGGTATTTTAATACAAAGTTCCTTTATCACTTTACTATAGATTGGTATGTCTTTAATGGCTTGTAACAAAGGGATCTTGATACAAATTTTTCAATTCGTTAATGATATCGTACTCTGGATAAGTTACATGTTTTTCTATTACTAGACGCTCCGGATATGGGGGTGACTTTTCTCCTGTAATTACTTCTTTATGAGGATGTTTGCGTGTTGAAGATTTAGGAATAACCACATCTTCAAGAATGGCATCATTCAAAACTTCACTAGGTATGTTTTCTTCTTCATTCTCTTCTTGGATAACAACTGACGACTTGGGATGATCTTGCAAAAATCTTCCTGACCGCAGTTGAATCTCATGCACTGGTGCGGTCGAAATGCAATATGATGGAAGAGGTAGAAACCCAATTCTATTGATAGCTTGAGTTGTCTTATTGTTAGGATTTGGTATCGATTGTGCAAGTAATATTGTGGGTCTTGGAGGATTCATATTCTAGAAATGGTGAGGTTGATTTGTGATAGGGGGTAGTGAAGGATGTACAAATCCAGGCAAGAGTTGATGGATATTAGGTGGGTAAGGATAGTTAGGAATAGGAGGAGGTGGTTGAGCATAATCTTGTCCTCTCCATCCGTGTGGCCATTGCTGCTATTGAGCAGTCTGAGGAGGATACTGAGGTGGCCAATTTTTCCAACCTGAAGTGTTCCATTGTTGAGGAGGTTGATAAGGATAGTAATAGGGTGGAAATTGTGATGATGGATCCTGGTATGATGATTGATCTCTGGGTTTCCAAGTCCTCCTAGATGTTTCACCAAAGTTTCCACTCTTATATATATCTTGCAACCCATGCAACGATGGACAATTATCAGTTGTATGTTATTCTGTACAAAGGTGACAAACCAAAACATTATTCAATGGACATTCCCATTGGGGATGTTTAGTTCTACACCTAGGACAAAAAGCACCCATTGATGCATGCTCTTCATCCTATCTCTGTTTAGCTAGTAGTGCATCTAATTGAGAACCCATGGCTCTTAAGATATCTGTTTTGAAATTTCCCAATAGGTTTCCCAACTCTACCCTTGTAACTCCACCAGGACTGGATGTGTTTCCTTTTAGGTTCCTAACATAAGAGTCTCGAAAGTGTCTTCCACTTTTCCCTCTGATCCTAGAATAATTCCTACATAGCTCACAAATCTGTGCAAAAGACTTATGATAGATGTCTCATGCTGCGATGAGATTAAGGTTTTCTAAGAATTCTTCTGAGATTCCCTTAAGGAAGAGTGTTCTTACTGCATCTTCCCGAAGATCACTATATTTTAGGGATAATTTTAAGGACCCAAACTTATTTAAAAGTGTATAAACCTTAGTGAATCTTACCAATTCTCAAAATGTCAACTATAAAATATTTGGCGATATTTTGCTAAAATTATTTCAATTTATAAGGATTTTATATAGTTTATATAATATTTTGGCGATTTTTAGAATGAAAAAAGTTTACCCCGTCAAAATTGGGCAAAATGGGGCTTCAAAAAATGCAAATTAGCGAATCATTTTTTGGAAAAAAACATGGAAAAATAGCCCATGGGCTAAATTTCTCCCCTAAAATTATCCTTGCTATATTTGGATTTATGTAACACAATTAAATCTTTCAAGATAGTCTTCTAGGTTCTCATCTTCAAGTTGTTGTATTTTGAAAATATCATTGTGAGAGTCCTTAGGTTTACAGTAATCCTGATATTTCTGTAGAAATGCATTCTTCATGTCTTCCCAAGTTCTAATACTAGATTCTCCTAATCCCATAAACCATCAAAGAGCGGAATCTTTTAATGTGACAGGAAAGAGTTTTAGCTTTTGGCCATCTTGTAGGTAGTTATATCTCCTACACAAAATGTCAAATTCAAAAAAGAATTTATCCGGATCCTCGCTACTCTTCCCATAAAAGGTCAGTAGTGAGGAGGGAGGAATGTTTTTCATGGTTACATCTTCTGCAGTGTCTAGGATAGGGAATCCAAAAGTACCTTCAGTTCTAACCTCTCCCTCTTCTTCCTTCTGTCGGACATGATCTTCATTTTCAACCTCCATCAAGACTCGATTGCCAAAGAGAGAATACTTGGGTGGTTCTTTTCTTGGTGAATATGGGATGTCCCAACGCTCTTTTTTAGGGAAAATATTCCTCTTTTTAGGAGAAGAATTATCAGCTATGTGGGAGTCCAGTTTTGAAGGTCCTACAGTTGTTGTCTCAATATGTGAAATAACTATGTTCACGGAATTTTAAAAAAGAGTGTCTACTTTTGCAGGATCAACAAAATCTACTAAGTTTGGACCACCTACTATTTAAAAGGTAGTGTCTTTGGTTTTTTGGACTAATGGAGGGTTGATAGGTTCTGAAGTTTTATCGTTTTGAGTTTCCTCTTGTCTAAGTTCAGTATCAATATGAGCTTGAGGTTCTTCCAGTGGAATTTCCTTATGAACAGAATTTTCTGATGTCTCTATGGTTTCCCCTAAATGATTTCCAGAAAGTATTTCCTTACCTTTCCAAGTAGGACTATCCCCTTTAGGTGTCTTTCGATACCTTTCTGCGGAGTTAGTAGTTGGGGTGGCACGCCTCCCGTATAGGTTAGTAGGAATTTTAGTAGGAAGTCTAGTTTTAATATATCCACCTTTTGAGTCTCTAGACCTATTCCTGAAAACAAAACTACAACTGGAACAAATTCTAATTGCATTACTACTATTATTGTGTTTTGGGGATGCCTGTTATAACAGATGCGCAGGTTCTTACCTCTTGTCTTACCGCTCACCCGCCACCAGCCTATTTATAAGTTTAAAAAGGGAAATTCAATCTATCACTAAGTTTTTAAGAGAACATTCTACCTATCTACAACTGAATTCTACCTATCTACAACTCCCCGGCAATGACGCCAAAATGTTGGGTGTATTTATTGTCTTAAGGAATCACCAAATATTTAATTACTGACCAGGGTTGGTAATCTTTGATTTGTGGCACAGTATATGCTGAGGTAGAATGGGACCTAAGACTTCGGCTCGGCATACCTTAGAAATATTTAATAATGAAAAGATCAAAAGATCTTTCAAAATGAAAAACTGAGTCAACCTTCAAAAATACAACTACTGAACTGATTAAACTTGACTAAACCAATAGATCATAATAGTATCAATCTATACTACTCTATTCTATGAACGATAACTGAAAAGATAAAAACAACAAATATTATTCTGGGAACAAGACTTGATCAAAAGAAGAACTACTTTTATGAAATTGGAAACTACTGATTAATGATTCAAACTCTAGACTAGGAATTAGAAAACAACTATAAATGAGTTTAGAAACCTATCTATGAAATGATTCAATTGACAATTAACTATGGAAATTGGAAACTATATTGACTTAAAGAAAAACTACAAACTACTTAAAAATTCAATAGTTAAACTACTCACAACAAACACTCAGAACTAAACTAAACTGCCTAATTCCATTCTCCTTGGGGATTCTGAGGAAATGTATCAAATGTAATAGGAACGGGAGAGAATGTATCAAAATGACTTTCAAATGTGACAAGGAAACAAAATGGAAGCAAATCTAATTTAATTTCTACAAATAGATGCAAACTAAAGAGTGTCCAATTACAACTAACTTTAAACATCGTAATCTACTCTCTATCCATAAGCAAATGACATGGAACAAATGTAATCTAGAATCAAATAGAAAACTTAATCAAGATATTTACTTGAAAATGAATTTGATTTAGAAGCAAGTAGAAAACTTGATAAAGATATCTTATTTCCGAATCAAATCCTATTCTATGAACATCTTCACTAATTATGGGAATGAGAGAAGCAAATACTATACTTGAACTAAGAAATTATCAAAACTAATATACTTTGGAGAATGAAATTACTAAGTTTAGTCCTAAATCAATCTTGACATGAATGAAGTAAACTAAAATAGGAATGAAACTGATAAATTCTAGAACAGTAAAATATTAATAAATCAGATATAAGAGAACCATAATCTAAAAAGAAAACTAAAGCAAAGTTAAGAAAATGGAACAAGAACTAAAAATGGATATGAAACTTAATTGAAACTCTATGTAGTGGAGAACGAGGTCCTAATTACATATATGAATGCTAATCAATTACAAGAAATATTACAATTCAAAAACCTAAGAAATTGGATTCTAAACAAGCATAAAAACAATGTAGAAAATATTAACGGTCGTATGACAATCCGGATGATAGTCTGAAAGACAGTACGAATGACAGTCCGGATGGAAGAAAACAATAGAAACTAAAGAGAGAAGCAGATTAAATTATCTTAATGCCAGCTGGTTGATGCATATGAACCTATAGTGCAAGGAAAGCAGTAAATAGACTGTTTAAGAGATGAAGTAACAAAAATCCATCTATACTAATCATTATATAAGGAAACGAAGTATATCTATTGCATGATAAAACAAGGCTAAAATGTAAATGGAACTAATCTATAGCTATAGGAAGAAATTAGCAGAACTAATTCTAACTATGAACTAAACTCTAAAACATTAACTAGTTAACTCTATCTAATTGCAATTTGAAAAGACTGAAAGCAAACTAGGAAGGCTTAGGCATGACCAGTCACTTTAACTTCTAAGAATGTAAATTAAATCAACAACAAAATATGAGTTACAGGAAATGAAACAACGTCTACAGGAAACCAAATTAAATACATATACTGAAAAAAATAAACTATCTACTGCAGAAAAGAAATACAAAATATACACAAAACCTCTGGTTGTTGAGGGTCCCTTCTCAGCAATCAAGGATTGAAGCTTAGCTCAAATTATTCACCAACAAAAGAACATCAACAGCTAAATTTGGGAACTTCCATTAACTGAGAAAAATATTACACAGTGTCTCTATAAAAATTACTGTTATTGTCTATGTGTGCTACAATGCTGCGTTTCTCCACAGGAGACGTCTTTATATAATATTTTACAATAAGAGAGGAGGTTGACCCTTTCATTGGGCGACCTCTCTAAAAATAGAGATCTTTAATGGCCTCAAAACGGCTGCAGGATGGTTTACGACAGCGCACAGGCCGTCTGCCTGAGCTCACGGGCATTGGTTTACTTCATGTGAGAATCTGTGCACTGGTTCCTCTCAATGTGGGTAGATGATGCGTTGTGGAGCCAGGCGGAAAGGAGGATAGATCTTCTAGAATGTAGGCTCACGAACCATGAGGGACACATCCCCAACAGAACCCACATCACTGTTTTTGTCTTTAATGCTGCAAAATATCTCAACCAATGATTTCGCAGGTGTTAATGGAGGGCTAAATGACGGTTCGAATGCGGCTAGGCGTCTTCGGTGTGAACGCATGGCTGAATGAAGGTCTGAATGATGACCACAACCTGTAGATCAAAAACTAAATGCCAAGCACGTCTAGAAATGTGAGACAATTGTCAATAAACCATAAAAATGATGATATTGAACCAAGATTCATGTGATATGCAAATACGTTCATACCTGGGTTTGATTGACAGTTTGAATGGAAAGGAGAATGACTTATCATATCAAAATAGTGAAAATATGCCAATCAGAGCATGTTTACTGATAAAAAATGGTGACAAAAATGGACACCAACATATGTATTACTTGACATACTCTTCTATTTAATTTGTTGATAATCAATTTGCTTTCATCACATGTGTTTGCACCACTAGTACACACCAAGAGACCTAAATAATCTCCCAATCCTAGTATGCTCTTCACCTCACACTTCATGTGAGCTTGGTGAAACATAAAGGTAGGGATTGTGAAATACCTCTCTTACACTCCATAAGTGATGATCAAACCCCTTAAAATAAACATTGTAATTATCTAAACCAACTAAAATCCTCCATAGGAGGTCACAAACAAATATTTTAGCTAGGTAGGATTGATTGGAATAGGCATCCAATAATGTCCACCAATCTAGTTTCACTAGTGATATTTTGAAACATAGCATTGTTGTCTTTAAGGGTGCTTACAAAATCATATTATAATCAAGTGTTAAAAGAAAAATCAAATCAGAAGTGAACCATGACCAATGAGGTAAAATTCGAGGTATGGCTTCCCTGCTCTCCCCTACAATCCATTCAGATTGTTGTAGATAGACGACACTATACCATGTAGGCCGAACCACTGATCCACACTAGACGCAAGGTATCTTAGTGACCCAACTTAGGATATGACCAAGGAACAATTGTGAGTGCAATTGACTCCTGAAGTTAGCTATTTCCTTTGGGAGGTGTTTCCAAGTCTTCTTAATTAGAACATTGGCCCCATTGTTGATAGAACTAGCTCTTTTTTACCTCCACTAGTCGATTGGTGAGTGGATACCATTATCACAATCAATTGTGCTTTTGGGAGGACCAATTACATTTGAGAGAAAGTATGTTAGGTATTGTTAGGGAATTTACATTTATTTTCTTTTTAACTACAATTTAACTAAACTTGTAATAAAAAGGACCTACATGTGGGAACTCATGCACTAAAACCAACTTTGCACATATCACTCACTTCTTGCACCGTTTTGCATCTCTTGTGGTTGGCATATTTTTGCATTTGTTCAATTGTGTTTAAATTACACTATCACTCTCATTTGACACAAAACCTTCACCATTGAGGAACAAAACAACATCCTAAGACAGTCTCGTAGAATGCAAGGCCTATCTCCTCTCTCGAGGGGTGTTTTTACACCTTCCCCGAGTGGTACATGTGGAAGGTACTATAGTCGGGGTCGCTCCCAAGCCACATTGATAGGAACATCTAGTCAAGTCCAAGCCTTTCTAGGTGCAGTTTCCCCTCTCGGAGAAACTATTAATTACACCACTTCTTCCCCCATCAGAAGTGGTACCCCATTGGATTCTCCTATTGGGTATCCTTCAGTTCCCTTTGACCCATCCTCTCTCATAGGAGGTCAACCATTTTTCAAATCACCACCTGGGTCTCCCCCTCATGGAAATCACATCTCACACATAATGGAAAGACCAGTGGTACCTACCTTACCATTTATGGCTAGTTTAAATCTACCTAATTTGTCCAAACTAACCTTTGATCCCATTCCTTATGATCTGACATAAACAACTATGACAGACGATCGTCCCTCCGACATTCCCAAATTTGAAGAAAAGCAAGGAGATGATACTACCAACCACGTCATGTATTTCAAATTATGGTGTTCATCTATCAAGATAGTGGATGACCCCGTGAGGCTTCGCCTCTTCCAGCATACCCTCACTAGAACGACAAAAAAAATGGTAAATGAACCTAACAAGTGCACCCATTCCACATTTTCGACATTGGCCACCGCATTTCTTACATACTTCCAAATTCCAATCTGACATGACCTAGGCCTCGAAATTCTCATTGAGTTTCGTAAAAATACCTCCACCCACATCATGGACCACATCCATGAGTGGCATAGATACCGCATATTATGTAAGATCGGAATACAATCTCCCTTTTTGTTGGATTGGTTCATAAAATCTATCCAATCCACCATAGCTAAATATTTCACCACCTCCATGCCGCAAATCAAGGAAGAGGCAATTCTAAAAGCACAACATTTCGATCTCATATATGCACAATCTGGTTATCTCTATACTATTCTCCGATGCCCCTTGGCATCGGTCGTTGGATCCTACACCTTCGAGCTCATCACATTGAGAGGATGGGATTATTGGGTTCGTTTCCCATTTAGTAAAGTATACTCCTCCCACATTGGCACCATTCAATATGGTTCCCCACTACCCATCCATGCCACCTACATCAGTACGCCCTACACCTGTACCAACCCCACCAGTTGGTCAATTACAATATGGACCATATAGTCCTACTTACCCAAATCTTATCCAAGCGGCGCCAATTCCTACACCACCAATGGTGCAAGTCGTTCCTCCATCCACCTCTTATGGAGCACAAACCGCATTTATCCCACCCCTGAGGTATAATATATCCCATGCCCAACTGGTCAGCATCCTACCCCTCACATGGGGGTTAACCTAGTTCAACCTTATTATGTTCAATAACCTCAACAATTTGAGCAATTAAACACTGCAAACCCCTAGAATCCATAGAATCAAGGGAAGAATAAAGGTAAGAACAAACAGAATCAGTATACGGGGCAAGGGGGAAACCCCCCTGCCCAACAAAACCAAATACAGGTAACCAAAGTACATGGACTAAAATTCCACCCAAACGAGGTAAAAATCCCACCCTAAGGACCAATTACTGTTGCTCCATTTTTGTCGATTATGGTCACTATAGGCATCATTTTCCTCTTATCCATTACATCCAACAGTTAGTCGAATCCAAAAAGAAGATGGTGACGAACCCTCCTCAGGAAGTGAATACTCCCCAAACACAAACCATCGTGTTGCAACAACCCTTTGTGAATCAAGGGGTAGTTAAATACCAACAAGACCCTCTCCCACCTAGCGATGGTTCTTTCCAAAATATCTATACATTGGATGTAAACCTTCAAACAAGAGCTAGAGGTTATGATGGGCTTTCCACCCCCCAAGTGGAATATGTTCCTATCCCCTCAGGGGGCCCTCTGTTAATACCAAAAAATCTCTCACTACACTCATCCCCTAGCCTCATTAACATACTCTTTAATTTTCCTACAAAGAGCCCTCACCAACCCACAAATCCTAAATTCCAAAACCCATAATTGACTCATAAAAATTATTTCCCACCAAAAAGGGGAAATTTGGCCTAAACCCTTCCTAAATTATCAAAATTTCCCCCACAAAAAAAATGAAAATAGAAGAAGGAAAATGGGAAAAGATTCAAAAAGAGAAAAAGGAGGGAAAACCCTAATGAACCACCTAAAACCATGAGTCAAAAACACGGTCCATCTAAAAACCACAAATGGGAAAACCTAAGGAAAAAGGCTTATATATAAGCGGTGAAGGCTCTCATTCTATCATCAATTGTTTACCCTACTATCATTCTTTCGGATTCTTACTAGAGGTTACTGAAGCCCCCATTTTACTTCTATTTCCTATTCCCTTTTAGTCTTGCCCCCCTCCTTTGTGCCAGTTGTATTTGTGGGGAACTCACGAATCAGCTTGGAGACAAAGTACTCATCTGCTTACACCATCTACAGGGGCACTTCTCAAAATCAGAGGTAAATGTCGAATCCATGTAACACCATGTTGATAAATAATAAAACAAATTATTTCATGTATTTCGTGAATGCCTAAAATATTTAAGGGTTACAAATGTAAGTGATGTTATTGAAGTTATTTGTGGTAAATGTGTAATTTTCGTGTTTTAACATTTGTTATGGCATATATCTCCTAGGGTTATTCTAGTTCATGCTTTTTATTTCCTTAGTATAGTATATATTTTATCCATATTTACTTTGGTTTACCAGACCAATTCACACATAGAGTTGCAAGAGATATTCTCTCATGTGCTCTCAGCATTGGATTCCTCAAGCCAATAGACCACTTATTTTCACTTGCTGGAGTGCGAAAGCACTAACATCAAAACTAGCGACCATACTAGGTCGATCCCTATAGATCCTCGATTGTTTTTTCTTAGTTTGGTTGTGTTTTAGTTTGGAATATTTTATTTATTACATTTATAAGTCTGAGTGCTTTTTACCCCCGTTAACCCCCTAGCAGACTTATGGCCTGTAGAACCAGCCTCATCCATCCATCAAACCCCTTTCTCAACCCCTGTATAACATGTCTTTTTATTTTCTCACCTTCTAGTCCTAGAGTTCTCCATTTAGTTGATTAAGTGTGCCCTAGAGTGCCCCTTTTTCCCAAATAAGTGTGCCCCGGAGAACCCTTTCCCCCCCGAAAGGTGTGCTCCATACCTTTTTCTCCTGGTTTTGGTTTCCTTCTTGTTTCTGCATAGTGTGCACCCGAGATGCTTGTGTTCCTCAAACAGAAGCGCTCCGAGACTGACTTACAACTATCTAAACCCTATGTTCAACCCCCTTCCTGATATAGATTGATTGTTTCATTTCCATATTCGATTGATTGCAGTACCTTTTTACTGTTTACACCTTGTCTGCTTGTTGATTTTAGTCTACTTGATTGATTTCTAGCACTAGGTTAAACTTTATACTTGTTGCACATAATACATTTCTTTGCCTATCTAAGTGCTCTTTGTAAAATAGTAGGCTTGCAATTACAGTTCACCTTTCAGTTTGAAATGGACAGTGTAAGTTCAGTTTCTTTCAATTATTAGTACTGTTAATTTTTGCTTATTTAGCATAGTTATACACGCCACTCATGCACCCACTCACACTCTAAATATAAAAGTGAGACCAAAAATTTACTTAATGTAACATACATTTAACCCCACTTGGGTGTTAGAGCATTAAAACCCATTTAATAATTCTAATTTAATTTATTTCATCTTTTAATACTTTCCTAGGTAGTTTTACCATGTATTTGGCCACTAGTTGACTTCCTGGGTCCACCACATGTCATCCTTATCCACTTGAACACATCCTTGGTCATCATGCCTGCTTTACTTTCTATCCATAATGGAAAGGGTGCACTTCCTGCTTTTGCAGTGATTTCACAGTTTTTTCCTACTTTTGTATGGATAAGACTAAAGCTAGGCGCTCTAGTGCTGTTGGCAGCTGCTAGATTTTGTGGACAACACACCTTTCCTCCTTTTCACTCCAAAAAATATCATTGTTTTCCATTTTTATTCTACTCCGCATTCCAAAATATTTTTAGCCAATTCGTGAGCATCTTGAGTGAGTTGGAGAGAGATGTTTCCACCTTGGGGGGTTATAGCTAGTTTAGTAAGCCTGCTTTTGTGACCAATTCAAATGCCTCCATAGAAATTCTAATTTCTAATGTAACTCTATATATTTGCAGCCACTTTATGGTACATGTTTGGATAATGTACATTTATGCTAATACAATTTAATATTGCGCATAATTCTGAGTCTGATTTTGAGTGTTCTTGTTAATTATAGACTAGCAATTTGTGTGAGAAGTGTTTTCAATCTTGTGATTATCCCGCGATCATATTTCACATGGGAAACCCCTGGAGCACAGTACATTGGACCCCACTCATCATGGACCCTTGAGACACACATATTCATCCCCATATTTTAATCCTAACTCCCCTTACTTTACATCTGACTCCTTCAAGCCAGATGTTGATGTATTTGTAACTTCGGGAGATATTCACTTGTATATTGTATGTATTACATTCATACTTTATTGTATCCCCAATGGAGATGTATTATTCCTTCGATTGGAAGTGTCTTCATTTGTATTTGCAAGTGTCGCAAGTATTATTGTAAGTGTCGCAACTTATATTTGATAGGTTATTATACCACCTTGGTGGGGTCGGCCTTGTATGAGTTGTGTGGGTCAAAGGGTTATTAGAACACCCTAGTGGGGTCGGCCCAGTCTTATGTGGATGGGTTATTAGGCTTCCTTAGGAAGTCAGCCCAGTTAGAGTAAAAGGAAAGTCAACCCATTGTATAAGTAGAGAGTGTGTCTCTCTCATTCTATTCATTCACACACTCACCCACTTCGCATTAGTGAGAGAGAGGAGGAGTGCACACAAGTGGAGGAGGAATAGCTGCTAGGAGCATATCTCTTGTTGTGGGGTTTGATATTTGTGATGTTTGTATTGATGCTCATTCTATCCTTGAGGAAGTTGCGGGGTTTTTCACCTTCTTGGTTTTCCCCGGTGAAATGCTTTGTGTCTCTTATCTCTTGTATCTTATGTTTGATATGCTATACATGTTGTTCTCTCAGTTAAGATCCTAGATCATATTGAATTAAATGATGAAAAACTAACATGGTATCAAAGCTAGACTAAAGGAAGGCATGGTATGGAATTTATGACACTTGTTGCACTTGCGACAAATTGGAAGCTAGGGCTTGGTATAGTAAAAACCAGTCATCGTGGAAATTTCGCTATAAATATGTTTTGGCGAAGTTTCAGGATTTGAAACTTCTACAGGTCGAATATGAAATGTCCATGTACCTTGTATCTGAAGTACAGCCTCATATTCATTGTACTTTGTGAGATATGATCCGTACACGTTAGGGTTTCTGCCTCTTCCAGAATGCAGTCCTAAACAGTTGACCTAGGAAAAAAGGTCATATCTCGGGCTGGGAATCTCCAAATGGAATTCCGTCAAATGTGACAGTTAGGGCATGGACTTTAGCTTCACATGTCTGGGTTTTAGAGGCCGAAGGTTAAACAGTGACACGTGAAACTCCGTACAATTTCTCTATACTGTTTCATCCCATAAATAGGTCACGCTGCGACACTTATCATATCTCTCTCTCAGAGAATCTATTTGAGGTCAGATCTATGGCGTTGGAAAGATGATAGGTCAATATAGAAAAGGCCAAATTTTTAGACCCTCAGGATGCGAAATTTAAGAGATACATCAGAAACAATATGACATATATTTCTATCCAAACAGAATTGGATTCTAAGCACTCTCATTTTTTGTTTGTCACTGCTACGGGAAATTAGGGTATCGGAGAAAGTTGAAATTTCTTGAATATGAGATCACGGCTGGATGCTCCTCATAAAAATCAAAATTTTGAGACCAAGATTGAAGTTTTTGGTTGGGTAGAACCCCAGGCTCTATCAAACCCTAGTTCGGGATTTTGACCAGAAAACCAGAATTTGACAGAAGCTGCAAATCCAAAACTCGCAGGTCAATTTTTGGAGTTTTCGAAATCTGAGCACACCAGCTTGCTCGCCTCAGTCATCTGCATCTCCCTGTCTAGACAGAAGTTTGAAATTCCAATTTTGTATTTTTAGGGTTTCTCTGACAAACCCTAGCCAGCTCTAGATTCAGATTCAACAAATCAAGTGGATTGGGTTAATCCTAGAAGAGAATGATTTGGACACCTACAAAAGTTCCAGTTCTAGAGGGATATGAGGCTAAGGCCTTACATAAGAAGACTAGAAGCAATCTCGACAGGTATGATTTGAGGAGATACAGGTATGTTTTGAAATCTGTTGATGATTAAGTTTATGATATGTTTGTCTTCATATTATTGAGGTTAGTACAATCTTGATTAATTTTAGACTTGTCTTATCACCTTAGTAAAAGTATGAATGCATGTGAATAATAGAAGACATTCATTGATTAGGTTTATGACACTTATGATTGTACTAATTCACTGTGGTGTTGTATGAGGATGATGTTGTCCGCTAACATGAAAGGTGCATCAAATCAAGTTCTAGATCAAGAACATATGACCATGGTGACGTGAAGAAAAAGACTCATCCATAGCCATTCATCACATATAAGCTCTACTTACGAGGTATGTATAATCTGGTTCTACAATGCTCAACTTATGAGATATACAGGTTACTAGCACAAGGTTGAAGAGAACAAGAAGACATTGTTTGGGTATGTTAGACAAGTATGTTTTTCTTATATCGAGTTAGAATCCTATCTTGTGTCAGGGTATCATATAAGTATGCTTTCGTATGATTAATAATGATTATTCATGAAGTTATAGATTTGAATAATCATTGGTTAATGCATATTATGCTTCTTAATTTTATTGACGATATGACAAACTATAAGAGTCCTATGGTCAAATAAGAATATGCATGAGTAAAAGAAGTACTCCCTGAAACCTTGAATATTAACACTTGTGACAAATTACCTGTGTATGAAATGACCATGACCATACACGTTTAAGATTATTTAGAATCATAATATTTTGATAGTATTGATATTATACTAATAACATGTCTGATTATGTATGAGATCTTGAGGATGACACTAGTGCACACTTAAGCATGCATAGTGGTTCAAGATGGATATAAGTTTAAGGACAGATAATCCAGGAAGCAAATATAAAGAGGGAGCACACTCCAGTAGTTCCTACAAGGAAGCAAAGATTGAGAGGGAGTCCACCCAACAACCAAACAAAGATAAGTATTTGAATTGTCATTTATTGTATATATGATTACTTAAATGATTTTGTCCAGTCATGTACATACTTATGTTCCTAGATTTAGGATGTATATTATGCATATCAGAAAAGTTGCATTAATGAACAAGATACTACTAATATACAAGTAATCGGTAAGTGGCCTATGGTACTATACAACATTCCATTGCTACTTATCTAGAATGAAACCTCTTTGCTGACATGTTGGGAGTTGTGCACACTCTTAACAATGTTCTGGTAGAGATGGAAGGCATCTAGAAAGTTACGAGATATGGATAAATGTTGTATTGAAGCATTGGATAAGATAATTGCATGATTGTATGACATATGTCTTTATGTGTAAGATTTTGTTCTGAAAACTATGAGAAGTTTCTAATCATGCAATTGAATTTGACTTGTAGGAAAGATCGTGTAATCACCTACAAAAGAAGGATAACAACATTTGTTCTAGCAACAAAGTTCAAGAAAACTACCTATTGAAGATATTGAAGAATCTAAAGTTCCCAGGATCAGGGATGTAGTAATGGAAGGATGCCATAATCGAGGAATACAGTCGATCATGAATAATAATGTTTGGGATGTGGTCCCAATACCAGAAGGGAAGTTTGTTGTGACTTCCAAGTAGATCTACAAGCTCAATCATGCTATAGATGGAAGCACAGAGAAATACAAGGCAAGGTTTGTGGCTTGTGGCTTCTCCCAGAAAGAAGGCATAGATTATGAAGATACTTTTGCACCTGTATCCAGATACACTTCCATCAAAATAGTAGTTTCTCTGGCTGCAGTAATTAAGTGGAAGATACACCAGATGGATGTCAAGATAGCTTTCTTGAATGGTGTAGTCGAAGAGGAAGTGTATGTGGAGCAGCCACTCGGTTTTGAGACACATCACAGGGAGTCATATGTGTGCAGATTGAAGAAATCCTTGTATGGATTGAAGCAAGCACCCAGGACATGGTACGACATGATAGAAAGCTTCATGTCCTGTTTGGGATTTACCAAGAGTAAAGTGGATTCCAACCTTTACTACAAGGTTGAGGAAGGCGATCCATTGATACTCGTACTGTATGTGGATGACCTGTTTGTGACAGGTGAGGATAGGTTGATTGCCGACACGGAGAGGAAGCTTGCTTCTGAGTTCGAGATGAAGGACTTGGGTACGATGCATTACTTTCTAGGTATGGAGTTGTGGAAAAGTACAGATGGAATCTTCCTTGGACAAAGGAAGTATGGAGTAGAGATCCTGAAGCGGTTCAAGATGATGGCCTACAAGGCCATAGCCACACCTATGGCATCGAACCTAAAGCTATTGAGTGATGCTTCATCAGATTCAATTGATGCCACTATGTATTGTTAGATGATTGGGTCAATGATGTACCTAATGAACACGAGACCAGATATTTGCTTTGCGGTGAACACCTTGATCCAATTCCTGATGGATCCTAGACATGTTCACCTGATTATTGTAAAGCATATTCTGAGGTACCTGAAGGGTATGATTGATTATGAGCTCAAGTATGATGTGAATGAAAAGTTTAACCTGGAGGGTTATGTTGATTCAGATTGGTCAGGCAGTGCTGCCGATAGGAAGAGCACTTTGGGATGCTGCTTCAGTATGGGATTAGGTGTGATCTCTTGGTTTAGCAGGAAGCAATCCTGGGTAGCATTGAGTACAGCCAAAGCAAAGCATGTCGCAGCTTGTTCAACCAGTTATGAGGCAGTATGGCTAAGGAAGCTATTGTTTGATTTATTTGATCTCGAGTTGGATGCTACTTGTATCTATTGTGACAACCAGATTTGTGTGAAGTTGTCAGAGAACCCGGTGTTCCATGACAAGTTGAAGCACATCGAGATCAAATATCACTATTTCAGGGATATGGTGCAGAGAGGAGCAGTGAAGCTCCAGTATGTTGTGACAGATGAGAAGGTTGCAGATGTGTTGACCAACCCACTAGCCATAGTGAAGTTCGAGTACTTCAGAGAGAGGCTTGGTGTACTTCAGATCGAGGTTCCTTCCAAGGTAAAGTGATGATTCCAGAAGACGCATATGCACATGGGATTTTTCGACATGGTTGTAGATGTGTTCTCCCATGGTCGTGATGTAATTACTGAGCCATTTTTCACATGGTGGTAGATGTGTTCTCCCATGTCGATGGTGTAAGTGTTGTATGATGTGCATCTGGGCTGTGCTCCGTGGACGATGAGATGATCTGAAGAGGATGATTATGTGATGATGATATGCATCAGGATGATGTTGTGATGATGATCAAGATGATCATGTGATGATATCTATCAAGATGATTCTATGATGACTAGGCCGATCATGTGTGGTAAGCATCAGGTCGATGCTCTAGATGTGGTACATCAGGATGATGTACTGTATGATGATGATCAGGATGATCATATGTGATGAGCATCAGGTCGATGCTCCAGGTGATTGTGCATCAGGAGGATGTACTATATGATGATGATTAGTATGATCATGAGCATCAGTATGATGCTCCATGCGAAGAAGATGATCAATGGGATCATGAGTATCAGGTCGATACTCCGTGGCCATGGACAAGTTGTGCAGGTAGCATAGAAAATATCATGGGAGATCCGATAGTTTGAGATCGGATACTCTTTCGAGGTTTTGCTACAGGTAGCATAGAAAAGATCCCGGGAGATCTGATAGTTTGAGCTCGGATTCTCTTTCGAGGTTTTGCTACAGGAGGCATGTAATCAATCCTAGAGATCCAATAGGTTGAGTTGTGTGCTCGTAAAAGTCCTGGGATTCTCTTTAGAGATCTTGCAGGTTGCAAGACACTCTTTTAAGGTTTTTCCTGACCACATAGAAAAGATCCTGGGAGGTCTGATAGTTTGATCTCGGGAGGTACGATAGTTTGAGCTCGGATGCTCTTTCGAGGTTTTGTGGTGGTCACATGTAAAAGATATTGGGAGATCCGATGGGTTGAGCTGTGTGCTCGTAAAAGTCTTGGGATGCTCTTTCAAGGTTTTGTTGATGCACATTCCATAGGATGGCCAGAGATGATGAAGACCTACAGGAGGCTAGGCCTACATCCAACATGAAAAAGGGTTGGCTTTGTAGAAATTCCTATGACAAGAAGAATTGAGAGATAGAACCAGTGATCAAGATGAAGAGTACAGCAGCAGTGACGATGATGCTCCAATGATATAGTGACGATGATCCAGCTCCAGTATTGAAGACTTGTGCCTATATGTATTGATGACTTATGTCAAGAGAATACCTTCCTAGTTAAGAGGGAGTGTTGATGTATTTGTAACATCGGAAGATATTCACTTGAATATTGTATGTATTACATTCGTACTTTATTCTATCCCCAATGGAGATGTATTATTCCACCGATTGGAAGTGGCATCATTTGTATTTGCAAGTGTTGCAATTATTATTGTAAGTGTCGCAACTTATATTTGATGGTTTATTAGACCACCTTGGTGGGGTTAGTCCTGTATGAGTTGTGTGGGTCAAAGTGTTATTAGACCACCCTAGTGGGGTCGGCCCAGTGACATGTGGATGGGTTATTAGGCTTCCTTAGGAAGTCGGCCCAGTTAGAGTAAAAGGAAAGTCAAGTCATTGTATAAATAGAGAGTGTGTCTCTCTCATTCTATTCATTCACACACTCACTCACTTTGCATTCATGAGAGAGAGGAGGAGTGCACACAAGTGGAGGAGGAGTAGCTAATAGGAGAATATCTCTTGTTGTGGGGTTTGATCTTTCTGATCTGTGTATTGATGCTCATTCTATCTCTAAGGAATTTGTGGTGTTTTTCACTTTCTTGGTTTTCCCCGGTGAAGTGCTTTGTGTCTCTTGTCTCTTATGTTTGATATGTTGTACATGTTTTTCTCTCAGTTAATATCATAGATCATATTGAATTAAATGATGAAAAAATAGCACCAGATACACCCACACATGCTACCCCATCTAGCCCCATGGCCAACACCAATCCCAAAATGTTTTATGGATGGATTGTCGGTGGTGGAACCGCTAGTAGCCCCGGTTCTACCTTAGCTTCCATTCCCACCATGGAATCCATGGGACTCTCTATCCCTGCTGCCACAGGGCCTACCCCTAACACTACAATGCACCCATCCACTACATCCATACCTACTGGTACTAGATCTATTCCAAATGTTAGTACTGATATTGTCAATAGGAGCGGACAGAGGTAGCTCAACTACGCAATAAGAAAATCACTGCCTCTGAGCGAGAGTGTGGACAGGCCGTGGTACGGGAAGACAGAATAAAACGGTTCACCCAGTGGCATTAATTGACCAGATGAGTAATAGGGGCAACCGATTTAAAATGAATTTTTAGTACCAAGATCAACAATTGATATTAATATCAGTGTGTCGAAGTTGCTCAGCTTTTATCATGGTAAAATCATCCCTGATTGAAAACCACTACAAGAACGTGGCAGTTCCAGAGTGTTCATGGCCCTAAAAGCTGTTTGGATCACCCGGTTTTAGGGAGCCCTAAAACAACCAAAATCCACCAAAGTGGTTTATTGCTACACCACCGAACATCCGAGTCGACAGGACAAGGCCGACCCACCTCATAAAGTTGCACAAGTAGGCACACATCTCAAGGAAGCAAAGGTAAATCATCAATGAACGCGTGACTTTCAAGATGCTGAAAGTGCTTGTAGTTTACCACTCTCGAGACACCCCTGAAAGAAAACTGCCATCCACACATGGCGGCCTCAAAATCATTCAGGGGCCGAAAAGCAGTTTCCCTAAACCATCTTTTCAAATCCCTAAAACCTATAAAAATTTACACAATGGTTTCCCCAACTACAAGCCGCCAGGCTGTTGATCGACAGAGGAAGTGGGATCCCCCCATAAAGATACACTGGCAGTGCACGCATCTCAAGGGATTCAAGGAATAAGATTGACGACTGGTCAGACTTCAGGATACTTGAGAGGCTTAGACATTAACAACCTAAGACCATCCCTGAAATAAAACCACCATCTACATGTGGTGGCTTCTTGTTGAGTCAGGACTTGAAAAGCCGTCTCCTTAAACTGCTTTATCTAGATCCTAAAACCATCAATTGTTTACAGTTCACCACTTCCCATCGCGGTGCATTCCCCCTTGCTTCCCTTAATTCGTCCTTAAATGGTCATTACCACCATCGTTTATGAGGAAACGTCACCCAACATTTAAGAAGCCAAATACCACTTAACCCGCAGGCCAATCCCATCACGCCACGAGAAACTTGCATTAAACCCTTCCAAGTTCAAATCTCTCCATATAAATACTACCCCAGGGATGCCATTGTGCATTATTTCTTCCAGCTCCAATCTCCCCAGTCTTCACTCTCTGCACTTGTTTTCTCAAATCTCCCTAAGAAATTCAAAAGCATCTTTCCCCGCTCTACCCCTGCGTTAGCATGGCTTCTGTATCCACTCTCAAAGTTGCTATCGCCTCCACTACCAGCAGTCCAGAGGATCATCTAGGTGATGAATTCTTCGACATTCATGACTCTATATCTTCCTTCTAAAAGTTGCGCCAATTAGCCTGTGAGGCCGAGGAACATGCAAAGAATGGAAATGATTTATTCAATCTATGGAAGTCTGGGCTAGCTAAGATGACTCTCCCTCCAGCCAGACCGTTTCCTGAGTTAATACAGTGGTGCATGGAAATTTACGTACCAAAAAGGAAGGCCATCATTTCCCAACTGGGAAATGTGGTCTTCCCAATCAAAAAAGAGCTTATCATGGAATTGAAAGACACCGGTGAAGATCCATCAAGGCTCTGTTTTGACGAGGAGGTGATAATAAACAAAATTCAGAAGTTTTCCCCAGAAAACATGGATGCCTTCATTCAAATGTTATTGCCACTCGAGACTAGTCTCTCTAGCACTCAATCAATGTTCGGCTTGGAGACGTTTGTAGGTCTTGTTCAACCGGTATTGTCGATGATATGCCAGTTCCTTGGGTATGGTTATGATATAGTGATTGACAACGTTGTTCTAGGTTTTTTGTTTATTATGAACCTCTTTCAGCATGAATCACCTATCAGATTGGATTTGTCAACTTTTCTCTCTCAATCCAGTCACCTCCAGCTAAAGAACTTTTCATCCAAGAATATTTTTCAGTTTTGTTCAATACTTTTATACACGATCTTCTGTCATAACAAAAGTTACTCCAACAAAGAATATCTTGACATATCAGTGGCCCCTGTTCCTCCAGAGAGTAAGTTCTATGCATTTGTGGATACTGTTGTGGCTAAGGTTTATACACTATTGTTTGATGCCCCTCCACCAAGAATTTTTTCGGAGTGCAAATAATTGCTCCATCTTAATCCAAATGAGGTTGTGGGAGATTGGTTTTTCTTCGAAACTCACACCGAAATCAGAGTGTATGGGGCAGAGATAGCTCCATACAAGCTCCCCATATTTTTGAATCCTCGGGTGTTTGCACTAGATTTCATCCACCAAATATTCAACTATGACGAGGTTCACTTCATGAAAGGAAACAGTGCTAGAACCTTCAAAGTCCCCAGTGAAGCTGGGCCTTTCAAGATACGGAGTAGAGCTTCTCAAAGAGAAGTTGAGGAGCTACTAGCTTCATACGGTTTCCCTTTAAGAAATATACATAAGTATGATCCCAGGGGGATCATTTCTCAAAAAAGACAGGTGTCCCGTTCTGCAGCATGCCTCCATGAGCCGCATGCCCTGTTAGACAAGATGGCCAATTTGGATAACTGGGAACAATGTCAGGCTGCTTTGAACCCAGGAAGATATTTTGGAGCACTAGTTGTTCCAACACCCGTTAAGATTGATACGTTGGGGAAAAGAGACATGTCAAATCCCATGTCTGCTGCCAAGAAGGAAGGACCAGGGAGTATGGGGTCAAGGACCAAAAAGTTGAAAGTAGAAGGGACATCCAGTGAAACCTCAAAAATTGTACCAACGCCCACCCCCGTGACACCCGTCATTCTTGAAGTTTCCCTTCTGCAACTTGGCCAAAGAGTTAGGAGGATCAGTCCACAGAAGGATCTTTTGTTACCATGTCGTCTGTCAAGTCAGGATTGTTCGGGATTTATTCTCAGATTAAAGATGACAACATCGATCTAGAGAAGTCATTGTTTTTGAAGAAAGATCTTGATACGGGAAGGAATTCCAAGATGTTATCGGTACTGGATTTGAAGTAGGGAGCCCTCAAAATGGTTATCCTAGAGAAAATAATGCCAGGGGGGAAGAAGAAACCCTCCAACTTTAAAGTTACTTGGGTAACCATAAACCCGGACACGATCCCGTCCAAGGATATCATGGAGCTTCATCGACAGATGGGCGAAAGAGTGTACAGATACGTGCATAAGTACACTATGAGCACTAACAGGTTATAGGATGTGGTCCAAAAACTAGAGAAACATCTAAAGAATGAAAAATATTCAAATAAGGATAAGTAGTTAAAGATAGCTGACTTAGAGCAGCAGATAGTAAAGATGGTCTTAAATCCTGGCGACGTGGCTCCATTACAATCCATGATAAAGTAAAAGGATAAGGAAATTGCATCCCTGAAGAAGAAGCTCAACATTCCCTCAGCTGACCATTCATAGAATTCAGAGGTAGTTGCAATACAAACATATTTGGAAAATTCGATGACTGACAGTCAAACACTCAAAGAAAGGATTGTCTCATTAGAAGGAGAATTGGAGGAGGGTAGAAAGTGGAATTAGGATATCCTCCAGTAGAATGCCATCACACTTCAAGCCTCATTGATTTCAGATCAAACTGATTAATTGTCCCAGGCAGTGGTCGAAATGAGCATCAAGGATGCTCAGTTGAACCAAGTGTAGAATTAGTTGAATACAAAGTGCAATGAGATTTTCAATGCAAATGAGAAGCTAATTAGAAGAGATCGGGTCATCTCAGAGCTCCAGCAAACTGTTGATGAGATCCAAGGTAAGTTCCAAGAGCTATCCAAGAAGCTTACTGGTAAACCTTCATTGAGAGGTCCCAAAATTGCATTATGGGATCAGATGGCGGCTCTGATAACCTCTCAGTGGAGTCATTTCAGCGTAACACAGGAAGAAACAGAAATAGCCGAAACCACCACACTTGATGCATAATCTGTAATGAACAATGTAAATAAAAAATTCAAGCTAGCCAGGACGACAATTGACTTATTAAACTAAAAAACCTTTTAGGAGCTTCGAACATATGTTGTCCAGGACCGAACCAAAATAATCATGCAAGCAAACAAGGTAATCACCAAAGTGACATTGTCACAGAATGTTGCCGAAATGGCAGCACAATTAAAGCAGGATGTTCACTCCTTCAAAGAGCAGTTCAAGTCAATATTTTCCCACAGTATTCCTTCCTTCTGGGATGGAAATGGATACCTATATTCAGAGGAGCAATATGTTACCATGATGAGAGATGCAAGGAATTCCGAGATTCACATGACAGATACTTTGCAGGAGCTCAGCAGAAAGGAAGTTATGGATAAGTTACATACAAATTTTGAGATACTTAACTGCCTCCAAACTATTTTCAGAAGCCTCCCAAAGGCTTCCTTTGAGCACTACACTAAGCTAGATTCATCTCTTAGAGAGCTCAAGGTCTTCCATTACCCTTTGGGTAAAGACTGTAAAGGCATCACTAAATTCCTCGATCTTAAGAAGCTAGAGCGGTCGACCAAAGAGCAAGCAGCAGTCGCAGCTTCATCAACACATCCAAAAACGGAGGCCTCTTCCATGCAGCAAGGCATTCTTCTACCTCCGTAGAGTGGACCCCAATCTCAATAGCAAGCTAGTCAGCATTATTCCATAGGATTGTTTTATAACAAATTTTGTTGTCAATTACAAACAAGAATGTATAAGCCAGTGGAATGTAACAACTTATTTTGTAAAGCGTGTGAAGACTATATAACGTAGAAAAGGCTAAGGCCAACAGGTCGGCTCTTTTTGTAAGAATTATAACTTCTGATATTTTGCAGTCTGATCAATATATAAAGAAGAACCTCATTTTTCCCGATCTTGGTGTCTTGTGGATTCAAACTTTTGATATGTCCAGTTAGTATTCTTCTCATGTTAATTCATCTCTGTCATATTGTTCATGATTTATGAAGTTCAGTCTCGTTTCAATAGGAGTGCTCTAAGATTAAATTATTGTTCCTAAGATGATTATGGTGTGAAGTATTCATGTTAGTTTATCTGTAAATAATATCCTCATATTGTTCAGGCTTAGTTCTGTGATCATTTTTGTTAAAACTACTGAATTCCTCCCTTAGGCTCAGTATGTTACTATCAAACATAAAACAAACATTTACTCTCTCTGAAGTACCTTTGTTTTGTGCCACTACATTAACATCAATTCATTCAAATTCTTGTCATTGGCATATTGAAATACTGCCCAAATTATACCAAGATTGTCTATCTGTATTATTTTATGGTGAATGTGATTTTGATCAACCAAAAGACCACAACAAATTTTATTGATGCCCAGGCACAATTCTAAAATCATCCTTAGAACGTATCTAGGAATAACATATTTTCTGGCGCCGTTGTCGGGGAGTGCAAGCAAGAATATAAAACTTCCCTGGGGACAATGACAAAATTGTATGCTCCTAATTTCATAGTGGATGAAATTAGGCTGCAGGCTGTAATCCACTTGGCGACTCCACTGAAGCAAACCTGGTATCTGGATGAAGACATACCCACCAGAACCCCAGCCACGAAGAATTTGTGGCTTTACAAGACTCAGTCTCCTTGAGACATAGACGTAGAAAATATTAGTCCACTTCACCAGGCCATTGGAGAATTTTCTCCCCACCTCTGTGTTGTCCTCAATTCCCTGAATCCGAATTCATTGTCCAGACCCATGAAATATAACCTTGTCCCCAGAACCCTCATACTCCTTATGGTTTTACTTGTTAAGTTTAGCCTAATTTGACTAGCAAGATCACTGAAAGAAACACAATCACAAGATAGACAAATATTTACCCTTGGAAACCCTCATGGGGTAGAAAACCCAGCAAAGCTTTCCTTAATATAGATAATCAACCAAATACAAGATGTAGTCCAAGACTAGAGCTCCTCCTCCTCCTATGCAGACCTCTCTCTCACTTGTGCGCTACTCCCAAGTGGATGAATGAATGATATAAGTGAGGAACATCCTCCTCTACTTATACTCATCTCTCGACTGACCTTTTACCCTAATGGGGCCAACCTCTCCTAGGAGAGTCTAATAACCCCCAAATAGTAAACTCAGGGCCGACCTCACATGGGAGATCTAATAACCCTAGTTACCACTTTCTCTCGGAGGAATAAACATCTCCGGATATACAATAGGGTCACCATGGAGGAATGTACCATCTCTGGAATAATAAAATACAAATATAATATTCTTTGAAGTTACAATATTTCAATACTCCCCCTTAACGAGAAGGATATTATAACAACATCTGTAGGAGCAAGGAGTCATCAACTACATGATACATCTATAAATCATTGGAAGCTTTCTTCATACATCATCATTAGTAACTCAATGGTTACTAGAACATCAACATCTTCAGTACTGAGTCATCATCTTCTGCAACACTTGATCAGCTACAATATCATCATCATCTTGATCTACAGCATCTGGATCATCTCGATCTACACCATCTGGATCATCTCGATCTACAACATCTGGATCATCTCAATCTACAACATTTGGATCATCTCAATCTACAACATCTAGATCATCTCGATCTACACCATCTGGATCATCTCGATCTACAACATCTAGATCATCTTGATCTACAGCATCTGGATCATCTCGATCTACAGCATCTGGATCATCTCGATCTACAACATCTGGATCATCTGGATCATCTTAGTAGCATAATCTGCAATACACACGATCCTATTATGGGGTGATCAATCCCTCTCACTTTAGGACATAGGTCCATGGATGATACAATCCAGATCAAATTCCAGGATGATCAATCCTTATCAATTTTAAACAAGTCTCATGTCTATGGATGATGCAATCTAGATCTACTTCCAAGATGATCAATCCTTATCAATTTTAGACAAGTCTCATGTCTATGGACGATGCAATCCAGATATACTTCCAGGATGATCAATCCTTATCAATTTTAGACAAGTCTCATGTCTATGGACGATGCAATCCAGTCATGTACATTTTGAACCAAAGGTTCAAGGACGATGCAGTCCTCTCACATACCTTTTGAACCAAATGTTCAGGGACGATGCAGTCTTGTCACGTACCTTTTGAACCAAATGTTCAGGGACAATGCAGTCCTCTCACGTACCTTTTGAACCAAATGTTCAGGGACGATGTAGTCCTCTCATGTACCTTTTGAACCAAATGTTCAGGGACGATGCAGTCCTCTCACGTACCTTTTGAACCAAATGTTCAGGGATGATGCAGTCCTCTCATGTACCTTTTGAACCAAATGTTCAGGGATGATGCAATCCTCTCATGTACCTTTTGAACCAAATGTTCAGGGACGATGCATTCCTCTCACGTACCTTTTGAAACAAATGTTCAGGGACAATGCAGTCCTCTCACGTACCTTTTGAACCAAGGGTCTAGGGATGATGCATTCCTATCACATACATTTTGAACCAAGGGTCCAGGGATGATGCAGTCATATCACGTAGATTTTGAACCAAGGGTCCAAGGACGATGCAGTCCTATCACGTACATTTTGAACCAAGGGTCCAGGGACAATGTAGTCCTATCATGTACATTTTGAACCAAGGGTCCAGGGATGATGCAGTCCTATCACATCCACAAGGGACCACTTTCTTAGAGACATATGTCTACGGATCTCTTTTAGGACATGTGTCAAAGGATGATACAATCCACTTGTCAACTCAGACCAAGTCTAAGGACCACTTCATCGACCTCATTGTCGGTATCACCAATACAGGTATCCATATCATCGAACTCACTATCGATGCATGCAATCTCATCATTAGTGACCACATCACTCCCCCTTTCGAGGAGGGTCTTTCTGAACTACACCAAGCTTGTCTAGAAAATACTCAAACTTTACTCGAGACAGAGGTTTGGTCAATATATCAGCAACTTGTTCGTCAGTGCTTACATACTTGAGCTTGATAGCTCCTTTCTGCACCATATCCCGTATATAGAAATATCGGATCTCTATGTGCTTTGACTTATCATGGAACACTGTATTCTCTGTCATCTTGATACAACTCTGGTTGAAACACATGATCACAGTGGGGTCCATCTCTAAGTCAAATAGTCCTGATAACAGTTTCTAAAGCCATACTACTTCACAACTAGCAGAGCAAGCAGCTATATATTCCGCTTCAGTTGTGCTAAGAGCCACACTAGATTGCTTCCTGCTAAACCATGAGATCATGGCGGATCCTAGACAATAACATCCTCTCGATGTGCTCTTCCTGTCAGATACACTTCCCGCCCAATCAACATCTGTATAGCCATGCAATCTGAAGTCATGATCTCCAAGATAACATAGACCAAAATCTATCGTACCTTTTAGGTACCTCATTGCATGCTTTGCAGCTATCAGGTGAACTCGTCTAGGTTCCACTAGATACTAGCTCAATGTATTCACGACAAAGCATATGTCTGGTCTAGTATTTGTTAAATACATTAATGACCCAATAATCTGTCTGTACAGAGTCATATCCACTAACTCTGATGAGTCATCAGCTAACAGCTTCAGGTTGGAATCCATGGGAGTGGCCATGGATTTGCATTCCAACATGTCAAATCTCTTCAAGGTTTCTATAGTATACTTTCCCTAGTTGAGAAAGATTCCCTTTGGTCCTTGCCATACTTCCAGACCTAAGAAGTAGTGCATCAATCCGAGATCTTTCATCTCAAATTTTGAAGAAAGCTTCTCCTTGCACTCGATAATCTATTTCTCATTTCCAGTCAGAAATAGATCATCCACATACAACAATAATATGACAGGTTCATCATCCATAACTTTGAGATAAAAGTTAGGATCAGCTTTACTCTTGGTAATGCCCAATCTTGTCAAGAAATTGTCAATTCTTCTGTACCAAGCTTTGGGAGCTTGCTTCAACCCATACAAAGCCTTGTTTAATTTGCACACATGGGCTCTTCTATATTCCACCTCAAATCCTTGAGGTTTTTCTATATACACTTCCTCCTCAACTACACCATTCAGGAAGGTTGTCTTTACATCCATTTCATGTAATTTCCACTTCATCATGGATGCAAGTGCCATGATAGTTCTAATGGAAGTGTATCTTGCAACTGGTGCAAATGTTTCTTCATAATCAATTCCCTCTTTCTGAGAGAACCCTCTGGCTACAAACCTTGCCTTATATTTTTCAATACTGCCATCTACAACATGATCTATCTTGTATATCGATTTGGAGGATACCACACTTTTGTCCTTTGGTTTGGGGACTATATCCCAAACATCATTTTTCATTATTGATTGGTATTCCTCCGTCATTGCCTCCACCCACTCTTTCTTATGGGATGCTTCTTCATAACTAGTGGGTTCTTGATCTACAAGATCACACATCAAGGCCACATAGTTGGAGAATTCCTTTGGCTTCTTGCACATCCTAGTGGAGCCTTCACGAGCTCCATACTTTTCTGCTCCTAGTATAATGTCTCTTGCCCAAGCTATATTTCTCTTCCTTGAAATTTCTATGACAGGGGGTTCTTGTGGTTCCATCATGTCATGTTCTTCAAGAGTTGTCTCTTCAGGAGTGGGTGCAGCTTCTGTGATTCTGGAAGGTGCCTCTTCCTCATATACTTCTTCATGTTGGCACTTCCTAGATCTCTTGAGAGCTACCTCTTCATCAAATGTCACATCCCTACTTATTTCCATATGATGGAATCCTGGGATGTATATTCTGAATGCTTTGGATGCTTCACAGTATCCAACAAATATTCCTTTCTTCCCTGAAGGATCTAGCTTGGTCCTCTTTTCTTTTGGAATGTGAATGTATACTGGGCATCCAAATATCTTGAGGTGACTTACTTTAGGCTTCTTTCCTGTGAACACTTCTTCTGGAGTTTTGAAATCAAGAGCACTATGAGATAGTCTATTTTGCACATAGACTGCTGTCCTAGCTGCTTCATCCCATAAATACATGGGTAGATCTTGATCATGTATCATTGTCTTTACTGCCTCCATAATGGTTCTATTCTTTCTTTCCGCAACACCATTTTATTGAGGATTATAAGGAGTGGTTAGTTCCCTCTTGATTCCAGCTTCTTTACAAAATACTTCAAAGTCTTTTGAAGTATATTCTCCACCATTATCTGTCCTAAGTATCTTGATCTTCTTTTCTGAATGATTTTCTATTAGGGCTTTGTATTCCTTGAATTTTTCAAAGACTTCATTCTTTCCCTTTAGGAAATATATCAAAGTCTTTCTTGAGTAGTCATCAATGGATGTAAGGTAGTATTCATATCCACTCAAGGATGTGGATGGCATTGGTCCACATACATCTGAGTGAATCAATTCCAATGTACTCTTAGTCTTTGTTTCACTCTTTGGGAATGGGTTCTTGATATTCTTCCCTTTTGCACATCCTTTGCAAGTTCTCTCATGATCAATTTTTAAGTCTGGTAGTCATATGACTACCTTGCTCACATGACGTAATGCTTTGTAGTTAATGTGAGCAAGCCTTCTATGCCAAAGCTCACTTGGGCTAGTGGTTTCATGAACAAGGGAAGTTTTTGGATGGCCTTTGAGTTTGTATAGACCTCCTTCCTCTTCACCAATAACAATTGCATCCTCAATTGATTTTCCTTTGGGCCACATGAGTACTTGACCATCAATAAATGCAACCCTATAGCATTTCTTATCTAATGCTGAGATAGAAAGTAAGTTCTTCTTCAAACCTGGTACATATAAGATTTCCTTCATCTTCAATGGGGTTCTAGAATCAAGCTTGTAGCTTGCTTCACCAATTCCCTTGATGGTATATTGATAGTCATCTCCTAGAGATACTTTCTATGGAGAGTACTTCTCTTCAAGTCTTGGGAGAGTCTTCCTTTGTCCTGTCATGTGCTTTGAAGCACCACTATCAATGAGCCATGTATCTTCTCCAGGTGTCACAGACCCAGAGAGTGCAGAGAATATATCATATTCTTCTGCATCTTCTTTCTCTACTTTAGTTCTTTTCTTTTGAGGCCTTTCCTCTTCTTCTTCTTCACTATCATCTTCTGATACATGTGCATGATGTCTTTTGTGAAAAAAATTCCTCTTCTTTTATGAAGTACAATTTCTAGCAAGGTGTTCTAGTTTGAGACAATTGTAACATTGAACTGTGGAGAGGTCTCTTTCTGAGTTTACTCCCCCTCTCCTTTTAAATCTATGAGGAGGTAGAGACTCCTTGTGACCAATCTTCTTGGAGTTGAAGTGACTCCTTCTTCTTCTTTTGGTGTGAATAGCCAAGGCTTGATCATCCTCTTTGAGAAGGCCTTCTCTATTGGCTACCCTAGCTTCTTCTTGAATGCAATCTTCCCATACCACATCAAACTTCATAGTTTCTTTCCTGGCACACATGGTTTGGATGAATGACTCCCAAGGCCTAGTGAGACCATTTAGAGCAGTCATGACTAGTTCAACTTCATCAAGAGTATCTCCAATGGCATCTAGTTATTACTTGAACTGGGAAACCCTTGAGAAATAGTCTTGAATGGATTCTCCTTTATTCATCTTGGTGCTCTTCAATTGAGCTCTTAGATTCATCTTCCTATTTATGTTCTTTCCCTCATACATTCTGGAAAGGGCATCATACATTTCCTTTGGGGTCTTCTTGGATGCCACTTGGGGAATCAAGTGGTCTTTGATAGAATCAACAATGATTCTCTTTGCCCTAATTAGGTCCTTCCTATACTTCTCTTTGGCTTCATCTTCTTCAGGTTCTGCAACATCATCTTTAATATATTAAACAAGATCATCCTCTTCAAGAATGAGACCAATTCTGTATTTCCATGCCCAAAAATTTTCTATACCCTCTAGCTTGTCTTCAAGCTTAGTGCTTGGAGCCATCTTATCCAGGGATCAAAGAGATTGAGGTTTCAAAAGATAGAATAGTACTTACCGGGAGATGATCTTGATTGAATTGAGAATTCTGGTATGATCAGCTTCTGGAAACTTCAACTTTACACCTTTCGGATCTGCAACAGAATTTCTGGTTTTCTGGTCTTTTCTTTTCTGGATTTCTGGTGCACAGGTTCGCACCTTTTCTGGTTCAGTGGTGCAGAGGTGCGCACTTTTTCTGGTTTTCTGGTCCAGAATTCAAACTAGGGTTTGACAAAGCCTGGGGTTATACCCACTCAAAAAGTTCGATCTAGGGCTCAAAACTTCAATTTTGATGAGGGCTATCTAGCCATGCAATCAGATACCAAAAATTCCAACTTTTGCAGAAACCCTAATTTTCATCGGAGGAGGAGAGAGAGGTATTTTCACCTTGTGAAAGATGTCCTATTCAGGCTAGCTCTGATACCATGTTAAGTTTAGCCTAATTTGACTAGAAATATCACTAAAAGAAACACAATCACAAGATAGACAACGATTTACCCTGGGAAACCCTCATGGGGTAGAAAACCCAGCAAAGCTTTCCTTAATATAGATAATCAACCAAATACAAGATGTAGTCCAAGACTAGAGCTCCTTCTCCTCCTATGGAAACCTCTCTCTCACTTGTGCGCTAATCCCAAGCGGATGAATGAATGAGATAAGTGAGGAACATCCTCCTCTACTTATACTCATCTCTCGATTGATCTTTTACCCTAATGGGGCCAACCTCTCCCAGGAGAGTCTAATAACCCCCAAATAGTAAACTCAAGGCCGACCTCACATGGGAGATCTAATAACCCTAGTTAACACATTCTCTCGGAGGAATAAACATCTTCGAATATATAATAGGGTCACCACGGAGGAATGTACCATCTCCAAAAAAAAAAATACAAATATAATATTCTTTGAAGTTACAATATTTCAACATTACTAGCTTTTAAACGTTTCCTTCTATAAGCGGAAAATTTTCAACTCATATAAATCCACTCAAATCTTTCATTTCTCCTCAGGGCAAGAAGCTAATCGCCAACCACCTCATATCAAGAGGAGGAGGAGGACCACCACCACCACCCAAAACACCCAAATGGGTGGCTAGCCGACACTGACCTCTGCAATTACCCACGCCCTTGAATGATATGCCTACTCACTATTTGAAGTTGTTACCAAAATATGATGGTAGTAAGGGCACATCTACTAAAAATCATGTAGATCGATTCCAATATTTCACTGAAAATATCTTGATCAAACAGGATGATGTGTTCATGAGAGTTTTTGCTCAATCACTGGAAGGAGAAGGCAAAAAAATGGTTCAGATCACTACCCAATTCCTCTGCCATCACCATGGAGATTCTAGAAACCACCTTTGTCAAGAAATGGGGAGTTAAACGTGATAGTATCTATTATTTAACAAAATTTTCCACCATGAAGAAGAGAAACTCTGAAAATGTGGTGGACTTTAGTGCAAGATTCAACCAAATATATTTCAGAATAACTGACGATATCCGACCCACTGAAGCTACAGCCTGAGCCACATGTGCGGGATATTTCCCCTCAGACTTCGCCATCACTTTGAGAGAAAGAAGCCTTCGCTTTCACTTAGCATAATGCAAGATGACGGCTTAGAGGTTGAAGAAAATTTGATAGCAGGAGGTAAGCTAAAATTTACCAGTGATATTGAGTAGAATGACAAACAAAAGGCTAAAGAAGAGAACAATTATTTAGACGTTAAGGACTCACGAGAAGAAAATATTGATGAAATGACTTGCATCATTAAGAAATTTTCAAATAAAGTTACTAGGATGGAATTAGAAAGTAGCAACCCAAATTAGAAAATCCTTTTCCCTCATCCTATTCAATTCCAGAAACCTTATAACCCTCAAATGGCCTATAGAGAAAAAAGGATGGATGAAAAACCATTGAGGCCACCTATCCGGGATCATGAGAATAATCTGGTAGAAATTCCAGAGGAAAAGACCTATGAAGAATTTGATGAGCATCTTAATTGGATGGAGGAATATTCCTATCTCATGCATCTTACTAAAAATGATTATGAGAACTCACTCCCATATAATCAAACAGGCCAAAATCTCGAATGCCCTCAAGAATATGACTCATTCCAAAATGAATACCCTTTGCTCCGGAATTCTCAATGGAATGAAATGCAAACAAATCATGACCGAAGACCAAGACCGGGATCAACAAAGGGATGGAGTCATATTCCTCTAAAAAATTCTCCCAGAAGCTAGCCCAAGATAAGTCTCCCCAAGATCTCCTCCTGTTAAGAGACAAAGGTCCAATAAAAGATCAATTCATACCAGGCATTGGCCCCCATGAGAAATTAGAGCTATATCCTAAAGATTATAATAAAGGCCTTGCGCCTTTCAATTTGGAACATGAATTGAGTAAATTAAAATTAGCGATTCCCCTATCTAAATTGATGCAAAACCATACATATCAGAAACAGATTGATAAGATGTTTCATAGAGTTTGAAATATTGACCAACTAGCTTCTATAAATCGAAATGATCAAGTTCCAGTTATCAAATATGCCCCCCACAATGAAAATTGTTGGTGTTACTTCTGACCTAGAGGTTTTCCAATGTAGACCCAGGTACTTCGCGGTACAAGATACCAATAAAACCCTTATTCACCGACCCTTTCGGAAACAAACTGCAAGCATCCTGAGGTCTCACCCGAGGCAAAGCTGAGGGGGTGGTTGTAGAATCAGGTTTCCACAACCTTGTGATGCAAGTGCTTAAACTAGTTAATGCACAGCGTGGTGACAGACTGTGTACTGCGGTTGGTGATTGCACGAGGTCTTCTACTCTGCATTGAATGGAACAGTGAGCAAGGATGCTTTTGCATCTACCGCATTCAACGACTGGGCACGGGGATTACTTCCACTCTACTATGATAAGTTATCAACAACTTATCACACAGCACTTCTTACGGGTCGGCGTGTCAACTAGGCCACGTGGTCATTTATGAGACCTAACCACTTCTATTCAATCTTAGTGGATAATCCTTAATCATTCATCCTTACTTAGACTGATAAACATTATAACTTATGTAAATGAATGAAATGCATGGCACTGAGTGCTTTGATACCGTGATTCAACATTAACACTTAACTGTGTGGTTATCTCATAGATCCATTCATTCGAGGACTTATAGGTGCTTGACTATTAACATTCATCCATACATGAACTACTAATATATTATTCCATCCCTTCCGTGGTGAATACAGATAAAAGTAAACACATATCAGATAACAGTAACTTTATGCATGCACTGTAAGTAATTTAAGTAAAAATAATGGCAATCATATACAGCAATCACATAACACAAGGTTTAACGTGGTTCACTCCCTCGGATGGGAAGCTATGTCCACAAGAAATTTTGTTTATTATCTTAGGAAAGGGTACAATGGTTCTTCGTCTGCGCACTCAGCTGCAGACGCTCTTCTCTCTCTCAAAATTAGGTCTCTGCACACTCAACTGCAGAGCCTTTATAATGCTTCAATCTTAAAGATATAACAATATTCCATAATAATCAACAAAATGAAGAGTTAACCCTTTCCTTTACAAAATTGCCTTATTTATAGATCAAGACCCGTAGGTCATGTCTTTACATTATGAAGGCAAAACCCTTAAGTTTACAAAACTGTCGCGGTTTTCCCAGAATCGAACTACTGGTATCTGGAAGTGGATCTTTTGTCACATGCGCGCCAACCAGTTACTTCCGCCGAGTTGTTCCTTCTTTCACATCCTTAGATGACTGGTTCGAGTAGTAGTAGTCTTCTGTTTGTTGTGATCAATCACCTACCTCTCAATCTGCACCTACCCATTGCTTGGTAGTTATCAACAATATTTTCCAAAAATAGGTCTTATGTGACCTAACCAAAATAACTACCGTCATCCATCCATGCTCAGCTTAGCTGGATCTCCGTCGACGTGGCACATTGCAGTGTTGTAATCCTCGCAGCACCGACCTTGCATCCCTTCCGACACTACGCTGTGCGCAACGTCGCAGCATATCAAAACTGTGTTGCGCTTATCCTCGCAGCTTCCAAAACTGAATGTGCTCAAAATTTGACCTCCTTGGGCCAGGCCCAACAGGTCCCTAACACTTACATGTGGCTCACCCCCGAGCCACCTGCAACACTACCAAGCTGTTCCTCCGACTGCGAGGCTATCTTCACAGGGAACTCATTGTGTGTGTTGAACAACTTGCTGACCACTTGCTTTGTGTCCTGCCTGACTTGCCGGACTGTTTCCATTATCTCCAGCATAATTTCATGGTCAATCTGGCCTTCCACATGCGCCTGATTCTCACGCAGCTCTTTTAACTTATCCGCGATCTCTTTTGTGATCATGCTGGAATCCTCCAGTAGAGACTGTGACTTATCGCCTAGTTCACATTCTCTTTCCCGTAACGCATGTACTTCCTTTTTCAGTGCATTAATTTCTCGGTACTTTGGCAACCTATCTCTTGGTAGAAGAGCTTTTACTTCTGTATTCAGCTGTTCCAGTGCAGTCTGCTTCTGCTCTACGGCATCCTTCACCGCTTGCAATGCTAGGTCTTCTTCGAGGGTAGTGAATGTTGTTGATGCTGCATCCAATATCCCTTGGCACTCAGACACTTCTGCCGCGATGTTCTCAGCGATGTTATTTACCTCCTTTGCTCTCAACTGCTGCTCATTTGGTGGTTTTTGTGGGTTAGTTTGCTCCTTCAAGGCATTAATATTAGCCTCATAGAGAAGCTCCATGTCCCGCTTCTCTATTTTGAGGCTAGAAACTAGCTCGCCAATTTTAACAACAGTCTCCACTGGTTCTGTTTGTACCTCGAGCTCGTCGATGTTGTCGGCGACCGCAGTGATCGTGTTTTCGAGCCTTAACCGACAATCATGTTCGTCTTGCAGCTGCATAGTTTTCCATGAACTATCGGTCTCCAATTGCCTATTAGCTGCTTGCAGCTCAGCTTGTCCTTTGAGCGCATCAATAGTTCTTCCATGCATCTCCTCCATACACTACAAGTGTAAGAACTATAAACCTGGCAGTGGTATCTTTGCTAAGTCGAGCTCCACAGGCTCGACATCCTTTTTGTCTAACATTAGTTGCTCTGGCATGGGAAATGTGATAGTGCTTGTATCTAGATGGACAATACGTGCCTTCGCAAGGATGGTCATGGTCAACTGCAGTTGCTGCGAAGTCCCTCTTGACTTCCCTTCTATCTCTGAGTCGCGTGGCGGGGGTAATCTTTTGTGCACTTCATCAATTTTGAGGGTAATCCCCTCCAACGCAACTAGGTTCTTCTGTAGAGTGTCATGTATTTCTTTATCTATTTTTTCCTTATCAGTCATGAGATCTTCAAGCTGCTCTGTGAAATTCACTCCGATCATTTCATCATCGTCTTGTTTGAGTACTGTATCCATCGAGATTTTATCAGCTTGCTGCTTCTTGCGAGCTCCTTTTTTCTTGGCAGGGCTCTCTGGCTCCTTTCTTTTTCCTCCCTCCTTCTCCTCAACTATCAGGCATGGATGTGGGATAGGTTCATCTTCTTCTAAATCACAGGGGACATCTAGAACCTCTACCTGGAATTCAGTAGGCCATTCCTTCATTATTTGGTCAATGTCTTCTTCATACATGTGGTAGCTTCCTGCGTACCACTCCGCCTTCTTCATCTGCGCTTCTGGCGAGATATGGATACTGCACATGTCAGCATAAAAATCAATGATGCAAATGTAATTGCTACTTACCTGCTTCATGATCCTGGGGGTTACTACAATCGCGTCGCGAAGCTAGCTATAGTACTGGTAGAACACTTTAGTTGTCACGTGCTGCCTCTATGAATTCATATTTTCCCATAGGTTTGAGTAACGAGGCCCCCTGCATTCATTAGGATCAGTGGATACTCCAACATAATCCTTTGGCTCTTTCCATCTGACAAGAGCGATCAGTACGATAAGCCAAGTATAGTGAAAATTTCCTCCATTGATTTGCGTGTCATTCAGTTCCTCTAGGAACTCATTTAGTAGATATTGGCACCAATTGAATTCTTGTCCCTCGGTAGTTGCAGCACCAAGTAGTACTACACCTACATTTACTTCCATAGGTCTGCATTTCCTTAGGATTTTTCCTGCTAGCAATTGTGTGACGAACTTTGTCATCTTATTCCCAATCTCTTCTGTCTGAAAACCCCTCTTCACTTTGATGACAGCTTGGGTCTTTCTCATCATTGCTACAGCTTCTCTATCCTTGCTTTTCCCTTGGAAGAATTGTTTGGGATCTTTTCCCCTCTTACTCAGGCCCGTGATACGGTGTATTAGATCGATGTTTAGGTCCACATTGCAGTCTAGCCACAAATAGCCCTGATGCATTCGTGCCATCAACATTCTTACTACCGCATTCAGTTATGGGGTTCTGTCAAAATGTGGGAGCTTGAGTAGGTTGAGTAGTCCAGACTAGACTATACCCGATAACCAACTTTCGGAGACCAAGTTCAGGTTACCCTTTGCATCTTTCTTCCAGCACATATAGTGGTCAGGCTGGAACTGTATCGCCAACAAATCATAATCCTCCCATTTACAATCTTGGATTTTTCCCAACAGATTCTTGTCTAGCTCCACATGCTTTGATATAGGTGAAAGTGGGATCTCGTACTTGGCATTCTTCATCAGCTTAAATACTAGTGCGTCTAGTGCATGAGGTGAAATGTAGTTCGGGGTCAGAGTCAGCGGTATCTCTTTATCTGCTACCGGTGGATTTTGCACTGTGGAACCCATCTTGGGAATCTTTGTTCTTAGTGAGACTGGATTTTTTCCTTTATCTTCCATTGTTGGACCGTGCCTTGGAGACCTTCTTGATGCTTGTCCTAGTTTGAAGATACCTTTCTTAGCCTGGGTTTTCATTAACCCTTCAATCCCTCCAAGCTTGAAAATCCACACTATCTCCTGGACTGTGAATTCTTCTTGAATTGAAAAGCTCTCATACATGCAAACGGTCTCAAGGTGTGTAGACGACTTACGGAAACTAGCTGAGAGAGAAGTATATGGAGAAAATTCTAAGTGTTTGATACACCCGTTAGACGATATGGAGTATTATTTATAGGCGTGGTGGACCCTCCTCTGCGCCCTTGAATGACTAGATAAGCATTTAGTGGTGGTATCCGTTGGCCAAATCCGGCTGCTCCTTCTGTCTTGTCCTTCAAAATTCTATTCAGAACGGCTATCTGTGTTTTAAATGCCCGAGCGGTAGGAAGGAAACTACTATATAACGGCTATATTTTCGACCGACACTGTAACAGCTATTTTCTAGAGCCTTGCATCGAACTGCATGGCAGGTCATCTTTGGTTATGCGCAGTGACTTCGCGATGTCTAATTTTTATTTTTTTTTCTCTCATAGCTTCAACACTGCTGCGCAGTACAGAGATTTATCTTTTCAATTTTGTGTACAGACTTTTCTGCAGTTTCTAGTGCCCAATTCCAACTGTACTTGGCACCTAGAAACTTTTCCTTCTTTTTCAATCATGTTGGATGCTGCGAAGTAGGACTATCACGGTAAAGCTTTAGTCTACTTCCATTTATCAAATTGGGTAATGTATCACCGGCTAAAGTAGCTAACTGGGCTACGCCTCCGTTAGTAACATGTATGATAGTATATGGTCCAAGCCAATGCATTTTAAATTTTCCAGGAAACTTCATGAATTTACTATCATAGAGGAGGACTAGATCACCTACCTGAAAAGACTTATTCTTGATGTGGCGATCGTTCCATGCTTTTTCTCGTTCTTTCTGCACTTGCTGGTGGAATCCTGCGATGAAGCGATCTTCTTCCAACCCAACTAAGTGTAACAGCCTTCCTTCGAGTGCTGCGTGATCTTCCATCCCTGTAAATGCAGCTACTCTCAAGCTGGGAATAATACATTCCATTGGCATTATTGCTTCCTGCCGATAAGCCAATCTGAAAGGTGTATGTCCAGTTAATTTCTTACATGTCATTTTGTACGCCCATAATATAGATGGAATGTGTAGGTCCTAGTCATCGCGGTTTACGTTGCATATCTTGGTTAGTGCATTCTCAAGTACTTTATTGAATGCTTCAATAGTTCCATTCGCTTGTGGGTGATAAGGCGTACTGCGCTGATGATGGATGGAGAACTCTTCAGTTAAAGCTTCAATAGTCCTGTTCAGGAAATGGGTGCCTTGATCACTCATCAAAATTTTTGGGCATCCAAATCATGTAAGGATGTTCTCAAAGATACACTGCACGGCTATAGCTGCGCTACAGTCTTTGACTGGTTTTTCTTCTGCCCATCTGGTGAGGTAGTTAGTTGCAGTAATAATGTACGTCGCACCAGTTCTTTTTCCCGGTGGGTTAATAGTTCCCATGAAATCAATTGCACATTTTTTGAATGCCTTCAAGGTCAGCTAAGGGTTCGACGACATTTCATCTCTTCTTGATGGTTTCCCTGTCCTCTGACAGACATCGCAGTTCTAGCAATGTTCTTTGGAGTATTTATGAATTGTAGGCCACCATAGCCCTACGCGCAATATCTTCTGCATAGTATCCCTTCCTGCATAATGACCTCCTGCAACTCCTGAATGTGCATCAGCTAATATAAATGGCTTCTCATGTTCTAATACACATCTTCATAGCACTTCATCAGGTCCTAATTTGTAGAGATGTCCTGCGATAATGGTGAAGTTTGCGGCTCGCACTACTAGCTGCTTCTTTTGCTGCGTAGTGAATTCAGTAGATGCGAACCTGGTAGTTAGAAAATCAATGATATCCTGATAATAATCATCGGCAACCTGTATAGAAAACAATTGCGCATCGGGCAAATTGTCTTCTAGATTCGATAGTTCTTCTCTTGACTCGATCCTTGATAGATGATCAGGGCCTAAATTTAATATTCCTGGTTTAACTACTATTTCAAAATCATACTCTTGGAAGAGTAAGAGCCATTTGCATATTTGCTCCCCCAACACTGGCTTATTGACCTGGTATTTTAATGTAGAATGGTCAATAAACATTGAGAAGTGCGCACCAAGCAAATAGTATTTGAACTTCTGTAGCGCATATACCATTGCAAATCCTTCCCTTTCAGTAGTGGTATAGTTCTTCTCAGCAAATGATAGCTTTCTGCTCGAAAATGAAATGGGATGATCAATGCCTCCTTCTCCTATTAAATTTTGAGCATTAATTCATTATACTTTAGGATCTTTGCTGAGATAATAACATATACAGTATATCAATGCATGACAATCACAATATGACAAGCATAACAAGAATCAAAAGCATAAGAGACAAGAGACACAGAGTTTCCGTGGGGAAAACACTAAGGTGAAAAACCCCACAACTTCCTCAGAGATAGAGAGAGCAATGGCTCAACCAAAGTACAACCAAATAACACTGAGATAGTCTCCTAGAAGCAGATGATCCTCCTCCTCACTAGTGCGCCACTTTCTGAGTGAGAGTGAGTTACTTTTCTGAGTGAGTAAAATAGAGATCTCCAATCTCTATTTATACTAACCTTTTTGCCCAGTGACCTTATGGGGCCGACTTGTCTATCTAGATACATCCACATTATATTATATATAATTCAGGGCCGACCCCACATCGTGGTCTAATAACCCATCGGCAAGTACACACACTTGCGACACTTGTCAATCCACATGACGACACTTCCTTATAGAGGAATAACACATCTCTTATAAAGGTACAATAAATATATATAAAATACACAGATGAAATACATTCTGAAGTTACATATACATCAACACTCCCTCTTAACTAGGAAGGTATTTCTCGACATAGATCTGCTAGACAAGTCTTCTTCTCGGGATCATCGTCATCAATGCATCGTCATCATCATCATCACTGCTGCTGCTATCTCAACCAATCTCTGACTCTACTCGTCATAGGAAGTTCTACAGAGCCAGTCCTTTTTCATACTGGATGTAGGCCCACCACCTACAGGTCTTCATCATCACTGGCCATACTGTGGAATTCTCAGGACTCATTACGTGCGTCACAAAACCTGGCTGCAGCATCCCAGGCTATTACGAGCACACAGCTCTACCTGTAGGATCTCCCAGGAGCACATTACATGTGACCCATCACAAAACCTAGATGAAGCATCCCAGGCTGTTACAAGCACACGGCTCTACCTGTCGGATCTCCCAGGAGCACATTACATGTGATCTCACCACAAAACCTGGCTAAAGCATCCCAGGCTGTTACGGGCACACAACTCTACCTGTTGGATCTCCCAGGAGCACATTACATGTGGTCCACCACAAAACTTGGCTGAAACATCTGAGGCCTTTTTCATCCTATCCAGATCTCCTAGGATCAAATTACATGTGGTCATGGCAAAACTTGGTTGAAGCATCTGAGGCCTTTTTCATCCTGTCCAGATCTCCCAGGAGCAAATTACATGCCATAGGACAAAACCTCGCAAGAGCATCTGCCAGATATCCTAGGGCACCGAATTACATGCCATAGGAAAAACCTTGAAAGACTATCTGCAGATCTCCCAGGGCACAAATTATATGTCCTCCCAAGCAAAGCCTCGAAAGAGCATTTGCCAAATGTCCCTGGGCACCGAATTACATGCCATAGGCAAAACCTCGAAAGACCATCTGCAAATATCCCAGGGCACAAATTACATGCTCACCTGCACAACCTGATCCACGGCCACAAAGTATCATCTGATACCCACCATACATCATCCTGATGTACACATGATCATCTTGATCATCATCACTGCAACATCCTGCTGCATGTCATCTGGAGAAGCTCGTCATCCACGATCATCCTGATCATACAATGCATCCATCTGATGCACACCAAGTATCTACCTGATATATATCATCACACATAGTGTATCCACCTGATACATAGATACATGATCCACACAATGTATCCATTAACATACATGATCTACCTGATCATACCTGATACATATCAATATACATGATCTCCCTGATCATACAATGTATCCACCTGATACATATACAAATACATGGTCCAAGCATCCAACATGATGCATATACAAAATACATACAAATAATCCAACCGATCATATCCAGCATCCAACATGATGCATACATACATATAAATGATCCAACTGATCATATCCAGCATCCAACATGATGCGTACATACATATAAATGATCCAATTGATCATATCCAGCATCCAACATGATGCGTACATACATATAAATGATCCAACTGATCATACAAAGCAGAAACTATAACATCATCCTGATGCTCATCAACATCCAACGCTTACATCCACAGCCATGTGAAGGATCCTCCTTCCAACATGCTTGGAATGGCTTCAGCAAATGCGTCCATCACTTCTTCCTCGAAGTGTCCTCAATCTAAAGAACACAAGCCTCTCTCTAAAGTACTCGAACTTCACCCTGGCTAGTGGCTTCGTTAGCACATCTGCAATCCGCTTGTCCATCGCAACATACAAGAGCTTCACAGCTCCTATCTGCACCATATCCCTGATATAGTGATATTTGATCTCTATGTGTTTCGACCTGTCATGAAACACTGGGTTCTCGGACAGCTTCACACAACTCTGGCTATCATAGAAGATACCAGTAGCATCCAACAAGAGATCAAATAACTCAGACAGTAGCTTCCGTAGATATACTGCCTCACAACTAGCTGAGCAGGCTGCAACATACTCTACCTCAGCTGTACTCAGTGCTACGCAGGACTGCTTCCTGCTAAACCAAGAGATCACACCTGATCCCATACTGAAGCAGCACCCAGATGTGCTCTTCCTATCTGCACCACTGCCAGCCCAATCTGAATCAACATAACCCTGCAGGTTAAACTTTTGATTCGCTTCATACTTGAGCCCATAATCCACTGTACCCTTCAGGTACCTCAGAACATGCTTTACAGCAACCAGGTGAACACTCCTCAGATCCGTCAGGAACTGGCTCAATGTGTTCACAGCAAAGAAAATGTTCGGTCTCGTGTTCGTTAGGTACATCAAGGACCCAATCATCTGACGATACATAGAGACATCAACCGGCTCAGATGAAGCATCACATAGAAGCTTCAGATTCGATGCCATCGGTGTGGCCATGGCCTTGCAATCCATCATCCCAAATCTCTTCAGGATATCTATTGTGTACTTCCCTTGACCAAGGAAGATCCCACCTGCATTCTGCCACACCTCCATACCTAGGAAATAATGCATCATTCCCAAATCTTTCATATCGAATTCAGCAGCAAGCTTCCTCTTAGTATCTGCAATCAGTTTTTCATTTCCTGTTACAAATAAGTCATCCACATATAGGAGTAGAATCACAGGATTCCCTTCCACAACCTTGTAGTAAAGGTTGGAATCCGCTTTACTCTTGGTAAAGCCCAAACTAGATAGGAAACTTCCCATCCTACCATACTAGGTTCTGGGAGCTTGCTTCAAGCCATACAAGGCTTTCTTCAATCTGCACACATATGACTCCCTGTCATGTATTTCAAAACCGAGTGGCTGTTCCACATATACTTCCTCTTCAACTACACCATTCAAGAAAGCAGTCTTGACATCCATCTGGTGTATTTTCCATTTCATAGCTGCAGCCAGGGCAAGTACTGTTCTGATGGAAGTATACCTGGCTACAGGTGCAAAAGTTTCTTCATAATCTATTCCCTCTTTCTGAGAGAAGCCACGAGCTACGAATCTTGCCTTGTATTTCTCTACACTGCCCTCTGCAGCATGCTTGATTTTGAAGATCCATTTAGAAGTCACAACAGACTTCTCTTTAGGTCTTGGGACAACATCCCAAACATCATTCTTCATTATTGATTGGTATTCCTCAACCATGGCATCCTTCCATTCTTTCTTTTCCGCTGCTTCTTCATAACTGGAAGGCTCTTTGTTCATAATGTCACAGAGCAAAGCAACATAACTGGTCTGTGATCTGGTTCTCTTGTTTGCTCTGTGTTCTTCTTCTGGAATGCCAAATCTTTCTGCATCTTGAATGAGCTCTCTATCCCATGCAGGTTTCCTCTTGTGAGAGTTATCCTCACGGGGTGGATCTACAGGTTCTTGTGGATCTTCAAATGCACGAACAACTTCTGGAACTGCTTCAGTCATGGTAGTGTCCTAAAATCTTGTTTCCTTAGGTTCTTCATAAACTTCGGTAGGTGCCTTCCTTGATTTGATGAATGCTGAGTTTTCATCAAATGTTACATCCTTGCTGACATCAATCTTCTTGAACCCTGGAAAGTATATTCTGTAAGCCTTTGAGCTTTCACTGTAACCCACAAAGATACCCTTCTTTCCTGAAGGATCTAGTTTAGTTCTCTTTTCCTTCTGGACATGAGTGTACACTGGACAACCAAATATTTTGAGATGACTAACTTCAGGTTTCTTACCAGAAAAGACTTCTTCTGGTGTCTTGTTGTCCAATATCTTGTGGGGTGTTCTGTTCTGCACATATACAGTTGTTCTAGCTGCTTCTGCCCACAGATGCATAGGTAGATCCTGGTCATGCAGCATTGCCCTTGTTGCTTCCATGATAGTTCTATTCTTCCTTTCTGCAACTCCATTCCATTGAGGATTATACAGAGCAGTCAACTCCCTCTTAATCCCTGAATCACTACAAAGCTTCTTGAAGTCACTTGAGGTGAATTCTCCTCCATTGTCGGATCTAAATGTTTTGATTTTCTTGTCATTTTGATTCTCCATCAAGGTTTTGAATTCCTTGAATTTATCAAGCACCTCATCTTTGCTCTTCAAGAAATATATCGAAGTCTTCCTGGAGAAGTCATCAATAAATGAGACATAGTAAGCATATCCACTCAGGGAACTGGATGACATAGGGCCACATACATTTGCGTGGATGATTTCCAAGATGTCTTTTGCCTTGCTTTCACTGCTTCGAAAAGCCTTCTTAATGTTCTTACCTTTTGCACATCCTTTGCAAACACCTTCATGTTTGGTCTTGATTTCAGGAAGACCCTCTACTGCCTTGCTTGCAATTGGAAGTGCTCTACAGTGCATATGAGCAAGTCTTCTATGCCAAAGTTCACTTGGCTCCATGGATTCATGCACCATGGCATGTTCAGGTTGTCCCTTCAATTTATACAAACCTCCATCTTGCTCTCCAATCACTACTGCATCATCTATGTTGTTTCCCTTTGGCCACATTAGGACTTGTCCATCCACAAATGCAACCCTCATACCTTTTGCATCCAATGCAGAGATGGAGAGTAAGTTCTTCTTAAGCCCAGGTACATAATGTACTTTTTTCATCTTTAAGGATTTTCCAGAATCTAGGTACATGACTGGGTTTCACCTTATGGGGTGATTCATGTTCAGATAGATTCACAAAAGATTCCTTAAACCCATTCATGTGTTTGGAAGCCCCACTATCAATCACCAATCATTACAACCATGAGAGATGGTACCTCTGAGAGCAGAGATCAGAACATACTCTTCTTCACTTGATGAGTCATCATTACTATCACTTTCTGCCCTAGCCTTCTTCTTTGGGGGTTCATCATCCTCAGCAGCATGAGCATGAAACCTTCTTTTGCTACCCTTCTTCTTGTTGTTGGAGTTGTTGTTGTCCTTCTTCTTCTTGGGACAATTTATGGCAATATGTCCTTTCTCATTACAGGTGAAGCATATTCTTCTTTCTTTGAAGGGATGTGAAGATTTCCTGGAGTGAGATGGCTCTCTCTTGGACTTCCCTTTATTGGTGTGAGCTGTGAGAGCTTGATCTTCATTCCCCATCTTTTCTTCTCGTGCCACAAGCCTTGCTTCTTCTTGTGAGCATTCTTCCCATAGTCTACTGAAAGAGATCAACTTCTTCCTTGCACAAATTCCTTGGATAAAGGAATCCCATGACCTAGGTAGGCCATTTAGAGTGGTCATCACCACTTCACCATTCTCCACCATTTCATCCACTGCTTCTAATTGTTCCTTGATCTGGGAGACCCTTCAAAAATAAGATTGAATGGTTTCTCCATTCTGAAATTTTACTCCTTTCAATTGGTTCCGCAGGGTCATCTTCCGATTTATGTTCTTCCCTTCAAACAGCTTGGTCAAAGAGTCAAACATCTCCTTGGGTATCTTAAGAGAAGACACATGGGGTATGAGATGATCTTTGATAGAATCAACAATGATTCTCTTTTCCTTGACCAAGTTCTTCTTATGCAATACCTTGGCCTCTTCATCCTCTGGGATAGGGATGTCTTCTTTCACATATGAGTCCAACTCATTCTCTTCCGGGATTAACCCAATTCTATACTTCCAGGCTCGGAAGTTATTAGCCCCTTCAAGCTTATCCTCAAGCTTGGTGTGCAGAGACATCTTAAAGAGTACTTCAAATGGAAATAGAAAAGATTTAGATCTTACCACTTGAAATGTTGAAAACTGGATCTGGTCCCGGATTAGGGTCTGTCAGAGAAACCTTAAAAATTCAAAATGTGAATTTCAAATTTCTGAAAGGATAGAAAGATGCATCTTGGTGAGCTGATCAGCCTGGTGGATTCAGAATTTGAGATCAGCAAAGTCTCTCCCTTCATAATTGCTTTTTTGTCCTCCCGGGTTCACTAGGGAGAGCCCTGAATTAGGGTTTGAGTTTCCCGAAGATCTACCCATCCAAAAATCTCGATCCAAAGCTCTAAACTTCGATTTTTGCAAGGAGCTTCCAGCTGTGCCTTCAGATTCCAAAATTTCCTATTTTTGTGGAAACCCTAATTTTTAGGGCCAAATCTGAAAATGCTCAGAATTGAGTTCTGATTGGACAGATAGATGCGCCTTGATGAGTAGAGTCAATCTACTATATGGATTTTCAAAAACCTGTGGAGAGAAACCCAATAAACAAGGAACTCAAGCTTCCGTTACTGCAAAATGTCTTCTTCTTAGGTTAGCTCTGATACCATGTTAAATTTTGAGCATTAATTCATTATACTCTAGGATCTTTACTGAGAGAATAACATATACAGTATATCAATGCATGACAATCACAATATGACAAGCATCACAAGAATCAAAAGCATAAGAGACAAGAGACACAGAGTTTCCGTGGGGAAAACCCTAAGGTGAAAAACCCCACAACTTCCTCAGAGATAGAGAGAGCAATGGCTCAACCAAAGTACAACCAAATAACACTGAGATAGTCTCCTAGAAGCAGATGATCCTCCTCCTCACTAGTGTGCCACTTTCTGAGTGAGAGTGAGTTACTTTTCCGAGTGAGTAAAATAGAGATCTCCGATCTCTATTTATACTAACCTTTTTGCCCAGTGACCTTATGGGGCCGACTTGTCTATCTAGATACATCCACATTATATTATATATAATTCAGGGCCGACCCCACATGGTTGTCTAATAACCCATCGGCAAGTACACACACTTGCGACACTTGTCAATCCACATGACGACACTTCCTTATAGAGGAATAACACATCTCTTATAAGGGTACAATAAATATATATAAAATACACAGATGAAATACATTCCGAAGTTACATATACATCAACATCTCCTAGTTGCGCAAGAACAATACCCAATGCTATACATGAAGCATCAACATGTACGTGAAATGGCTTTTCCCAGTCTGGAAAAACTAGGATCGGCGCAGTGACCGTTTTCTCTTTCAATGTGTCGAATCCTTTCTCACAGTCCTCATTCCAAATGAACGGTGCATCCTTTTTTAAAAGCTTATCCATTGCTGTGGTTATCTATGCATACCCCTTTATGAATTTCCTGTAGTATCCGGTATGCCCTAATGTAGTGCGCAATTGTTTAACTAAATTTGGTGTAGGCAAGTTTACAATAACTGCTATCTTCGCAGGATCAACCATCAATCCTTGCTTACACACGATATGTCCCAGCATAATCCCATAAGGAACATAGAAAATACATTTCTTCAAATTAAATATGACGCTGTCTGCATTTTTCCAGCATCATTCTAAGGTTCACGACATGGTTCTTTAGTAACCCAAAAATGGTCCAATCATCAAAGTAAAATTCTAAAAACTTGTGGATGAATTCTTTAAATGCTATGATCACTACTCTTGAAAATATGGCCGGTGCATTCTTCAAACCAAAAGGCATCACTGTATACTGGAATGACCCCCATTCTATTGCAAAATTGGTTTTGTGCTTATCGGCTGGATCAATTCTTATCTGATGGTAACCAGAAAATCTATCAGTAAAAGAGTATGCCTCATTCCCTCCAACGTTATCAAGTACTTCATCTGTAAAAGGTGTAGGAAATGGGTCATGTATCGAGGCATCATTCAACTTTCTGAGATCAACACAGTTCCTAATCTCACCCTTTTTTTTCTTGTCTTGGATGACCATCGAGCTTATCCATTCAGATTCTTCAACCGACTCAATGATTTCTGCATCGAGTATCTTGTCGAGTTCTGCTTTAACTCATTCTTTGTAGCATGGATTCAGTCTATATGTCCTTTGTTTAATAGGTTTCACTCCTGGATTAAGAGGAATTCTCATCACTCATAAGTCTCCCAGGATGCTTTTCATCTCTATGAACTTCGTCGATAATACTTCCTGATATTCCTATAATATAGATGCGATCTCCGAACTGTATCATCATCCCAGTAGTCTCCTATTGCTGCGAACTTCGGCTCTTTATTGGTACCGATGTTTACTTTCTTTGTTTTGACTGGTCCACTCATATCTGGAATCTATAGTGGAGGTCCTTCTACTTCACGCATTCCTTCTGATTCAGGGATCTTTATATTTTGCGGGTCCTCCTCATCGTTGTCTTCTTCATCTTCATCTTTTTCAACTAAGTTATAATAGCCCAAGATTTGTTCTACTTGTTCTACCCAATCTGGTTGTAGACTCACAAGTATGTTGTTTGCTTCAAAAAACTCTTCTGATGTTATGTTTTCCTCCATGGAATTTGGTGTAAATATATTTTCCTTGATAAGCTGCAGCACGTCATGGATAGTTGGATGGTTGTCTTGTTGGCCCGATTTTATGAATCAGAGCCAATAAAGAGGTTTTATCCACACAATCAACTTAAAGCAGTATCCGGTGTGTTTGAATTAACAAGACCTCGCAGGTTATGGTCCTGCTACCAGCTAGTTTGTCTCTTAAGGAAACCTCAAAACTAGCAAAATCTAACCTATTCTAATGTTTATCCTATCTATGTATTTACAAATGTCCTAAGGCTGCTTTCGTAAAGAAAGACTTCAATTTCTTGGAAAATTTTCTAAGTAAGAAAGCTTATTCACAATATGCAGAATGAATCAACAATGCTTAATAAAACAAACTTTTAAAACTAATTAATTTATCTACCCTATTTAACCCTATCTCAGCTGAGAGCAGATTTGAAACTAAGATTAATCATTAATCTTATAACAGATAATTGAAGTATGATATAAACAAAACATGTTTAAATTATAACAACAATAACTCTGCTATATAGAAATGGAGATGAGATTCAACCTAAAACACACAGTCAAATTTCACTTCCAGAACTGATTAATAATTATTGTTCAAGAGAGTCATTCAAATTTGAGATAATGCTTATTTAAAAAATTCACCATTAACATACAAATGAAATTTTAAATAAACAAGAAGTTATATCATTCAAGCTAATGTTTATAGTGAACACACTAATGAACAAACCACAATGACATATTCATTCCATAACTAATCTTGAGACGACAAAGTGAGAAAATTGTTTAAACATCAGTATGACACAGCATACAGAGTTTGCATATAAACAGAAGATGACAAACCGAAATATATGTATATAAAAAAAACCCAAAAATGAATACCATTCACAGCATCATTCGTAGATATCCAGTATCATCGACAACAAAGCTTCAGCTTCAAGTTTGAGGTAATACTAGCAATAGAATATATTTCAAGAAGTTTTCTTCTACACTCCATCCCCCGAAACAGCAGAACAGAACAAAGAAAAACACAGTCTCTCTATTCTGCAGCGATCCCCTTCTCGGTGATAATGTCTCCTCCACTCTGCAAACAGAAATTTTACAAAATAGAAAACAGAAAAATGAAAACAAAGTTTCACTTATTCTGCCGAGACCTCCCACTTGCAGTCGAATCTCCATCCATTATATAGCTGATCAGGAAGATAACCATCTCCACATTTGGTGTTTACAGCTGGTCGCAAAAAACGTTTCCTGGAAAAATCTGGTTGAAACAGGCCCGAAAATATCCTAGATCCTTCACAATTTCTGGAAACGGCCCGCGATGAAGGTAAATCGGCCCATTTGTGAAGTGGGTTTTTAATGGTTTTAGCTAATTCATCACGGTTTATCCGAAATCATTCGTGCAAAAACCTGTCTTTCACTGGTGCGCGATTTGGTTTTTAATCTTCTGTTATATCTCCTCTCAAACGGCACGGAATCCACGATAAAATCGCCCTCCACTTCGTTCTGTTGGTTGAACTAATCTGTTATCTCGACTTGGCATCTCAACTTCGTCGCACACTTTCTCTTTTAAAATCTGCATAAAAATCATATATCAGAAATCAGCAAAAGAAAAGAAAAATTCATTATCAAAAAAAAATGAATTACAAGATAAATCTGAATAATAAAGAATCTTCCCTCTTGGCCCGTTATGCAAATGTTTATTGTATTCTATTTACCCCCTAAAAAAACCTTGAAGTAAATCTCTCTTCAAAGATTCTCCATAATTAAGAGCAAGCCGATCAGGAATCCACCACGAAATTTTAGAAATATGGTTGCGATCCGGTGATGACAGATCATGTAGTATAAATTCTTAACACAAAATACTGCAGAATTGTTGAACTATCTACGTATTGTTGAATTATTTAATGCATGGATAGCGCGCCAGCAAGGAGTATTAGCTTTCATGTGGCATATGTTGATTGATTTCTTGGCGGTAGGACGTTGAACTCTGAGTGTTCTTCTTTTTACTTGGACTTCAATGATCTAGTGAATCCAGGAAAGCGGTGTACAGATAGACCGATATATTGATAAGCCGGTAAAACAAGCTTAACAAATTCCCGTGAAACCTGTACATACAACTTCGCCTACTGCTCAAGAATCTTTGCCCGAGTTTTGAGCCCTTTTATTCGCTCTTCAATAGATGGGATGATATTCCATTTTGTTTTACCTTAGGTGCCAGAACGTTCTGTATTATGGTTAAAAAGTGTGATGTGGAATATACTTTTCTTTGTTTTGACTTTCGCGTAATATTCCTGCAAAATAATGTCAAATACCATTAAGCATATGACTCTCATTGTAAAACCTTTGATGTTTAAGAAAATAGATAAATGAACCAATGGTGGAATAGAGGGTGGGCTAATATCTTCAAAAAGTGAAATGTATTGTCCATAAATATTTTAATATAATATGAGATCCACCTTAACCATTAAGTTGTCCATACTTTGTAAAAAGTTTTATAGTCACCAAACGTAAACCATCCAATTATTTCTTTTAATTATGTATGGATTATTTTAATGACAAAGATTTTAGCCCAAATGTTTGAATGAACTATTCTTTTGGAGATAATGGAAATCAACGCTTTACACAATGAAATATGATTCCACCAAGATAGCATTTGTCTTCTTTAAAGTGTCTTAGCTTAGAATGAGAGTTATAATTGAAATCATAGAAAAATTACATTGTTTTTAGAAAGCCTTCAATAAAATATTTGCATGACAATTATAAGGCTTTATAATGCTTTTATAAGTTAATGTAACTTTATTGATATGACTTAAATAGATAATATGAGATTTTAGAAAATGAAGACAACTTTGCTAAAGTTGCAAATATTTCATATTAATGTCTTTAGAATAAAATGTATGAGTCAAAATAATTTAATTTGTGATCAAACAAATAAAGATAGTGTTAAAATAAAGATTGATCAAATTGGATGTCTCAACTCACACCTTTGATATACTAGTACCTAAGACATGAATGTTTAGTCAAATCATTCTGGTATTTCGAGATTTCTTTTTAACTCGTCGATAAAATGAAAACTGAAAATTCGTGAAATTGTCGAAGACACATGTTGATCAAATGATAGAAACCGAGACATGAAATTGGCTCAAATGAGCTCATATAAAGCTGTGAAAGTGTTTTAAAAGGACACTAAGAGGCAATAAGACTCAAGCAGCGCATATAAGTCAAACCAGTGAATCCCAAACTCAAGATAGTCAGAACAAGCACCGCAGAAAGCGAATGATTGAAGAAAGAAATCCAAGAACCCACCTACCAAAGCAAGGAAGAAAAGAAGAGCAAAAACAACTAAAAGCAATATATTTACAAAATTTACATGGGGGCCCTTTGATTTTGGAAAAATCAAGGGGAGTTGTTGGGGTGCCAACATGTCTTCAAAGCTAAGGTCCTTTTGGAAGCTCGCAGTAAGGACAGACCAATCCGTTGTTCCTCTGCACAGCTCCTCCTCTAGGTACCATTTCTTTTGGAATGGGCTCCTGCAGCGTATGCACAAAAAGATGTACCCATTCCGTCTGTAGTCTTTATTCCCACGCTTTTGCACAGACGACAATATGATCCTTTGTATCTGCCTGGCCATTATATTTCTCAAATGGTAGTGTAACGTTATCAGTGAATCTGATCTATAGTTTGATTCTACACTGGTCCCAAGTTGTCAATGTCTTTTTATGTGTATCCCACCATATGGCAGGTGTCTCGCGGAGTGCCATGTCTAATGCTGAGATGCGATGTTCATATGCAACTTCTATAGTGTATTCTTTGATAAATGAATAGACGTTAGCTATACCATCATAAGTGGGGATTGGACTTACCTGCTTTCCAATCCAGCGGAGTGCCTTTGTAATTGTCGTGCATCTCCTGGCAGATACTTCATGCATTCTATGTTGCTAGTTTTCTAATCCTGCCTCAGAGTTTGAGATGAAAAAACTATCACAGCGCCAGCTGAGCGTTCCATCTGCAATAGGATGAATATAATCCATAGCATTTGTCATCATTTTATAAATACGGTCAAGGTCTTGAGCTCTGTACTCTTCTTGAATAGGTTCAACATATCACTCCCCCTGTGAAGGATCCAATGGTGCGATGACCCTTATTTCATTGCCTTCAAATATCATTTTCATTGTCTTCAGATTGATGACGGTGGAGTTCATCATTGCCGAATCGATGCCCAGTAGTGCTGGATAAGGATTGCTATCATCCACAATTTCAATTACTTCGAAGTCTGCATAACTTCTCACTCCGTCAATGTCGACAATGGTATTGGTTAACCTTCCCAGAGGTATAACTATGCCTTGATTAGCCATTCTTAACTGTATAGGTGACCACTGTAGCTTTGGTTTCCCCATCGCCTGCCATGTCTGCTTGGTCAAGACATTTACTTCAGATCCGAGATCAAGAATGATCTCATCCATCTCATAGTCTCCTATCTATGCAGTGAACCGCATTTCCCTGCCGGTTCTTTTAGGACTCCTAATGTTATGTACTGCACCATGTGCTATTCCTTTCTTACTACATGATTCATATTGATTTATCAGTTTTTCAAATTCCATTAGAGTGTCTTTGTTTTTAATAACTTGATGCAGCTATGTAGAAACTGCGCAACAAAAATAGATGTATCTGGTGCAGCACGTGTCTGATCATATGCTAGTGGCATGTCTTCTATTTGTGGTTCTTGACTGCGCAACGAGATCCTTGGTGAAGTAGGTGGTGGTTGTTTAAACATGTCCTGCGCTTCTTTAAATATTTATTTATTTTTCTATAAGCTCAATGGAGGTGCTTTCCCAGGAGCTTTTCTAATCCCTACTATTTCTCCAGGGTTCTTCTTAGGATCAGTTGTTCCAGAAGTCGAGGCTTCTATGCTTTTGTCTTTTCCTGTATTAGCGCCACTTCGCGTTACTGCATTGACACTCTGACCTATAGGTCTGCTCTCTGATGTGATCAACTGGATGTTAGGGTTTCGTGTTTCTGTTCTTCTCTGCTTCTCCATTTCTACCTCAAGCACGGGGCCACAGTTATAGCATATTACCTAGCCTCATCCTCTTCCTTGAGTTTGGCCAGTATTTCTTCCTCTCCCACAATATCCACCACCGCGGCCTCTATATCCTCCCTGATCATAGTGGGTGTTCTCTTGCTTTAGCTAATTTTCCTCTTAGACGCAGTGCATTCCAGCACCTTGCATTGCTTCCATATCTCGCTTTCTTTCATTCATCAGTTCATAAGCGTGACAGTTAGACTCATTATGTCCAACTGATTTACAAAAATTATAGTATAAGTTTTTAGCCATTTTGACATATTTCTGCATGATGTAACAATCCTCAGGACGGTGTCCTCTGGTTCTACAAATTTCACACCATGGCGCCTAGTTCTAATTCATATTTATTGGGTTTGGTGCACCACTGTTAAGATAATCTTGAAATAAGGGGCAATGTTCTCTAGTGTGGCCCTCCCTTTTGCATCCTGTGCACCAAACTTCCTGTCTTTGTTCATGTCTCTGTTCGTTTCCATTTTTCATACCTTGTAATTCTAATGTCAGGGTAGCCAACTGGTTCTGGATCTATATCATCCTAGAACTACTTTCTCCAATTGGTGAGGCTTCCAACTTCATTGCGATCTCCAAGGCCTCAGCTTGAGATACAAGCTTATATTGCATCAGTGGTTGTCTGATATGGGGCAACAGTGCAGCAATGAACCATTCTTGATGTTGTTGCAGAGCTATAACAAAGCTCACTTTGTCCAACAATGTTTTGAATTTTTGGTCAAATTCCCATACCGATTCAGTAGGTTTCTGCTTGATTTCTTTCAACTCTGTTATGCACTGTGATTCTGATTTGGGTTTTTTAAACTCTGCTGCAATCGCGGTCTTGATGTCTGCTAAGGTTCTTGGTTGTGCTTGAGAATACTTCATAACCAATGTAGTGCTCTATCTATAAAATTAGTGATGAGCTGTGCTCTTTTTATAGCATCATCCCTAACTTGCTTAACACTCCACACGGCTTCACATAGAAACCAGTGTTGATCAAGGTTTTCCTAACACGTTCCTTTGAATATCGACAGTTTTATATTGTTATCTGTCATTCTCCTTCCGGATTGTGTACTGTTCTGGGACTAATTCCCTGTGACAGAAGTAGACACAAGCTACTGGATTGTGCTAGGGATAGTATTCTGTGGAATAGTCTGAGTTGTAGTGCTGTGAGCACTCTCTCTTGCTGCGTTACTAGTATTGCTGATCTATGGGATGGGCTGTGCGATGCTCGCAGCGGGTGGGTTCTGGACTGATGGATTCTGAGGTGTAATACGCTGGATTGTGGCTGATAACTGAATGTTCATATTATTGAGGTCACATGGAATTTTGGTATCTATACGGTTTCTAGATTGTCTAGGATTATTTTCGTTAGTAAGCTTGTATCTCTTTCCACTTCTCAAAGTATGGTTTTCTTTGTCAGAATCAATGTGTGTATTCTCTACCATGGCAGATTTAGAACTATTGCTGCATTCTTAAAACACCTTTCTCAGCTAAAATCATTTTAATGTAAAGACTAAGGTTTTTCAAGAACTTACCTCTGAATCCTTCGAAAAAGTATGCTTCAGCTTGGATGTAGGACTTCAGCGTATCTAATGCAAACTCAGTCACAAATCCTTCTAGTATGCTATCAACCCAGAAGTCAACTGCTCGTGACAGTGTGTTGTCGATTGCTTTGAATTGTTCAGTAAGGTCCGGACTCCACTCTGTAGGTACTCCGCCTTGGGAACAATTCTTTCTTTCTGCTAGGTGTGATATCCACTCGTGTAGCTCATTTGGAAACGAAGCCCAAAAAATTTTGTGGATGTCCCTCCACAAGTATCTGTTCAACCACTGTACGTCAGATAGACGCGGATGTCTGTTTTCTTTCTTTGTGAAATCTCTTTCGATGTTATCACACCAAGCCCAAATCTCTTTCTTTTTTGGATGCCAACTGCCGGACATTACTTTTCTGAATACACTATCGCATCACTGGTCTTAGCGCAGAAACAGAACCATTTATTGGTGTTACTTCTGATCTAGAGGTTTTCCAATGTAAACCCAGGTACTTCGTGGTACAAAATACCAACAAAACCCCTATTCACTGGCCCTTTCGGCAACAGACTGCAAACAACCTGAGGTCTCACCCGAGGTGAAGCTGAGGAGGTGGTTGTAGAATTAGGTTTCCACAACCTTGTGATGCGAGTGCTTCAACTGATAATGCGCAGCGTGGTGACAGACTGTGTACTACGGTTAGTGACTATGCAAGGTCTTCTACTCTGCGTTGAATGGCAAAGTGAGCAAGGATGCTTGTGCATCCAGTACATTCAACGACTAGGCACAGGGATTACTTCCACTCTACGATGATAAATTATCAACAGCTTATCACGCAACACTTCTTATGGGCCGGCGTGTCAACTAGGCCACACGGTCGTTTATGAGACCTAACCACTTCTATTCAATCCTAGTGGATAATCCTTAATCATTCATCCTTACTTAGACTGATAAACATTATAACTTATGTAAATGAATGAAATGCGTAGCGCTGAGTGCTTTGATACCATGATTCAGCCTTAACACTTAACTGTGTGGTTATCTCATAGATCCATTCATTCGAGGACATATAGATGCTTGACTGTTAACATTCATCCATACATGAACTACTAATATCTTATTCCATCCCCTCCATGGTGAATACAGATAAAAGTAAACACATATCAGATAACAGTAACTTTATGCATGCACTGTAAATAACTTAAGTAAAACTAATGGCAATCATATACAACAATCACATAACACAAGGTTTAATGTGGTTCACTCCCCCAGATGGGAAGCTACGTCTACAAGAACTGTTGTTTATTATCTTAGGAAAGGGTACAACAGTTCTTCGTCCACGCACTCAGCTGCAAACACTCTTCTCTCTCTCAAAATTAGGTCTCTGCACACTCAGCTGCAAAGCGTTTACAATGCTTCAATCTTTCAGATCTAACAATATTCCATAATAATCAACAAAATGAAGAGTTAACCCTTTCCTTTACAAAATTTCCTTATTTATAGATCAAGACCCGTAGGTCATGTCTTTACATTATGAAGGAAAAACCTTTAGGTTTACAAAACTGTCGCGGTTTTCCCAAAACCGAACTACTGGTATCTGGCAATGGATCTTCTGTCATGTGCCCACCAACAGGTTACTTCCATCGATCTGTTCCTTCTTTCACGACCTTAGATGACTGGTTCGAGTAGTAGTAGTCTTCTGTTTGTTGTGATCAGTCAACTACCTCTCGATCTGCACCTACCCACTACTTGGTAGTTATCGATGATCTTTTCCAAAAATAGGTCTTCTGTGACCTAACCAAAATAACTGTCGTCATCCGTCCATGCTCTGCTTAGCTGGATCTCTGTCAACGTGGCACATCACGGCACTGTAATCCTCGCAGCACCGACCTTGCATCCCTTCCGACACTGTGCTGCGCACAACGTCGTAGCATATCAAAACTATGCTGTGCTTCTCCTCGCAGCTTCCAAAACTGAATGTGCTCAAAATTTGACCTCCTTGGGCCAGACCCAACAAAAATAAAGAAGAGCCCACTGCTCCTTTTTATGTTACCCTAAACATTAATGATAAACTCCTCCACAATTGTATGATAGACTCTGGAGCATCCCACAATTTGATGCCCAAAGTCTTCATGGAGCAATTGGGACTAGAAATCACCATGCCATACCATGACCTATATAGTTTTGACTCCAGGAAAGTAAAGTGAATAGGAATGATAAACGTCTTGGTAGTCAATCTTGCTCAAATACCAACTAAAGGAGTAATGATGGATGTAGTGGTGGCCGATGTCCCAATGAAGTATGGTATGCTTCTATCAAGAAACTGGGCAAAGGAGCTAGGGGGAACCATGCAGATGGATATGAAGTATGCTACGATACCTGTTTGTACTGGAGAAACCAAGAGGTTATACAGGGAAACAATGTTGGCCTATGTAATAAGTGAGAAAAACATCCCAATGAATTATCCTATATACGAAAGCGATGAAGACATGGGATGCTACATGCTGTCATTAGGATACCTTGCAGCAGAAGAGATTGTGCTTCCACACAAGCCAAGTATTATTGTCAAAGATAGCCCGGATCAAATATGGAAACTATATCTCGAGGGACCCTCAGCTAAAGACAAGTATGAAACTGGTGCAGTACTATTATCACCTGCATGAGAAGAGATTAATTTTCCTTATGAGATAGACATTGATACAACGAACAACGTAGTAGAAATTGAAGTCCTCTCCCTTGGCCGTCCGACTACTAAAAATTCCCCCAAGTCTCCCAAGAAGCCGAACCTAAAGTATGAAGTGGAAATACGACGTCACCCGTATATTATCAACAAAATGAGAAGTCGCTGAATCTTGGAGGATGGTCGAAAAATCAAGTGCTTCCTTGTAATATCCCTTTTTTAAAATTTTAAGAAAATGCCCAATTTTCCACTTTTTTACCAATTTCGACTTTTGACTAGTTTTACTGTTTTGACCTCCAAATCAACCCAAATGCTCCCAAATCTTCTGTATGAGTGTATGAATAATATTTAGAATTGAATATTAGGTTCAAGGATGTTTTATGGTCCTCCAAAGACTTCTGAAAACTTGATTTATATTCTGACCAATATATGCAATTTTGACTAGTAATTTGTGCATCAAACCCCCCCGGGGTAACACTGAAAAGGGACTCCCAAATGCCTCTAAACTCCCTCAAATTTATGAAAAGAGGTATGTAATGTGTTAATTATGTTATTAAGGTTTCATATGCACCATTAATGGATTATTACAAATGTTTTCACCCTCTCCCATTCAACTGCAAAAATCCCTAATTCGACCCTTGGGGAAATGGCACTATTTCACCTCCCAATACAACTAAACTGAGTAAAAATGCTTCAAATGCTCAAGTACAGTACATGAAACTTGTATAGGACATCCATGGAAGTATATTGATCACAAATATATTAGATAATCATCCATCCATTCGAAATAATCAACATTAGAGTGTCATACATCAATGCATTGGGGAAATGGACATTGTTTGCTCATTAATCAATATTTTTGCATACAACCAGTGGGTATTTCGACCTGAAACTTTCTGAATATTAAGAAAAGAGGATATGAAGCTATTACAATCAGAAATATATGATGAGAAGCTCTCCCAAGAAGCACAAGAGCTCGCCAAAAATGCCCTCCCTCAAGGAGCATGAATATGCCTTCAAAACTGGAAACAATGGAGAGAAAGTGATGCACTAAACCAAACCATGAAACTTCCTGTAGCTACTACCTGCAAATACAAACTCCATTAAAGCGTCATGAAAGACCTGAGTGGCCTCTCCAAACACCAACTTGGATGGGAATCTTTCACCCTCGAAATTGGCTAAGGCAAGAAACTAGTCATCCACTAGCTCTCTCTTCACAAATGCAATTTTTCTCAAATCATCAAAAGCCATTCTCATACTTGATTTATACATTTTATAACCAACATTAGCCTTCTATGAGTTGAAATCCTCTCAATAGCTTCAAGAGATTTCCACTTAGGAAATATTCCACATTTGCCACTTGTCTCCTAGTTCCAACCTTCCATCTTCTCCCAAATTCGAATTTGAGTCTCTTCCATCATAGTTGTCATAGATTCTCCATCATTGGTGTCATAGGGGCTAGGGAATCTAGCCCAAGTTTCCACAAGCTTCCAATTTGACTCTTTATCTTCCATGGAGGTTACCAATCCATCCCAATTCGACCTAAGATGCTCAATGCCATGTGTTATGACTTACCAACTCACCCAAGAGTGTTCACCTTTCCATGAATTCAACTTGGCAAGAGAGAGATGCCATGTGTCATTGAAAAATCAAGCTAGTGTGGGTCCCACACCCTCCATATGTCTCCAAAACCACTTGCCACCTATAATTTCTCTTGAATTTATTTATTCACCATATTTATTAAATACTTGAACCCTTCTAATGTCTAAACATCATTTATTAGCTTCCTTATTACAATTCCACATGTTCCCATCCAACCTAGGAAACTAGTAGGATTGATGGGATTGTCTTACTATGCAATTATTTGAATGGAGACATTACAGTCCTCCACACCCAAGATTGTTTGTCCTCAAGCAATTTCAAATTTGGATGCTGCAAAATCTTCTCCTCTTCCCATGTGGCATCTTCATTTGGTAAGCCTTTCCATTGCACTAAATATTCTTTGATAATTCTACTCCTCAACCTTCTTTCCCGTGTCTTCAAAATCTTTTCCAGAACAAGTGTGAGTTGACCTTCATCATCCAAAGGAGGAAGTATTTCTGAAGTGATGATTTGCTGACCAAGGGATTTCTTGAGATAGGAAACATGAAATACATTGTGGATTTTACTCCCTTCCGGAATTTCTAGTTCATATGCTACTTCTTCAACCTTCCGCACTACCTTGTATGGCCCATAGTACCTTGGTTTTAATTTTTCTGCTCCATTCTTTTTGAGAGATGTTTGTTTATATGGATGCAACCTTAAATATACTAAATCATTGACTTGAATATACCAAATTTATTTAAGGGTCCAACAGGCCTGTGGTCAGGGAAACCACTGTGGCAATTTTTAGAGGTTTTAGGGGTTTGAAAAGATGGTTTAGGGAAATCGTTTTTCGGCCCCTGAATGATTTTGAGGCCGCCATGTGTCGATGGCGGTTTTCTTTCAAAGGTCTCTTGAGAGTGTTAAACTTCGAGCACTTTCAGCGTCCTGAAAGTCGCGATGTCACGTCCCCTTCCATCAATCCGATGCAAGGAAGGAAACGTGAACCAAACATGGGGTGTCTAACTCGTCCCCAAGCCATAATGATAAAAATTTTCCATTTAAAATAAGATGCACACTTCATTTACACAGCGGAATTAAACATAATAACACACAACTAGAATGGAATGCATCAGCATACTATTCACAAACAGGTGATGAATTATAATGCGAGGAAGCAATCACAATCTCATGATATACACAGACATCATGCCAACTAACTTAAGATAATCATTTCATCCAAGGAACAGGAGTAATTTAACATATAGGATTAACACATTGTTGAACACATAATGCAGATAAATTAATCCTTAGAGAATACTTATCTTGAAATGCAAATGTCCAAACAACTAGCTACGTGAGAGCAACGTTCCACCCAACCATAGATCTCTGTCCAGCCTGTATTCTTTCAGCTAAGAGATCACCCCTGAGCTAGGTTGTGTATCCACTAAGGAGGAACTAGATAGGCTCACTCACAGCCATGGATTCACTCAAACGGTCATGCTAAGCCAACACACAGTTGGGTTTATCAAGCATACCAAAAGGAAATGGAGGAGGATGCTAAACTAGTGAGCTCAAACAGAGAGCTGTAGACATCTCAAGCTAAATTCAAGCAATCCCATCCTCTATTCAAACATCCACACTTGCATTTCTCACCATTCTGGCAACAAATAACTCAATCCCGTCACTGGGTTTCTGGGCTATCAAAACTGGGTTTTCCAATGGATTTCAGGGTAGCTAATGCTCCCAAATTCACCCCAAGGTTCATACCTATGGATCCCCCATTGGATTTCACTATCAAATACCAATTATAGGCGTTTATGGCTCTTCAGAGTGTGGGTTCTTTCAAAGTTGCGATTTCTGATTTTTCTCTCTACTGGCAATTCGTTTTTGGATGAAAAATGGTGCTGGTAACTTCCACAATAGATGGGGATGAGGAAGAAGCAACTCCCATGAGGTAGAGTGGATTGTGCTACAAGAAAACAGAGCCCATACTCTGCGATACGAATTTCTGGGCTGCCCATACTCCATTGAAGCCATGGACTGAATTCCTCAACCACTTCCTTACAACAGAAATAAATGTTAGCAAGGTAAGTCAAATGGGTTCTCAAGGTGACATATGGAAGCCTATGGTTCAATCCCACAGCCCCCTCACCACTCCCTAGTGGATACACATGGCCCCTTCTCATTCATTGCCTCCATAGCTAGTTTTGGTATTTTATTACATGATGTTTATTTACATCATTTTTACAATGTTCCATGGCTAAATAGCACATGGGCAACATAATGTCTAATACTTACCTTTAAATAAAATTCGAGCTTCCACTAGCGAGGCCTTGGCCTTGAGCTCCACGCTAGGAAAACATACATCACATGTATACAACATTTACATTAAAAGCTAACATATCCTAAGGATCAAAATGGGGTATTACAATCCCCTCCCCATTAGAATAGCACCGTCCTCGGTGTTCCAAGACTTAGGAATACATATACAATTTATACATGTCCAAAATTTCAAAAACTTTGCAGGTCTGCCCTGCATTTTATCCTTTACTGTGAACTTTCAGGACAAAGTCCTTTGACTTCCACAAGTTTCTCTTGCTGGTTCTAATCTTTCAGCTCATTCACAAGTCTGAAAACTTTATGGCTGCTACCCTCTTGATGTTCCCTTGCTGGGAAGTTGCGGAGGCAATGATGTCCTCCACATTTCCAACATTTCACTGGCTGCTTCATCTTTACTCAATCTCCTTTGAGTCTTCAAGCTTGGAATGTTTCTTAATGGACCGATTGGATGAATGCCTCATCCTTGATCCACTTTCTTTTCCCTTACTGATTGCTCTCATAATGCTTTTTACCTCTCTTTGCAAACCAATAGAGTTCTGCAAAACCTTGTGGTTCATCTCATTCTGCCTCTTCTGTATCTTGAGCATCTCTCCGAGATTTTCTTGGGTCTTGTAAATTGTTTGAAGAAGACTTTCAGCCAATTCCAACAGCCTGTGGTCTACTGCCATGGTCACTGTGCATAGCTGGTTCTCACTTGCTCACAAGTAGCACTTGCTCGTACAGCTGCAACCAATGGATTTAATTTCCACCTGTCAAACTCATCATTACAAATCTTGTTAGGCCAAGCATAACCTAAACATTAAAAATCAGTCAATTTTTTTTCCCCAATTAACATGGAGGTCCCATGCTCTATTCATGAGACTTTCACACTTTCCATGTTTTTCCAGCGTACACATGAATTCTTTCATGTTCATCCATTCACGTTAAATTAACTACTTCAGTATTCACAATTTATTTCCAAGCAAATAAACACATTCTACTTTCAGCCATACATACATTCAACAATTTTCTGTTTTTATGAATGCATCAATAAAAAGGAAAGAGAGAGAAGTGAGAGTTTTCTCCTCTTCGTCTTGTTCCATTCTAGAACCCACACCACCACTGTGGTTTTCATGCTCCTAGCCTCTTTCACTTCCATGTGAATGCTTGACCAGCCCTTCTTGGCTATGACACTTAGTTTCTATGGTCTATTTCAAACCTCTCAACCATGGAGTCCCTCCACATGGTTTGTCTACAACTCTTGGCTGTTAGGACCCACACAGTCCCACTAGCACCATCCTTCATTTATGCGCAAGCCAAGCCCTTTCAGGACAGTCACATGTCCACATGCATCCTTAAGATGCTTTCATAGTCATTGCTTCCAACAATACCTACACTCAAACATTGAATTAATTCACATGTTTAATTTATTTTCATAGGAAATCATAACCAAATCATATACACATGTATATTCATAAGCAAGAAATTACAAGGTAACCAAATACTTATCTGCATTGGAGGTCTTCACTTTATTCCATAGGGTCCTTCTTTGCTTTGCAAGCCTTGGAATCCCCTATGGACTTGAATGTTTGGCCAGCATGCAGGCTTCCCACAACACCAAATAATCTTGTATGTTTGGCCAACACGCAGGCTGCTCCACAACACCAAATAATCTTGTATGTTTGGCCAGCACGCAGGTTGCTCCACAACATCAAACAACCTTGTATGTTTGGCCAGCACGCAGGCTGCTCCAAATCATCAAATAATCTTGTATGTTTGGCCAGCACGCAGGTTGCTCCAAATCACCAAATAATCTTGTATGTTTGGCTAGCACGCAGGCTGCTCCACAACATCAAACAACCTTGTATGTTTGGCCAGCACGAAGGCTGCTCCAAATCATCAAATAATCTTGTATGTTTGGACAACATGCAGGCTGCTCCAAATCATCAAAAATTAATGCCCAACCAATCACTCTCTGGATTTACCAAGCAATTTATAGTTCTTGTAGGGTCCTTGCTTCTTGTAATGGCCAATGTTTCCAACGAAGAAACAATAGTGCATCAGCTTAACTGTTACAAGACTTATACTTGAAATCTTCATTATTCCAAACAAGAAATAAATGAAATTGAATGCTTATCTGTATTGTGCATTTCCTCTCTGGTCCACAGGGTCCTGCTTTTACTTTATAAACCTTGGGATCCTCCTGCGGACTGGGATGTTTGGCCAGCACACAGACTGCTCCAAAACATCAAATAATTAATTTCCAACCAGTACACCTTCACGCCGACTTAGAAGGAAACTTCATCACAACCATTTCTAGGTCAAGGCTCTACTATGGAGCCATAGGCATATAATAGCCCTTTCATCAACACCTTCACAACCCTTCATAAAAAACCCACAACCTCCACAACATCCTTTCATACACATTAACCCTTCCACCACAACCCCTCACAACAACCTTTTACTTTGTTCCTTTAGTGTGTAGCACCAAATTGCATATTTTTAAGGTGACAACACAAGTAGTATAGGCAAACTTGTCAGCGCTGTTATTCAAAAATTATAACCATAATTCATAGCATTCACTATCAAGTATTGAAACACCAGGAATGCGTCCATTCCTTTAGGGCGTAATCAATATTGGCATCCTTAACATAACTCATCATCAGAAAGGCGTGCACTCCTCACTGATGGGAGCTATGCAAGTCCTAATCATATTTCAAGCAGTCTGAATAATGTACATAAATAGAATATGTTCTGCATAATAATTCTAACAATTAGACTTGCATACATATAGGTGCATATATATATCAGTCAAGGTTTACATAACACTTATCCATTTTGCAGATGTAATTTCTCTTTATTAATGAGGAATGGGGGCTCCTTCTCTGAGTTGACAGTCCCTCAATTTGTCATCCCAACTCATTTTGATGTTATATAACTCTTATATGTCTTACTGTCATAATCTTTATCATCTCACTCATATTGTTTACCAATCATGCAGTGCAGATGAGACATTAATAATGTCTAATGGCATTTCACCCGAAACCCATTTCCAATTCATGGAATCCCTCCCATGAAGTTTGGCTTCTGCAGGCCATCTCTCTTGATCTTACTGCAATGTGTCTTCCTGGCACACTTATTAAATAGCCAAACAGTCAGCAACATTTAACAATGCAATTCAAATCTGATTGTTTCATAACTGATCAATGGCACTAATAATTAAATTCAATATGAATGTGCAACTCTATCTACTACAGAAATTGATTTTCTTAGCCATGAGGCTATCCTCATATTGCTTGGCTCTTGTAAATGGCACCATTCTATCCATTATGTATTTATGTTTTCTGCCATACATGGACATCCACCTACAACATGTCCTCCTGACACAATTTTTCATAAGCCAAATAGTCATTAGCAATTATAAGCAAAATTTCAAATCTGAAAATTTACAAATCTGAGATTTACAATTCTTCTTTCTAACAGGGCTTAGATTTTTCAACCATGAGATTCTTTCTCATAAGCTCTAAATCGAATTTGCAAATCTGCTCCCTACAAAATTAGACTTGTAGCCATGATATTATTCTCATAAACTTAAATCAGAACATTTTCAGACCTGTTTCATGCATAAATTAAATTCCACAACCATGAGAATCTTCTCATAACCTTTGGCCTTTGCACATGGTAGAGTTCAGTCTTTACTATGGTCTTATCTCCATTGGCATACACAAGACATTTCTACCTAGAGTCTAAAACTTTCAATCAGCCAAACATGCTGTGAGTCCTCATGCATATAATATTTCATTGCTACAACAGTCACTGAAGCATTTCCAGAATTATAACATTCCATAATTCAAACACTTCTAGCTGTTAACATATCCATATCACCAAACTCATTTATTTCACGTAAATCATTATCATACTAAAATTGCAAGGTACAGTCACATCATTTATGCAATTAACTTAAAGCTTTTAAATGCTCATTAATTCATAGCCATATCATTTATACAACTCTATCCTTCCAATAGAGCACTCTGGAAGTATGTCAATCATGACTACCTTCATGCAATTTCTTCCCCTGCATTCTTAGCAGCTCATGAAATGATCTTAGAATTATCATTAGTTCATCATCTCATCTATTGCTCAATTATAATGAGACATATACATATATCACAATCATGCATGCACACAATACATCTCCTCAGGTGTAGCTACCCACATGCATGCATATTCACAACATTTACTCAAGTTTTTCATATGCATTCACTCAATGCTTAACTACAAGATTTATAAAATCTCTTAATGCACATCCACTCAATGCCACCTTGCCTTGTTTCATGAGTACTATGCATTCAATCATATTATGACTTAATCATGACTATCTCATACAACATGCATTACCATATTCAGGACCACTGGTCCTCACTTGCTTTGGTTGTTAAACTCACAATTGACATACTCAAACGGCATGATATAATTTCATATGAATGCATTGAGATTCTAAGCAAGTATAGGGTGTAAGGATCATTGCCTTCACTTACCCACACCTCACCATACTCGGTAGGTTAACATTCCCATTCGGGCACTCAATACCACATGCAAACAAAATCAACATAGTTCAAACATAGTCGAAGGGATCTTACCAAATCCTATTTCAACATTCATGCAATTATGCATCAATAACCATTACCTGCATGGTTGTCATTAACATCACTTGATGTTACCTGATTTGTTGGTTTCTTACAGCAGATTGCAGCATTCTTCCACCAATCTCTTGATCATGGATTTGCTGCCCTAGCCTTTTCTTCATAAGGTTTGTTGGCCATACGTAACAACATTATCAACATCTTTAGCCATGCTTCTGTTGTCTTTGGTTCTACAGCCAAAACCAATCACCAATAGTGATTATAAACCACAATATTTACCATTAGTGGTTCATTGCATGTGTAAAATCTCACTACTTCTACCAATATGTAATGTCATATGCATGCAAAACATATACTCATGCACTGTGCAATGTTTATTAATATGCCAATCAATGCATATTCATGCCACTCATCTAATCTCTTGCATTTTCAGCGTTCTCATGCCATAATCTTATGCACATAAAGCTTATGAAACATAAATACAGTTAGCAAGACAGGGGTTAAAGAATTATCCATTTCCAATCCCTCATCTTTGCATGAACTTCCTCTTTCACATCGTAGCTGGTTCGATTTCATGGCATGCTGCTTCTAGGCATGCAATTCTATAATTTGCCCATATTGACAATAATTTTTCCAAAACAACCACTGGCACTTTTCTGCTCCAATTATCTATGGCGTATAATAACCTCCTTTACATTCTGCCTATGCACCATTGATCCCTGCTGGATAAGCTTTCCAATGCCTGTCTACTTGCTCCATTCCGACATTGGGTGTGGAAACTATGTTATTTCAAAATGACAACTTTCACCCCAATTCTGCATACTTTTATACAGTTGTATTTTGGTCCGGAATGTCAACTTCAGCCACCTGTGGAAGAAAATCTATGAGGAATCACGAAAACTTTTCTATTGGATGAAGTTAGTCTATATAACAAGGAACGTTCAGCAACATGCGGATCTCTGCTCCGATGCACCATTCATCTTCTATAAAATTCTGGGTTTGACTACTTTCCACTTTTCACATTTTTCCAAAATCCCAAATTTTGGGCCAAAAATGGCTATTTCCCAAACAGTGCATTTCTGGAAAATATTTGTCTAACGAAATATGTCTAGTTGACTGAGAATATGAAATATTGAGTTCAATAATTTTCTTGATTCCGAATTATAGGGTCACTTTCAACCACTGCAAGCTTTTCAAAATTTCCAAACGTGGCCCGGAATAGTGCTTTTTGGCCTTCTTGCACACCCCGACTCCACATCCTTTGGAGTTTGTCTCCCAAACTCCAAACTTAACATCGTGTCTGCTCCATGACTACTCCATATCAATTTCGGCCCAATCTGACCTTTTGTCAAGCGTTAGGACACTGATTTGTGAAAGCCATTAATCTCAAATTTATGCCCAATTGGAGCATAATGGGATCGAGATCTTCACTAGTTCGTTTATGGGCTTCATCAATGGCCTCAAAATGCCACTGAACTCATCCAATTTTGACCTTGCATGCTCCTGCTATCAAAAATTCAAATTTCAGGCTCTATACTTTCTTTTTTAATTCCGACACATAGGCCACAACCCGCATCCCGCAATCCGACATTGCGGGTTCGAGGAGGGTCAAGCTACAGTCACAGGGATGTAACCATCCCGCATCCTGCATCCCGCAATCTGACATTGCGGGTTCGGGGGTGTCAAGCTGCGGTCACGGGGATGTAACCATCCCGCATCCTGCATCCCTCATCCCACAATCCGACATTGCGGGTTCGGGGGGTCAAGCTACAGTCACAAGGATTTAACCATCCCGCAACCCGCATCTCGCATCTGGAATCCCAAAACCGAAAGTCGAAAGCCGAAGCCGAAAGACGAAAACCGGAAGCCGAAATCCGAATCTGAAAACCAGAAGCCGAAAGCCAAAGCCAAAAACCGGAAGCCAAAAGCTGAAAGCCAAAAGATGGCGGGTTCAGGATTTCGGCAATCCATTCCGCAAAAATGGCGCTCCGAAACCCGAAAGCCGAAACCAAAACCCAGAAAACACCCACGTTTCCTGTAACTTTCAGGGTCCGTATCTCCTTCGTCCCTTGGCCAAATGAGACGAGTCTGGTACCATTGGAAAGCTCTTGGAGAGATCTATGCACTTGTGTAATCTTCTTCCTCATCTGAGAAGTTTGACCCTATCATTTTTCCCAATCAAAATTCTGCCCCTAACTTTCCAATACTGTGTTAAAACGTCTTGTTACATGCCTGTAAATTCAAAGTCTGGCCCAAGCAGCCCCAGTGCTGCAAGTTGGGCTCTAATACCACTCTGTCACGTCCCCTTCCATCAATCCGGTGCAAGGAAGGAAACGTGAACCAAACATGGGGTGTCTAACTCATCCCCAAGCCATAATGATAAAAATTTTCCATTTAAAATAAGATGCACAATTCATTTACACAGGGGAATTAAACATAATAACACACAGCTAGAATGGAATGCATCAGCATACTATTCGCAAACAGGTGGTGAATTATAATGCGAGGAAGCAATCACATTCTCATGATATACACAAACATCATGCCAACTAACTTAAAATAATCATTTCATCCAAGTAACAGGAGTAATTTAACATACATGATTAACACATTGTTGAACACATAATGCAGATAAATTAATCCTTAGAGAATACTTATCTTGAAATGCAAATGTCCAAACAACTGGCTACGTGAGAGAAACGTTCCACCCAACCATAGATCTCTATCCAGCCTGTATTCTTTCAGCTGAGAGATCACCCCCGAGCTGGGTTGTGTATCCACTAAGGAGGAACTAGACAGGCTCACTCACAGCCATGGATTCACTCAAACGGTTATGCTAAGTCAACACACAGCTGGGTTTATCAAGCATACCAAAAGGAAATGGAGGAGGATGCTAAACCGATGAGCTCAACCACAGATCTACAGTCATCTCAACCTAAATTCAAGCAATCCCATCCTCTGTTCAAACATCCACACTTGGATTTCTCACCATTCTGGCAACAAATAACTCAATCCCGTCACTGGGTTTCTGGGCTATCAAAACTGGGTTTTCCAATGGATTTCAGGGTAGCTAATGCTCCCAAATTCGCCCCAAGGTTCATACCTATGGATCCCCCATTGGATTTCACTATCAAATACCAATTCTAGGCGTTTATGGCTCTTCAAAGCGTGGGTTCTTTCAAAGTTGCGATTTCTGGTTTTTCTCTCTGCTGGCAATTCATTTTTGGATGAAAAATGGTGTTGGTAACTTCCACAATGGAATGGGGATGAGGAAGAAGCAACTCCCATGAGGTAGAGTGGTTTGTGGTATAAGAAAACAGAGCCCATACTCTGTCATACGAATTTCTGGGCTGCCCATGCTCCATTGAAGCCATGGACTGAATTCCTCAACCACTTCCTTGCAACAGAAATAAATGTCAGCAAGGTAAGTCAAATGGGTTCTCAAGGTGACATATGGCAGCCTATGGTTCAATCCCATAGCCCCATCACCACTCCCTAGTGGATACACACGGCCCCTTCTCATTCGTTGCCTCCATAGCTAGTTTTGGTATTTTATTGCATGATGTTTATTTACATCATTTTTACAATGTTCCATGGCTAAATAGCACATGGGCAACATAATGTCTAATACTTGCCTTTAAATAAAATTCGAGCTTCCACTAGCGGGGCCTTGGCCTTGAGTTCCACACTAGGAAAACATACATCACATGTATACAACATTTACATTAAAAGCTAACATATCCTAAGGGTCAAAATGGGGTATTACACGCGCGTTTGTTGATGATTTACCTTTTCTTCCTTGAGATGTGTGCCTGCTTGTGCAACTTTATGAGGTGGGCCGACCTTGTCATGCCGACTCGAATGTTCGACAGTGTAGTGATAAACCACTTTGGTGGATTTTGGTTGTTTCAGGGCTCCCTAAAAGCGGGTTATCTAGACATCTTTTGGGGCCCTAAACTACTCTGGAATTACCACGTGCTTGTAGTGGTTTTCAATTAGGGATGATTTTACCCTAATAAAAGTTGAGCACCTTCGACGCACTGATACTAATATCAGTCGTTGATCTTGGTATTAAACATTCATTTTAACTCGGTTGCCCCTATTACTCATCCGGTCAATTAATGCCACCAAGTGAACCATTTTCTTCTTTCTTCCCATGCCACGATCTGTCCACACTCTCTCTCAGAGGCGACAATCTACTTATCGTACATCCAAGCTACCTCTGGCCGCTCCTGTTGACGATACCAGTACTAACATTGGCTTCAACGGGGACAACCTTTTTCTTCGGCAGAGGCTAAGAACAGTAGATTAATGCCTTTATGTCCATTGGGTTGTGAATTCATACCTATTCTTTATTCTTTAAATCAAGCAACAAAGAGTAATGAGATAAAAAGTGACGAGATGAGCATAACTCTTGTAGTATAAACAAGGAAAAACATATATTACAGATATGGTACAAAAGATACTTTGATAGAGTAGGGCCAAGATTAACAATGAAATAGACGCTTCAGGTGTCTCCTGTTGACAAGGGTTCTGAAGATTTCATCATTTAGTTGAGCCAATTCATCTATGTTGTTATTGTGTATTGCAACCATCTTGAAGGGACCCCCCCATAATCTGTTAATTTTTCTATGGTTGGCTCTCTCTTCCCTCTTGGCATCCCATTTCAAAACCAGGTCTCAATAGGCCCGTGGTCGCTGAAATAAATTTGGTGCCTTGAAATTTATTTCAGGGACCACAAGAAACCTTAAATATACCAAATTTATTTCAGCAAATTCAAGGCACCCTGTTGCCTATAGGACAGAAGCAATTCAATTGTAGAAACTGGGGGGTCTTGACAGAATAAGTGGAACCTTGTTTTCATTGTTTTGTTTTCTATTTTGTAAAATTTCTATTTGCAGAGTGGAGAAGACACTGCCAAAGGGGGGAGGTCTCGCCAGAATGGAGGAAACTATGTTTTCTTTCATTTCGTTTTCTATTTTGTAGAATTTTCATTCGCAGAAGGAATATGAGACACCACCGTGGGGAGGCTTTGTAAAGGTTGAAGGGAACTTTTTCCCAGAAGCTTTATTATTTTCTCCTATTGGTTTGAATTCTGGATAATAGAGGAAGACGATATCAGAACAGTATGTAATAATGTTATTTTCTGCTTAAATTTTAGTTTTTATGAACTATTTTTGAAGACTAGACTTATTGCAGAAAGCTGAGACTCTGATCAAGTTTCTGTTACATATATTATTCATGCTGTATGTTAAGTCATCATATAATGAATTCAGATTAACATGTTTATTTTGGAATCTGAGTGATTTACCTCAAAGCTGGAGTGACAAAATTTTCTAGTTATTTCTGGTTTTATCTAAATCAATATTCTATTACTGCTGGTTTGTATGCATGCTGTGTCCTATATATAAACTAAATAATAGTTATGTGTTTCCATGTTTCCAAAGTTACATGGTAGATTGATATCATTGTTTTTTAGTCTGAAATTATATTATAATCATTCTGCTGTGGATCTTTATCTCATGCAGAAAGATAACAGTTTATTTTAATGTTGGGGACTTTTCTACCTTATTAAAGTGTTAATTGTCTTCTTGTTTCAGACTTGAAATCATAACAATTATCATGCTCCTGGCCGGGATAGGAAATAGTTATTATATCATTGTAGCGGAAATTAGGAGCTGCTATTATTTTATTCTGCATTTAATTTAATCAAAACAGTCTTTAGGATTAGTTAGGCATTAATCCAAAACATTTTTTGATTTGTTAGCAGGTTAGTTAGGTAATTTTCAGATTCACACACCTTAGGGAGACTCTTCATTTTGAAGAGCACATCACACAGGCAGCAGGGCCTTTATTCCTGTGAGAGTTAGCTATTTAAAACACATCGGAAGCTGTTGTAAGCGACCTGTGTGGGCTAGCTCTCCTTCGTTGGCCTCGGTCATAAAATCGGGCCAACAAATAGCGCTAGAAGGAGGGCCTAGGTAAAACAAGTGGTTTTATTTTCGTTAGTTATTTTAAAAACCATTTATCCTCTGGCTCTTTGATTTTCAGCTTTTATATTTTGATCTTCTACATCATTACATATGTGCGTAAGGGCTGGTTATATGACAAGCTAACCATTTTTATGAATCACTTTTTCAATGTTATTTATCATTCATGGATTCAGCCCAAATCTCTATTAGGAGTCATGTCTCAAGAAATAATCATTCTACTCGTAAGATAGTTTATCACTTGTCAAGAAACAAATTTGATGGTGAAAGTGAAATTTCTCTAGTTGATCATGTCTCTCAATTTTTGCAAAATTGTTTTACTAATCATGTTTTCGATGAAGCAATCATTGGCAGATCGTTCGCTTCGACTTTCAAAGGCCGAGTTCGAAAATGGTTTTGAAACTTTTCCATCGCAACATTCTTTACAACAATTTTTAGGTGAGTTCATTCATGCTTTTTAGGATCCTGACTATGAGAAGTTGTTTGTATAATTATTGATCTTAAAAAAGAACTTAATGAATCGCTAGAGGATTATTCGAATATATTTTTTAATATTTGTTATAGGTTCCCTTTGAAATTGATCCCTTCTATTTTTCAATTGTGTCACCACATTATCTCTTTTTCAAATCAATTAGATCAATCGAATGATAATCAATCGTGCAAGAATATCTCTTTACCGGTTGTTTCTAATAGAAATTCTAAAGTTGTGAATCAAACTTATTCCCCAACTTTCTTCACTTTAGTAGATCAGAAGAAACCAGAAATTTCTAAAAACATAAATGTCTCTTATGAGAACCTTAACTTGTCTTTATCTTCTTTTAATAAGAAGAACACTTTAAGTCTAAATGAAGAAAGTTGCCATTCTCCTCAAGATCCTACAACTATATTAGAAAAGAAAGAGATCAAATCTGAGATTTGTATTAAAAAATCTTCTCCTCATTCAAATAAACAAGACGATGATTCACTTCCATACGATTCAATCATTTATTGTTGCACTAATTTTCAAATGATTCCTGAATCTCATCTTTTTGAAAGGTCTTGTGATCCTTTATCATCCTTACCTCTTTTTGAATGTGATAATATGTTATGTTCAGATTTTTCAATAAAGGACATTGATCCATTTATTTTGAGAAAAGAAATTAGCAAACATGTGAAATCAGACACAAATACGTTAATAGAAGAAATATCAACTTTTAAAGAAGGTTCTTTAACAAGAGATTCTTTTCATTCCTTATCATCATCCACCTATTTTTCATTGTACCCTGATCTGTTTAATACTTGTACTTTTCAAGTGAACATTTCAAATCCTTTAGAATTTAATATCGATTTGCCAAATTTTAGTAGGGTACAATCTGATAATTCATGTTTATGGGATGATAAGAATAAAATTGATTCTCATGATTTTTTAGGTGAGTTTTCCTCATACCAAGAAAGGAAGCGTATATTTTCAGAAACACCTTTTATTGATTCATCACCTCTCACAATTAATGAAGGATCTCCTTGTTTAAACAATGAGTTAGTTGAAACTGAATTTTTCATTAAAACCAATCATGATTTCCATTCATTTGATGAAGACGCGTCTAACACAATATGGGATGATACCTCATTTGATTCTAGTCACTTACTTCAGTTTCAACCAATGATTACTAAAGATCCTCATTCATCTTGTACAATTTCTCAATCACGCAACTTTGTTCACTCATCTATTAATCCGCATGTTTATATTTTTCATGATAGAGTTGCAGATGGGCTTGAGGCTTCTTACCTCAAGAAGTTTCCATTTAACGGTAAAGTTTTATTTTCTGTATATATATGTAAAGATTTTAGTGGTAAGCACGATGCATCTATTTTTCTATTATTAACATATCATTTTCCATTATTAATTGAAAGTTATGTTCATCTTGCAGGAATAAAGATGCTTCGGTGGTTTCATTGGATATTTCATTTTACTTGATTTTTGTATATCTTATTTCATTGTACATATGTATATATTTAGTTTTAGAGGTACTTGTAGATTTAACTTAATTAGTTTATTTATCACAAGTAGGTTGCTTTCTTTTCAATAATGTGCAGTTATCAAGCGATGTATCAATTTTGGGATGAGTACAAGAGGACAAGCTACTGTTCGGGGAAGTACACATTACTCTACTACCCTTCCAATTGTTTTATTATTTTTCTTATGCTTTCATATGCTAGTCAGGTCTTTTTAGTCTTATTTTCCATAAATAACTATTAAGACTTAACGACAAAATGCTTACATATGGTCATGTGCAGTTTTAAAACAAACATAAATTTTTAGGGGCGTAAATTATAAAGAATGCGTTCATAATTTTTAATCTCCTTTGACATGAAGAACTTTATGAACATAGCCCACTCATGTTGTAAATTATCACCATAATCTGCATAGTTTAGCATTGGTCTTTTTCATCTTGGTTTTCTTGTTGTAAATAGAGTTAGGTTTTCTTTTTTATTTTATATTTAGTTTGGTTTGTTTGATTAGGCTTGGATTTCTTAGTTTGATAATCGTTTGCATTGGGGCGAAAGGTTGAATTATTAATTATTAAAAAAATGATTCCAATCGATTCTACAATTCTTTATTTTCAATCATGTTTTATTTATCAACCTTTTCTAAAATTAATTGATAGGGGAGTGTTGATCTTTAATTAATGATACTCTGGCGCAAGTTTGTCATTCTAAGCCTACATCTAAGTCTTGTATGTGACGGAATATTTACAAGGTGTTTTTCAAGAAGAGGCTATCCATTTTCCCGTGGTGGAACACTTTCCAAGTTGTACCTTCATACATAAACTTAGTTGCATTGATTATCTTTCTAATTATCACAAATCAATATGCAAAGCTATTTTAACTAATTTCTGCATTATTCTCTAATTGGATCCTTCTTTAGGAGCAAATAAGTGAAGCTTGCATTGTTATCATCTCAAACCTCTTAACGCCATCCCACTCTCTTAAGGAGTATAGTCGCTTCCCCATCCATTAAGTAATATCTTATGAGATTAACTTTAAGCATAGCCCAATCCTCTTCTTTAACATCTCTAGGAGTGAGTTGGAAAAAAGGAGGTCTTATTACAAGCCAACCTTTTCATGATCATACCTTCTTATGGAATGACTTTATCAATTTCTGGTCACCAAGCCAGGATACTGGCTTGTAGCCATATAAATGGTTGCAAGACGGGGGGTCTCATCACGATCCAACCCGCTCATTATCTGTAAGTTGGTGTGAATGACACTGTTACAATCTGATCACCAAGTCAGGACAGTGGTTTCCAGCTTCTTTCTAGAAATCCAAATCTTTTAACGAGGACTGATAAGCTTCGCATATTTAACTAGTGGATGGGATAAAAGCAGCTTATTGGGTTAAAAGGTAAACCTGTCGAGGCTATAGACGCTTGCTGGCAGCAGGGCCATGCCTGTGGTATTGGAGGCAAAACATTAAGATAACATCTTCTTGTCATCACAAATTGTTCATTTAGAGCGTGTTTCAATGAAGAACATATTTTGTTAATTAGTACTTATCTTTACATTCCAAATGATAGTTAGAAGGGCATTATTAAAATATCAATTGCAGCTGGGTAAATCTTTAAAAGGTTGACTTCTTAATGTGGTACACATGTTTTAGAGAAAGCTTTCTTCTTGTTAAAAGCCTTATCTTTTATTTCCTTATACATGTACAACACTATCTTTTCAAGGCAGAGATAACTGCTTCGCCCAGCATGTCGCCATTTGTTGGCACCCCAACAACTCCCCTTGATTTTTACAAAATCAAAGGTGTCCCATGTAATTTTTGTAAATATTATGTTTTTTGGTTCTCTTTTTATTTTGCTTGATTTAGGTAGTTGTTTGGATTTCTGCATTGGCTTCTTTTCAACTTAGTTTTTATGCAAAATGATCTTGTGGCATTTTGGGATTTTCAAGTATTTTGACTCGAAAGCTAAAACATGATTGATTCTTCTACTTTGCTTTTCTTGCGATGATGGCTTTTCAATTTTATTAAAACCTTTTTTTTATCCAACTCAATCTACATCTAAGAAGAATGTATATCTAAGAGGCAAAAACAAGAACTTATAATCTTAAAATGTGCATGATATATCCTTGTGAGAATTATGCATTTTTCTATATTAAAATTTGTTCACTAAATAATTCTTGATATGTATTTATTCTGTACTTAAAGAATTGAGTATCAAAAATTCATATTTTTAAGGCCTTACTTGCTTGATATTACCATGGTGATCTAGCCATCACATTCTTTTTATATATAAAATCTTACTATAAGTCTTAATCTTATATGTGCTTATAGCGGGATATGTTTCATAAACGAACGTGACATAAAATGTGAATATGGAATTATATAATTATTTACCATTTATTATAACTCATACTTTAACTTTACAATTTAAAATATATTATATGTCTTGGGTTATGATAAATTGATATGTGGTGATTGATTGAAAAGGGCAATTTTGACTTATCTATATGTTTACATTTTGTAATTCATATTTCAATATGCATAAAGGAATTTTTTTTTTTCACATGCTAGTTAAACTGGTGCTCAATGGTGGGTGAAAACGCTGAATCGGATGGAGTCTCGGGGTCGATTCTGGTTGGAAACGGCCACAGCCGACCGCCCCAACCACCCGACCATAACGGCAGCCCCATGCATAAAAGGAATTATATTAACAAGGGCATACTTTTTATTTATATCTTTTGTTTCTCTTGTTCCGCAACAATATTGAGTATGTTAAATTGAAATTTCATTATTAAAAGTTGTTCTTTTATGACAGATTTTTAAGAGCTCGTGGAAGGATATGCATTTAAAGAAAGTCGTTGAATTATTCCACACACCTAGCACGTCATTAGTTCACCAACAAACTCGCCATAACAGATTGGATATCAACGCATTCAATCAGGTCAACCAGAAACATAAATGATTGATTCGCTGCTGCAACCAAGGACTAGGAATCCTTTTCTATTTTGAGGCAGTTTCGCATCAGAATGCAGGTTTTAAGGAACTTCCAGTTTGCATCAAAAGATCCCTTGTGAGAGTTACAGCTCCAAGATTCGCTAGGGTGAAAGGGAAGTCTCTAATTTAACATTTTTATTTTACTTCTCTTTATCTATATTTTTCTGTGTTAATTTAGCTGGAGGTTAATTTCTTTTGTTTTTATGGCAGAGATTAACCAGCAACTTCATTTACCGGATAAAAGAATATTGTTGCTGCACAATCAACATATGAATTGACCGGCTCTGCGGATTTGATACCAATAAATTAATTGGTCACAACTTTGTCATTCACATTACCATCAGTTTGATCAAAAGATTTATACAAGGAGGAAGAATTTATCATCTTTGAATTCACACTTCGCTTATTCTTATTATTTTTATCTTTTACTTGCAGGAAGTTAGCGAAGATAACTCAGCTGCTGGAAAATGTTTACAGAGGATCCTAAAACTAACTACAACAGTTTACATAGATTCTTGTGGTTAAAGCATCATAATATTATTTTCATATCTGCCAATCTGCTAGGCTAAGTAAAGACTATCAAGGATAATGCATTAGCAGTTCATCAAAATCGCAAAACATATTATATAAAGGGAAGATTCTTTTCCTATTTAGATAAAACTTCTACTCGTTTACTGTATTTGTTAATTCATCTTTATCTGCTCTGGATAAATAAGTTTTCACACATTGTTAATTTTTATATGCAGATATGCTGTTACGCGAGGTTTGTTGTAACTATTTTGGAGCAGGAAGCCCACCATACGACCGGGATTGAGATTGACTTGTAAATTGCAGAGATATTCTTTACAGAGGAGACGGAATGAATAACAGCTTTGCAACGTGTAAGATGGAGGGCGTTTTCTCCAAATTTATTTCAGCAATTTCAAGGCACCCTGTTGCCTATAAGACGGAAGCAATTCAATTGTAGAAAGGGGGGTCTTGACAGAATAAGTGGAACCTTGTTTTCATTGTTCTGTTTTCTATTTTGTAAAATTTATATTTGCAGAGTGGAGAAGACACTGCCAAAGGGGGGAGGTCTCGGTAGAATGGAGGAAATCGTGTTTTCTTTCATTTCGTTTTCTATTTTGTAGAATTTTCACTTGTAGAAGGAATATGAGACACCACCGTGGGGAGGCTTTGTAAAGGTTGAAGTGAACTTTTTCCCATAAGCTTTATTATTTTCTCCTATTGGTTCGAACTCTGGATAATAGAGGAAGACGATATCAGAACAGTATGTAATAATGTTATTTTCTGCTTAAATTTGAGTTTTTATGAACTATTTCTGAAGACTAGACTTACCTCAAAGCTGGAGTGACAGACTTTTCTAGTTATTTTTGGTTTTATCTAAATCAATATTCTATTACTGCTGGTTTGTATTCATGTTGTGTCCTATATATAAACTGAATAATAGTTATGTGTTTCCATGTTTCCAAAGTTACATGGTAGATTGATATCATTGTTTTCTAGTCTGAAATTATATTATAATCATTCTGCTGTGGATCTTTATCTCATGCAGAAAGATAACAGTTCATTTTAATGTTGGGGACTTTTCTACCTTATTAAAGTGTTAACTGTCTTCTTGTTTAAACTTTGAAATCATAACAATTATCATGGTCCTGGTCGGGATAGGAAATAGTTATTATATCATTGTAGCAAAAATTAGGAGCTGCTATTATTTTATTCTGCATTTAGTTTAATCAAAACAGTCTTTAGGATTAGTTAGGCATTAATCCAAAACTTTTTTTGATTTGTTAGCAGGTTAGTTAGGTAATTTTCACATTCACACACCTTAGGGAGACTCTTCATTTTGAAGAGCACATCACACAGGTAGCAAGGCCTTTATTCTTGTGAGAGTTAGCTATTTCAAACACATCGGAAGCTGTTGTAAGCAACCTGTGTGGGCTAGCTCTCCTTCGTTGGCCTCGGTCATAAAATTGGGCCAACAAGGCCTCAAGGTAGCTAACCGACAGAGGAAGTGAGCTCCACCCATAAAGATGCACTAGAAACACGCGCATCTCAACGGAGTCAGGGCGTAAGATCGACGACTAGTATGACTTTAGGATACCTGAGATGCTTGGACATTAACATCCCAAGATGGCCCCTAAAAGAAAACCAACGTCTACACATGGCAGATTCTTGTTGAGTCAAGACCCGAAAAGTGGTCTCCTTAAACCGGTTTATCTAAATCCTGAAACCATCAATTGTTTACAATTCATCACTTCCAATCGTAGTGAATTCCCCCTTGCTTCCCTTAATCCATCCTTAAACGATCATTACCGCGGCCGTTTATGAGCAAACGTCACCCAACATTTAAGAAGCCCGCTACCCCTTAAACCACAGGCCAATCCTAGCACACCACGAGAACCCTGCTTTAAACCCTGCCAAGTTCAAATCTCTCCCTATAAATACTACCCCAGGGAAGCCATTGCGCATTCTTTCTTCCAACTCCAATCTCCCTAGTCTTCACTCTTTGCACCTGTTTTCTCAAAGATCCCTAAGCAATTCATAACCAGCTTTCCCTGCTCTACCCTTGCGTTAGCATGGCTTCTGTATCCACTCCCGAAGTCGCTACTACCTCCACTACCAGCAGTCCAAAGGATCATCTGGGTGATGAATTCTTTGACATTCATGACTATGTATCTTCCTTCCCAAACTTGCACCAATTAGCCCGTGAGGAAGAGGAACATGCGAATAATGGCAATGATTTATTCAATCTATGGAAGTTTGGGCTTGCTAAGATGACTCTCCCTCCGGCCAGACCGTTTGAGTTAATACAGTGTTGCGCTGAAATTTACGTACCAAAAAGGAAGGCCATCATTTCCCGGCTGGGAAATGTGGTCTCGTAATCAATAAAGAGCTTATCATGGAATTGACAAACATCCATGAAGATACCTCAAGGATTTGTTTTGACGAGGAGGTGCTAATAAACAAAATTCGGGATTTGTCCTTGGAAAACAGGGATTCCTTCATTCAGATGTTATTGCCACCTTTAGCACTCAATCAATGTTTGGCTTGGAGACGTTTGTAGGTCCTGTTCAACCGGTATTGTCGATGATATCCCAGTTCCTTGGGTATGATCATGATATAGTGATTGACGACGTTGTTCTAGTTTTGTTGTTTATTGTGAACCTCTCTCTGCATGAAGCACCTATTAGATTGGATTTGTCAACTTTCCTCACTCAATCCATTCACCTCCAGCTAAAGAAATTTTCATCCAAGAAGATTTTTTGGTTCTGTTCAATACTTCTATACATGATCTTTTGTCATAACAAAAGTTACTTTAGCAAGTAAGATCTTGACATATATGTGGTCCCTGTTCCTCCAAAGAGTAAGTTCTCCGCATTCGTGGATACCGTCGTGGCTAAGGTTTATACACTATTGTTTGATGCCCCTCTGCCAAGGATTTTTACGGAGTGCAAACAATTGCTCCAGCTTAATCCAAATGCGGCTATGGGCGATTGGTTTTTCTTTGAAACTCACACCGAAATCAGAGTGTATGGGGCAGAGTTAGCTCCGTATAAGATCCCCATATTCTTGAATCCTTGAATGTTTGGACTGTAGTTCATCCGCCAAATATTCAATTGTGAATATGTGCACTTCATGAAAGGAAACAGTGCTAGAACCTTCAAAGTCCCCAGTGAAGCTGGGCCTTTCAGGATATGGAGCAGAGCTGCTCAAAGAGAAGTTGAGGAGCTACTAGCTTCATACAGTTTCCCTTTAAGCAAGATACACAAGTATGAGTGTAAGGGGATCATTTCACAAAAACTACAGGAGACCTATTCTGCAGCATACCTCCATGAGCCGCACCCCCTATTAGACAAGATGGCCAATTTGGACAACCGGGAACAATTTCAGGCTGCTTTGAACTTGGGAAAAGATTCTAGAGCACTAGTTGTTCCAACACCCATTAAGATTGATACGTTGGGGAAAAGAGACACGTCAGATCCCACATCTTCTGTCGAGAAGGAAGGATCAAGGAGTATGGGGTTAAGGACCAAAATGTTGAAAGTAGAAGGGACATCCAGTGCATCCTCAAAAATTGTACCGGTGCCCATAGTCGTGACACGCGTCATTCTTGAAAGTTTCCCTTCTAAAACGTGGCCAAAAAGTTAGGAGGATCAGTCCACGGAAGGAGCTTTAGTTACCACGTTGTCCATCAAATCAGGTTTGTTCGGGATTTATTCTTAGATTAAAGATGACAACATCGATCTAGAGAATTCATTATTTCCGAAGAAAGAGATTGATACGGGAAGGAAATCCAGGATGTTATCGGCATTGGATTTTAAGCAGGGATCCCTCAAAATGGCTATCCTAGAGCAAATAGTGTCAGGGGGAAGAAGATACCCTCCAACTTTAAAGCTACTCAGGTAACCATAAACCTGGACACGATCCCATCCAAGGATATCATGGAGCTTCATCGACAAACGGGAGAAGAAGTGTACAGAGATGTGCATAGGTAAACTATGAGCACTAATAGGTTACAGGATGTGGTCCAGAAACTAGAGAAACAACTAAAGAATGAAAAATATTCAAATAAGGCTAAGTAATTAAAGATAGATGACTTAGAGCAGTAGATAGTAAATATGGTCCAAAATCCTGGCGATGTGGCTCCATTATAATCCATGTTAAAGGAAAAGGATAAGGAAATTGCATCCATGAAGAAGAAGTTCAACAATCCCTCAGCCGAGCCTTCACAGATTGCAGAGGTAGTCGCGATACAGACAAAGTTGGAAAAGTTGATGACGGATGGTCAAACACTCAAAGAAAGGATTGTCTCATTAGAAGGAGAATTGGAGGAGACTAGAAAGCGGTATCAGGATATCCTCCAACAGAAGGCCATCACACTTCAAGCCTCATCGATTTCAGATCCAACTGATCAATTGCCCCAAGTAGTGGCCGAAATGAGCATCAAGGACGCTCAGTTGAACCAAGTGCAGACTCAGTTGAAGACAAAGTACGATGAGCTTTTCAATGCAAATGAGAATATAATTAGAAGAGATCAGGTCATCTCAGAGCTCCAACAAACTGTTAATGAGCTCCAAGGTAAGGTCCAAGAGCTATCCAAGAAGCGCATTAGTAAACCTTTGATCAAAGGTGCCAAAATTGCATTATGGGATTAGATGGCAGCTCTGATAACCTCTGAGTGGATTCATTTCAGCGTAACCCATGAAGAAACAGAAATAGTTGAAACCGCCACACTTGATGCATGATCTGTAATGAACAATGTAAATAAGAAGGTCGATCAAGCTAGGATGACAATGGACCTCTTAAACGAAAAAACCTTTGAGGAGCTTCGAACATATGCTGTCTAGGACCGAACCAAAATAATCATGGAAGCAAACAAGGTAATCACCAAAGCGACATTGGCAAAGAATGTTGCCGACATTGAAACACAATTAAAGCAGGATGTTCACTCCTTCAAAGAGCATTTCAGGTCATTCGTTTCCATCCGTCTTCCTTCCTTCTGGGATGGAAATGGATACCTATATTTAGAGGAGCATTATATTACCATGCTGACAAATGCAAGGAATGTCGAGATTCGCATGACGGGTACTTTGCAGGAGCTCATCAGAAAGGCAGTTGTGGATAAGTTACATACAAATTTTGAGATACTTAACCACCTCCAAACTATTTTCAGAAGCCTCCCAAAGGCTTCCTTTGAGCGCTACATAGAGTTGGATTCATCTCTTAGAGAGATTAAGGTATTCCATTACCCTTTGGGTAAATATTGGAAAGGCATCACTAAATTCCTCGAGCTCAAGAAGTTAGAGCAGTCCACCAAAGAGCAAGCAACAGCCACAGCTTCATCAGCACATCCAGAAGAGGAGTCCTCTTCCACGTAGCAAGGCATTCTTCTACCTCAACATAGTGGACCCCAATCTCAGCAACAAGCTAGTCAGCATTAGTCTGTAGAACTGTTTTGTAATAGATTTTGTTGTAAATTACAAACAAGAATGTGCTCCAACAAACTGTTAATGAGCTCCAGGGTAAGGTCCAAGAGCTATCCAAGAAGCGCATTAGTAAACCTTTGATCAAAGGTGCCAAAATTGCATTATGGGATTAGATGGCAGCTCTGATAACCTCTGAGTGGATTCATTTCAGCGTAACCCATGAAGAAACAGAAATAGTTGAAACCGCCACACTTGATGCATGATCTGTAATGAACAATGTAAATAAGAAGGTCGATCAAGCCAGGATGACAATGGACCTCTTAAACGAAAAAACCTTTGAGGAGCTTCGAACATATGCTGTCTAGGACCGAACCAAAATAATCATGGAAGCAAACAAGGTAATCACCAAAGCGACATTGGCAAAGAATGTTGCCGACATTGAAACACAATTAAAGCAGGATGTTCACTCCTTCAAAGAGAATTTCAGGTCATTCGTTTCCATCCGTCTTCCTTCCTTCTGGGATGGAAATGGATACCTATATTTAGAGGAGCATTATATTACCATGCTGACAAATGCAAGGAATGTCGAGATTCGCATGACGGGTACTTTGCAGGAGCTCATCAGAAAGGCAGTTGTGGATAAGTTACATACAAATTTTGAGATACTTAACCACCTCCAAACTATTTTCAGAAGCCTCCCAAAGGCTTCCTTTGAGCGCTACATAGAGTTGGATTCATCTCTTAGAGAGATTAAGGTATTCCATTACCCTTTGGGTAAATATTGGAAAGGCATCACTAAATTCCTCGAGCTCAAGAAGTTAGAGCAGTCCACCAAAGAGAAAGCAACAGCCACAGCTTCATCAGCACATCCAGAAGAGGAGGCCTCTTCCACGTAGCAAGGCATTCTTCTACCTCAACATAGTGGACCCCAATCTCAGCAACAAGCTAGTCAGCATTAGTCTGTAGAACTGTTTTGTAATAGATTTTGTTGTAAATTACAAACAAGAATGTATAAGTCGGTGGGCTGTAACAAACTATTTATAACAACTTATTTTGTAAAGCCTGTGAAGACTTTATATAGTAGAAAAGGCTAAGTCCAACAGGTCGGCTCTTTTTGTAAGAAGTATAACTTCTGATATTTTGCAGTCTGATCAATATATAAAGAAGAACCTCATTTTTCCCGATCTTGGTGTCTTGTGGATTCAAACTTTTGATATGTCCAGTTAGTATTCTTTCTCCTGTTAATTCATCTCTGTCATATTGTTCATGATTTATGAAGTTCAATCTGGTTTCAATACGAGTGCTCTAAGCTTAAATTATTGTTCCTAAGATGATTATGGTGTGAAGTATTCATGTTAGGTTATCTGGAAATAATATACTCATATTGTTCGGGTTTAGTTATGTGATCATTTTTGTTAAAACTACTGAATTCCTCCCTTAGGCTCAGTACGTTACTCTCAAACATAAAACAAAGATTTAATCTCTCTGAAGTACCTTTGTTTTGTGCCACTCCATTAACATCAATTCATTCAAATTATTGTCATTGGCATATTGAAATATTTCCCACATTATTCCAAGATTGGTTATATGTATTATTTTATGGTGAATGTGATTTTGATCAAGCAAAAGAACACAACAAATTTTATTGATGCCCAAGCACAGTTCTAAAAGCAGCCTTAGAACGTATCTGGGACTAACACCAAACATATTTCCTTTGGTTACCGATGGTACCCTGTGGGGCACCACCCCTATATTCCAGTTCCCTTCACCCCTACAAGTGGTTCCTCGATTCCCATTATGACTACCACCCATGTACCCGTGATAGCCACCACGGCTAGCACGCAGGCCGGCTTGACCATGTCACATCCTCGTGCAATTTTTTCATTCATGTCTAGTCTAAACCTCCCTGGCCTGGCTAGATTGACCAATTACCCAATCCGACATGATCCCACATGGCCTCCCATGCCTACCAAGCTCCCTTCGGGCATACCCAAGTTCGAGGGGAAGGGTAGTGAAGACCCCCAAAACCACATCATGTCCTTCCACTTATAGTGTTCCTCTAACTCCATAGTGCATGAATCAATTCGCTTACGCATTTTACAATGGAAATTCACTAGTGCTACAACCACGTGGTATATTGACTAGCCCCATGGGACACATTCCACCTTTACATCCCTTGCTTCAACTTTCATGTAGTTCTTCCAGCTACCAGTTTGTTACGACGTTGATGTTGATATTATCCTATCTTGCAGACAGAATACGACCAGCCATATCACAGACCATATCCATGAATGGCGTAGATGCCGCACTTTTTTTAAGATTAAATTAGATGACCGCGTATTTTTAGATTGGTTCTTAAAATCCCTCATACCAACCATCACCAGGTAAAATTAGTCACATCAGATCTATTGACAAGAATATCAATCACAAAGATGTAAAACAATTTGGAGTAAAAACTGTGCAAGAGAGATGCATCAATGCTCTATAATCTAGAATGATAGAATTACAATACAATACTATCACAATAAGTGAGCAATTCAAATTAGCCAAGGAGGTCATTCGAATATACTGCATGGCATAGCTTGGCTCCAACTAGGAGTCCTCATCATCAATCAGTGGTGGTTATCAATGCACAAGTCACTGTCAAACAGGTGCCAAACTGAGTCTAACTGAGTGTAATAAGTGTAACTAATGGTAAGTGGCACTAATGTAGGGATGGAGGCTTGGTGGACGATGCATGAGGAGTCAACATCACTCAAAATAGGTAGTCAAGTCTCATCGGAGGTCAATCGGAGTGATAACAACAATGAGGAGTCAGTCTAGCCTCAAATCAAGGAAAGACGGGTGGCTAACTGAAGTGAACTGAACTGGTAGGTGAGAAAAGGCATCCTTTTGCAGTGGAAGGTGAGAAGTGGGTGTCTCCCTGGCGAGGAGGGCTAAATCTGAGTGGAAAGTAGCTCCCGAGTGTTGGAAGACTAGGGACTAGGTGTTGCAGGCATCAAACTGGTGACCGGGCAGCATGCGGGTACATGCAATGTATGCAGAATGCATGCAAAGCACATAATTGAATGATGAGATATCCTAACACCCACCCCCAAGATATACTTTGATGTAAAAAATAAAATGCAGGGCCCTGGTTACTGAGACCAAAGGTCACCCCAATACAATAATCCAAAAAATGTTGAAAATAAGCTAAGTGAGGAAAGAGGGAAAACCCAGTGGGAAGAAAGCCCCCAATCAAGCTAAACATCAAAAAGGATCTAATCTGTCTCCACCATGATGGAACTCACCCCCAATAGTGAACGTAGGTAAGAGAACTTCTTCTCAGTGAAGCTCTAGGTGAAGATGTCTACAATTTGCTCATCAGTAGGGCAATATTGCAGAATGATGGTGTGATCATGCACCAACTCTCAAATGTAGTGCATATGAATCTCAATGTGCTTGGTCCTCTACCACTGAACTGGATCGGTGGAGATCTTAATAGAACTTTTATTGTCACAAAATAGGGCAGTCGAAGTAGTGCTACCAAAATCAAACTCGGAAAGAATACCCTGCAACCAAACTTCCTGAATGCAGGCATTGATTGCCCCTCTATACTCTGCCTCTGCTGAAGAAAGTGCAATGGCTTCCTGCTTTTTGCTTGACCAGAAAATGGAGCCATGTCCAATCATGAAAACATATCTGGAATTGGACTTCCGATCTATGCTATCACCCGCCCAATCTAAATCAGTAAAACCAATGAAATCTAGCTCAGAATCCACAACATAATGTATGCCAAAATGTCTCGTACCTTGCACATACTACAAGATCCGCTTGGCTTCCCGCCAATGAAGCTCATGGGGCTGCTGCATATACCTTGATACAGCACTCACGACATATAAAATATCAGGCCTTGAGTGTGTCAAGTAGAGTAGTGAACCAATCAACTGTCGATACATAGTGCAATCTGCAAGCGGTGTAGAATTTCCCTCTTCAAGACTGATTCCTTAGAGGAATGGAAACGGAGCAGCCTTACATTCTGCCATATTAAACTTTAATAGGAGGTCTTTAGCATACTTTTGCTGAGATAATGTGATCCCATCAAATTTTTGAGCTATCTCCAAGCCCAAAAATTGCTTAAGCAAGCCCAAATTGCTCATATCAAAAGCTAGATTTAAAGCGGTTTTTAGCTTGTTGATTGTAAGGAGAGTGATACCAGTAATGAGAAGATCATCAACATATAAAACAACAATCATAAAATTACCTTTAACTTTCTTTAGGTACACATTCAAATCAGATTTGCATCTTTTGAAATTCTGAGAAAGAAGGAAGGAGTCCATCTTTGCGTACCAAGCTCTTGGAGCCTGTTTCAATCCATACAAAGATTTCTTCAACCTACAAACTAATGATGGATCTGATATGTATCCTTCTAGATGATTCATATATACTTCTTCATCAAGGTCTCCATGTATAAAAGCACTCTTCACATACATATGGTGCACTTCCCAGTGCTTGGATGCGGAAATGGCCAAAACTAGGCGGATGGAATCCATCTTTGCAACCGGTGCAAAAGTCTCAGTGTAGTCCACTCCTTGGACTTGGGAGAAACCTTTTGCCACCAGCCTAGATTTGTATTTGCTTATAGAACCATCAGCAGCAACCTTCGTGTGGTAGATCCACTTGCATTGAACTAATTTTCTTCCACGTGGAAGAGAAACTAGCTCCCATGTATTGTTCTTCTGAAGAGAACTGCACTCTTCATCCATGGCGGTTTGCCATCGTGGATCTCGGTGGGCATGATAGTATGATTTGGGATCTGAACCAATCATCAAGTAAAATTTCTCAGGTAATAATGGATCATAAAATGAAAGATACATACCTGTTCTTTGAAATTCTGCTCTTGTTCTCCTTGGATCAGCAGGATTTCCAATGTTTGGAGGAGCATATTGTAGAGTGGTTTGGGCCTACTTTGGTAACTGAGGAGGATCATTATGGTCTGATTCCGAACTTGATATTTCATGGCCATCAAATTCTGATAAAATATCAAATATATCAGATCCAATGCTTTCTTCATATTCTCTTGAATCTTCTTCTTGTGGAGGCTACGGATTGGCAATGTTTTCTTCAACTAGTTTCAGATCTGGCAGGGATTCTTCAAACTTCACACTTCGCTCTATGAATATATTTTTGGATATGATATTCATGAGCTTATATGATTTTGATTCTTCCCCATATCCTATTAGGATACATTCAATACTTTGTGGATTCAAATCTTTCCTCTTATTAGAAGGAATTCTAGCCCATGCAGTGGATCAAAAAACCCTCAAATTTGACACATCCGGTTTGCGACCAAAGAATGCTTCGAAAGGAGTTTTACCTTTCACAGATGAATGTGGAACTCAGTTCTGAATGTATGCAGCAACATTAATGGCTTCAGCCCAAATATTTGCAGCCAAACCTTTTGAATCAAGCATGCAAGTAGCCATCCCTTCCAGTGACCGATTCTTCCTTTCCACTACACCGTTCTGCTGGGGTGTGTAGGGAACTGTATGTTGGATCTGAATTCCTCTTTCGGCACAAAGTTACAGCAACTCAGTCTTGATATATTCTCCACCATTATCAGATCTAAGAGCTTTGATCTTGCTCTCAGTGGCGGTCTCAACATAAGCCTTAAAATACTTGAATTTTCCAAGCACTTCTGACTTGTTTTTGAGAAAAGATACCCAAGTAAAGCGAGAGAAGTCGTCAATGAATGTCAAAACATACCTTGAACCATTCATGGACATATTTGGCAATGGACCACTGAAATCAGAATGTATGAGACCCAAAATAATATAATCTCTGCTAGCTTTGTCGTGGTCGAACTTGTGCTCAGGGTGCTTCCCAACAATGCAACCGGGGCAAATTCCCTTCGAGGAACGGAGTTGTGGAAGACCATAAACCATGGATTTATGTTGTAAAAGCAACAAATAATTGTAATTAAGGTGTCCAAACCTTTTATGCCAAATCCTACTAACCTCGTTTCCATGAGTGAGGACAGCAGTGGGCTTTTCAAGCGACACAAAGTGAGAAAACTCATAGTATTTTGCAGTGTGGTTTTCCTTTCCGACTGCAATAAGTCTTCCACTTTCAATATCATAAATTTCAACTTTATTAGGGCTGAATGTCACTTGCTTCGGTTCACCGATGTGTGTCATTTGATACACAGAAAGTAGATTTGAAGCCAAGGAAGGCACATAGAGAACATTCTGAAAACTCCCATGCTCTAAATGGATGGTACATTTACCCTTTGATGAAATTTTTGAGTCATATCCCAAATGGATGGGGATGGAGCTGTTTGGATAGAATGAAGAGAAGGAGTCAATATTTGCAACCATATGGTTCGAGGCACCGGAATCTATCACTAGAGTGGTGGGTTTCGAAACAGTTGCCATGAGTGCTTGACCTCTTTCATGATCACCATTTCTATCCTTCTTCCGTGCACCGTCGGGAAGACATATGTTGTTCTTTGCCAAAAGGAGGGCCATTTGATCTATTTTTTTCTTCATGCATGAACTTTTAGGATGAAAACCATGGTTGCAATATAAACACTTAGATTTTTCTTTACCCTCTTTACCCTTTTTCTTGTTCCTTGAACCGGATGGTGCATCCGATTGCTTGCCTTTCTCTATTTGCTTGTTTGGTTTGAATTTGGGCTTCTCTTTCTTTTTCTTTCCTTTTCCATTCGAATTCTTGGATCCTTGAACAAATAGGGTTGAATCTTTGGAGCTTATGGACCCCATTTGAATCAACTTGTCATGCTCTTTGGTAACGGATTCAATGAAGGCATTCAAGGTAGGCATCTTCCAATTCGGGGTAGTTAGCTGACTGGAATTGAAAGCAGAGACAAATACCGAGAAATATTTACCAAGATTTGAAAGAATGGAGAGGATCAATTGCTTATCCTCTTTAACAACTCCACTGGTCTTCAACTGCAAATCCAAGTGCTTGAATTTTGTGAAAAACTCATTGATGGTCTCAAAATTCTCAGGACTAAGAGCAATCAATTCATTTTCCAATTGAAAATCCCTAAGCTCATCTTGCTTTCCAAAAATATTGTCAAGTTGCTCCCATACCACTTTTGGAGAGTTCAATCCACTGAGACGGAAGTGAAGATCCTTGGAGATAGAGAGGCAAAGAAGACCATAAGCTTCATCAATCTTATTGAAGTGTTTTGGTTTCTCAAGCAATGTGTTTGGATCCAATTCGAGGCCCATGGTGACTCTATAAAACCCTTTAGAGCGCAATATAATCTCCATGTCTCCTTTCCAATCAAAATAATTGAAAGGCATTAACATAGGCTTTGAAGAAGAGTATTCCATCACTGATGGCGAGTGCAATTGATGGAGAAAAACCTGCAAATCACAAGATAGTGAATGCACTTGATGGAGATGATAAACCTGCAAATCAAAATCAAAACAAGAACTGTAAGGTCGAACAATCCACCCTTTTAGAGTTGCATCACACCTCAGATTGGAGATCAAGCTAGCTTGAATGGATCCAATGTATCAAATCCAGGAATTATGTGGAAAACTCAAGCATCTGGAGTGGATTGGAGATTATTTTTCAGCCTTGCATGCACATGAGCGAATGCACATGAGATTTTGCATGCCAAAACTTCAATAATTTTGAGCAAATTCACTCAATTCTTCATGTAGAACACCTGTAGAAGAGAGATCTTGTCCCTACAATGGCTCTAATACCATGTAAAATTAGTCACAGTAGATCTATTGAACAAGAATATCAATCACAAAGATGTAAAACAATTTGGAGTAAAAATTGTGCAAGAGAGATGCATCAGTGCTCTATAATCCAGAATGATAGAATTACAATACAACACTATCACAATGAGTGAGCAATTCGAATTAGCCAAGGAGTTCATTCGAATATACGGCATGGCATAGTTTGGCTCCAACTAGGAGTCCTCATCATCAATCAGTGGTGGTCATCAATGCACAAGTCACTGTCAGACAGGTGTCAAACTGAGTCTAACTGAGTGTAATAAGTGTAACTGATGGTAAGTGGAACTAATGTAGGGATGGAGGCTCAGTGGAGGGCACATGAGGAGTTAACTGCACTCATAATAGGTAGTCAAGTATCATCATAGGTCAATCGGAGTGATAACAGTAGTGAGGAGTCAATCTAGCCTCAAATCAAGGAAAGACTGGTGGCTAACTGAAGTGAACTAGACTGGTAGGTAAGAAAAGGCACCCTTCTGTAGTGGAAGGTGAGAAGTGGGCGCCTCCCTGACTAGGAGGGCTAAATCTGAGTGGAAAGAAGCTCCCGAGTGCTGGAAGACTAGGGACTAGGTGCTGGAGCACTAGTAGATTTGAACCCAAAATCCGACGAGCAAATCCGATGACCTCCGACGAAATGGACTGTGTCGTCGGATTTTTCTTTCAAAATTACTTTTTTTGTTTTTTTTTGTTTTTATAAATTTGGAGAGGCGTCCGTCGGATATCCGATGTAATTTTGAATATCCGACGAGGCTCATAGGATATCCTACATCTCTGCAAATATCCGATGCCTATTCGGGTATCCGATGCTTTGGATGTCGGATAGCCGACTTCATTTCGAACCCGAAGAAGTCGGATATCCGATGGATTTTTCCCAACGGTAACTAGATTATTGTCGTCGGATATCCGACGTAAGTTTGACTTTTTTACTTTTAAAATTCATAAATATCTAACCATTCCGACATGTTTGCTATACCAGCGACGGTTTGCGGATGTTTTTTTTGTTTGGCAGACTATTTTTTGTTGTTTTTTTTATTCAAGTGAGCAAAGTACTGTGGAGCTTCATTTTCTAAGATCGATAATCTTCATTTAAGCTCTTTACGAGAAAATGTCAACTACGAATATTCCTGATCCAGACGAACAAAATCGACAATTGCTTGCTAGATTGTGGGAAGGAGTTGAAAGAAGGGGAGATGGTAAATGTTGTTGTCCATGTAATCAATGCAGGGGCTTAAAGAGGAGAAGAATTTTGATCACAAGAGCCACAAAACATTGTAGGGAGCATGGGCACGCCGAGGGGGGACGTGAATACCATCCATTTGTAAGTTTTGCATTATATATGTTTTTATTTTGATTGCTTTTGTAAATTTATGTATTATTATAATATTTTTTTTTTTTTACCAACGGTACAATTGGTCATTGTTCTTTTCATCCCAACAGTACAAAATTTGTTAAATTTTTAATGTATCACATAAATTTTTACATTTTACGTTGGAATTTCTTATATTAACTTTTATCTATTGATTGTTTCATGTATTTATAAAGGAAAGACATCCTACGACATATCGTCCAGATCAGCAAGTGCTTCCAGAACAAGTACCGGAGGAACATGGAGCTATGAATATTAATGGAGAACAAGTTAATGATCACATTGAAGAAGATGGTGATACTGATAACATAGTTGAAGATGATGTTACAAATACTTTGATCCATGATTCATTTAATGTTGGAATGGATGATGATCATGATCATGAAAATGATGAACATTTTGATGATATTCATGATACACCTCTTCTTGACAAGGCATACGAACCCCTTTATGACGGCTCCAAGAAAAATCTTCTCTCTGCTATATTGTTGGTAATGAAATTGAAGGTTATGAATGGTCTTTCAAACATATCAGTCACACGGATGTTAAGGTATGTAATATATTCCATCACAAAATATATATGATTGTGATGTATTTTATTGTTAATTCATATATAAGTAAAATTACTACGGATGAAATTTGTTTCATTAATATTATTTCTATATTATATTAACTAGATTTTTATTTTAATTTGTTGTAGCATGATAGGTGAATATTTGTTACCACCGTCAAATATTTTACCTCGCACATATCAAGATTTATCTGCCATCATGAAAGAAATTGGAATGCAATATGAAGCAATTCATGCATGCCCCAATGATCATGTTCTTTATTACAACCAGCATGAATTTGCAACAGAATGTCCTGAATGTCATATCAATAGATATCGCACAGATCAAGTAACTAAAAAGGTGCCTCGCAAGGTTCTACGTTATATTCCCACTATTCCTTGTTTGCAATGACTGTTCAGGTGCAAAAACATAGCGCAGCTTATGGATTACCATGCACAGAACAGAAGTCAAGACGACATTATTCGGATGTCTGCAGATGGGTCTGCATTTAGAGATATGGAGGAAAAATTACCTCACTTTAAAGACGAACCTCGTAATCTTAGGATTTCTTTGGCAGCAGATGGTGTCAATCCTTTTGCAGAGATGAGATCTGTTTACTCGGTGTGGCCTATTTTTGTTATCAACAACAACATTCCTCCATGGTTGACAATAAAGAGGGAGCACATAATGTTGTCGATGATTATTCTAGGTACGAACACTGCAGTGGTATATTCTCATTTGTCATTTTTTGTCTCATAATGTTATATATATATTTAAAGTTTTTCTATTGCAAAATATGGTTTATATATCTAAATGGTACATCTCATAATCAAAATATTTATTTTATATGTTCAAATCAATCAGGTAAGTACCAAGTCAAAGATATGAATGTATATATCAAACCTCTTATTGACGAGCTACTAAAGTTATGGAATGGCATCACTATGTATGACTTATCTAGACCAATACGACAAAGGAAATTCCAATTCCATGCAATGCTTGTATGGACAATACATGATGCCCAAGGGTTAACCCATTTCTATGGTATGTAATTATAAGTTCCACTTTAGATGCATTTAATTTTATGAACTACTAGTTAATATAATACGCATGCATGTTTTTCTAAATAATCCAGTCATTTTTTATATAATTATAATAGACAATATTGATATTCCATTTTTTTATTTAGGTCTTCAGACAAAGGGGAAATTTGCATGTCCAGTTTGTGGTCCTAAGATCAAATCTTGTCATTCAAAAAGCTTAGGAAATGAGGTGTTTGATGAGTATCGGCACTTCCTCTCCAAGAATCACAGGTATCGAACTACCGAAAAACATCTTTTCAATGGCAAGCAAGAGACTGCATTAAAACCAAAGAGAATGACACCTCAGCTATGGAAGTTGCAATATAATAGAAATCGTCAAGGTACGTATAATCAATCATTGTATATATATGATTATATTGTATTTTATTATATTGTGTGTTGTTTAGTGTAATTGACATTGATTTAATATTTAATTTCATCATTGTTTTTCATGTGATCATCATGAAGGCATTAATGAGATTCCATGAGGAATGAAAAGTTATCCTAGAAAATTTAGTAGGTTGCCCTACTATGAGCACCTACAAATTGCTCATCTATTTGATACAATTCATATCGGAAAGAATGTGACTGAAACATTATGGCGAATATTGGATCGAAGGAGTGACAAAGAAAAAATTGTCAAAATTTGCAAAGACATCCAAGATAACAACCATGCAATGAAAGACGTCATTCAATTTCATAGCAACGGAGAGCAAATTAATATAAACTCACTTCCATGGATGTTAACGGACCAGCAAAGTAATGTTGTAAAAGAAGTCATTCGAAAAATTAAATTTCCCACCGGATTTTGTGCGAACATGAAGAATATCATAACAAAGAAAGGTGATTTCGCGGGGGTGAAAACGCATGATTGGCATGTCTTCATGAAGGTAATAATTAATATGGTATGCATTTAATAATTTCTTTTTCTTTTTCTAGTACTCTTATTTGATATACTGAAACCATTTGTATATTATTGTTACAGTATGCTCTACCTCTCTCTATCCTGAACAACTTCGACAACAGTGTCAAGCAAATAATATATAGTCTTGGGAAATACATGAGGTAAGTGGTGATTTTTCCATGTGCTTACTGTTTGTTTAATTCAACATAGAACTTATTCTTAATTTGATTTTCATTATCTACTTCATGTTACGTAATATAATGACTTTTTTTCTTTAATCTCTTGATTGGGTTGACATGTCACTTGTAGATGGTTGTCATCTAAAGAATTCCATAAAAAAGACATAAAGTATTGGAGGAGAGAAATTCCTCGTCTCATGTGTGAAATGCAAAAGCATCTACCTTCAGCATTTTTCAATGCACAGGAACACTACCTCGTACACCAAGTTGAGGAGATTGAACTGTGTGGACCTACGCACTCAAGGTCCATGTGGATGGTTGAGAGGCACTTGAAATTTATGAAGGGTTTGGTCAGACAACGAGCATATGCTGAGGGTTCTATGATGGAGGGATATATGGTATACCAAAACATGTTGTACATTAGTGAATATCTTCCTATATTGGCGTCAAAGCTCAATTTACGTCGCATTTGTGATCCAGACTCCAAAAAATATTTTGAAGGGGAGTACCCGAAGGGGAAAGGTAGATCGAGGAAGGTGAAAGGTAATATAACACATTTCACTGGTGATTTTTATGTTTATATATCATACATATATATTCTATTTTTTTATTTAGTATTTTGCATCATTTTATACTGTAATTATATACTTTTTTAAGTGACTAATATACATTTTCATTGAATTTTAATTTTATTGTCATCAAACAGTTGGTCGAGAGTGGGATGTGATTCATTTATACGTCGCAAACAATCTTGACTAGATGAAGGTATGGATCGAAAAATGTGAACAATCTGGTCATGGAATATCATGGGAAGGTGTGGCTTCATTGGTTAAAGCTACACATCGCAATGGAGACACCAATCTAACACAAAGGGAAATTGATTTAGCAAGAGGTTTAAAAGATATGCAGGTAAGCATATTAATCAATGGCACTATTTATTTTTTTTAAATATTGTCGTTGTACGTCACGCTTGTTATTTTCCTTTTATGGCATTATAATAAACATGCACTACTTTATCATAAATATGGTGTCATTATGTAATCTTTTCCTGTATGGCTTGTTGTACTAGGTAAAACACCATAAGGCTATGTGGTTCAATGGATGTAGATATCGCATCGAAAAGTTGGATGAAACAAAGAAAACATCTGATGTGGGATATCTGCAGTCTTTGAGGTGACCAATGTTTCTTCTAGAAGTGACAGACATCCAGAACAATCTGAAAATCGATACTATGGGTATCTGGAAGACATTCTTCGCTGTGACTTAACTCCTTCAAGGTATTTATGTTCGTTGTCAAATGGTACAGGTGTCGATTGAATCAATGTGATCCCGATAGAACAATCATTGAACATGATAATGGTTTTACCATGGTAAATACAAGGTTGTTTGAGCCAGGAACGGAGCCCTATGTTCTTCCAACCCAATGTGAACAGGTATTTTACTTTGGGGTTCCAGGTAGAGCGGGTTGGTCATTCGCTGTGAGACACGATCCAAGGGGAAGGCCGGTAAAGTATAATGTAGATGAAGGTAATGAAGACGTTCTCGAAGAAGAAGATGTCGTTGAAGATGATCATGATCAACATGAGTTAGATGATATTCCTGTTCCAGAAGAAGATGTCGAAGAACTTCTTGAATTGGATCATGGCGTATATTCAGACAATGTCCATGAAGATGATATCGACGATGACATGATGATCGACATAACTGACATCGACGACGATGATGATATGGCCAATCCTTACAATGTTGAATCTGGATCATAGGATGATAGTACAGACGATCAGTACTTAGATGAAGAAGATGATGAAGACCATTGAATTCTATGATCAGGTATGCATTACTAATAACAAATTATTAACTGTTTCTTAGCTAATTTCCATTTTCCTATATGTTAAAATTAGAAACCTTTCTTGTTATTTGGTATGAATGAGAAAAGACATTTAATTTTTTTGTACATAGATTTTTTTTCGGGTTATATTGGGGAATTGAGAATGATGAGAGGGGGGGGGAGGGGCCATAAGAGCTTCCACCTTCACGTGGTTGGCCCTGTTTAGTAGAGAATATAAAATTATTCCTGAAACAGAGAGAAGCTTATAATTAAGGAAATGCAGTAGAATTATCATGCTACCCCAAATGGCGTACTGCTTGATCATCAATATCATCTTCATCATGATCACCATCTTCATCATGGTCACCATTCTTCATCATCACGATCATCATCGTCATTTGAAATCTTCATCTTCATCATCGTCATCATCATAATCGTCATCGTCGTCTTCATCATCATCATCGTCCCCATCTTGATCATCATCATCATCATCATCATCATCATTGTAATTATCTTCGTCTTCATCATCATTGTCATTGTCATCACCACCAACATCATCATCATCATCACCATCATCTTCATCATCATCAACATCATTATCATCATCGTCACATTCATCATGATCATCATCATCGTCATCATCAATCTGCATCATGATCATCATCATCTTCGTCTTCATCATTGTCACCATTCTTCGTCGCCATGATCATCATCGTCATTTGAAATTTTCATCTTCATCATCCACGTCATCATCATCATCATCGTCGTCGTCTTCATCATCATCATCATCATCTTCCCCATCTTGATCATCATCATTGTCCCCATCTTGATCATCATCATCGTCCCCATCTTGATCATCATCATTGTCATCATCATGATCATCATTAATACATGTTATTTTGGTATTAGATGTTTCCATGTACATAAAAAATCATCCTTGGTGTGCCAAGACTCAAAACAATAAAGATATCTCACTCACATTTTAAAGATTCCCAATTCCATGCTTGTGTGGTGGTTTGGGGAACTTATGAACCTAATTCACATTCACAACCATAACCTATATTGGTTAGTGTTCCACTAACCATAGGCCATGAATCTATAGCTAGTATCCTAAAACACTAACATAGTAGCCCTTCAATAACGAGTAATGTCCCATTATAACAATTAACCCACTAGCGGGCCTAACTCCTTCTGAACCTAACCTTGTGCATGGATACAAATTACAATACATCTTGTTACCCATGTGACCCATATTGTAGGCATTCTTATCACATCGCTAGTGCCAACATCATCATGATCATCGTAATCTTCTTCGTCTTCGTCTTCATTGTAATTGTAGGCATTCAAGACTCGAATGAATGACACTCACCATTGCAGCATCAAAAACCATACCTATAAATTAAATAATGTGATACATGGGGCCAACGTTGAAATTTTTTAAAAATGTGTTGGCTTGGATTGAAATTTGGCATGGTTAGACTAGATGCATGCATTAACGGTGTGGGAGGGTTTCTAGACTAAAAAATGACTGACACCAACCATTAATGGAGCATTAAAAACCATGTAATGATACTCAACAAGGAGTAATTTGATCATCATGGTTTCACTCTAAAATAACTTATTTTTTTATGGACTCGCTAGTACCATTGCTTATGGACCCTCACAAGGAAATCCTCTTAGGTCGTTGATTGTGTTGGGATAAATCATCACTAACCTCTTTGATGGACCTAATGGTCCCATGATAAACACTCATAACATGTAAACTATAGAGGACATACAAAAAATGGTTGATTCTCTCACCCAATTAGTTAGCAAAATGGAAACCAAGAATCACTTCTCATTTTCCGACCCTTCCAATAGTATGACGCCTCATTTTTCTGAAGTAATTCTAAACAAGTTTGGCGGGTCAGATCCGATTGGTTGATTCGATCGATCAAATGAAGCACTAACTTTCCCTTAATGTAATATTTTATTACCTAATGAAATTCATTATAGGAGTCATCAAAGTTCATTTGTTTTTTCATAAAAATTAATTGATTATTTTTTAAGCAATTCCTTATTAGTGGTCTTAAAGAGGAAATTAAATCCCACTTAGAGGTGAACCACCCTACTACTTGGTTGGAGGACAATAATATTTATTGTCATGCCTGTGTTATATCCTATGCTCAGTCCAAAATCCCCAACTTTATTTCATTTCCTTTCCCCAACTATGGTGGCTCTTCAACAACCTCTTCCACCTTTCAAGGTACATAAGTTGGCATAGGACAAAATGGAGGAACATCAACTTAAGGTTCTATGCTACAATTGTAATGAAAAATATTCTCTTGAGCATAGATGTAAGCAACATCAATTATTTGTGGACATATTTGAGGACATTTATGATGATGAACTTGATGGAAGAACTCAAAAGGAATCCCCTCCCATCATTGAGGAATTTTTTCTTCCTAACCCTATGAAAAAACCTATATCTCCCTTAATTATTTGACTAGTATTTATTCTCCTCATTAATGTTAAACATGGTTGGCTATATCAAGAAGAGAAAATTCATTATCTTGATTAATGGCAGAACCACCCATATTTCATTCATCATTGAGTTTCCCAAGAAATCAATTGAAATCATTGTTACTAAGAAATTTTAGATAATGATTATTGATGGGAGATCTATGAAATATGGTGGAAGTTGTGAAAATGTGATGCTTCAAATGGGTGATTACTCCCGAAAAACTAACATGTTTTCCATTGAAACGAGTGGGCGTGATATTTTTCTTGGTGTGAATGGATAATAAGATTATGTCATATGACCATGGATTTATTGGAATTACAAATGAGAGAGCATGATCATAGCATCTCATTGCTTCATCGTATCCTCCCATCCAATGTGTGATCATACTGTCATACTTTTGAACAAAATAATATATGAAATTAAAAATATTGCATTGTTGTTCTTAGCTATTAGTATCATTCATCCTAGTGCCAACCTGTACTCTTCTTTGGTTGTCATGGTCCTTAAAAAACAAGTCACTTGGCACATGTGTCCCAATTTTTTATCTCTTAACTCCTTGATAGTGAAAGATAAATTTATCATTCCAGTCATTAATTATCTCTTATATGATACATGGAGATAAATTCTTCATTGATCTTGACCTTCGCTCTAGTTATCGCCAAATTCACATGAATGAAGAAAATATTCCTAAAATATCTTTCCACGGTCATTAAGGTCAACATGAGTTTTTGGTGATTCCTTTTATCCTTTGCAATGACCATTCCACTTTTCAGAGCCTGGCATGAACCATATTTTTTAAGCCCCTTCTTTAAAGTATGAGGAGGAAGGGTGCATATTTTCCTTATCTTCCCTAGTAGCCAATTGGCTATAGGAGGTAGTTAAGAATGGTCAATATATACCAAGATCATGATGATGGAAATGATTATATAACAAACATTAAAAAAAACTTTATATATATAACAATTAGATAATAATTAAAAAAAACATTATATATAACAAAACAAAAACAATTTAAAATTTAAAAAATGAATATATAATAAATAAAATTAAAACATGAATATATAACAATGGTTTTTTTAATTTGTTTTTAATTAAATATATATATAACATTATATATAACAATTAAAATTTTAAAAATGAATATATTCATGTCATATTTAATTAAAAACAAATTAAAAAAACCAAAAAACAAACATTATATAAAATATATATAGAACAAATAAAAAAAGCCCATATGCATGATTTCATAAACCACACCCATAAACCCTCTGCGATTTGGACCTGCTCTCGACTACTATCGATTTGGAGTGACGACCTGCTCTCGATTTGGAGTGACGGCCTGCTATCGATTTGGAGTGACGGCCTGCTCTCGATTTGGAGTGGCGGCCTGCTATCGATTTGGAGTGACCCAACGAGCAAGCATTGGGAGAGGCGGTTTGGACCAGTGGATAGTGGGAGAGGAGGTTTGCGATTGCGGAAGGGGGCAGGGAGTCCAATAAAGAAACTATAAGAGGAGCCAGAAATGCCTCCCAAGTCCGTGAGTACCAAGCCCTAAAAATTTTTGATTTGACAAATTTAAAAACTAGGTAGCAAATCACTATGGTTTCATTGCTAATTCGATCTTCCAAGAGGGTTTCATTGCTAATTCAATCTACATTGGGGTAGAACCTTTGAATCTACATTGGGGTACTTTTATCTTATTGCATCTAGTGTTTTTTTTAGTTTGATGGGTGAACCCTCACCTCTTTGTAATTTCCCATGGAATCTATTATGCTTCTCATAAGCCAAAAAGATTGTTGAAAATGTAGATGCTACAAATTTGGAAGCACGACTGACAATTCATTTTTCCTAGTTCTGAAAACAAATGACTTATATGAAATGAAAATGACCTTAATATCTCATAGCAAAAAGAATGTAGTGACTTTTTCTTATTGCCTTGCGTTTGATTCTGGAAGGGCCTTCATCAGAATGAGAATACTGTGGTTGATGAACATAGGCTTGTTGTCCCCAGGCAGAGGAATCAATGTTCAACCTTCGTTGAAGCCGAGCACTGTGACCAATATCATGAAATAGATGTATTAGATCAAAAAGTTGAGGTTCAACATTCCAAACAGATTATTGCCTATGTTGATTCAAAATAAGATCCACATAGTGTCCAACAGAAGTTGGCAAGTGATCATCAATTTCATTTGCATGCGCATCCAAATCAGTTGTGACACTGCTGGAAACATTGCCATCATCTTTCTTCAGTAGCACCTTTGAATCCTTAGTAAATGAAACTTGCCATAGTATTTCTTGATGTATCATCCCAATATTAAGAAGCACATCCTTGCTATCTATCATTTCCAAACTCTGTCGTTAATGCTACCAACCATCGATTCTCTTTAGTAGCATCAGCTAGAAAGACAAAAAAATTGTACCACAAACAAGCACCAAAATACTTTCCGATTCAGTCCATCTTTTGTAGCTAATAAATTAGTCCCTGCAACATGATCCAAAACATTTCATGTAGTACTCAGATGTTCCTTAAGATGAGCACAAAATACCCTTGCAAGGGAAACTGAGTGTTGTTGCGTGAATGCTTTGCAAACTGCAACCATGTGCATAGCTACAGACATCCCTTTTGAAGATAGCGGAATACTTGGAAGAGTCAAGAACCTCATAAGGGCTTCAATGCCCTTTTTCTCAACAAATATTCTACAAGTTTCAGGATTTTCCATTGCCAGATGCACAAACACCATGGCATGTGAAATGCTTAATTTTAGAAAGCGTTCATTACTCATATTTTCAAGAGACAATCCACTAGTTCCAACCCTGTCATTATGATTATCTTGAGAATTAGTATCCATAGGAACAGGACTATCCAATCTATCTTTGGCCTCTAGTCTAAGCCTATGGGCCTTGCTAGGGCATACGTTGTTGATCCCTGGTGGCTGTCAACTATTGCAGAAAGGGTTTATTGAAAAATATATTTGATTATAAGGAAGGTCTAAACCAGCATTACTGATGCTAGTTGTTAGTTCTGTTTAACTTGTTCATTACTTTATTAATGCTGTTGTTATTTATTGTCCTTGTCTACTTCAACTTTAACACAGAGATCTTTGGGAGTGTTAAAGTTGAAAGAGATGAAAATTATGTTTAAATTTATCTTACCTTGTCACAACTATACTATTTTGTTTCTAGCATTGATTTAGGAATTTATTTATGCATTAAAGTATAAATATTTTAATTTTCTACTCCAAACCCTAACCTAACCCAATTTTCAACTCATACAACAAGCTGTAGCCTCTCCTGAGCAGACCTCAGTCCCAAAACAGTCCCGAAGTAGTAATTTTTGTAAACTAAAATCATCATACTTTGAACTTTTCTCAAGTCTCAGGATGGAAGTAGCCTCCATCTCCGATTTTGAAATGAATGCCTTAGCCTCCACCAAATTAAATGAATGCCACAAAAATTTGTTGTGAATTGGAGGGATGTTAAGTTAACCAACCAAACCGTGAATGCAAAAGGCAAGACTTAAGACCACCCACATTGTAGTTTTGAAGGTTCCTTGTGTTATTAGTGAAGTAGCATGGAATCCAGATATGACTTGGAGTTTTTTTCATGGGGCCTGTCAAGGCTCCATAGACTAGTGCAAGATTAGGTTTTACACATGGATATGGATATGGATTGCTAATAAAAAGTTCTAACGTGGATCTTTGCAAGGTATCCACAATCTTTAGTTTGTCAGTCATCTGATATCTTGCTTAATAGACTTGCTCTATCATAGGAATTGTGAAGGGGTCAGGGTGGATATATATCCTTAAACTAGAGTATTTTACTATTTAGCCTTTGAGATTCCTCTTAGAAGGTGGTGAGATAAATAAACAACAAATTTCCTGATTAAAGGTTAGTGTATGTGAGATTCCTCTTAAACTAAGTTTTCATATTTGTTGTAGAGGCATGCCAATGGTAATACCATAACTATTTATGAGCATTACATTACAGAGGAACCATTCACGTCACAGTTATTTATGTGCTTTGCATTATAGAGGATCCATGCATGACATAACCAACTTTATAGATTCTATACCTAAAGCATTTATTGCCTTAATCTGAGCTAAAGCGATTCTATGAGCCATTATAAAAGAGTAGTAAATATAGAAAAATGGGAAGAAGAGGATAAATAGAATGTTGTAATCAGGGTCATGAGAATGATAATTTATAAAGTAAGGGGTCCAAGGGTTTTCCACAAGAAATTCCTACTGAAATTAAAAGCCCGGATCTAATCAAGGGGCAAGGGAATCCTCCATCTCCATGTCACAAGTAAATATGTACAATTTTAGAAATTGTCTCTTATGAAACAAGATCAACACCACTCCTAGCTATCATATCACACCACTCTTCACTCTTCACTCTTCACTCTAACTCTCATGCTTAGAATTCATGTGCACCTCCTTCACTCTTGTAGAACAAAAGATAGGGGAGTTACAAGTTACATTTTAAATAGAAATCAGCTCTAGAAAAATCAAATTAGCATACTGAATATGCACCAACAATCACTTGTCTTTCTATTATAGTAGAAAAGAGAATTACATAATCCAAAATCAGAGTCTCCCAAGCTTACTATACAAAACCAACCACCTTCTCACAACCTCATAAAGCAATACACTTTAAATAGAATACCCTAGCTATCACATCACACCACTCTTCACTCTAGCTCTCATGCTTAGAAGTCATGTGCACCTCCTTCTCTTTTATGGAACAACAGAGAGGGGATTTACAGGTAAAAACATTATACTAGGTCCACAAAAGAGAATGGGTTCACAAGTGGATCACTCCACCTTGACAAGGTCCATTTTAATGGTTAACATAACTAACTCATGCGCCTCACATGGGCTAAGGTATGTGGTGACATGAAAACTTGTGCCAAGCATGCTTCTCCAAGTAACTAACTCAAGTAGTTCACCCCACATGTGTCAAGGTGGGAAGCTGAAAGTTTCAGTTATTCTGAAATTGTAAGTGTGTATTCTTAGTGCATAATAAAGGAAAGTGCAGCAATATTTATTTTGTATCATTTCTTCCATCTCCATATGTGCAACTTTGAGTTTTTATCCCATGTATCCTAACCTTACTATCTAAGGATGGTATGTTTCTCCATGTTATTAGTTGGGCCAATAAATGGGAAAGGAATTGAATACCATTCTTGTTAGGAGTGTGTGTGTAATGTGTGAAGTTTGCAAAATGACAAAAGAATAAGTGGACAGATTCTAGGTGTGCATATGAGTGAATAGGAAATGATAAGCCATTTCAGAAACAAAGGGATGAATTTGATTCATAAAAGAGCCAAATCACTAAATGGTCTATCTCTTATCTCAAGCTTACATATGTTTATACAACTTGATAGAACACATTGCATCCCAATGTCACTATCACCAACAAAAGCAACACTAAGCCTCTCCAAACACTTTACATAAGTACCAAATGACCAAAAGTCTTTATTTTTATGCATACCACTCAAAGACAAACAAAACTTAGTGAGAAGTAAGCATTTTTGTTTCTTGCAATAGTGACTAATGTTGCATTTGTTGTTTCACAATAAAAAAACATAGTACATAGGTGATCCTAGGATAAGAGCTTGAAGTATCCATGAGGCCTTCCTCTATCACAATGCCTTAATCATTAGGTTTGATGGAAAAACATGCAATTCCTACAAATGTTTGCAAGTTGAGGAGATGATTTCAAGCCCTTTATCTTAATTTTAATCCAATACATGTAGTTGCTGACAATTATAAGCCTAATGTGTAGCCAAGATAAAACTAGAATTTGAGATACAACTAGTGAACTTCCAAATAGATTGGTGGGATATCTTGCCAGTGAAATTCCAAATTTGCAACATATGATAAGCACTTTAACCCCATAGTTCTCATCATTTCCTCCCTGCTTAAGAAGAAATTGTCCCCAGTTTCTATTGTAGATGGAAAAATTGTTGCTTGAATGTGTACTGGGACTTGCGAGATCCATTTATCTTGCAAAGGCAGGCTTCCTTTTATTTCAATAGAATATGCCTTTTGAAGGAGCCGCTTTTGCACTCCCACATTGTATCAACACCTTTGTACTTAGGGGTCCCATTGACCTAATTTTGTAATTAACTTATCTTACCTTCCAGGTTTGAATTTTCTGTTTTGCAGATGCATGTTTGACTGTGGACCCTAGCAATCATGATCCCTTTTGTTGTACTTATGTCGACTGTGAATGCAAAAGAATGAATTTTTAATGAGTTCAAGTATGATGACTACACCACATAATTTGAGCTATAATAGAAGTGATTTGAATTTGGTGAATAGATTTTGGATTGTGACAAATATTCTTGGGCTTATACTTATGAGATCATTCTGTAATTTAAGTCTCGTAGCGTACATTAAATGGGTTTTAAATTGAAATAATGTGTCCTAGCATACACGATTATTCACAATATCACAATGCCATGCTTATGCTTGCTAATTAGGTTTAAACATTGTCATGCATTTTAGTCATTATAAGTAGAAGAAAGTTATTGTTGGATTCATTTAATTTGAAAGAGTAGTTATAGTTTGAAAGAACTCTCTCCTTACCTTAGCTAGCATTCATTGAAAGGAAAGGCTTATTTTATTCATATGAATTTATATGGTTTGAGTCAATCATCACACCATGAATTTCACTTCCATCACCCGACTGAGTAATACAACCATTAAAATTTAACTCGTTAACTGAACACACTTTAACATCGTTTGAGGATAAAAAGAATTTGTTAGTTAGATCGGACACCGGAGATAGGCATCCAAATAATTTCCCCTTGTCATTTTTCATCTGAGACATAGTCGTTGTCTTTAGGGAACTAAAATCCTCTAGTATTAATTGATACGGTCATGACCAGTTTGTAGAGGGGCCTCCTGTTGTTTCAGGGGTTAAACCGCTGCGAGATCGAGAACCGGACGGACTCTGTGGAATGCCGCACTCCACTTAGCCCTAAGACAACATCGATAATTGTCTTCCTTGTATTCTCCGGCCACCATACTGGTGATACAAGGGTGATAAGGCAGAAGTGCCAAAAACCTTTTCCGACGTGTCATGAACGAGGTAGCTTAGTGACTTTTCTACTAGGGCTCTTTTACCTAGGATCCCTTTCGGTAGAGGGATATCCTTCAAATTCGGTCTCTCACTTCGTATTGTTCGACTTGGATTTCATCACCTTGCGAAGGATACGATTTGTTGAGGTCTCCAGCTCCTAGTTAGGAAGTTTGCTTGCATTATCACCTTTTTAGAGCGTCTTTTTCTTTTTAGTGCTGCTTGTTGGCATTCTGGCCACTTTTGTTTCAGCTTGCTTACTGTGACATCGGTCCTAGTACAGTTTTTTGAGCTTGTTTTTTTGGCCTGCGAGCCTTGTCTTTTCATAGCTCCCCTTCTGCACGCTCAGTTGCTTTAGGGTTTTTGAGTTCATACACGGTAGTTACCAATACTTATTTGATGATGTGTGATGTCCTCTTCTCCTAGGTCTTCGAGATCGTTGAGTTAGATGGTCTTCTAAAGGGACTGAACACCCCTTAATGGAGCGAATAACGCTTGACCGTAGGAGTAGTCTAGAGGAACACGTGATCACATCACCCGTGTGGACTTTTCTGTTTACTGTGATGATGGTCTTTCAAGTTATATGGAACAATGGTACATTTGAGAGAGAGATGAATGGTTGTACCCCACCTTGGTCGATTTTCTTATGGTCCTTTCATTTTGTCAATAATATTTTTGTGGTACCTTTCCTTTTACCTTTTGGGTGTTTTACTGATATTGGGATATCTTGTGATTTGTACCACCATTTATGTTTTAGGTCTTGTGGGTACTATGGTAGTTTGTCCACATTTGAGGTACACCCACTTTCTCCAAATTGTTATGAGTGTTTATACCCACTTTGTACCACCCTCCTACCCTTAGTTAGGAAGATTGCATGCTATCATACCTTTTGGTGGTACTATTTGAGTTACAAGAGGTAGTTACAAGGAGCTATTTCATATATGAGGTAGTTACAAGGAGATATTGCATATATGAGGTAGTTACAAGGAGATATTGCATATATTGATTTGTACCGCCTTTTATGTTTTTGGTCTTGTGGTTATAACTATAGTAGTTTGTCCACGTTTGAGGTAGTGTACACCCCCTTAGTCCCAAGGGTTAAGAGTCTTTATACCCATTCTTTTTTTTTTTACTTGTACCTTACTGGTTGGTCTTTTTACTGAGCCTTTTTACTGTCACTGAATTTCTTTGATTGACCGTACCATAGCCCAGTCATCTCTCTCTCTCTGGTTTTACTAGCCCTATCATAGGGTCACTTGGTTCCTAGAGTTGAGTGGCCTCTAAGAGGCACAGTCATTTCTAAAAGTAACTCTTCTAAGTATATTATAGGAAACGTCTACACTAAGGTAATCAAATATGTGGTAAATAGTTTTCATTAAGTAGCCAGGACTTGTAGCATTAGAGGAGATCCTGTAACGTGTATGTGTATGTTTCATGTGTGTTACATGTGTGATGTAGCGTTAAATCAAATAGTAAAAAACAACTCATAAATATTGCATGACTTTCTACTCTTAAGAAAGATAAATTGGTCATCTTCCGATCATCACTTGAATGCCTACATGTTGACAAAGGTAATGAGGATCAAGTAAAATTATAAAAAGCGATACACATCAACTTTTAAGAGGCGCTATGCCTTGCGGTTGAATCTAAACTTTTTTCCAATGGTGCAGGTAGAACCAAACAGGTATTTGTCTGATCTGTCTTCCTCGAGCGAGGGGAGTTTAGGAAGGCTAGAGGAAAGTGAGACATCCAGTAGGTCTAGAAGAATTGTATCAACTAGATGTCAAAAAACCAAAAGAAGATTCCATAGACGCAATGAATTTTTTCATGGTCAAGGGGGGGCATGTTCCTATGGTGATGAGACAAAAGACAACAAAGAGGTGCCCTTGAGGTACAGACATTTAGTGAAACAATGGGTACCGAAGGATCTTCCTCCACCAAACACTGATTTTTGTGTGAACGAGAGGAGATATCAAATTGCACAGTCGTCGATACATGGTTTCGGGTTGTTTTCCATGGATTGAATCTTGGTTGGTTATGGGACATGTACAGAATTGATGGAGTATGTTGGACCCATATACAACTACAACGATTGGATGCGCCTTGTCCAATATACAAAAAGTATGCGTAGCGATGGATTGTCAACAAACTATTTACAATTGAAAGACAAAAATCAAAATAAAGGAGGAACGTTGTACATGGACGGAAGGCCAAAGGCCACAGGGAATATTGCGGGGTTTATAAACAGTTCACAACCAGGGTCTATAATTAAGCAACCAAACTACAAATTTGAGGGGCGTGAAGGAAACCGTGTTTTTGTAGTTGCTATTAAAACAATATCTGCAGGGGACGAGTTGCTTATTAATTTCCCTGTGAACCGAGTAGATACAAACAAGGTTACTATAAAACATTTTACCCAACCTTTTAGTAATAAATTAAACATCATAAGGAATTTTTTTTGGTTTATTTCATTTAAATTTCCCATATTTACTTTGCAGGCCAGTCATTGGGATAAATCCCTGCCAACAAAGGGTCGGAGGAGTACTTCTTCCTCGACGGAGCAGGTATACATCTTTCTAATAGTACAAATATAATAAGAAAAAAGAGTTTTTATTTGCTTTGTTTTTCCATTATTAATAACTTGGTTTGTTTTATATAATGTTATTTATATTTGATGCAGAACGTTGATCAGGAAATACACCCGTTGAATGTTGATCAGATGACAACACCCTCAGGGCAACAGGTAGACCTGATTTGAATTGTACAATTAAAATATGTCAAAATGTTTTAGCATTATATTAATGTTTCAATGAATATTTCGGTTTCGTTTACGTAATTTTCTAGTCTATGTTTTTTATGCAGGCCGGTTTCGTAAGGTCGACCACACCAGGGTCCACGCAACGAGTATACATATTTGTAATATTAAAAATATAATATGAATAATAATTTTTTTGATCTGTTTTCTCATGAATAGTTTTGGAATCGTTTAGGTGACTTTCACTATGTTTTTTTATTAGGGTGTTGTTAGGGGCAGCTCCCAGATATTAGCAGATCGGGGCAAGTCGCCTATGACCATTGATCCGATGAGTGGATCGCGATCCTCGAGGTCGTAGGTATAATTCATTTCAATTGTACCAATATAATACATAGCATAATGTTAATTTTGTTATGTATTTTTCGTGTGCATACTGGTTTCGTTATGATAATGTAAACCGTGTTATAATTTTATGAATCTATCATGATAGATATGTTACGTTAATATAAAATTTGGAATCTATCAATAAAGAACTCAGTAGTGCTTTATATATGTTTGTTGCAGCCCACTAGTGAATCACAGTATGAATCAACATCGCAAGATTTTCCGTTAGAACCTGAAGTGGCAAAGGTGCTTCACGATTGCGAAAAAATTGGTGAAGCCACACACCCACTAAAGATGGCAAAGAAATTGTTGAATAGATATACTGCAGAAATCCTTTCTCCACTAATCCAAGTTCCGCAAACAAGCGCAATTACAGAAAGGATTGCATTGTTGGAACATAGATCTAATAACTTGGGAGTAAGTTGAGGAATCTTGAATCATAGAATAATTCATTTAAATCTTTATAATGTTCTCTTTTATATGATAGTATTGAACGTATAAGACGTGGTGTGTATTTACAGAATTATAAGGGACCACACAATAGTGGTCAAGGTGGTGTTGGCCCTAGCGAGGCTCATGGAGAGACTTCGCATCACGACCAAACAACTCCACGTAGTTTGAATCCTTCGCCATTGTTGTCGACCGAACAGTCGGCAGCACGTTACGAAACACCATGGACCCCCACTGTGAGCGTAGTAGCCGTTACTGACCAACACACAACGGATCGTCCACAAGAAGGGATCGACACCGAGTCCCCTATCAATTTTGATGTCAAAGAAGCTACATTTCTAGGATCTTCGCATGTCAAAAGCATGAGAACACTGGAGACAACATTTTTGGTGGACGAAGATCTCGTCCCAATAAAGATACCGATGATCCCAGGTAATTAATCATAGTTGATCAGGTTAATTAGTGTTTATAATTTCATTGAAATATACCGATAAAATGTTTTTTATCAACTAATTATGATCATGGCATGATCGTTGTGTAGGAAACAATGTTTTCTATAAACATATGAATGACTTTTGCTTGGAGATCTTCGGGCCCACCATCCTAACAAGGTGGGATAGACAACCGAAACATTTAAAATATGAACTCACTAATCGGTTGGTTGGCCTGTTCGGGGAGAAAACCTTCAGTCATTCCAATGTTTTGAAAAAGGCTTGTCAACATGTGAAGGTTGTCCGAGACCAATATAGGACACACCTCGAAAAAAACCAGAGGTATGAGCACCCACCAATGATTCCAGCAATAGAGTGGAGAGCTCTAGTGGAAGATGGAAAGGAGAAGGATCTGAGAAGAGAAGGCAAGCTAACACCAGGCACAAGGAGGCATGCAATAATTTCCGCAATGTAATTCTAAACCTTATTATCCTTGATTTCTATATCGAACTTGGAACATCTAATGTATTTCAACACTTGCATAGGCTATCAGACACATCAAAGGCCACAAAGGCAAGACTAGAAAAAATAGGTCAGCACAAGCTTGGCCCTGGTGGTTATTTGAATTTGGCGGCACGGATTGTAAGTTTCGAGAAACCAACAATGAATACAAATAATAAATTGAAAATTATTTTTCATTTTATTGCACCGTAAAATGTTAATTAATGACGATAAGGAAATATGCAGGTTGATCAATGAAATGAAGTACCCACAGAGGAAGACATGAAGCTTGGCTTCCAGGAAGGCTTTGGAGCTGTTGTTGAACGTCGAAGAAGCTTATCTGGGCAAACACAGTCTTGTGGTACCAATCCATCCGGTGCACAGGTATATAGAATCTATATAGTTTAATGAATATTTGTCGCTTGTGGAATATTTTCGTTACAAATACTTGATGTAAAATATTGACTCTGTTTTTAATAGGAAAGCAATGATCCCATTAGTGTCGAGGAGGGACAACAACAAATCGATGATCAAGCTTCGAATCCTGTTAATGAATTTATTCATATGCTACAATTTTATGTATAGCATTGCAAATGGTGAACATTAATTGTAGTTCAACGTATTTCAACTCCAGAGCATGTAGAGGGTGAAACTGTACAGGTTGAGACTGGACAAGAACATCAACAACATGATTTAGTCACACCTGGTAAAAAAACACCTTCGTAATGAACTTTTTTAAATGAAAAACTTGTCATTACAATAGAAAAATATAACGATGTAACATTTTCATATCGTTGCAGCAAATCCGAACCCCTTGCCGCAAAATCCACGTCTAGAACAATAATCAGCTAGGATATTGCAAACATCACCAAAAGCACCTGCTAAAGAACCAAGAACTGGAAGAGAAAGTCCAGATGATGTAGATGGTCCTCTTATATATTATGTACCACTCATGAAGAGAAGAAAAACTTATAAAAAGAAGGACGGGAAAAACGACGTCTAAATATTTTTTATAACAATATATCGTCCATGATTTTTGGTCTAATGAATGAACGAATGGTTTAATGAATGTTCTAATGTTTTAATGATTCAGTGTAGCAAACTGTTACCTTCATTGAATTTCAACTTTTATTGAATGAATGCGTTGACTGAATGATTAATGAATGGTGTATTGAATGTTATCTTTTATTGAATGAATGTGTTGAACGACTGAAACGATGGTTTAGTGAATGTTAGCATTTATTGAATGACTAATGGATGAAAGTTCATGATGAAATATGGATGAATTTGCACATATATTTTTTTCCAAGTACATGCATTGGGGGGCATAATAGCTTCCACCTTCACATGGTTGGCCCTATTCAGTAGAGAATATGAAATTATTCTTGAAACATAGAGGAGCTCAATGAATGGCTACGATGCCGGCTTTGTACAACCCACTCACGTGTCGTCTAAAATTTGTCAATTTCTTGGAGCTTGTTGTGATTTTTGGTTTCTCCTCATAACCAATTTCGAGTTTCCACAAGATGAAATATGGATGAATTTGCACATATATGGATAAAAGTTCATGATGAAATATGGATGAATTTGCACATATTTGTTTTTTTCAAGTGCATGCATTGGTTATGGGGAATTGAGAGTGATGTGAGGGGGGGGGGAGGGGCCATAAGAGCTTCCAACTTCACATGGTTGGCCTTGTTCAGTAGAGAATATGAAATTATTCTTGAAACAGAGAGGATCTCAATGAATGGCTACGATGCTGGCTTTCTACAACTGACTCGCGTGTTGTCTAAATTTTGACAATTTCTTGGAGCTTGTTGTGATTTTTGGTTACTCCTCATAACCAATTTCCAGTTTCCACAACTTCAAATGTTGAGTAAATGATGCATTGGAATCAATATCTTTAACCTTCTCTTTAATTTCCTTGGAATCAATATCCTTAACCTCACATTAAACCCTTCCAAATTGGTATATTTTGTTATAAATAAAATAATAATAAACATCAACATATATATATATATATATATAATAATAAATAATAATAATAATGATAATGATAATTAATAATGTCTTTCCGAAGAGACATGACTATTAGTGAAAGGGTATTCCGCCAAAGTATAAATAACGGGCCCTCAATTGTAAATCATATCTTATCTTATCAATTTATATATCATTTTTATATCTACGGATATGTGTGTTATTTCAGAAATTATGGGTTCAACCCTAACTAATTGAGAATATCCAACTATGGATATTATATTGGTATTAGCCACCAATCTAGGACCTTGTCCAAAACCAGGCCTGTGGCCCAAAGAAGTAAAAAAGAAAAAAAGAGAAAGAAAGAAAAAGGAAAAAGTAAAATAAAATAAAAAGAAGAAAAGAAAGACAAGTAAAAAAAAAGAAAATAGAATATAGAAATAAAAAATAAAAAAATAAAACTTGAAAAGAAGTGAAAAGGAAAAAAAAAATGGTAAAAGTAAAATTTAGAAGTGAGTAGAAGTAAAAAGTAAAAGTAAGAAGTGAAACCGCACATGGTTTTAAGGTGCACGTGGTTTTGTGAGAAGTGGGTTTGGTTTTATTCCCTAAGAACAAACCACAAGTGAGATTTGAACTTGGGTGGGGAAGGTAACAATCATTCTTCCCAACCACCTAATCTACACACAATCCACAAAGAAATTAATCTAAAGCAAAAGGTTAACCAACGTGGAGATTAATTAATATTAGTCCATAATTGTAAAATATTACAATTGTTTGGGAAATATATAATATTAAAATAATATTATTATTACATTTAAATAATTATTATTATTATAAGGGCAAAGCAATTATTGTTAAAAAAATAAAATAAAATTTGAAGATCGGTTATCATCAAAGAAATCAAGTAGAAGGAAACCAGCTATCATCGAAAAAGTCAAGAACAATGGAAAACACATATTCAGTAATGAATTCAAAGCTACAAGCAGCACTGGATGAATTAGAGCAATATAAAGTGAGCAGTAAACGTCTACAAGCAGATATTGAGACATAGAAGTTCTTAAAGGAGCAGAGAAACGATGAGTGTCATCGCTTATGGAATGAAAATCGACAACTAGAACGAACCATAAGAGATAACAAGAAAATGTTATCTGATCATGATCAAGAAATATCATGTTTAAAAATCCACAATCAAAACCTAGAAGACTAGATTAGAAAGTCAAAAAACAACGACAAGTCACCCGATGGAAGCGATAATGATTTAGAAGAAGAAATAAAGCGTTTAAACCAGCTTCTTGTTGATGTATATGTAACTTCGGAATGTATTTCATATATGTATGTTGTATGTACTCCTATAGAGATGGTATTATTCCTCTATACAGAAGTGTCGTCATTTATATTGTAAGTGTCGTAACTTATACTTGATGGGTTATTAGACCACCTTGTTGGGGTCGGCCCTGTATAAGTCATGTGGGTCGAAGGGTTATTAGACCACCCTATTGGGGGTCGGCCCAGTCAGCGTTATGTTATGTGGTTAAGTTCGAGCCTACATGATTTATGTAAAAGGCAAGTCAAGTCAAGTACAAATAGAGTGCGGGAGGCACTCTATTTTATCACTCACTTCTCACTCATGCACTCAAGGAGGAGTGGCACACTTATGGAGGAGGAGGATCTGCTGCTAGGATATGTCTATCTCTTATGTTTGGGTTGTATCATTACTCTATCTATCTCTGAGGAAGTTATTGGGGTTTTTCACCTTTATGGTTTTCCCCAAGTAAATATTTGTGTCTCTTGTGTGCTTGCATTATTGTCTCCATGATTGATATGCTGTAGATATGATGTACATGTTGTTCTCTCAGTTAAGATCCTAGATCAGATTGAAGTAAATTCTGAAAATTTAACACTTGTCAGGGACAAAGATGATGAATTGACTCAAGTTCAGAGGAAGCTACAAAGTCAAGAATCAGACATAGGTCAACAACAGCAAAAGAATAAAGAACTCCAGCAGACATACGACGCTACTAAAAAGATGCACAAGCTGGAAATTAAGAAAATCAAGGACGAATTAGCAAGCAATACCGAAGAACTATTTCGACTAAGAATTCATAACAAGACATTACTTACGAAAATCAAGAAGCTGAAACATAGTCAAAAGACGGAACATTCAAATGAAGACCTTGAAGGAAGAATACTAGAAAAGCAAGAAGAAAACCAAAACATCAGAAAGTTTAATCAAGAACTAGAGGAACAAGTCAATAAGTTAAAAGAGGACAAAAAGTCGCAAGACGAAAGGTTCGAGAAAATTCAGAGTAATAAAAATCTATTAGAGAACAAATTAGCACAAATCCAGGAGGAAGCATCCAAACCCTCTAGAAAACAAAGTCAAGTAGAGGAAACAAATTCAGTCCTCGTCACAGTTCAGAAAGAAGACAATCTTGTAAAAAAACAAACAACAATAACTTCCTATCGACACCCAAACCATATAAACCAGTATCCTAAAAAGTGGGAATTGTCGAAAGATAATGGTACTAATGTTCTCAAAGCTCCTGACAATAGATCAATAGAGAATCCCAACTGTCGGCAACAAATCAATTTTGGCTGGATTGATCCATCAACATATCGAAAGTTATGTTCTACACTTAGAAGTTCGTACCGACATGTTTCGTCAGCTACGACATCACAAGGAACGATGCGGCAACGTTATAAGGCTTTGAGGACAAAGCCTTTCTAAGAGAGAGGCAATGTTATGAATAAAATAATAATAATAATAAACATCAACATATATATATATATATATATAATAAATAATAATAATAATAATAATAATAATAATAATGATAATTAATAATGTCTTTCCGAAAAGACATGACTATTAGTGAAAGGGTATTCTGCCAAAGTATAAATAACGGGCCCTTAATTGTAAATCATATCTTATCTTATCAATTTATATGTCATTTTTATATCTACGGATATGTGGGTTATTTCAGAAATTATGGGTTCAACCCTAACTAATTGAGAATATCCAACTATGGATATTACATATTTACCATTCAAGGCTGGCTTCTTCTGAAGCATGATATTTGCAACTAAGCTAGAATACACCGACATCAATTAGAGACATGCTGCTTGTTGTCAATGTTCACCTTTTTTTTAGGAATGCAACTTGACCATAATGGCTCCTCCTACGCTAGGGAATTAAAGTCAACGGAAAATTAAAGAAAACATATAGTTTGCATCGAAAAAATAACAGGGTACGAACTGAATTGAGGAGATTCAAACCTGCGACCTATGTCTAGTCCCAAGGCTACCACCTTCAAGCTTGAAGTGCAGCTGGCAAGTGCAACCACCTTCAAGATCGATCCATTCTGCATGCATTTCACAATGGGAGATGGCGGGCTACCACATTCAACCTTGATTCATTCTGTATGCATTTCACTATGCAATCGTCTCAGATTCTCGTTGCGTTTTCCCTCTATTAGTTTATCAATTCGGTATGACCCACGCCCGCTGTCCGAGGAGTGTTTCCGCGTTCTTGAGTTCCAGCCTGACAACGGTGATGATCCATTCTATATTTACGTTTCCCTTAAGCTGCAATATGGCAAAATCATAGTCCACTATCAAGATTTCTCTGACCGTCAGCTTTGTCAGACAAACCTTAATAGTGAACTATGAGTTTGTCATTTACAGCCGAAGGGAAACATAATACCATGAATCGTCAACCATTGCCAGGATGAAATTGAAGACCACGGAAATTCACTCATTGGACGACAGATGTGGATCATATTGAATTGATAAACTAATTGATGGAAAACGCAATGGGAATTTGAGACGGTTGCATAGTGAAATGCATGCAGAATAAATGAAGAGTGGGTGTCGAGAGAAATGGTTTTGGGATGTCGTATGAGAGGAAATGGCAATGGGAATTGATTGATAATGTCAAGCTTGAAGGTGGTATCCTTGGGACTAGACATAGGTTGCAGGTTCAAATCTCGTCTAAATATTTTTGATAACAATATATCGTCCACGATTTTTGGCCTAATTAATGAATGAATGGCTTAATGAATTCTCTAATGTTTTAATGATTCAGTGTAGTAAACTGTTACCTTTATTGAATTTCAGCTTTTATTGAATGAATGTGTTGACTGAATGATTAATGAATGGTTTATTGAATGTTATATTTTATTGAATGAATGTTTGGATCGACAGAAACAATGTGTTAAGATTCTAATGGACGGCCTTCACTAACACCTCAGGGTTTTGGTGTAATGGTTTGTATCATTTTGGTATCAGAGCCTCCACCCAGGTTCAAGTCACAGAGCGGGTGGCAACGTCGGCATTGCAGTGTTCACCCGAGGCTCGTACGGCGCAATGGGGACACCACCGTACGGGCGCACATTCAGCCCAGAGTTGGGACTGCGGAGCGTGGTGGGATGTTAAGATTCTAATGGACGGTCTTCACTAACACCTCGGGGTTTTGGTGTAACGGTTTGTATCACAATGGTTTAGTGAATGTTAGCATTTATTGAATGAATAATGGATGAAATTTCATGATAAAATATGGATGAATTTGCACATATTTGTTTTTTTCAAGTGCATGCATTGGGTATGGGGAATTGAGAGTGATGTGAGGGGGGGGAGGGGCCATAAGAGCTTCCACCTTCACGTTGTTGGCCCTGTTCAATAGAGAATATGAAATTATTCTCGAAACAGAGAGGAGCTCAATGAATGGCTACGATGTTGGATTTCTACAACCCACTCGCGTGTCGTTTAAATTTTGACAATTTATTGGAGCTTGTTGTGATTTTTGGTTGCTTCTCATAACCAATTTCAAGTTTCCATAACTTCAAAGGTTGATTAAATGATGCACTGGAATCAATATCCTTAACCTTCTCTTTAATTTCCTTGGAATCAATATCCAGCTTAACCTGAAATAAATATAAGTGAACAAAAGAAAATGCAAGAAAGAGATTAAACTTGCAAAATATAACACTTGTATTAATAAATTCAAAAAGAGAGAGTAATGTTCATGGGCCTCTTCGAGAGGATGAGCTCCTTTGAGCAAAGCTTCAATACAATACCAATCTTTGACAAAACAATATACATCCTTCTAGCGCTATAAATAGTTTCTTAATAACTACCAAAACCCTAACTACATGCAACCTCAAATTAATGACTACCAACCACCTACTGGTTCTTATTTAATAAAAATGAGCCTTTTACACTAAGTAACTACCCATTAACTATCTAATGAGCCTTATTCAAAGAATATGATCTCATACATGAATATACAAACTCCTCAGTATACCAAATTAGATAAGTTATAAGGTAAGAGTACCTTGACACAATGGAAGCACACTACCAACCATCTCTTTGTGACGAATATGCCACAATGTTCATAAGCATAGGGATTAGAGAACATGTATTCAATATGAAAAGTTTTATTTCAAAAATGTTTTTTTTTTTAAAATGTATTGGGTAGTCGCTTAACCGACGACCTAATCTCGACGACCACAGGGTAATATCCAACGGTTTTGCAATACTTCCGACGGCTCGGAACGTCGGATCCTTTTTTTTTTATGGCATCCACGTCGCTTAACCGACGACCTATCTGACAATCACAGGGTAGTATCCAACACTTGTGCCATACTTTCGACAGCTCGGAACGTCGGATCTACCATTTTTTGTAAGGCATACACGTCGCTTAACTGACGACCTATTCAACGATCGCAGGGTAGTATCCGACGCTTGTGCCATACTTGGGATGGCTCGGAACGTCGGATATGCCTTTTTTTGTAAGGCATACATGTCGCTTAATTGACGACCAAACCGACGCATAATCGATGGCAAAAGGATGGTATCTAACCAATATTGGAAGTTAACGCTGTCGCTTATCCGACTACCTGTGAAGCTAGAGGAAGTCGGTTAACCGATGAGGTAGGGTAGTCGAATATCCAATGTCTTCAACTATGTCGGATTTTAGCTGTGTTGATGCCTCGAATATCGTAGCATCAATCAGAAAGGGATTCTCCCCAAGAGATGGTCCCAATTAGACTATCTCCCGTTTGGTGTAGGGAATCCGTCCGGTTAGCGGTTTCGGCAACCGTGGGTTTGGAGTTTAAATCCGATTCTACTGGTCATGGCCCGATCCACCTTTCTTTTGGATTTTATGTCTTTTAAATGAGATGCAAATGCCTAGTAATATTTAATCTAGATGCAACTAAAACAGATCTAAGTCTAGAAAGTGAAATAAATCTACCTATCCTTGCAGGGAACACGTTTAAGGATGAGCAATGGTCTGTAACAGATAACATAAAGAAAGAACAGGTAGTTGTCAATTCTTACGGGTAAAGCTACAGCCAGATAAAAGGATCTTAGAAGATAGCTTCTAGTTTAATGTAAAACGCATCTATTGCTCATGAAACAGAGAAAGAAGCAAAAAATATCTAATCTAAATAGCAAGAACGCAAAAACAGACCTAAATGTAAACAAACTGAAATTAAATTTAAAGATCCTTGCAAGGAGCAAATTAAAGGCATGAACAATGAGCCATACGAATTATCTTGAAGAAAGAATAGTTAGCCATTTAATCTAAAAGAGAATTCTACAGCGATGGTAAATTTATCAGCAGGTAGCTCCTGATTTAATATGAAACGCATTCATTGTTCACAACATAGAGAAAATCATATGCACAGGAAAGAGCAAAATCATTGATACAAAGAAATAGTTCAGATGGTAAGAATGATCTCACATTACAAAACAGCAGTCATTAGAATAGTCCAACATACATCCGTCCAACATCCCATGCAAAACGTCCATCTCCCGTGGATTTTATTAGAAAATTCAATTTTACAGAAACGATACAAGATAGCTCGTAAAGGTTTCAAAATTTCCTTCCCTGACAAAAGTCCTGTTCTATTCTTCCTAGCTTCTATTTATAATTACAAATCTGCCCTTTGGGCTGCCACCTAGCACCTTCCACTTGTCATTTACAGAAAATTTTCTCCTATAATGGGAAAAATTGCGATTCCCCTTCTTTTACAGAAATTATTTAACAATAGGGACAGCTGTCCCATAGTTTCCCACGCTTAACACATTTTGAGAGTCAAAACAAAACAAAAATAACAGAAATAGCATTTTAAAATCAGCGAGTTCACTCCTGTGCGGGAGCCTCTGCTGGCAGAGGATCGCCCAAGTTAATTGTTGCTGATGCTGCCTGGGAAGAGACACTCGAACCCATTGCTGCTGCTGGGGAAGAGGGAATCCAGCCCACTGTGGTTGCTGGAGTGGCTGCTGAGAGAGAAGATTCTAGATCTGCTGATATTCCTGCTGCTGCTGCAGCTTTCTTTTCTTCTTCCGCTATGTAGCTATACCACACACCTGTGTCCCTTATGACTATGTTTGCTGCAGCAGGAAACAAGATTTTCTGAGAAGTTACATTCTTCCCGAGTTCTGCTCCAATGCTTTGAACTTCTGCTACTGTAGCTTGATGCACTTCCTTCAGCAGATGGTTGTGGAGGGATGACGATCCGACATAATGTTGGAGGTCATCAATAGCCAGAACATCAATCCTTTTCACACACTCCGTTTGAACGCCTAGCTCTTCCTTTAGCTGAGACAAACGTTGCTCCTTTTCCGAAAAGTCCTCAAGGTTCTGAGGGAAACTCAATGCGCATTTGTCATGTACCCCTTGGAGTCTTTGGTACAGATTGTTAATTTTATCTGTTGTTCTTTGCACACTAGTTATCAGCTTACTGGCACAGTTCCTGGCAAACTCCAACAAGGCTATGTCCTCATTAAAACTGTCCACTGATTTAAATGGAAGATGCGGGGGGAAGCCCCCTTTCCCTTCTCTCCATGCCATCTGACTTATGATGTTTGCCTTGACACGGGTATTCTTCGCTTTGAGCCTATGGGCTTCCGCATTGATTTCTTTTAACCTAACGACCATGGCCTTGAGCTTGCAAACCTCATCAGTGATTAGCTCCTGAGTGTCATACACTTGCTTCAGGATGTTGCATGACAGCTCATGGAAGGGAGACATGTCCATTGTTTTATCCTCAGCCTGCTCTAACCGCTCAGCTAATATCTGCTTGTCTGCTTCTAGTTGGGCTACTTTATCTTCTGCTAAATTCTTCTCTGCCTACACAATCATCATTTGGAGTGTCAGTTGGTCTTTTTCCTCTTCCAGCTGGTTGTACTTGTTTGACAGCTCCTTATGCTTGGCGTACAAGCAATTATACTTGTCCACTACCATATCTCTTTGGGCTTGCTCATTAGCCACAGTCTGTTGTAGCGAACGGGCTCTCTTCTTTGTCAAAACATTTTCCCTAACTATCACACCCACATTGTCCAGCGATGCTCTTGCTGTTTCTACAACTGCGGATGCCATAGCAAAGGGATCCTGATCTGTATTCTTCATTACAGTGACCTCTCGGTGGGTGACGATGTCTTCATGGAAGGGACTTTTGATCCTCTCCTCTGATTTGAGGACCATTGCTTTCCTTTTCTTGTCGTAGACAAACTCATTCCACCTGGACACCGTATGTTTTCCCGATGGCGTGTACGGGACAATTGGTCGGTTTATGATGTCTATGTCCTCTTCAACAGGTGGGGTCCGGACTTCCTGAGCTGGATCCACGCCCTTATTTTGGGTACCAGAGCCACCTGCTTGAGATGTGTCTATATCCATGTCTTGGACACCGGACCCACTGGCTTGAGCATCTTCCCTTGCTTTCAACAATTCTTCTGCCCTCCTCTCTGCCTCAGCTTGCTCAGCTTCGGCCTCTTTCTGCTTTTGGTCTTCCTCAGCCTCCTTCTGCTTTTGGGCTTCCTCAGCCTCTTTCCGCAAGCTTTCATTTTCAGCTTCTTGCTGCAGTCTCGCCACTTCAGCTTCCTGCTGCTTTCTTGCCATTTCAGCCTCCTGCTGCCACTTGGCTTCCTCAGCTTCCTGCTACAGTCTGGCTTCCTCAGCTTCCTGGAGTAACCTTGCTTCCTCTCTTAATCTAAGCTCTTCCTGAGCTTGGGCATCCTCAGCTTCTTTCTCCTTCTGCTAGCTGGTCTTCTGGGCCTTGGTTGAGCTAGAGCTTGCTCCAGTGCTTTGGCGACAGACCCGTAGCTCAGCCATGTTGCTGATGCCTCTGAATGCCTCTTCCTCGGCATCAGGATAGTGAGAATACTCGAAGTGAGCATAAATCTCCTTATAGTGCTCAGCAACTCTTCCCTTTCTGTCATTCCTGTGGAAGATTACCTCACCGAAGTGGAAGGCTTTCAATTCTTGAAAAAATTCGTCGGTCGAGGCAACCCCCGAGAACTTGTAAGCACCTATGCAGAAAGGTAGAGGAGGGAAGGAAGCCTTATGCTGTTTGTGGAGTATTGCCCCAACTCCGTCCAGGAAGATTTGTCTTACTGCCTCCTTGAGGACCACATAGTCCGTGGCATACTGCGGCAAAATGTATGGGGGCTTAGTCCCTCCAAACATTCTGAGGTAGGTGCCTTGCTCTGAAAAGTAAAAATCCCCATAATCCTCAAGGACTTCCAAAGCATTCTCTGATAGGTAGTTTGGTTCTTCCTTGAACATCTTCTCATATATGGGCATGATGAACCCCTCACAGATGAGTTTGTAGCTGGGCTTGTAATTCTGAGCCCATAACATCTTGAACGCGATATAGACCGGGGCGGTGTCCTTATCCCATGTGCAGCCCAATTTGGGGAATTCTATCTTGGCCAAAATACAATCAATCAGATATGAGGACATGAAAAATTCAGCCTTCTTCAAGGCTAGTCCTTCTTTAGCAGCAACTATCATCGAGGCCAAACTATCTGACAGGAGAGTGGCCCAGTCAAACACAGTTTCCTTGAATGCCACGTAGTGGATGATAGGGACCCACTGAATCTTATACACTGTGCCATCGGGCATGCCGAAGATTCTGCACAGCATTAAAGCGATCAATCTGAAAGGAGCTCTCAGATTCTGTACATCATATTCATCACTTCATTTCTTTCTCAAATGTTTGCCTGCCATTAGCAGCTTCTTGGCCATCTCGACGTTGTTCATCTGGCTCAACCATTCATCAGTCAGAGCTTGTTGGACACGGGGAAATTTGTAGGCTGCCGCAAGATATGCGGGTTGAAATGAGGCAATAGCCACTTTCCCGCTGTCATTTATCACTCTCCCTTCAGCATCGGCATGTTGGAGTATCCATCCGATCACTTCAGCATAGGGGAACAGCTCAGGGCGGGGTAGCGGCTCTGGTTATGCCTGAGGCCCTGATATTTAGATAAATTGGCCCTTCTTCCAGCAACATATATGGGATCTCTTGGTCCCGGATCATTCTGTAGATGTCACCCCATCTGATTTCAGGAGGGACACCGGTGGTGCACCTAGTATCCTGGAGTGAAGTTTCAGTTTTAAGTGGTGCAGGCTTCTTTTCTATCATCTTAGCCTTCTTCTTACCGGCTTTCGGCATCTCGACTTATCCCTGATAGCACCCATATACAAGTCATCATGAACTTGAGCAACATACTATGAGATTTTGACAGAGAGCATCATTGTTTTGATATATGAATGAGATAAAAAAAAAACAATGTGGAGCTGTATGCTCAGGAAGCCAAAATACACCATTTCAATATGAAAAATACACTGAAACATTTGAATCTTTTAAAGGGATGAGGTTGGGATGCTCCTGAGAGGATAGGTCATGTCGCGGCAACAATTTGCTCTCGGCCCGGTAGGTGTGTTGCGGGAGTCATTTGCTCTCGGTCCGGTAGGTTAAAAGGGTAACTTTCGTCCTAGCTGCGGTCCGAAAGGCTAATGGCGGGAAGGTTCAGGTTGAAATGACTCTGCGACAAAATAAGGAGACGTTTGTTTTCATGTTTACGAGCCGACGAGGGTTTCGAAAGCCCTTATCTTTTATGGTACTTGCCGAGACGTTTCGCGGGAGGTTCGAACAAGGGTGATAGCGCTTGTCCCAAGTTTAAACTGGGTAGTGGCTACGCCGGGACTGAGGTTTATGAAAATCCCAGGGCTACGTTTTTATCTTACGGTTGGGGACATAAAAAGTCTATGGGGCTTCGGCAGGAACTTTGGGAAAACAATAAATCTGTCCGTCCAAATTATCATTTTTTCTTAATCAATATACCAACGACAGGAAATACGAATTTAGACCGTATTCGACGGGCAAAAACAACCCATGATGGGCATTTTGCCTGTCGACATTCAACCCATGCCTATCGTTTTTCAAAAGAAAGACAACCCAATAGCAATATGACGTGTGGAGAGGACAAATTTAAGGTTAAGATCATACCTGGCACCGACGAGAAACGCTAACTGAGGTGGCCGCGAACGTGGTTGTGCCAGATGAGCTGGAGCGATTTGCGCGGCGTCCAACAAATCGTCCAATTGGAGAATTAACAATGCATTGGCTCGTACCCCCACCGCTTATTTAAACAGAACAGGCACGTGCGAGCATTCAATTTGGTGGGTGGCGCAATTAAAATGCAGCTTAAATACGTCGCCCATTGCGGTCACGTCAAAATGTTTCGATCCACGTGCGACCGCCATTCGCGGGACCACCTTGCAAATCATACCCGCCATTGCGGAAGGATACAGGGAAAGTTTCCGCCGTTTCGGAGCGCGTCGCGGAAGGGAAACTCGAAGCCTTCCGCAAAAGAATCCCGCGTCGCGGACGGATAAAGCCAAGGCTTCCGCCGTTTTGGGAGTTATTTGTGAAGGGTTTCCGCAAATCGAAAAAGTTTCTAAGTCTCGCGGGGTTTCGGAAGGATATGGCGAATGCTTCCTGTTGTTTTGGAAGGTAATTTGAAAACCTCCATGGTTGCAGCAGTTTTTATGAATCGTTCCGGAAAGGCGTGATTGTTTTAACGTTTTGGCAAGATAGTGCAAACTTTTCGCGGTTTCGGGAGGAAAAGGTTAACAGTTTCCGCAAAAAAGGACGCGAATGTTTTAACTCCTTCGGCAGACCTTGCGGAGAGCTTTCGCCAATGGCTTCCGCCGTTTCGGAATGAAAAGGTTGAAGGCTTCCGCAACCTTCTCTCGGTGAGCTTCGGAACGAAAACCCCAAGGTTTCCGCAGTTGCGGAAGGATTTGACGGATGTCTTCCGCAAGTTTTGGGTGGAGAAGCTCGAAGGATTCCGCAATTTCAAAGAAAAATTCTAAGTCTTTTGCCAAAGTTTCGGGGAATTTGACGAATGGCGCTCGCCGTTTCGGAAGGTTAAAACGAATGCCTCCGCAACTGCGGAAGGTTTGAATGAAGAACTCCGCCGATTTGGGAAGGGTTGCCCAATGGTTTCCGCGACACACCTAATCGAAAAATTCTAAGTCTTTTTTCGGGAGGTTCAGACGGATGGTTCCCGCCGTTTCGGGAGTTATTCTTGAATTTTTTCGCAAATTTTCACGTAATTATTTCGAAGGCCTTTTCCGAGCGGTTTATGTGATTGGCTCCCGCCGTTTCGGAAAGGTAGCCCGAGAGCTTCCGCAGTTTCGGGAGCAAAGGCTGAAAGCTTCCGCAAATTTTCCTTGGCTCGTTCTGCAAAGTTCTTTCAAAAATTCTAAGTTCTTTTTGGCAAGCTTAGGCGAGTTGTTTCCGTCGTTTCAGAAGGATAGCCCGAGAGCTTCCGCGGTTTATTCAACGAAAGTTTCTAAGTCTTTTGCGGGCGTTTAAGCGAGAGGCTTCCGCCACTGCGGGGTTTTAGCAAATCGTTCCGCGATTTCGAAGAAGACTTCATGAAATATTTTCTATTTGAGAGACAAAATCTTCTGGCAGCCTTGGAGTTTCTCATAGCGAGATTTTTTTGTTTAATAACAAAGATAAAAAGCTGGGAATGACTTTTAAGGCAGCTTTTCTAAAAATTTTAAAGGAGGGGCCCCAATATGTACAAAATTTTTTTTGGGGGGGGTGTTACTGCAACAACAATGGCGAGTCGCTGGCAAACACAGATCTCTGAAAAAATTCCTTTTCATGGTCCGAAACCTCATCAAAGACATCCATCTTGGCTGCATTACTCAACTGAGCATTTTAAATTCATGTGAGGGGAAGGAGGCACTTTACCTGCTAGCCACTGGGGAAAGGGGAGCTTTGACCGGGACATCTTCACCACTCTCAGAGGGCCAATATATGAGATTCGTTTTAGGAGGGTCATCTTTCAGATGGTCACTACTGCCGGACTCCACCAAATTTGCAACACTTTCTCATGGACATTATTGCTCTTGTTCCTCATTCCCATGCTGCTTGCATCCTTTTGGATGTTTGTACTTTGGACAGCTTAGTTGTTTGAGCCTTCCAGAGATATTTTCTTTTGGACATGATCTTTGATTTAGGCTCCTCAATCCATAATGTCCTTTTGTGTGAGTTAGAAATTTTATTGATTTGATCAAACTTCACGGACGGAGAGGAGCCCATTTTGAGCTGAGCCCTTTGGGCAACTTTCTTGATTTTACATGTCTTTTGCTTTTGTCTCAGTCGTGCTTTAATTGAGGCGAGAATCTCTGGAAAACAGACTCTTGAATGTAAGCCATTTTGGCTGTTAAATCTACAGCATGGAGTCATTTCAATACCCTATGTCCTCGAGAGGTGCTACTTTCCATGGGTCCAACTTTGGTAACCTTCTTGAGATGTCGTTAAAGTGTGAGAGTGGGTGGAGCCCAACGATAGTAGTGAAGATGGTCATAGGTCTCTGCTATTAAACAGGATTAGTGTGACTAGCAGGGTAAGCTTCCTTCCTTTCGAACATTTCAGCGAGAGCACAACAGACTGGATTTACTTGAGCAGAGTTCCAGACTCATGGATCGCAAGTTTCTTTGAGAGAGTTATCCTCGACGGGGATCTCGACCAAAAGGGCATTCAGAAAACAAAACTTGTCACAAAAGTTCAAATAACAAAGAGAGAAACAATATGGCCAAAAAAATAAAGCAACTAAAGGCTAAAGCAAAAAGAAAACTTTATTTATGTACAGGAAATCTCGAAGAGACTATGCGAAGTATTGTTTCAGAGCGAGGCCATTGAGAGGAAGGGCTACTTCTTCTCCCTCGAGATTTGTCAATTTGTAAGTGGACGGGCCTAATTTTGCAGAAATTTGGTATGGACCTACCCATAGATGTTGAAATTTCGTATGCATTCCTTTGCCTTCATGATTATGGTCCCATTTCAGGACTAGATCCCCAACTTCAAAATCTCTTTTACCGGATTTCCTCTTATCGAACCATGTCCTGGTGTTGATGGAATCGATCTTTAGCTTTGTGTCGGGCTTCTTCAAGTTGAAGCAGGGTGTTGATCCTGGATTGTAAGGCTTGGCTACTAGAACCCCGAGAGGCTTGGGACAATTGCAAGGATGGTAATAAGATGTTTGGGGGAAGAATGGCTTCCTTGCCATAGACAAGAGTGAAAGGGGAAACACCTAAAGCGTTCTTTGGGGTCACCCTATCTGCCCATAAGGCGTTTGGGAGAGCTACATGCCAACTTCTCTGGTTTTCTATCACAGTCTTCTTAAGAATTCGAATCAGATTCTTGTTTGAGGATTCAACTAATCCGTTCCCCTAATGGTAGTAATTGGCTGAATAATGCAACTTAATTCCCCAATCATAAACAAATTCATTTATCTTGCAAGATGAAAAATAAGTAGCATTATCAAAAACAAGGGAAATTGGAACCCCAAACCTGGTTATGATGTTCTCTTTCAAGAAGCTGATGACTGCATCTTCATTGATCTTTCGCAATGGGATGGCCTCCGTCCACCTAGTGAAGTAGTCGGTAGCTGTCAGAATGTATCGATGTTGCAACGAAGAATTTGGATTTATTTCTCCGATAACATCGATACCCCATTGCTCGAAAGGCTCAGAGATGATGACCGGCTGTAATGGTCCTGCTGCCCTAGGTAACTTCCCAGCGCTTCTTTGACATACATCACAGTTTCGTGCATATGTGTGGGCATCTCAGAACAGGGTGGGCCAATAGTAACCAGCTCTCAGTATCTTGTGTGCTGTTGTCTCACCTGAATAATTTCCGCCTGCGGGGCCATCATGCAATTCTTTGACAACTTTGTTTGCATCTTCCTTTTCTAGGCATCTGAGAAGAACTCCATCATAATTTTTTCTGAACAGTATCCCATCAATGATTTGATACGGAGCCGATTTCAAACAGAGTGCCCTTCTTTGTTTAGAGTTCCAGTGCTCAGTTAGATATCCCTGCTGTAAATAGTGCACCAAATCTCTATACCATGATTGAGGGGCTGTGAAGATATGACATACTTCAACTGAATTGAGCTCAGCTTCATTTTTCCAATGTTGTTCTTCATCGGTTGAGTTTCCCGCAAGTAACTTGCACAGGCCTTGTCCTTTAATGATCATGGCTGGTTTAAATTCCAAATCATATTCCTGCAGAGCTGTGACCCAGTTCCCTCTCCTTTCTCCCAATTCCTTTTGAACGAAAAAGAGATCTAACAGCTGGGTGGGGAACTACGACTTTAGTTCTGTTCTTAAGAATGTATGGCCTAAACTGTTTGACTGCTTTGAAGATGGCATATGCATGCTTGTCGACTACGGGATAGTTCAGCTCAGCCCCCTGCAGATCAGTGCTCATAAACGAAATTGGGTATTCGTCCCCCAACTCCACCTTTTGCGTGAGTACAGCTGCGAGAGAGTCATCCGAAGCGAAGGTATATAAGATGAAATCCTTATCAAAATCTGGGATTCTTAAGGAAGGAGCCTTAGCTACCGCTGCCTTGATATCTCTAAACGCGTCCTTCTCCAAATCTGTCCACTTGAATTGTATACTTTGTTTCACCATCTGTTGCAACGGCTTAACAATTTGTGCGAAATCTGGGAAAAACCTTCGGACAAAATTGATGGTGCCCATAAAGGACTGCATAGATTTCTTGTTGTGAGGCATTGGAATCTTATTAATAGCTTGGACTCTTTCTTGGTCAATTGACACTCCCCCTTTGGAGATGATATGCCCCAAGAGCTTACCTTCGAGCACAGCGAACACGCTCTTCTTGGGATTCAGGGAAATACCATACTTTCGGCAATGATCGAAGATATGCCTCATATGAACAACATGATCTTCCCTTTTCTTCAAAAAGACTGTCACATCATCTAAGTAAACAACAACACATTGCCCACCCAATCCCTGGAAGGCAATATCCATCGCCCTTTGGAATGTAGCTCCTGCATTTATCAGACCAAATGGAATCCTTCGGTATGCGAAAGTTCCCCATTTAGTTCAGAAAGTAGTCTTGAGACGATCTTCTTCGGCTACTAATACTTGATTGTAGCCAGAGAAACCATCGAGGAGAGAAAACAATTCGGATCCTGACACCATTTGTAGGATTTGTTCCATTGAAGGTACAGGGTAGTTATCTTTATCCGAAGCTTTGTTTAAATTTTTGAAATCTACACATAGCCTTATCTCTCCTGACTTCTTCCTTACGGGAACCAAGTTCACAACCCACTCCGAATGTCGAACTTTGAAGATTATCTTAGCGTCCAGGAGCTTCTTTAACTCCTTTTGGATCAGCGGTTCTAGAGTGGGATGCATTCTTCTCAACTGCTGCTGAAATGGTTTGACGCCCGCTTTCATTGGTATAACATGCTGAATGATGCGGACGTCATATGTTTTCAGATCTTCATAGGTCCATGCAAAAACATCCTTGTATTGTTTGAACAATTTAATGAACCTATCTCTTTCTCTTGGTGAACAACATTTGCCAAGGTTGACAAATCTTGGTTCTGCCTCGGTACCCAAATTAACTAACTCATGTTGCATTGATGAGCTGTTAGTTTTGGTATTAGACGGCCTTTTGAACTTATTTTGAAGATCGAACAGCATTTCGAGGGACCTTACCCCCTTGGGCATGAAATTTCCTTTCTCCTCCTCCTTCTTCATCAAATCAGCATCATGTTCTTCCTCATCTATTGCAGCTCCTTGAAAGCTATCTTCGCTTGTTAGGAAGCTGATAATTTGTTCATCATCATCGAAGACTCTGAAGTTCATGATGTTATTGGGAACGGAGGGCCTGAAAATCAATTCAATTGAGCATTTATTATTTGATGGCACCAATCTAGAAGCAGATGTTGCTAACAAATCAGCAGCAGAATTTTGCAACCTAGGAATTGATTTTATATTCAAAGCGTCAAAATGCATAATTAAATCCCATACCTCATCTTGATAACCCTTCAAATGAGGTGAGAGACAATAAATGGTATCCCTTACCTATCTTACAACTATCTCGGAGTCACCAAAGACCTTCAGGCACTTAACATTTAAGCCAATGGCCTTCTTTAATCCATGTACCAAAGCTTCATATTCAGCGGTGTTATTAGTACAATCGAATTCTAATCTACAAGAAAAAAAATACTTGTTTCTTTTTGGATCCATTAGAACACAACCGGCTCCGTATCCTTCTAGAGTTTTAGAACCATCAAAGTATAATGTTCAAAAAGTATCTTTAGATTCAACTAAGTTACTTTCTTTGTGATCTATGTCAGTAACTAAATTGACTATGTTACAATCAACATCATCAGTCCGAGAGAAATGAAGGAGATCGGACTGTTTATCTGATTCATGGCTAATGGTTTCAGATTGATAATTACCCATATCTATTTCTAAGAAGTAATTTCCCAGGACCGAGGAAGAGAAAGTTACGGCCTCATTCTTTTCTTCTAACTGAGTTACGTTTTGTTTCATATGAGGTTCCCTAAGAACTTTAATCTGATTCTGCCTGTTCTGATAAGGCAGCCATAGATGAGACCAATCAGTAGCAAAGTAGCCACTTAGCTTGGTAGACCAATCCCTACTTAAAATCATCCCATAGGCTTCAGGAATATCGACCACCATTATGTCAATGAATTGACAGACCCTAGGGTCAGCTGACAGTCTAATTAGAACATCTTTCATCTCCCCAATAACCCTGACAGCAGTCCTATCTAATTGGATAATTTGAGCTGGAGATGGCACGGGCTACCCATTAATTTTCCTACAAATTGACAGTGGCATAACGTTTGAGGATGCTCCAGAATCTACCAAACAGTTGTGAACACTATGGTTGAAAATTTCAAAAGTCAATCAGAATGGCAATGTTTGGGATTTAGACTTTCCACCGATGCTAGCCTCATTAATTTCGGGATTGTCTTGTGAGTTCGTTAATGGTGTGCTGATCTGGGGTTGCAAAACATGCAGCAGTTTGTCTCATTGATGGGGTAGGCTGCACATGTCAAATATTGATACGTTTGCCTTGACCTTCTTGATATCTTCAATAATATCGTATCCTATATCAGATTCATTCCCAATTCGACTTGGCTGATTTGTTTTGCTCATTGTGACCTTAGGTGGCTGAACTATGTTGTCAGCGCTTGGCTGTTTGGTCGCTGTTTGCTTAACTTTGGACTGTGGTGGGATGATTGGTATATGCCTCCCAGGCGGATCTTTTGAAACTTTCGGCTTATGGGGAACGATGACTGGCACAGGATCTGCAATTGGGCCCTTGCTGCGAGTAGCAACATTTATGGTAGAGGGAGAGCTATCTATGTGGACTTCTTCTACTAATTCAGTCATAGGTACCCAATCCCACAACACCATAGTAGTGTCTGGGGTTGGTTCCTCTAACTCAGGGATCGACTCTTCTGGAGGATCATCCTGGTCTGGGATCTGAGAATCTAACATTTGGTTCATGACTAAGCTCATGGAATTAATCCATTGCGGGCAGCTCTTTTCCGAATGCAGTTCTTGGTGAAAAGTGCAGAAATTTTCCATCCCAATCTCATTCAAGTTTAAAACAGGGGCAGGGTTCATTGGTGGATGAGTTTTCTCACCGTCTTCCCTTCTTTTATAAAATGGCTTGAAAGGTTTCCTAGATGTGCTAGCAGCCTTGTCTTTCTCGAGATCTACGATTTTGTTAGATAATTTCTGCATCATCTTGACTACATTTTCCATGTCCATAGATGGCTCTTCTTTACCTCTAGTGAGCAGCAAAGGTTTTTTGCTGGCTGCTGGTTTTGGTTCTACATCTAAGGCATGTTTAGCAATGCTATCAGCCTCTTCTTCTACCTTTCTAGCTTCCTCAAAGTTCTCTATCAGGGTAGTTTTCTTGGACCTCTTTACGAACATTGCTATGGGTCCATCAAGAGCGGTTGTATAGTATTCAATCAGAGATTCCTTGGCTGGTTTATTAGCTTCACTGAAGTTATTTAACAGCGTTGTGAATCTTTGATTGAAATCTTGAACCTTTTCTTTCTTTTCCATTCTCATGGATAAGATTTCTTTCATAAGTGTTGCCACAGTCTTTTGGTTTCCGTATTTCTTTAGAAAACATTTTTCGAATTCATCCCAACTAGAGATCGAGCTGGGTTGTAGGCTAAAGTACCATGATGATACTTTTGGCTCGAATGTATATGGAAACAACCTGCAGACTATGTCTTCATGTTGTACGTTCAAAAGGTTCAGAGCTAAGTAAAAACTCTTGAGGTGATCTTCTGCCGAAATGGCTTTCCCTGGATCGTATTTAGGCAAGACCTTTTCTGGGTTTTTAGGAAGATTATGGAATGGTCCAGCTAGGTTCAGTGCTCCCCTTGCCCTCCAAGCAGGTACAGCCATGTTTGGATTTGGATGTGGAGACCCTGGTGGAGAATTGTAGGGTGAATTCTGTGGAGTACTTTTGGGAGTGGTAATTTCTTCAAGATTTTCTTGGTCTGAAATTTTTTCTGAGTTTTCAAGATCTGCCTTGTTAAGAGTGTCTGAAATTTCTTCCAAAGTCAGATTTACCAGTTCTTCAAAACTTTGAACGAGAATTGAATCACGAGTGTATTGTGTCTCCTTTCTAGGTGTAATTTTCTTAGGGAGGAAGTTGACAGCGTTTAAACCACCTATCTGTCTAACGAAGGATCTGGTATGTATTCTCAAATCCTCTATTTCTGTAAAAGGGACAGCGTATAAAGCTTCTTGAGGCTCAAGGTCAGAAATGAGGCGTTCTTGATCTGTTAATCCAAGATCTGGGCTGTTTGAAATGCTTTCTTTAAGCGGGTTTTCAGTGTTATCTATGACCGCGGAAGATTTTCCTCTATCAGCCATGCACTTTCAGGCCCTCCTTCTAGCACCAAAAACTGTTGATGCCTCGGATATCGTAGCATCAATCAAAAAGGGATTCTCCCCAAGAGATGGTCCCAATTAGACTATCTCCCGTTTGGTGTAGGGAATCCGTCCGGTTAGCGGTTCCGGCAACCATGGGTTTGGAGTTTAAATTCGATTCTACCGGTCATGGCCCGATCCACCTGTCTTTTGGATTTTATGTCTTTTAAATGAGATGCAAATGCCTAGTAATATTTAATCTAGATGCAACTAAAACATATCTAAGTCTAGAAAGTGAAATAAATCTACCTATCCTTGCAGGGAACACGTTTAAGGATGAGCAATGGTCTGTAACAGATAACATAAAGAAAGAACAGGTAGTTTTCAATTCTTACGGGTAAAGCTACAGCCAGATAAAAGGATCTTAGAAGATAGCTTCTAGTTTAATGTAAAACGCATCTATTGCTCATGAAACAGAGAAAGAAGCAAAAAATATCTAATCTAAATAGCAAGAACGCAGAAACAGATCTAAATGTAAACAAACTGAAATTAAATTTAAAGATCCCTGCAAGGAGCAAATTAAAGGTATGAACAATGAGCCATACGAATTATCTTGAAGAAAGAACAGTTAGCCGTTTAATCTAAAAGAGAATTCTACAGCGATGGTAAATTTATCAGCAGGTAGCTCCTGATTTAATATGAAACGCATTCATTGTTCACAACATAGAGAAAATCGTATGCACAGGAAAGAGCAAAATCATTGATACAAAGAAATAGTTCAGATGGTAAGAATGATCTCACATTACAGAACAGCAGTCATTAGAATAGTCCAACATACATCCGTCCAACATCCCATGCAAAACGTTCATCTCCCATGGCTTTTATTAGAAAATTCAATTTTACAGAAACGATACAAGATAGCTCGTAAAGGTTTCAAAATTTCCTTCCCTGCCAAAAGTCCTATTCTATTCTTCCTAGCTTTTATTTATAATTACAAATCTGCCCTTTGGGCTGCCACCTAGCACCTTCCACTGGTCATTTACAGAAAATTTTCTCCTATAATGGGCAAAATTGTGATTCCCCTTCTTTTACAGAAATCATTGAACAATAGGGACAGCTGTTGCATAGTTTCCCACGCTTAACACATTTTGAGAGTCAAAACAAAACAAAAATAATAGAAATAGCGTTTTAAAATCAGCGAATTCACTCCTGTGCGAGAGCTTCTGCTGGCAGAGGATCGCCCAAGTTAATTGCTGCTGATGCTGCCTGGGAAGAGACACTTGAACCCATTGCTGCTGCTGGGGAAGAGGGAATCGAGCCCACTGTGGTTGCTGGAGTGGCTACTGAGAGAGAAGATTCTGGATCTGCTGATGTTCCTGCTGTTGCTGCAGCTTTCTTTTCGTCTTCCGCTATGTAGCTATACCACACACCTGTGTCCCTTATCACTATGTTTGCTGCAGCAGGAAACAAGATTTTCTAAGAAGTTACATTCTTCCTGAGTTCTGCTCCAATGCTTTGAACTTCTGCTACTGCAGCTTGATGCACTTCCTTCAGCAGATGGTTGTGGAGGGATGACGATCCGACATAATGTTGGAGGTCATCAATAGCCAGAACATCAATCCTTTTCATATACTCCATTTGAACGCATAGCTCTTCCTTTAGCTGAGACAAACGCTGCTCCTTTTCCGAAAAGTCCTCAAGGGTCTGAGGGAAACTCAATGCGCATTTGTCATGTACCCCTTGGAGTCTTTGGTACAGATTGTTAATTTTATCTGTTGTTCTTTGCACACTGTTTATCAGCTTACTGGCACAGTTCCTGGAAAACTCCAACAAGGCTATGTCCTCATTAAAACTGTCCACTGATTTAAATGGAAGATGCGGGGGCAAACCCCCTTTCCCTTCTCTCCATGCCATCTGACTTATGATGTTTGCCTTGACACGGGTATTCTTCGCTTTGAGCCTATGGGCTTCCGCATTGATTTCTTTTAACCTAACCACCATGGCCTTGAGCTTGCAAACCTCATCAGTGATTAGCTCCTGAGTGTCATACACTTGCTTCAGGATGTTGCATGACAGCTCATGGAAGGGAGACATGTCCATTGTTTTATCCTCAGCCTGCTCTAACCGCTCAGCTAATGTCTGCTTGTCTGCTTCTAGCTGGGCTACTTTATCTTCTGCTCCATTCTTCTCTGCCTCCACAATCATCATTTGGAGTGTCAGTTGGTCTTTTTCCTCTTCCAGCTGGTTGTACTTGTTTGACAGCTCCTTATGCTCAGCGTACAAGCAATTATACTTGTTCACTACCAGATCTCTTTGGGCTTGCTCATTAGCCACAGTCTGTTGTAGCGAACGGGCTCTCTTCTTTGTCAAAACATTTTCCCTAACTATCACACCCACATTGTCCAGCGATGCTCTTGCCGTTTCTACAACTGCGGATGCCATAGCAAAGGGATCCTGATCTGTATTCTTCATTACAGTGACCTCTCGGTGGGTGACGATGTCTTCATGGAAGGGACTTTTGATCCTCTCCTCTGATTTGAGGACCATTGCTTTCCTTTTCTTGTCGTAGACAAACTCATTCCACCTGGACACCGTATGTTTTCCCGATGGCGTGTATGGGACAATTGGTCGGTTTATGATGTCTATGTCCTCTTCAGCAGGTGGGGTCCAGAATTCCTGAGCTGGATCCACGCCCTTATTTTGGGTACCAGAGCCACCTGCTTGAGATGTGTCTATATCCATGTCTTGGACACCGGACCCACTGGCTTGAGCATCTTCCCTTTCTTTCAACCCTTCTTCCGCCCTCCTCTCTACCTCAGCTTGCTCAGCTTCAGCCTCTTTCTGCTTTTGGGATTCCTCAGCCTCCTTCTGCTTTTGGGCTTCCTCAGCCTCTTTCCACAGGCTTTCATTTTCCGCTTCTTGCTGCAGTCTCGCCACTTCAGCTTCCTGCTGCTTTCTTGCCATTTCATCCTCCTGCTGCCACTTGGCTTCCTCAGCTTCCCGCTGCAGTCTGGCTTCCTCATCTTCCTGGAGTAACCTTGCTTCCTCTCTTAATCTGAGCTCTTCTTGAGCACGAGCATCCTCAGCTTCTTTCTCCTTCTGCTGGCTAGTCTTCTGAGCCTTGGTTGAGCTAGAGCTTGCTCCAGTGCTTTGGCGACAGACCCGTAGCTCAGCCATGTTGCTGATGCCCCTGAATGCCTCTTCCTCGGCATCAGGATAGTGAGAATACTCGAAGTGAGCATAAATCTCCTTACAGTGCTAGCAAACTCTTCCCTTTCTGTCATTCCTGTGGAAGATTACCTCACCGAAGTGGAAGGCTTTCAGTTCTTGAAAAAATTCGTCGGCCGAGGCAACCCCCGAGAACTTGTAAGCACCTATGCAGAAAGGTAGAGGAGGGAAGGAAGCCTTATGCTATTTGTGGAGTATTGCCCCAATTCCGTCCAGGAAGATTTGTCTTACTTCCTCCTTGAGGACCACATAGTCCGTGGCATACTGCGGAAAAATGTATGGGGGCTTAGTCCCTCCAAACATTCTGAGGTAGGTGCCTTGCTCTGAAAAGTAAAAATCCCCATAATCCTCAAGGACTTCCAAAGCATTCTCTGATAGGCAGTTTGGTTCTTCCTTGAACATCTTCTCATATAGGGGCATGATGAACCCCTCACAGATGAGTTTGTAGCTGGGCTTGTAATTCTGAGCCCATAACATCTTGAACGCGATATAGACCGGGGCGGTGGCCTTATCCCATGTGCAGCCCAATTTGGGGAATTCTATCTTGGCCAAAATACAATCAATCAGATATGAGGACATGAAAAATTCAGCCTTCTTCAAGGCTAGTCCTTCTTTAGCAGCAACTATCATCGAGGCCAAACTATCTGACAGGAGAGTGGCCCAGTCAAACACAGTTCCCTTGAATGCAACGTAGTGGATGATAGGGACCCACTGAATCTTATACACTGTGCCATCAGGCATGCCGAAGATTCTGCACAGCATTAAAGCGATCAATCTGAAAGGAGCTCTCAGATTCTGTACGTCATATTCATCACTTCCTTTCTTTCTCAAATGTTTGCCTGCCATTAGCAGCTTCTTGGCCATCTCGACGTTGTTCATCTGGCTCAACCATTCATCAGTCAGAGCTTGTTGGACACGGGGAAATTTGTAGGCTGCCGCAAGATATGCGGGTTGAAATGAGGCAATAGCCACTTTCCCGCTGTCATTTATCACTCTCCCTTCAGCATCGGCATGTTGGAGTATCCATCCGATCACTTCAGCACAGGGGAACAGCTCAGGGTGGGTAGCGGCTCTGGTTATGCCTGAGGCCCTGATATTTAGATAAATCGGCCCTTCTTCCAGCAACACATCTGGGATCTCTTGGTCCCAGATCATTCTGTAGATGTCACCCCATCTGATTTCAGGAGGGACACCGGTGGTTCACCTAGTATCCTGGAGTGAAGTTTCAGTTTTAAGTGGCGCAGGCTTCTTTTCTGTCATCTTAGCCTTCTTCTTACCGGCTTTCGGCATCTCGACTTATACCTGATAGCACCCATATACAAGTCATCATGAACTTGAGCAACATACTGTGAGATTTTGACAGAGAGCATCATTGTTTTGATATATGAATGAGATAAAAAAAAAACAATGTGGAGCTGTATGCTCAGGAAGCCAAAATACACCATTTCAATATGAAAAATACACTGAAACATTTGAATCTTTTAAAGGCATGAGGTTGGGATGCTCCTGAGAGTATAGTTCATGTCGCGACAACAATTTGCTCTCGTCCCGGTAGGTGTGTTGCAGGAGTCATTTGCTCTCAGTCCGGTAGGTGAAAAGGGTAACTTTCGTCCTAGCTGCGGTCCGAAAGGCTAATGGCGGGAAGGTTCGAGTTGAAATGACTCTGCGATGAAATAAGGAGACATTTGTTTTCATGTTTACGAGCCGACGAGGGTTTCGAAAGCCCTTATCTTTTATGGTACTTGCCAAGATGTTTCACGGGAGGTTCGAACAAGGGTGATAGCGCATGTCCCAAGTTTAAACTGGGTAGTGGCTACGCCGGGACTGAGGTTTATGAAAAGCTCGGGGCTACGTTTTTAGCTTACGGCTGGGGACATAAAAATTCTATGGGGATTCGGCAGGAACTTTGGGAAAACAATAAATCTGTCCGTCCAAATTATCATTTTTTCTTAATCAATATACCAACGACAGGAAATACGAATTTAGACCGTATTCGACGGGCAAAAACAGCCCATGACGGGCATTCCCGTCGACATTCAACCCATGCCTATCGTTTTTAAAAAGAAAGACAACCCAATAGCAATATGACGTGTGGAGAGGACAAATTTAAGGTTAAGATCCTACCTGGAACCGACGAGAAATGCTAACTGAGGTGGCCGTGAACGTGGTTGCGCAAGATGAGCTGGAGCGATTTGCGTGGCATCCAACAAATCGTCCAATTGGAGAATTAACAATGCGTTGGCTCGTACCCCCACCGCTTATTTAAACAGAACAGGCACATGCGAGCATTCAATTTGGTGGGTGGCGCAATTAAAATGTGGCTTAAATACGTCGCCTGTTGCGGTCACGTCAAAATGTTTCGATCCGCGTGTGACCACCATTCGCGGGACCACCTTGCGAATCACACCCGCCGTTGCGGAAGGATACAGGGAAAGTTTCCTCCATTTCGGAACGCGTCGCGGAAGGGAAACTCGAAGCCTTCTGCAAAAGAATCCCGCGTCGTGAACGGATAACGCCAAGGCCTCCGCCGTTTCGGGAGTTATTTGCGAAGGGTTTCCGCAAATCGAAAAAGTTTCTAAGTCTCGCGGGGTTTCGGAAGGATATGGCGAATGCTTCCCGTTGTTTCGGAAGGTAATTTGAAAACCTCCATGGTTGCGGCGGTTTTTATGAATCATTCCGGAAAGGCGTGATCGTTTTAGCGTTTCGGCAAGATAGTGCGAACTTTTCACGGTTTCGGGAGGAAAAGGTTAACGGTTTCCGCAAAAAAGGACGCGAATGTTTTAACTCCTTCGGCAGACCTTGCGGAGAGCTTTCGCCAATGGCTTCCGCCGTTTCAGAATGAAAAGGTTGAAGGCTTCCGCAACCTTCTCTTGGTGAGCTTCGGAACAAAAACCGCAAGGTTTCCGCAGTTGTGGAAGGATTTGACTGATGTCTTCCACAAGTTTCGGGTGGAGAAGCTTGAAGGATTCCGCAATTTCAAAGAAAAATTCTAAGTCTTTTGCCAAAGTTTCGGGGAATTTGACGAATGGTGCTCGCCGTTTCGGAAGGTTAAAATGAATGCCTCCGCAATTGCAGAAGGTTTGAACGAAGAACTTCGCCGATTCGGGAAGGGTTGCCCAATGGTTTCCGCGACACACCTAATCGAAAAATTCTAAGTCTTTTTTCGGGAGGTTCAGAGGGATGGTTCCCGCCATTTCGGGAGTTATTCTTGAATTCTTCCGCAAATTTTCACGTAATTATTTCGAAGGCCTTTTCCGAGCGGTTTATGTGATTGGCTCCCGCCGTTTCGGAAAGGTAGCCCGAGAGCTTCCGCAGTTTCGGGAGCAAAGGCTGAAAGCTTCCGCGAATTTTCCTTGGCTCGTTCTGCAAAGTTCTTTCAAAAATTCTAAGTTCTTTTCGGCAAGCTTAGGCGAGTTGTTTCCGCCGTTTTGGAAGGATAGCCTGAGAGCTTCCGCGGTTTATTCAACGAAAGTTTCTAAGTCTTTTGTGGGCGTTTAAGCGAGAGGCTTCCGCCACTGCGGGGTTTTAGCAAATCGTTCCGCGATTTCGAAGAAGACTTCATGAAAGATTTTCTATTTGAGAGACAAAATCTTCTGGCAGCCTTGGAGTTTCTCATAGCAGATTTTTTTGTTTAATAACAAAGATAAAAAGCTGGGAATGACTTTTAAGGCAGCTTTTCTAAAAATTTTAAAGGAGGGGCCCCAATATGTACAAAATGTTTTGGGGCGGGTTTTTGCTGCAACAACAAGTTGATATCCCACCGATGGTAAAAAAAGACTGGAATTGTCGAATAGGCGACCATAGGTTGTAGCAAATTCGACTATTTCGCCGTTGGATTTTGTTAGAACATTTTTCCACCTATGTAAATTAATCATGTATTAATTGATGATTAATTAGCCCAAGTGATTAATGATTACATCCCTAAGTTGATTAGATTGGCAAATGGTCAAACTGTCTTGAACTAGTTAGCAATGTGAACAAGTGCTGAGTCAAACCAGCTAAGTGGAGCGCTCCCCAGGGCAATTAATGCACTCAGCATGCCTAGAGCGCCCTCCTCAGGTCATTTAATGCACTCAGCATGCTTCTCTTCTACCTAGGGCGCATTTGCTCTCTTGTGGACAATTTTGCCTTGTTTTGTCACATTTTTGACCAATTTTAGACTCCAAACCTCTACCCAACCAGTTTCTTCACATGTGTGAGGTCACATGGGCCTGTCCAGTCATTCCCAGCATTCACACTGCAGATTCGAACCAGTTTGGGATGGTTTGGGATATTTTGGTCAACCTAGGGGGGTTTGAGCTTTTTCTAAGCTAGATCAGTGTGAACACTCCAGATGGATTCGAATTCTTCCAGATTTGTATATATGAGTGTTCTTAACCTTTGTTAAGGTTGGACAGTTAATAATATTGATATTATTCACCAATTCATGTGTATTGTTCTTCATTCATTTAAATTTTTTATGCTAATTCTTGCAAATGTTGTGCAATCTTTCACCAGTGAGGAATCCACAGTAGCTAGATTCAACTGTGCTTGAGATTTTACATGGTATCAGAGCTCTTGGAGCTAGAATTCGAACCAGCAGACTGTTGTAGTGGATTGCCAGAAACAGTGGAGAAACCACATAATTCCTGAGGCCATTGCCTTGAGCTTACTGGAGAAATCTAGTGGCTCCTCTCAGGTGTGATGCTCTCCCGAATGCACCCACTATCCATACAGGGTTCGAATCTGTGAGTGTAGATCCCTCCAGAGTGATTTGAGAGTTGTTTGCAGGTATTGGAGTTCAGCATTGTCAGCAAGTGCGAATTGCAGCAGAGGAGAATGGAGCCATCTCACCCAAACGTGCTCACACCCTTCAACTATTTCGATTGGAAGGCAGAAATGGTGATTTTGCTGAGATCCAAGGGTCTCTACAGAATCACGATGGGCACTGAGGTTGAGCCAAACTCAGCTGTGGAGAAATCCAAGTTTTTCAACAGAATGGATGAGGCATTTTGCCTCCTTTGTCTCAGCATTTCGAGAGACCTCCTGTTTCATGTAGAAAGTCTAGCAACTCCAAATGAAGTGTGGCTCAAGCTTGAGACACTGTTTGGAAAGACTGATGAGATGAGAGGCCACCAGCTCGAAAATGAGCTTGTCTCACTGAGCCCAGGGAATTTCGATTCCATCCAGGACTTCTTCACCAAGTTCAAGAACTTGGTCTTGCAGATCAGACAATGTGGCATAGAGAAGAAAGAAGAACAGTTGGTGTTGTCCATTCTCTCAAAATTGGGTTCAGAATACTCAGTTTTTGTGTCTTCCTTCAACTCCACAAGGCTCACAGTCAGAGGTTGGAAGATGCCATCCTTGGCTGACTTCATGGAGATGCTAACTCAAGAGCAAGACAAGCTGGTCTTGATGGGCTCCATCAAACTAAAAGATCAAGTTCTTGCAGCTGGAGATTCGAAATGTGGAAGAAGCAAGCAAAAACCCAGGGTTTCGAAACCTCAAGAGAAGAAGAGAAAGGATGAGAAGCCCAAATCCTCTGAGGGGGTTTCAAATCCTGTCAAGAACAAGGGAAAGAAGGCTGAGAAGACAAAGTGTAGCTACTGTCAAAGAGGTTTTCATCCAGAGAGCTCATGCATGAAGAAAACCATAGACACCATGACACATCTCCTACAGAAAAATAACATTCCTCTTCCTGAAAGTTCCAAGAAGAAGGAGTGCGCTTCTGAAGACAAGGAGAGCTGCCATGCTTTGGTGGCTAGCTCATCTCATTCACCGTTGTTCATCATTGATTCAGGTGCCTCAAGGCACATGGCTTCCTCAAGAGACTCGTTTTCTGAACTTGCTCCCTACAGTGGTCTCTCAATTCGAATGGGAGATGACTCAGAAATCCCTGCTCATGGCATTGGGAAAATCTCTATGGAGAATGGCTTCTTCTCCAATGTGCTGTATGTGCCAAACCTTGCAGCAAACTTGCTCTCTGTGTACCAAATGACACATACTGGAGCAGCAAAGAAGGTGGTCTTCACTCAGGATGAAGTGGAGATATCAGAAGTTTCCACCGGGAAAATTGTTGCAAAGGGTGTTGCAGACCATGACATGAAGATGTACATGTTCTCCCACTTCCTCGAATTTTCTTCACCAAGTGTGCTGCTGTCACATGGGAATGAGACCAGCAAGCTATGGCATCAAAGGTATGGGCACCTAAACTACAGATATCTTCAAGTTTTAAGTAAAGAAAATATGGTAGAAGGGCTGCCCCAAATCAGATTTTCGAGTGGAACATGCAAGGGTTGCATGATTGGGAAACATCCTGAAAGGAAGTATGACAAAGGGAAGGCTAGGAGGGCTGATAAACCTCTTGGGATAGTACATTCTGATCTCATAGGGCCACTCCCCACACCCTCCTATGGCTGCAGCAAATATGTGCTCACCTTCATCGATGACTACTCAAGGTACTGCTGGTTATTTTTCCTTAAGCAAAAATCTGAAGTCTTTGATTGTTTCAAGATTTTTAAGAGCATGGTTGAGAACTTCAGTGGGAAGGCCATGAAGATTTTGAGGACTGATAATGGTAGAGAGTATGTCAACAACAATTTGCAGCAGCTCTGTCAAGAGCATGGCATTCAGATGCAACACTCAGTGCCCTACACACCTCAGCAAAATGGTGTTGCAGAGCGCAAAAATAGAGCACTGAAAGAGATGGCAACTTGCATGTTGCAAGCAAGGGATTTGTCTCCTAAATTATGGGCTGAAGCTATGAATTGTGCAGCATATGTTCAGAACAGGGCACCACACAAAGCATTGCAAGGAATCACTCCATTTGAAGCTTGGATGGGCCACAAGCCAAATGTCTCACATTTCAGAATTTTTGGCTCAAGGGCTTGGGCCAGAATTCCACCGGAGAAGAGAAAGGCATTGCAGCCCCAAAGCAAGGAGTCAATCATGGTTGGGTATGCAGAGGATTCCAAGGGCTACAAGCTCTTTGATCCATCCACTCACAAAACTTTCATTGAAAGAAGTGTCAAATTCGAAGAGGAAGAATTTTTGCAAGCTAGTGAACAAGGTGATGGGGAATGCTCATTCCCTCGTCTTGATGATGAAGTAAGTAGTGATTCATTCTCTGATATTTATGATTCTGATATTGCTGAAGATGATGTTGATATGGATTCTGAACATATCCCCCCTTCAAGGCCCAAGTGGGCAGAGAAAACAATTCAAAGTGCCGGAGAGCTAGTGGGAGATCCCCAAGATGCTAGGAAAACTAGATCTCAATTTCACAATTCCTTTGCATATAATAATTCTGATCTGAGTGAGGCATGTTATTTGATGGTTGGATCTGATCCAATGTCATATTCAGAAGCATGTACAGACCCAAGGTGGCAATCAGCCATGCAAGAGGAGATGAACTCACTCCATGAGAACAAAACTTGGGATTTGGTCCCTCTTCCTCCCAAGAGAAAACTAGTGCAATGCAAGTGGATTTATAGAACCAAAATTGGATCTGATTGCTCTGATCTGAAGTATAAGGCCAGGTTGGTAGCTAAGGGTTACTCTCAGGTCCAAGGAGTGGACTATACAGAGACATTTGCACCGGTGGCAAAGATGGACTCCATAAGACTAGTTTTGGCAATTGGGGCTTCCAAGCGATGGGAGATTCATCACATGGATGTAAAGAGTGCCTTTCTTCATGGGGATCTGAATGAGGAGATTTATATGCAGCAGCCTGAAGGTTTTATTTCTGATCATACTCTTGTTTGCAGGTTGAACAAATCACTCTATGGGCTCAAGCAAGCTCCTAGAGCATGGTATGCAAAAATGGACAATTTTCTGCTATCTTTGGGGTTTGAGAGGTGTAAGTCTGATCCAAATGTGTATATGCAGCATGTTAGTGATCTGATATTGATTATTGTACTGTATGTTGATGATCTTTTGATCACTGGTAGCTGCACCAAAGAACTTGACTCAGTTAAGAGAGCATTGCACAGTGCATTCTCCATGACCGATCTAGGATTGCTAAAACAATTTCTGGGCTTGGAGATTGATCAATCTGTGAATGGAATTTCTGTATGTCAGTCAAGGTATGCTTCAGATTTGCTGCAGAAATTTAAGATGGCTGAATGTAAGTCTGCAAAATTTCCATTTCTTTCAGGAGTTAAGCTTACAGAATGGGGTTCTTCACCACTAGTTGACAGTTCGTTGTATAGACAACTAGTTGGGAGTTTGTTGTATCTTACACACTCTCGACCAGATTTGTCTTATGCTGTTGGGGCTGTTGCAAGGCACATGCAAGAGCCTCATGAGATCCATTGGAAGGCAGCCAAGAGGATACTTCATTATGTTCAGGGTACTAAGTCTTTTGGTATCCATTATGCTGCTGGTTCATCTCTTGAACTAGTAGGATTTACAGATTCTGATTGGGCCGGTGATTGTATTGATCGGAAGTCAACTTCCGGTTATGTCTTTATGCTTGCACATGGACCTATATGCTGGTCAAGCAAGAAACAGAGCACTATTTCCTTATCTTCAGCTGAGGCCGAGTACAGGGGAGCAGTCAATGCAGCCACACAATGTGTTTGGTTGCAAGGTATTCTTGCAGAGTTCGGGATTGTCTTTGATTCACCCACTATTCTTTGGTGTGATAATCAAAGTACAATCAAGATTTCTACCGATCCAGTACAGAGGCAGAGGACCAAGCACATAGAGATACACATGCATTACATTCGGGGTTTGGTGCATGACCGGATCATAGCATTGCAGTATTGCCCATCCAGTGAGCAAACTGCTGATATCTTCACCAAGTGTTTTACCGAGAAGACCTTCACTCACCTTAGATCTTTGCTTGGGGTGAGTGATGCATGGTGATGATTGGTGTATTTTGATATATGCCACATGTCCATTTTAGAGGGGAGGTTTTATTTCCCATGTGGTTTTCCTCCTTACCTTGGTTACATGGACAAATAAATTTTCATGATGTAAAAGGTGACTTGAGCCTAGTTGCCAAGGCCTTAATTTTTGATATTTCACTAAGTCTAGCTTAAGGGGGGGTGTTAGAACATTTTTCCACCTATGTAAATTAATCATGTATTAATTGATGATTAATTAGCCCAAGTGATTAATGATTACATCCCTAAGTTGATTAGATTGGCAAATGGTCAAACTGTCTTGAACTAGTTAGCAATGTGAACAAGTGCTGAGTCAAACCAGCTAAGTGGAGCGCTCCCCAGGGCAATTAATGCACTCAGCATGCCTAGAGCGCCCTCCTCAGGTCATTTAATGCACTCAGCATGCTTCTCTTCTACCTAGGGCGCATTTGCTCTCTTGTGGACAATTTTGCCTTGTTTTGTCACATTTTTGACCAATTTTAGACTCCAAACCTCTACCCAACCAGTTTCTTCACATGTGTGAGGTCACATGGGCCTGTCCAGTCATTCCCAGCATTCACACTGCAGATTCGAACCAGTTTGGGATGGTTTGGGATATTTTGGTCAACCTAGGGGGGTTTGAGCTTTTTCTAAGCTAGATCAGTGTGAACACTCCAGATGGATTCGAATTCTTCCAGATTTGTATATATGAGTGTTCTTAACCTTTGTTAAGGTTGGACAGTTAATAATATTGATATTATTCACCAATTCATGTGTATTGTTCTTCATTCATTTAAATTTTTTATGCTAATTCTTGCAAATGTTGTGCAATCTTTCACCAGTGAGGAATCCACAGTAGCTAGATTCAACTGTGCTTGAGATTTTACAGATTTTGGGTCAAAAAAACTTAGTGCCCCCCTGTCGAGCATATGACGACAGGTCGCTTTCACCCCGTCGTTCCTTCTCTAATGACTTTGTGCGGTTGGTTCATGTCGTGTTGTCTCTGCTCGTCTAACCAGATGCTTTATTTCTGCACCACTCCTTACTCACCTATGTGGAATCATGGAGTACTTCAACCGAACAGGTCACTTTCACAGCTCGACCTTCCCTTACACTCTTTACCCAAAACTTGGTGCCTTGCTGGAACTGCATGGTGCTACCACTTCGCGAAACTAGCGCTCAGCTGTGCGGTTCCTACCCTATTGATACTCAACTGCGCTCAAATTCGTAGCTCTTCAAAAATATCTTGCCAAAACTGTCTTCGTCTGAGCTGCGCTGTAACTTAGTAGCTCCAAAACTATCTTGCTCAAAAATGCCTTACTTAGGCTAGGCCCAACAAGCCTCTAACACTTACATGTGGCTCATCCCTGAGCCCCTTTCCACTTCTGGTTCCATGAGCTACTCGTCCTTTTGCAGAGCTATTTTAGCAGCTAACTCTTGATAGGTTGCGCTCAACTTAGAAAACGTATCCTTCGCATCCTCTTCAATTGCTTTGATGGTTTCCAACACATCTAGTGTTAAGTCATCATGATTTTTCTCTTGCACTAAATCCTGTGCGTCACGGAGTTCTCTCAGTTTTTCTTCAATCTTCTACATTAGTTCATGGGCTTCCTCCTACAGGGGCTTTGACTTGTCTCCAGCTTCAACCTCCTGTTCTCTTAACACTACAAGTTGTTTCTTTAATTCTCTGACTTTTGGAAATCTAGGGAGTCTGTGTTTTGGTAGTAGGGTCTTCATCTCCTCATTCAAGGCATCTAACGCTGCCTGCTTTTCCTTCAAACTGGTTTGGACCTCCAACAACTGAGGATCCTCTTGCAGCATAGTAAACATTATCATATCTTCGTCTAGCAAGTTTTGACACTTTTCTACTTCGTTGGATATGGTCTCTACGGCTACTTTCACTTCGGCTTCTCTGAGCTCTGCCTGATCTAGTGGTGTCTTCGGTTGATTCTGTGCTTCCAAGGCAGAAATCTTGGCTTGATAATCAGTCAACATGTCTTTCATTCTAGCCTTAAGATCGCTGACTACCGAGCCGATCTTAAGAATGGTATTCACGAGCTATGGCTTCTCTTCGCATTCTGGTATCTCCACGCAGACTGAAGAAACAGTCTTCTCTATTCTTCTTCTCTGGTCCTATTCACTTTCAAGTGCCTTGGCTTTCTTTAAGCTTGCTTTCTGCAATTGCTTATAATTTTCTTGCAATTGATGGTGTTGGGTCAGAGCGACCACATTTCTATCATGGATCTCTTCAACAACCTGCAAGTGCAGATTGTGTAGGACCTCTAGTGGCAACATCACGATGTCAATGTCCACATGCCCTATGCTCTGTGTGCCCAGAGCTAATTGATCGCGCGGTAGCATTACACTTAGCGGGTCAAGTTGGACTATTCATGATTTTGGTGGAAAGGTCAAGGCTAAAGTGGTTTTCTTCGACTGCGATGTGCCCCCTGACCTTCCTTCTGATTCTGATTCTCGCGGCATGACCAATGTTGGGTGTATTTACTGTCTTAAGGAATCACCAAATATTTAATTATTGACCAGGGTTGGTAATCTTAGAGTTGTGGCACAGTATATGCTGAGGTAGAATGGTACCTAGGACATCGGCTTGGCCGACCTTAGAAATGTTTAATAATGAAAAGATCGAAAGATATTTCAAAATGAAAAACCGAGTGAAACTTTAAAAATACAACTACTAAACTTATTAGACCTAACTAAGCTAATAGATCAGAATAGTATCAATCTATACTACTCTATTCTATGAACAATAACTGCGAAGATAAAAACAACAATACTGTTCTAGGAAACAAGACTTAATCGAAAACAGAACTACTTTTATGAAAATGGAAACTACTGATTAAGGATTCAAACTCTAACCTAGGAATTAGAAAGTAAAAACTATAAATGAGTTTAGAAAGCTATCTATGAAATGATTCAATCGACAACTAACTATGGAAACAAGAAACTATATTATCTTAAAGCAAAATTACAAATTACATATAAATTCAATAGTTAACTATTCATGCATTCAACAAATACTCAAAACTAAGCTAAACTACCTAATTCCATTATCCTTGAGGATTATGAGGAAAAGTATCAAATGTAAAAATAACTTTCAAATGTGACAAGGAAACAAAATGGAATCAAATCTAGTTTAACTTCTACAAAGAGATGCAAACTAAAGAGTGTCCAATTACAACTAACTTTAAACATTGTAATCTATTCTTTATCCATAAGCAAATGACATGGAACAAATGCAATCTAGAAGCAAGTAGAAAAATTAATAAAGATATTTACTTGAACATGAATTTGATCTAGAAGCAGGTAGAAAACTTGATAAAGGTATCTTATTTTGGAATCAAATCTTATTCTAGGAACATCTTCATTAACTATGTGAATGAGAAGAGCGAATCCTATGCTTGAACTAAGAAACCATCAAAACTAATGTACTTTGGAGAATGTAATTACTAAGTTTAATCCAAAATCAATCTTAATAAGAATTAAATAGACTAATCTAAGAATGGAATTGATATGTTCTAGAATAGTAAAGTATTAAGAAATCAGAGATAAAAGAAACATAATTTGAAAAGCAATTAAAGCAAAGTTAAGGAAATGGAATGAAAACTAAGAATGAATATGAAGCTTAATTGAAACTCTATGTGCTTCAAAACAAGGTCCTAATTACATTTATAAATGTTGATCAATCACAAGAAATATTACAATTCGAAAACCTAAGAAATTGAATTCTAAACAAGCATAAAAACAATGCAGAAAATATTAAAGTCCGTATGACAATCCGGATGACAGTCTGAACGATAGTCCAAATGATAGTCCAGATGGCAGGAAACGATATAAAATAAGGAAAGAAGTAAACTAAATGATCTTAACGCCAGCTGGTTGATGCATATGAACCTACAGTGCAAGAAAAGCAGTAAATAGACTGTTTAAAACTGAAATAACAAGAAGCAACTTATACTAATCATTATCTAAGGAAATAAACTATTTCTATTGCATAATAAACTAAGGCTGAAACGTAAGTGAAACTAATATACAGCTACAGGAAAACAATTAAAACTAACTCTAACTACAGACTGAACTTGAAACATTAACTAGTTAACCTTATATAGTTGAAAATAAAAAGATTGAAAGTAAACTAAGAAAAACTATGCATGACCGGTCGTTCTAGATTCTGAAAATGGAAATTATATTAACAACAGGAAATAAATTACAGGAAATAAAACAACATCTACAGGAAACCAAGTTGAATACATGTACTGAAAAATAAACCATTTACTTGCAAAAAATAAACACAGAATATACACAAAAACCTTTGGTTGTTGAGGGGCCCTTCTCAGCAATCAGGGATTGAAGCTAACTCAGATGATCAGCAACAGAACATCAACAGCTAAAAACCAAAAACTTCCATTAACTAAAAAAGACTACACAGTGTTCTCTAACTCGACGTTTCTCTGTATATAAATTACTGCTAACTTATATTACATGCTATGATGTTGCGTTTCTCCACAAGAGACATCTTTATATAATTTTTTACAATAAGAGAGAAGGTCGACCTCTCTAAAAATAGAGGTCTTAATTGCTACAAAAATGGCTTAGAACAGCACGCAGGCTGCCTGCCTGATTCCACGGGCAATGGTTCACTTCATGCGGGCAGCTGTGCATTGGTTATCCTTGACGTGGGCAGATGATGTGATGTTAAGATAGGCGGAGAGGAGGATGTATCTTATAGAATGGAGGTTCACGAACTATGAGGGACACGTCGCCAACAGAACCCACATCATCATTTTTATCTTTAATGCCCCCAAATATTCCAACCAACGATTCCACGGGTGTGAAGGGAGGGCTAAACGACGGTTCGAATGCGGCTAAACGTCTTCAGAGTGAACGTGCGTCTGAATGAAGGTCCGGATGACGACCACAACCTGTAGAACAAAAACTATATTCCAAGCACGTCTAGAAATGTGAGATAATTGTCAATAAACCATAAAATGATGAGATTTAATCAAGATTCATGTGATATGTAAATACATTCATACCTGGGTCTGATTGACAATCTGAATGGAAAAAGGTATGAATTAATATGCCAAAAATGACAAAAGTAGTGCCACCAGAGCACGTTTAATGATAAAAACTGATGACAAAAATGGACATCAACAACTAAGTCACACTGGACTTACTCAAACTTCTCTGTTATGCCTTGTAGCATGGTGAGATTCTTCTACAAACTTGCTTGAATCTCCTCATCCTTAGTGTCTTCAAGGTTCAGCACATATTCTATATGTGTTGTGACCATGGATGCAATCATCAAAGGTAAAGTGTTCAATGTGCGTGTTGAAACAACCCACAGGCTCACTTGAGTCATTCAAGTCTGTGACTGTCTGTTTCATAAAAGGCTCCTTGCTTATCTTGATCTTGTTTGGCTGACCATTGTAGGGTAACCATAAATGGGACCAATCAGTAGCAAAATAACCATTTAGCTTTTCTGACCAGTCTCTACTAAGCCACATACCATATGCTTCTGGAATATTAGCAATGACTATGTCAATCGTTTGATGGATCCGAGGATCAGCTGATAATGTAATTAGAACATTTATGAGCCTTCCTACTACTCTGAATTTTGATCTATCAAGTTGTACTATCTGAGTAGGGAAAGGTTCCCATGTGGCATTCAACTTCCTGCAGACAGAAAGAGGCATCACATTTGATGAGGCACCAGAGTCTATCATGCAGTTATGCACATTTCGGTTGAAAATCTCAAAGGTAAGCAGAAAAGGAGGTGTCCTTCTGCTACCATACTTTTGATCATCTAGTTTATTGAAAGAGTCAAGGTTATTATTCTGCAATTCTCTTGGTTCTTTGACCACCATGCTTTTGGGTAAATTATCCCTCATCGAAGGGATTTTCAATAATTGAAACAAAGAGATGTTTGCCTTCACTCTTTTAAGATCTTCAACTAAATTGTACTCCATCTCAGGGATGACTGTATCCTTGTGAGGGACAGTCTTGCCTTTAATAGGAACTTGTGTGGAGGATGAAGGTTCCTAAGGGGGTTGAGGTTTAGACCTTGTGTTATAAGAATGTTGGACATTAAACACAGTCTCAGGTTCTTCTTCTTCTTCACACATAGGAAGCTCTGAAAAGTAACTTACGGTGTTGATTTGTGGATCCTCATGCCCATCTTCTTCTTCCTCAGGTGGTTGTGGATTTGGAGTAGTTTGATCATTGGGGACTTCAGGGGTGTTTTGAGATTCTACTGCTAAGGCTCTAAAGATAGAATAAATTTCTTCATTCGTGAGGCCTTCTATTGGATTAGGAGGTTGTGGATTCGGTGGAGGTTGATAAGGTCTCCTAAAAGGTGGCCTCACAAAACCTCTATTCTGGTTTTGATTTTCATTGTTAGTTCTTTTCAAAACTACCATCTCGTTTGACATTTTCTGGATGAGCTTTTTCATGTTGGTTATGTCAAATGGATCCTTGCTTTGTGCAGTGGGTTTAGGAACACTATCATTCCTTTTCCTGGAAGTTGAACGTTGTTCTTCTGAGATTTTCGGATTGTCCTTGAGACAAAAAATTTTCCTCTCAACTTGTATTGCTTCAGCAAACACTTCCAACAAAGTTCCATTTTGTGCTTGTTTCACCCACATTGAAATTGAAGCAGGTAGGCCTTTGTCATAGTAGGCTATCAACAATTCTTTAGCAGAAAGAAGGTTGATAGGAATTATGTTCTTTAAGTATGAGAACCTTTGGTTGAAATCTTTAACCATTTCTTTCCCTTTGATTTTCATGGAGGATAATTCCAAAACAAAATCCTGTGGTGTTTTGTCATCTCCAAACTTTTGGATGAATAATTTCTCAAACACATCCCAAGAAACAATAAACCTTGGTGGCAAGCAAAAATACCATGCAGCTGCTTTTCCTTCAAATGTATAAGGAAAGAGTCTGCAGACCACATCCTCGTGAATGGCACTTCTAAGCCTAATAGCCTACATGAAGGTTTTAACATGATCTAGGGCAGGTGATTTGTCATCTGTGTTAAACTTGGGTAACCACTTCTCCGGGTTTTTGGGTAGTCTATGTTGGTCTCCAAGTACCCATACTGCATCTTGGTCGAGCAATGGTCTGTTTTGGCCTTCTGCAGCCATCGGTGGTTCTTCTTCTTCTTCTTCTGACGAAGAACTTGAAGAATGTTCACTGTTTGAGGAAGAGGATGAAGGAGGAGATGGTGGTGGTCCACCAGTCTCAAGTTTTGGCTGATCTTGTGTCTCCTAAAAAAGTTGACTAAGGTTGTATCTAGGGGAACCTGATTGACCAACCAGTTCTTGATTTTTCGATTGTGGACTAACTGTTTGTTGATGTTCAATATTTTGATCAGTTGTCTGTTGGATAATTGGATCACTGATATGTGAAACTGTGTCTTGCTGAGGTTCTTGATTATTGGCCTACATAAAATTTACTAAACTGATTGCTGCAAGACCGTGTCCTCGTTGATTATCACGCCTTTGTTCTGCCCTAGTGACCCTATCGGCTGATGTTTTCAATATCTTCTCTAGTGAGAGGGTTCCTCTAGTAGGCGATACAATAAAGATATTCCCTGTGTTTTCCTGTTGTGCTACAGATACAACAGGTGGAATAATTTGTTGACCAGGTGTAGCAAGGACAACCGTGGGTTGAGCAGGTGTAACAGGGTCAACAGTGGGTTGTGACTCTGTTGGTTGTTTAGATGTTGAAGCCCTTGATTGGATTCGAGTTTGAACTATTGACGTACTTGCTAGAGGAGGTTTCTTAGTGGCTTGTTTAGGCATGTTGCACGATCGGCCCTCCTTCTAGAGCCATTTGTTGATTCCTCAGTTGTGCAGGTTAGATGCAAAAGGTGTTGGAATGTTCCAAGACATTCAACAAAGGAAGAAAACCCAAGTTGAAAGGCTTTGAAAGACCCTACGCAAGGGAAATTCTATCCCCAACCTGTTTGGTGCGGTGATCCCCCACGGATTTTAGGCCTCCGCTAGCACTCTAAGAGTAGATGAGTTGACCTATAAGATCAGTTTTCCAGTCAAGAAAAACCAAGGTTTGGATATGGTAAAACAAAGCTAAGCTAACCTATTTTAGAAAAGGGAAACTAGTCTAAGTCAGTCCAATTCTAAAATGAAAGCCTGTTTATGTGCAGATTGGTTTTGAGATATGATTAAACAAGTAATTGAACAGTTTAAACAAAAATTTCTTTAGTTGTACTACTTGTTAACTTAAATTATTATCAGTTAATGAAAATTAAATGACAATCTTTCAAGTATTTAGGCTTATTCAAGATCCAGTCTGTAGTCACTCTGCTAATTTAAAAATTAACAATGATTATATAAATTCATATGCACCAAATCATTTGCAGAAATAAAACATGAAAGTACTTGTATTGAAAAAACTCAATGAAGTACTCAGAAACATAAACCAGTCATATAAAGAAATTGATGCAACAGATTTGTGCATTAACAGATGTTTAGCAAAAGATCAGATACATAACATATGACAATTTGAAGCATAAATCAGAAATTCTCAAAGAAATTTGAGGAATAACAGAAGATACATTAAAAGATAACTTTACTCTATGAAGAGGTCTTGTAAAGAAATTACAAAAAAATCTCTACTTAATAGAGTATCCCCAGTCCAGTCTTCTGCTGACTTAAAACTCCAAAATTACCAACCCCTAACTACGAGAGGTATCCTTCTTTAAATAATTACAAAAGAGTCCAAAAATGGAGATCCCTAGAAAACAGAGATTACAAAATCAAATCAAAACTACAGATCCATGAAATCCGACCATTTCTCATATATGTGTAACAACTCATCTATATTTGAGAAACTGACAGATTCTAAAGCTAATTGAACATTGCACACATTATTCTCCATGTCATGTTTCGCCAGCTTGTGCTAGGGGCGAAGATACATACGAATCTTGCCTTCCATGACACCCGGTTCTCTAACCAAATCATCCACATCCTGAATATTGACTTGTTCAAGATCCCGAATTCTTTGTGCGAACTCCTCACGCCTGCTCTCGAGCTCTTCAAGTCTGCATTTTGGCAGCAAAGCTTCTAGGATAGGGGTCATTAATGGTAATCCTAGAACATGCATAATGTTGTCAACTGCATACCATCGCCTAGTGCAAATATCTTTTGATTTATTGATAGTATCTTCAGTTGTTTCATTATAATCGAGCCAAGTACCCAGAGAGGCTTTGACCTTCTTAAACTGGAAACTGCTGAGGATTGGGATATATTTTGGTGCATTCTTAACATACCCCTGCCATTCACTGATTTCCTCCTGATCCTTAAAGGCTCGGAGTCTCTTCTCCTTTTGTTCTTCAAGGGTGGAGGACATCTTGGAAAAATTAATGAAATTTTCCCTGATTTCATCCAAAGCAATGTATACTTTCTTTAAAAGCTTATGATGATCCTGATTCACCTTGAGGGCCAGATTCTTACAATCACAGGGTGTAAACTTGAAAAAACTTGAGGAGGCTGCACTTGTAGTTGCATCCTCAACCTGCTTTTCCAAGGAAGCTATTTTTTCAACATCAATGGCATGCTGAGATTTTGAGAGACTGAGTTCAGTGAGAAGAGTGGCATTCTGTTGCTCTAGGTCTTGCAACTTACTTGCCTAAGTTTTCCTGAGGTCAGCCACATCAGTAGAATGTTGTTTTTTAGCTTCGGCCAATTCCTCTTTCAGTTTTTTGATCTCTTCATCCCTAAGGTCAACTTCCCTATCCAAACCCTGGACTGAATCCCAATTAGCATTGGAAAAGGCTCCTAAGGCTGTTGCTGCTTCAATTGCTTCAATTCTTGGATTATTGGTCCTGGGAGCCCATATTACTTGAACTAGTTCAGGTGATTCCAAACCATCTTGACCTTAACCTCTTTTCCTAGTCTTTCTTATCACTGTCTTATCATCCTTTCTATAGAAGTAATTCCCAAGGGGAACTATATCTTCATCTGTGTATTCAACCATTGACTGTGTGCAAGTAGAAGTGATACTAACTGTTGAGATCAGTGAAGGTGTTTGGGCAATAACAGGGGTAGGAATAGGTATGGTGACTTGAGTAGTAACTGAAGATGTAATGATAGCTTAAGGAACTGACAAAGCTGGATCTAGGGAAGGGATTGAGACAGAGGCTTCAGACAATGGAACCTGGGTATCAACATTAGCTTCTGGAAGTGGAAGTTCACTATGAGCTTTGGTGAGTGAAGATGGTGAGGAAATCTTAGAAGATACATCAGTAGTGGTTATTGATAAATTGAATATGGGTGACTGCAGAGGGACAGCCAAAGGCTGGACTTCTGTTATCGGACAATCCACTCAAGCGGACACGAGCCAGATCTCCCTAGCTCAAAGCGAGTCTAGAACAAATAGAACAGACTACAAGTGCATTTCCTAGATCTACTTAAGGATCGAGTACTAGATGTCTTACCTTTTTTACTACGCAATCCTTTCTCCGAATGCTTCTCCACGCCTCACATTTGTCAAATCCAAGCTGCAAGACCTGTCAAGACAAGAAACAAGAGAAACCAGTAAAAGACATCTATACAATAAGAGATCTAGGTAAACTACTCAATATCATTACACACATGAACAATATTGGTGGAAAGCATTTGTATTACTGTAAATAGAGGATTACATGATAGAGATATATAACCACAACCAATGACTTAACCCTGTAGCCCTTCTCCGACGTAGCCGATTTCCATATCCTTCCAAGGAAGTATGAGTTCTCCAATAGGTGAATGGAGATGTTCTAAGAGATATTTCACCATCATGTAGATACCATAGTATTCCTCCCTTTGGGATGGGAGTGAGATTCACTTATATAGGACTAAGTGGATAGGGTATGGATAGGATAGGTTGAGAGATGGTAGGAGAGAGATAGGGGATCCTTCCAAAGAGTTAGGAGTCGAGTACCAGCTCCCCTAGAGGTCAAGGATAAGCCCCTAAATGAGCAAGTTTTGAGAAGGATCTCGAATAAGCTATTTTTTCCCATTAACTGACCTCGTCGCACCCTGCAGTGGAGCAAGATGCGACGTCGCATGTTGCTAGTGTGCAACCTGCGACAACCCTTCAAAACCTAGCACAATGGGGTACAAATCCTCCCAGGATGATTACTTAGTCCAGGTATCTTCACGGGTGTATACACTGAATCTTATGATGAGTAGATTTTGGGTGTAAAAAAATGCCCCCCAAAGCATGAAGTTGTTGAAGATAGACAGGTGAAGTGCTTTGATAGAAGTAATGGCAATAGACTCATCGAATGAAGGACACTGCTGCAGTACAACTTACTCTGAACTAACGATCTCATATGAAGTACAACATGGCTGTCGACCAATACATTGCAGATCCATGGTAATAATGACCGACTGAACACAATCATGGCTACTAGACACAAGCGTAGATCCATGATGAGATGATAACACAGCCATGACCAATACAAGAGTGGATCTGTGTAATATAACTCAAATACAAACTCCATCGCAGCCTGGGTAAAACATGACTCCCCATGGTCTTCAAGCTAAACCCGCAATGATACGAATCTATCCATGTGATTACAAATGTCTTGACATCAAACATGGCAGAAACCACTTGATCACCGGCCATTGATGTAAACTGTTAACAAGTGCGAGGGAGATCACCATTGATGTCAATGATTCCCAAGGTATCACAGTACATATCATCAAGCGTGAATAAATGATTTGAAGTCGAACGCAAGATGAAATCTTTCAATCAAGAGTCAATGATGTAAACTCATGATGAAAGCAAGGTAACCTGCCATTGAGGCATGCAGGGCCAAGGTACCTGACTGGTTTCTAGATTCAATCCTTGGATGATGTGTTGAAGTCGACAAGGATGAATCCATCGAAGGAGGGCCATGATGAATCCCCCATCAATCGACACGAAACACAACAAAAGATGTGTAGAGTGGATCGGATGGTACAGTAACATGTGAGACTGACTCAAAGTAACAACAACATGACGACGCATGTACTGACTGTAGATAACAAATGATGAATGTGTTCTTGAACATGGGCATGGCATGACTTGACAGTATTGACATAATGAGAATGACGCAAACTTCTAATGCAACTAATGATGGAAGCTTTCTCCGAATGACTCAGAGGAGTAACGGGACTCAGAAAGTAAGCGGGGACTCATAGACAAACAGATGACCCAAGTATTGTATGCAAATGCAAATGAGTGCCATGTTCAAGAACGACTACATACTGCCACTAAGGTATGTAACACAAACACTTTCCTTTTTCCCCATCATGAATGATGAGTGCCTCATGTGTTTTTTACGATCTTGATGAGGGTAACCAGATGCTTGGTATAGCTCATCTCATAGATGAGTCCAATCCCAAATATTTTCCGAACCTGGGATAGGAGGGGTTCGTCCCATGACGGGCCCTTCAATGTGAAAATTTAACGAGTCCAAAGAAGGTAAACTCGGTCATCATTTCATGTTTAGAGAGTCTGAAAAGAACTAAAGAAGACTCCAACGGTCTTTTTTCGTAAAGTTAGCCTCATCGCCCGAAAAAGGGTAAAACAACGCAGAAGAGGACTCTTCCAGTCATGATTGGATGGAGTATACCTTTTTCATAATTAGTGTCTCCTGGTCTGAAAAAGGGGTAAACTATCACCAGGAAGATGACCATTCAAATACTTTATGTGTGAACGTGACAAGTTTGCTTGGCAATCTTTTTGTTTTTCGGGAGCCGAAAAAGAGCTTAACGGTAGACTCTGTGGATGTCCTTTTCCATGGAATTTTAACGAGCCCGGAAAAGTGATAAATCATAACTCGATACTTGTTCTCGTAGTTCCGTGAGTACGAGAACAAACGAAGAGTAAACTCATAATCACGCAATAATTACAGACTAACCGTTGCAAAAATAACGATAAAACATTCAAGGGAGTGTTCATACCTGTGATGACCATTATGACATGAGAAACGGCACAAAAGAGACCACTTACAACTCCTGCACACTAGAAAATGTGTCAAATAGCCTCAAATATGACAAAAATGGTCAAAAACTATGATAAATGGCCCAAGAGCGTCAAAATATTTGAAAAGGAATATTCCATTCTATCTATAAATAGAAATATGGGCCAAAAATAGAAAACATTGTTTCAATTGCTAATTTGGGTGGAGAAGTACCAATTAGGAGCCAAAACTTCCTTTGCCGATTTCGGGAGCTACGATCTGCCATTTCACCAACCGTCTAGATCAGGTAGGCCTAAACTTCATCCAGCAACTTTCCAGTGGATTAGTTTTTTTATTTTAGGTCCATTTTTTGGGTTTTTTTGATGAGTTCATAGAGGGCTACTGCGCTCTCAGCTCATCGCGGTTGGCCCTTTCGGGACCTGCGACAAGACCGAGTCGTCACAATCCTCGAATGGGAGAAGTACGACAGCGGAGTTACAAATCCCAAAAAAAGAATCCAAAAAATGGACTTGTGGAGGTTGAAGCAGGACCTAACAGTGTTTAAATGTCCTTCTTGGGAGGTTACTAGCTAGCCAATATGGTATTGGAGTGGCGAGAGAGAGAACATGAGCTAGAAGATGAACAAGCTATGAACGATCCACAATGCGTGGATGCTTTGAGAAATTGCGGGTTACTGAAGTTCTTTGAGATCCAAGGGATGAGATCCCATATCCCACTATTGACACACATGCTCTAGACTTGGGATGTAGCCCAACAATACTTTGTGATTGGTGAGCATATCCTCACGATAGACATTGAGGATATCTACTTTCTTACTGGTTTGTCCCAAAAAGGGGACACTGTGCATCTTACTGGAACACGGGCCAGTGACCGTACAGTTGATGACATGATATCGCAGCACTCTATCACTACCTCTCGACCTTCCAGTGGGAAGATACTCATCAGGGATGTGGTGAGCCGCCCGCTGCGTACCATATTGCTTACTATTACTAGAGCAGTGGGTAGCCAATCCCCACACATGGCTACTCGGACCCAGATGCTTTATGCGGAGGACTGTATGTCCCCCATGGTTTTCAACTGGTGCGAGGGTCTCCTCGCAAATCTCCAAGCTCAGCTGACCAACTGTTGGCGGGGAGAGCTCAAGCAGTTTGGTTATGGGTCGATTATGGTATCGTTCCTCTTAGAGCGGATTCCTCTTCTATGTTCACCATTGCTACTTGATGACAGGGAGCCCAGGGATCCCCATATGCTCAGATGGGCTGAGGTCATGACCCGTCATGGTGGCAGTCCCATCATTAGCTTTGGTCCTAAGTTCTTCAGTTGGCTAGAGGGCCAGTTAAATAATGGTCGAGGACTTTCCATACAGTGGCACGGACTTCCAAGAGGATCCCAACTTGATGCTGCCGGAGGGTGCAGCATGGGGTGACATAGGTGAGAAAAAAACCCTTGTATTTTTAGTTTTGAATAGTATATCATTTTTTTGATGCAATGCTGACAAGTACATAATATGTGTGTGCAGATGTGGGCCCCGTATGGCTGGTGGGTCTCTCCCTTCTAGCGAGGAGATATAGAGGCGGAGAGGCAGTCGTTCCTACAGGTGCTCATGCTGCCATCGAGGAGATGGAGGAGGTGTATAGGAACCTATCCCAGCTGACCGTGGAGGTACCGGAGCCAGCTATTGATGACTTACAGGGTCCCATGCAGATATTTGGGGTTGGAGCATCCATGCGCTTCAACGCCTTACTCCGCAAGGTGGCTCAGACTGTAGACTATTTCCTCACCCAGTGACAGCGAGCTGTTCGAGCTAGGGGTGGTGTACGGATCAGGCGTCAGGCCTGATGACACTTCTATACTTGTACTGAGAGCTTAGGGGCCTTAGATTTTGTACTACTGAAAGCTACGATGCTTCAGATTTTTGTATAGACACACTGAAAGCCATTGTGCTTCAGATTTTGTACCGGCACTATTTTTTGAGCGATATATATATATATATATATACAGACATTATCGACGATTTATACATTATGTGTTTTTAAAATGATTAGTGATGTGATATTGTTTAGATGTTTTCTTTTATACATTACATTATTTCCATATTGTGAATGCTTTTACATATTATGGATATTATGTGTGTGTGATGTACCAATCCAAAATGAAGTTGGCCATCAAGTCAGCAACTATGTTTAGCTCTCATGGAATGTGCAGGTATTGAATGGATTCAAATAACCTTTCCAGGAGATGTACTCGTTTGAAGAGACGGAGTAAGGTGGGATCACGGATGGCGTAAACCCGGTTGAGATGGGAAACCACTAATTGAGAATCCATGTGGATGACAATGTGGTTCATACCCAAGGAAATGGCATTAGTTAGGGTTCTGATTACTGCCTGATACTCTGCGGCATTATTGGTCGCAAACCCTAGGCAACTTCCTCCTGAGCTAATGAGCTCACCTGTTGGGGACTGTAGTACATAGGATGCCGAAGCAAGGTTACGGGTATGTTGGCTGGCTCAGTCCGCGAATCCATAGCACATTGCCATTTGTACACACGGACAGAACATGGTATAAGAAGCAGAAACAAGATCTAAAGACACTTCAAAAACGAAAGCGTCACGGGACACAAAAAAACAAAAAAAACACGCCATGTACAGTATATACAAGAAAGTCTAAGCGTGATGAATTTAGGCGTAGTATCTCTTCAGGTAAAGCCCATTGTGGGGTTCACCCAAAGAGATTCTGTCGTAGTCTTCAAGCTCGTAAGCTCCCTCCTCCAAAACACGTTTGACAATGTAAGGTCCATGCCACATGGATTCGAACTTTCCTGCTCCTAGTTTATTGTGCTTCTGGTCATAGGTGAGGACCAAGTCACCCTTGTTAAAGATACAAGGTTCAACTGACTTATCGTATTGGGCTTTGATGCATTTATTGTGCACTTCATTAGCAAGAGCGGCATCTCGGTGAGACTCATCATGTTTTGCTAAGTGCAGGAGACGTTCTTCCTCGATATTAGTGTTAGGAAGAAGTTCGACAGTGAGTTGTAAAGACGGAATTTCACACTCTATAGGTAGGATAGCCTCTAATCCATATACCAATTGAAAAGGAGTGAAGTCTATGGCGGTTTTGATGGAAGTTTGGTAGGACCATAACGCTGAGAAGAGCATGTTGTGCCAATTGGACTTATGTGTCCCTACCATCCTTTGGACCATAGTTTTCAAGACTTTGTTAATGGCCTCGAAGTGTCCATTGGATTGCGGGTAGTAGGGTGTTGAATTTTCATGGTGAAAACCCAACCTATAGCTCAATTCATTAACCATATGGTTCTGAAAGTGAGAACCATGATCGGTAACAATTTCCTGAGGAACTCCGAACCGTGCTATTACATGATTGAACATGAACAGTGTGACAGTTTTTTCGTCGTTCTGGTATGTAGGCATAGCTTCGACCCACTTTGTAAAGTAATCCATAGCTACAATGATGTAACTATGCCCCCCAGCCGAGGTAGGCTTACAATGCATAAATTCAATGCCCCATTTTGCGAATGGGCCAATGACAATAACTGGATGTAACGGGGCAGGATGGGTGCGCTTCTTCATATGGAAGTGTTGGCAAGGAGGACATTTTTTGACGACCTTGATACAATCTTTGAAGATAGTAGGCTAGAAATATCCTGCGCACAAAATATTCTGGGTTGTAGCCATCCCAGAGAGGTGACCGCCACATGCCCCAGCGTGACAGTCATTCAGAACGCGTTCAGCCTCATCATTAGTGAGATAACGTCAAAGAATTGAATCAACGCCACGACGATACAAAGTATCATTAATGATCAAATAATATTTTGCATGGTGACCTATCTTACGACGATCGTCGCGAGAAATTTGAGGGTTGAAGCGTTGGGTTTGAAGATATAAAAAGATATCTCCATACCACAGATCAGTCATACTGATGAGAAACAATGATTCGTCCGGAAAGGAGTCATTGTGCTCAAATTCTGCATCAGGACGGGGAAGGTCACAAATGAGCTCGGCAAACACTAAAGACTTCTTAGACTTGGCTTTATCGAAAAGAAGATCAAATTCTTGCAGTAGCATGATCCAGCGTGAATACTTGCCCCCAAGCACCTGATGTGTCAATACGTGGTACATGGGGTTCGAGTCGGCTATGATAGTGGTGGTGTGGAGCAAGATATAGTGCCGAAAGTTCTAGATGGAGATGACCACCGCGAATGCGAGTTTTTCGACATGTGAATATCTAGTTTCAGCGTTAGCTAGACCCTTACTCGCATAGTATATTACATTTTCCTAGGAGTTTTGATCCTCCTGTACCAAAACCATGGCGATAGTGGTAGCAGAAGCGACGAGATATAAGATGTAATCTCGATAATATTTAGGCAGTTGGAGTACGGGGGCATGCATAATGGCATGTTTGATACTGTCGAAGGATTTTTGAGCTTGCTCCTCCCAAATGAAGGGGATGTCCTTCTTGAGCAGTCTCATATACCCCTGAGTCTTCTCCATGAAATTGCAAACAAAACATCTTAAATAAGTCGCCTTCCCTTGGAGACTTTGAAGTTCCATCACATCAGTCGGGGGTGGTAGGTTGATGATGGCCTCCACCTTTAAGGGATCAATGCGGATCCCATCCTTCGAAACGATAAATCCTAAGAGGCATCCGGACTCAATGCAAAAGATACACTTATGAGGATTCAGACGGATATTGTACCATCTGCATCTGAGGAAAATGGTCATCAAATGATCAATGTGGACCTCCCGCTACTTTGAAAGAGCAGGGAGATCATCCAGGTAAGGTTCCACAAATTCCTTAATGTCATGGAAGGCATACGACATAGCCCGCTGAAACGTGGCGCCAACATTTTTAAGGCCAAAAGGGATTTTGCGGTATGCAAACGTTCCCCACGGGTAGATGAAAGTCGTCTTATGTTGGTCGGCTGTGTTGATCTCAATCTGGTTGTAACCAGAAAAGCCATCCATAAATGAGAAGATGACGCTTCCAGCACAATTGTCAATGATTTGGTCGATGAAGGGGGTCGAGTAGTTGTCTTTTGGACAAGCCCGATTAAGGTCCCGATAATCAACACAGATGCAAATGGTGCCCTGCTTTTTGTTCATAGGGACAACGTTTGAGACCCAATCCATTAATGGGATAGGATAGATAAAACCAGCCTTTAAAAGCTTTTCAATTTTTGCCTCAATTGCCGCAGTCTTTTAGGGGTGTACCGGTCGCAACTTTTGCCGTACAGGTTTGATGTCAGGATAGGTTTTTATTTAGTGAGAAACAATTGTGGGGTCTATCCCAGGCATCTCCTCATAGGACCAAGCAAATACGTCTTGAAATTGCTTGAAAAAGGCCGTGCTAACAACTATTTCTTCAAGGGAACACTTCTGGCCTATGCGAATGTGTTCCACTATACCAGGTTTCACCAAGATGTCTACCGGGGTAGTTGGCTCAATGTTGGCCAAGTTTCCCTCCGTGTCCGTAAGACATGTGAGGATGGGGGAATGAGGGGATGGGTAGATATCTGGTGAAAAGAGGGTGTGAATGTTGTCCTCTATGTACTCCAAAGGAGGAAGAAAAGATGACCTATGGTGGAGATCATCCCACAGACTGTCGTCAATATTCATTACCTCCATGATGGACTCGTCTGAATGAAAAGTCCAAAGTAAGAGCTCAGGTAGAGATGACGTCCATCGTAGAGAACAGGATGGAGAGGCCACGGTTAAATGGTCCTCCGGTGCTATTTGGATAGCCTCGTAAATACATTCAGCAGGTGAAAGAGGCATTATATCTCCAAGCACGTGTGTTGTGGCTTCATCCGGTACAAGCCAAGCATCGGTAGAGTGAGATAAAATCTATGTGGAGATCATGTTCATTGTAGCAACATGATTAGGGGGGTCCGCGGCTGGAAAAATGCCCATGAGAGATGAATCTTTCAAAAGGCCAACCCCTACACTCTCATACTGTTTTGACATCTATCCAATGGAAGGAACATGGTCACTAGGATGAGTAGTAGCATCTGGTGTACAAAAATCTAATTGGTCAATAGTAACAATTCGTCCTTGGTGGGGGAATTATACTATGCGGAAGACTGAAGAGGCTACCGCCTGCATGGTGTAAAACCAATTGTGACCAAGCAAGAGATTATAATCTAACGAGGCCGAGACCACTTCCACGTTAATGGTTACGGTCTTTCCGCCAAACTCAACTACAAGAGCTTGTAAGAGCCCATGAGGTTGAAATCCATGCACGTCGAATGCTTTCAACGTGGTAGGAGAACGATTCAATTCGGGGGAGCCAATGGCTCTCCAACAGGAGATCGACATGACAGAAGTGGAGGCGCCTTCATCCAAAAGGGTACGATGGACAATCTTCCTAGCAATGTTTGCAAAAACTTGGAATGCGAGCTGGTGTGAGAGCCTCGACCTAAAGTTGTCAAGTCGGAACATGATGGTGTTCAAGGAATCAAGGTCGACTGCAACGATGGATGCGAGGAGAGTTTTGCGTTGATTAGGACAATTTTTCAAAACTTCCAGGGTGGACATGGCGCAAGGAGCTTGGGCCAGGTCTTCTACGATATTGTAATTTTGTGCCGCCCGAGCGTTGGGATTGAAAACAGCTTTTCGAATCATAATTTTGGGCGGATGCAATATCGAATCTAAGGATGGCTTCTCAATGGTAAGAGAAGTTGATAGTACAGTGACATCAGTTAAGGAGTCGAAATATTTTTCAGTATTACTTCTAGTGGATTCCTTCTAAGGGACCGGGTCATAACATCGCGAGCAAGTATTTAAATAGATCGTCTCATTACGCAGCATGAGAACATGCGCGATATTGGATGGTTCCCCCTGGGATGAAGGGGGTTGAGCAATCATCTGCTGGTTTTGAGTAGGAAATGGATCATTGAGGACTGCGGGGGTTGGTTTACCCCTAAGTAACTTTTGTACTTCGTCTCTATGGGGGCACTCTTTGGAGAAATGGTCATATCCACACAGTAAACAAGGATACTTTAGTTTCCATTTCTGCTTGGTATCGTCAGGAGTGCTCTTTTGCTCCTACTGGGAAGAAGAATTTTTGGGTTTCCCTTTGTTCTTCTTCTTGCCATTAAACTTCTGAGATGAAGCTGATTGGACAGAATTCACCTCTTCAGTTACAACAGGCGTGATGGACTTGGTGGTGTTGTGGCCAATCTGAGCCAGTAAGGGGGAAGACCCTTGAAGGTTGGATGATCCAACAGTACTAGAAGCGGGATGGGTGTTAAGGGATCCAATGATTCCATCGGTTTGGAGTCCCTTATGTGGTTTCGCGGGGTCATTAACATCACAGGGTGCGTCAGGTAGAATATTAAATAGAGTGCCAAATTGAGTGTAGACCAGGTCTAGAAGATGGGCACTTGCGATGGCTTGTTCTTCGATGACAGCACCTCTCATGGAAACATCTTTTGCTATGGTGGGGATGAGCAATTTGGTAAACCAGTTTGCTAGGAGATGATCTGAAATAGGAGCTTTAATAAGTCTCCTTCGCCACTCATGGATATGATCAGAAATATAAGTGGCGTATTATGACGCGGCGAGGTTAAAATATTAGTACCAGTCTCATACAGTATGGGCAAATGGAAATGCATCAAAAATTTCATAGCAAGAGAACCGAAATCAAGAAAAGAGTGGGGTGGCAACTCAATGTACCACTTGGCAGCCGAACCAGTGAGAGTCCTTTGAAACAATCTAAGATGAATTGAATCATCCATTAAGGAATTAGATGAACACCATAAGTGGTATGTCATCAAGTGGTTTTTAGGGTCTTCACCCGGATTACCGTCAAACTTGGGGATATCAGGCGAAAGTTTCACCAAAACCGGTGGCCAGTTAGATCTGTGGTAAATAGTATCGTTGGTTAAACGGGATAGGTCAGTCAGGTCCAAAGTAGCTAGGAAAGGAAGCTGTGGATTAGGCTGTGCGTATTGATAATATGGATAAGGTGTGTAAGGACCAAACTGACCGTAAGGTGTACCAGGAGGGAACTGACCGTAGGGGGGTGTGCCACCCGGACCGTAAGGAGGTCCGCCACCATAAGGTGGTCCATTCCAATAAGGTAGGGGTCCACCTCCACCACCTGGAGGGGATGGAGGTCCGTCGCCACCACCAGGAGGAGGTGGGGGTCCATAACCATAATAAGGTGGTGCACCATCGCCTCCGCCTGGAGGGGGTGGTGGACCACTTCTGCTGCCAGAAGGATGGGGGCCCCCGCCACCTCCATTGACGGAAGGATGAGGGTCTCCACCACCATCGCCACCACCATAGTAATTAGTTCCTCCACCGCCTCCACTTGGAGGGGATGGTGGACCATCTCCACCACCCGAAGGGAAATGTCCTCCTCCACCATGATAGGGCGGTCCCTCGCCGCCTCCGCCGAGAGGGGGTGGTGGACCATTCTCTCCACCGCCGGAAGGGTGAGGGATGTTGTAGGTAAAGTGAGCTAGGCCTCCACCAAGGTTAGTTGGGGGCCGGCTGCCTCCAGCAGGAGGTGGGGGAGGGTCGATAGGGGGTGGTGGTACCTGAGGGATAGGCGTTGGGGTCCGTGTTACAACACAGGTTGTTTCCCCCATAGAGTGTATGGATTCCCGGGATAAGATATCCCGTATGGTGCGTTTCCAGGATTAGGGTCGCCCGGCACAGGGTTAACAGAACCTAGATAAGCTTGAACCCATCATTGGACAGCCCCCCAACCTGAGATAATCCCGTGGTGGACGGTCTAGCGAGTTGGGAAGGTCCAACGGGAGGTCTGTTGGGGATTCCACCACCTATGTTCTGGTTAGGAAATGGGGGTTGCCCCCCAACCACAACAAGTTGACCACTATTCAAAGGTTGAACCAACGTAGGTTGTTGACTAGCTACCGTACTAATAACAATACCAATAAGATAATCTGTGGGAATGGAATACCCTCCCCTTGAATTCTGAGGTGGGGGAGGAACTAGTAAACTAACCATGGTAGTGACAGGTGTGTTGGACGGTTTTACTTCCACCAGTTGGTTCACTTGAGGTGCAAGAGTGGACTCTTGTGAGGGTTGACCAGTCTTATTAGTGGTCTCGTGTTGGAGTGCTTCAAGTGATCTGAAAGATATCGGATGAACTGGGATGTTTCTGTCATCAAATCTTATTTGGAAATGGCAATTTCGAAACTCTTCATAGTGTTGCTCGAGACTTTGTCTTCGAATCTCATCACCTCTAATACGTAACTGTTCCAAACGTTCATGGATGGGGCCAAAAATTTCGGTGGGGTCAAGCATATAATAAGGTCTAGAGAACTCTGGAGTAGTCCAGTTAGGTGGGGATGAGATGGAAAAATGAGCCACTGGGTGGTCTATAGAAGATGTCTAATAAGCTGCTGAAGGACCAACAGCCGTTGCAGGGATGTCTTGGGGTTGGTTTATCCATTCCAACAATCCAGGTTCTCCCAGGATGACGAGAGAAAGGTCTTGTGAAGCGGGGGTTTGTGCTCCTTCATCCAGAGGGGGATGAGACATAGGTGAATCTGGAGGAGTTTGTGGAAACAAAAGTCCTCCAACATTCAAATTGGGGTTTTCCACTTCAGTAACTACGACCGCGTTACGCTGATCCATTCTTAACCTCGAAATAACCTCTTGATTAAGGGGATATTCGGGTAATAAGTTCAAGATCCTACAGGATCTTCTCAAGGGAAAAAGCCCTGACTACATGCACGAAATATTCTTTTCTTTCAATGAATTCTAGCTATGGGAAGGAGAAAGCTTTTTTTTCCAATAGTATTGCCAAAACAAACTCAATGCAACACAATTCCCAATTCAAACAAATCTGACAATGAAAGTGTTCTTTTCCTTTTATGCGAAACGCACAAAAGCACAACACTACTAAACCAAATCAAAACAACTTTTTTCTTTTCTTTTCCTTTTCAAAGTAAAATGACCCTAAGTAATGAAAAGGTTGGATTCTGAAATGGAATATGCAAGCTTTTCAATTTCACTTTCAATGATCTAAAGGCAACAAAAATTAAACATGCATCTATCTTTCCTTAGCATGGAATCAATTTTTGCAAAAATCGAAGCGTACTTTCGGTCTTTCAAGAAAATGAGCAATTCATAATTCGAGAAAAACACAATAGATCATACATTCATTCAACTTTTCCAAAACATAAACGAGAATTTTCCAATGCACAACAATTTTTCTTCAATAACATTCAAGAAATGATGGGAAAGAAGCACTTTTTAACTTTTCGATGGATGCATCAAAGAATAAAGTTGATAACAACTCAGCTTTCAGATCTAAATGACTGAAAAGAAAACACTACCTGCAGCACTCATACATTCAGAAAACTCAAGAAAAGACAAGCACTCAACCAAGCTGCAAGACACACTTAACTCAAAATCAAGCAGCAGCAAGCAAACTAAGCAAGCAAAGCTCAAAAAAAAGTAAATGAGGTCTGGAAGCTGATCTAATGTAATAATCAAATCAGGGATGGAAGGAAGGCAATGCAAGGGTGAGTGGATGAAGGTGGAGGAGACAAGAGTATCCACCACTACCAGTCTTCAAACTTGTCCAAAATGGAGCCCAAAATCAATCCAAACAAAACCAAACACTCAAAACACTAATCATAAATGGGATCCCTGTCTAGACCTTGCAGCACAAAGAGAGTTCATACAGCAAACCAAAGTCCAAACTGTCAAACAGAGAAGAGATGCTTGCATGCCAAACATTTGACAAATCGGCGCACTCTGTCCTTGTACACATGCGACGTCGTAGTCTGCCTACACGGGAAGTGCGACGATATCGCAGTCTACCAATGGAAGGGGTGTGACGGGTATCCAACAGGTAAAGAACAAAGACCCAGAATGACACAGTGTCGCTCTGTTTCCACTGCCCAAGTGCGGCAGGCGAAGTCTAGATTCAAAAATGAATCAGATCTCTCAACAATGAACCACGAAATGGTTTGGGAATGAGTTGTATAAACTCAGAGGAAGTAGATCAGAATCTTCAACGTGAAGATCTGACAATGAAATCAATCCTAAGAAGTAAATGGAAAAAAATAAAAGGCTTGTGTCAAGCAATCAACTGAAAATGACTCTCAGATTAACAACTACTGACCAAACTCTATATACTCCCCAGTATGGTCGCCAGATTTGCTATCGGACAATCCACTCGAGCAGACGCGGGCCGGATCTCCCTAGCTCAAAGCGAGTCTAGAACAAATAGAACATACTACAAGTGCATTTCCTAGATATACTTAAGGATCGAGTACTAGATGTCTTACCTTTTTACTACGCAATCCTTTCTCCTGAATGCTACTCCATGCCTCACGGTCGTCAGATCCAAGCTGCAAGACCTGTCAAGACAAGAAACAAGAGAAACCAGTAAAAGACATCTATACAATAAGAGATCTAAGTAAACAGTTAAGCAGGTAAACTACTCAATATCATTACACACATGAACAATATTGGTGGAAAGCATTTGTATTACTGTAAATAGAGGAGTACATGATAGAGATATAGAACCACAACCAATGACTTAACACTGTAGTCCTTCTCCGATGAAGCCGATTTCCATATCCTTCCAAGGAAGTATGATTTCTCCAATAGGTGAATGGAGATGTTCTAAGAGAGATTTCACCAGCATGTAGATACCATAGTCTTCCTCCCTTTAGGATGGGAGTGAGCTTCACTTATATAGGACTAAGTGGATAGGGTATGGATAGGATAGGTTGAGAGATGGTAGGAGGGAGATAGGGGATCCTCCCAAAGAGTTAGGAGTCGAGTACCAAATCCCCTAGAGGTTAGGGATAAGCCCCTAAATGAGCAAGTTTCGAGAAGGATCTCGAATAAGCTATTTTTTCCCATTAACTGACCTTGTCGCACCCTGCAGTGGAGCAAGATGCGACGTCGCATGTTGCTAGTGTGCAACCTGCGATGAAACTTCAAAACCTATCACAATGGGGTACAAATCCTCCCAGGATGATTGCTTAGTCCAAGTATCTTCATGGGTGTATACACTGAATCTTATGATGAGTAGATTTTGGGTGTAACAACTTCTGCAGCAATAGACAATGGAATTGGTAAAGGGACTGAGTTTTTGGGTGATGGGATAGTAGTGTCATTGAGGGTGTTGAACATGTGTGATAAGGAAAATGGAAGTGTTCCCCCTAAAGGCACAGTAGAGGTTGTTTGGACAAATGGGAGCATAAATGCTGATGATGCAATGCTGGGAGCAACATTAAATTCTAACACTGATTACTCAGGGAAGGACTGATCCATATCAATACTATCCAACAGTTCATTGACAGTCTTAGGATCTTCAGTGACTTCTTCTATTACTGGCACCGGAAGAGGTGGGACCACTTCTTCGTCATAGTCTATTATGTCAATTGTAGAAACCTGTGAGGAAGAAGGTAGGACTTTCTGCCTCTTAGCAGGGCTAGCCTGAGTTATGACCATATCATCATCTTCTTGAGTTTCTTCAGTAGAGATTTGAGCATTTGATGCAATTGGTGGCTGAATGTTGACTGCAGGATTTGGAGGCTCTAGCAATTGAGTCTTTAACATCGATGTAAATTGTACCATCTGCTGCTGGGATTCACGAGCTGACTGTAGTATCATTTTAGTGTCTTCACTAGCTTTCTCTTGAGAGGGTTCCCCTAGAGGAGCTTTACCTTTGTTTCCATCAGGGAATGTAATCATGAGAGGAGTATTGTCCTTCTGGGCTTCTTTCTCTTCTTTGTCTCTTCTTTATTGTTCAATGATATTGAGTTGCATGGCCCTGTAACTCAGAACTCCAACCTTAAGTTCATTCTGGTACTTTAAAATGTCCTGTTGTTCTTGTAAATCTTTTTCCCTAGCTAGAACCTGTGAGAATGTGTCCACCCCTTGGTATATGAAGTCATCTGGAACTAACTCATGTGCATAATATATTTTCATATGTACTTTCCTGAGGTGTGCATCCAGAAACTTCTTGGAGTCATGTTTCCTTTACGGGGCGGTACCTAATCTCAAGGCAGCTATTTGGTCACCTAGAACTCTAGCCCAAGTTGAAGTTGGGATAACTAGCTGACCAAGATTGAGAGGAAACTTGGGCCAAACTTTCTTCCTGGGACCTGTGAGTTTCTTATACATGCCATCAGTGATATTTTGAAAAGAAACTTCCTGTATTACCATACTGTTCGGGACAATCCTGGGAAGCAGGTGCACTGTGTCACTTCTCCAAATCCTGATGTATGAAAAATACTCACCTACATACCAATCACCCATGGTGTTGATGAAAGTCTTAGCATCTTCTGAGAATGCAGGTGGTTGTTGCCTGAAGATATTGAAATAAATGGTGCCCATGAAGTGGTCACAAATGTCATATAACAAAGGTGAAAAATTCTCCTCCCATAGTGCTGAAGGATAAATGTGTACAGGAGGGTCTGAGGGGGTCCAATCCCAACCCAAGTTAGGATACTGGAACTCTGAGCAAAAAACATCAAGGACATATGCAAATAGGAAAAAGGGTGGTTTCTTATGAGCTGGAGCCTTTTGATATTAATGAATGGCATTCTTTAGTTCAGTCAACAGGATAGAGTCCCATGGGAAAGACTCACGAGTGAGTAGCAAATGATGTGCTATAGGTTCCCATTCTGCTTTGAAAAGAGAACAATTGGGTAGACCAAAAAGCCTGCAAAGCATGGCTACCAGTAAAGGGTAGGGTTCCTTAAACGAGATGATGGGATAAAGATTATAAGCCTTAGGTACAAAAGTGTTCGGCTTAAGAATCCATGGCTTAATCATCTCGTTAAAGTTAAAACGGGTTTTGGACAACTATATAAAATCAAGGGAGAGGGTCTGCACATGTGATTTCAGAGCAAAATCTCGGACAAAAACCTCCGAGCGAAAATGTGTTAATTGGCACCCCATGCTATCGTTAAAACAATCAATCTCTAACACTGGCATTCTCAATTATCCATTTTACAGCATCCGTGTAAGGCAGGATAGCAGGGCGCACAGCAATAGCATGAATTTGGGAGGCCCTAATTCTCTCGTACACTGGTCTATCGTTCTCAATATGAGAAAGGTCATCATTATCAAAAATGGCGTATATTTTTTACCAATCTATCTAGTATGTCTCAATGACTCACTCACTGGTATCAGAGAGCAAACCAAAATTAGGGTCTTTGACCAGGGGATCTCTGAGTGGCGTTTTAGAACGTGTACCTTTCGACATGGCGAAAGAGCTTGCAATTTCTGATCAATAAGAAAATTAAAATCAAAATCAAACCAAAAAAGCAAAATTGCAGACTGGTAGTATAAGGATGACAGTGAGCTTACATGAAATAGCAAACAAACAGAAAAACGGCACCTGCTACACAATCCACGGTAAAAAAAACAGTGCGACGGAGTAATTCTTCAAAAGTAAAATGGTAAAAATAAAATAGGAAAAACCCTATTTATTGAATTCACTGGATTAAAGATGACCGTGTGATCAAAACAAATGAATGGCCAAGATTAACCAAAGCGAGATGCGGGGTCACGCGAAAGTTTTATTCACAAAATTTATTAAGGGATCTCGAAAGCCGCAACTAAACAATTGCGGGTTGCGGGTTGCGGGGTCGCGCAAGCGACAAAGGTGGAAAAGAGTTCCCGAAAGCCGAAAGAGGCAATTGTAGGTTTCGGGTTTCAGGAATTATCATGATCAAAAAATGAGAAACGTGTTCCCCAGAGCCGCAATCCGACACTTGTGGGTTGTGGGTTTCGGGAATGACACACTCGTAAACCGAAAACAACTTCCCGAAAGCCAAAAGCCACAATTGTGGGTTTCGGGTTTCGGGTTTCGGGTTTCGAGTTTCGAGTTTCGGGTTTCGAGTTTTGGGGCAAAATTTCATGAAATTATTTACAAAGGAAAAACCCGAAGCCCGCAACTGTCGGGTTGTGGGTTTAAGTTTGATTAAAACCAAAATCTCGAAAAGTGAAATCCCACAACCCGCAACCGTCAGGTTGCGGGTTTCGGGTTTCCTAAACTCAAAAACAAAACAAACAAATCCTGCAACCCGCAACTGTCGGGTTGCGGGTTTTGGGAACATAAATTCCAAAACTGCAAAACAAATACCCTGCAACCCGAAATTGTCGAGTTGTGGGTTTCGGGTCTCCTAGCTATCGGGTTTTGGGTTGATTGAAAAAAAAAGGGTAAAATACTTAAAATTTGAGGATTTTGACAAATCAAACAATTAGAGACCATCCAGAAGAGGTAAACACGCAAGACAAAAGTATGGGTGAGAGACCTAAACAAGTGAAAAACACAAAATCTAATATTTACAGAGTATACTCACCAAAATACCTTTGTGTTTATTCAAAATCAGGTTTCCCGTGCTTCAAGTAAGCATGGGATCTGTTGTGGCCACAACAAATGGCGACTGGATGGGAAGAACCCGTTATCTCTGCAACGAAATTCAGCTAAATGGAACATGTTAGCCACGTCACTTTTTTCAACCTAAATTTTTCAAAAGTTGATCACAAGAGAGACAGTTAACGAGCATGGAACATGAAATTAATAAATCCCCATATGTCATCATGTTGAGAATAATGGAAATATGATAAGGGGTTTGAAGAAACAGCTGAGATCCTTCACCTTTATGTAATCATGGAGAAGCAGCTTTTATTGAACCTAGGCACATACTTGAAAATGCTCCTGGATATCCTAATTACACATCACCTTGATTTATTGAGATTTTATTTACATGCAACATTTCATGAGATTCTCCTTTTTTTGTTTTTGAAATTAAAATAAGAGACTGTTTATATAAGACCACTAACCTAACTTGGTGATCAGACATAAGCAGTGCCATTCACAAGCATAATTCAGAAACTGATCAAGCCATCTCGGCAATGAGACTCCTTGTATTCCAGTTGCAATACTGAAAGAAACTACCATGGCTTGGTGACCATATTGTAATAGATTCAGTCCAAATTAAACCCATGATCATGGCAGGGATGGCTTGTGATAAGACCCCCATGTCCCTATATGCACAAGCATCTTTTACAAAGCAAACCAAATTTTATTAATTTGAAAATTACAAGGCACTACCATGGCTTGGTGACCATATATTGGTAGTCTTACTCAACAATGCTTTGCTGATCGTGAATGGAAAGACCTGTGATAGGATCTTCCAACTCCTAGTGAAACTGAAAGTCATCTTCCAAGTGTGGTGGCTTGATGTGAAGATGTCATTCTTCTTAACACCTATGAACCTAATGGGCTGGCTTGATAGCAAGACCTCCCACCTTGTAATTTACATTAATTAAGAGATTTATTACCAAGGTGATTGTAAAAGGATCCATAGCAGAACAAGATAGGCAGGTTATTATGATATGCAGCTTGAACCATGATACATAAGACAATGGAGTCTCTAGTATTCTCCAGACCCCAATTAAACAAATAAGACATGTGTAAGATAATGACCATTGTGGAGATATATCAATTCAGGGTTCTGCAATCATTAGTTGTATGCCCTTTGTTGAACAAACTCCGATACAAGACAAAATTATGGCTGGCAGACAGTTATAAAACCCAAGCTAAAATCATCACCAAGAGAGAAACTGATCAATGAGTATAACCAAATGTGTGTAGTTTAAAGCAAACAAATGAAAACAAAGCAGACAATCCAATCAAGAAAAGAAATAGAAAAACAAACCTATGTACAAGTACATCATCCTGATCAAACAAAATAGTTTTTGAGGAGTGAAACATTCACTGGATAAGTGTCCACAACTCCTTCCAGTGTCTGTAATCAAACAGTACCAAGACCCATCTTTTTTGTAACATTGAAAGGTCCTAGCCAGAGGCATTGGAACTTGGTATACTGGTTCTTATCTTTGTGTTGTTTGTCCCATCTTAAAACCAAGTCTCCAACAGAAAATTCCCTGTCATATGAATATTTTTCATCAAACCATTTTTTCACCATCTGCTGATGATGATATAACTTGTTTCTTGCCAATTTTCTATCTTCCTCCAGTTTAAGTAGGGTATTAATTCTATGCTGGAGGGGAGAAGAATCATCTTCTTGGATAGACTTGGCTAACTGTAGTGAAGGGATGGTAAGATTAGTAGGAAGAATGGCTTCTTTGCCATACAGTAGACAGTAAGGAGAATTTCCGATTGTTGCCTTTGGAGTAATCTGATCTGCCCAAAGAGCATTATTGAGCTATGTATGCCAATCTCTATGGTGAGAGGCCACAGTCTTCTTCAGAATGTTGATCAAATTTTTTTTCGAAGACTCAGCCAACCCATTACCCTGTGGGTAGTAATTGGCAGAAAATTTGAGCTTCATCCCCTTTTCAAAAGCATATTCAGCTATGTCAATTGAGGAAAAATAGGATGCATTATCAAAAACTAGGAATTCTGGAGTACCAAATCGTGAGAGTATATGACTGTCTAGGAAAGAAATGACTTAGCTGGCATTACATTGCTTAAGTGGGACTACCTCCACCCATCTGGTGACGTAGTCAGTTGCTGTGAGAATGTATTTGTGTTGGAGGGATGAGGTAGGATTTATGGGCCCAACAAAATCCATCCCCCATTGCCGAAATGGAAGCTGAACAGTTACTGGTTGCAAAGGGAATGCAGGTTTCTTGAACTTCCTTGTGCATTTCTGGCATGGTTCACACCTCCTTACCTAGGCATAAGCATATTTAAACAACGTAGGCCAGTAATACCCATCTCTGAGAATCTTATGAGCTGTTGTCTCGCCTGAAAAATGACCTCCAGCTAGTCCTGCATGAAATTTGAATAAGATGTCATAAGTTTCATGTTTTTCCAAACACCTAAGAAAAACCCCATAATAGTTTTTCCTAAACATAACTTCATTAATAAACTGATAAGGGGCAGCCTTTAATCTCAAGGCTCTTCTTTTCTTAAAGTCCAAGGTTTCAGGAGAAAACCCATTATTTAGGAAAAATTTGATATGATCATACCATTCTGATGTCGGGGTATCAATAGCATTGACATAACCTGTAGGAATGTCTTCTTCCTGTTCCCATTCAATTTGTTGTTGCTGGGGATCGTTAGATTGAGCATTAAGAATGAAAAGGACTTGTCCTTTGACAATTTTGGCTAGCCTTATTTCCAAATCATACTCTTGCAGAGCGGTCATCCAGTGACCTCTTTTTTCTCCCAACTCCTTCTAGATCAGTACAATTCTAATAGCATAATACAGGACAATGACCTTTATTCGGGATTTTAACAAATAAGACCTATAATGTTTGACAGACTTGTAAACTGCGTAGGCTTGTTTGTCAATTTGTGAATAATTGAGCTCTGCACCCTTGAAGGTTGAACTCATGAAAGAGATTGGGATCTCTGTATCGTTGTCCTGTTTCTATGTTAAAACAGCTGCATAGGAAAAATCAGTGGCAAAAGTGTGGAGAATAAAATCTTTATCAAAATTCGGGGACATGAGAGCAGGAGCTTCAGCAATAGCCTTATGAATTTCTACAAATGCATCTTTTTGTTATTGTGACCAGGTGAACTGTACATCTTTCTTAACTAAATGCTGTAAAGGTTTAACTATCTGAGCAAAATTAGGTACAAACCTGCATACTAAGTTGATCTTACCCGAGAAGGACTGAATTGCTTTACGTGAACCTGGTAAGCCGATTTTTGAAATCGCGTCTGTGCATTCAAGGTCGATGATCATACCTTCTTTTGAAACAATGAATCCCAATAGCTTTCCTTCTGTGACTGCAAAAATTGATTTCTTGGGGTTCAAGGAAATGCCAAATTTCCTGCAACGTTCGAAAACCTACTTAAGAGCAAATAAGTGTTCATGTAATTTTTTTGAAAATATGGTAATATCATCTAAATAAACCACAACAGAATTATGTGTTAACCCTCGGAAAGCTATATCCATAGCTCTCTGAAAAGTGGTTCCTGAATTAATTAAACTGAAAGGCATTCACCTGTAGGCGAAGGTGCCCCAGGGGGTTCTTAAAGCTGTCTTTAATTGGTCATTTGGGGCAACCATAACCTGGTTGTACCCAGAAAAGCCGTCTAGAAGAGAAAACATTTCTGACCCCGCTACCTTTTGGAGAATCTATTCCATGGGTGGAACAGGGTAGTTATCCTTTTCTGAGGCCCGGTTCAAATTCCTGAAATCGACATACAATCAGATTTCACCACTTTTCTTGCGTACAGGCACCAAATTGGCTATCCAATGTGTATGCCTCACCGAAAAAATAATTCGGGCTATGAGTAACTTTTCGAGTTCTTTTCTTACAGAAGGCTCTAAACTAGGATGCATTTTCCGCAGTTTTTGTTGATACGGTTTAACTTCCGGCTTCATAGGTATATTATGGTAAATGACGCTAGTGTCAAATATTTTCAATTCGTCATAGGTCCAAGCGAAGACATCTTTATATTCTTTACACAGTTTAATGATAGCTCGCCTTTCTTCCGGGGTGCAATCAATTCCTAAATTGATGAAACGGGGCTCTTGCTTGGTCCCCAAATTGACTTGCTCGTAATTAAGTGAAGAGCTCTGTGTTTTACAATTGGTTTTGTGTCTGAACTTGTCTTGCAAATCGTAAAACCTCTCCAAATTGATCACAGACTTTGGGATGACATTCGAGGAATCAGAGAGAGACTTTTCATGTTCATCCTCGTCTATAGCCATATCCTGGAATGTGTCCTGGTTTATCAAAAAATCAAGTATTTGTTGATCATCATCGAATACCTTCCAGTTCATCATGTTATCTGGTATGGAAGGCCTATACATCAGTTCTATTGAGAATGTTTGAGGAGATAGGCCCTCTGGTGGATTCAACCTGGAAGCTGTATTTTCCAACAAGTCAGCATCGAATTTCTGAGACCTAGGAACTAAATTAATATTGAATGCAATAAAAGAGCTGGTAAGATCTCTTACCAATTTCTAATAATTCAACAGGTGGGGGGACAAGAAGTGTATCTTATTCCTCACTTGTTTCACAATAATTTTTGAATCTCCAAAGCAATGAATTATCTGTACTTTCAAGTCAATAACTCTTTTCAGTCCCTGTATCAGGGCCTCATGCTCAGCCACATTGTTAGTACAACCAAACTCTAATCTACATGCAATCATAGTTTTTGTCCCTTTTGGATCTATGAGAACACATCCTGCACCAGCTCCATCCTTAGATTTAGAGCCGTCAAAAAACAATGTCCAAGCTATGGGATCTAATCTAAAATTTGTATTAACATTAAAAACATTATGTACAATTTCTCCTGAGAATGGTACAGAAGTGAGATGAGTTACCTGAGATTCGTTCTGTGCATTCTCCTGTGGTGAAATATCAACTGATAAGTTCCTGAAAAAGGTATCAAAGGTAAAGTGTTCAATGTGCGTGTTGAAATAACCCACAGGCTCACTTGAGTCATTCAAGTATAGGACTCTCTATTTCACAAAAGGCACCCTGCTTATCTTGATCTTGTTTGGCTGACCATTGTAGGGTAACTATAAATGAGACCAATCAGTAGCAAAATAACCTTTTAGGTTTTCTGACCAGTCTCTACTAAGCCACATACCATATGCTTCTGGAATATCATCAATGACTATGTCAATCGTTTGATGGATCCGAGGATCAGCTGATAATGTAATTAGAACATTTCTGAGCCTTCCTACTACTCTGACTTTTGATCTGTCAAGTTGTACTATCTGAGTAGGGCAAGGTTCCCATGTGGAATTCAACATTCTGCAGACAGAAAGAGACATCACATTTGATGAGGTACCATAGTCTATCATGCAATTATGCACGTTTCGGTTGAAAATCTCAAAGGTAAGCAGAAAAGGAGGTGTCCTTCTGCTACCACCCTTTTGATCATCTCATTTAGTGAAAGAGTCAAGGTTATTATTCTGCAATTCTCTTGGTTGTTTGACCACCATGATTTTGGGTAAAGTATCCCTCATCGAAGGGATTTTCAATCATTCAAACAAAGAGATGTTTTCCTTCACTCTTTTAAGATCTTCAACTAAATTGTACTCCATCTCAGGGATGATTATATCCTTATGAGGGACAGTCTTTCCTTTATTCGGAACTGGTGTGAAGGATGAAGGTTCCTGAGGGGGTTGAGGTTTAGACCTTGTTTTATAAGGATGTTGGACATTAAACACAGTCTCAGGTTCTTCTTCTTCTTCACAGATAGGAAGCTCTGAAAAGTAACTTACAGTGTTGATTTGTGGATCCTAATGCTCATCTTCTTCTTCCTCAGGTGGTTGTGGGTCTGGAGCAGTTTGATCATTGGGGACTTCAGGGGTGTTTTGAGATTCTTCTGCTAAGGCTCTAAAGAGAGAATAAATTTCTTCATTCGTGAGGCCTTTTGTTGGATTAGGAGGTGGTGGATTTGGTGGAGGTTGATAAGGTCTCCTAAAAGGTGGCCTCACAAAACCTCTATTCTGGTTTTGATTTTCATTGTAAGTTCTTTTCAAATCTACCATCTCGTTTGACATTTTCTGGATGAGCATTTTCATGTCAGTTATGTCAAATGGATCCTTGCTTTGTGCAATGGGTTTAGGAACACTATCATTCCTTTTCCTGGAAGTTGAAGGTCGTTCTTCTAAGATTTTTGGATTGTCCTTGAGACAAAAATTTTCCTTCTCAACATGTATTGCTTCTACAAACACTTCCAGCAAAGTTCCCTTTTGTGCTCGTTTCAACCACATTGAAATTGAAGCAGGTAGGCATTTTTCATAGTAGGCTATCAACAATTCTTCAGCATGAAGAAGGTTGATAGGAATTATGTTCTTTAAGTATGAGAACCTTTGGTTGAAATCTTTAACCCTTTCTTTCCCTTTGATTTTCATGGAGGATAATTCCAAAACAAGATCCTGTGGTGTTTTGTCATTTCCAAACTTTTGGATGAATAATTTCTCAAACTCATCCCAAGAAACAATAGACCTTGGTGGCAAGGCAAAATACCATGCAGCTGCTTTTCCTTCAAAAGTATAAGGAAAGATTCTGTATACCACATCCTCGTGAATGACACTTCTAAGCCTAATAGCATGCATGAAGTTTTTAACATGATCTAGGGCAGGTGATTTTTCATCTGGGTTAAACTTTGGTAACCACTTCTCAGGGTTTTTGGGTAGTCTATGTTGGTCTCCAAGTACCCATACTGCATCTTGGTTAAGCCATGGTCTGTTTTGACCTTCTGCATCCATCGGTGGTTCTTCTTCTTCTTCTTCTGATCAAGAGCTTGAAGAATGTTCACTGTTTGATGAAGAGGATGGAGGAGATGGTGGTCGTCCACCAGTATCAAGTTTTGGCTGATCTTGTGTCTCCTAAAAAAGTTTACGAAGGTTGTATCCAGGGGAACCTGATTGACCAACCAGTTCTTGATTTTCAGGTTGTGGACTAACTGTTTGCTAATGTTCAATATTTTGATCAGTTGTCTGTTGGATAATTGGATCATTGATCTATGAAACTGTGTCTTGCTGAGGTTCTTGATTATTGGCCTGCAGAAAATTTACTAAATTGATTGTTGCAAGATCGTGTCCTCGTTGATCAGAACGCCTTTGTTCTGCCCTAGTGACCCTATCGGCTGACATTTTCAATATCTGCTCTAGTGAGAGGGTTCCTCTGGTAGGCGATACAATAAATATATTGCCTATGTTTTCCTGGTTTGCTGCAGATACAACAAGTGCAACAATTTGTTGAGCAGGTGTAACATGGACAACCGTGGGTTGAGCAGGTGTAACAGGGTCAACCGCGGGTTGTGACTCTGTTGGTTGTTCAGATGTTGAAGCCCTTGATTGGCTTCAAGTTTTAACCGTTGAAGTACATGCTGGAGGAGGTTTATTAGTGGCTTGTTTAGGCATGTTACAATATTGGCCCACCTTCTAGCGCCATTTGTTGATGCCTCGGTTGTGCAGGTTAGATGTAAAAGGTGCTGGAATGTTCCAAGACACTCAACAGAGGAAGAAAACCCAAGTTGAAAGGCTTCGAAAGACCCTGCGCAAGGGCAGCTCTATCCCCAACTTGTTTGGTGTGGTGATCCCCCACGGATATTAGGCCTCCACTGGAACTCTAAGAGTAGATGAGTTGACCTAAAAGATCAGTTTTCCAGTCAAGAAAAACCAAGGTGTGGATATGGTAAAACAAAGCTAACCTAACCTATTTTAGAAAAGGGAAACTAGTCTAAGTCAGTCCAATTCTAAAATGAAAGCCTATTTATGTGCAAATTGGTCTTGAGATATGATTAAACAAGTAATTGAATAGTTTAAAAAAAAATGTCTTTAATTGTATTACTTGTTAACTTAACTTATTATCAGTTAATGAAAATTAAATGACAATCTTTCAAGTATTCAGGCTCATTAAAGATCCAGTCTGTTGTCACTCTGCTAATTTAAAAATTAACAATGATTATATAAATTCATATGCACCAAATCATTTGCAGAAATAAAACATGAAAGTACTTGTATTGAAAAAACTCAATGAAGTACTTAGAAACATAAACCAGTCATATAGAGAAATCGATACAACAGATTTGAGCATTAACAGATGTTTAGCAAAAGATCAGATACATAACAGATCACAATTTGAAGCATAAATCAGAAATTCTCAAAGAAATTTGAGGAATAACAGAACATAGGTTAAAAGATAACTTTACTGTATGAAGAGGTCTTGTACAGAAATTAGAAAAAAGCTCAGCTTAATAGAGTATCCCCAGTCCAGTCTTCTGCTGACTTACAACTCCAAAATTACCAACCCCTAACTATGAGAGGTATCCTTCTTTAAATAATTACAACAGAGTCCAAAAATGGAGATCCCTAGAAAATAGAGATTACAAAATCATATCAAAACTACAGATCCAGGAAATCCTGCCATTTCTCATATATGTCTAACAACTCATCTATATTTGAGAAACTGAAAGATTCTAAACCTAACTGAATATTGCACACATTATTCTCCATGTCATGTTTCGCCAACTTGTGCCAGGTGCGAAGATACATACGAATCTTGCCTTCCATGACAACCGGTTCTCTAACCAAATCATCCACATCCTGAATGCTGACTTGTTCAAGATCCCGAATTCTCTGTGCGAACTCCTCATGCCTGCTCTCGAGCTCTTCAAGTCTGCATTTTGGCAGCAAAGCTTCTAGGATATGGGTCATTAATGGTAAGCCTAGAACATGCATAATGTTGTCAACTGCATACCATTGCCTGGTGCAGATATCTTTTGATTTATTGATAGTCTCTTCAGTTGTTTCATTATAATCAAGCCAAGTCTTCAGAGAGGGTTTGACCTTCTTAAACAGGAAACTGCTGAGGATTGGGATATCTTTTGGTGCATTCTTAACATACCCCTACCATTCATATATTTCCACCTAAGCCTTAAAGGCTCGGAGTCTCTTCTCCTTTTGTTCTTCAAGGGTGGAGGACATCTTGGAAAAATTAATGAAATTTTCCCTGATTTCATCCAAAGCAATGTATACTTTCTCCAAAATCTTATGATGATCCTGATTCACCTTGAGGGCCAGATTCTTACAATCACAAGGTGTAAACTTGAGAAAACTTGAGGAGGCTACACTTGCAGTTGCATCCTCAACCTGCATTTCCAAGGAAGCTATTTTTTCAAAATCAATGGAATATTGAGATTATGAGAGACTGAGTCAATGAGAAGAGTGGCATTCTGTTGCTCTAGGTCTTGCAACTTACTTGCCCAAGTTTTCCTGAGGTTAGCCACATCAGTAGAATGTTTTTTTTTAGCTTAGGCCAATTCCTCTTTCAGGTTTTTGATCTCTTCATCCCTGAGGTCAACTTCCCTACCCAAACGCTGGACTGAATCCCAATTAGCATTGGCAAAGGCTCCTAAGGCTGCTGCTTCTTCATTTGCTTCAATTCTTGGATTATTTGTCCTGGGAGCCCATATTACTTGAACTAGTTCAGGTGCTTCCAAACCATCTTGACCTTGAACTCTTTTCCTGGTCTTTCTTATCACTGTCTTATCATCCTTTCTATAGAAGTAATTCCCAAGCGGAACTATATCTTCATCTGTGTATTCAACCATTGATTGTGTGGAAGTAGAAGTGACACTAACTGTTGAGATCAGTGAAGGTGTTTGGGTAATAACAGGGGTAGGAATAGGTGTGGTGACTTGAGTAGTAACTGAAGATGTAATGATAGCTTGAGGAACTGATAAAGCTGGATCTGGGGAAGGGATTGAGACAGAGGCTTCAGACAATGGAACCTGAGTATCAACATTAGCTTCTGGAAATGGAAGTTGACTATGAACTTTGGTGAGTGAAGATGGTGAGGAAATCTTAGAAGATAAATCAATAGTGGTTGTTGATAAATTGACTATGGGTGACTGCAGAGGGACAGCCAAAGGCTGGACTTCTGCAGCAATAGACAATGGAATTGGTAAAGGGACTGAGTTTTCAGGTGATGGCATAGTAGTGTCATTGAGGGTGTTGAACATGTGTGATAAGGAAAATGGAAGTGTTCCCACTAAAGGCACAGTAGAGGCTGGTTGGACAGATGGAAATGTAAATGTTGATGATGCAATGCCGGAAGCAACATTAAATTCTAACACTGATTCTCAGGTAAGGACTGATCCATATCAATACTATCCAACAGTTCAGTGACAGTATTAGGATCTTTAGTGACTTATTCTATTATTGGCACCGAAAGAGGTGGGAACACTTCTTCATCACAATCTATTATGTCAACTGTAGAAACCTGTGAGGAAGAAGGCAAGACATTCTACCTCTTAGCAAGGCTAGCCTGAGTTATGACTAGATCATCATCTTCTTGAGTTTCTTCAGTAGAGATTTGAGCATTTGATGCAATTGGTGGCTGAATGTCGACTGCGGGCTTTGGAGGTTCTAGCAATTGAGTCTTTAACATCGATATCAATTGTACCATCTCCTGCTGGGATTCACGAGCTGACTGTAGCATCATTTTAGATTCTTCACTAGATTTCTCTTGAGAGGTTTCCCCTAGAGGAGCTTTGCCTTTGTTTCCATCATGGGATGCAATCATGAGAGGAGTATTGGCCTTCTGAGCTTCTTTCTATTCTTTGTCTCTTCTTGCTTGTTCAATGATATTGAGCTGCATGGCCCTGTAACTCAGAACTCCAACCTTAAGTTCATTCTGGTACTTTAAAATGTCCTGTTGTTCTTGTAAATATTTTTCCCTAGCCAGAACCTGTGAGAATGTGTCCACCCCTTGGTATATGAAGTCATCTGGAACTAACTCATGTGCATAATCTATTTTCATATGTTCTTTATTGAGGTGTGTATCCAGGAACTTCTTGGAGTCATGTTTCCTTTTCGAGGCGGTACCTAATCTCAAGGCAGCTATCTGGTCACCTAGAACTGTTTCCCAAGTTGAAGTTGGGATAACTAGCTGACCAAGATTGAGAGGAAACTTAGGCCAACCTTTATTCCTTTGACCTGTGAGTTTCTTATACATGCCATCAGTGATAGTTTGAAAAGAAATTTCTTGTATTACCATCCTATCCTGGACAATCCTGGGAAGCAGGTGCACTTTGTCACTTCCCCAAATCCTGATGTATGAAAAATACTCACCTACATACCAATCACCCATGGTGTTTATGAAAGTATTAGCATATTCTGAGAATGCAGGTGGATGTTGCGTGAAGATCTTGAAATAAATGGTGCCCATGAAGTGGTCACAAATGTCATATAACAAAGGTGAAATATTATCCTCCTACAGTGCCGAATGATAAATGTGTACACGAGGGTCTGAGGGGGTCCAATTCCAACCCAAGTTAGGATACTGGAATTCTAAGCAAAAAACATCAAGGACATATGCAGATAGGAAAAAGGGTGGTTTCTTATGAGTTGGAGCCTTTTGATATTCATGAATGGCATTCTTTAGTTCAGTCGACAGGGTAGAGTCCCATGGGAAAGACTCACCAGTGAGTAGCACATGATGTGCTATAGGTGCCCATTCTGCTTTGAAAAGAGAACAATTGGGTAGACCAAAAATCCTGCAAAGCATGGCTTCCAGTAAAGAGTAGGGTTCCTTAAACTATATGATGGGATAAAGATTATAAGCCTTAGGTACAAAAGCGTTCAGCTTAAGCCTCCATGACTTAATCATCTCGTTAAAGTTAAAACAGGTTTTGGACGACTGTACAAAATCAAGGGAGAGGGTATGCACATGTGGTTTTAGAGCAAAAGCTCGGACAAAAACCTCTGGGCTAAAATGTGTTAATTGGCACCCAGTGCTATCATTAAAACAATCAGTCGTTAACATTGGCATCCTCAATTATCCATTTTATAGCATCCGTGTAAGGCAGTATAGCAGGGTGCACAGCAATAGCATGAATTTGGGAGGCCCTAATTCTCTCGTACACTAGTGTATCATTCTCAATATGAGAAAGGTCGTCATTATCAAAAATGGCGTATATTTTCGACCAATCTATCTATTATGTCTCAGTGACTCGCTCACTGGTATCGGAGAGCAAACCAAAATTAGGGTCTTTGACCAGGGGATCTCTAAGTGGCGTTTTACAACGTGTACCTTTCGACATGGCGAAAGAGCTTGCAATTTCTGATCAATAAGAAAATCAAAATCAAAATCAAACCAAAAAAGCAAAATTGCAGACTGGTAGTATAAGGATGACAGTGAGCTTACCCGAAATAGCAAACAAACGAAAAAACGGCACCTGCTACGCAATCCATGGTAAAAACAACAGTGCAACGCAGTAATTCTTCAAACGTAAAATGGTAAAAATAAAATAGGAAAAACCCTATTTATTGAATTCATTGGATTAAAGATGACCATGTGATCAAAACAAATGAACGGTCGAGATTAACCGAAACGGGATGCCCAAGTTTTATTCACAAAATTTATTAAGGGATCCAGAAAGCCGCAACCCGACAATTGCGGGTTGCGGGTTGCGAGGTCGCGCAAGCGGCAAGGGTGGAAAAGAGTTCCCGAAAGTCGAAAGCCACAATTGCGGGTTTTGGGTTTCAAGAATGATCATGATCAAAAAATGAGAAACGTGTTCCTGAAAGCCGCAATCCAACACTTGCGGGTTGCGGGTTTTGGGAATGACACACTCGTAAACCGAAAACAACTTCCCAAAGGCCGAAAGCCACAGTTGTGGGTTTTGGGTTTCGGGTTTCGGGTTTCGGGGCAAAATTTCCTGAAATTATTTACAAAGGAAAAACCCGAAGCCCGCAACTGTCGGGTTGTGGGTTTTGGGTTGATGAAAACCAAAAGCTAAAAAAGTGAAATCCCGCAACCCGTAACCGTCGGGTTGCGTGTTTTGGGTTTCCTAAACTCAAAAACAAAACAAAGAAATCCCGCAACCCACAACTATCGAGTTGCAAGTTTCGAGAACATAAATTCCAAAACTGCAAAACAAGCACCCCCGCAACCCGAAATTTTCGGGTTGCGGGTTTCGGGTCTCCTAGCTGTCGGGTTTCATGTTGATTGAAAAAAAAAGGGTAAAATACTCAAAATTTGAGGATTTTGAAAAAGCAGACAGTTAGAGACCATCCAGAAGAGGGAAACATGCAGGACAAAAGTATGGGTGAGAGACCTAAAAAAGTGAAAAACCCAAAATCTGATATTTACAAAGTATACTCACCAAAATACCTTTGTGTTTATTCAAAATGGGGTTCCCGTGCTTCAAGTGAGCATGGGATCTGTTGTGGCCACAACAAATGGCGACTGGATGGGAAGAACCAATTATCTCTGCAATGAAATTCAGCTAAATGGAACATGTTAGCCACATCACTCTTCTCAACCTGAATTTTTCAAAAATTGATCACAAGAGAGACAATTAACAAGCATGGAACATGAAATTAATAAATCCCCATATATGATCATGTTGAGAATAATGCAAATATGATAAGGGGGTTGAAGAAACAACTGAGATCCTTCACCTTTATGTAATCATGGATAAGCAGCTTGTATTGAACCTAGGCACATACTTGAAAATGCTCCTAGATATCCTAATTACACATCACCTTGATTTATTGAGATTTTATTTACATGCAACATTTCATGAGATTCTCACTTTTTTTTTTTAACTTAAAAGAAGAGACTGTGTATATAAGACCACTTCCTTGACTTGGTGATCAGATATAAGCAGTGCCATTCATAAGCATAATTCTGAAACTAATCAAGCCAATCAATAATTCAGAGACTCCTTGTCTTCCAGTTGCAATACTGAAAGGAACTACCATGGCTTGGTGACCATATTGTGATAGCTTCAGTCCAAATTAAACCCATGATCATGGCAGGGATGGCTTGTGATAAGACCCCACTGTCCCTATATGCACAAGCATCTTTTACAAAGCAAACCAAATTTTATTAAGTTGAAAATTACAAGGCACTACCATGGCTTGGTGACCATATATTGGTAGTGTTACTCACCAATGCTTCGCTGATCATGAATGGACCGACCTATGATAGGATCTTCCAAATCCCAGTGAAACTGAAAGTCATCTTCCAAGTGTGGTGGCTTGATGTGAAGATGTCATTCTACTTAGAACCTATGAACCTAATGGGCTGGCTTGATAGCAAGACCTCCCACCTTGTAATTTACATTAATTAAGAGATTTATTACCAAGGTGATTGTAAAAGGATCCAGAGCATAACAAGCTAGGCAGGTTATTATGATATGCAACTTGAACCATGAAACATGAGACAATGGAGACTCTGCTATTCTCTAGACCCCAATTAAACAAATAAGACATGTGTAAGATAATGACCATTGTGGAGAGATATCAATTCAGGGTTCTGCAATCATTAGTTGTATGCCCTTTGTTGAACAACCTCTGATACAAGACAAAATTATGGCTGGCAAACAGTTATAAAACCCAAGCTGAAATCATCACCAAGAGAGAAACTGATCAATGAGTATAACCAAATGTGTGGAGTTTAAAGCAAAAAAATTAAAACAAAGCAGACAATCCAATCAAGAAAAGAAATAGCAAAACAAACCTATGTACAAGTACATCATCCTGATCAAACAAAATAGTTTTTGAGGAGTGAAACATTCACTGGATAAGTGTCCACAACTCCTTCTAGTGTTTGTAATCAAATAGTACCAAGACCCATCTTTTCTGTAACAATGAAAGGTCCTAGCCAGAGGCATTGGAACTTGGTATACTGGTTCTTATCTTTGTGTTGTTTGTCCAATCTTAAAACCAAGTCTCCAACAGAAAATTCCCTGTCATATGAATATTTTTCATCAAACCATTTTTTCACCATCTGCTGATGATGATATAACTTGTTTCTAGCCAATTCTCTATCTTCCTCCAGTTTAAGTAGGGTATCAATTCTATGCTGGAGGGGAGAAGAATCATCTTCTTGGACATACTTGGCTAACTGTAGTGAAAGGATGGTAAGATTAGTAGGAAGAATGGCTTCTTTGCCATACAATAGACAGTAAGGAGAATTTTCAATTGTTGCCTTCGGAGTAATCTGATCTACCCAAAGAGCATTATTGAGCTATGTATGCCAATCTCTATGGTGAGAAGCCATAAGTCTTCTTCAGAATGTTGATCAAATTTTTGTTCGAAGACTCAGCCAACCCATTACCCTGTGGGTAGTAATTGGCAGAAAATTTGAGCTTCATCCCCTTTTCAAAAGCATATTCAGCTATGTCAATTGAGGAAAAATAAGATTCATTATCAAAAACTAGGAATTCTGGAGTACCAAATCATGAGAGTATATGACTTTCTAGGAAAGAAATGACTTGGTTGGCATTACATTGCTTAAGTGGGACTACCTCCGCCCATCTGGTGAACTACTCAGTTGCTATGAGAATGTATTTGTGTTGGAGGGATGAGGTAGGATTTATGGGCCCAACAAAATCCAACCCCCATTGCAGAAATGGAAACTGAACAATGACTGGTTGCAAAGGGAACGTAGGTTTCTTGAACTTCCTGTGCATTTCTGGCATGGTTCACACCTCCTTACATAGGCATAAGCATCTTTAAACAACGTAGGCCAGTAATACCCAGCTCTGAGAATCTTATGAGCTGTTGTCTCGTCTGAAAAATGACCTCCAACTCTTCCTGCATGAAATTTGAATAAGATGTCATAAGTTTCATGTTTTTCCAAACACCTAAGAAAAACCCCATCATAGTTTTCCCTAAACAGAACTTCATTAATAAAATGAGAAGGGGCAGCCTGTAATCTCAAGGCTCTTCTTTTATTAAAGTCCAAGATTTCAGGAGCAAACCCATTATTCAGGAAAAATTTGATATGATCATACCATTCTGATGTCGAGGTATCAATAACATTGATAGAACCTTTAGGAATGTCTTCTTCCTGTTCCCATTCAATTTGCTACTGTTGGGGATCGTTAGATTGAGCAGTAAGAAGGAAAAGGCCTTGTCCTTTGACAATCTTGGCTGGCCTTATTTCCAAATCATACTCTTGCATAGCGGTCATCCAGTGGGCTCTTTTTTCTCCCAACTCCTTCTGGCTCAGCACATTTCTAATAGCAGAATACGGGACAATGACCTTTGTTCGGGATTTTAACAAATAAGGCCTGTAATGTTTGATAGACTTATAAACTACGTAGGCTTGTTTGTCAATTTGTGAATAATTGAGGTCTACACCCTCGAAGGTTGAACTCATGAAAGAGATTGCGATCTATGTATCGTTGTCTTGTTTCTGTGTTAAAACAGCTGCATAGGAAAAATCAGTGGCGAAAGTGTGGAGAATATAATCTTTATCAAAATCCGGGGACATGAGAGTAGGAGCTTCAGCAATAGCCTTACGAATTTCCACAAATGCATCTTTTTGTACTTGTGACCAGGTGAACTGTACATCTGAGCAAAATTAGGTAGAAAACTGCGTACAAAGTTGATCTTACCCAAGAACGACTGCATTGCTTTATGCGAACCTGGTAAGCCGAGTTTTCAAATCGCGTCCGTGCGTTTGGGGTCGATGATCATACCTTCTTTTGAAACGATGAAGCCCAATAGCTTTCCTTCTGTGACTGCAAAAATTGATTTCTTAGGGTTCAAGGAAATGCCAAATTTCCTGCAACGTTCGAAAACCTGCTTAAGAGCAAATAAGTGTTCATGTTTTTTTTTTAAATATGGTAATATCATCTAAATAAACCATGACAGAATTATGTGTTAAACCTCGGAAAGCTATATCCATAGCTCTCTGAAAAGTGGCTCCTACATTAATTCAACCAAAAGGCATTCGCCTGTAGGAGAAGGTGTCCTGGGGGTTCCGAAAGCTATCTTTAATTGGTCATCTGGGGCAACCATAACCTGGTTGTACCCAGAAAATCCATCTGGAAGAGAAAAAATTTCTGACCCTGCTACCTTTTGGAGAATCTAGTCCATGGGTGGAACAGGGTAGTTATCCTTTTCTGAGGCCCGGTTCAAATTCCTGAAATCAACAAACAATCGTATTTCACCACTTTTCTTGCGTACAAGCACCAAATTGGCTATCCACTGTGTATGCCTCACCGGAAAAATAATTCTGGCTGTGAGTAGCTTTTCCAGTTCTTTTTTTACAGAAGGCTCTAAACTGGGATGCATTTTCCGCAGTTTCTGTTGATACGGTTTAACTTCCGGATTCATAGGTATATTATGGTAAATGATGCTACTGTCAAACGTTTTCAATTCATCATAGGTCCAGGCAAAGACATTTTTATATTATTTACACAATTTAATGATAGCTCGCCTTTCTTATGGGGTGCAATCAATTCCTAAATTGATGAAACGGGGCTCTTGCTCAGTCCCCAAATTGAATTGCTCGTAATTAAGTGAAGAGCTCTGTGTTTTACAATTGGTTTTGTGTATGAACTTGTCTTGCAAATCATAAAACCTCTCCAAATTGATCACAGACTTTGGGATTACATTCGAGGAATCAGTGAGAGACTTTTCATGTTCATCCTCGTCTATAGCCATATCCTGGAATGTGTCCTGGTTTGTCAAAAAATCAAGTATATGTTGATCATCATTGAATACCTTCCAGTTCGTCACATTATTTGGTATGGAAGGCCTATACATCAGTTCTATTAAGAATGTTTGAGGAGATAGGCCCTCTGGTGGAATCAATCTAGAAGTTGTATTTGCCAACAAGTCAGAATCGAAGTTCTGATACCTAGGAACTGAATTAATGTTGAATGCAATAAAAGAGATGGTAAGATGACTTACCAATTTCTGATAATTCAATAGGCGGGGGGACAAGCAGTGTATCTTATTCCTCACCTATTTCACAATAATTTATGAATCTCCAAATCAATGAATGATCTGTACTTTCAAGTCAATAGCCCTTTTCAGTCCCTATATCAGGGCCTCATACTCAGCCACATTGTTAGTACAATCAAACTCTAATCTACATCCAATCATAGTTTTTGTCCCTTTTGGATCTATGAGAACACATCCTGCACCAGCTCCATCCTTAGATTTAGAGCCGTCAAAAAACAATGTCCAAGCTATCGGATCTAATCTAAAATTTGTATTTACATTAAAAACATTACATACAATTTCTCCTGAGAATGGTACAGAAGTGAGATAAGTTACCTGAGATTCGTTTTGTGCATTCTCATGTGGTGAAATATCGGCTGATAAGTTCCCGAAAAAGGTATCAAAGGTAAAGTATTCACTGTGCGTGTTGAAATAACCCACAGGCTCACTTGAGTCATTCAAGTCTGTGACTATCTGTTTCATAAAAGGCTCCCTGCTTATCTTGATCTTGTTTGGCTGACCATTGTAGGGTAACCATAAATGCGACCAATCAGTAGCAAAATAACCTTTTAGCTTTTCTGACCAGTCTCTACATAGCCACATACCATATGCTTCTGGAATATCAGCAATGACTATGTCAATCGTTTGATGGATCCGAGGATCAGCTAATAATGTAATTAGAACATTTCTGAGCCTTCCTACTACACTGACTTTTGATCTATCAAGTTGTACTATCTGAGTAGGGCAAGGTTCCCATGTGGCATTCAACTTTCTACAGACAGAAAGAGCCATCACATTTGATGAGGCACCAAAGTCTATCATGCAGTTATGCACATTTTGGTTGAAAATCTCAAAGGTAAGCAGAAAAGGAGGTGTCCTTCTGCTACCAGACTTTTGATCATCTGGTTTAGTGAAAGAGTCAAGGTTATTATTCTGCAATTCTCTTGGTTGTTTTACCACCATGCTTTTGGGTAAAGTATCCCTCATCGAAGGGATTTTCAATAATTCAAACAAAGAGATCTCTGCCTTCACTCTTTTAAGATCTTCAACTAAATTGTACTCCATCTCAGGGATGATTGTATCCTTGTGAGGGATAGTCTTGCCTTTATTAGGAACATGTGTGGAGGATGAAGGTTCCTGAGGGGGTTGATGTTTAAACCTTGTGTTATATGGATGATGGACATTAAGCACATAGGAAGCTCTGAAAAGTAACTTACAGTGTTTATTTGTGGATCCTCATGCTCATCTTCTTCTTCCTCAGGTGGTTGTGGGTCTAGAGCAATTTGATCATTGGGGACTTCAAGGGTGTTTTGAGATTATGCTACTAAGGCTCTAAAGATAGAAAAATTTCTTCATTCGTGAGGCCTTATGTTGGATTAGGAGGTGGTGGATTCGGTGGAGGTTCATAAGGACTCCTAAAAGATGGCCTCACAAAACCTCTATTCTGGTTTTGATTTTCATTGTTAGTTCTTTTCAAATCTACCATCTCGTTTGACATTTTATGGATGATTTTTTTCATGTCAGTTATGTCAAATGGATCCTTGCTTTGTGCAGTGGGTTTAGGAACACTATCATTCCTTTTCCTAGAAGTTGAAGGTTGTTCTTCTGAGATTTCTGGATTGTCCTTGAGACAAAAATTTTCCTTCTCAACTTGTACTGCTTCAGCAAACACTTCCAGCAAAGTTCCCTTTTGTGCTCATTTCACCCACATTGAAATTGAAGCAAGTAGGCCTTTTTCATAGTAGACTATCAACAATTCTTTAGCAGAAAGAAGGTTGATAGGAATTATGTTCTTTAAGTATGAGAACCTTTGGTTGAAATCTTTAACCCTTTCTTTCCCTTTGATTTTCATGAACGATAATTCCAAAACAAGATCCTGTGGTGTTTTGTCATCTCCAAACTTTTGGATGAATAATTTCTCAAACTCATCCCAAGAAACAATAGACCTTGGTGGCAAGGAAAAATACCATGCAGCCGCTTGTCCTTCAAAAGTATAAGGAAAGATTCTGCAGACCACATCCTCGTGAATGACACTTCTCAGCCTAATAGCCTGCATGAAGGTTTTAACATGATCTAGCGCAGTTTATTTGTCATCTAGGTTAAACTTGGGTAACCACTTCTCAGGTTTTTTGGGTAGTCTATGTTGGTCTCCAAGTACCCATACTGCATCTTGGTCGAGCCATGGTCTGTTTTGGCCTTCTGCAGCCATCGGTGGTTCTTCTTCTTCTTCTTCTGACAAAGAGCTTGAAGAATGTTCACTGTCTGAGGAAGAGGATGAAGGAGGAGATGGTGATGGTCCACCAGTCTCAAGTTTTGGCTGATCTTGTGTCTCCTGAAAAGTTGACTAAGGTTGTATCCAGGGGAACCTGATTGACCAACCAATTCTTGATTTTCAGGTTGTGGACTAACTGTTTGCTGATGTTCAATATTTTGATCAGTTGTTTGTTGGATAATTGGATCACTAATCTGTGAAACTCTGTCTTGCTGAGGTTCTTGATTATTGGCCTGCAGAAAACAGAGTATCCCCAGTCCAGTCTTCTGCTGACTTACAACTCCAAAATTACCAACCCCTAACTACAAGAGGTATCCTTCTTTAAATAATTACAACAGAGTCCAAAAATGGAGATCCCTAGAAAACAGGGATTACAAAATCAGATCAAAACTACATATCCAATAAATCCTGCCATTTCTCATATATGTCTAACAACTCATCTATATTTGAGAAACTGACAGATTCTAAAGCTAACTGAATATTGCACACATTATTCTCCATGTCATGTTTCACCAACTTGTGCCAGGTGCGAAGATACATACGAATCTTGCCTTCCATGACAACCGGTTCTCTAACCAAATCATCCACATCCTGAATGCTAACTTGTTCAAGATCCCGAATTCTTTGTGGGAACTCCTCATGCCTGCTCTCAAGCTCTTCAAGTCTGCATTTTGGCGGCAAATCTTCTAGGATAGGGGTCATTAATGGTAAACCTAGAACATGCATAATGTTGTCAACTGCATACCATCACATGGTGCAGATATCTTTTGATTTACTGATAGTCTCTTCAGTTGTTTCATTATAATCGAGCCAAGTATTCAAAGAGGCTTTGACCCTCTTAAACTGGAAACTGCTGAGGATTGGGATATCTTTTGGTGCATTCTTAACATACCCCTGCCATTCACTGATTTCCTCCTGATCCTTAAAGGCTCGGAGTCTCTTCTCCTTTTGTTCTTCAAGGGTGGAGTACATTTTGGAAAAATTAATGAAATTTTCCCTGATTTCATTCAAAGCAATGTATACTTTCTCCAAAAGATTATGATGATCCTGATTCACCTTGAGGGATAGATTCGTAAAATCACAGGGTGTAAACTTGAGAAAAATTGAGGAGGCTGCACTTGGAGTTGCATTTTTCCAAGGAAGCTATTTTTTCAACATCAATGGAATGCTGAGATTGTGAGAGACTGAGTTCAGTGAGAAGAGTGTCATTATGTTGCTCTAGGTCTTGCAACTTACTTGCCCAAGTTTTCGTGAGGTCAGCCACATCAGTAGAATGTTGTTTTTTAGCTTAGGCCAATTCCTCTTTCAGGTTTTTGATCTCTTCATCCCTGAGGTCAACTTCCCTATCCAAAACCTAGACTGAATCCCAATTAGCATTGGCAAAGGCTCCTAAGGTTGCTGCTGCTTCAATTGCTTCAATTATTGGATTATTGGTCCTGGGAGCCCATATTACTTGAACTGGTTCAGGTGCTTCCAAACAATCTTGACCTTGACCTCTTTTCTTGGTCTTTCTTATCATTGTCTTATCATCCTTGCTATATAAGTAATTCCCAAGGGGAACTATATCTTCATTTGTGTATCCAACCATTGACTGTGTGGAAGTAGAAGTGACACTAACTGTTGAGATCAGTGAAGGTGTTTGGGTAATAACAGGGGTAGGAATAGGTATGGTGACTTGAGTAGTAACTAAAGATGTAATGATAGCTTGAGGAACTGACAAAGCTAGATCTGGGGAAGGGATTGAGACAGAGGCTTCAGATAATGGAAATTGAGTATCAACATTAGCTTCTGGAAGTGGAAGTTGACTATGAGCTTTGGTGAGTGAAGATGGTGAGGAAATATTAGAATATACATCAGTAGTGGTTGTTGATAAATTGAATATGGGTGACTGCAGAGGGACAGCCGAAGGCTAGACTTCTGCAGTAATATACAATGGAATTGCTAAAGGGACTGAGTTTTCGGGGTATGGGATAGCAGTGTCATTGAGGGTGTTGAACATGTGTGATAAGCAAAATGGAAGTGTTCCCCCTAAAGGCACAGTAGAGGCTGGTTGGATAGATGGCAGTGCAAATGCTAATGGTGCAATGCTGGGAGCAGCATTAAATTCTAACACTGATTGCTCAGGGAAGGATTGATCCATATCAATACTATCAAACAGTTCAGTGACAGTCTTAGGATCTTCAGTGACTTCTTCTGTCACTAGCACCGGAAGAGGTGGGACCACTTCTTCATCACAATCTATTATGTCAACAGTAGAAAACTGTGAGGAAGAAGGCAGGACTTTCTGCCTCTTAGCAAGGCTAGCCTGAGTTATGACTAGATCATCATCTTCCTGAGTTTCTTCAGTAGAGATTTGAGCATTTGATGCAATTGGTGGTTGAATGTTGACTACAGGATTTGGAGGTTCTAGCAATTGAGTCTTTAACATCGATGTCAATTGTACCATATGTTGTTGGGATTCACGAGCTTACTGTAGCATCATTTTAGCTTCTTCACTAGCTTTCTCTTGAGAGGGTTCCCCTAGAGGAGCTTTACCTTTGTTTCCATCAGGGAATGTAATCATGAGAGGAGTATTGGCCTTCTGTGCTTCTTTCTCTTCTTTGTCTCTTCTTGCTTGTTCAATGATATTGAGCTGCATGTCCCTGTAACTCAGAACTCCAACCTTAAGTTCATTCTGGTACTTTAAAAAGTACTTATTTTCTTGTAAATCTTTTGCCCTAGCTAGAACCTGTTAGAATGTGTCCACCCCTTGGTATATGAAGTCATCAGGAACTAACTCATGTGCATAATCTATTTTCATATGTACTTGCTTGAGGTGTGCCTCCAGGAACTTCTTGGAGTCATGTTTCCTTTTCGAGGCGGTACCTAATCTCAAGGCAGCTATCTGGTCACCTAGAACTGTAGCCCAAGTTGAATTTGGGATAACCAATTGACCAAGATTGAGAGGAAACCTAGGCCAACCTTTCTTCCTGGGACCTGTGAGTTTCTTATACATACCATCAGTGACAGTTTGAAAAGAAACTTCTTGTATTACCATTATGTCTGGGACAATCCTGGGAAGCAGGTGCACTATTCCACTTCCCCAAATCCTGATGTATGAAAAATACTCAGCTACATACCAATCACCCATGGTGTTGATGAAATTCTGAGCATCTTCTGAGAATGCAGGTGGTTGTTTCCTAAAGATCTTGAAATAAATGGTGCCCATGAAGTGGTCACAAATGTCATATAACAAAGGTGAAAAATTCTCCTCCCACAGTGCCGAACGATAAATGTGTACACGAGGGTCTGAGGGGGTCCAATTCCAACCCAAGTTAGGATACTGGAACTCTGAGCGAAAAACATCAAGGACATATGCAGATAGGAAAAAGGGTGGTTTCTTATGAGCTGGAGCCTTTTGATATTTATGAATGGCATTCTTTAGCTCAGCCGACAAGATAGAGGCCCATCGGAAAGACTCACCAGTGAGTAGCACATGATGTGCTATAGGTGCCTATTCTACTTTGAAAATAGAACAATTGGGTAGACCAAAAAGCCTGCAGAGAATGGCTGCTAGTAAAGAGTAGGGTTCCTTAAACCAGACGATGGGATAAAGAATATCAGCCTTAGGTACAAAAGCGTTCGGCTTAAGCATCCATGACTTAATCATCTCGTTAAAAATAAAATGGGTTTTGGACGACTGTATAAAATCAGGGGAGAGGGTCTACACATGTGGTTTCAGAGCAAAAGCTCAGACAAAACGCTCTGGACGAAAACGTGTTAATTGGCACCCCGTGCTATCGTTAAAACAATCGGTGTTTAACACTGGCATTCTCAATTATCCATTTTACAGCATCCATGTAAGGTAGGATAGCAGGGCGCGCAGCAATAGCATGAATTTGGGAGGCCCTAATTCTGTCGTACACTCGTCTATCGTTATCAATATGAGAAAGGTCGTCATTATAAACAATGGTGTATATTTTCGTTTTCTTTATGTCAGAGAAGTTATTTTCTTTTCTCAGCATTTGAGCCTTTTGTACATTTTGTTTCCTGAAGCACCTGCAATTGGGCATCTCGTGAAGGTAGATCTCTCAAGAAATATCACCACTAGTGAAACTAGGAAGACACCCTCAAAAGGAAGTTTATCCATGCATTTTTGGCTTTTGATGATCGTTCTCCAGAAAGAAGAAGTCCAGTTCTGCTGGTCACACCAACCCTTGTTTAAATAGCAGAGAGCTATGATTATCTTTATCGCTCTCTTTGGGCTCCATCCACCCTCACACTTAAAAGCATCTCAAGAAGATCACTATAGTTGGACCCACGGAAAGGAAGCGCGTCTCGAAGGCATAGGGTATTGAAATGACTCCGTGCTACAAATCAAAAGCCAAAAGGCTTGCAATCAAGGGTCTGTTTTCCAGAAATTCTCGCCTCAATCAAAGCATGGCTGAGATAAAGTGAAGCGCACAAGTCAAGAAATTTGTCCAAAAGACTCAGCTCAATCCAGGTTCCTCTCCGTCCGTGAGGCTTGATAAATCAATCAAATCTCTCACTCACACAAAAGGACATTATGGATTGAGGAACCAAAGCAAAGACCGTGACTTTAAAGAAAATATTTCTGAAAGGCTCAAACAGTAAAAGTTGTCAAATATATGAAACATCCAAAAGAGATGCAAGCAGCATGGGAATGAGGAACAAGAGAAATAATGTCTACAAGATGTTGTTACAATCTCGCGGTGTCTGATAACAGTGGTCATCTGAAAGATAAATCTCCTAAAATGAACCTCATATTTTTTCCCTTAAAAAGTTTTAAGGATGTCTTCATCAAAGCTCCCCTTTCCCAGTAACCAACAGATAAAGTGACTATTTCCTCTGTCGAGATTCGAACGCTCAAACCGATTGTTGCACATAGGGTGAGCAGCTTTAAATGGTTTCGATGAACGAGAAGAGTGTTTTGTTCAGAGATCTGTGTTTGCCAGCGATTCACCAATTGTTGTTGCAGCAACACCCCCCCAAAATTTTTGTAGATATTGGGGCCCCTCCTATTTTCTTAGAAAGTCTGCTTAAAGAGTTAAGTCTCCTTTTGAAAGTTTTTGAACTTAGTTTTTTGTTTCAAATGAGAGATCTCTTCTCGAGTTAAATTTTTCTTCTAAGTCAAAACTCAACATTTTCTCCCGAAACGGCGGAAGAACTCGAAATTATCTCCTGAAACGGCGGAAGATCTTGGGATGTTCACCCGCAACTTCGGAAGAACTTGAAATTCTTTCCCAAAACAGCAGAAACACTCGTCAAGTTTTGGCGCAATGGGCGCCTTCTTACCAAGTCCCTCGGCCATTCATTTTTTCGAAAAGACTTACCAAACCCATCCATCATTTTCGGAAGAACTCGTCGAGTCTTTCCGCAATGGCGAATCAACTCGAGAACTTGCACCGTGAAACTTTTAGCTCATCGATTCTGGATGAACTCGTCAAGCCTTTCTGCAAAAAAGCAGAACATCTTTCTATTATTTCCCGCAACAAGCGGATGCTGCGCTCGAACTCACAAAGTCCGCCCACGCTTTGGAAGAAACTCGCAAAGTCCGCCCGCAACGGCAGACGAGACTCACATTTTCCCTCCGATTTTGACGGTTGCGCATAAATGCCAAGTGGGTGGAAATGACCCCACCGTATGGGTGATTAACCCCGTTTTAATTTCGCCACCTACCCAATTAAATGCCCACACATACCAAGTTTGTATATAAGGGCAGTGAAGGTTTTATTGTTCCCATTGTTAGTTTGTGATTTGGAGAACGTCGTTTGAAGCTGCGTGAATTGATTTGCTCCAGCTCATCTCATTTGCCACCGAGCCAACCCCGTTTTCACCATTGTTTCGTTGCCAAGTAAGTATTTCCACCATTATTTTTGTCTTATCTTTGCGTCAAGATTTATCGGGTGGTTTTTCATTTTATTGCATGGCTGGTGGGAACTTGTAGCAGACTATCCTTTAAACTTTACGACCACTGCAGCCCCATAGTGTTCCCAATCCGGCTAGGCCAGCCTGCCATTCACACTTTAGCCATTAGATGTTTGCTTTCTGTCTGCTCAGCCATTTACTTATGCAGATAATGTGGGTTCACTGTAAGCCTGCTACACCTACATTTTTTGCTTACGCACATAATCCTTTCTTCCTCTATGTTCCTTGAATCCTTCCCCTAAAACTGAAAGGACCAACCTAGGTAACTTCGTCGTCTCAGAGGGATCCGCATATAATGAAGGGCATCCTATTTTCAAGGACAAGGAGTGAAATGAGTTTTTGTACGTCGTATGCCTACCTTTTTTCAGATACTTTTCAAAAGTTCCAAACCCAGCATTGCCTCCCTAGAACGATCAAGTCTAACGACTATAATACGTTTTCTTGAATAATCTGTGTTTTGTTTGCTTCCCCAGCATAAAGCCTTGTAATTTATATCATACATTAGCATGCTAGTACCTTCCTTCCTGTCTCGCTCTATTATTTTTCGCCATATTTTACGTAATGGTTTACAATCTTATATTCATTCATGTATGGTTTCCTGGCAGGGATAAGCCACGATGCCAAAAGGTAGCAGGAAGAAAGCTAAAATGGTGGAACCAGAGTCAATAGAACCAAGGACTGAAACTCTCTTTCAAGACACTAAGTGCACCACAGGTGTCCCTCCCGAGGTTTGGTGGGGAGATATTTACCGGATGGTCAGGAACCAAGATATCCCCAACATGCTCTTAGAAGAAGAACAAATCTACATAAACATCAAGACTTCTAGCATATCCAGGGCTTCTACTCGCCCTGAGCTATTCCAGTGCTCACAAGTAATTGGGTGGATACTGGAAGATGCCAATCCATAAACAAGAGTGTTGCTAGACAGCAAGGGAGAGGCATTTGCTTCGTTCCATCCAGCTTATATTACGGCAGCCTACAAATTCTCACATCCCCAGCAGGCCCTGAATGATGAATGGTTGGGACAGATGAATAATTTTGAAATGGCTAAAAAGTTATTAATAATGGGTAAGCAGCTAAGGAAGAGGGACAATGATGAGTATGACGTTCAGAGCCTAAGACCTCCCTTTAGATTGATTGCCCTTATGTTAAGCATAATTTTCGGCATGCCTGATGAAACTGTGTATAGGATACAATGGGCCCCCATAATCCACTACATAGCATTTAAGGGAACTATTTTTTATTGGGCTACTATCCTCTCAGATAGTTTGGAATCCACTGTGGCCGCAGCTAAAGAAGGTTTGGCTCTAAAAAAGTCAGAGTTTTATATGCCTTCATACCTCATTGATTGCATCTTGGCAAAGCTCCCTTTCTCTAGGTTAGGTTGCTCATGGGATCAGTCCAACACCTCGGTATACACTACCTATAAAATTCTATGGGCTCAAAATTACAAGGCACACTATAAGCTCATTTGTGAAGAGTTCATTATGCCTCTGTATGAATAGATGTTCAATGAAGAGCCCAATTGCTTGTCAGAGAACGCCATGGAAGTTATGGAAAATTATGGAGATTTCTACTTCTCGGAAGGAGGTACCTATATCATAATGTTCGGCGGCACTAAGCCACCATACATCTTACCAAAATATGCCACTGATTATGTAGTCCTAAAAGAAGCAGTCAGGCAAGTTTTCCTTGATGGAATAGGAGGAGTTCTTAATAAGCAGCATAAGGCTTCCTTCCCTTTTTTGCCTTTCTGTATAGGAGCCTATAAATTCTCAAGAGTTGCAGCAGTCAAAGAGTTCATTAAAGAGCTGAAAGCTTTTCACTTCGGTGAGGCAATCTTCCGTAGAAATGATAGGCGGAGCAAGGTTGTAGAGCATTGCAAGGAGTTGTATGCTCATTTTGAGTAATCCCATTACTATGATGTCGAAGAAGAAGTGTTCAAGGGAATCAGTAATATGACTGAATTACAGATTTGTCGTCACAGCAGTGGAGTTAGCTCTAGCTCTGCCACAGCCCGAGAAGCCAACCTCCAGAAAGAAAGGGAAGCGGCTGAGGCCCTAGTCCGTGAAGATCAAAGATTTAAAGAAGAAGAAGAAAGGTTGTAGAGGGAAGCTGAAGAAGCAAGGTTGTGGCGGGAAGCAAAAGAAGCAATACTGCAGCAGGAAGCAGAAGAAGCAAGACTATAGCAGGAAGCTCAAGAACAAGAGCAGAGGAAGGTAATTGAAAATCAGTAGCAAGTTGAAGAAGAGGAAAGAAGGCGTAAGGCTGAAGAATAACTTAAGGCCAACGAAGATGCCCAGGCAGGTGGCTCTGGCACCCAAGACATGGAAATAGACTCATATCAGGTAGTACACACCCCACCCACGGAGGCAGAAGTCCATATAAGAGACCTCCCGATCATCCCTTTCACCCCATCTGAATATCATACTGTGTCCCGATGGATAAATTTGTGTATTATAAGAAGAGGAAGGTTGTGGTCCTGAAGTCAGAAGAAAGGATAAAGAGACTTTTCCAGGTAGATATTGTCACCCAACGAGAAACCACGGTTATGCAAAATACAAATAAGGCTCCCATAGCCATGGCGTCCACCGCTGTGTCGGCAGCAAAAGCAACAAAAGACAATGTGATCGACATGGTCAAAGAGTTTTAGTCAACAAAGAGAAGAGCTCGCATGCTGCAACATACTGTGGCTAACGAGCAGGCTTATAGGGATCTTGTGGTGAACAAATATAATCGCCTGTCTGTTGATCATAAGGAGTTGTCAGATAAGTATCGACATCTGGAAGAAGAAAAGGAGCACCTGGCAATACAACTGATGGTACTAGAAGCAGAAAAGAATGATTCTGAAGCTAGAGTTTTTCATCTGGAAGTAGATAAACAGGAAATGGTTGAGCAGCTCGAGCAAGCAGAAAGCAGAGCGATGGATATGTCTCCCTTTCATGAGCAGTCGTGTGACATCTTAATTCAAATGCATTCCACACAAGAACTTATTACTAAGGGGGTGTGCAAGCTCAAGACCATGTTGGATAGGATGAAGGAATTTGATACTGAAGCCATTAGGATTAAAGGAAAGTACAATCTGGTAAAAGCAAACATTATGAGTCAGATGGAGTGGAGAGAAGGAAAGGTAGATTTCCCTAAGCATATCCCATTCAAATCTGTGGACGGTTTTAAAGAGGATGTAGCCCTTATGGAGTTTTGCAGGAATTGCGGCGCCAAGCTAATAGCGAAGATCCAGGGAACAATGGGGAAAAGTAGTGGCCTGTATCAAAAGATTCTTGAAGTGCATGAAAAGTGCAAGATTGTTTTCCCTCAGACCCTGGATGATTTTCCAAGCAAAGAACAATGCCTATCAGACTTGAAAAACGAGCTAGGCATTCAAATAGAGTATATAAAGAAGATTGATGTGCTAGCCACCAATGATCTTCATCACTACATTGGGATATCATCAGTACACAATCATATGCTCAAAGAGATCCACCAAGAAACAATAACAGAAATCCAGAGTATTGAAGCAGAGCTTGGTAAGCATGTGACTTCACAGAAGATCTTGCTCCCCTGACCAGCGAATGTGGTAATAAGGGATACTGGTATATGGTTCAGTTATATTGCAGAAGAAGAGAAGAAGGCAGCAGCAGCAGTAGCAGCCAGCACAGGCATATCATCCCCAGCAGAGGCACCACCCCAAGTATAAACGCGCTAGTCATAATGTGTTTTTTTTTGTCTACTTCTTTTTGTCCTTATGGTTAGATCATGGAGTCACAAGGATAGCTGTCCTTTTTCTGTTATGGAAGGAAGGCCACGAAATGTTTTATTTTTTGAAAAGGTCTTTAAAGACAATTGTAAAAAGTAGGTGGCATCCCTAGAGGCATTTTGTAAAGATATAAATAGATGAATAGGGAATAGTGCAAGGACCTTTGGCAAGGAAAAGAAATTTTCTAAACTTGTACGAACTATTTTGCACAAGCTCCAAGAAAACGAATTTTTCCTAATAAGAGCCTGGAGAGGACATCTTTTGCCTGGAAATGTGCGTTGGATGCATGCTGATTCATTCTTGTGACATTCATATCTTACTATGAGATCTTTCTTTACTGTTCTGAATTATTTCTATGTATTGGGTGATCTTACTATTTTCTATGCAATGATGTTTCTCCTAAATGAGTAATAGAATGTCTTCATATGAATTAAAAGCTATCTTTTATGTCTTTAACCTCTTGCTGTAGATGCATCTTTATGATTTAATGGCTACCTGTTGATCTTTAAATGCTTCTTGCAGCACATTACTCATATTTACAGTCTTGCTCCTTGCAAGGATAGATTAGATTTATTTCAGTCTTAGATGCAAATTTGCTTCAAGTTCTGCACTTAGATTAAATTAGCTTAGGCACTTGCATATCATCTTAACAATAAAATCAAAAAGAACGATGGATCGGGCCATAACCGGTGTAAAAGAAATCAAATCTCCAAATCTAATGGTAGCTAAAACCGCTAACCGGACGGATTCCCCATACCAAATGGTGGACAATCTAATTGGGATAATTTACTAGGGAGAATTCCTTTCTGCTTGATGATGCGATCTTCGGGGCATCAACAAACCCTTGACTAGTTTTGAGCTCTAGGTTCCCAAATTGCTCCAATTGCTCCCAAATATTTTGAGAAGGTATATGGATGATTTTAAAACATAAATATGTGTTTCATGGATGCTTTTGAACCTTTAAAATACTTATGCAAATCCTCTTTCAATTCTTTCCAACGTAGGGAACTCTATTAGTAATTTCCCTTTGACTAGTATTGGTCTCTAGGTCTCAAATTGACTCCAGATGCCTTCAAATATTCAAGGAAGGTGTATTAATGATATTAGTACTTGAATATGATGTTCGGGTATGAGATATGGCCACCAAAATACCTCTTCAAACTCTCTTAATATTCTGGACCAAGTATGCAATTTTACTAGTAATTTGGGGTTCAAATCCCCCTGGGGTAAGTACTGAAAATGGCTTCCCAAATGCCTCCAAACCCACTCAAATTTATGAAAATAGGTAGGTAATGTATTAAGGATGTTATTAAGGTCTCATTTTCACCATTAATTTATTATTATCTCTGTTCCAACCCTCTCCCATTCAGCTTCAAAAATCACCAATTCGACCCTTGGGGAAATGGTACTATTTCTTCTCCCAATGCAATTAAACTGAGTAAAAATACTTCAAATGCTCAAGTACAATACATGAAACTTGTAAAATACATCCATGGTAGTCCATTAATCACAAATTCATCATAGCATCATCCATTCATTCGAAATCATCAGCATTACATTGGTTCACAACAAGGTAGTGGGGAAATGGTACTGTTCTTTCATTAAAAATGAAATTTATACATTTCTACTTGGAATTTTGACCTGAAACTTTTTGGAGATGAAGAACGGAGTATTTACTTCATATTAAAATAGAAAAGGGGCATTATAATCTCCCCCAAAGAGTACAATATCTTACCAAAAATGCCCTCCCTCAAGGATCAAGAATATGCCATCAAAACTAAAAATGGTTGAAGGAGTGAGCTGCAATAGAAGAAATCATGAGCTGACCTGTAACTTACACCTACAAATAAATACTCCATTAAATCTCCAAATGAAAGTTCTTAATGGCCTTTCCAATCACCAACTTGGATGGGAATCTTTCACCCTCGAAATTGGCTAAGGCAAGAAACTAGTCATCCACTAGCTCTCCCTCTTCACAAATGCAATTGCAAATTCTACAAATGATCAAAATCTGGTTTCATTCCTTTTTCTTGACATTTATAAAGTACTAATGTACTCCATGGGTCAAATTCCTTCCAAGAGACTCATGCCAACTCAAGTTGGGAAGAGATTCCAAAGAACGCCACATGTACAACAATTCCTAGTCTCCCACTTCCACCAAATCACATGTGGAAGCATCTTAGCTGCCCTAACACCCTTGAGCGCCTCTTGGAGTCTATTTTTAGCCCTGACATGTCATATATGTCATATATAATCCTTCAGGTATGATTTGTGTCATAGGTGTCATAGCATCTTCATCATTGTTGTCATAAAGCTAGGGAATCTAGCCCAAGTGTCTCACTAGCTCCAAATTGCCTCTTCCTCCTCCATGGGAGTTACTCTTCCTCTATATTTCGACCTTGGGTGAGTCATGCCATGAATAATACCCTTTGAACTCCCCCAAGTATGTTACCATTCACCTTGAATTTGAATTGGTGAGAAAAGGATGCCAAGTGTAGTGGGAGAAATCTAGCCATATGTGGGTCCCACTTCCTCCATGTGTCTTCATGATCAAATGCCACTTTGATTTTCACTTGTATATATTTATTTATCTCCTTTATTAAATATTTATGCCATTCTAATGTTCAAACATCATTTATTATCCCCCTTATTCCAAATCCCAAAGCTTCCACCCCAAACCTAGGAAACTAGTAATTTTCCTCCTTGGCAATTATTTGACTTTTAGCATCAATTTGACAAACTCTAATGAATGTGGCCAATTTTCTTAGGCCATTGTGACCCAATGCCAAATTTGGGACATGAAAAATCCTACCTTCCCAATATTCTTTGTCCTCAAGCAATTTCAAACATGGGTGTTGAAGAACCTGCTTTCTGTATAATTCTTTGAAGTTGCCATTGAATTGCCCAACCTTGAGTCTTTGAGCTTCCACGAAGATTTTAGAGAGGAACCACCATATTTGCTGCTGCACTACTCTGATAAAAATCACTTTATTAAGTGGGAAATCCATCTCCCATACTTCTTGTTTCCCCAAAAAATTTGAAACCAATGAGATAAAAATTATTCCAGGGTCCCATTGCTTGTATTGCACCCCAACAATTAAGAGTGCTTTCCAACCCATACCATCAGATAAGAGGATTCCTTTGTTAATTTTTCAGAATTTACTTCAATCTGATCTAGGATCTTCACTAAGAGAACAACATGTACAGCATATCTACAGCATATCAATCATGGACACAATAATGCAAGGACACAAGAGACACAGAGTTTACTTGGGGAAAACCATAAAGGTGAAAAACCCCAATAACTTCCTTAGATATAGATAGAGCAATGATACAACCCAAGCATAAGAGATAGACATCTCCTAGCAACAGCTTCTCCTCCTCCACAAGTGCGCCACTCTCCCAAGAGTGTGAGAGAGAATAGAATGATGAAATAGAGTGCCTGCCGCACTCTATTTATACTTGACTTGACTTGCCTAATAACCTTTACTAGGTCGGCCTTAACTTAACCACATAACATAATGCTGACTAGGCCGACACCGAATAGGGTGGTCTAATAACCCTTTAACCCACATGGTCGACCCCCAATAGGGTGGTCTAATAACCCTTCGACCCACATGACTTATACAAGGCCGACCCCAACAAGGTGGTCTAATAACCCATCAAGTATAAGTTACGACACTTCCGTATAGAGGAATAATAACATCTCTATAGGAATACAAACACTTCCGTATAGAGGAATAATACCATCTCTATAGGAGTATAATATACATATATGAAATACATTCCGAAGTTACATATACATCAACACTCCCTCTTAATTAGGAAGGTATTTCTCGACACAGGTCTTCTAGCACAAGTCTTCTTCTCTAGATCATCGTCACTAGATAATCGTCATCGAGTCATCGTCACCATCACTGCTGCTGCTATCTCAATCAATCTCTGAATCTACTCATCATAGGAAGTTCTACAGAGCTAGTCCTTTTTCATACTGGATGTAGGCCCACCACCTGCAGGTCTTCATCATCATTGGCCATACTATGGAATCCTCAGGACTTATTATGTGCGTCACAAAACCTTAAAAGAGTCTCTTGACTAGCAAGAACCCTAAAGAGAATCTGAGGCCTTTTTAATCCTGTCCAAATCTCCAGGACTTATTACATGTGACTGCCACAAAACCTTAAAAGAGTGTCCCAGGAACGTTTATGTGCATAGCACGACCAGTAAGAACTCTAAAGAGCATCCCAGGAACATTTATGTGCCTAAGCATGATCGGAAAGATCTCTAGGACTGATTGCATGTGACCTCCGCTACAAACCCTCGAAAGAGCATCCCATGACTTATTACAGGCACACATCCCAACCTATCGGATCTCCCAGGTCTTGCATGTAGCATCCCACCACAAACCCTCGAAAGAGCATCCCAGGACTTATTACGGGCACACAGCCCAACCTATCGGATCTCCTAGGTCTTACATGTGGCCCACTATCACAAACCCTTGAAAGAACATCCCAGGACTTATTATGGGCACACAGCCCAACCTATCGGATCTCCCAGGTCTTACATGTGATACACAGTGCCAATCCTTTTTCATACTGGATGTGACCTAGAAAAAATCTAGGATTTTCTTTGCACAACCTGTCCACGGCCATAGAGTATCAACCTGATACTCACCATACATCATCCTGATCATCATCACTGCATCGTCCTGATGCAAGTCATCTGGAGCAACATCCTGAAGCTCATCATCCATGATCATCCTGATCATACAATGCATCTACCTGATGCATACCAAGTATCTACCTGATACATAAGTATCTACCTGATACATATCACCATACATGATCCACCTAATCATACAATGTATCCACCTGATACATACATAGATACATGATCCACACAATGTATCCACCTGATATATATCAACATACATGACCTACCTGATCATACACAGTATCCACCTGATACATATACAGATACATGGTCCAAGAATCCAACATGATGCATATACAAATACATATAAATGATCCAACTGATCATATCCAGCATCCAACATGATGCGTACATACATATACATATAAATGATCCAACTGATCATATCCAACATCATCCTGATGCATATACAGAGCAGTAACTGGAGTATCATCCTGATGCTCATCATCCAGTGCTTACATCCACAGCCATGTGAAGGATCCCCCTTCCACCATGCTAGGAATGGCTACAACAAATGTCTCCATCACTTCTTCCTCGAAGTGTCGTCGATCTGAAGAACACCAAGCCTCTCTCTGAAGTACTCGAACTTCACTCTGGCTAGTGGTTTCGTTAGCACATCTACAATCTGCTCATCCGTCGCAACATGCAGGAGCTTCACTGCTCCTCTCTGCACCATATCCCTGATATAGTGGTATTTGATCTCTATGTGTTTCGACTTGTCGTGGAACACTCGGTTCTCAGACATCTTCACACAACTCTGGTTGTCACAAAATATACCAATAGCCTCCAGCGGTAGATCAAATAACTCAGATAGTAGCTTCCAAAGCCATACTGCCTCACAACTAGCCGAACAAGCTGCAACATACTCTACTTCGGCTGTACTTAGTGCTACGCAGGACTGCTTCCTGCTAAACCAAGAGATCACACCTGATCCCATACTGAAGCAGCACCCAGAAGTGCTCTTCCTATCTGCAGCACTTCCTGCCCAATCTGAATCAACATAACCCTATAGGTTAAACTTTTGATTTGCATCATACTTGAGCCCATAATCAATTGTACCCTTTAGGTACCTCAGAATATGCTTTACAGCAACCAGGTGAACACTCCTCAGATCTGTTAGGAACTGGCTCAATGTGTTCACCGCAAAGCAAATATCTGGTCTCATGTTCATCAGGTACATCAAGGACCCAATCATCTGACGATACATAGTGATATCAACTGGCTCAGATGAAGCATCACACAGAAGCTTCAGGTTTGATTCAATAGGTGTGGCCATGGCCTTGCAGTCCATCATCCTAAACCTCTTCAGGATCTCTACTGCATACTTCCCTCGTCTAAGGAAGATTCCATCTGCACTCTACCACATCTCCATACCTAGAAAATAGTGCATCATCCACAAGTTCTTCATCTCGAACTCGGCAACAAGCTTCCGCTGGGTTTCGTCAATCAATCTATCTTCACCTGTAATAAACAGGCCATCCATATACAAAAGTAGTATCACTAGATTTCCTTCCTCAACCTTGTAGTAAAGGTTGGAATCCACTTTACTCTTGGTAAAGCCCAAACTGGATAGAAATTTGTCTATCCTCCCATACCAAGTTCTGCACATATATGACTCCCTGTCATGTGTCTCGGAACCAAGTGGTTGCTCCACATACACTTCTTCTTCAACTACACCATTCAAGAAAGCTATCTTGAAATCCAACTGGTGTATCTTCCATTTCATCACTGCAACCAGAGCAAGTACGGATCTAATGGAAGTGTATCTGGCTATAGGAGCAAAAGTCTCTATGCTACACCTGCAGCATGCTTGATCTTATAGATCCTCTTGGAATTCACTTCAGACTCCCCTTCAGGTCTTGGGACTGCATCCCAAACATATTCATGATCTACTGGTACTCCTCGATCATGGAATTCTTCCCAGATCCTGGGAACTTCAATATCTTCAATATTTTCAATAGATAACTTTTTTGCTGAACAAATGTTGTAGTCCTTCTTTTGTAGGTGATGGTATACGATCTTTCCTACACAAAACGTTAAATTGCATGATTAGAAAACATCTCATAGTTTTCAGAACAAATTCTTACACATAAAGAAATATGTCATACAGTCATGCAATTATCTTAGCCAATGCTTCCATACAACATTTATCCATATCCCGTAACTTTCTAGATTCCTTCCAATCTCTACCAGAACATTGTTAAGAGTGTGAACAACTCCCAACATGTCAGCAAAGAGGTTTCATTCTAGATAAGTAGCAATGGAATGTTGTACAGTGCCATAGGCCACTTACCCATGTATATTAGTAGTATATTGTTCATCAATGCAACTATTCTAATATGCATAATACACAACCTAATTCTAGGAACATGAGTATATACATTATTGAATAGTATTACTTAAACAATAAAATATGCAAGGAATGATAATTCAAATACTTATCTTTGTTTGTTTGTTGGGTTGACTCCCTCCCAGTCTTTGCTTCTTTTCTGCAACTCCATTCTGAAGTGGATTGTGAGAAGTGGTCAACTCCCTCTGAATATCTGCATCCTTGCAGAAACTACTGAAGTGTGCTCCTTCTTGATCTTTGCTTCCTTGCAGGAACAACTAGAGTGTGCTCCCTCTTGATCTTTGCTTCCTTGCAGGAACAACTAGAGTGTGCTCCCTCTTGATCTTTGCTTCCTGGATTACCTGTCCTTGAACTTATATCCATCACTATCCATGCTTATTAGTATCATCATTATGTTATCCTCAAGGTCTCATACATAATCACACATTCATTAGTATAAACACAATAATATTAAACATGTATAGTCATGATCATTTCAAACACAGATAAAAAACATTAGTATTCAAGGTTTCAAGGAAGTCTTCTTTTACTCATGCATATTCTTATTTGATCATAGGACTCTTCTGGTTAGTTAAATCATCAATTAAGATAAGAGACATAAAATGCATAAACCCTTGATTACTTACATTGCTAACTTTATGAATAAACATAACCAATCATACCAAGTATACTTATATAAGGGATCCTAACACAAGGTAGGATTCTAACTTGATATAGGAAAAACATACCTGGATTGGTAAGTTAGATAGTTATGTCTAACATACCCACATGATGTCTTCTTGTTCTCTTCAATGACTTGTGCTAGTAACCTGCATATCTCATAGGTTAACCATTATAGAACCAAGTTATACATACCTCGCAAATAGATCTTCTAAATGATTCATGACAATGGATGAATCTTTGTCCTCATGTCATCATGATCATATGTTCTTGAACTAGAACATGATTTGTCTTTCTTGGTGTACCTTTCATGTTAGCGGACAACATAAACCTCATACAACACCATCATGCATTAGTACAATCATAAGTGTCAATACCCTAATCAATGAATATCTTCTATCATGCATTCATAATTTTATTAAGGTGATACGACAAGTCTAAATTTAATCAAGATTGTACTAACCGTAATAACATGAAGACAAACATACCATAAACTTAATCATGAACAAATCTCGAAACAGACCTGGATGAGTTCATACCTGTCAAGATTGCTTGTAATCTTCTTATGTAAGGCCTTAGCCTCATCTCCCTCTGAAACAGGAACTTCTTCACTTATGCAGGTGACCAATCCATTCTCTTCTAGTATTAACCCAATCCACTTGATTTGCAGGAACTGGATCTGGAGTTGGATTAGGGTTTGTCAAAGAAACCCTAAAAATTCAAACTTTGAATTTCAAACTTTCGAAAGGATAGAAATATGCGTCTTGATGAGCTGATCAAGCTGGTATACTCATAATTTGAAAACTGCAAAGTTTCACCCCTCAAATTTGCCTTTGAAACTTTCGGATTCACTAGACATGACACCGAACTAGGGTTTGATAAATCCCACCCTTCTGCCCAATAAAAAGGTTCGATCCAAATCTCTAAGCTTCTATTTTTCTAAGGAGCTTCCAGCTGTGGTCACAGATTTCAAAAATTCTCATTTTTGCAGAAGCCCTAAATTTCCACTTTTTCGATCAAAGTCCCGAACTAGGGTCTGATCAAGCCCGGCCTTCTTCCCAACCAAAAATTCTGACCTTGGTCTCTAAATTTTGATTTTGATGAGTAGCATTCATCCATAGTCTCTGATTACAAAAATTCCAACTTTCTCTGAAACCCTAAATTCCAGAAGCCATGAATGAAGGTGCTAAAAAATAATTATGTTTTGACAGAAATATGTACCTGATTGTTTCTAGTGTAACTCCGAACTTTTTGATCCACAAGGTCTGAAAATTGTTTTTTTGATAACCCGACCTGTCATCTTTCCAACCCACAATTCTGACCTCAAATGGATTCTCTTAGAGAGAGTTATGCCAAGTGTCGCAATGTGACCTGTTTATGGGATAAACCAGGAGATCTAACTTGTATGGCATGCCACGTGTCACTGGTTCAGTTTCAGACTATGAAAACATTTCTTGAGAAATGAAAGTCCATGCAATACCTGTCACTTTTTACGAAATTTAATTTGGAGCTTCCTAGCCCATGTTATGACCTTTTTTCCAAGGTCACCTGTTTATGACTGAAATTTGGAAGAGGCAGAAACCCTATATTGTACAGATCATAAATCACAAAGTACAACGAATTAGAGGTTTTCCTTTGGACACAAGGTACATGAGGATCTTATCTTCTCCCTGTACAATTTTCAGACCCTGAAACCTTGCCAAAACTTATTTATAGTGAAAGTTCTACGATGACTGGTTTTTGCTATATCAAGCCCTAGCTTTGCAATTGCAACAAGTGTCATACATGCCATACCATCCCTTCTTTCAGGCTAGCTCTGATACCATGTTAATTTTTCAGAATTTAATTCAATCTGATCTACGATCTTAACTGAGAGAACAACATGTATAGCATATCTATAGCATATCAATCATGGACACAATAATGCAAGCACACAAGAGACACAGAGTTTACTAGGGGAAAACCATAAAGGTGAAAAACCCCAATAACTTCCTTAGAGATAGATAGAGCAATGATACAACCCAAGCATAAGACATAGACATCTCCTAGCAGCATCTTCTCCTCCTCCAAAGTGTGCCACTCTCTCGAGAGTGTGAGAGAGAATAGAATGATGAAATAGAGTGCCTCCCACACTCTATTTATACTTGACTTGACTTGCCTAATAACCTTTACTAAGTCGGCCTTAACTTAACCACATAACATAATGCTGACTGGGCCGACACCCAATAGGGTGGTCTAATAACTCCTTGACCCACATGGCCGACCCCCAATAGGGTGGTCTAATAACCCTTCGACCCACATGACTTATACAGGGCCGACCCCAACAAGGTGGTCTAATAACCCATCAAGTATAAGTTACGACACTTACAATATAAATGACGAGACTTCCGTATAGAGGAATAATAACATCTCTATAGGAATACAAACACTTCTGTATAGAGGAATAATACCATCTCTATAGGAGTACAATATACATATATGAAATACATTCTAAAGTTACATATACATCAACATCCTGGATCCCATTTTCTAAAGTCACACATGCATCATAAAACCAGAGAAGGTTTATAGAAATACCAGATAATAGAGAGTTCACCAAACAGTAACTTTAAGCTGTAATATATCTGCTTTTATTTCAGAACACTCTTAAAACATGTATCCAGTAGGCAATGGAAATGATTGCTGAGTGATTGTGGGAACATAGAAGTTTAAGCGTAGTGCGGATGTTAGAGTAGCAGTAAGGCCCGGGGATAAGGGAGTAAGTCTACAGAATTGCCCGCAGCGTAGAAGCTAGCCCTCACTTCTTAAAAATATGGATCCCACAATGGATGCTGTTCCGCTAGCAAGTTTAGAGTGTCAGTCAGGTAATGATATTGAAGTAACACTTGCAGACAGAAGAACTGGTTCATTCCAACCTTCTACATCAGATAGTGAGAATTCTTCTTACATCACTATATCAGACAAAAATCCAACTGCAAATTGGGAGTTACCACAGATTTTACCAAAAGAAGTTTACAGATTGAATTGGTGGAATTTTCATACTACAACTCAAATCAAAGTGTCTAATATTGATATCTCTTTCACAGATGATCAAGAGCCTATTCATATACCTCTCTTAGATAAATCACAGATTGATTGGGCTAAAGAACAAAATTATAAATATGCACATTTTGGTGCTGTTAAGTTAGGCTTAGGTCCACTAGTCAGACCCCGATTACCTGTTTCTTCCCTTTGTGTTGTAGTAGATACTCGTCATAATCAGTTTTCTGACGCTGTCATAGGTGGTTTTACTGCACCCCTTCATGATGGCCCTGCGTTTGGTACTGTATATCCTCGTTTTTCTGTTAGTTTAGATGACCCTCATATCTACAATATTTTAAAAGCTTATATCTTACCGAAAGGTTTTGATATGCTTAATGGTTCTAAAATTATCCAACTCAAAGGTGGTGTCTGTGTCCGGTTTGGGAATGATACTTTACCACAGCTTAGATCTAAGATCAGTCAGAGTCCGGCAGACTGCAGCGTGGTGGAAACACCAAAGTCAAGATCCAAAAATGCAACTCCCATTACATTCAATTGGACTGGCATTTCTTATCCTCAGTCATGGGAAATGAAGTACTCTGAACTTCGACATCAAGAACGAATAAAAGCTGTATTATCCCCTAAACCTCTTGTCTTTGATGAAGGAACATCCTCATTCAGATCCCCACACCCTGAACCAATCCCGAGATTCAAAGCTCCTCTAATTAGATCTGCTTCAACCTCAAGTTACAATGCTGCCAGAAGGCAAGCTTTATCAGATCAAGTAAGTAAGAGCTCATTTGAATCTATTGTAGATAACCCTGTACAAAATACTTTAGAACATAAAGGTCAACATTCTGATTGTATTGCTTGTCAAAAAATAAAACAAAAAATTATGCAAAAAGAGAAACGCCAATCCTCACAAGAGTATCCTAACCTCTATATGTTTTCATCCTTACCCAGAGCACGAGCAGAATCTGAATCTGTAAATGCTCATGGCCAAAGATCCTTTCACCCTGGCCGTAATCTCCCTGAAACTGCATTCAGGCAATATTCTTCTGATGGGTTAAGTAAGAAAGAATTTGTTTCCACAAAAGCTGTTTCCACAGATCAGAACACTTCTGATGAAATAAAATTGGCTAATTGGACAAATTCTCAGCTTCAATGCACTGCTTCAAATCTTGATGATATGGCTCAAGATATCCAGTTATTAAAAGCCAACTGTGTTGAACAAGGTAAAAAGCTTGAGTTGGTTATTGCTAAACTAGCTTTGGTTGATCATATTTTACATGATACAACAGAAATAGAGAAAGCTGTAAAAGTAGCTTCAGACAAGTTAGAAGCTAGACTAGATGTACTGTCTCATTTAACATCTAGAACTCAGGAGTTAAAAAAGAAACAATATATTGTTCCTGAGCAAGTTTTACAGTTAGCTCGGAAAGGTCATACCAAATCTGTCTCCTTTGGTCTTGTAGATGCAGAAGATAATAGACCAGAATGGGATTTTGGTGCTAGTGCAGCAGAAAAAGAAGAAATAATTTCTTGGATAAAAGAGTTCAAAAATTTTAACCCTGTGCTGAACGCAAAATATGTTGGAGATGTTCATATGATGGCTGCTGAATCTTCCAATAGATTAAGAATAGGATCAAGACCTCATGTTGAGGAATATGATACTCATATGCCTGATGCTACTGGAGTTTCTGAAGCTCCAAGAATCCATAGCTTTGGCATAAACAATTTGAATAACTTGATTTCTCAGATGCCTGAACAACCAGTTCTAAATATCCAATGTCAATCTAGAGAAGAAATCAAGAATGCTCTTCAGTTGCTTACACATTGGTTGATTTATAAAAAGCAACAAGATCATAATGTTACTGCCCAGATGTTAGGTGCCCAGTTAGTTGCAGGTCTCTCTGGCTTAGCGTATGAATGGTGGCGTTGGTTGCCACAAGAGGCCAGAAATGAAATGCTTGCAGCAAATGATTCAGATGAACAGATAATATCTGCCTTAAGTCGTGAATTTTATGGTCCTGAAGCACATGAAGATTTTGATCATTTAGCTTCTTTATATATGTCTGCACGTTTGTGTGATTTAAATAAAGCAGAAGCTTATTTCTGTTATATGCAGAAATTATTGATCTCTTCAGGAAAATCTGGCAATGAAGCTTATTTAAAGCATTACTTGAGAAGTTTCCCTGGACATGTTCCAGATGCTGTTGAAAAGGCATTAAAAGATAGAAACATTCCTTTAAGATCTTTGTCTTTAGCACAACTCCATCATTATATTCTGGAAACATGGCAAGAACATTGTTTACAGAAAAGAGTAGATAAAGATTTTAAAAGGCATCAGCAAATGTTTTCTGCTTCCTTCTGTAAAGAAGTAGCTAAAATGCCTGATTGGGGCTGTGGAGCCCATAACAAGGGACATCTTGGAAATGAAAGTTGCCATTGCAAGAAAAAGAATAAGAAGTTTTTTACTTCTTCAGGTAGATATCATTTGGATAAACCATATAAACACAAATCTAAACATTTTAAGAAAAAGCATAAGTATAAAAGATTTGTGAAAAGAAGATCTGACAAAGGCAAAGGTGATACTTGTTTTATATGTGGCAGTAAAGGACATTGGGCATCAAAATGTCCAAAAAGAAAAACAAGGCCCAAGCTAGCAGGAGTTTGTTCTACTCTTGATCCCTTTTGGTGGGATTTGTACAAAGTTAGTGATGATTTTATTCCTTCCGGTGAGGTTATCTATCTCCCCTCCTCTGATGACTCTGAGGAATCCTCCTCAGACGATGATATTCAACTTGCTAAATGTGCTCCCGATACTTCTGAATCTGATTCGGAACCACATTTAGGGGGGTGTGAGACTGCCTCTGTATATACTGATCTTCCTGATTTTGATTTCAATTTATATATGTTTTCCAGAGCTATCTCTTCTGTACAGATTGAAAAGAGATTAGCAGCAATTGATTTAGAATTATCTTCTATTCCTATTTATAGACATCAGGAAAGAACTGAACTAAGGAATGAAAAGAAGTCCTTACAAGTACAGTTGCAATCAATTGAAAAAGATAAAGGAAAATCTGTTGATTTAAGCTTTAATCCTGCAGAGTTGTATAGAGAATATCCCAGTGGTCATAAAGACAGACAACAGCACAGAACAGACAGAGAAAGATTGCTGAGAAATAAGCTGAAAGCTAAGCAGGAGGAAATAAGAAGATTGGTAAAAGAAGCTGATGAAATAAAGAATTCTTTAGCAATTGTTTTGCTAGAAAAGGATCAGTCTTCAGAAGATGAATTGTCTAATGAAATTGAAAGGGTTTGTGGAACCAAGGATGATGACGTCCCAGACGAAGAATATCCTGAAAAAACCCCTGACCATTCACCTTCACCAAGATCCCAGAGTATAAGTCTTTTAGGAGCTGTATCAGGTCCTAAATTATTTACTACTCTTACCTTTTGCCCTTCTGAATTTAAATCCTACCCAATACAGTGTTTAATTGATTCTGGATGCCAGTTTAACTTGGCTAGAGGAAATGCTATTCCTGAATTTTATTGGGAGAAAACAAAAGAGTATGGATCTGCAATCCAAGGATCTCCAGTTTATCTGTCTGGTAAAGTAAAGGATTTTCCAGTGTCTATAGGTTCAAAGTTTTGTTCTTTATCTCTTTTTAGGTTTGAAGAAACTAAAGAAGATTGTGTGTTAGGTTCTGAATTTTTAGTTTCAGTAAGTCCTTTTTCAATGGACATAAAGAAAATGACATTCACTTGTACAGTCAATGATCACCCTGTAACTATTCCTCTTAGTTATTCTTTTTCCCCCAGAAGTCAAGCAATTCCCCCAAAACCAAAAGCCATGTCAATAGCCTCTCTTAACAAAATGGAAAGATGTATATCTTTTGCCCAACTCAATGCTGAGAAATATCTAGAGGGTATAACTGAAAGGCTAAAGAAGAATTGCTGTTCTGAAAGCCCAAATGCTTTCTGGACAAGGGAAAAATATTTTGTCTCTCTTCCTTTTGATCCGCTACAGCAGATAAAACCAATGAAAGCATCTGCAAGACTTATGAGTCCCAGTGAAAGGGAATTCTGTTCAAAAGAAATAAAAGAGCTCTTGGATAAAGGTTTGATTGAACCATCAAAAAGCCCTTGGGCTTGCCGAGCTTTTGTTGTAAATAAGCATAGTGAACAGAAAAGAGGTAAACCCAGATTGGTTGTTAACTTTAAACCTCTTAATGCAGTTCTCCAGAAAATCAGGTATCCTTTGCCTGATAAAGCTAGTCTTTTGCAGAAAATCAATGGTTGTACTGTTTTCAGTAAGTTTGATTTGAAATCTGGTTTTTATCAAATTGGGATTGAGAAGAAAGACAGGTTCAAAACTGCATTTGTAGTTCCTCATGGACAGTATCAATGGAAAGTGCTACCATTCGGTATTAATAATGCTCCTTCTGAATTCCAGAAAAGAATGGAAGACATCTTCAGGGATATACCATGGTTAGCTGTTTTTATTGATGATATTCTTATTTGTTCTAAAAATCTCCAGGAACATCTTAAACATTTGCAGCAGTTTTATGATTTGGTTTTCCAGCATGGTTTGGTCTTATCTGAAAGTAAAATGGAGATAGGTAAGACAGAAATAGAATTTCTGGGTCTACATATCAAAGCAGGTCAGGTAATTTTGCAGCAGCATGTGCTCCAATCATTTGATCACTTTCCTGACAAGATTAGTGAGAAAACCCAGTTACAGAGATTTTTAGGATGCTTAAACTATATCAGACCCTTCTATAAAGGTCAGGCTGCAGATATTCATTGTTTGCAGAAAAGATTAAAGAAACAGCCTATCCCTTGGTCTGATGAGATGACTTCAGCCGTCCAGCGAATAAAGGAAAAAGTTAAGCATCTTCCAGCCTTGTCTCTTCCTCAAGGAAATGGAAAATTGATAATTGAAACAGATGCATCAAATACCACATGGGGTGGTGTTTTGATAGAAGATATTGAAGGAAAGCCTAAAATCTGCGGATATGCATCTGGTTCTTTTAAAGGAGCTGAATTAAATTATCCTAGTAGCCACAAAGAGATTTTGGCGGTTAAGAAAACTGTCAGCCATTTTATTCTGTATTTAAAGCCTGTTCGATTTACTATTAGAACAGATTTAAAGATTATGCCTGGCATCTTTAAAAATGAAAATCTAATGGCAGAAAATAGTAGCAGAATATTAAAATGGTTTATCTGGCTTAGTAATTTTGATTATGACATTGTATACAAGCCAGGTTACTTAAATTGTCTTGCTGACATGTTGACTCGTGAGAATGTACAGGTTTCCTCTCCAAGTCTTAACATGTTTTCCGCTAATGAAGCTAGTGGTTCTGGTTCTGGTCCAGGACACAATAAAAGATATCTAAGTGATAATGTGGTGAATTACAAAAGTGGTAAAGCTCCATTTCAGGAAGAAGAAGAAGCTCTCAGAGCTCCTCCAGAATCCTTGTTTTTGGCTCCTTGGGATAAGGATATCTCTCAGGAAGAACGTCAGCAACTGCTAGACTATGCTGACATCAAAGAAGCAGAAAAGTTTTTAAGCCTCACTCTGATAAAGCAAATTCAAGAAAATCCCTGCAAGTTAAAGATTCTCGAAAGATGGGAAAAGGGTGCTTTCAGAGGATTACAGAATGCCAGAGAAAAATTAGCTCGTTGTGAAGAAGTCTGGATTGACCAGAACATGGAAGCAGAAGGAGAAATTTGGTATGTTGATCTTGGAGCAGGAGATTTAACATGGACTTCTTACAATCTGATTCTCCAATTTTGCAGAGAGCAGACAGCAATAATCATTTGTGCTGATCCTGCTAATTTAAAACATAAAAAATGGTCCGGATGGACACAGATCTTTTTAGAAAAGTTCTGCCCAAGAAATGAATGGGTAGACCGAAAAGCTAATTTCATTCTCCACCTTGAGGCTGATATGCAAGCCGCTGACCAAGTTCATCAGTGGTTTAAGTTTAAATTGAGACATCATGGAGGTAGATACACTCCATTGGAACACTGTGTAACAGTCACCCAGAAGTTTATCAAAAGGGACAAAGATGGCAAGAGACTGGATACAAAAGTCCATAGAAGAACCCTACCGCTAAATTATAGGGTTGAGTCACAGTTTGCATCTGAATTTGTGTATGGACCAAATGAATATCTCCGTGGTTCCGATGTAGAGCAATGTTTCGGAGAACTATTATATCCAGATATGAATGAAGAATTCCCTAATAATCAGTATGACTATTGGCAGTATACTGAATCCCAGCCAAACTACATAGAAGAAGAATTGGCAAGGCGCGAACTTGAAGAAGAACTAAATGCTCAAGGTTGCCTTGATTGTGTATGTGGCGGGGTACCTGGACCTGGTGACACGACAGTGTGTCTTTGCGGATCAGGATATGATACTTCATGACTCTTCAGTATCTTAAGGGAATAAAGATTCCTTGGTCCGTGATCTTTCTCTTGTACATATTTAGTGGAAGCCGTTGGTGGGCCAACCCACTTTGTTTTGTCGGCCATGATAGCCGAAAGCTTTCTTTGGATTCCCTCGGTCTTCTTTTTTACCGAGATGCTTTGTAATTCTCATGATGTAATAATGGCCCCAGTTTTGTCGGCCAATAGCTTTTACTTTTGTCCAAGTCATGAGTTTGTCGGATAAGATGCTCCGGGTCCCCACATGGCGCTGCCTCCAAGGGACGAGATAACATGATGGTAGTCCCCATTATGCCCCGGAATCTTACTTTTAACCGATTGGTGTAAGTTCTGGATTACCGGTTCACCGGTTCAAGAGTTATAAATAAGGAGTCTTGGGTTCATTTGATTCATAGCGAGTCGCATGAGCAAGTAGTCCTCTCTGCAAGTCTAGGAGTCGTCTGAGCAAGTAGTCCGCTCGACAGGTCTGTAGGTGTGTGAGAGCCGAGGTAATATGCTCTGCAGGTTGCCTGTAATGGTATAACACTGCATCAGAAAGCCAAGGACTCGTTTCTGTATAAAAGAGTCTGTAAGGGTCTGCTAGTTGGCATATTATAGGAATCCCAGGAGCCTGAGAGTAACTACATGCCTTCGGGAAGTAGCCAAATCTAAAAGGGCCCATAACATTGTGTCAAGGCAGTAAGTTGTGGTGACGAGCTTCGCTGTCCGAAGCCGATCCACCTGTGTGTCTGTAATCTGTAATCTGGAGATATAATGTTCATCATCATATTGATCGTGTGCCTTATTGCAATTGCGTTCGTGTTGATGGGAATAATTGGCAAATTGTGCTTGAAAGATCAATGTGCTGGCTTTAATATGAATGTGTGAATGCGATCCTGCGTAATGGTATCATGAGTGCAAAATATATATCATCAAAGTACATAACAACATAATGAAAATGTACATCAAGGAGGTGCTTTATCAAAGAATCATGAAAGTGCTTATACCTCCAAGCAAGTAGACCACCATTTTCCAAGTGCATACAAGCTTCAAGTGACCAATCAAATCTGCTCCAATGACATAGTTGAGGATCCCATGTCCTATAATGCTGCTCCAAAAGGATGTGATATGCATCAAAATATTCAGCCATGTATTCTTTCATCCAAGAAGTGAATGAAGAATCTCCACTAAAATCTGAACCAAATAATCAGCAAAAAAAACAAGGAGACTTCAAATGACTCAAAGAAGTCTCACCCATACATCCATGAATGTGAGAATCATAAAGATATAACAAAGTATGTGGCTGCCAACAAAAATGTTCTCCAATCATAAATCTATTCACCCAAGTGCTGGATGAAGTTCCTCCAACATCAAATGAATCAAGTGTTGAGCAAGAAAAACCATGAGTCTTCAAGTGATTCAAATGCATATCATAGGTGCATCCATGTAGATGTGCATCATCATAAAGTAACAAAGGATGCTGCTGCAAATGTGAATAAGAATGTGCTCCAACCACATCATCATAAAAATTAAATCTAGGAGTTCCATACTCCTCATGTGGCACCATCAAAAAAACTCCTTTCACCCATACTTCCTTGAGACTAAGATTGCAAAACATGGAATTGTAGGATGTAGGAGAATGAACTAACTCACCCAATTGATCAAAAAATGCAGAAGTTTCATCATGGGAAGGATCCATATGGGTAGTATCATGCAGCTCCTTCAAAAGTGTGAAACCTTTGTCATAGATTAGTTCTAATGTAGAAGAATCATGCTCTTCTTTAAAATTGCATAACCTTCATCAAGAGACAATTCAAGTTCCTCTTCCACCACATCAAGTGTTTCGATCTCTTCAAGTTCATCTTTGATGTGGCACATTGCTCTTTGAATCTTCTCCATGTCTTCAAGGAAGGATGTTTCCTCTAATGAAGTATCTCTCCAACAAGAATTTGACACCAATGCTTGAGTGTCATGGAGAATGCTGAGGGACTCTTGGATCTTCTTTTCATTCATCTTTAAGGACCCTTCAAGAAAATGAAGTTCTTGCAAATGAACCTCCTCATCTTCTTCAATTTTGCTTGGACCAACTTCATGAAGCTCAAGTGGTGATGGGGAAGTTGATCTTGGTTCTTCTTCAACTGCTACAAGGTCTTCATTATCATGCTTAATGGAACTTGGGCTTGCAGCAACACTTTCAAAAGTGATCTCTATGTCACCAACATAGAGGTGTGAGCACCCATCAGTAGGTACTGCTTCATAGTTTAAGCATCCATCAGTAGATGCTCTTTGGTTCATGTCTAAGCTAGAAGGTGCCTCGAAATGATCTTCCATACTTTCAATAGAATCTTCTTTGTGATCTTGTGATGTCTCTTCCTTCTGCTCCTTCAAGAAAGATGATGCATTTTTCCCCTTGTTTTCCTTAGGATCAATATATTTGGAATCTATTTTTGAAGAATCCCCAAAAACTCTCCTCAAGTAGGACATACATGCCTTTGCGGAAGCTTCAAATATTTCATTGAGCTTTTCACTCACCCTCATTTCAGGCACACATATATGATACTCTCTCCAAGGTTCTTTACAAGAAAGGCATAAACCATTCTTTACTAACTCCACATCTTCATGTTTGGGCTTATTTGCAAAAATATGTTCAGCATAGTACTCAAAAGACATGGCATTTTGTGTATTTTTGCTCAAAGCAAGACATTCTTGATATGATTGATATTGTTGGGGCAAGGTTTTATATTTTGCTCTCCATCTTTGTAAATCATCCATAGCATTATCCTTTGGTGGTGTGACATCCTCATATTTATCATACATAGGTTCATAATCATAATCTTCATTCCTCTTGAAATTGTAAGAAGTCTTGCATGATGGCACCTCTTCCTCATACCATTCACATTCTCTTTCATATTGTTCATAAGCATGTACATATTCCTCATAAGAATTCTACTCATAGGATTCATCATAATAGTAAGACATGTCTGCAACTTATTCTTCAATGTATGATATTAACTCACATGTGCAAGGACCATGCTTTGATACCACTGTAATGTCCCTTGTTATGAATTTTATTAAAATGGCAATTTTTCACTTTTTTCCCTAGTTAGACCCTTGACTAATTTTGAGCTCTAGGTCCCCAAATTGCTCCAATTGCTCCCAAATATTTTGAGAAGGTGTAGCTAGGGTTTTACCCCTAGCTTGTGCAAATGAGCACCTACTAAGGAGAATGGACTCCTTAGTAGCAGTTCAGTAAATGTAAATAATTAAGCTAAAACAAAGATATAAACTACTTTAAACATTGTGCATTAAACATAAACAAAAGATGTAAAGAATGGCTTTTTTATATTGATATTACCTTCAATGTGAAGGTTGATGAAGCTCCTTGCAATGTCCAAGAGGGTTGCTCCAAGCTCCAATGTGCTCCTTCTCTTTCTCCAATGGTGGGAATGGGCCAAAAGAGGCACTCAAGGTGAAAGTAGCTCAAAGGTGAGCTAGGGTTTCAAGAGTGATTTTGGCAGAGTAAGGGTGCATATGATTGTGGATATGGAATAAGGGATCTCCATCACCTATTTATAGTTTTTTGGTGGTGGAGTGCTGACCCATGGTTTTGGGAAACACATGGTTTTGGGCAGCTGTATAGGGGTTTTTTCCTCCTTTTCCTCATTATTTTATATTTTTCTTCCCTTTTTAGGGGGTTTTTGCTATTTTTAGAGGAATTTTGGATATTTTTGGAGGAAAAATGGGTTTTTTAACCTTTTTGAGGTTATTTTAAGGTTTTTGTGGCCTTTTGCAGGCATTTTAGGTCTTTTGGGGGCTTTATAGTGGGATTTTTTGGGATTTTAAGGGAAATATGGTAGGAAAATGGACAAATGAGCCATATAATGTGGTAGATGAGGTAGTGAACACTTTTTGGGTGTTAACAGATTGCCCCCTGATGTGCGAGGGCAGGAGCTCATCGTATGGCCGATGGACATCATAAGTCATGAATGGTTTTCCTGGGTGTGGAGAGAAGAGAAGAAACAAACTGAAGCCCGGAACAACGATCCCGAACAACTGCAAGAACTAAAAATACATAACCTCAATAATGGATGAGGAATCATCTAATCATATGGACGAGGCGGGAATACCCATGCTCGTATCAGGATATAACATAACAATAACAATGGCGTCCAAAACATGGGGACCTGAAATATACATGACCTCAAATACTGACTGAGGAATAATCTCAATATATGGACGAGGCGGGCATACCCATGCTCGTATCAAGATACATAAACAGAACTGTGAGGCCCGAAAAAAAAAGGGGGACCTGTAAGATACATAGCCACTGTGTACATCATAGGTGTCCAGAGGGGACACAACACTGGGATATACTGCTGGGCGGACCATGTGTAATCTGAAGAACTGGTGCACTGGAATATCAACAGCGCTGCTGAGTGTGGTACCAAAGGAACTGATGAGCTACTGGATCAGAATGACTGGGAGCAACAACCTCGATGGTACACTGAGCTGGAACTGAAATGGGTACTCAAGGAAGCATATAACTGGATGGCTTCCGAATACAATCGCCAACGCAGCCCGGACATCCACGGGAACACACAACTGGGCATTCCGAAGTGACTCACCAATGTGCTAGAGTCGAGGGAAATCCGGGGTCTTCGACTAAAAACTGATGGGATATAATCCTACGCGATCCTCAACGATGCGATCAAGGTGCTGAAGTCGAGCATGTGAGGAACAACCGCTCTGAGAGGCAATGATGACTCCTCTCAGAATGATCCGTAGGCACTTACCACAGATGGTGATAAGTCCAAGGCGTAGGGACCTCTGGGCCTATCCTCTGGAATAGAGGAGCTGTCGTCGACAGAGGGAGACCTGCAACTATCAAGGCAATGATGTTTCCTTGACAGGAGCACGAGGTACAAGACCGAAATGTGATAGTACTGATGGCAGGACGGACAAACTGTGGGGGGACAACTGGGCAAGTAGAGTGGGTGGACTCAAACTTCCTTTGTTCAGAGTATGATAATGGGAATGATCTGGCAGCATATGAAACTTACTGAGGGGAAAGGGATCATAGCTGTATTGGATCTGGGAAGGTTACTGGGCTGAGGGAGACTCAAGCTGTGGTACAATGGCAGGAGACTGCAGAGTACTCTGAACAAAGGCGACCTAATTGGGGGTGCTGCCGAGCTGATCGAGGAAAGTGCCAGGAGGCACGGGGGAAAACTTCTTCATGGGTTAAGGAACTAGAAGAAGTGTGTGTAAAAATGGTACGGTCGTGTGGATTTTACGAGCCCAGGACAGTTCATGCTCGTGGTTGCTTTCAATTTTAAGGAGTCTGAAAGCGATAAGAAGACTCTGAAGTAAGGGAATGGTACTGTCATGTAGATTTTACGAGCCCAGGACAGTTCATGCTCGTGGTTGCTTTCAATTTTAGAGAGTCTGAAAGCAAGTAAGAAGACTCCAGGGGGTTTCTTTTTCGTAGATTTAGTCTCCAAGGCCCAAAGAAGCATAAAAGGATGCAATGAAGAACTCTTCTAGCCGGTGTGACTAGAGTATTCCTTTTTCGTAATTAGTCTACCAGGTCCGGAAAAGGGTTAAACTTATACCAAATAGACGCCCTTTCAGGTACTTTAGCGAGCATGAAAGGAAGCAAGATTGCTCGACGATCTTTTCATTCTTTTAGGAGTCAGAAAAGAGCTTAACGGAAACTCCCTAAGTGCCTTTTTCATAAAGGACTTGTCCGGCCCGAAAAAGGCGTAAAATTATACCGAACAAAAGGAATGGCCAGGCAAGGAGGAAGTGTTCGATCAAGGCAGATTGATGGTGACCAAGAACGAGGGTAGGTGGGGAACACTGATGGGCCTCCTTGCGTGGTGAATGAAATGGTGGCAAAATAACGAAACATTTGCAGTATGACAGGAGTGAATGGCTCATGTATAAAAGTGGAACAATCCGATGGCGGCCGATGTGGCGCACAAACCGAGGCAGCAAGGTGTCGGGACACAATGTTGAAATTGTACCAAGTGAGAGCGAGAAATGATCTCAAGCATCATCACGAGCTCAGAAAAATGAATCCGGCGATATAAAGGGTGTCAAAAACGGGTGACGGTCGATGTGGCGCGCACACCGAGGTGACCAGGGCGTTTGGGAAAAATACCCAAAAAATCGGGGGGTGAGAGCGAGAAATGATCTCAAGCATCATCACCATCTCGGAAAAATGAATCCGATGATATAAAACATGTGAAAAACGGAGAACGGCCGATGTGGCACGCAAACCGAGGCGACTAGTGGCGTCTGAAAAAATGGGCAAAAAATGACGGGATAAAAATAATGCAACGAGGTGACCATCATGACGGTCTCGTCGTGCTGATTCCAGTGGTGGAAATGGTTCGTAAAACGGACTCCGTATGGGGTCAGAATGGCCAAAACAAGAAAAAGTCAACTGACTATAAATAGTGGTGGGTCCAACATGACATGTGTCATTTGTACTTGTTTGACTTTGACTTGTGATCAGAGTGGGCCAGAGCTTAGGTGGCATTTCTGGACGATCTGACCGGCCGATTTCAGATCCGGGAGATACAGGTATTCCGTCAAACTCATACCTGCATGTTTTTTAGGGTCGGGGGTTGGGTAGTGGGTCCCAGGGCTTATTTGTACAGTCCACGTGGGGTGGACCGCGGGTTAGGGGGTCGAAACCGCGGTTGGAGACCGTGAGTTTCGGGGTGAACCACGCGGTTGGAGACCGCGTGTTTCTCATCAGAATACACGGTCGAAGACCGCGCATTCCAAGGAGGAACACGCGGTTTCGAACCGCGAGGTTAGGGCTGACAGTCGCGGTTAAGAACCGCGACTATATGCCTGACAGCCGCGGTCGGAAACCGCGGCAGGAAGCCCGAAAGCCGCGGTTTTGGGCCGAGCTTAGTGGGTCTTCTGGGAGGGAGAAAAGGTACTTATTTAGTTGACATGAGTCTGATGAGTCTGTTTTGTGTGATTGACAGGATGCCGCAGGTGCTCTGGAGAGAGCGGGAGATCCCGGATGAGACCATGGTTTTCATCCGAGAGAATCGCCATGTGCGATCTGTGTTGGGAATGTGCGGACTGCTGAAGTTTGCACAGATACCCATGATACGGTCGGCAGCATTGCTGCTGAACCGGTTGATCAGCTTCTGGGAGCCGGACATACAGGCTTTCCGGGTACAGGGTGAGAGGGTGGACCTCACCCTGACCGATGTATATTTTCTGACGGGGTTGCCTTGTCTAGGCAGGGTGGCAGACACACAGCCGCGGGTCACCGCGGACGTAGACATGGAGGACATGCTGGATAGGTACTGTGGTCCGGAGGCACGGGTGCATAGGAATGCACTCCTAGTGCGGGACCTACAGGAGCCGGCGGTGCAGGCCATGGCAGCATGTGTGGTCCGGGTATTGAGGTCCCAGTCACCTGAGAAGGTGTCTGGGGGTCAGATGCAGATGGTTGAGCGCGTACTGGATGGGGTGTACTACGCGTGGGGCCAGATGTTCCTGACCTGCGTTCAGCGGCAGCTGACGGCAGCGAAGGAAGAGGGCAAGGGCTTTTGTTTTGGTTCCTTCTTGTGTGCCTTCTTTATGGAGAGGGTACCCACACTGCGGCCACGGGTGCCGATCAGGTCAGGAGGTATGAGGGAGCCGCGGATGGTGCGGTGGGGTGAGATGATGCACTGCCATGGTGGCGGCGACGTGGGCAGGTATTTCACGCAGGAGTTGTACCTGTAGTGGCTCCAGATACCATTGACACTGGACGACTTCCCGTATCGGGATATGGACTTCACGGGAGATCCGGAGGCGCCACGAGCACTAGGACAGGCATGGGGTCCCGACGGTATGTATGTGTTTTTGTTGCATGTTATATATGTCAAGTTTTATTTATATGATAGCAGATTGATATACTGTGACTGACATATGGGTGATTTTGCAGATGTGGGCCCGAGACCGCCTCCAGGACATGTGGCACGGAGGGGTATTGTGGTCGTCCCAGCTCTGCCTGGACGAGGTGAGGTCCATCGCCGTGATGCGGAGGGGACACTGGAGTCGGTGCGGGCACTACTAGATCGGTTGTTGGTAGGGGTGACCGACGAGGGATGGCGTGATATTGATCCTGCTGTAGTGCAGGATTGCATGATGGCGCCCCGAGAGTTCAGATCCATCGCGATCCGGGTGGCGGTCCTAGTGGACCGGGTACGGGCACAGGAGGCCGGAGGAGAGGAGGACTTGCCGGAGGAGGAGCGAGGGGAGGACTCAGAGGCAGCCGATGCAGGCAGTGATGCAGGATACGACTCCCATTAGGGAGTGCAGGGGACTCCCCCCCGAGTTTTGTAGCTACGGCATGTATTTTGATGAGGCTTTAGGGATGTATAGCCATTTTTTGTATAGCTGAGTACAGGGGTACTCAGGACATGTATAGCACTGAACATGTATATTTTTTGATATATATATATATATATGCACGTGGATGCATCTTTTTGTATGATGTTGTTTTATGTGTACGCACGTGGATGCGCTTTATGAGTTATGATATGTTTACATTGCACGTGGATGCAAGTAGGTTAGGATGTTAGGCACGTGGATGCCCCTTGTGTATGTTATGGAGTTTTTATGATGTATGTATGATTGAGGCACGTGGATGCCCCTATGGATATGTATGTGATTTATGTACATGGATGCAAATGTTGATGCGATGCAATCTTTTTGGGTTTTTAGATATTTTTATGAGATGCTATGTGATTGGGATGCATGATGTTACATAGTGTGATTGATATGTCAGTCTAGGATGTTGTTGGCCATTTGGTCTGCGACACTATTTTGGGCTCTGGGGACATGTGTGAATGTGATGGATTCAAACTGTCGGCTGAGTTGTTTTGTGCGCAGGAATTTTCTAAAAAGGCAGGGATCACGCACCTGGTAGCAGTTGTTGAGCTGGGAGACAAGTAGCTGGGAGTCAAGGAACACATGAAGGTGACTTATGCCCATTTGGAGGGCGGCAGTCAGGAGACCGGTCACAGCATCATACTCCGCCTGGTTATTGGTAGCAGCGCCTATACATATTCCGTCAAGGTGAATCATCTCGTTGGAAGGGGAGTACAAGACCCATGCTGCAGAAGCCAGGTTGGGAGACCAGCGGCTTGCGCCATCAGCAAAGCCAGTGTAACAAGGTGGAAGATGGTCCATCTGTGGTCATGCAAAAAGGATGAATGTAAGATGCTGGGAAAAAATGTGAAAAACAAAAAGAGAGCAAACTGTACAATGCGGACCAATGAGGCCGCGGTTTCATTTATGGGTAAAAATGCTTAAGATACAACCCATTATGGGGGTTGCGCAAAGGATGGCCTTCGGAGTCGGCGAGGATGTATGCCCCCGTGCCGAGACAAGTCTTCACAATGTAAGGGCCCTGCCACATGGATTCAAACTTCCCTTTACCGGTTTTGTCATGTGCTTGGTCATATGCGAGGACAAGGTCCCCTTCGTGGAAAGTTCGAGGGTGAACATGTTTATCATAACCGGCTTTGGAGCGGTTTTTGGCAGTTTCAATGTTCTGGAGAGTGGCACGACGGTCTTCATCGTCTTGTTCGAGTGTCAGCAGACGTTGCTCGAGGGGGGAGGTGTCAGGGAGAATCTCGACGGCGATCTGTAAGGCAGGAATCTGACATTCGATGGGGAGGACAGACTCTACACCGTGAACTAAATGGAATGGGGTAAAACCAGTGGCGGTTTTAGTGGATGTGCGGTAAGCCCATAAGGCAGGAAACAGCATGTGGTGCCAATTGGACTTATGCTTGTCAACAGTTCGTTGGAGGATGGTTTTTAGGATTTTGTTGATGGCCTCTACTTGGCCATTCCCTTGGGGGTAGTAAGCAGAGGAAAATTGGTGTTCATATTTGAGGAGGGTGGATAACTCACGCCATACGGCATCTTCGAAGTGGGAACCGTGATCAGAGACTAACTGCTTAGGAACCCCGAATCGAGCGATGACATGGTTGAAAAAGAAACGGGCAGCAGTGTCGGCGGTACAATTGAAGGTTGGCATGGCTTCCGCCCATTTGGTGAAGTAATCTACGGCGACAATTATATATTTGTGGCCGTTGGCAGACTGGGGTCTACATTCCATGAAGTCGATGGCCCATTTACAAAAGGGGCCAACGGTGACAACTGGGTGTAACGGAGTAGGAGGTGTCCGGGCCTTGGGGGCAAAAAGTTGGCAGTTATGGCAGTGTTTGACCGCAGTGATGCAGTCGGTGAAAAGTGTGGGCCAGAAGTATCCAGCGCGGACAACCTTTTGGGTCGTGGCCATCCCTGAGAAATGGCCTCCGCAGGCACCGCTATGATAGTCATTAAGGACATGTTCAGCTTCCGCGTGTGTAAGGCAACGATGAAGAATTGTGTCAACCCCGCGCCGGTAAAGGACATCGCCTATGAGGAGATACCGAGAGGCCTGGTGACGGATGCGACGGCGTCCATTACGTGTAACTTTGGGTCTGAACTTCTGCGTGCGTAGGTATAGCAAGATATCACCGTACCATGGGTCATCAGATGAGATAGTGAACAGGTGATTGTCGGGTAACTCATCGGAGATTGGTTTGGCCGGGAGAAGGGAGGGGAGATCAGTAATGAGCTGAGCAAGCGCGAGGGCTTTAGTACTCTTAGGTGTTTTGAAGGTAAGGTCATATTCCTGGAGGATAATGACCCATTTAGCCACACGTCCTTGCAGTAGCCGCCGAGTGAGGAGATATACCATGGGGTTAGAGTCGGCGACGACGGTAGTATGACTCATTAAGATATAGTGTCGCAATTTTTGGACGGAAAAGACCACAGCAAGGGCGAGTCTCTCCTCATAAGGATAACGCAGAGGGGGTCCAGACAAGGTCTGACTGACGTAATAAATGACGTGCTCCTGGTGAGAAGCGTCTTCTTGAACCAAGACTTCGGACACGGCATGCTCGGATGCCGAGACGTAGAGGATGAAGTCCTGGGAGAAATCCGGAGGGGAAATCAGCGGGGCTTGGGTGAGAGCTTGCTTGAGGGCTCCGAATGCAGCTTCGGCTTGCTCATCCCAGATGAAGGGTACGTGGGTACGGAGCAGGCGCAAGAAACCGTGAACGGTTGTGGCGTAATCCGGAATGAAGCGTCGAAGAAAATTGGATCGCCCCTGCAGACTTTGGAGCTGCCGGAGCGTGCGAGGGGAGGGAAGATCCAGAATGGCTTGGACTTTCAGGGGATCAACAGTAATTCCTTTCTGGGAAACAATAAAACAAAACAATCGGCCTGCCGGAACGCAAAAGACACACTTGTGTGGGTTCAAGCGGATTTGGTATTTGTGACAACGCAGAAAAATTTGCCGAAGGTCGTTAAGGTGGTCGAATCGTTTCCGGGAACGAGCTGTAAGGTCATCAAGGTAGACTAGCAGGATATGGACCAAGTCATGGAAGCAGTATGTCATGGCCCGCTGGAAGGTGGGACCAGCATTTTTGAGGCCAAAAGGCATGACGCGGTAAGCAAAGGTGCCCCATGGGGTAGTAAAGGCAGTTTTGTACTGGTCTTCCTTACGGATCTGAATCTAGTTGTATCCGGAAAAACCATCCATGAAGGAGAGGACTTCATGCCCCGCACACGCATCGATGAGATGGTCAATAAATGGCGTGGGGAAATTGTCCTTGGGACAAGCGCGGTTTAAATCACGGAAGTCAGTGCATACTCGGATGGTGCCTTGTTTTTTGTTAACGGGAACGGGGTTTGAAACCCAAGTGGTATAGGCAATAGGATAAATGAACCCTGCCTTGCGCAGCTTCTCAATCTCGGCTTTAACAGCGGGGAGTTTGGAAGGATGAATGGGGCGCTGTTTCTGACGGACGGGGGGTACATCAGGCCATGTGTCAATGTGGTGCTCTATAATGGCGGGGTCAAGACCGGGCATCTCTGTATAGGACCAGGCAAAGACATCACGGAATTCTCTGAAAAGGGTTTGGTAGTCTTCAATCTCTTGCTTACTGCAGAAGGCTCCTAAAGTGATGAGTTCAGGGGCACATCCTAGGGCAGCGATGTCAACTTGGATGACAGGGGAGATGTTGGCCATGTTACCCTCCTCGAAGGCGTCAGGAGTAGGAATAGGGTCCTTGAACCAGTCGACCTTGGTGGGGAGGAAGTCTTTGGACTCAACTGTGAATTGGGTAGCTGTGCTAGAGGAGGATTCTTCTGGGATAAAATAGGAACGGTGGTGCATGTCATCCCAGGGGTAATCCGGGGCAGTAAGGGCCTCAAGAACTTCCTCATCAGTACGGAAAGTGTGTGTCGTCAAATCGGTTGATGAGGGGGTAGTGGTTGAGGAGATCATATAAATGATATTAACCTATCCAGAAGGGGAAGAGACCGGGGGGTATATCTCCTCAATAGTACGTGGTGCCGTCTCAAGATCCAAATTGTTCATCTCATAGAGGGCGGCTCTGTAATCCGGGAGATTGGGACAATGATGTGAGTAATGCCCGTAAATACCACATATGGCACAGGGGTGGTTGGTACGTAGGGACTTATCTTTAGGCTTGGGAGTGGGGTTTAGTTCGATAGTTGGGATGTTAGGGTCATCGTCGAGCATCTGCATGTGCTTCTGTAATGTTGGTAACTGTGGGCACTGGTGGGTCGCATGGCCCAACTCGTCGCACAGCGAGCATTTGGGAGGAGCACGAAATACTGGAGGATTTTTTACTGTCTTGGGAGGTGGTACAGCAGTGTAAGGTTGTGGCCCTTTGCCCCCAGTGGGGTTGGGAGTAGGAGGGGGAGTCGTGGAGAACGAAGGGGTAGAGACACCGGGGGGTGGCTGAGTGGTAGTAGCCATGGGTTGCACCGGTTGGAGGACGACATCGGGTGTTGGTGGGCGAACGGGAGGCGAAAGGTACCAGACGGGTAATCCCAAGGTTAACCCCGGGAGGCTAAGGGTAGCCATAACCGGGGCGCTTACTACTCCCAATGGAGGGACTAGAAAGGGGATGGTATGGATCGGTGTAACACCAATGTGGCTAGGTACCAATGGTGGTTTAGGCAACAAGGGTGGTTGATTGTTAGGTGGTTGGCTGTCATGGGACAAGGTACATAAGTCAGACACGTCGGGCGTAGATGCCGGGGGAGGAATGGATTGAAAGGTGGAGGTCATCGGCGCGTCTGAGTAGACTCCAGGCCCCGTAGAGGAAACAAACGAGGTGGTGGCACGAGAAACAGGTTGTTCAACCATGGGGAGAACATTTTCACGTGCCGCGGGAGCACTGGGATCATAGTAGGTGAGCTGGTCAACCTTAACCACACGTCCCTCATGGGGGAACATCATGGTGCGAAAGACGGAAGAGGCAACCGCCCGCATGGCATACATGTAGCTACGGCCAAGTAAAAGGTTATAATCCAATTGGGCATTGATTACCTCAATGTCGATAAGGACGGTTTTACCACCTAACTGGACGGGGACATTGGCTAGGAGGCCTTGGGGCTGAGCTGAACGACCGTCGTAGGCGCGTAATGCAGTGGTGGACTGCTGGAGAGTGGGGGATCCCAACTTCTGCCATACGAATGTGGACATAACGCATGTAGAGGCACCTTCATCGATGATGCATCAATGGATGACAAGATTCTGAATGGAAACAGAAACTTGGAATGCTAGGGTGGAAGGCAGGCGAGGTTCAGACTGGTCTAAATCAAATGCCATCAAATTCGAATCATTTGGGTCAATCCCCCCAATGGCGGAGAGTAAAGTCTTGCACTGGGAAGGGCAATTCTTCAAGACTTCTAACGCAGACATGGCTGCGGGAGATTGGGCTAGGTCGTCTACAATGTTGTAGTTTGACGCAGCGCATGCATTGGGGTTATTGTTAATACGGCGAAGTGGGAAACGAGGGGCTTTGGGAGCGCCGTCTAGTGGAGGTGGAGGAATACGTAACGCTTGATCGGTGGGATGAGCGTTAGTAGGTTTATCTGTGGGAGGTACGTCAGTAGTGGAGCCATATTGGTTCCGACGAGTCTGAAGGTTGACCTCAGTGGATGACATCATCAACAAGTGGTGAGTTCCCGCGTCAAACATGGGTTGATCGGGAGCAGCGTACGTGATTTGCTGTTGGGGTTGCACGTTGGCTTGAGGAGGAGCCAACGGCTGAGCGTTCACGACGCCTTGAGTTGGTAGTGGGTTTTGCAGCACCAAAGGTGGCTGCTGAGGTTGAGGGGGGTTAGGAGGCGCCTGAGGAGCTGCCTGCCCTTGGCGGTGGGCATCGTCAACCCAGAGTTGCCTAGCTCGCTCCAAGTGTGGGCAAGCGTGGGTGTAGTGGCCATAGACCCCGCAAATAGAACAAGGGTGGTTTGTTCGCAAATTGGGGTTTTTAGCCTGCTTGGGCGGGCGATCAGGGTTTTGGTTAGCAGGGGCTGCATTATTATTATGGGGGGGATTCGCCGGTTGCCCAGCTTGGTCTGCAGGTTGGTTATTCCCCCGATTACGGCCCTTGCCGCGGTTCTGTTGACCCTGGTTACGTTGGTTGTTTTGGTTTTGCTGCGGGTTTGGATGGGCGTAAACTTGGCCTTGGGCAGCAGGTGGATTCTGAGGTTGCGCAGGTGCGGGAGCAGGCTGCGGTGGATGATATGCAGGTTGAGGCTGAGCAGGAGCAGCAACTTGAGGGGGTTGCTGATATGGCTGCGGAGCAGGTTGTGGGTTTGCCGCAGGGGCTGCCTGTGGCGGATAATAAGCGGGTTGGGGTTGTGAAGGCGCAGGAGCTGGTGCAGCCTGCTGATGGTAGTAAGGCTGAGGTGCGACTGGGGGGGCATACGCGGGAGTCGCATGACCGAAGCATTGAGGAGGACATGAGGGTCCATGGTGGTGGTGATGTGTCATGGGAGCATACGAGTTGGTTGCTCCAGACTGTGAGGTGGCCCGTGAAAGTTCGGGGCCAGGGGTAGGACGTGCTATGGAAAATGGTTGAGGATGCGAAGAAACACGGCCAATGATACCGTCTGCAGCGTGGGATGCCCCCGGTGCATCGTGCTGGGAGGACTCGCCGCGAGGGGCGTCATGTAAAATGGTATAAAGGTAACCTGACTGGGCGTAAATGAGGTCGAATTGTTGAGCCTTAAGGATGGCCTCTTCTTCAGACTGGGGTCTTTCTGAGGCCACATCCTTAGCAATGACAGGTAGAAGGGATTTGAGGAACCAATCTAGGAAGATACGGTCGTCTAGTTTGATCTTGCATAAGCTACGGCGTCGACGCCACTCATGGATGTGGTCCGTGATATGGGTAGCTGTGTTTTGTCTGCAAGATAGGAGGATCTCGACGCCCGCGTCGTAGCGGACAGGCAACTGGAAGAACTGCAGAAAGGTCGAGGCAAGGGAAGCAAAGGTGGCGTGGGTCCCATGGGGTTGCTCGATATACCACTTGGCTGCAGAGCCAGTGAAGGTGCGCTGTAAGAGACGGAGGCGAACAGAGTCATCCACTATGGAGTTGGAGGAACACCATAGATGGAAAGACATGATATGGTTTTGTGGGTCCTCACCTGCCTTACCCTCGAACTTAGGGATGTCCGAGGGAAGCTTGGTAGGCATATGAGGCCACGTAGGGTCGTGTCGAATAGGATCGTTGGTCAATCTGGCTAGGTCAGGTAGGTTGAGGCTAGCCATGAATGGCAAACTAGAAGGAGGATGTGACACAGTAGTGGGTTGGACCAAGTTGGGGCCAATGGCCCCAAGTGGAGGGACAGGATTTGGGATGGTGCCCCCAAGTGGGGGAACTAAGGTGGTGGAGGATGGGCCAGCACCACCATGGGTAGTGTGAGCCACTGATGTAGTGGGGATATGGATTCCCGCTGCGGGAATAGGTACCGTGAGGGGAACGGTAGATGAGGGTCCCATGGAGGGCATACCCAAAACAGGTGTAGTAACTGGTGTAGTGGTGGATGTGCCACCAATGGTCCCTATAACAAAAGGAGTGGAAGTCGTGCCAGCCATGGGGCTAGTAGGGGCAGTGTAAATAGGGTTCTCAGACTCTTCGTCAGAATCCGAGGTAAAGTAAGGAGCGTCAATATCTGGTGACGGAGACCTACGTCGCTGACGAGTGGAGTCAAGTGACAAGGCTCTAGATCTGTGATGAGTGGTATCAACGGATGATGATCGGAATCTATGACGAGTGGTGTCAAGAGAACCGTGCTGTGGGGGCTCGCCCATGAGGTGCCGAGAATGTCTCGGGGACTCAATGGTGACAGATGGTGTCTAATCTCTGTGGGTTGAGGTGAGTAAAAACAGCTCAAAAACCCTAATGCAACCGAGTGTGCAGAAGGAGAGCTCAAAAACAAGGCACTCAGGCCAACAACCAACTCAAAACACCCACTGTAACAGCTGTGCTACAATAGGTGGAGTAACAACAAAGATGGTCAGAATACCAACAAGCAGCAGGTTTCCTAGAAACATAAAATGGTGGACTCACTAGACCAAAGGGAGGTAAAGGAGCATGCAAACACCTAACTAAAAGTATTCTGACTCAACTAAACATATCCTCTGCAAGGTGATGAAATCCAAGTCAGACAATATGAGTAGAGAATCCAAGTGGCTATGATATCCCCCTACCGGGAGGGACACCGGGTAGTCAATCCTAGAAGAATGGCAACTAAGATACCTCGTTCATGACACGTCCAGAAAGGTGAATCTGCCGTTTAGTTCATTGACCGCAATACCCCTATATAGGGATATCCCGCGAACCGCGAAAGGTAGCCCTTCGGTTACTGAATGGAGTGCGGTATTCCACTCAGGCCTCTGGAACCAGTCTCCTGACTTCAACCCTCCTAAGGGAGAGGCCCTCTGATAAACTGGTCGTGACCGTGCCAAAAAGTACTAGGGGATTTTGGTTCCCTATTTGGACAACAACTATGTCTCAAGTGAAAGTGACCGAGGGGTGTTATTGGAAGCCTATCCCCCCGACCCTACCTAACTACAATGATTCTTTTGTGTTCCCCAAGTGGGGTTAGAATGTTGGTTCAAATAGGTACTTTTTAAGGCTCACTTGATTTATGTGACAGAGTGTGTGCTCGTGAGGTGATGAACCCAAAATAGAAGTGCCACAAGGGGGGCAACTTCCAACTATCAATAATACTGAAATTGAAACTTGAACTTGCAAAATTTTCTGAATTAAAAAATACTGAAATTTTTAAAAAGATTCTGTAAAGGGAACAGAAATTGTGTTGCAGAAAGGCTGTAAGGAAGTGAGGCTGCAGGTAGGACAGAGGGCTGTTCAGATGCAGAAAATATTGCAGCAAAAGGGGCTGGGCTCAAAACAGGAAAAATGCAGAAATCCGACCGCGGGTCGGTGGCGAATCGGAACAGGCAGACCGAGGGTTTGAGGGAAACAGACGCGTTCAGGTCGCGGCTTTCGGACTAACAGGTGCGGTCGGGACGCAGCAAACAGGGGAAAAGACGCAGTCGGGTCGCGGCAAAGAGGCTGACAGATGCGGTCGGGACGCGGGAAAGTGGCCGACAGGAGCGGTCAGATCGTAGCAAACAGGCTGATTAGCCGCGGTCGGATCGCAGGTAACAGACTTGAATCCGCCGGTGGGGCACCGGAAGAAGTCTGAGAGCCGCGGTCGGGTCGCAGGTAAAGGCCTGAAAGTCGCGGTCGGGACGCGACTGCAGAGAGAAAAAACGCGATGTGCGGCGGCCGAAAGGGACAGCCGAAAGGGAAAAAATTATAAACGGAAACCAGAAATTCAAAATCTAGGGGAGTCGCCAAAACTGTAGCTAGGGTTTTACCCCTAGCTTGTGCAAATGAGCACCTACTAAGGAGAATGGACTCCTTAGTAGCAGTTCAGTAAATGTAAATAATTAAGCTAAAACAAAGATATAAACTACTTTAAACATTGTGCATTAAACATAAACAAAAGATGTAAAGAATGGCTTTTTTATATTGATATTACCTTCAATGTGAAGGTTGATGAAGCTCCTTGCAATGTCCAAGAGGGTTGCTCCAAGCTCCAATGTGCTCCTTCTCTTTCTCCAATGGTGGGAATGGGACAAAAGAGGCACTCAAGGTGAAAGTAGCTCAAGGGTGAGCTAGGGTTTCAAGAGTGATTTTGGCAGAGTAAGGGTGCATATGATTGTGGATATGCAATAAGGGATCTCCATCACCTATTTATAGTTTTTTGGTGGTGGAGTGCTGACCCATGGTTTTGGGAAACACATGGTTTTGGGCAGCTGTATAGGGGTTTTTTCCTCCTTTCCCTCATTATTTTATATTTTTCTTCCCTTTTTAGGGGGTTTTTGCTATTTTTAGAGGAATTTTGGATATTTTTGGAGGAAAAATGGGTTTTTTAACCTTTTTGAGGTTATTTTAAGGTTTTTGTGGCCTTTTGGAGGCATTTTAGGCCTTTTGGAGGCTTTTTAGTGGGATTTTTTGGGATTTTAAGGGAAATATGGTAGGAAAATGGACAAATGAGCCATATAATGTGGTAGATGAGGCAGTGAACACTTTTTGGGTGTTAACAGAAGGTATATGGATGATGTTAAAACATAAATATGTGTTTCAGGGATGCTTCTGAACCTTTAAAATACTTATGCAAATCCTCTTTCAATTCTGGCCAATGTAGGGAACTTTACTAGTAATTTCCCTTTGACTCGTATTGGTCTCTAGGTCTCAAATTGACTCCAAATTCCTTCAAATATTCAAGGAAGGTGTATTAATGATATTAGGAATTTAATATGATGTTCAGGGATGAGATATGGCCACCACAATACCTCTTCAAACTCTCTTAAGATTCTGGACCAAGTATGCAATTTTACTAGTAATTTCGGGTTCAAATCCCCCTGGGGTAAGTACTGAAAATTGCTTCCAAAATGCCTTCAAACCCACTCAAATTTCTGAACAGAGGTAGGGAGTGTATTAATGATTTTATTAAAGTCTCATGCGCACCATTAATTTATTATTATCTCTGTTCCAACCCTCTCCCATTCAGCTTCAAAAATCACCAATTCGACCCTTGGTGATATGGCACTATTTCTTCTCCCAATGCAATTAAACTGAGTAAAAATACTTCAAATGCTCAAGTACAGTACATGAAACTTGTAAAATACATCCATGGTAGTCCATTAATCACAAATTCATCATAGAATCATCCATTCATTCGAAATCATCAGTATTACATTGGTTCACAACAAGGTAGTGGGGAAATGGCACTGTTCTTTCATTAAAAATGAGATTTATACATTTCTACTTGGAATTTCGACCTGAAACTTTCTGTAGATGAAGAAAAGAGTATTTAATTCATATTCAAATATAAATTGGGCATTATAAGCTCCCCCAAAGAGTACAATAGCTCACCAAATATTCCATCCCTCAAGGATCAAGAATATGCCATCAAAACTGGAAATGGTTGAAAGATTGAGCTGCAATAGAAGAAACCATGAGCTGACTTGTAGCTTACACCTGCAAATAAAGACTCCATTAAAGATCCAAATGAAATTTCTAAATGGCCTTTCCAATTACCAACTTGGATGGGAATCTTTCACCCTTGAAATTGGCTAAGGCAATAAACTAGTCATCCACTAGCTCTCCCTCTTCACAAATGCAATTGCAAATTCTACAAATGATCAAAAGCTGGTTTCATTCTTTGTTCTTGACATTTATAAAGTTTTAATGTCCTCCATGGATCGAATTCCTTCCAAGAGACTCATGCCAACGCAATTTGGGAAGAGATTCCAAAGAACGCCACTTGTACAACAATTCCTAGTCTCCCACTTCCACCAAATCACATGTGGAATCATCTTAGCTTCCCTAACACCCTTGAGCACCCTCTTGGAGTCTATGTTTAGCCCTGACATGTCATATATGTCATGTTTCAGCCTTCGGGTCTGATTTGTGTCATAGGTGTCATAGCATCTTCATCATTGTTGTCATAAAGCTAGGGAATCTAGCCCAAGTGTCTCACTAGCTCCAAATTGCCTCTTCCTCTTCCATGGGAGTTACTCTTCCTCTATATTTCGACCTTGGATAATTCATTCCATGAATAATACCCTTTGAACTCCCCCAAGGATGTTACCATTCACCTTGAATTCGAATTGGTGAGAAAATGATGCCAAGTGTAGTGGGGGGAATCTAGCCATATGTGATTCCCACTTCCTCCATGTGTCTTCATGATCAAATGCCACTTTGATTTTCACTTGTATATATTTATTTATCTCCTTTATTAAATATTTATTCCATTCTAATGTTCAAACATCATTTATTATCCCCCTTATTCCAAATCCCAACGCTTCCACCCCAAACCTAGGAAACTAGTAATTTTCCCCCTTGGCAATTATTTGACCTTTAGCATCAATTTGACAAACTCTAATGAATGTGGCCAATTTCTTAGGCCATTGTAACCCAATTCCAAATTTGGGACATGACAGAAAACCAAAAGCTCGAAAAGTGAAATCTCGCAACCCGCAACTGTTGGGTTGCGGGTTTCGGGTTTCCTAAACTCAGAAACAAAACAAACAAATCCCGCAACCTGCAACTGTCGGGTTGCAGGTTTCGGGAATATAAATTCCAAAACTGCAAAACAAACACCCCGCAACCCGAAATTGTCGAGTTGCGGGTTTCGGGTCTCCTAGTTGTCGGGTTTCGGGTTGATTGAAAAACAAAAGGGTAAAATACTCAAAATTTGAGGATTTTGACAAATCAGACAGTTAGAGACCATCCAGAAGAGGGAAACACGCAGGACAAAAGTATGGGTGAGAGACCTAAACAAGTGAAAAACCCAAAATCTGATATTTATAGAGTATACTCACCAAAATACCTTTGTGTTTATTCAAAATGGGGTTCTCGTGCTTCAGTTAAGCATGGGATCTGTTGTGGCCACAACAGTGATCAACCAGATAATGGCAATCAAGGGCTCGATAAATTCTGGTTTAACCCAATCCCGGTGGAACCCTTTTGTGCCTGCAACGTGTTGGTATTCGGCTTTGAGAGCAAATTCATGAGCCATCTGTGGAAAGAAAAGGTGTTTGTGGCAACGGGCACCCTCACTGGGAAGTTTCGTGGCCAACACAATAGACTCCTATGTTATAGGAAAGGTGAGATGTCCAACCCTAGCCATTTTTCCATCAAATCTTTTGGCGAATAGTAGTGAAATATCGTTATCGTGGCCCTCAAGAAGACGGAGGAATGGACCCCAGCCCACTCGAAGAAACAATTCACAGCAGGCTTTGCATTTAGGAATGCAGAGCAAATCCTGGTAGCTTCCAGGCTCGTAGCGGATGGGCATTGTTAAGCAGAAGTCGAGGGATGCAAGTGGATATAGGGGATGCAAGAAATTGCAAGAGACGCAGCTTGATAGACTCCGGAAAGATAAGGGAAAGCATAATGAAGCAGAATTCACACAGGAGTTGGTTTAAAATGTGATCCGTTTGAATGGTTAAATGATCGTGAAGCAGGGATTTAGCACGCTCAAACGATCATGCTATTATGCAAAAATATTGAATCGTGTGCCATCATGAAAATACGTGCATTGGTGAATTTGTATGGTTATGATATATTTAACCATGTCCAAAGTAAACTTTGGACAGGTTGAATGTAATTTTCATCATGAGATTATAAGCATAGGTGACATAAAAGAACATGATGACTTTTAATTAATACAATGGAAGATCGCATGCATATAACTTAATGAAGAGTTAAAACCATATGATATCCATAAAATGATTGTGAAAATCGCAATAATGCATGGTTAATTGATTAATTTGATGAAGTTGAGATGAGCAAAGGAATGAGATCGAGTGTAGAGATGACATTTAATTGATCCCTGCTATGTTTAGTCAATTAGATTTTACCAGTAGAATTCAAAAATTAGATCCCTTAACACACTTAATCATGCTTTTATAATCTATGGTTTCATTCGGTACTTCATTCGGCACTTCATTCAGATCGTCGTTCATTTGCCTCATTCGTCACTTCATTCGGATCGTCATTCGACCCTTCCTTCAATCCTCCTTATGGACCTTCTGTACAAAATGTGTTTTGCTGGATCTGAGTACTGCTGATTATGCAGAGAATTTTTCTGGGGCTGTTAGCACACAAAAGGATGATGTAAGCCTGCTTTTCTAAAACTTTAGTCGTGCTCCTCTTTATTTATCATGGATCAGAACAATCTTCTGCTACTTGCATTATCCTGAAAACACCTATCATTTTGTCAGAGATAAATGAATCCTTTTATAAATAATCAGAAAGTAAAGACAGTTCTGAACCTCCCCCAAACCAAAAATATGGCGTGTCCTCAAGTCATCAAAGAAAAACTGATTAATATGCAAATATTTTCAATTAATAGTTTAGCCAATAGCTCTAAACTTTTGTTATTATTTTTCGTAAGAAAAATAAATACTAACTAATAAATGGAGATGATTCAGATATGTACATTCATCAAAAAATAACAGTGCTTAGGAAGACCATATGAATAATGATAGTACAATCGATGCGAAAAATTCCATAGGAAAACCAGTCATCCATGACTCATTTTAAAGATCTCTTGTCGTCCAAAGAATATAGATAAAGTTCACCCTGGAGTTTGTGAGATTTCTATAGTTATGGGAACCATTTCTAGGATAATCATATCCTAGGTATTGTTTGAATTAGATGACAGGGTCCAAGTCCAACTTACATCCATTCTCTAATGATAGTATAAATAATTTGGCCTAAACATGTATTTCTATACTCAGATTTTTTAGATGAGCCATGTGCATAGTAATGCATTAACCATATCTCTTTTACCCGATATTGCCCCTCTACCAGTAGGCCTGTTCAGTACCCCGGCGGGTTTATGTTGGTACCATGCAAGCATATCCCTGCTTCCAGCGAGCCTGTTCAGTACCCCGACGGGTTTACTTGCATTTACCGAGCTTCCTTGTTTAAAATATTACGTAGCATGGACCCACTACAAGCGAGACTGTTCAGTACCCCGGTGGTTTTGATTTGTATAATGATTTTTAGTATGAGGAAGCCGGTCGGCACTAGAGTGTGTTAAGCCTGCTAAACACATAATTCAAATTTTTAGAGCGAACCTTATGAGTAACTTTATTTATAATGGCCTGGATTATAGATCATGTCAAAAGATAATAACCTAAAGCTATCCCTTGACCTCTCAATCTATCTTCTTCATAAAAGATCAGTAATGTTCCCCACAAGTAGAAATATCACTCACTCTTGGGATACCTTTTTAAAGAATGCTTAAGAGACAAGTTTTGATAATGAATCTGGTATGAACTAGTAGTCCATAGGTGTAAGATAGAACTTTGAAAAACATGATGATTAAAGTAGGTCTTAAGCAACTGTTCTAATGATAAATCAGAAATGTGCATGTCTGAATCAAATACCATATATAAAAGCATAAAAATGAAATTAATCAAAAAGAATCATAGAAGAAAGTGGTTAGAAATGATATAAAGAACACTTTAACTTTTCACTATAAATTTTCAATTTTCAACAATAATCGAAAGAGAAGGAGTTAGGATGCATTAGGAGTTTTTTTAGAGCACTTCCCTTTTCAGAGAATATTTCATGAGTTGATTATAGAGATAAGGTTCGTGTAATCAAACTGCAAAACTACTTGTTAGATTATTCAAATTTATTCACAACAAAAACATATGTACAAAGAAAAGTCATATGAAATTTATCAGAATTAGGGAAAGGAAAAGAGTCTTCCTGTTTTAATTGACAAAATTCCATAAGCTGATCATAAGAATGAATTTCTTGTATAAATGCAATCAGCTGTTATAAATTACCCTTATTCATTAAAAAAAAACAAAAATACATTTACATATATACAAATGAAAATAACCCAAAATAATTCAAGAACCAGGAGAAGGAGGAATGACTTCCTCTTCAACCAGCTCCATCTCCTTCTGTTGTAAGGCATTTTGCACAAAATCTTGTTTAGATATTGGTTGATGATAAAGTCTCAGTCTATGTCCATTTACAACAAAGGAAATTTGTGAATCATCAATTGTCTTAATCTTAACAGATCCATTATCAAAAGCTGTAACAATTTCATATGGACCCATCCAACGAGTAGTTAGTTTTCCTTTAAATTTTTTGTACCTTGAATCAAAAAGTAATGCCCAGTCTCCAGTTTTGAATTGTTTTTGTTTAATGTATTTATCATGCTACTTTTTACGTTGGTTTTGTATTAGAATTGTGCCTTGAATAGCATCTTGTCTAATCTCGTCTAATTCATTTATCTGCAGGATTCGTTGTCTCTGTGCTTCTTCTAGATCCATCCCTAATTGTGCAGCCATATGAAAGGTTTTTACTTGAAATTCAATGGGTAGAAAAAAAAATTTACCGTAAACAAGTTCATAAGGTGTGTGGCTAGTGGTATTCCTCCAAGTTATTCTATAAGCCCGCAAGGCTTCTGGAATCCTATCTTCCCAGTCTTTGTGGTGTAACTGGATAGTCTTAGTCAGGATGGCTTCTAATACTTTGTTGGTAGACTCTACCTGACCATTGGCTTGCGGATGATATGGTGAATATTTACAATGTCTAATACCATATTTTTCAGTAAGATCTTTCATCAATTTGGAGGTAAACTGAGATCCTTGATCGGTTACAATTTCCCTAGGTACACTGAATTGGGTAAATATTTCTTCATATATAAACTCTACCACATATTTTTCTGTGGCTCAGAATAAGGATTTAGCTTCCACCCACTTGGTGACATAGTCTGTGTAGACTAGGATGTACTTCTTCTTGCGAGACATAGGGGAAATTGGCCCAACGAAATCTAGAGCCCATTTTTCAAAAGGCTCAATCATCACTTGGGGTTGTAAGGGTATCTCATTGGATGGCATAGGTCTACCCATTCTTTGGAAACTATCACATCCCTTGACATACTTGCCAGCATCTTTAAAAATGCTTGGCCAATAATATCCAGAGCGCAACACTTTGTAAGTTGTTCTCTTATCAGAAAAATGCCCACCACAAGGTCCACCATGACATGCATGGAGGATCTCTACCATCTCATCCTCTCGTACACATCGTCTAATAATAAGATTAGGACCAGTACGGAAAAGATCATTGTCCACCCAAGAATAATTAGAACTTTGAGCTATAATCCTACATTTCTCGGGTGGGGAGAGACGGTTTGGTAGCTTTCCAGTTGCTAAATAATTGGCTATGTCTGCAAACCAAGGGGTTCGAATAGACACAGCGAACAAATGTTCATCTGGAAAGCTATCATTGACAGGACTGGCATTATCATCAATTTAATTCGAGAGAGAAAATATGCTACCACATTCTCTCGACTGGGACGATCAACAACAGTGATGTTGAATTCTTGTAACAAAAGAAGTCACCGAATCACCCTACCATTGGTGATTGGTTTGTTCATTAAAAATCTAATGGTGGAGTGCTATGTGTGTACGAAAAATTCATATCCCATGATATAATGATGAAACTTGTTGATGGCATAGACTACTGCTATAAACTCTTTTTCAGTAACAGTGTATTTTGATTATGCAGGAGTCAAATTTTTACTAGCAAAGTAGATGGCATGTGATGTTGTCCCTCTTTTTGAACTAAGACTGCTCCTATAGCTATGTCGGAAGCATCAGTGGATATATGGAAGGGAAGGGACCAATTGGGGCCCCTAAGTATTGGTGCCACTGATAGATTTGCCTTCAAAGTTTCAAAGGCATGTTGACAAGGTTCAGTCCATTGAAATTTTGTATCTTTCATGAGTAGCTTGAACATAGGTGCAGCTATCTTAGTGAAGTTTTCAATAAAACGTCTATAATAACCTGCATGGTCAAGAAATCTTCTTACCTCCTTCGGAGTTTTTGGAGGAGGAAGATTAACAATTATTTCTATCTTGGCAGGATCCACCATGATACCTTGAAGAGAGACATGATGTCCTAGAACTATGCCCTCGGTTAGTAACATCTTACATTTTTCATGACTAAGGGCTAAGTTCGTTTCTTGGCACCGAATAAGAATTGTTTCGAGGTTATCAAGGGATTCTTGGAAGGTATTACCATAAACTATAAAATCATCCATATAAAATTCTACACAGTCATGTATAAGGTCAGCAAAGATTCCTAAATCTGCACGCTAGAAAGTGGCAGGTGCATTACATAGGCCAAATGGCAACACTCGATAGGCATATGTCCCCCAAGAACAAGTAAAGGTTGTCTTATTTTGATCCTTAGGTGCTATTAATATTTGGTTGTATCCACTATACCCATCAAGGAAAGAAAAGTATTGTTTCCCTGACAAGGTATCTAACACCTGGTCAATGAAAGGTAAAGGGAAGTAGTCCTTAAGAGTGGCCTTGTTCAATTCTCGAAATTCAACATAGATATGTCATTTCCTAGTAACTTTCTTTGGAACTACCACCAGAGGAGACACCCATTTACTAATAGAAATTGGGTAGATGAAACCAGCATTAAGGAGTTTTTGTAATTCATCTTTTACTATATCCTTTAGGGTTGGATTCATTCTTCTCTAAGGCTTCCTGACAGGAGGTATGTTTGAATATGTGTAAATATGGTGAATATAGGTATCTGAGTGTATACCCTTCATATTGGTGTACTCCCATGCAAATGCTCCAGTTTGACTCTTGAGAACTTTTAGTAATTGTTTTTGCTGACTCTCATCTAAACCTACATTTATATGTAGAAATTTTTCGGAACTAACCTCACAAGGTATGGTATAGGATCCTAGATGTTCTTCGATTGCGAAGACATAGGGCATATTTGTAAATGTTGAGAGGCTCATGTTTTCTTGGAATTCATCTCCAAAAATTTGGTCAAGTTGGGAAAAAGACTGAGGCAAGTCTATACATGTTGTGGAAGAGACAAATTGTTTCAACACATTCTCGGTATTTTGTTATTGAAGTGCCCAGGAGAAATCACTAACAAGGGAAAGTTATTCCAAGTTCTCATCCCCAAAAGGACAATCTAACCAAAACATATTTTCAGTTATTGGCTGTGCTGGTGGGTATAAAGCTAGTTTTCTGGTAGACAACCCATCAGAGATAATCATCTTTCTATCCCTACATCCTATAAATTCATTAGCGGTGGCTAACCAAGGTCTTCCCAGAATAATGGGGTGGCCTTTGGAAGGTCCTTTGATTCTATGACCATAAAGTCCACGGGATATTCCCATGAAGCCATTGATAACATGATGTCATCTAAGATCCCAGCAGGATGCACCATACTGCGATCTGCTAATTCTAGCATTGTTGGGGTAGGGCGGAGGAACTGTCCTAAATGGAAAGTTTCTAAAATTGTGGTAGTCATCAGGTTAATAGCAACTCCTAGATCAATAAGTGTATTTCCTATGGCAGTGTTATTGATGATAACAGTCACCACAGGATTTCCTGTATTTGTATACTTTGGAATTCTAGGTTAGTTTGCTATGTAATCTGACATTTCACCTATGACATGAATCGTTGGAGGGTCTTTTTTCTTTTTACCTGGTCTTTTAATACAGATTTCCTTTATCACTTTACTATAGATCGGTATATCTTTAATGGCTTGTAACAAAGGGATCTTGATACAAATATTTTTCAATTCGTTAATGATATCATACTCTGGATAAGTCACAGGTTTTTCTATTACTAGACGCTCCGGATATGAAGGTGCTTTTTCTCTTGGAATTACTTCTTCATGAGGATGGTTGTGTGTTGAAGCTAGGGGAATAATCATATCTTTAAGAATGGCATCATTCACAATTTCATTAGGTATATCTTCTTCTTCATTTTCTTCTTGAATAACAACCGATGATTTGGGTTGATCTTGCAAAACTCTTCCAGATCGCAGTTGAATCTCATGCACTGGTGCGGTCGAAATGGCATATGATGGAAGAGATAGCAACCCAATGCTATTAAGAGCTTGAGTTGGCTTGTTGTTAGGATTTGGTATCGGTTGTGCAGTTAATATTGTGGGTCTTGGAGGATTCATATTCTGGAAATGGTGAGGTTGATTTGTGATAGGGGGTAGTGAAGGAGGTGCAAATCCATGCAAGAGTTGCTAGATATTAGGTGGGTAAGGATAGTTAGGCATAGGAGGAGGTGGTTGAGCATAAGCTTGTCCTCTCCATCCATGCGTCCATTACTGTTGTTGAGCATTCTGAGGAGGGTACTTGTTGAGATATTGTAACTTCAAAGAATATTATATTTGTACTTTATTATTCTGGAGATGTTTCATTCCTCCGTGAAGATCTTATTGTATATCCGGAGATGTTTATTCCTCCGTCGGAATGTGGTAACTTGGGTTATTAGACTTCCCTAGTGGGGGTCGGCCCTGTATGTGTTATGTGGGTCAAAGGGTTGTTAGACCACCCTAGTGGGGTCGTCCCAGTTAGTTGTAATAGGGTACTTAACCCAATGGTTAAATACGAGCCTGCATGATTTGTGTAAAAGACAAGTCGGAGTAGTGTATAAATAGAGGAGGTGTATTCCTCATTTAACACACACTCACTCACTTGAGAGTAGCGCACTTATGGAGGAGAGGTCTGTGATGGAGAAAGAGGAGCTTATGCTCAGGTTTACATCTTTTGTATTTTCTGGTCATCTATATTGAGGAAGCTTTGCTGGGTTTTCTACCCCATGAGGGTTTCCCAGGATAAATCTGTGTCTCTTGTGTTTATGCTGTGCTTGTTGTTTCTTCAGTGATCCTGTATATGCTATTATTGTGAAATGGAATTTAATGCTGCTATTTTCTATCTTAGCATATTAAATCTTAACATGGTATCAGAGCTAACCTGAAGGAAGGCAATGTATGGCAATTACGACACTTGCTTCTCTTGCGACAATTTGAAGGTTAGGGTTTTATATAGCAAAAACTAGTCATTGTGGAAATTTCGCTATAAATACATTTTGGCGAAGGTTCGGGATCTGAAACCTTTACAGGTTGTAGATTACATCCCCAAGTACCTTGTGTCCAAAGGGCACCCTCATATTCGTTGTACTTTGTGAGTTATGATCAATACAAGTTAGGGTTTCTGCCTCTTCTAGATCTCAGTCAAAATCAGGTGACCTAGGAAAAAAGGTCATAACTTGGGCTAGGAAGCTCCAAATGAAATTTCGTAAAATGTGACAGGTAGGACACAGACTATACTATCTCAAGAAACTTTTTTAGAGGCCGAAGTTGAACCAATGACATGTGTCACGCTGTACAAGTTCGCTCTCCTGTTTTATCCCATAAACAGGTCACGTTGCAACACTTGGAATAACTTGGGCTAGGAAGCTCCAAATGAAATTTAGTAAAAAAATGACAGGTAGTACACAGACTGTACTATCTCAAAAAACGTTTTTAGAGGCCGAAGCTGAACCAGTGACATGTGGCACGCCATACAAGTTTGCTCTCCTGTTTTATCCCATAAACAAGTCACATTGTGACACTTGGCATAACTCTCTCTCAGAAAATCCAATTGAGGTCAGACCTGTCGGGATGGAAAGATGACAGGTCAGGCTACCACAAAAAATGTTTTCAGACCCTGTGGAGTGAAAATTTCAGAGTTACAGCAGAAACAATCAGGTACATATTTCTGTCAAAACGGAATTATTTTTGGAGCACCTTCATTCATGGCTTCCGGAATTTAGGGTTTCGGAGAAAGTTAGAATTTTTGGAATCGGAGTCCACAGCTGAATGCTACTCAGGAAAATCGAAATTTAGAGACCAAGATCGAATTTTTTGGTTGGGTAGAAGACCGGGCTTGATCAAACCCCAGTTCGGGATTTTGATCGGAAAGATGGAAAATTAGGGCTTCAGCAAAAGTTGGAATTTTTGAAATCTGTGACCACGGCTGGAAGCTCCTTAGAAAAATAAGAGTTTAGAGCCTTGGATTGAACCTTTTGATTGGGAAGAAGGGTGGGCTTCATCAAACCCTAGTTCGGGATCTTTTCTAGAAGATCCAGAAGTTTCGAAGGAAATTTTGAGGGGTCAAATTTTGGAGATTTCAAAATTGAAGTATGCTAGTTTGATTAGCTCAGCAAGACACATCCTTCCATCCATTCAGAAGTGTGAAAGTCAAAGATTGAATTTTTAGGGTTTCTCCAGCAAACCCTAATCAAGCTCCAGATCAAGTTTCAGGGGGAGTTGAGGCTAAGGCCTTACATAAGAAGACTACAAGAAGTCTCGACAGGTATGACTTAAGGAGGTTCAGGTATGTCTTGAAATCGGATTCCTGATTAAGTTCATAATATGTTTGTCTTCATATTATTTATTAGTACAATCTTGATTAATGTTAGAATTGTCTTATCACCCTAGTAACAGTATGAATGCATGTGAATGATAGAAGACATTCATTGATTAGGTTGTACTAATGCACTGTGATGTTGTATAAGGTTGATGTTGTCTACTAACAAGATACAGGTACGTCACGAAAGACAAATCAAGTTCCATGACCATGACAACATGAAGACAAAGACTCATCCATAATATTTGATCACATGGAAGTTCTACTTGCAAGGTATGTATGGCTTTGTTCTATTATGCTTAACCTATGAGATATGCAAGTTCCAGCATAGGATCCCTAAATCTTTGAAGAGAGCAAAGAAGATATTGATTAGGTATGTTAGACATAACTAAGCAGGTATACTAATCCAGGTATGTTTTCCTATGCCATGTATTAGGATCCCTTATATAAGTATACTTGGTATGATAGGTTATGCTTATTCATAAAGTTAGTAATCAGGGGTTTATGCATATTATGTCTCTTATCTTGATGATTTAATTAACCAAAAGAAGTACTATGATCAAACAAGAATATGCATGAGTAAAAGAAGACTTCCTTGAGACCCTGAATACTAATGATCATGACTATACATATTCAAGATTATTTAGAATTATGATGTTTTGATAATATTGAGAATATACTAATGAATGTATGTTTGTGTATGAGATCATGAGGATGACACTAGTGCACACTTGAGCATGCACAGTGGTACAGAATGAATAGAAGTTCAAAAGACATATAGAAGATCAAGCGGGAGGCATCCACACAAACATAAAAGATAAGTATTTGAGTTGTTATTTGAAATAGTAAATGATATTGTCTGTAATAGGTTGTATGCATATTTGTATTCCTATAATATATCATGATGAGTGTAAACATTCATAGAGCATTGAAATAGTATACTACTAATATGCATATGATTGGTAAGTTGGACTAACATTCCATTGTTTCTTGTCTAGAATGAAACCTCTTTGCTGACATGCTGAGAGCTGTGCACACTCTCGATAGTATGTTCTGGTAGAGATGGAAGGCATCTAGATAGCCACTGTATGCATACAGGATATGGAAAAGTGTTGTGCCAAAGTATTGGTCAAGATAGTTGCATAACTATGTAAATGATATCTGTATGCATAATAGGTTATCATGATTTCATGATTATGAAATATTACTAATCATGTACTTAATTTTGATTTGTAGGAAAGATCATGAAGAATGATGAACACCGAACAAGTGATGGATGTTCAACAAGACGATTTACAAATCAAGCAAAATATAGAAGGCTCATGGCTAGAAGATTCTCTTAGAAAGAGGAAGAGAATCATAACAAGATGTTTGCTCCAAGTGGATAGATAAGACCATTCTCTTAATGGTGTAATTAAAGAAGAAGTGTGAATCAGGTTCTGTATGGGTACCCAGGATCAATCGTAAATTTATGAGCTTAATGATCACCATGGGTGATGTGGATCTCAACCTTTGCTACAAGGTTGAATATGATTTCTATACACAGATGCAAGAAGGAACTCACCACAAAGTTCGAATGATGTTGAGGCTCATATCAGTAGACCCATCTGATGAGAGATGGCACAGATAGATGGCTGTAGAAATGAAAATGAAAGATCTCATATTGATGCATTACTTTCTAGGTCTAGAAGTATGGAAAGGCTCAGAAGGAATCTTTCTCAACCAGGGAAAGTATGCCGAGAAATATTAAAAGGACTTGATGTGTTGGAATGGCCACTCTCATGGATTCCAACTTGAAGTTGTTAGTGGATGACTCTTCAGAGTTAACTCTGTACAGACAAATGATTAGGTCACTGATGTATCTAATAAATACTAGGTTAGATATATGCTTTGTTGTGAATACCTTGAGTCAGTATCTAGTGGAAACTAGATGTGTTCACCTATTAGTTGCAAAGCATGTGATCAGGTACCTAAAGGATACGATAGACTTTGATCTACGCTATCTTAGAGATCATGACTTCATATGGCTACACAGATGTTGATTGGGCAGAAAGTGTATCAGACAAGAAGAACACATCGAGAGGATGTTATTGTCTGGGATTAGCCATGATCTCGTGGTATAGCAGGAAGCAGTCTAGTGTGGCTCTCAGCACAGCTGAAACAGAATACATAGGTGCTTGCTCTGCTAGTTGTGAAGCAGTATGGCTTCTGGATTGTTTGACTTAGAGATAGACCCAACTGTGATCTTATGTGACAAACAGAGTTGTATCAAGATGGCAAAAAATCCAGTGTTCCATGATATGGTGCAGAAAGGAACTATAAATTTCAAATTTGTAACAAGTTACCGATGTACTAACCAAACATCTACCTCAAGAAAAGTTTGAGTATTTTCCGAGACAAGCTTGGTAGGACCCTCCTCGAGAGGGGGAGTGATGTGGTCTCTTATGACGAGATTGCCTACATCAACAGTGAGGTCGATGATGTGGATACCTATATTGGTGATGCTGACAGAGAGGTTGGTGGATGGTCCTTAGACAGGGTCTAAGTTAACGAGGGGATTGCATCATCCTTGAACACATGTTCTAAAAGGATCCGTAGACATATGTCTCTGAGACAGAAGAGGGATTGCATCATCCTTGAACACATGTTCTAAAAGGATCTGTAGACATATGTCTCCGAGAAAGAAGAGGGATTGCATCATCCTTGAACACATGTTCTAAAAGGATCCGTAGACATATGGTCTCCGAGAATGAAGTCCGTAGTGGACGGGAGAGGATTGTATCATCCCTGGACTTCAGTTCTAAAGTGATCCGTAGACAGATGTCTCCGAGAATGTGGTCCCTAGTGGATGAGAGGATTGTATCATCCCTAGACTTCAGTTCTAAAGTGATCCGTAGACAGATGTCTCCGAGAATGTGGTCCCTAGTGGACGAGGGGATTGTATCATCCATGGACACATGTCCTAAAAGAGATCCGTAGACATATGTCTCCGAGAATGTGGTCCCTAGTGGACGAGAGGATTGTATCATCCCTGGAATTCAGTTCTAAATTGATCCGTAGACAGATGTCTTCGAGAATGCGGTTCCTAGCGAACGATGAGGATTGTATCATCCCTGGACTTCAGTCCTAAAGTTATCCGTAGACAGATGTCTTCGAGAATATGGTCCTTAGTGGACGTATATAGGACTGCATCGTCCCTGAGCGTTTGGTTCAAAATGTACATGATAGGATTGCATCATCCTTGGACTTATTTCCTAAAGTGATAAGGACTAATCATCCTGTTAATAGATTGGGATTGCATCGTCCCTAGACATGGTGAGGTGTCTTAAAGTGATAAGGACTAATCATCCTGTTAATCGATTGGGATTGTATCGTCCCTAGACATGGTGAGGTGTCTTAAAGTGATAAGGACTAATCATCCTGTTAATCGATTGGGATTGCATCGTCCCTAGACATGGTGAGGTGTCTTAAAGTGATAAGGACTAATCATCGTCCCTAGACATGGTGAGGTGTCTTAAAGTGATAAGGACTAATCATCGTCCCTAGACATGGTGAGGTGTCTTAAAGTGATAAGGACTAATCATCCTGTTAATCGATTGGGATTGCATCGTCCCTAGACATGGTGAGGTGTCTTAAAGTGATAAGGACTAATCATCCTATTAATCGATTGGGATTGCATCATCCCTAGACATGGTGAGGTGTCTTAAAGTGATAAGGACTAATCATCCTGTTAATCGATTGGGATTGCATCGTCCCTAGACATGGTGAGGTGTCTTAAAGTGATAAGGACTAATCATCCTGTTAATAGATTGGGATTGCATCGTCCCTAGACATGGTGAGATGTCTTAAAGTGAGAGGGATTGATCATCCCGTAAGTGGATTAGGATTGTATCATCCTTGGACCTATGTCCTAAAGTGAGAGGGATTGATCATCCCGTAATTGGATCATGTGTATTGCAGGATATGTTGTTGTTGTGCTGATGATCGTGTGATGACGATGCTGCTGATCGTGATGGTCTAGATGATGATGCGGCTGATCGTGATGGTCTAGATGACGATGCTGCTGATCGTGATGATCTAGATGACGATGCTGCTGATCATGATGGTCTAGATGACGATGCTGCTGATCGTGATGGTCTAGATGACGATGCTGCTAATCATGATAGTCTAGATGACGATGCTGCTGATCGTGATGGTCTAGATGACGATGTTGCTAATCGTGATGGTCTAGATGACGATGTTGTTGATCATGATGGTCTAGATGATGATGATGCTGATCGTGATGGTCTAGATGATGATGTTGCTGATCGTGATGATCGTGTGATGACGATGCTGATGATCGTGTGATGACGATGATGATGATCATGAGGATCCAGATGTTGATGTTGTTGTAGTTGTTCGAGTGCTGCAGAAGATAAAGACTCAGTACTGAAGATGTTGATGTTCCAGTATTGAAGATGTTCCAGTAACTGCTTGAGTTACTGATGATGTTGAGAAAGCTTCCAATTATTTATAGATGTATCATGTATGATGTTGATGACTCCTTGCTCATGCAGATGTTGTTATAATATCCTTCTCATTAAGGGGGAGTGTTGAGATATTGTAACTTCAAAGAATATTATATTTGTACTTTATTATTCTGGAGATGTTTCATTCCTTCGTGAAGATCTTATTGTATATCCAGAGATGTTTATTCCTCCGTCGAAATGTGGTAACTTGGGTTATTAGACTTCCCTAGTGGGGGTTGGTCCTGTATGTGTTATGTGGGTCAAAGGGTTGTTAGACCACCCTAGTGGGGTCGGCCCAGTTAGTTGTAATGGGGTATTTAACCCAATGGTTAAAAACGAGCCTACATGATTTGTGTAAAAGACAAGTCGGAGTAGTGTATAAATAGAGGAGGTGTATTCCTCATTTAACACACACTCACTCACTTGAGAGTAGCGCACTTGTGGAGGAGAGGTCTTCTATGGAGAAGGAGGAGCTTATGCTCAGGGTTACATCTTTTGTATTTTCTGGTCATCTATATCGAGGAAGCTTTGCTGGGTTTTCTACCCCATGAGGGTTTCCCAGGATAAATATGTGTCTCTTGTGTTTATGCTATGCTTGTTGTTTCTTCAGTGATCCTGTATATGCTATTATTGTGAAATGGAATGTAATGCTGCTATTTTCTGTCTTAGCATATTAAATCTTATCAATACTGCGGTGGATAATTTTTCCAACCTGAAGTGTTCCACTGTTGAGGAGGTTGATAAGGATGGTAATAGGGTGGAAATTGTGATGATGGATCTTGATATGATGGTTGATCTCTAGGTTGACAAGGCCTCCTATATATTTCACCAAAATTTCCACTCTTATAAACAGCTTGCAACCCAGGCAACGATGGACAATTATCAGTTGGATGTTCTTATGTACAAAGGTGACAAACTGAAACATTATTCAATGGACATTCCTGTTGGGGATGTTTAGTTCTACACCTAGGACAGAAAACACTCATTGCTGCACACTCTTCATCCTGAATCTTTTTAGCTTGTAATGCATATAATTGAGAACCCATGGCTCCTAATATATCTGTTTTGAAATTTTCTAATAGGATTCCCAACTCTACCCTTGTAACTCCACTAGGACTGGATGTATTTCCTTTCAGGTTCCTAGTATAATATTCTCGAAAGTGTCTTCCACTTTTCCCTCTGCTCCTAGAGTAATTCCTACATAGCTCACAAATCTGTGCGAAATACTTATGAGAGATGTCTCCTGTTTCCATGAGATTAAGGTTTTCTAAGAATTCTTCTGAGATTCCCTTAAGGAAGAGTGTTCTTACTGCATCTTCCCAAAGATCACTATACTTGGATTTATGTAACACATAGTTAAATCTTTTGAGATAGTCTTCCAGGCTCTCATCTTCAAGTTGTTGTATTTTGAAAATATCATTGCAAGAGTCCTTAGCTTTACAGTAATCCTGATATTTCCGTAGAAATGCATTCTTAATGTCTTCCCAAGTTCTAATACTGGATTCTCCTAACCCCATAAACCATCGAAGAGCAGAATCTTTTAATGTGCCAAGAAAAAATGTTAGCTTTTAGCCAACTTGGAGGTAGATATAGCTCCTACACAAAATGTCAAATTCGAATAAAAATGTATCCGGATCCTCACTACTCTTCCCATAAAAGGTCGGTAGTGAGGAGGGAGGAATGTTTTTCATGGTTACATCTTGTCCAATGTCTAGGATAGGGAACCCAAAAGTATCGTCAGTTCTAACTTCTCCCTCTTCTTCCTCTTGTCGGCCATGATCTTCATTTTCATCCTCCATGAAGACTTGATTGCCAAAGAGAGAATACCTAGGTTTTTCCTTTCTTGGTGAATATGGGATGTCCCAACGCTCTGTTTCAGGGAGAATATTCCTCTTTTTAGGAGAAGAATTACCAGCTACGTGGGAGTCCAGTTTTGAAGGTCCTACCGCTGTTGTCTCAATCTGTGAAACAATTATGTTCAAAGAATTTTCAAAAAGAGCGTCTACTTGTGTAGGATCAACAAAGTCTATTGAGTTTGGACCACCTACTATTGAAAGGTAGTTTCTTTGGGTTTTTGAGCTAATGGAGGGTTGAGAGGTTTTGATGTTTTATCCTTTGGAGTTTCCTCTTGTCTAAGTTCAGTCTCAATATGAAATTGAGGTTCTTCTAGTGGAATTTCCTTATGAACAGACTTCTTTGATGTCTCTATGGTTTCCCCTAAATGATTTCCAGAAAGGATTTCCTTAGCTTTCCAAGTAGGACTATCCCCTTTAGGTGTCTTCCGATACCTTTCTACTAAGTTAGTAGTTGGAGTGGCACACCCCCCATATAGGTTAGTAGGGATTTTAGTAGGAAGGCTAGTTTTAATGTATCTACCTTTTGAGTCTCTAGACCTATTCATGAAAACAAATCTAAAACTGAAATAAATTCTAATTGCATTACTACTATTGTTGGGTTTTGGGGATGCATGTTATAACAGATGCACAGGTTCTTACCTCTCATCTTACCGCTCACCCGCCACTAGCCTATTTCTAAGTTTCAAAGAGGAAAATTCAATCAACCACTAAGTTTTAAGAGAGAATTCTACCTACCTACAACTGGATTCTACCTATCTACAACTCCCCAGCAACGGCACCAAAATGTTGGGTGTATTTACTGTCTTAAGGAATCACCAAATATTTAATTATCGACCAGGTTTGGTAATCTTAGAGTTGTGGCACAGTATATGCTGAGGTAGAATGGTACTTAGGACATCGGCTCGGCTGACCTTAGAAATGTTTAATAATAAAAAGATCGAAAGATCTTTCAAAATGAAAAACCGAGTCAAACTTTAAAAATACAACTACTAAAATGATTAGACCTAACTAAGCTAATAGATCAGAATAGTATCAATCTATACTACTCTATTCTATGAACAGTAACTGAGGAGATAAAAACAACAATACTATTCTAGGAAACAAGACTTAATCAAAAACAGAACTACTTTTATGAAAATGGAAACTACTGATTAAGGATTCAAACTCTAACCTAGGAATTAGAAAGTAACAACTATAAATGAGTTTAGAAACATATCTATGAAATGATTCAATTGAAAACTAACTATGGAAACAAGAAACTATATTATCTTAAAGCAAAATTGCAAACTACTTATAAATTCAATAGTTAACTATTCACACATTCAACAAATACTCAAAACTAAGCTAAACTACCTAATTCCATTCTCCTTGAGGATTCTGAGGAAATGTATCAAATGTAATAGGAACAGGAGAGAATGTATCAAAATGACCTTCAAATGTGACAAGTAAACAAAACGGAAGCAAATCTAGTTTAACTTCTACAAAGACATGCAAACTAAAGAGTGTCCAATTACAACTAACTTTAAACATTGTAATCTATTATTTATCCATAAGCAAATGACATGGAACAAATGTAATCTACAAGCAAGTAGAAAACTTAATAAAGATATTTACTTGAAAATGAATTTGATCTAGAAGCAAGTAGAAAACTTGATAAAGGTATCTTATTTTTTAATCAAATCTTATTCTAGGAACATCTTCATTAACTATGTGAATGAGAAGAGCAAATCATATGCTTGAACTAAGAAACCATCAAAACTAATGTACTTTGGAGAATGTAATTACTAAGTTTAACCCAAAATCAATCTTAATAAGAATTAAATAGACTAATCTAAGAATGGAATTTATAAGTTCTAGAACAGTAAAGTATTAAGAAATCAGAGATAAAAGAAACATAATTTGAAAAGCAACTAAAGCAAATTTAAGGAAATGGAATGAAAACTAAGAATGAATATGAAGCTTAATTGAAACTCTATGTGCTTCAAAACAAGGTCCTAATTACATTTATAAATGTTGATCAATCACAAGAAATATTACAATTCGAAAACCTAAGAAATTGAATTCTAAACAAGCATAAAAACAATGCAGAAAATATTAAAGTCCGTATGACAATCTGGATGACAGTCTGAATGATAGTCCGGATGGCAGAAAACAATATAAACTAAGGAAAGAAGCAGACTAAATTATCTTAACTCCAGCTGGTTGATGCATATGAACCTACAGTGCAAGAAAAGTAGTAAATATACTGTTTAAAACTGAAATAACAAGAAGCAACTTATACTAATCATTATCTAAGGAAATAAACTATTTCTATTGCACAATAAAGTAAGGCTGAAACATAACTGAAACTAATCTACAGCTACAGGAAAACAATTAAAACTAACTCTAACCACAGACTGAACTTGAAACATTAACTAGTTGCAAATAAAAAGACTGAAAGCAAACTAAGAAAAACTATGCATGACCAGTCATTCTAGATTCTGAAAATGGAAATTATATTAACAACAGGAAATAAAACAACATCTACAGGAAACCAAGTTGAATACATGTACTGAAAAATAAACTATTTACTTGCATAAAAGAAATACAGAATATACACAAAAACCTCTGGTTGTTGAGGGGCCCTTCTCAACAATTAGGGATTAAAGCTAACTCAGATGATCACCAACAGAACATCAACAACTAAAAACCAAAAACTTCCATTAACTGAAAAAGACTACACAGCGTTCTCTAACTTAGCGTTTCTCTATATATAAATTACTGCTAACTTCTATTACATGCTATGATGTTGCGTTTCTCCACGAGAGACGTCTTTATATAATTTTATACAATAAGAGAGAAGGTCGACCCTTTCAGTGCTCGACCTCTCTAAAAATAGAGGTCTTAATTGCTATAGAAACGGATCAGAACAGCACGCAGGCCGTCTTCCTGATTCCACAGGCATTGGTTCACTTCACACAGGCAGTTGTGCGTTGGTTATCCTTGATATGGGAAGATGATGCAATGTCAATCTAGGCTGACAGGAGGACGTATCTTCTAGAATGGAGGCTCACGAACTATGAGGGACATGCCGCCAATAGAACCCACATCATCGTTTTTGTCTTTAATGCCCCGAAATATTCCAACCAACGATTCTGTGGGTGTGAATGGAGGGTTGAACGATGGTTCAAATGCAGCTAGACGTCTTCAACATGAACGTACATCTGAATGAAGTTCTGAATGACGACCACAACCTGTAGACCAAAAACTATATGCCAATCACGTCTAGAAATGTGAGATAATTGTCAATAAACCATAAAATGATGGGATTTAATCAAGATTCATGTGATATGTAAATACGTTCATACCTGGGTCTGATTGACAGTCTGAATGGCAAAAGGTATGAATTAATATGCCAAAAATGACAAAAGTAGTGCCACTAGAGCACGTTTAATGATAAAAATCGATGACAAAAATGAACATCAACAACCAAGTCACGTTGGACTTGCTCAAACTTCTCTGTTATGCCTTGTAGTGTGGTGAGATTCTTCTACACACTTGCTTGAATCTCCTTATCCTTAGTGTCTTTGAGGTTCAGCACATATTCTATATGTGCTATGACCGTGGATGCAATCATCTCATAATCGTCATCATGTAGCTTCGCTTCTGACTGGCCCTTTGAATCCTTCTACTTCTTTTTCTAGACTTTCTCCGGTACTGAGCTTCTGGGATCCTTCCTTTTTCCTAACGGTGAGTCTTCGACAATTGGTGTTGGAATTGGATTACTCTCTTTGGAGTCACTGTCGATGATCATAGGTCCTTCTACCTTCCATTCATCCACCCATTCCTTCATAATAAGGTTGATATTTGCTTCATCCATGTGATAGTTCCCTTGGAACCATTATGGGTTCTTTTTCTGTGCCTTTGCTGAAATGTAGATGGAATGCATGTCAGCGTAAAAATTCAAAGTGCGAATATACTTAGCTGTTATATTTTTGGAGATGTGTGGGGTGCGAACAATGACATCGCACAGTTGCTCGTAGTATGTATAGAAAACTTCATTTGTCGCGCGTTGTCTTTCTGGCATTAGATTTGCCCACAGGTTTGCATACCTGGGTCCTCTACAGTCATTGCTGGGACCATTGAGGCCAACAGAGTGCCTTGGGTCCTTCCAACCTACCAACGCAATCAATACCATCAACCAGCTATAATGGAAAACAGCGGCATGGACCTGAGTTTTGCGGACATCCTCTAGAAACTCATTCAGTAAATATTGGCACCAGTTGAATCTTCCTCCCTGTGCTACCTTTGCACCAAGGATCACTGCACCAGCTGGGACTTCTATCGGTCTTTCCTTCCGCAAAATTTTTCCTGCTAGAAGTTGTGTTATGAACCGCGTAGCATCATCGGCTATATTGTCCATGATAAATCCTCTTTTGCCTTTCGGAATCTGATGTGCCTGCATCATCGACGCGGCGACTTCCTTATCCCTGGACTTTCCAACAAATAACTTCTTAGGGTCTTCACCCCGCTTGCTTAGACCTGTGATCCGATGGATCAAGTCTATGTTTAGGTCGATGTTCCTATCTAATCAAAGATAGCCTTGGTGTGTGCGTGATATGAGTGTGCGCACCACCACGTTAAGTTCTGGGCTCCAGTCGAAGTGCGGGAGCCGCAATAGGTTCAACAATCCTGATTCAACGACTTCAGACAGCCAGTTCTGAGCAACCAACAATTGGTTGTTCTTCACATCTGTATTATAGCACATGTATCTATCTGGATGAAATTGTGGGTACTTAGGCTCGTCTAGGTCCTTCTGCTGTTGCAGCAAGTCGTAGTCTTCGAACTTACAGTCTGCGGTCTTACCCAGCAGATTTGCTCCGAGTTTTACATGCTTGGATATGGGTGGAAGCGGGATTTCGTACTTAGTATTCCTGGTGATCTTCAGGGCTGGTGCATCCTGTGCATGCGGATAGATGTACTTCGGGTCAATGTTAATCAGATTTCTTTGTCGCTAAGTGGAACTTCTGGCAGCTTGGAGGTCATTATCTTCGGCTTTGTCTTCTCCACTGTTGGTTCCTTACACTTAGCTTGCATTGGTGCAGTGTGTCGTGGCAAACGGCATGAACCTTGATCTTGTTCTGTAACAACCTTCTTAGCAGGGGTTCTTATCAACCCTTCAATCCCAATTTGTTTCAAAATCCACACAGTCTGCTCGACTGTAAACTCTTGCTCAACTGTAGAATCTTCGGACATTCACTAAACTTTCTTCTACAGAGTCACGGGGTAACTTAATGCTCTCGGTAAATAGATTCAATCTATGGCTCGCAGAAAAAATTTCAGAGTTTCGGTAATGCCCACGAGCCCAAATGTAGCAGTATTTATAGGCACAGTCAGCCTTAGCCGTGCCCATCAACGAATAGAAAAGCATTAAATGGCATTTCCATTGGCCAAATTTGTTGAGGATTCGGGTCCTTTCCTTCATTAATTCCTTCAGAACGGTTGTTTCCACGTTAAATGCTCAAGCGGTCATCGAAAAAATCACTGTCTAACGGCTAGTTTTGCGACCGACAGTACAACGACTAGTTTCTTGGAGCATTGCGTCGAACTACGTGGCGGGTTGTCACTACTCGGGCACGGTTACTTTGATGTGTCGTTCTTCTTCCTCTAAAATTTTAATCCTTATTGTTCTATCTGATCTATGTAGCTACACTTTGAGCTCCATAGTGTGCGGTTATTCTTTTCATTTTCTTTTTTTTTCATAATTCTGCGACTTCAGTCTATTGAGGGTTCTGCGAAGTAGGACTATCCTGATAGGGTTTTAGTCTACTTCCATTCACCAAACCTGGTAAGTTATCTCTGGCTAATGTGGCTAACTAAACTGTGCCACCATTAGTAACATACATAACAATATATGGTCCAAGCCAATGCATTTTAAATATTCCAGGAAATTGCATAAACTTGCTATCATACAGGAGGACTAGATCACCTACCTAAAAGGACTTGTTCTTGATGTGGAGATCATGCCATGCCTTTTCTCTATATTTCTGCACTTGCTGGTGAAATCCTGCAATGAAGAAATCCTCTTCCAATCCAACCAAGTGTAGAATCTTTTCTTCTATTGTTTGTTCCTCCTCCATGCCTGTGAATGTAGCTATCCTTAAGCTGGGTACAATATACTCCATAGGCATCATAGCTTCCTATCCATAGGCCAATATGAAAGGTGTATGGCCTTTCAACTTCTTGCAAGTGGTCTTGTATGCCCATAGCACAACTGGAATGCGCAGATCCCAATCATCCATGTTTACATTGCATACCTTTGTCAACGTTCTCTAATACCTTGTTGAAAGCTTCAACAGTCCCATTGGCTTGAGGATGGTACGGTGTACTCCTCTGATGATAAATATGGAATTCTTCTATCAGCGTTGCAACTGTCTTATTCAAAAAGTGAGTGCCTTGATCACTCATTAAAATATTTGGGCATCCAAATCTTGTAAGTATGTTCTCAAATATGAACTGCGCAATTGTAGATGTGCTACAGTCCTTCACTGGTTTAGCCTCTGCTCATCTGGTGAGATAATCAGTTGCAGTGATAATATATCTCGCACCAGTCCTCTTGGTGGGTTAATAGGTCCTACGAAATCAATATCCCATTTTTCAAATGCATGTAGTGTCAACTGTGGTTTTAACGGCATTTCATCTCTTCACGACGGCTTTCCTGTTCTCTAATAGACATCGCAACTCTGGAAATATTCCTTTGAATCTTTATGGATTGTAGGCCACCATAGCCCTGCTCTCAATATATTCTACGTAGTGGCTCTCCCTGCGTAGTGGCCTCCTGATACACTTGAATGTGCATCATCCAATATGAATGGCTTCTCATGTTCCAACACGCATCTGCGCAGCACTTCATCTAGTCCCAACTTGTATAGTTGTCCTGCTATGATAGTAAAGTCTGTGTCTCTGACTACCAGTTGCTTCTTCTGCTGCATAGTGAACTCTGTGGGTGCCAATCCTGTAGTCAAAAAGTCTACGATATCTTTGTAATAATCATCGGCAATCTATATTGAAAACAACTATGTGTCAGGCAAATTGTCTTCAAGATTGGTGGGTTCTTCACCTGACTCAATCCTTGATAGATGGTCAAGTCCAAGGTTCAATCTACCTGGCTTAACCACAATTTCAAAATCATATTCTTGGAAGAGCAATAACTATCTGCAAATTCTCCCCCTAACACTGGTTTATTGACCAAATACTTCAAAGCGGAATGGTCAGTAAACATCGAGAAGTGCGCACCCAGCAAATAGTGCCTGAATTTCTGGAGTGCATAAACCATAGCTAATCCTTCTCTTTCTGTGGTCATATAGTTATTTTCAGCTGACGAGAGCTTCCTGCTCGAAAATGCAACGGGATGGTCAATGCCTCCTTCTCCTAGTTGTGCTAGCACCACTCCAAGTGCAATGGACGAAGCATCAACATGTACATGAAACTGCTTGTCCCAATCCAGAAATACAAGGATAGGCGCAGTTACCATTTTCTCCTTTAGGGTGTCTAGGCCTTGCTTACATTCTGCGTTCCATATGAACTGCGCTTCTTTCTTTAGCAGCTTCTCCATCGGTGTAGTTATCTGCGCATAAACCTTGATGATTTTTCTATAGTATCCCGTATGTCCCAATGTGGTGCGAAGTTGTTTCACTGAATTTGTTGGTGGCAAGTTCACAATAACTGCGATATTTGTAGGGTCAACCATCAAACCCTGTTTACAGACAATGTGTCCCAACAGAATTCCATAGGGCACACAAAAAATGCATTTCTTCAAATTCAAAGAAATATGATGCTGCCTACATTTTGCTAACATCATTCTCAGATTCTCATCATGATTCTTCAGTAGACCAAAGACAATCCAATCATCAAAATAGACTTCTAAGAACTTATGGATAAAGTCCTTGAATGCAGCCACAACAACTTTGGAAAATATGGCAGGTGCATTCTTCAATCCAAACGGAATCACTGTATACTAATATGATCCCCATTCAGTAGCAAATGTTGTCTTATGTCTGTCTGCTGGATCAATCCTGATCTAATGGTAACCATAAAATCCATCAGTAAAAGAATAGGCCTCATTCCCTCCAGCATTGTCCAATACTTCATCTGTAAACGGAGTAAGAAATGGGTCATGCAGAGAAGCATCATTCAGCTTCCTCATATCTATGTAGATCCTAATTTCTCCTTTGGTTTTCTTGTCCTAGATAACCATCGGGATTATCCACTCGGATTCTTCGACTGGATCGATGATTCCCGCATCAAGCATCTTATCAATTTATGCCTTCACTCTTTCTTTATATGTGGGATTCAGTCTGTAAGGCCTCTGCTTAACGGGCTTCGCACCTGGCTTGAGAGGTATTTTCATGACTCCCAAGTCACCCAGAATGCCTTTCATTTCGGAAAAATTTGTCGGAAATAAATCCTGATACTCATACAAAAGGTCGGCGATCTACGCGACCGTCTCATCATCCCAGTAATCTCCAATGGATGCGAAATTTGGCTCTTCGCTTGTGCCAATGTTCACTTTTCTTGTCTTGACAGGGCCGCTCATATCTGGAATTTCTAGTGGCGATCCCTCTACATCACGCGCTCCTTCGGATTCAGGTATGTTGATGTTGCGCGGATCCTCCTCCTCTCTCTCTTCTTGTTCTTCTTCATTTTCAGCGAGATTATAACATTCCAAGGCATGTTCTATCATTCTTTCCCATTCTGGTTGTAGGTTCACAGGTACTTTTACATCTTCGAATATCTTCTCTTTGAGGACCTCGAATGCCTCGTTTGCACTTGGCATTCTTCTTCAAATATCCTTTGTTTGATGATCTGCAAAGCTTCGTTTATGCTGGGAGACTCATCTTCAAAGCTGAAGGTTCGTTGAAAGTTCGCAGTCATGGCAGACAACTCTGTGGTTCCTCTGCGAAATTCAGTGTCTATGTACCAATTGCTTGGAATCTGCTCCAATGTGTGCACAAACAGATGAACCCATTATTTATGTGGCCTCTTTATCCATTCTTGTGAGCAGACCTCTATGTGATCCCTCGGATCTGTTTGTCCATTATACTTTTCAAATGTCAATGCAACTTTCTCTGTGAATCTGATTTGCATCATGTTTCTGCACTAATCCCATGTGGTCAAAGTTTGTTTGTGCACGGCCCACCATCTGGAAGGTGTAGCGTGTAGTGTTATGTCTAATGCTGGTCAAAGTTTGTTTGTGCGCGGCCCACCATCTGGAAGATGTAGCGTGTAGTGTTATGTCTAATGCTGGTATGCGATGTTCAGCTTCAACTGATACGATATATTCTTGCAAAAAGGTATAGACATTAGTTAAACCATCATAAGTGGGAATTGGACTTACCTCTGTTCCAATCAATCGCAGTGACTTCGTGATATGCGCACATCTTCTTGCAGAAACTTCATGCATCCGACTTTTCCATTTTTCCAATCCTGCATCGGAATCTGATACGCAAGAACTGTCACATCACCAACTAAGTGTTCCATCCGCCATAGGATTAATGTAGTCATCCTGATTCACAGTCATCTTGTAGATGCGATCAAGATCTTGTGCTCTAGATTCTTCCCGAATCGGCTCACTATATCTTTCTCCTTGCGAAGGGTCCAAGGGTGCAATGACCCTAATATACTGCCCTTCGAAGATCATCTTCTTGGTTTTTAGGTTGATGATTACGAGGTTATCCATCTACCAATCTATACCCAATAGTGCTGGATAAGGATGACTATCATCCACAATTTCGATAACCTCAAAGTCTGCATGACTTTGCACTCCATCGATGTCAATAATAATATTGGCTAACCTCCCAAAAGGTATGAGTTTCTGCTGATTGTCCAATCTTAACTGTATGGGTGACCATGAAAACTTTGGTTTCCCCATCTCTACCCATGTCTGCTTAGTCGAGACATTTACTTCAGATCCTAAATCAACGATCATCTCATCCATCTCATAATCTTCGATCTGTGCACTGAGCCTCATTTCTCGGTCTGTTCTTTTATGGCTCTTTATCTGATGAACTGTGCTCTGGGCATTGTTCTTGGAATTGCACGGTTCATATTGATCTAGTAAATTCTACAATTCCACTAAAGCATCTTCGCTTTTCAGCATCTTCATGTAGCTCCATAGGAACTGCGCAACAGAAATCCTTGTTTCTATTGCGGTACTGGTTTGATCATACGTTGCTGGCATATCTTGCGTATGCGCAGTTTCACTTTGCAAAGGGATTCTTGGCGACATAGTTGTTGGATCTTTGAAGATATCCCTTGCTTCTTCAAAGACTCCTTTATTTTTCTCCAGATTGAAAACACTTGTTTTCCCAGTAGCTTTTCTGATCCATACCCCTTCAGCAGGAGTCTGCTTAGCTTGGAAATTCTCAGAAGTTGAAACTTCTAGTTCTTTATCTCCTCTAGTGGCAAGACCACTTCATGTCATAGCATGAACATTTGGATCCCTAGTCCTTTTCTTTGCTACGATCATTTGAATATTTGGATTAGGTACATTTTTCTTTCTCTTCTACATTTATGTTGCTAACACTGGACATGCCTCAATGATGTGATCAAAAGATTTACAATAATTACATGTAGTACATGCATTGGTGCAATCTCTAGATAAGTGACCTAGCTGGCCACAGTTATAACAGATCATCTGGCCTCTTCCTCTTCCTTGTCCTGGCCAGTATTTCTTCCTCTTCCGCGGAAACCTCAACGTCCTCTGTATGCGCCTTGATCATACTGCACATTATCCTTATTCTGCGGTGTTTCTTCTTGAACTCTGTATACTCCACCATGCATATGCTCTACGTCTTTCTTTCTTTCCATCATGGGATCATATGCGCAACAGTTGGAATCATCATGTCCAACTGACTTACAGAAATTGCAATACAAATTTTTGGGTGTTCTTACATATTTTTGGATTAAGTAACAGTCTTATGGCCGGTGTCCTCTAGTTCTACAGATCTCACACCATGGCCCTTGGTTCTGGTTCAGTGGATTTGGTGCTCCACTATCTAGGTAATCTTGAAATAGGGGACAATGGTCCTTGGTGTGTCCCTCTCCATTATATCCTGTAAACCATACTTCCGTTCTGGTTTCTTTTCCTTTTTTAATGTCTTGTAGCTGTAATGTTAGAGTTGCTAGTTGGTTCTAGATCTGGACCATTCCAGTGCTAGTCTCTCCTATAGGTGAAGCTTCTAATTTCATCGCGATCTCCAAGGCTTCTGCCTGCGAAGCCACCTTTTGCTGCATCAACGGCAGTTTGATATGGGGCAACAGCACGGCTATGAACCACTCTTGGTGTTGTTGCGGTGCTATGTCAAAATTGACCTGGTCTAACAATGTCTTAAACTTCTGGTCAAATTCCCATACTGTTTCATTAGGTTTTTGCTTAATTTCTTTCAATTATGTTATACATTGGGATTCATACTTTGGCTTCTTGAACCCTCTTAATAATGCAGCGTTAATCTCCACTAGAGTTATATTTTGTCCAACAGAATACTTCATGAACCAGTTCAAGGCTCTATCTCTGAATGTAGTGATGAGTTGCGCTTTCTTCACAACATCATCATGAACTTGCTTGACACTCCATATGGATTCACATAGAAACCAATGCTGCTCAGGATCTTCTAGACCGTTCCTTTGAATATTGAAAACTTAATATCATCAGTCATCCTCCTTCTAGGTGGTACAATGTTCTGCGCAGTAGTCTGAGTGGTGTTAGGGATGTTACTGCACGGAATGTTCTGAATCAAAATATTCTGAGTCGGAATGTTCTGAGTCGGGGTGGTCTGACTACTCACTCCCGTGGTGTTACTGGTATTGATGCTCTGAGGATTAGGAATATTAACAACTGGAGGGTTCTGAACTGGCGGACTCTGTGAAATAGGAGGCACGGTATTGTCAATTGGGGGGTTCTGCGGAGTCGGAGGCTGATAGCTGGCTGACGGAGGTGCTGTTTGGCTATCAGTCTCGGCTTCTAACTCAGTATCTATGCGGAGTCCTCTTTTCTTGGTATTGTACTTATATCTTTTTCCACTTCTCAAATTGTGTGTATCTTCGTCAGAATCACTATATGTGTTATCGACCATTACAAATTCAAAAATTTCTAGGAATTTTACTGCATTCTTAAGACGCCTTTCTCAGCCAAAATCATTTTAATATATAAACTCAAATTATTAAGGTACTTACCTCTAAAACCTTTGAAAAACTCTGCTTCTGCTACGTTGTAGGACTTCAACATGTCCACAGCGAACTATGTCGCGAAGCCTTGTAGTATGTTATCGAGCCAAAAGTCGACTGCTCGCGAGAGTAGGCTATTTACTTCTTTAAGCCTCTAAATAAGCTCTTGGGTCCACTCAGTAGGTGCTCCTTCTTGGAAACATTCCTTTCGCTCTGCGAGTCTTGATATCCACTCATGCAACTCGTTTCCAAACTTGCCCAGAAAATTTTGTGAATATCCTTCCATAGGTATTTATTTAACTAATCTACGTTGAAGAGATGCAAATGTCTATTCTCCTTTCTTGCAAAATATCTTTATGTCTTGTCTACCCAGCCCCAGATTTATTTATTCTCAGGATTCCAAGGTTCTGTACTCATTATCGGTTCTTAGAGTAGAAACGGAACCATTTGTTGGCTGCTTATATTTTTCTTGAGGTTTTGCTAGAAAGACCTAGTTTCTGCACGGCTCGAGGAACCAACAAAACCCCTTTTCACCGGCCCTTTCGGAAACAGCCTGCAAACAGACTGAGGTCTCACCCGAGGCGAAGTAATTGGGGGGTGTGGAATCAGGTTTCCACAACCAGATGATGAGAGTTCAATAAAGCTAGCGAGCAGCGCGCTATGGGACTCGTGCTGCGAACTGGAGACTGCGTGAATCTCACTTCTTTGTTGTTGACACTTGGACTATCGCGCATCCAAGGACTGCGCAATGTGGATGATTCTTCGACAATAGGATAGCGCCATAGAGACTGCACTTCCTCCCAACACTATGCAACTTTAATAGACCTTACTTAGCATAACAAGACGCATTCAACAGCAAAATGGCCTACAACCCTTGCGAACTTCTACTCTATGACAAACAACAATCTAACTGCTCACTTTCGATGCTGCGCAAAGTGTTTACCCAATTAACTTATACATTCATCTGACTGCGAAATATTGGTTCATTCAACATTCATTCATACATGCCGATACTTAACATATTATTCCCATCTTTATCCTTATGGTGAATACATATAAAAGCAAGACACATGCATGCATAAACAAGATATTAACCATTCACATGAGAAAATACACAAATTCAAGCACATAAGCAATCACATAACACAGAATTTAACGTGGTTCACCCCCAGGATGGGAGCTATGTCCACAAGAACTATTGTTATATTATCTTTGGGAAGGGTACAACAGTTCCATTCTACGCACTCAGCTGCAGACTGTCTTCTCTCTTAGTAGGTCTCTACACACGCAACTGCAGAGCCTTTACAATCATCTCTCAACAGAGATATATTCTTCTACAATATTCAAAATGAAGACTAATGAAGATTAACCCTTTCCCTTACAAAATGTGCCCTTTTATAGATCGTTCCCTTAGGTCACATCTTTACAATCAAGTGGGCCAAAAACCCTAAGGTTCCCCAAAACTGGCATGGTTGCTCCACTAACCAGGACTGTTAGGATCTGATAGCGACTTCCCTGTCGTGGCCATCCTTCTGCGTGTGGTCACATTGCTTTCATCCCCCCTGTCGAGCGCATGCCGACGAGTCGCTTTCACCCTGTCATTCCTTCTCTAATGGCTTTGTGCGACCAGTTCACGTCGTGATGTCTCTGCTCGTGTGACAGGTCACTTTCTTTCCGCACCACTCCTTACCCGCCTGCTGGGAATCATGGAGTACTTCAACCAAACAGGTCGCTTTCGCAACTCGACCTTCCCTTACACTCTTTACCCAAAACTAGGTGCCCTACTGGCACTGTGCGGTGATACCACTTCGCAGAACTGGCGCTCAGCTACGTGGTTCCTACCCTATCGATACTGTGTTGTGCTCAACTTTGCATCTCTTCAAAACTGTCTTGCAAAAACTACCTTCATCTGAGCTGCGTTGTAACTTAGTGGCTCCAAAACTGTCTTGCTAAAAAATGCCTTACTTGGGCTGGGCCCAACAGTAACTCCCATGGAAGAGGAAGAGGCATCATATAAGAATTGTGACACTTGGAGCTAAATTCCCTAATCTCTATGAAAACAATGATGAGGATTATATGACACATATGAAAATTTCAAACCTGATTGTTGACATATGACACTTATGACATGTTGGTCTAAAAATAGCCTCCAAGAGGGCTCACAAGGGGAGTTATGGCAGCCAATATTCCCCCATTCGAATTGATGGAAGAGGACGGCTAGGAAGTGAAGGACAAGTGTCATTCATGAGAATCTTTCCCTAACTCGAGTTGGGAGGAGACTCTTGGAGGGAATTCAATCTATGGATTCCATTTTAGGTTAATAAAAGGTGAGGAGGAATAAGGAGAGCATCTTTTGATCATTTCTCATTTGGAACATTTGGAGATCTTTGCTTGTCCTTGCACAATGGATGTTCATCCTCCCTACCTAAGAACCAATTTCAAGGGTGCAAGATTCCCATCTAATTTGTTTGATGGAGAGGCCATTAATACCTCTCAAGAGAGATTCATGGATATGTTTTGATGTAGGTTCAACCCCCATCTGAGTTCTAGTTCATATTCACTCTCTCTTCTCTATTCTCATTCTACTATCTTCCTCTCCATGTCATGTAAAAGTGTGATGGCGCACTTCTAGTTACATATAGTCAATGGAGGATTGTTATTCGACATTATGGACATGTTAGCTGCTGCATAAATCTGTAATAGATATATCATGAGATCCACATCTCGAAATACCAAGTACTTCATGTAATATTTCCAATTAAAACTGAGATTCAAGTAATTTCCCTCATGGTATTTTCATGGTGATTTTGGGATGATATTGTACCTGTTTGATATCAGATATTTCTGAGATTTTTGTCTATGTTCTGAGCTACATATGGATTTAAATTGATGGCCCAAATAATGTATGCATACCCCTAAAGTCTTACTATATTTTGTGACGAAAATTCAAGGCCCTTGTCTACCTTTTCTTCATAAATTACATACCATATAAGTTGTTGATTGTTGGAAGACCTATTCGACCCTAAAATATGATACAATTATGCAAATATGTTGTACTTGATGTCCCCTAACAGATCCAATTCTCAGATTGAATATTAGTGAAGTTCGTACAGTGTTTGGAAGGGAAACTAGTGGGATTTTCACCAATCCAATTGACTAGTTTTGCTCCAAATCTTCTCTCCTTGAAAATTGCAGACCATGGGTGTTTATAGTAGGTGTTTGGGTTTCTATTGATTGTATTAAAGTGTCATATACCCTCCCAAGTCCCTCCTTGCACCATTCGAAAACATTTGGAAGCAGTTGGAACAAATTGTGTACACCATCCCTAGATTCGAAATTGGGTGTATTTGAGAACTTTGCGCAGTAGGGATATTTTAGCTTAGTGTTCCATGTGGTCATATCCATGTTCTTAATACTTGTGTAATTTTGAATTAATGAAATATTTGTCAGCAAAAATCTAGCTACGAATTCAATAGCACACTCTTTTATTTAATAAGTATTTTGCATCAACAATCTATTCCAAATATGAATTTTATAGCACATTCAATTTTCACACAAATGTGAGCTAGTATAAAATAGAATTTGGTAGTATAGCATTTTATAATATAGTATTTCACAACAAATATTTTGCATATATAGAAACAACACATTTGGATTGAGTTACTCCTTACACAAATTCATCAATTTGAAACTCTATGGATACGAGCCTTATAAACACATTTGAATTGAGCTATTCATAAAACCCAAATATCTCATTATTTTTATCTCATAATTATGCCAAATACATTAATTACAAATAAATACTAGATAAACTAAAAATATTAATAATTAATATTTTAAATATGGAAAAGAATATTGAGCAAAAGAAAGCAATTCAAGTACTCATGAACGAGGAAAATGTGTATGTAATTTGCTTATGGAATAATGAGAATAAAATCCCTATTGAACCTTTTTTATATAGCTTACTTTTTGTTTTGTATGAGTCATTTTTATGTTCTTTATTTTTGTGTTATAAATAACATATGAGGTATGGGTCAAAATGATTAAAACCATTTCCTTCCTAACACAGCAATCCATTTACCTTGAACCATTAACATACTTTCATCTCCTTACAAACATACTTTCATCTCCTCACACATGTACATGTATACTTAAAATATCTTTCATTCAATTAGAACCCCTTCCAAAGGATAGTTTTAATGAGCTCAAACACTTATATGTTATAACTCATTCCAACATCCACAATTTAAATTTGCAAATGGCAAAATTCACTCTTTTACCAAAGAATTTGGCATACGGGGTATATTTAGATACTTTTGGTTTGTATAATATAAAGATGGGTGACTCATGAAATTCAAATAATATATATTTGTTTTTAAATTTTTTAAAATAAAAATAAAATTTAAAATTTCATAAATTATTTTAATTTATTCATTATTATATATTTTATTTAACTTGTTCCTATTACTACATTTGTGAATTAATACCAGCATAGATTTATCTTAAATTCGTATCTATCAAGTATCGAGAGGGATCCAATTTCTTAAGATGTATTTCTTTTATTAAATTTAAACTCAAGAAATTTGATCTTTCTTGATTGATAGATCCGGGTTTAAGTTTTAAATTTTTATTTTATAAACGAACATCTATTTTTTAATTACTTTTCATAATATTTTATTTTATGAATCAACATGGATTTTTTTAAAAAATATTTTCCATAATTTTTATTTTATGAGCCGACATGAATTTTTTTAATTATTTTGTTACTAACGTTATAACGTTATACCACGTTAGAGGATCTCTCCCATACTGGATTTTAGAACACCTCGTTTCACTCTATACAATTAAACATCTTTAAATTCAAAAATCAAATTTTCCAATACTTTATACATTATATATATTAATAAAATAAAATATAAAAATATTCTATTTTTTTTAATAATTTCTTTCCTATCATAACATAATGAAATAAAAAATTTCAATATCCCAAATATTATTTATGTATATATTACAAATATATATGATAATATATCTCATATATAATTTTTTATTTAGATTCCATTCCTCAATCTCTCATACATATATATATATATATAAATGGTCTTATGCAAGGATTATAAAATCATAATCTCATTCATATATATATATATAAGTCTCGATAAGTGGTCTTATGCAAGGATTATAAAATCATAATCTCATTCATATATATTATAGTATCATAATCTCATTCATATATATTAGTCTCGATAAGTAGTCTAATTTCATTCATATATATTATAGTCTTGATAAGTAGTCTTATGCAAGGATTATAAAATCACAAAGTTAAAAAAGATTATAACTATATCAAGTTAACTCGTTCTTATGGTGTCAACTATGCCATAATTATATAAAATATATAATTATGTACTATGTCCTAACAACCCATCAATAGAGTGATAACAATGTTGCCTTATCTCTTATCTCTCGACATGTCTAATACTTTTTGGCTATTTAAAATTTAAAATTCGTATGTAATATAACTCATATTTAATTTAACGATGATATATAATTTTATAATAAAATTGAAAGTTTAATGTTTTATTAAATGGAGAAATTTATAAATGTAGTAACGTAGGTAATGCAAGGATGAGATGTGGAGATGCAAAGATGTTTGAAAGGCAAGGAATATAGCACTATGCACTGTGCATTTCACATACATGAATATGGAATGTGGGAATATGGATAAAATAACAATTTTAAAAAAAGAGTAATAAGACTCATCCAATATGGAAATGTAAAAATATATAATTATGAAAGAAAGTTAGAAATTAAATTTTGTGATGTAAAATATCAAAATGTGAAAAAAATGATAAATTTAAATTTAAAAATTTATAAAATTACTTTCATGTTTTGTCTATGTAAACGTTTGTAAATATTTTGTGCTTTTACTTCCATATACATATACATATACACATACATACATACATACATAGATACATACATATATCGAATTCTAATGCGAGTGTCAGTGATTCGTGGATGATCATAGAGTTGGCTAGCAAGAGGGTAGCTCTCTCAGTACTCTCTATGGGTGACAAAGAAGAATAATGCACTTATATGAAGGGTTTGAAGGCCTCACTTTTCAGCACATCCATAGGGAATTCAATATGGAAGCAAACACTCTCTCAAAAGAAGCTTTGTCCTTAGACGAAGGGTCCTTTGTTTTGAGGAATTCAGTAGGGATGGGTTCTCTTAAGTTATTCTGAAATTTTGTGTTTTCCCAAAATGCTATAGTATTTTTAGAGGCCTCTCATGTTTAAGTGTCAAGGGACTGTGGTCAGGCTTCAAATTTGAAGCCTTCAGGACCCTTCAGAGGCCATTTTACACGTCATAGAAGGCCACTTCAAATTTTACCATGCAAAAAAAAATTAATTTCATGGTAAGCCCTTCAATAATTAAATTAACCACTACTGTTTAAAATTGCAACAGAAGGGTAGCTTCAAATTTCACCCATCAACAGTTTTCAGTGGGAAATTGCAAATGCGGCTACTAGCTAGGTGACTTGGAAGTGGGACTCGGTTACTCTCCAATATCCACGTGTTCGATCATCCATGGATCATGGACCGTTGGGCCTCTAATAATATCATTGACCAACTTACATGGACATGCTTACACTGAGCAGCCCATGGCTTGAACGCTTCCAAGTTCTCGTGTAATTTGTAGCGAGTGCTTACGTGTTTAACACATTTAATGGCATCAACAAATTTATTAAACTTGGTTGGTGGCTCATACGTGTTGTTGGCAGCAAGCTTACCAAGTTACCCGTTATCACATACCAATTCGTGAATGCTAACTCCGTGAGTTAATTGAGTATTCAATGTATAATATACTATGTTAATGTGCCCCCACCGCGAATTTGGCATTTCAGACAAAATCCACAATCCAGAAACTTCTTTGAGGAGCTCAACTTCAAGGCTGACTAGATTGTTGACATCCTATGAATTTACATGTATGTACATCATTTTATCCATTCATGATCCCATCAATTATTTAATTATTTTGTTATTTGATTAAAATTCTGTAACTTCAAAGTTTAAACACAATATTATTATTTGAATGAAATTTTGTTATTTTAAATGGGCCTTGAAGGCTTCAAATTTGAAGCCTGGACCCGAGAGTGGGTTTGTCACAAATCTCCGTCAGAAGCTGTTTAGAACGACATTTATCAATTCCCAATTGTAGCAACAACAACAATTTATTATTTATTCATATGTCCTATGTATACACATATATATGATTCCATGTGCTCCTTGCCTTTCCCTATTTTCCATTGTCGCCCGATCGAAGATCTTGAGAATTTAGCTACCCTTTAACTTTCGTGAAATGGAGGGGACAAGGAAGACCATTGTTTTCACTCTGAAACCGAGTGGTTCCCCGTTCAGCTGCCACTGGACACGGTTGCATCCCTACGGGAAATAGGTGCGCGCAATGCACCCCCCAACTTTATCAAAAAGCCCGAGGATTTGGGGAAGTTCCCGCTCTGCCAACCTCCATGCATCTAGTTAATGAGTCAGATCAAGAATCCATACTTTGTATCTAAAACTGTATTACATGAGCTATTTTCCCCAAATATTGCTCAATCATTGAATCGACACCTTCCTCTAGTACACAGTTTAAGATTCTTGGTATTTATTAATATGAAGACCACCGATGCTACTACACTTACAATCCACGTTCGACTGTATGAACTGGGACAAAAATGTTTTTGTAATCTTTATTTTTAGAATGACAGTGCTACTTTACCTTTTGATTTTGTTGCCCTTATCGGTTGGTCTTGAAAAAAAACATGAACTTCAACCATATACTAAAGAACTTCAACCATCTATGCATCTCCTCTCTACTTGGTCTACCTAAGTTTTACTTATATTGCTTCACAACCCATCCTCTACTCCATCATACCACATATTTAGTATGTATAACGAGATCTCGGGGGGGGGCTATAAAGAAGAAGCATAGATCTCGGGGGGGGCTATAAAGAAGAAGCATACAAGGTCCATAATTATCTATTGATCAGAACAAAAGTTGCCTGGAGTCGGATAGTTCTCTTTGCTCAATTTGGGAAAGTGCTAAGATGGCAAAGGTGGCATAGTGGCCTAGAGACTGAGCCTCTAGATCGGGGCAAAATATGGTTGTGTTATATGACATATAATGTTCAGTGCTGCTATATTCACTGCAAAATAAAGCCTCTCAACTTTACTACGTCAGTAAACATTGGAATTTTGATGTACTATTACATTTTCAAATGAAAAGAATAACTTATTTTTACATGGCAGCATTGAAGGGTTCAATATCTCATAGCCCTTCAAAGTGAAATGGGACCCCACCCTTCAAATTTGATCCTTGACTGTGGTGTATATTTTTTAGAACTACTATTTATGATGATGATGTATGGACCTTATGTAACTTATCTTGATTATGAGAAATAACCGATAATGTGTTTTTTATGTGGAAGAATATATATAATTATAATTTAAATGCACTTCTTTCATTTAAATATTTTTTATTCAATATTTTATATAAATTTGGATATTTAATTTTAAATGTTGTTTAATTAAAATAATATTTTAATTTTACTTTTTTATAATTTTTAAAAATAAATCTCGTGGGAGGGAAGGATTTGCCATCTCTGTTAGTCTAAGAGCATTGAGGATGAAAGTCACTTCCTCTTAGAGTGCCCTACATAGATCCACATCAGATCACAATTCCAAAAGCTTTATCATAATTCTAACCTCTCTAATCTTCTAACTAGTCAAAACTATCGGTGCACTTCTCTCTAAACTTTTTGAGCATAGGAATAAATTGTTACAGCAAATGGAGTAATTTCTTAAAGTCTAATAAACAAAAAATGGTCTCAGTGGTCGTTAACCATCATCATCATCTTACTTTTCAATCTTCAAATTATAAATTTAATATTCTTTTTCTTTTCATATATTTTATTTTATTTAATTAATAGAATTGAGGTTACTAAAAGCTTTAATAATACTAATTAACATGCTTTCTCTCATTTAGTTAAAAAAATTCAATCTTTTTAATCCAAATGAAGTTGTCTAAAGATTCGACGATTTCCACTGGACGGTTGGTTTTCCCTGGAAACCGGCGAAATTGTGTTTCTCAAATCCAAACCAAGCAGTGTTTTAATCATCTTTTTGAAGGCAAAAATGGATTCAACATAGTCAAAAACCCCTAGGGCACCTAAAATCTATAAATTTAACAGTTATAACAATGATTTTACAAAAATTTTACTAGATTTTCTGAAAATCCTTCTATCAGAAAAATCATCTGATTCTGGTATAAATTGTTGCAATTTTAGACTACGACAATCCAAATTTTCTAATCCATACCATGTTTTGTAAATCCAAATTCTCTAATCCATACCATGTTTATAAGAGATTGTAACTTTTTTAATATAGATAAATACATATGCACATTACCACCTCAAAGATAGGAGTTGGGAATTTTTCCAATACTCTCAACTTTAATCAATCTATTTTTTTAATTACTCTCTTAAAACTTTATAATCTTGCTATGTTTCCAATTTTCTCACTTAAACTTTTGGAACGGTTCCAATTAACATCTTAAAATAACTTTTGAAAATAAAGTGGAATTTAGACTCCTTGTGAATTCAAAATTCTTAGAAAAATAATCCCTTGCAAATATTCCTTACAAAGATAAAGTAAGAAGCATTACCTACTAAATTTGGCTTTTCAATTAATAACTTTTGTCATCATCAATGAATTATAATATTACAATATTCATAATAAAAACAATGTCCCTCGAATAAAGGTTATGAATTTACATCGCTTGGACTTTGAATGTCACATATTAAAAATAATTTGATGAGCATCTAAATCAAGGTACCATATCCTTTTCAAAGTATCTAATTATTTCCCTCATTTAAGCACTTTAAAACAAAATGTCATTTTACATAATAATTTTTAATTTATTATAAAGTATATAGTGGTGATGTTGATAATGTCGAGGATGAAAAGGCATACATTGACATTGAAATTTTTGTGTTTTTTATAAGTGACTTCGCATCTTTTGTTTGACTTAATGTATAAACTTTAATGCACATAATTTATTCTTATGGACAAACAAATCCTTAATCTCATGCTTGAATTATGTTCTTCATGTGAAAAGGTCATAAATCCACCATATTATATTATACTTAAAATTTAATTCATGGTATTTATAAATGAAAGAAATATAAATAAAGAGGGAGTAAGCAATGATATTTATAAAAGAAAGAAATATAAATAATGGGGGTGTACCATATAAAAAGAGAGTATGTTTATTAAAAAAGAAAAAATTCAACAAGGATTTAAAAAAAATTGTAAAATTTAAGATTGAATTGATGATGTAGTTGTAGGTCAAGATTTTGAATTTGTATTAATAAAAGTTAAATGAAATTGTAATGTTTTTAAATAAATAATTTAATTTTGTTTTTTAATAATTTAAAAATATATAAAGAAAGATTAAGGATTAATATTTTTTCTAATTTAAGATCAAGGAAAAATAAATAATATACTTTTTTTTTTTTGTTCATTGTTAATCCACAGTTCAATATTTAAAAATGAGAGGAAATCCCAAGCAGGTTCATCTTTAGGAGAACAAGAATCTCACTCTTTTTTTACACTTAGACGTGAGGGATAAATACTCAAACTTAGCAGATTTTATCTTCGATGTGTATTTAATGCTAAGGTCGGTTTATAGGTTAGGGTTAGGGTCAAGTTAATAGTCAATTTTTCATAGTGTAGTTTTAGAGTTTATTAAAATGTATTTTAATGATTTTGTATTTAATTTATTAATTTTATGTAATTCAAGTATTGAGTTAATTGTTTAATTAGGTTTAATTGAGTTAATTGTTTAATTAGGTTAACTCAATTAAACAATTAACCTAATTAAACAATTAACTCAATTAAACCTAATTAAACAATTAACTCAATACTTGAATTACATAAAATTAATAAATTAAATACAAAATCATTAAAATACATTTTAATAAACTCTAAAACTACACTATGAAAAATTGACTAATAACCTAACCTTAATAGGAGAATATTTATATAAAAATAACATTTAACCTAATTAAACAATTAACTCAATACTTGAATTACATAAAATTAATAAATTAAATACAAAATCATTAAAATACATTTTAATAAACTCTAAAACTACACTATGAAAAATTGACTAATAACCTAACCCTAACTCTAACCTATAAACCGACCTTAGCATTAAATACACAACGAAGATAAAATATGTTCAGTTTGTGTATTTATCCCTCACGTCCAAGTGAAAAAACGAGTGAGATTCTTGTTCTCGTGAGGATGAACCTACTTAATAGGTTTGAAACTTGTTGAATTGAAAAAAATCTTACCGCAGATTTCCTCTCGTTTTTAAATAATTAATTTTTTTTAAGAAAATATTGAGTTCTAAAATATTGAAGAAATTATACATAATTGTTTTTCTTGAGATTAATAAGACTAATGTTTCTCTCTTTACTAGTTCGAAAAAGAAAATTAATATAGTTAAGATAAGAACGACTCTCACCAGCTTCATAGTGAAACAAGGCAATGGACAATTCCTAAAACACCATGGATGTGAGACTATGAGCATTGAGGATGAAAGGCACTTTCTATTAGATCGTAGTTTCATAATCCGTGTTGCAAGACATACTTCCCTAAGCTTCTAACATGTCAAAACTATGGTGCCTTTCTAAGCTTTTTAAGCATAGGAATAAAATTTTACATCAAATCAAATAATTTATTTATTTCCTCTTAAAGCTCGATAAATCAAAGTTGGTCTCATAAAATGTTAACCACCATCATTATCATCGTCATATCTAAATAATAAGGTAATAATATAAAAAAATTCCCAAATCTAGATAATTTTAATTTTAAAAGTATGTAACAAATTCATTTAAAACTAAGTAAAATTTTTAATGAAAAGGTCAACATATATTTGGTCCATGACTTACATTTATCATAGATTTTATAGTGAGTATATATAGACAATAACATTTATCATAGATTTTATAGTAAGTTAAATAAAACAAAATTTTATATAATATATATATTCCAATTACATAGTTTATATATGCATTACTCATGAAGTATGAAACTATCAATATTTATCTTTAATCGGTGAGAATAAATCCTGAAATACCCAAATTTATGAGAGCATTGAACCCTTGATGATAGACCTTTCCTTAATTTTAATATGTGTATACTTTGGACATTTTTTCCCAAAAAAAATCATAACTATATTACTGAAAATAGAGTTACATTCTTCAGATGCCACAATGAAATATTGATGTGCATATCCAGTTGATACAAAACCAACTAATTGTCCAAACTTTAAACTGATATGGGATTATAACATCCAAAACAACTTTACAAACCATAAATTCAAAAATCCATCATCCACTTTCAGCCACAATAAAAGTCTTAGAGCACACAGTTCTGCATAATTACTTGTTCCCTACCCGAGGCTAGCTTTGAAACTAAACCAATGTTGATCAGATAAGTAAACTAACCCCCCTGCTCCACAACGCTGCGGTCCCCCCTGGGAAGCACCATCAAAGTAATCCCATAGAAAGGTATGATCAATCTTTTCATGTACCACCTGTCTTATATGAATATGCGCTTTATCCCGAGGAAAGTAACTAAGTATACCTAAGCTTTTATAAGCACACTAAAGAGGCAAAATAAACTTATCTTGAAAACAATTTGCATTCATTGCAAGTCATATACCCCAAGAAACAATAAGAGGTAGTGATCTAAAGTCTGCAAGAGATTCATTTAAACTCCACAACTTAAGACAATTCTCCAATGAACTCCCTTTCCATATGTTTACCAATTTTAGCCTCTTTTCAATCTCAAACCAAACTAAATTTGTATATGAACACTCAAATGCTATGTGAAAGTTTGTTTCTTCCTCATTCTTGCAGAGGTAACATCTTCCAGGCCCCACTCTATTTTTTCTTTAAAGTACATCCCAAGTAAGAGCCTTATTTGAGAGAAGAAACCACATAAAAATATTTGATTTCAAAGGACACTTGTAATAACAAACAACACACCACCACCACAGTGGTTCTGTACTCACCATATCCTAGATCAAAAACCTATAATCATATTTTGGAGCATATACCCCCATAGGAGAATGCATCCAAACCAGAGTATCACTGCTTCCTTGAATCCTAACATTACTATTTTTTTAATTAGAAATATATCCATTCCATATTTCACAATCATTTCCCTAAAAACCCACGTCTTCTGCAGATATCTAGCCTTGTCCCCTAAAAGATGAAGCACCATGATCAGCAATATTGTTTAAGGAGAGATACACATTTTCCTTAAGGAAACAATCGTGTGTTCCGAGAGAGTATATCTAGGATTATATCCAACCCACGGATTAGCTCCCAAAAAAATAGAAGTACCACTTCCCACCTTCCATGATAATCTTGTACTAATCATATCAAAGGCATGTATGACCGCTTTCCAGCATACAGATACATTGTGAAGAGATTTAGTCGGGCTTCGAATCCAGACCATGATTGAGAGAGGATTAATATACTTACAAACAACAACCTAAATCCATAGGCCAATTCCTTTTATCAGTCTCCAAACATTTTTTACAGTCAATGCTTTGGAAAAAAAGTTAGGTTCTTAAATCCTCAGCCTCCGTTACTTTTTGGTAATTCTGAAGCATGCCAATTTATCCAAACCATCCATGTTTGTCCAAACTGGCAAACCAAAGGAACTTATAGCATAGTTTTCTTATTTTTTCAAGCACAACAGCTAGGATCCAAAAAACAAGTATTGATTCCAATACAGCCTTTACCAATACCATTCCTCCTCCTTTTGATAACCATCTATGACTCTAGTTTGCGATACAAGCTTCGCATTTTGAGATCATCCAATCCCAATCCTTATTAACATAAGAAGACAAATTTAATCTGAATCCCAAATACTTCAATCCTTCTTCAAAAGGAGATACATTATATGGAAACATAGTTCTAATATAGGTCATCTCCCATTCTTCAAGTCCTGCCCCTAAAAGAGCAGGTTTACCTGTATTTACCTTCATTCCCGAAGCCAAGCAAAATATAGATAAAGTTTCATGAATTTTCTCCATATCCCAGATCAAGCCATCAGAGAAAATAAGTATATCAGCAACGAACAGAATATGTGATGGGTGCATATTACCCCCAAAAGATATCCATTTTAAAGCTCTAGTATGCCTCACCTCAAGAAAATCCCTGCCAAAACCCTCTGCAATTATAAGAAATAAAAGCAGAGCTAATGGGCATCCTTGCTTGATACCCCGACTTGGCCTGAAAAATGTTGATGCATATCTATTAATTAATATAGAGAAAGAAACAGACGTCAAACATCCCATCACCCAAGAAATAAAGGGAACATCAAACCCCGTATGTGAAAGCACAACCTTTAAATACATCCAGCTCCCTCTATTGTAGGCCTTTGACAAGTTTATTTTTATCACCACTGCTTTTAATTTCTTGCTTTTTATGGTGTGTAAACCCTCTTGTGCTACAATTATGGCCTTGTGGGTCTGCCTACTATGAAGGAAACCAAATTGCTCACTAGATATATAGTTACTCAAGACTCATTTTATCCTGGTAGATATAACTTTGGCAATAATCTTATAAATACAGTTACAGAGCGAAATAGGTCTAAATTCCTCAAAACATGTCGAAGAATCAGATTTTGCAATTAGAGCTATAAATTTTGAGTTGAAAACTGCAAGTACTTTCCCACTAGATCTGGATTCTTCAATGACCTCAAGTAAACCATGTTCCAAAACTTCAAATAAAGTTAAGAAAAATTCAACCGAGAACCCATCCGATCCCGAGCTTTTATCCTTTTTAAACTGCAATAAGGTTTCTTTCAATTCATTCAAAGATACTTCTTCCATCAACATGCCATTGTCTTCATCAATCACCCTGGAGGGAAAAAACTAAGCCACCTTCACAATCTTAACTAAAGAGACATTTTCCTTAAACCGAAAGAGAGACCTAAAATGAATTATACCAGCATTTAAAACATCCTCAAAACCTTTAACTTCTTCACTCAAGTCTAAAGAGATTTTCCAAATAATTGCTTTATAGATATATCTTTTAGATATATTAAAATGAAAATTAAAGATAGTAAATATCGGAAACATGTTAATATATAAGTGAAAACATTTTAAAAATGGTTTAACATTTATCTTTTATACATTGAAAGTGTAAGTGCTAGTAGTTTAATTTAATTATAAAATAATTTTAAAAAGAAATAATTCAAAAAGTATATAATAAAAGTTATAAGTTATTAATCATGATAATAATGATCATTAGCATATATTGAGATTAATTTTGATTTATTAAAAAAGTTATGAATTACTTGGTTTGATTTGGAATTTTTTTGTGTGTGTTTGAAAGCTTCAAGAGAAGCATTCTTAAATCACCATAGTTTTGATAAGTTAAAAGGTTGGGAAGGTTGGTATTGAAACAATTATTTTGAAATTGAGATCTTTTGTGGGTGCATCGAATACATTATAAGAGAAAGTCTTTTTCATCTTCAATTCTCTTAGTATCGCAAACGTGATAAATTATTTTGATACATGACATTTTATGAATTGTCCAATGCCCTACTTTAGTATGTATCTCATGAGAGTTTGTTCTTATTTTAGCAATGTTGATTTTCTTCTTTATGTTAGTTAAAACATACACATATTTTTTTATCTTCTTAAAGTATGATTAATCACCTCCTTATAATAGTTTGTGTGTGATAGAAGAGTCCATGGATCAATTCCCTTGTCTAACATAATCAACAACAATATTTCTTTTATCCTATAATTCTTCATCACACCACAATTTCTCCTTAAATTTAGATGTAATGATATTTTAAATATTGTCAATATTCTTTAGAGTGACCTCTTCCTTGGTTCCCTAATGATTTAGCCAAGACTTGACATATTTATGGCAACCTCGTTTGAGCCACAAGGGGCTTTGGTTGGAGTTTGAAGCAATCTTAGGAAGAATTTGGTGTTCCATGTTGTCTATCTTATTCTTGTACATTAGGTACCTAGTCATAGCCATGTTCTCAATGAGAAAAATATTTGATATTAAGAGGAGGATAGGATAAGGAGTATTTCCTTTAATTTTAACATTACAAGTTCTAAAACACTTTTTGTTCGATCTTTCTCCATAATTCTCTAGAGATGTGGCATCTTCAAATTTCACAACCATATAAGATCACAGGAGTGACAAGAATCTCAAAGAGGAATTTATTTTTATCCCATAGCCAAAGGTCCACTAAATTACAAATGTTTTCAAGTTCAAAATAAGCTTTACACCTTTCATTATTTTTTTCTCGATGATATAGTTCTAATTAAGCTTGTAATGAAAATCAATTCAGAGATATTTGTATAAAATCACTTCCTCAAAATTATTATTTTTAAAAACAAAATTAATATAAATAAATTTTTTGAATTTGATTATCATAATTTTTATTATGTCAATATTAATAATCATATATTAGAGTAGAAATAAAAATTCTTAATTATTTATCAAAATAATCAAAACTCCTTATCATAAAAATAACAATACATCATGTTAGGATTACATAATGAAAATAATTGGTTTTTCTTTTTTTACAAAATAATCATACGATACTTGTTTGTTTTAAGAGGCACTTTTACAGCACTACATAGCACTCACTTTTAGTATTTTGGAATATCACTGGTGTAGCATTAATATTCTTGTCTACTCGACTTATTTGCTTGCTATCCATTTATTGGAAAGTATTGTCCAATTCCCCACACATCATACCCTTAAATGGCGACAAAGATGTCAAAGTTAACAAACAAGCTACCAGACATTCTTAAGTCTCATGTGGATTCCACTCAAATCTTGACTTTTTATACATTGGGAGTAAAAGATGTTTTCTTATGCGATAGACTTGTGCCTCAATAATAGCATATTGTCTCCTTGATGCATGTGATGACTTGAAGCAAAGTGAAGTGTCACCTCATGTTGTCTATGAATATTAGTGGGTTAAAATGTTTTTTTGTGGTTTAAGTTATTATATACTTTTTAATTTAATTGTTAATATATTTTTTAATTTAATATATTGATGTTAATGTATTGATGTTTATAAGTGATTAAAATTAGTGTATATGTTGAGGGTGTTTAGTAGTTAAGAATATAAATTTCTTTTTGGAAGTCACATGTTTAATTTTAGAAGGAGTTGGGTATGTAAATGTCAACAAGTTGTTATTTGTGAATAATTATATGATGCTAGTAAGGTGCCAATATTCTCAATCTCATTATCGGGCTAGATACTAGGACGAATTGTATTTCCCAAGTAAACCCCAATACATAAAAAATTATCTGAAGAAAAAAAAAAAAAAAAGCAACTAAAATTAGTGATTGGTTATGAAAAATACATAGTAATAACTTTGGAAAAGGGCATATAAGATGAGCCAAATTCCCTTGAATTTAACTATATAAGAGGGAAAGAAGTATATCACCGCTTTGTTTATGAAGGTGTTCGGTGAAAATGGGAGAGAATACATATATAAGATTGAGCTTGGATGAATCTTTATAAGAAAATATAGGAAGAGTATTGAGAAATGAACTTACCTTTCATTGGAAAGGTCATGGTGAGACGAGTCATTTATAATCATTCACAAATGATAGCCACTTAATCGAGTCAATAGGTGATTAGTTCAACTTTTGGCATTTTTGTCATCTTTAAAAAATGGTGTATTCTCTCTTAATATTAAGGTAAAAAAAGCGAGTAATGCATCCATGTGAATGTGTGCTCTAATAGAAACTTAAGATTTGGAATATAAAATAGATATAACATTTAGTGCTCCTTTGAAATTCAACAAGATCCATGTGTCTCTTCCGATATGTATGTATGAATAATGAGGCAATAAAACAAGAGATATAAAATGAACTAGATCTAGGGTATGTAACAACTTCTTTGAAATTAAGTAAGCTCTCTAATGGAAATACAAAAGTTACAACTTTAGCCTTCATAATGAATCTAATATCTATCACATATCTCATAACAGATCAAACAAGTTGAGAAAATGAAGTTTTGTTTCAATTTGGATGTATTGTTACATAGTTCACATATATATTGGTTGTCCAATATGATTTTGGATTATATTTATGCAAGACAATTTGTAGGTCCAACATTTTTGGTAAAACGCGTACTCATCATCGGGGGGAAAAACACATGTAAATAAAGAATGAACAAACAAAATAAATAAATAAGCGCAAGAATGCGATAGAGGTTGACTAATTCAAGAAGAGAAAGAGACATCCAAATTCTCTCACGCAACTACATTCCAAAAATTTTATGAACTTTTTCTCAAGATTTAAAAGCCTAAATTATTTGATATACATTAATGGCTGGGTATGTGATGATCAATATCCATTCTTAACTAGCTAAACAAACCCTAAATTGCTCAAAATGAAGGTGAATAAACATATATTTCACATTTTCTTAGTATATAAAGATAGAATGATATTATCAACATAAGTCATTTACAATCTAATATTAAAATCCATATGAAACTAGACCTTGGATCAAATATTCATTTTCATTCATTATCTATATCCATCTAATTATTCATTTGTTTATCAAAAACCACATCCTAATTTGGTTATTTAACAAGAATTGGAGAAGAATCTACAAATCCTAAATTCCCTAAATAAGAATAATATCCCCTTGTCATTTTCTCCCTTCTTCATGATTTCAAACCAACCTACATCTTAAGTAGTGTTTGTTGAATCTCTACGACATCACTGATTGCTTTGCATCATCTGCTAAGATCATGAGATTGATTTCCTTTTTGGTTCTAAAGTATTTGACTAATGACTTTTTCAACAATCATAGATTTATGGGAAAAAGTAGAAAATAAGCCCAAAAAGGGTCAAAAGGAATGTTACAATATTGCAAGGCACAAGGATATAACTCTCATCATTTCACATATAGGTTTATATTAATCTGTGCATGTGTGTGTGTGTGTGGTGTGTGCGTGTGCACATGCGCGCACACATAATCTATTTCCTTAAAATATGGTTGATTTGATCAATTTGTATCACCCAAGGCATCCCCAAAGTTCATGTGCCTAGTGGACTCAATTTGACCACGTTTTCAACATAAACTAGGAAATTGGCTGGTCCTTCATTGATGTTGACTTTGGTCGAAATCTCTTACTCAACTTAGTTGATCTAGCTTTGAAGTTTCCAAGTTGTACTTGCAAAGATTCCAACATCCCCCCTTAAACATGACTTGGAGGATTAGGAGGTGGCATTATCTTAATGCCCCCTCGAAGTGATAGCTCCCTAAAGTGCAAAAATAAATTAAAGTTTAACAAAATTTGCCTCCATCAATGGCTTAGTAAAAATATCAACAATATGATAATATGTCATGCAATAAATAAGAGTTTCCACGTTCTCCTATACCAATTGTCTAAGGTAATGTGCATGAAGTTCAGCGTACTTCATCTTGCCAAGAGAAATGGGATTTTGAGCCACTTGTATTACACATTGATTCTCACAATACACGGTAGATGATTCCATATTAGGAAACCCAATTAGCTCCCCCATCAAGGTGTGAATCCAAACTACCTCAGTTCTAGCATCCACTACTCCTATGTCTTTAGTTTCAACACTTGATGAGGAAACATCATATTTCTTTTTACATTAGTTTACAATCGGACTAGATCCAAGATGAAACATATATCCAGAAGTTGAATTTCAATCATCTCCATCACCAAGCTAATCATAGTAATTATAGTTGACCAACTAATTCAATTTTTTATTGAAATACTCAAATGTTAAAATGATATGTACCTTTGTGTACAAAACAATACTCTTTGCATCCTTTAGATGGACCTCCTTTGAATATTACATGAACTTGGAGAGTAGACAAACAAGAAAAGCTTTACAAGGCCTACTATGAATCAAATAAATAAGACTACCAATAAATTGCTTATGCACGATAACATCAACTTTTCAAGTATTGCAATCCTTGGTCACCATAGCTCCCAAATTGGAACATAGTAGAATAGGGATTATTGTATTCCATTTTAAATTTGTTAAAGAGATACAAAGCATATTTTGGTTGAGAAATGAAGATATTATCATCAAATTGGATAACTTGTATGCCAAGGAAGAAATGCAATAGACCTAAGTCATGAATTTCAAATGTATCTTGAAATTTCAAATTTAGGCAAATGTATTCCTTTTCCCTCCAAGGCTTCCCTTTCTCAAACCTATCTTGGTGATGCTTACCAAGAACATAACCCTCACACACACCTGCTAGAGGAACCACTATAGGGATTCTATGGACCATATTCGTCCTTACAATCAATTCCATGCTTTTAACATTCAAATTCCCTAATTTCTCATACTAAAATATATTTATATCACTAGTTTTATTTATAATTGCAAACAATCCAATCTCCCTCTATGAAAACTTAAAGTCATAAAAAAATAAAAATATGTTTTTGCGTCAAGAATAACCTTAATGACTGTTAGGATATTTTAATACTCCATCCTTGTCCTACTTGCATTATTTACCATTTGCTAGTACTTAGTGATGTTAGTTCCCCCCTAGTGGTGTGTAGATGTCATCCAGGACTCAGTAGCCACCTAATGCGCCTTGCATGCATGATTTTAGGGCCATTATAGGTAGTTCCCTACTTTTTAGGAGCCAACTCAATGTTCTAGTTCATTCCACCTGAGTTAGCTAACTCTTGTGGGGGGTTTATGCTCCGAATGCCACTATTTGTGGCCTCATGCGCCCTTTTCTGAGTGATTTGCATGTCAAACTCATGGATGCGCCCTCCTTGGTCAATTAACTGACAGTAGCTTCACTTAACTGAGTTTTGGTCTAGTTTAACTGAGTTTGGGATCTCCGGAGCACTGATAGAGGTGACAATTCCGATGCTAGACACACTGAGACTTGAATTCTCCTAGGTGATTCAAATTCTTTCCATTGTAACATCATTGTTCATTATACTAATTATTGGATCATGTGAAATTATTCTGTTCTTATCTGAGTTCTCATGCATGATTAATTGTCTGCTCATTTTTACTACAATTTTCACTCTAATTCATCTTTTCTGCTCATTCTTTCTCTGTGAGGTATACTCAGCTCTTTGATCTGCTGTGATTTAGAATTTCACATGGTATCAAATCCATTTGAGCATAAGTTGAGCAGCTGATTTAAGTAGTGCACCAGAAGCTCTGGATTTCCACAACAAATCCTGGTGCCATTATATTGAATTCATTGGAGAAATACTTTGAGGTCTAGCCAGGTGTGAAGGATCCGGAAAAATATGACTATTGTCCTAAAGCAGTGCTCAGTACTAGTCTATCTCCAAAAATTGAGAGTTTTTTGTAGGTTATTGAAATTTTTTTAGTGTAGCAGTTGTAGCAATAGCTACAGTTTCACCTTGTATTTGCTCCAACATTTCTCATGGAGAATTCAAACTCTCCTCTCTCTCTCAGGATCCTGACACCCTTCAATTACCTTGATTGGAGGGATGATATGCAGCTGGTCTTGCGCAACAAGTCACTGTATAGGGTAACTATGGGAAAGGAGGTCGAACCTCAAGCAATTGTGGAGAAGTCCAAGTATATGAATAGATTGGATGAAGCATTCTGTTTCATGTGTATTCATATTCCTGGAGATCTACTCTTCCACCTCAATGGATTGAAGACTCCAAGAGAGTTATGGTTGAAGTTAGAGACCCTCTTCGACAAACAAGATGAGCTACGGGGCCATATTCTGGAGAATGAGTTGATTTCTCTTCAAACGAGCAATTTCGAGACCATCCAACAATTCTTTTCCAAATTCAAATATCTGGTCATGCAATGCAAGCATTGTGGCATTGAGAAGAAGGATGAGAAATTGGTGGTATCCATTTTGAGAAATCTAGGTCCTGAGTTCTCCATATTTGTCTCTACCTTCTATTCAAGGCAAATGTTAATTCCTAGTTGGAAGATTCCATCCTTAGATGTTTTCACTGAATCTCTCATCCAAGAACAAGATAAATTGATCAAGATGGGCGCCTTGAAGGCCTCCAAAAATCAAGCTCTTATGGTTGGAGAAACAAAAAGTGTGAATGGAAAGGGGAAGCACAAAGGAAAGGAGAAGAGGTAATCTGAACCCAAGCAGAATGCCAAGTCAAGTCCATCGGAAGGAGCCTCCATCTCTAAGAAGGAAAAGAAAAAAGGATTTGAGCAATCCAAGTGTTCCTATTGCAAGAAAGGAAACTACCCAGAGAGATCTTACATGCAGAAGAAGATAGATCAGATGACCAAACTTCTTGAACAACACAACATTTCCCTCCCAGAAGGTGCAAGAGAATGATTATGGAAGTGAGTCCGATAGTAATGAGATATGCCATGCACTGAAGGTTGTATTTTCACAATCACAAGCCTTACTCATAGATTCAGGACCCTCCAACCACATGGTTGCCTCCAAAGAATCATTTTCTTCTCTAGATCTCAATGATGGTCCTATTATTCACATGGGATATAACTCTCAGATCTATGTTGAAGGGAAGGGCACAGTACATCTAGAGCATGGAAAGTTCAAAAATGTTCTATTTGTGCCTTCTTTGTCAGTAAATTTGTTGTCTGTATATCAAATGACTCACACAGGTTCACCAAAGAAAGTGGTCTTTGGTCCTGACATAGTTGATATTGCAAAGATCTCTATTGGGAAGATTATAGTGAAATGGTTTGCGAACCATGCCTCCAAGGCATATGAATTCTCCCATTTTTTTCCATACTCTTTGCCTACCCCATTTGCATCTGATGAAGATCGGAGTGATATCTCTTCTAATGAATATGAGGATCAAGATCTTGATGTTGAGAATAAAGTTCAAGGAGATTCAGATCCAGATCCAACACATGCTCCCAATCCATGTCCAAGGCCAATATGGGCTCACAAATTCCTTGTAGCTACTAGGAACAGAGTTGGGGATCCATCTGACCATAGAACCACCAGATCTCAGTATCATGCAAACCTTGCACTATGTCATGCAGATCAACTTCTCTCGAAGAGGTGCTACATTATGGTTGGGTTTGATCCACAATCCATTGAAGAGACTTTCCATGGGGGATCTACAACCAAGTACAAATCTCGGTTGTCTGACAAAGGGTACTCAAAGGTTCATGATTTGGACCACAATGAGCCATTTTCTCCTATAGCAATAAGGGTTCTTTAAAGACTTGTTTTGGCAAATACAACTTCTACACAGTGGGGGGTACATCAAAGGAGTAGATCCAGATCCACTAGATCTAACACCTGCATTGCTATCCTACATAGGAGCAGATTACTGATATTTTTGCAAAGGATTTCACTTAGGAAAAAAATTTCCTTCTCTTCTTAGTATGAAGATTCTTTGAGTTGCTTATTGCTGTTCTTTTTTAGGGGGGGTATTTTTCCCATGAGGTTTTTCCCCGTTTCCTTGGTTCATGGACAATTCTTTTATTTTTTATCATTTATTTGATTGTATGGGTGACCTTTGGTCTTAGTAACCAGGGCCTAGGATGCACAAGTATTGATTAAGGGGGGGTGTTAGGATATTTTAATACTCCATCCTTGTCCTACTTGCATTATTTACCATTTACTAGTACTTAGTGATGTTATTTCCCCCCTAGTGGTTTGCATATGTCATACAGGACTGAGTATCCACCTAATGTGCCCTGCATGCATAATTTTAGGACCACTGGAGTTAGTTCCCTACTTTTTAGGATCCAACTCAGTGTTCTAGTTTAGTCCACCTGAGTTAGTTGACTCTTGTGGGGGTTTTATGCTCCGAATGCCACCGATTGTGGCCTCGTGGGCCCTTTTCTGAGTGATTTTCATGTCAAAGTCATGGATGTGCCCTCCTTGGTCAGTTAACTAACAGTAGCTTCAATTAACTAAGCTTTGGTTGAGTTTAACTAAGTTTGGGAGCTCCATAGCACTGATAGAGGTGACAATTCCTATGCTATACACACTAAGACTCGAATTATCCTAGGTGATTTGAATTCTCTCCATTGTAACATCATTGTTCATTATACTTATTATTGGATCACGTGACATTATTCTGTTCCTATCTGAGTTCTCATGCATGATTAATTGTCTGCTCATTTTTACTACAATTTTCACTCTAATTCATCTTTTCTGCTCATTCTTTCTCTGTGAGGTATACTCAGCTCTTTGATTTGTTGTGATTTATAATTTCACAATGACAACCTCAAAATCATTGTTCATATCCTTCACACTCTTATTATATCAAAATTTAATTTTCTTACTAGTTTGGTAAGTTGTGGTATAGATAATATATGTTTACTTAGATTGGGTACATGCAGGTAAACAACAATGGTCACACCATTCTCACAATCAAACCTGCACTACCAACAATAATAAGTGAAAAATCATGTGCAACAAATATTTTTATCTTGTTTTGCCTCACTCAAGGGAGAAAAAACAGAAGTATCCTTAATTGTGTGATATGAACATCTAGAATCTACAATTCACACCTTTTGATAAGTATGAGCATGTAATGCTTCAAAAGGATTAATAAAAAAGGTATAGTTATAGACATTAGCTTATTCATAGCATTACTATTGATCTCCTTTAAGCCTAAGATCCATTTACTCAAGACTAATGGGATTTTTCCAACAAGCCTTGTCAATATGTTGTGATTTTCCACAATATCGATAAATCTTATTCTTGGTCATCTTGGTCGGTTCCCACTATCACCTCCATGCTTTCTTCTATAAATATGATCTTTGTGATCTTATCAGAATATATATCATGGCTTCTTTCTTTATTGCCAACTTGACCTCTTCTTTTGTAATTATCTATGCCTTTTCCCTTAATGAGTTGTGCATGTTGCATATTACTCAAATTTCCTTCAAAAAACATTGTGCCCTAATAAACAAAGAACAAAAAGAGACAATGATACAATCTTTACAATCTTATTTTCTTGAATTGCAATTAACCCAAAATGTGGAATAGGAAACATTATATGTTGTTTTCAAATTAATCAAAATTAGTTCTATTATTTGTCCTACCTTATTCGAGAAGTCATTTTTCGCATATGACCAAATTCAATTGCATCCCCTTTATACAAGATAGCTAATCCTGAATCATGGTTGGGTTTTCTGGAGTAAACTATGTTAGATTATTGAAACTGCAATAGATAAATTTTTGGTGTCTTTTAATTTATGTCATTTTATCTCATGTTTACCAATTCCTTCTAATATGTTTTTGTAACTATCTTATATTATTATTTTTCTTCAAAATACAAACGACTCTCTTATCCTCTCTAACCCTATAAATTCCTAATTGATCGCTCTCCTTTCAACCTTGCATCATTGTTCACAAGTTATCCCCTAATTATGGGAGGACTGTCCACCCAAAACGTTTTGAGGGAATGTTTCAATCATCTAATACGGTTTAATCCAAAAAAAACCAATCATGATTCTAATTAACTATGAAAACCTACACTTTAAGATCCTCAATCCTGTCAAAACAAATAGGTTCCATAGAGATCAAATATTTCGCGAGTTGCATGACTTGACTCTCATCAACCCTGTCAATTTTTTTTTTCATAATCTTCCATACTTCATTTAGTCAGTCAATTCCACTAGCACGATATCTAATATCCCTTGAGATGTAGCTTGTGTAACACCTACAACGTCATCCTTCTTCCCATAACTATCAACTTCTCATGTTCATCTTTAGGATTAGGAACAACAATGTTTATGAACTAAAAAATGCATTTATTTTCGGCAAGGTCCCTGTGTCTTGTGCCCACATGCCATTGTTTTACCCATCGAGCACCATGGGATATTGCATTGAACTCATACCACTTCTTCAAAACCTACAAGTTGATTCCTTCATACGTTTGACTTATTAAAAGTGATTATACCATTCACAATTTTCCTATGATTTGGTAGCCTCCAAATGCCATGCAATGATAAGAACCAAGCTAGGATTTCAGAACATAAAGCTCTGATACCATGTTAGAAATCATAAGTGTATTGCAGAAGTACAAAATAGATCCAAGAATATTTGGGGGTGTTTAGAAATGCCACTATGACATTAAAGAGCATGATAACATAGTTCTTAATTTCACACATAGGTTTAAATCAATTCACGGACCATCTCTATATATACTAGAGTGAATAACCCAACTCCCTTAAATCAAGCTTGATTTGGTCAACTTTGATCACTTAAGGTGCCCCTAAATATGTTAGAAAATTCCACGTTTGACGCCTTCTTATGGCTAGTCAACTCAACTTGACTTGGTTGAGACTACTTGTTCAATATAAATAAACTAGTCCATTCATCTTCAATTAATGTTGATTGTTGATTGTTGAAATATCTAACTCGGCTTAGTCAATCCACATTTTTACTTTTCTAAGTTGGATATACAAAAAATCACATAGCCTTTGCTTCTGTTTCCAAAGGAGTTGTAATTCAAAGAGACAAAAGGAAAGGATGTTGCTTCCAAAGTCTCAAATCTATCAATGTCTTCAACATAGATCTTAGGAGATGGGACACAAGCATTTATTTAATCTACAAGCTTGATTTTCTCTAAATTCTTTGAGTCTAGTTAATTGTCATCCATCTTTGATTCACGTTTCCATTAGGTGGATTTCACTATTTTTTCCACTTATAAAATTGTGAAATTGTATTCCTCAAACAAAAAGCCACCACATACTTATGTTAAAAATATTATTGATGGCGAAAATCTATATTATTGCACTTAGAGTAGTGAGGTGCTCTACAGTCTAGTGTGGGGGAGATGTTTTCACATTACATTATGTAAAGTAACATTCCCAAAAAATATAAAGTAATTAAAAAAATTCATGCCGGCTCATAAAATTGAAAAATTGAAAATCAAATAAAAAATAATTAAAAATCCATGTGTGATTATAAAAAAAAACTTAAAATATTAAACCCATATCTATCAAAGACGGATAAAAATTGGATCCCTCTTAGTGTTTGATAGATCCAAGTTTAGATGTATTTGTGCTCATCATAATCCAACAATTCTATCTTTTATTTTTGCAAATAAGCAAACTTTATATTAACATAATATACAGAAAATTACAACTATGGTTCTTCCACCTTTCTGTCTATAGGTATGAAACAACACTGGAACAGTCTAAGAACTTAAAACAAAATCACTCCTAGGGACCCTCCCCCAAAGGATAAATTGGGCATACATGCTGCCAGTTGCTCCCAATTGCCCAGAGAACTAGTCAAAACAAAACACATCCCAAGGGTTGGACATGATGATTCACCGTTATGCCAGTAAACCAAATGCAATCCCTTCATCCCATCAAAAGCACTAATCGGCCTAAGCAACCGAGACAAAACAAAGGATACATTAACCAAAAACAGAGACCTGCCAAAGCACAAGCTGACAAAGGGGTGTTACAACAGTTGGTCCTTCACGGGCGGAGGTATCTCACCCATGCCACCCAAACCACCATCTACCTTCCTGTTATCCTCTGGTTCCTGCACCGGCACAAAAGCAAATATACCCATCTACGGGAGAAATGGAATTCCCGTCTCTTTCCCAATCGTGTCAATTTTCATGTGCAGGAGGCACGTATCGGCATATAGCTCCTTCTAGAAATCCAAAGGGATTTCATCCCCACCTTGCTTCTCCTCTTGTTCCAGAAGAATTCAGCTCAAGAAGCCTTTAATGACCCAATATAGCGTGACCATTTTTTCATACAAGCCCTGGTGAGACCTTGATGATCCTGAGTCCTGTATCCAACTCTCCAGCACGGTGGTGTCCAGCATCAACGAATTCTCCAGAACCTCGTGCCAAAATCCATTTTCCATCATTTCCAGATATTCCTTAACGGACAGGGGAATGGGCACACGGTAATGCCAGACTGCCTGTGTAACCCTGGTTTGTTCGCAACTCACTTGCCTCTTCCATTGGTTCTTTGGGTTCCCCAACATCCTAGCAAGATCCATAATGGCCATGACTAACACATAGAGAACTCTGCCACCTTCCTTCACACTGCAGAAGGAAATTGCACCTCCAATCGCAGTTCCAATGGAGCCCCCCTTTCGAAGATTAAAATTAGACCCACACAGGCCAAAGGATATGGCAGATACGTAGGATAAAATTCCCATTAATGGAGACAAGACCTTCCCATCCAAACCCAGAAATCTAGAGTGCATCACACTAGTTTCCATAATTGCACCCATAAGCAGACACCCGATCCGCGTACCACCTTCTTCTGCGTTCACCGCCCTATGCACCTTGTTCGTACTCTTAACAGCTTGGGAGTTCACCTTAACGCACAAGCCCTCCAGGTAACTTTCCCTTCCACCTTCCCTCATAAAACCACACTCACGACACATGTCGACTCGACCCTGCATGCGTTCGACATGCCACGTCTCGCCCCTCCCTGACCTCACCCTCAACTGGGGAAATCCAACAATTCTATCTTTACTCTATCTTTTAAAGTAAATTAACTATGTACATTTATTTACATATTTGATAAATTTATCTTTTAAATTAAGTATGTATATCTATTTAGATATTTGATAATTTTTCGTGTTTGATTAGTGTACTTTATTAATATTGCATTTCTATTTTTATTTAGCTTTTAATAGAGAGTCGCCTTTGCAAATTATTTATCTATATTAATACTTATGTATAAATATTAATTAATATTTCAAAATTAACATTGTAAGGATTTTGTTAAATATTTAATTTAATGTTTTGATAAAAGTTTTATATTCATATATAGAAAATCTTAATTTTTTAATTCAAATGATCTCCTAATTATTTGCAACATCTATATATTTTGTTTCAATTGAAAAAAAAGTTTCTTTCTATTCATGGAGTGAATCAAAGAAACTACATGGTTACCTGTCTCGCGGATAGCATTCATTGTTCCATTCATTACAATTAATTCATATATATCTACTCTATGTCAAACTACAATAAATTATCAAAGGCTTATCCCAATGTGTACATTTTCAGTCATTCTATGTCCGTTACAGATTGTATCGATAATAACTTACTATATACTATAGTAACTTGTAAGAGTTCACAAAACTAGTAACTAATAAATATGGTATCCACCATCCTCCTACAAGACATTGTTTACAAAATAGGAGAAATGAAAGCAGTCTTCTCTAAGAGACAGTCCCTACTTGGATAGATAATCAGCCTTATGATTATAAGAGCTAGAAATGTGACCAAATGATAGAGAGGAAAAATTCCTTCTAATAAAATCAGTTATGATTTTCCAATGTTCAAGTGAGGCAACCTAGAGTTGGCGCGAACCTCGGATCTAGTCTATAATAAACGACGAGTCACCAAAAACATGTAAATCCTTGATCCCCCACAGAGAAAGCAAATGAAATTAACCCCCACAAAGGAAGTAATTTTTCCCTGATATTGCTTCGCCCGCCACATCCAAACAAACCCTCATAAAAATGATCTATGGAAATAATGAGAAGGAAATCTGCACCACAAGTATTTTGTGTCGCCCCATAAAAAAAAACCCACAGGGTACCATGCAATTATAACAGGTGGAATAATAGATTTAATCTTCATAATTACCTCGTTTGTTGTAGGACCTGAGATAAATCTCATCAAATATATGCATGCCCGAGCAAAGTTGTAAGGGAAATCTTCAAACAGCATAAGATTTCAAAGTCTCCAAAGACCCCATAAAAGCCAGAGAGGAAATGTAGCATGAGATCTCTTAACGCGATACCAATCAGACAAATCCAAGTCCATTGTGTCAAAGTGCCAATCGTAATGAATGCCCCAGTGACCTGAAAGTTCCTCCCATAGTTGACGAGTGATGGAACACTGTGAAAATAAATGGTCAACTGATTCTTGGGTTTGATAACAAAGTGGGCAGGCAATTGGGACCATCCCACCTCTACTAATACAATTATTGCTTGTAAGTAAATTATTATTTAAAGCCAACCAAATGAAGCATTGAACTTTGTTTGTAACTTGCCACTTCCGCAGATAGCGCGATCACCATAATTGTTGTGTCTCGGAATATATGGAAGCAATAGCCGTGTATTCCAGACCTGTAGTCACCTCACCACAAGACTCTTTCCAAGACCAAACAAGCTTATCTATTTGTTCCACCAAGCATATGCCCAAATGTACCAACTCAATAACATAAGCATTCCATTCCAGTGTCGCCGAAAACTAGTACTGTCTAGAAGACAATGCAGTCCCTCTCTTCGCATGATTTAAGAAATATAAGCCCCTAACGAGCAGTTGGAATAAATTATTGTAAGATAATAATGTATTACTTCCAATCACAGGGTCTACCCCCAATCTTACTTGGAATCCATCACCCACCTACCACACCTCTAGAGAAAAGGAAAAACTTCCATAAAACCAATCCACATATTAGAATAACCAGGATTAGCTTTATGCACCATTCTAGTCCAATCAGGAATTGACAGATACCTCAAGTATCTATCTCAAATAATAACCCCCTAAAGACCAGGATGAGTAATATCCCGCCAAAGACTCTTGAGATGGAGTGCCGAATAGATCAGTACAAGTTCTAAATGCCCTATCCCCCGGTCATCCTAGGGAAATCCAGCCTTTCCTAGGCTTCCATATGTACCCCAACCTTACCTGGTAGTGCATACCATAAGAAATCAAAGATAATTCGCTTGATATGAAGAAGTATGCTTTTTGGCACTTTTGCCAAGGTAAACTAGCAAACTAGAAAATTAGGTAAGACTAAATTTATAAGTGTGAGTCTACCCCTAATAGATAATTTATGGTAATACCAAACACAAATCCTCTGATCAAACTTCTTCAGAAGCCAGTACTAGTCAGAAATATGGTAATCATTCGGTTAAATTATAGCCCAGGTACTTCATACCACCCTCCAAATCACATGAAATAAAAGGGAAGATAGTACAAAGTTGTTCCTTCAATTCATCTTCAATGTTGAAAAGAAACAAACTAGACTTATGACAACTTACCACCATTCTGGAGGCTAGGTAGAATTTATCTAGGATCTCCTTGTAGTATTGCGATTCTGACAGCTTTCCAATACCAAACAAGAGAACGTCATCCACAAATAGTAAATGGGTGATAGCATGATTCTTAGAAACCTTTATACCTATGATTTTGCCCTCAATCTTTTCCATGGAAAGTAATCTGCTTAATCCCTCAATAACAAGTAGGAAAATCAAGGGGGGGAAGTGGGCACCCCTGCCGCAGACCTCACCCACTCTTAAAAAAGGAGGTAGGACACCCATTGACTAACACTGCAAAATTAGTGGAAGAAATACAACCCATGATCCACTGAGTAACAACAAAATCCAGGCCAACATTTAAAAGGATAAGACGAAGGAAAGACAGATCCACCAAATCATACACCTTGACCAAGTCAAGTTTAATAACTAAAGACTTGTTCTACTTCAACTTTGCAGTATGAAGAGTTTCTTGAGAAATCCCAATGGCCTCAAATATCTACGTTGGTGGAAAAATCCAAATTGTTCTTTTTAAATACCCCTAGACAATCCATCCTTCACCTGGTTGGCAATCACTTTCGAAATAATTATATAGATAAGATTACAGAGTGATATCAGTTGAAAATCTTGGAAAGACGGGGGATTAGAAACTTTTGGAATGAGTGAAATAAAAGTACCATTTACACTCTTGTCAACCCTCCGAAATAAGCGAGAAGGCTTCCACCAAACTAGTAATCTATGGGCCAATCAGATCAAAACATTGTAAATAGAATTCAACTGTCCATCCATATGGCCTAGGACTTTTGTTCTTGGCCATCTTCTTCAGAATTTCTTCTACCTCTTTAAGTAAAATCGGTCTACCAACCAGTGCACTCTCCTCATATAAAAAAATCCTCGTCATGGATTGAAGTATCTCCATTTATGCCTCCAAATTGTTGGCTCGGGGCTTAGTGAAAAGAGTATTAAAATGCTTAGTTGCAACATCTTCAATACCATCCTGTGAAGAAATCTTGTGTCCCTCCTGATTAATAATCTCCCAAATGGTTTTTTGTGTCTGGCGCTGGTTCACAAAAGCATGGAAAAACTTAGTATTTCTATCACCTTGGGAGATACACAATGCCCAACTCTTGAGCCTCTAAATCTCTTCTTCAATGGGGAGAATCTCATCTTTTCTCCTTCCAGAGCCTTAATAACCTCTGCATTCTAATCTTCTAAGAAGCCAAGATCCGGATCAAAGTGATATTATTTTATCTTGCTCTCAATAAATATTAACCTATCGCTTTGTAATAACCTTTTATTTATGATCCAAGGAGAAACCACCGCCTTCAGAGGCCTTAGAAAACCCGGAAGTCTGGACATAGCTGAACCACGAGCACTTTCAAGGAAAGAAAACCAATTCCTATGCACCCGTTCATTAAATTCAAGTTCCCTCGACCACACCGGACAATATTTAAAGGAAAACTTGAATAACTTGGGACCCAATCTGACCCTCAAAACAATCGGTTGATGATCTGAAATAGCAGTAGGTTCAATAAAGTAACATATATTGTCAACTGAACTGAGGATGGAGTCCTGAACCATAAAACGGTCAAGACGTTTAGTAATAAAATCCTCTCCCTTATCCCATTTCTCCACATAAGGAAAAAGAATAACGGTGCAACATCCACTAAGCCATGTTGTTCAAAGAAGGTGTGAAACCATACCTGTAAAGTATCAGGCATTACCCTTGTTCCCCAAGTTTCCCCTGTATATAGGGTCAAGTTGATATCACCAGCTAATATAAGGTCTGAAAACCACAGAAGACCACAATTATCCAAAGAGGACCAATATTGTTGTCGTTCCACATAAGGACCATAGCAATTAAAAGGATGTAGGCCAGAATCCAAACCCCTGCACTTTCCGGCCAAAAGATTGAAAGATTGAAACTATGAAAAACAAGGATTCCATGCGAAAATAAGACCTCCAGGAAAACCATTTGAGTGAACCGAAGTGCACTCCTAGGATGGGAGTAGTCTCCACACAAGTTCCCTCGCTTTGTCACCTGTAACCATAGTTTCTTGTAAAAAGATAACATCAAGAGCAATAACCTCCACCGATCTCTTGAGGGCTCGTAGTTTCGGGGTACCCCCAAACCCTATAACATTAAGTGAAAGAAGGATCATCTGGTGACCACAGCTGGGGCCTGCACCACTCTAATTGGCCCAAAAGTATCAGATAGAGTAGGGCTGGAATTACCTAGAATCAAAGGAAAGTCTACAGGAGTCTCAGGAAGAGAAATTCTTGAATCCCCCAATGTATCCCTAGCCAATTATTTCGGTCTCCTATCCCCATTCCTCTTTTGGATCGTAACATTGGGATTATTAGTGACCAAGGAGGAATGTATGAGACCATTGGCTTTAAAGATGTGATGCACCTGCAACAATTAATTAATAAGAATATGTGAAATAGCAGAAATGACAGAACTCAGAATCACTTTTATATTGATCACAGGCCACTTCGAGGGGGCAAACTCCTATGAGCAAGCTCAATACAAATAACTTCATGGTGCCTTCATAGGCCTCAACACACACTTATATACTAATTCTAGGCACCAATACCATGGGTCAATACTGTGTGTCAATACAAACCATGGGCTAAGTCTAGGTGCCAATACTATGAGTCAAAACCATGGGACATATAATACTATGGGACGACTTACAAAGCATATGTGTCCAATACTATGGGTCAATACTATGGGCTAATATAAACTATGGATCAACAAATACTACGGGACGACTTACAAAGCATATGCGTCCAACAACAATATACTAACAAAGTAAAGACATGGGTTCCTAACATCCCCTCTCCCTTAGAAAAAGCTTTGTCCTCAAAGCTTTAGATGTGGAAATTGATGCAGAATCGGAAGGAGTGGGTCCCCTGTAGCATCCTCAGGTTGCATTCCGAGCCACTGGCGCCTTTGGAGTTTCAGGGAGGATTGCATGGAAGGTTGTAGACGAAGAAGAACCATATCAACGATGTGAAAAGTGCGCTCAGAACGGTACTGATCGGCTTGTTGTTTCAGTCGAATTCTTGCCATGTGAAAATTGTCCTGCAGAATGAGAAGAAGCTGATCACGGTTTCGAAGAATTGAGTCAATTGCCTAAACTGGGGAGTTGTTGAAGGTGTATGGAAGAAGAACTGGTGGTGCGTGTACAAACACTGCTTCATATGGTGTCCTTTGAGATGTGGTACTATACCACTGGAGCGCTTCTAGGAAATCCATAGAAATAGTTGTCCAAATCTGTGGAGGGATGGGTAAGGGTTCGAGCAGTCCTGAAAGGAGGGTCGTTTCACCCTTGTTGACCTGGAAAGTATCACAGTCAACCACCATCCATTGAATTGTCCTTTTGAGTCCCTGCCAAAAGAAGTTACATTGTTCCTGGTCATACGTTTTGAGGAACCCAAAGTTCCCTACTGATGAAGAAGCATGGAGTTCATAGAAGAGATAGCCCCGTTGAACATATTGCAACCAATTGGGAATAAGCAAAGAAATAGCTGTAAGAGAAACAGGGTCATCAAATGTGCGAGGAGGAGCATCTTCCACCATATTGTCCTTACCCTTCTGGTAAGTGGTCGCATAGTCATAACCCATGAGTTGGATAACCCATTTCAGATGTGTTGGGGAGGAGACCCGTTGTTCTAGGAAAGTTTCCAGACTCTGGAGATCAGTCTTGATGCAGAAATAATTCCCCAATAGGGATGGCTGCCACTTCTGGACTGTATGCAAAATAGTCATCATTTCCTGCTGAGAGGTAGATGCGGCTAAATTTTTACCAAAAAGGTCTCTTGAAGGCAACAAGCTCATTGGTTCAGCAAAGACACCTGCATATCTATCCAAGGAAGTAGTGGAGACTGTTGATGGGTGCATCTGAATGGAATGGAGCTGAGCGATGAAACCATGTGAATTCTTCTTAAGTATTTTTTCCAGTCGATGTGAACTAATGATGCAGAGAGACCGTGGTTGTAAGCCCATAAATTTGTGTTGTGCCCCATTGACTGAAAACTACATCCAAAGTTCAGTAAAATCCCATAAGATGGGGCCAAGTGTGCGTAACCATTGAATGTCCGAAACCACATCACATCTGCCTAAGGACAAGGCAAACATGTGAGAGCGTAGGTTATAATCTTCCATAGAGACACGCACATTGTGACACTTCCCCTTGCAAGGTAAGGTGCCCCCATTGGCAACCATGACTTCAAAGTTGGAGCAAGGATGGACAAAACAATCAGCCTGTTTGGCAATCCAAGGATCAATGAAGTTATGAGTGTTACCAGAATCAATGAGTATGGTAAGAGGGAGCTTCTTGAAGTATCCCCTGACTCGCATTGTTTGTGGGGTGGTGACGCCGGTTACAGCATGGAGAGAGATCTCGGGTGGGTCGTCCTAAGATGGGGTGTCAACAGGCGGGTGTTGAATGTCGACCTGATCATCTACTGTATTTGGAGCTTCTTCATCAAGTTTTGAGGTAGGCGGAGAATCCACATCCAAGAGATAGAGCTTTTGTTGAACACATCTATGTCCCCGAGTAAATTTCTCATCACAATTATAACAAAGCCCTTTTTCTCGGCGTGCCTGCATCTCTGTTTCAGACAATTGCTTGATAGGAGTTGGTTGAGGAGCAAGCGTGATGGGAGGTCATTGGGAACCCATATTTTTGAAGGGAACAAAGGTGGGTTTGGAGCGTTGTTGAGCTACGATCTTGTCCTCATCCAGCTTAGCCAACCCTAGGACTTTCATCATTGTATTGGGACAAAACATTTTGACCTCTGAGCGGATTTCATCCTTGAGACCACTGATAAAACAACTCCTATAGAATTCATTGGACAATCCTTCTGTGTGATTGGCTAGTTTCTCAAATTCCGTCTGATACTCTCTCACTGTGCCAGTTTGGTGAAGTTTGGTGAGTGCTCCTGTGAAGTCGTCAAAAGAACTAGGACCAAATCGTGACAAAATGAGTTGGCAAAAATCTATCCAGTTTGGCTCGGGATGAGCTTTGATGTACCAACGGTACCATTGAAGGGCTTCCTGTTCCAAATGAAAGGATGGAAGTGGAACTTTTTGAACATCAAAAGTATTATGCAGACTGAAATATTGTTCTGCTCGGTATCTCCATCCAGTCGGATCAGTACCATTGAAGTGAGGAAAATCAAGCTTCGGCCCACGAAAATTGCTGGAAGAAGAGAACCCGGTGGCTGCAAAAGATTCTGGCTGTTGGTTATTGTTCATGGCTGAAGGCTAAAGATGGAGGCTGAGAAGTTTTTTATCTAGATCTTGGAGTTTGGTTTGGATGGCTGCAAGTGCTTCCTCCATGGTGTTTGCTCCTGTGCGAGTGACAACCATAAGCAGTAATTTTTCTTTTTTCTTTTTTTGGTGGGGGGGGGGGGGGATGGATAGAAAAACACAAACACAAGCTTATTTAGTAAGGGGAAATTTGGATTTGGGAAAAACTCGGAGGGGTAATTGGGGTTTGACTAGGTTTTCGACACTTTCTGAGGGACAGGGAAGCAAAAAATGGGGATTTCAAAAGCGGAAACTCTATGGTAAAATTTGAAGGCAATCGGGTGAAAATTGAAGAAGTTATGGCAAACCCTAAAAATAGACAAATGTGGGATTTATGGTCTTGGGAAGTGGAATTTGGGATAGGGTCTTCGGGAATGAAATATGCAGAATGGGATTGCAGGGATGTCAGTGAAGTTTCAGGGAAAACAGAGTTGAAATAAGGGAGATATGGCCGAAAAATAGAATTTTATACCTTTTTTTTTTTCTCAGAAATGGATCGGCAACAGCGGCGTGGAAGGGATCCGCAACAGATGGATCTGCAATGGCGCAGAAGGGATAAAAAACGGATGGATCTGAAATGACGACTGGATCTGGAACGACTTTCAGAATAGATCTAAAACAGCTGGATTTGGAGCGAAAGTGATCGGCAACAGTTCAACTGAAAATAGATATGGACCCCAGGTATGTACGGCTTCCTAACAGTTCAAGTGTTTCACTCGGCCACCAATGTTGTCTGACGGCTTGCGTATTGGGGCAGTACTCCTCACTCCATGGCTCAGGTAAAACTGATAACCGCTTTGCCACAAATGACAGCTCTTGGTTTACCTCACGGGTGGGAACTAGTCAATCAGGTAGGGGTCGTTGCCCTTTTCACTTGCAGGTCCTCTCAATGGGCCAGCTACTTTGGGGTTCCTGTGGTACTCCTCACAATGAGTTTTAGGGCTTATGCCCAAGTACTTCCCACAGTTAAGCGGATATGGATTATTCCCAGATCCGAAGCTGCAACAGATGCGGAAAAAAAATTGGCAGAAATTCCACCCAACGAGCCCAAGAAAGTGCTCTGATACCAGATGTGATGCACCTACAACAATTAATTAATAAGAATATGCGAAATAGCAGAAATGACAGAACTCATAATCACTTTTATATTGATCATAGGCTACTTCGAGGGGGCAACCTCCTATGAGCAAGCTCAATACAAATAACTTCACGGTGCCTTCATAGGCCTCAACACACACTTATATACTAAGTCTAGGCACCAATACCATGGGTCAATACTATGTGTCAATACAAACCATGGGCTAAGTCTAGGGGTCAATACTATGAGTCAAAACCATGGGACATATAATACTATGGGACGACTTACAAAGCATATGCGTCCAATACTATGGGTCAATACTATGGGCTAGTATAAACTATGGATCAACAAATACTACGGGACGACTTACAAAGCATATGCATTCAACAACAATATACTAACAAAGTAAAGACATGGGTTCCTAACAAAAGACAGTCAAAGGATCATCAAACATACCCATAGCAGAAGGTAGGGGAGTATCCTAAACATAACACTTGAACTCAAAGCATCCCACATAGTCCAAAATAATATGTTCATCTTCTAAGAGTAGGGTGTCATAGAAAGTTTGGACGACCACAGGGGTAGTTTGAATCATAAGTGTATCACTTAAATATCCCCCAACCCCTAGTAGATGAGAAGGCATCAAAGTCAACTCAATACCCTCAATATCAGAGTTGTCCAGAGAAACTAGCTTCAAAAGATCAGGTTTCGACAGTGAGTTGTGAAAGGAAGGAAAATGAGTCTTCAACTTACCCGAAAGTGTAGCCAGTTCCTGTACTAGTGGATGCCCCGTAACAGCTGCCCGCACTTGAAGAGAATCAGAGACTAGACCCGTAGGTGACCCATCCACAACCACAGACTGCAAAGACCTCTCATCGACATCACTGGTAAACTTTGAAGGACACCTATCCTTCAAATGGATAGCCTTCCCACAAAAATGGCACCTGAACGGAACCCGCTAGTAGTCCAAAGGCTGTGCAAAGGTTTTATCACCCCAACGAATAGTGATCTCCTCAGGAAGTCCCAAATCCACGTCCAACTCGGTCAGGACCCAAGCTATATTTTTGTCCTAGTGGTAGAGAGATTTGTCGTCGAAATAGATGAATCGACCAATCATATTTTCCAGAGATTCGAAAATATCTCGAGACCACAACTCAAGAGGAAATTCAGAATTACCTAGAAATGAGTCCTTTGTAATACCTCTATCCTTAGGTTAAAGTTAGAATGCCAATGCTTAAGACATAAAGAGCCGCGTCCAATGATCTAGGGCATGGCCAGTATCTGCTCAACATGGTCTTTGTCGATAAAGTGGAAGACAATCCAATTATTTACGAGCATGTGAATCCTAGGACAATAGTGTAATATAGGCTTCCAAAACTCGGTAACCCAAGCAATGAGTGTTAAGCGCGAAATATTGGAGAAACAAACCTTGCCCACTAATGTCAGCTTGGATAGGCTCAAAACCCTATTGACCTGTACATCTCACCCGACCGTCATCTCTCGAACAACATCTATATATATATATATAATAAAACATTACAAATTTTAATAAAGTTTAATATCTACATGTTAATCGGGTCTAGTTTGAGTGGTTGAGAAAAAATATTATCCTCTTCATTAAAATTCAATTCCTACAAGTAACATGTTTGAACTCTTAATGAGTATATTATTGTAACAACATTAAGCCCTATGCTAATAAATCCATAAAATTTTACAAAATGATATAAATTTAAAAATACTTTACCAATTAAGTTTAGCTTGGAAAATTGAAGAGAATTACCCCCTACTTAAAATCAATTCTAACAAGTGAAATTAAATTCTTAATAAAAATATTATTGTATCAATCTTAAATTCTACAAGAATTAATTTACTTTAAACATAATTTTTAAAATAAATACAAAATAAATATTTTTTTTCAAAATATACAATTTTAATAAATAATTTAAATTATTTGTCAACCATGTAAATTTTAATATTTCTAACCAATGGCATATTGGATTCTTAATAAAAATAAAATCGTATAATCTAAAATTAAAAAAAATATAATTTAAATATAATTTTAAAAAAATCTAGTAATATTTTTCAAAATCTAGCAATATTTTTTTAAATAATTAAAATTTAAAAAAAATATTTAAATTATTTGTCAACCATGTAAATTTTAATATTTTGATAAAATATTGATATTCTCATGTAAAAGAACTTAAGTTCCATTTCCAAATGATCTTCTCCACGTGATCTGTCTAAATCACAACATCTCTATATACAAGAATATAGGATATAAATAACTCACTGAACACTAAAGACTAAGTCTAGGTCTTGAGTTCTATGTACAAGAGCATCATTACTTAGGCTCGAAGATTCTTGCAAATTCATTTGTTTACATGAAATGTCATGTGAGATGGAGAAGTTTTGGCACAGTTCCATGATGACCCTTGAAATGCATAGTGCTTTATTTGTAATTTATGCCTACCTGTAAAAGTAAAATATATCATATTTTTGTAAATAGGGATTAGATATTATATAGAGCCCAAGCCTCTCATGGCCAACTTTTTAAAGTTAAAATGACACATGGGTCTTCAAGTTGGCATAATGGCTAACCTTGGGTCCTCAATTTGATATAATGGTTGGCCTTGAAATGATTGTTAATGTGACCCACTTGCTATAGTTGATGGGTTAACAAGTATATTCTCTGTAGAAAATACGCTTACACTGCTATCTAGGACATTTAGAAGCTCTCATAGCCGAATCTTCTCTAGGATATTTTGCATGATTAAGGTCTTGCATTGTTCCAATTGGTGGGCATTGATAAATTTATGCCCTTTTACTGCATTGAGGAGGTGAAGTCATAATTCCATGTACCTGACTTTGTGTGTATTCAATAGGTTTAAGTCATAATTCCATGTACCTGACTTTGTGTGTATTCAATAGGTTTAAGTCATAATTCCATGTACCTGACTTTGTGTGTATTCATTTTTTAAACAAGGAATTCAATATATATCCCAAATTTTAAGGTGATTGAGATGATGGGTTGCTATTCCTTTATTAAACACAAAGAACTTTGACAATCCATATTATATCATTATCGAGATTATGCTTGTCTTAAAAATGGGACACATGAGGACCACCATTTCCATTGGAAAAATTATAGATTATAAAAGGGTATGGGCTCCAAACATATCGGAGAGGGACATCAGATTATTGCATTAACTTCTACAATTTACTTTTTCTAGCATAAACAATCAACGAATATATGAGTGCATGCATGACCACTAGTGGTGTAATCCCCACATTGGGATTATTGCAAAAAGGTCCAATGTTGAAATATGAAGATCGATCCCGAATCCCTAATTACTCCTAGGTTCATGATCCTAATTGAATAAGTTCCTAGGCCTCTATGTCTAATCCTTAATTTGATTAGCTCCTAGCCTCTTCTAACTTTAATTTGGTAATCTCCTAGGGTTTAATTTCAAACTTTGACTCTCAATTTCATAAGTTTTGAGTTGATGCAAGATCATTCTTGGGCTTTCTAATCATGAGTGCATGTAAGGTAAGCATGATATAAGTAAGAAAGACAAGGAGAAGCACAATGGGTGGAAGCACAAGACGAGTGCAAGTGTAATGAGAGGATTGTGTAGTGTGCAGTACAAGTGCCAATGAAGAAAGGGTGTGGCAATCAAAATACGAAGAGGTCATGAGGTAGTGATGTTAGCAAGGGTGTGACAAGGAGCATGCATGGTGAAGGTGACAAGTGTGCATAAGACCATGATAAAGTACCAAGAGCTCATATAAGGAAGTTGAATAATCAAACATGGAACCTAGAGGATTATGAAGAGCCAAAGAAGGAAAGACTAGTGGGAAACAAATAAGAAAATTGATTATTAACGTGGAACAAAATTACAATGTAGGGGTATGTCAATGTAGCAAGATAACATTTAACATCATACAAATAATAACCATAAGCCAAAGACAACCCATATAGCATGTCATTTAAACCGTCAGTGGTGTTAGTACCAAAGGGATGGAAGCTACTAACGCATCAACCTATTCTCTTGCACCCAAAAGCCAACTTCATCGTTGGTAAAGCTTTTTGGTGCAAGTAATGCCTTATAAATAATGTTGGTCTCACAATTATTAAGTATGTAGCATTATTCACAATGTGCAAACCCAACAATGATGTTAACACACACACACAATTTTAGAAGCTGGGTATTTGTGTGGAACAAAATCCCAACATAACGATATGTCGTTGTCGAAAAATGACATGCATCACATAGATAACAACCACAAGGCAAAATCAACCCATACGGAATTATTGAAATTGGCAAAGATGTTAGTAACAAATTTAGGAAGGTTGATATCACATCAACTTGGGGATTTGCACTCCAAAGCCAATGCATGGGCAAAACTTTATGGTACAATGTGGCATGGACTATTCACAACATGCATACCCAATAGTGATGTCAATAACATAAAGGAGTGGAAAAGTAGTGGGAAGTTGGCCCTTCAAGAATAAATAGATCATAAGCCATCCAAGGCCTGCCAGTCTTGTATCAAAGTCAATGCTCAATTTATTAGGCATCGATTGTAATCCAAGTAAAGTGTGAATTGTAAATGAACTTGTAAATGTATTCCAAATAATGAAAATGAACATGTCATTATTCTTGTGGTGGTATATTACGATCGTGCGTGTTCTCTAAATGTTTGATGATCATTTGACATCATGTTAATACATTTTTGTTTTGACCATGTTGTTGTAAATCATTATACAAAATGAAAGTTGATGAATTTAACACGCTATGCCTCAAGCTCTGCAACAGATACACTTTCATCCCTAATCCCTAACCCCTAATTAGTAGGCTTTGATCCTTAGCCCCTAACTCTATGCTACTAATTCCCAATTCGCTCTATTCCTAGGCTCCTAATCCCCAAGCTCATTGTTGAAATGCCCTTGATTAATCTAAAGTATTTCGCTCTATTCCTGGGATCCTAATCCCCAAGCTCGTTGTTGAAATGCCCTTGATTAATCTAAAGCATTTGAACATTCCTAGTTGACCATGGAGTGATATTGGTTACTATGCCCATTCTTCTTTGGACCAACTTTGAACTTTGAGTCTAGCAATATCTACATTCTTCTTTGGACCAACTCTAAGACTAGCCAGCTAAGTCTTCCTGGGACCAGACTAGTGGTTACCTAGCCCATCCTTTCCCGGACCAGCTCTGGACCAGACCCCAGTGGTTACCTTGCCCATCCTTCCTTGGACCAACGTTGAGGTTGGTGCAGTGAATGGCTTCGCAGGATTCCAATAACCCACCTCTTGCACAGTGCCAAAGGGTTGGAAGATGGAGGTTGGGGGGAACACGGTGGGACATATCCCTAGCCATATGTCCCCACTCCAGAATAGAAGTGAGAGCCACCATTAGTCTAAACGAGGAGAGGACACCTCCCCCAATTATCCACTTTCCATAGTGTGCGAAAATAAAAGCATTTAAATAAAATAAAGGTCTGCCAAAAGCGAGGCATGTGTCTGGCGGAATCGTTACAAACATGCGGAGGCATGAGAGTGCTTGTCTGATTGCGCGATTTTCTGAACGAATCAGCGGGGAGTCTCGTGGAGTCTCGCAGATTGGAATTTGGAATTAATCGCCCCGATCTCTGTTTTTTTGTGTTTGTCTGTTTGCCTTTCCCACGCCCAAATCCCCTCCAAATCTAAGGACATCATCACGTCCCCCGGCCCCTTAAAATAGGTAAACCGCCGTTATTATTAGCGGGATCCTCCGCATTTAGGGTGGATTCCAACTCGCTGCTAAATTCCGAACGACAGATCCCACCGGCTGGTGTCAGTCAGCAGCAGGTAACTTAATATTAAAACAAAAGACTTAGTAGATAACGGAATTATTCCTCCACTTAGCACGCGCGCATGAGATAATACGCGAGAGAGTGATTCCTCGTGCCCTCTCTTTCCTCAAAAGCTGCTTTAGGGAGCTTTTCCCTTGTCAAATATTAAACCCGTTTAAAGTTGTGGCTGCCTAGATAAAAATAAAAATAAGGGTCCAGTCACATCAAGTGGTGGGGTGGGTGGGTTGGTTGGGTTTGGCTTAGGGTGGGACTGCACTGGACTCAGGGAAAAGGAGGAGGACACACAGGGTCACATAAGTCTGAAATTTGTACTTGCTCACTGTGGGATTGGAATCTCTATCTAGCAAGGTGTAAAGGCCACCTTTTCTTTAAGTGTTTGAGTTTGGGCAATCTCTTGATAGAAGTAATATGGGGTCAGAGATAGTAGTAGGTCTAGAAAGTGATGGCTGTTGTAATTGCTTAGTCATTGTTTGTTACTGGTCTTATAAAATTGACAGTAGAATTCTTTTTGCCTAGAACTTGTTCTGGATTTTAGACACGTGTTCATAAGGATTTGATGATGAAAGAAGACGCCATGTGTCTCTTTTACTTATATTTATATTTAGTCTGATCATTTTTTTAGCATTGAAAGCATGGGTTAACATTGAACAACTATTTCGATGGTATTAAGAGAAGTGGGGTGCTTTTATATATCTTTATATACATACATATGTACATAAGTATAATAAGAAAATGAAAAAAAAAAGATTGACATACAAAATTTATGTATCAAAAAATAACAACATAGTATTTACCATACTGGAAAAGGGGGATACAACAGATTCCTTGGATGGCAATTATCGTAATGTTGCTAACTTTTCTGGGCGGAACCTAGCAGTTTATTGTACTGGAGACCTATTGTAGGGTGTTTTTATTTTGGGCTAGCATTTTCACTAACTAGATTACTTCTCGTTCATCCCATCTGTTCCCGTTCACCCGTTTTCGTTAATTCCTTCTGTTACGTTTTTTTTTTTCTTAGGAATAGGTTTTAGAAGTTACTACATTTGCGGGCTGTTAGTGGTACTCCTGTAACTATATCTGCTAATGATGCGAGTACTATAACTACTACTGCTTTAAATGCCTATAAAACTTATAGCTCTATAACTGTAAGGTATGCTGCTTATGAAATTGGAACCACGACTACTATGACTAGGAAAAAAAAAACACATCGATCCATCTTAATTTTGATTTTTTTAAATATACAAATCACTTAATATATCCAAATTAATGTGAATTTATATTAATTATAAATAATAAGATTTCATACTTAATTATTTAATAAAAAACAAAACTACAAAAATAATTACATGAACAAATAAGTTGACATAGAATGAACAAAACTTCTCTTAAAAAAATACAAGAACCAAAAAAGGTGTGAAGCATTACCTTTAAATATACACATTTCTTAGCAATTAGATTAAAAAACATGGGACTATGGAACTTCTAGAAAGAATAAGGGTATTAATGTGAAAATAAATCCCAATCATGAGATACGTTGTCAAAATAGTCAAACTTACAATTATTATAAACATTGCATAAGTTAAAAAGGACCCACAAAGAAGGACATTGAAAGCTCCAACAATGTTGATAGTATTAATCATAAAAGAAAGAAAAATCCAAGCTAAAAATTATTCATTAAACTTTATATTATAAACTAAATAGAATAGTGAATACGAAGTGGATCCTAAGTTTCTAATTGCTTTTTACTCAAAATATTCAAGTTCTTACGCAATGATATGTTAGTGTAAAATTTCCTTTTTTTCATGTGTTTTGGTTAAATACTTCATTATTATTATTTTTTAAGGTAGTAAAATTTATTATAATCAATTTGTAGTGAGATAATATTATTGTTATATTTTAAGATAGTAAAATTTGTTATAATTAGTTATTAATATGTAGTGAGACAATAATTACTTGTTGCTATCTATGAATATAGGATGACTCATTATTATTATTGAAGAAAACTATGCTACTTCAAATACTTTAAAGGGGCATATTTTTACTCCCTCAAGATGTCTATGGGTTTTGGATCGTTAACTTTTTCCTTATCTCTTAGGAAGATAAACTCTTACCAAATAAAAAATAATTTTAGATCTTACTCCAAAACCAAAAAGTAATTTCAATGTAGATAGATTTGCAAGAAAGCCATATCCTTTATAGTCATCGCTAAAGCTACCACCTTTAGTGAGATTAGATTTTTTAAATAACATTTAATCTTAATCACATACATCAAACTAGATACTACTACTTTGATTGTAGTTTAATCTCTTATCCGAAAAGATAAAACTCTTTATCTATTAATAAAAAACAATTTAAATCTTTAAAAAAAATAACACACTACTATGAATCTCAACTTTGAATAAAACCCAAATCTATATTGTAAATCCATATTGTGAATAAAACCTAGAATCCCAAAGGTGATATATACTCAATCAACATTCTCAAAGATTCTGATATGATATATCCTTCCAATTCCCTTGGTACTCAAATCTATTTCTCAAAATTCTTTGGGTATAAATGACTATTACCTAGGATCATTCTCCTCTGGTTGCTTCCCACTTGTTTTTGCACGAGATTCAATGACACCCCTGAATCCAAGCTCCAAAATGCCCTTATCACCTAGGAGCAAGAAAAAATAATAACTTGGGCCCACTTAGATGTGACCTGTCATGGTTCTTAATCTGCAATCTCCTTTTCCAAGTAGGATGAAGGCTCTTGTCACCCTTATTTTGGAGCATACAAATAAAATATATGAATTAATTGTCAAATGTTTGCCCATTATTAAGCCCACCTTATGCTCCCTATTTGTCCATTTCATGCCTACCTTAAGGTCCATGTGAACTTACACTTTTGTATTCCAATATGTGTTTACATCTATTAGGCCACAACTTGCTTTACCTCCGATCTCGCACCTACATGACCTACCATAGGCTATAGTTCCACATGTCTTTATTTTACTTTTGTTTGTTTATTGGTCGGTACATTGTTAAATAGATTTGGCTTAGTGTTTCGGTTAAGGATTTGCTCTTATAAGTAAATGGTTATAGGTTTTATTTTTTAAATGTCTTTATTAAAAAGCAACAAATTTTTTTAGTAAATATATTTTTAAATAAAAAAAATAAAAATAAAAGTAACATATTTAAAAATAAATAAATATTTAATTTAACAAACATTGAAAATAGAGGAAGAGAAAAGAGAAATATACATACACAATTCAACATAGACATTTATAACCAGCATAGATCCATCTTAAACCCATATCTATTAAGCACCAAGAGGGATCCAATTTCTTGAAGTGTAAACTTTTTTATCTTAACTTTTTTACACATTAAGAAAATGTTTACACCTCAAGAAATTGGATCCCTCTCGGTGTTTAATAGATCCCGATTTAAGATGGATCTATGCTAGTTTTATTTTTTTTATTTTATGAGCCAACATGAAATTTTTAATTACTTTTTTATTTTATTTTTGACAAGTTGTGCGCTGACACGGGAATGCTACGTTATGTAACGTGACAAATGTGACAACATCTCCCCTATATTGGGTTGTAAGCACCTCGCTACTCTCGGTGCAATGAAAGATGTGAAAGAGTAATCTGTCTTAACATTGAAATGTTTATATAAGAGGTTTTGAATGTGTTATCTTTGATTTGGTTTTAGAAAGGTCGAGACGCTACTAGGGTGCATGTGGATTGATATCTTTCTATTAAGTTAGTTTATAAGAGATTTTTTATAATGAAATCCTTGGGATAAGGACACTAGAATGTTGAAGACTTGTTATGATTCTTCACATGAATTTGGATTGATACGCTTAGACCATTGTGCTATTTGGGAGCTTGAGCATTTTATCCTTACTAATGAGTCTTATAAGCTTAATATGGACGCTCCAAGGCCTATTTGGTAGGATTGGATGTGACTTTATGGTAAACACATTTAGGTGTATAAACCCAATTGATTATACTAATTCCTTTGGGTATCTCTTCCATTTTAGGACACACAAAGCATACATTGGGGCTTTTCAAATTCAAGAGCGAAGTGAGTAAATTGCCTCCCATCGTTTCGACTTTCATAGTTTCTTTTAGATTGAAATTGTTTGCTTGGTTGCTAATTTATTAGGATTTGCACTTCTAACAAACTATTATCTAAAATAATGTTTATGAATGATACATATCCATATTGTGGTGAGGTTGAGACAATTAGTTGCTTATTTTAGAATTTGTATGTTTAGGAATGTTCGAACTTTTTTTTGAGACAATTTGCATCATCTTTTCTTTAGTAATATTTCTTGAAAACATGCTATATTAGGGAATGTCTATTTCAATGGATCTCCTAATTTTAAAGGTGCTTAGTAGTGTATTCAAGTTATCAACTTGCATATTTTGTGGAAGCTTTGGCATGATGATGTATTTGATGGTTTTGTGTTCTTAATTGTTTCTCTTAGGAAACATCTTTCAATTGATTTTGTAGTTCACAGTGGTTACAAAATGCCCATTCAATGTCTAAAGGTAGTTAGGTGTTGTAAATGTCAATAATTATTTATTACTCAATGTGCCCTACCTTGTCGTTGGTGTCTAGGTGTTACTAGGTTTGATTATTACTGGAATTATTGGCATGCATGTGCTATTGAAGTGTGTGCACATACTCTGGGACTCGATGTGCATAATGGAAAATTGATGCACAAAACATTGTAGAAAGGTCTTTCAAAGGCCTAGAGAAGTCTTTCAATAGCCCCATGAGAGTCTTTTAATGGCCCTAGGGAGTCTCGAAATGTCTCTTATCATGGTGAGTTAAGAAAGTCTTTAAATGCTTAAGATTTTTACATTTCATATGTCTTCTCTTATTATTTCTTTAGTTGTCATTGAAAATATAACAAACGAGTCATTACTTAAATGGATATGTAAACCTGACATTTGTTTAATAAGAGCCATGGAAAGACATTCCTCGTGTTAACTTCGTTACAAAGGTGATATCAAGTTTCTTCCAAGTTTAAAAAGTAGGAGACATTTAAAGTTTGACATTCGCTAAATAGGGGTCAATAAAAGACTTACTAGGGCTATTAAAACATGGTTTGGGGCCATTGAAAGACTTTCATGTTGTAGAGGCTCTATGAACGTGAGGACCCAACTGTCAACGATGATGACAAGTCACCAGGGATGGCTATGCCTTGGATCCCGAGGAGGGTATTGTGTGCTTCATCAATCTTGGGTTATTGCACCCTAGTGTGGGGTGTTGAAGTAGTAAAGAAGGATGGAATAAGGTTGATGCAACATGATCACTAAAAAGAGAACCTTTGACAAGCGACTTGTTGACAAGAGGCAAGAATGGTGTCTGTAAGAGAGCCATCGATAAGTGGGTTATTGACCACTATGTTTTTTGTTAACATTGATGAAACAAACATCCACAATGGTTATCAATGTTATTCAAAGCATAATTGATGAAATTGTCCTTGTTAATTTAAAGATGTGTCAATATTGTTGAAAACATAATTGATAACATTGTCGTGGATCACTAAAAGAATCTTTAATTTTTGTTAATACTAATGAAAGAAACACCGATAATGGTTATGAATTTTCGTAAAAGCATAATTGATGAAATTGTTGTCGTTAATTTAAAGATGTGTCAATATTGTTGAAAACATAATTGATAACATTGTCGTTAAACACTAAAATAATTTTTAATTTTTGTTAACACTAATGAAAGAAACATCCATAATGGTTATCGATATTACTAAAAACATAATTGATAAAATTGTCGTTATTAATTTAAAGATGTGTCAATATTGTTGAAAACATAATTGATAACATTGTCGTCTAACACTAAAAGAATCTTTAATTTTTGTTAACACTAATGAAAGAAACACCCATAATGTTTATCAATATTACTAAAACCATAATTAATGAAATTATAGTTAATAATTTAAAGACGTGTGAATATAATTAAGAAAACACCTATAATGGTTATCTATGTTGCTGGAAACATAATTGATGAAATTATCGTTGATAATTTAAAGATGTGTCAATATCAGAAAATTAATTGATAACATTGATAACATTGTCATCAACCACTAACACATCTCTAAATTAAATATGTATAATATTTAAAAGAAAATAAAAATAATACATTATATATATATATATATATATATATATAACGAAATTTAAGCGTTATCACACCTATCATTACCGACATAGTAATTATAAAAACAAATCAAAGTGGTCAATATGCGACTAGCTCTTGTTTTTTAGTTTGGTATTTACAAACACTTTTAATTGATGTTAGCTCATTTAATTGACTTATTCTCTTTTATCTTTTTCATTATTTGATAAGAAAGGTCATGAGGGGGGGATTTTTATGGGGGCCATAACCCTAGATGTGACCTCACAAGGAGCTATTATTTTTTAATTTCAGCTTTTTTGACTTGCACCCTTTTTCTTTCAAGTCACTCCCCTTGCTTGTTTGCCATGGGGTTCCCTGATTGCTATTGCTAACCATATTTCCAAGACTTTAAATCAAATTAAAACATATAAAATGTATAGAATATTCCTCAACAAATGATGTGTAATTATTTCCCTAGAAAAAAGCATTTATCTACAATATCCTCAAATTAAAAGTGATGGAGGAACAACACCCAATGCATGTATGCATGAATGAGAGCATAGATTTTCCATCAACATCATCATGGTGGCTTGGATGGATGCATGTGTCCATGCATGTGATGTGATGATGAAAAACCCCACAATCATGAAACTTAACCCCACGCTTGAGGTTAAGTAAACTAGGGCCTTAACCCTGGGTCAAACAGAGGCGCCTCCTGAAAATATATATATATTTTGCCCCGACATCAGACATGCGTTTTAAGGCTGCGATAAAGCTGTGAGATCTTGCAGCAGCTGCTGCTGTTATTATAATTATTATGCCCAGCTCGATCTCGGCCCTTAAATCCCCAAAGGGTTATCACATGATTTGACTGGCCTGAGAGGACCAGGACGACGAGGCGGCTGCAAGATTTTGCCAGTAACGGGAATCGATCCGCAGCGCGCGCGATCGCTTCTTTTCTTTTGTATTTCGAAGTCCAAAAAGTTGATTTGTCGAATGAAATTTTTTGGCGTCGATATGCACAGAATTCGATTAAGCTGTTAATGGGGTTTTTCTTTTCTTTTCTAGATTGAATATGAAAGTGGCCATAATGCATAGGTTGTGTGTGCAATATTAGTTTGTCAGAAAGCCCAAGGCGTGCTGCACAATTTACAGAGTTTTTTTGGGCTCTAGAAATGTACAAAACTCGCACAATATTGTACTGTAAACATGAGTACTTTTGCAGTGGGAGTACTGGTAATGGCTGCGAAATCTGGTTCTGGATTCAGCCATAATCATTGATAATGTGACGAGAAGCTACTAGTTTTATTTTAATGAATGCTCAAGAGTGAGGAGTTTGAGAAGAGAAATTCTGTGACTGGGTGGTGGTGAAAATGCAGTTTGCTGAAGCTGAAGCTGAAGCTTTTCATGGTAGTAGAATTGTGTGAAAATATATCAAGATAGAAGATTTTTCTGTACTTGTCTTATAGTATTTTGCTGGGATTGGGAGTAGGAGTGAGTGGGAGTGAAATTTTTTTGTTTGGCTTTGAGTATTGATCAGAATGATAAAGGCGGCGGATCTGTATAATGTTCTCGTTGCAGTGGTGCCACTGTACGTGGCTATGATATTGGCCTATGGTTCTGTGAAATGGTGGAAGATCTTTACGCCGGATCAGTGTTCGGGGATCAACCGCTTCGTTGCCATATTTGCGGTGCCGTTGCTTTCCTTTCATTTCATCTCCACCAACGACCCATACACTATGAACTTCAAGTTCATAGCAGCGGACACGTTGCAGAAGCTGATAATGCTGGTGGTGCTGGGGCTCTGGACTAACTTCACCAGGAGCGGAAGCCCCGAGTGGATGATCACGATTTTTTCTGTGTCCACGTTGCCCAACACGCTGGTGATGGGAATACCGTTGCTCAAGGCCATGTATGGGCCTTTCTCGGGGAACTTGATGGTGCAGGTCGTGGTCTTGCAGTGCATAATATGGTATACGTTGCTGTTGTTTCTTTTTGAGTACCGTGGCGCGAAGATGCTTATCATGGAGCAGTTTCCAGACACTGCGGCCTCCATTGTTTCCTTCAAGGTGGACTCCGATGTCGTGTCGCTGGATGGGCGGGACCTGCTACAGACAGACGCCGAGATTGGCGACGATGGAAAGCTCCACGTGACCGTGCGGAAGTCGACGTCGTCCAGGTCTGTGATATCGAGTCGGAGATCTATGGGGCTTGGCTCGTTGCCTTCCATGACGCCCAGACCTTCGAATCTGACTGGAGCTGAGATCTATTCCTTGAATCCGACGCCCCGGGGATCGAACTTCAATCATTCGGATTTCTATTCGATGATGGCAGGCCGTGGAATGAGCCCTCGCCAGTCTAATTTTGGGCCCTCTGATGCTTATTCCCTGCAATCCTCACGAGGGCCTACGCCCCGGCCTTCTAACTTCGATGACGAGAATACTAGGGACTTCAAATCTGGGATTAATAATAATCCCGTTGCTCCTGCGAATGCTATGATGAATTCTCCCAGGTTCGGACCCCCTTTGTATCCTGCTGGTCACATGCACCCATATGCCCACAGAACCCAGCAGCAGCAGCAACAGCCGCCCCCTGGACTGGAGCCAGCCAGTAATGCCGCTAACAATGCTGCTGGATATCCAGCTCCTAATCCTGATGTTTTGTCTACAAATTCCTCCTCCAGGCCTCCTGCTGCTAAAAGGAATATGGCTTCTGATCCAATTAGGTCCCCTCAGCAAGCCAAGGGTCAGCATGATGCTAAAGAGCTGCATATGTTTGTGTGGAGTTCCAGTGCTTCTCCAGTTTCTGAGGGAGGGCTTCATGTCTTTGGTGGAGCTGAGTTTGCTGACCCTGGAAGAACAGCAGCAACTGATCATAATGCTAAGGAGATCAGAATGCTGGTTTCGCCAACAGCTGACCATACTACCAATGGCGGTGGAACCAAAGGTCCTTGCTAATTTCCTTCCATACGGCTTTACAATATATTTTTATCGTTGTGGGTGGGTGATGAAGTGCTACTGAATTCATGTTTCCTTTCAAATTTGGTCTAAAGACATAAATTGCGGTCTGATATCCACCTTGAGGTTGAGAGTTCAATACTCAATGCTTCATCACACACAAAAACATCACACAAAATTACAGAGTGATGAATCAACCCACCTTCATCTCTGGCTACAAAATGTAATGCACCTCACTTTTCACATTGCAATCACAGTAGGCTTTATACTTTCTTTCAATTTTGCAGAAAATGGGCATTGGTTTGTAGTTCAAGTTTTCTTTCTTTTTTCCATTTTCTTTTGTCCAGTCTTTTGTTTTCCATTGATTTTGAATACTTCTTTTCCCGTTTTCTGTTGTCCAGTCTTAATTTTCCAGAAAGTAAAGTGCAGAAGGTCTAAATGTGTTTATCATAGCACAACTGTCCGTGCTGCTGTGAGATATAGGGTCAATATAGTTATGTGATACAGAGAGTTGGAATAGTACTTTATTTTCATTTTGTAGATCCTATTTTAGGATTCGTTTACTAGTTTCTTTTATTTTCGTTTTGTACATGCCATTTTGAGAGTTTAATGGTTTTCTACTTTCTAGTGAATTAACTAGTTTACATAACTTGAAGATGTGAATATGCCTTCTGAGTTGAGCAGATGGAGAAGGGCTCGAGGTAAATGGCAGAATTTATTGTCTAGATTTTAGTGGTGAATACAATTTTTTCTGAACTAATAGTAATGGCATGGCAGAATTTTTTTAATTTAGATTTTAGTGTCTTAGCCGGTGACCAAAAAGATTTATATTCTAATAGTACTGGCATGTGAGGTAAGCATGCTCGGAAGTTGATGTTCAAATTGTCAACAAATATTGTTCTGCATATTAAATAATCTTTGCACAGACCGTAAACGGTACCCATTGCCATGTTCTTGGCATTTCAGTGGCAGGCAGGCAGTTAAGTGAATGATTCGGGAGTCTTTGAGGCTCAATCCCAGGGTTTTGTTTGGGTCAGCTACTAGCAGAAAATGTTCAGTGGACTCATCCATGTTTGAGTTGGATTACTTTATTTAGTGTATTTGTCAGCCAATGTCAGTGACTTGTGGGGAATTATTATATAGTTAATATCCTGTATAGTCAATTAGTTGATCAGTTTTGCTATTCAAGTTCAATAATGGGCTTTGTTCAATTGTTGCAGGTTTGCCAGAACTTCGTCATGACCAACAGCCATATGAAGAATATGCTCGGGAAGATTTCAGCTTTGGCAACAGGGCTATGTCCCAGGGGAATGAATCAATCCCTCTAGACAAGGAAGGTCCCAGCCTCTCTAAATTCGGATCTAGCTCCACTGCAGAGCTGCACCCAAAAAGCCACGACGAAAAACATAAGCAGATGCCCCCTGCAAGTGTCATGACCAGGCTTATTCTCATCATGGTCTGGAGGAAACTCATCAGAAATCCCAATACTTATTCCAGCTTAATAGGCCTTATATGGGCACTCGTTTCTTTCAGGTATTTTACATTTTACTATGCCATGAACATTGAATCAGATAAAGTTGTATCAATCAGTATTGTAATTTCTTTCTGGCTTTTGATCTGCCTTCAGACTGTTCGTATGAATTTCTTTTATGATTGTTGTAGGTGGAATGTTCATATGCCAAGAATTGTGGCGCATTCAATAGCAATCCTGTCTGATGCAGGTCTCGGCATGGCCATGTTTAGTCTGGGTATGTCTTGTCCTCCAATATTTTATTATTAGTTTTGAGCTGTACTTCCATTTGTCCTACATGAGTAGTATTTTTTCAGTGGCGTACTGAGAACTCCAATGCTTTCAGATATTGGTTACGAAAGTTTCCTTAATAAAAAGGGTAGTAGAAATTGATTCATTCCATAGGATTTCAAGGGAAGGGAACATACTTTTTGGGCTTTTGCATTCTGCTTTTATGGGACTAGTTCTAGAATTATGCTAAAATATAATATAAATGGAATAAGAACTACCATCTCTAAATCTCTGGGATAACCTTAAAAAGTTTGGCAAAATTCTAGTACTGGATGTAAATTCTTTCTTTGTGTAGTCGAGGAAAAACTAAAATAAATATGCATGGGAAAAACATGAAAACGAGGTAGACAGTTATCCGAAACAGCTGGGAGAGAATAACAAGTGTTTCCTTGGAATTGGCAGGAAGCAATTAATTGTGAAAATGGTGTCGTCATAACTGTCTTAACATGTGATCTGAAGAGTTATTATGACTGTTTACTGACAGGTCTGTTCATGGCTTTGCAACCAAGAATCATAGCTTGTGGAAATTCTGTTGCAGCGTTTGCAATGGCTGTTAGATTTCTTACAGGACCAGCTGTGATGGCAGCAGCCTCTATTGCGGTGGGGTTGAGGGGGGTGTTACTTCATGTGGCCATTGTACAGGTGTGAAAACAGAAGACCTTATTAGAAACACAATTTACGCCTGTGCTACATTTAATGCGCACACCCACACCCCACCAGAATCTTTTTTCTGCCCCATCAGAAGCAGCAGTTTGTTTTTATTACCCATTTACTGATTTTTATTTTATTTTTGTATGTACGGTGCACCAGGCAGCTCTTCCTCAAGGCATTGTCCCATTTGTCTTTGCCAAAGAGTACAATGTACATCCAGATATTTTGAGCACAGCGTAAGTTAAAGCTTTTCTTATCAAACAACCCCCCTTTGCTTTAACTGGGTTTCTTCTCTAAACGCAGTACATGATCATGGCATATGTTTACATTAAATTGTCCTCTCCTATTATTTCTTTTTATTTGCTCTAAAAACAACTAACTCATGGTAACTTTGCTTGATTTCAGAGTTATTTTTGGCATGTTGATAGCATTACCAATAACGTTGGTGTACTACGTTGTGTTGGGCCTCTGAAGGCCCATGAATATCAATAGCAACTCGATGGTGATACAAGTTGGTGTATATGCATGCTCCCCTAAATTTCTTTAAGCTTCAAACACACTGTAATACAGCACTCACAGTGAGCCCTACTGTGTCAGCACCTAGGTATGTATAATATAAGCTGTCAATATAATTTCCTGCGATTGTCTTTTCCTCGTCCTTATTGTCTTCTACTAACTAGTGGATCCCCTTCTCCAAATAGTTTCGACTGTCCTATAGACAGTGTTGTTTTTAAATAGTTTCTACTCATTTAACAACTACCCAAGTCTTGTAACAATGTTCTTATTGAAATAGTCCAACAACTTAAATAACATCATTATTGTGCTATTCTTACTTTGAAATTTATTGTAGCAATGTTGTTCTTAATAGTTTTTACCACTATAAAAATTATCCAAATGTAATAATGTCGTTTTTGAAATAATTTTTAGAAATTAATGAACAGTGTTGTCCTTTAAATAGTTTCTAATTCTTTTAATATCACAATGTTGTTTTTGAAATAGTTTTTGCCACTTCAAAACTGAACAGTTTTGTTCTTGAAATAGTTCCCAAAATCTTATGAACAGTGGTGTTCTTAAAAGAGTTTCTAAGACATTAAAATTTACTCAATAACTTAAACAACCATCATATTTTTTCTTTTTTTCAGATGCCAGCATTGGATGAGCAGCTGTTGTCAGCTTTCTCTACTGTCGACTGCAAATGACTTGTAGGAAGAAGCTGAACAGCAAGCAAATGGTCTGACATGGATTGAGATGGATGAGCTGCTTCTAGTCTTAAAGTAAAGTGGATCTGTAAGAGGACAAATAGATGCAGCTTTGTAATTCTAGACACTGTGAGTCTGTGGCAGTCATTACAGTTTTTCTGAAGAAATGGGTTGCAGTGTCCAATACACCCACCCCAAAATCTTATATAAGTAGTTTGTAGTTTATTTGCAACTTTTTATTTAATATACCGACTGTGAATGGCCCCCTCGCCTTGTGCCAGTTTTGTGGTTGATATATAACAATTATAGCTTTAGCTGCAATGGAAAGAAAGATTGATTGTATTCCAGAGCTAACACGAATGCCAGATTAATGACCCAAATTAACCAATGATCGCTTGCTTTGATTGATGTTTATTTGAGCTCCCTAAAAGAAGAGGAGCAGGCCTCAGTTTTTGGCCAAAACTAAATATAATGTACTTGTTTTTTAATTTTATACTTAGCACTGGCTTTTCGCTGCCAAAGGGGCAACATGTTTTGTAATATTTTTTGCTGAGAATGTGGAATCTAATAGAGCCCAACACTCTTTTCAGTAAGTTATCTATCAATAATGCTCAAGTTTGGTCTCAAATTAATTCCTTCCATTCTACCTGTAAACATAAAATATTTCATTTTATAATGAACCTGTGTAAATATAAAATATTTCATTTTATAATGAACCTGAGTAAATATAAAATATTTCATTTTATAATGAACCTGTTTACATCGTTTGTTGGATGTGGTAGACAGGTTGAGACCAGGTAGCCATCACAAAACTCTGAAATACAAGTAAAATATTTATAGGCAGAATCAATTTTATAAAAAATTATATTATGCGACAACGATCCACTGAAAAATTGCAATATGGGTTGTTATTAAAAGATATATTTATGTGACAACGATCCTCCTGAAATTTTTTAGTATGGGTAGTACATTGATGCTCCCTGTCCTGATCTATGATACAATTGAAACAACTTTGTGTTCCCAGTTGATCTCTATCTGACAATGGCAGTTACTGTTCAGATGAAAAATAATATTCAGATCATCATCCCATTTCCATTTTTTGATGTGTACTTTCCATTGCTTTGAATAGATATTAATTATGTAATATCACAACCAGCCATCACTTTAAGTCACTGTTCAATATTAACAAAACTGAGTAGGAATTCCCTGGTTAAAAATAATGGGATTCCTTGATCAAGAATAATAAATCATAAAATCAAAATTGAACAGGTATAATATATGTAATTTGAAATTGCTTGCTTGTTTTTCTTTATGCCAAGCATAAAACCAATCAAAACTGGTCAGACAATATTCTTAGTCAATGGAATATTGGTGAAAAAATCTGATGTTTAATTGTATAAAATGGAGTGAAAATTTGGATCCTATCATAAATATATTGTCAATGAAATAGGAATGTTTTGCAGATTCTTTGTTTTATAACAAATACACTATTTGTATTTGCAAGTGGAATCCTTAATATTATTATTTTAAAGTAAAATTGTATTTTATTTAAATTTTTATAATAATAATAAAGTTTTAAACTTTTTTCTATTTAAAAATTAATATACAAGATCCTTGTTTGCAGGATAGAAGATTCCATCCACTTAATAGTTTAATTCTTTAATGTATATAATATATTTAATTTTTTTAAATTTAAATGTTTTTAATATTTAATAATTTATATTTTTATTTAAATTCAAATTTAAAATTATATTTATATATTTTTCAAACCAGGACTTGACTTGGGTGGTGTTGAGTTTGGGGGAAACATGGTTTGCTTCGCCACATCAATGAAGCTGAAGCTTCATACTTGGCTTTTACCTTCAATTTCAAATTTAAATATAATGTATTAAAACAATATTTTTAATATAAAATTTTATAGAAAAATATTTTAAATATTTATTAAAACAATTTGTTTTTTTTTAATCAAATTAGCTTATATACATAACGCCATCATGTTGATAGATATATACATTAATGTTTAAAAAAAAAAAACGTATATTAATTTTTTACTTTTGTTATTCATATATATGAATAAAAAAGTATATGTCTGATCAATAAGTCAGTCTAAAACTGACTGCCTATGACATACGAGCTGAAGTTCAATGCTGTTCATCACATCTTCAAAAACAAAACTACAAGAATTAACAGAAAATACATGGAAACATATAATCCAGATCAGATCACCCAAAGTAAAGTTATTGGTCAAAAATATAAATCGTAACCAAAATCATAGAGTTTTCCTGAAATTCCTTCCAGCAAAGTATCCCTTCATCACCACCAGCTATTGTCCACCAACCGATTTTGCTCATTATTAAGCTGTTTATAACACTATATATTTATTATTATAATTAAAAATTAAAAATTGGATATTAATTATAGATTTTGCTCATTATTAAGCTGTTTATAACACTATATATTTATTATTATAATTAAAAATTAAAAATTGGATATTAATTATATTGGATTTTTATGTAGTGGATTAGTAATTATAATTATTTTAATAATGATTCAAAATTTAAAGTAAATAAATCTTTGTATTAATAAACAATTTTTTTTTTAAATAAACATTTGTTAATTTTGGTATACAATAAAATAGTATTATAAAAGTTATATGGAAAAAAGATTAAAATTAAATAGAAATGATTTGTATTTAATTAGAAGGATATTCAATCGACATTAACCGTGTTTAGAAGTTCAAATTTACAGGGAGGTATCAAAGTTTAATAAAAGTAATTTGGAGTTTTGGAAAGAAAAAAAAAGTGAAAATTTGTTATTTCAGTGTAAATTAAAAATATTGTTTTGTAAAAGTTTTTTTAAAAGAAAAAATTAGTGAACCACAAAATTGTTTTTTGTCTTTAATAGATTATGAAAATAAAAAAAATACATAAATTAGGAATTTTCATAAATTGCACAATGAAATAGAGTATTGGATAATTCTTAAAACATTATTTAGATATACCAAATTTATCATACTGTAAGGATTGTCCAAATATTTATATGTAAAAATTTGTCATACATAACTCTGTGACTAAAGCTTTTACCATCATATGTTGACTTAAAAATATATAATATTTATAACAAACTATAATATATGTTAGTCAAATCTATATATACAAATAAAAACAAAAATATTTATATTAAATGAAAGAGAGGTGTAATACACACTTATACCAAAACTGTTTATATAGAGAAATAAAAAAAAAGATGTCAAATTTAGATGTATATTACAATTTTGGTACTTACATAAACATAATGTTATAATGCATATATATATATATTTTGATAATAATCAAAACTATATTTTTACATATCAAGTTGAGTTCCATGTTCACTAAGTTGAGCTAAATGAAATTACAGCTAACCTAACTCCATGTTAAATTATCAAATAATTTAAGACTCAAGAACTTGATAAAGATTGGCACAATTGGATTTTAAGTCATAAATTTAGCAACAATTAAATATAGTTTAAGATTTGGTCCAATCACATCTTCAAAATATATTGGCTAGAAAGAGTACAAGGCTGCAAGAACTTGATCAAAGATTGGCACCAGTGGATTTTAAGTCATAAATTTAGGACAATTAAATATAGTTTAAGATTTGGTCCAATCATATCTTCAAAATATATTGAGTAGAAAGAGTACAAGGTTGCAAAATAGATGAGCAAACTTTAGTTTACTTTGTTGAGATTTGGAGCCAAATTTTGATTACGACATTTTAAATCAAGTTGGGCATGTAAGTGTTATTGTAAATATAACTTTGAAATATATTCTTTTGTATTTTAATATTATATTATTATTGTACTTTTATTGTACCTTTGTCGGAGATGTTTTTCCTCCGTTCAGGGATGTCATTATTGTATTTGGTCATGTAAGAATATCGAGGTAAAACCTCCATTGTAAGTCGGGGCAATAGTTCCCCAAAAGATAAATGTAAAATGTATTTTTGAGTCTTCCTAGGACAGGTCGACCCAGTCAGTTAAGGAAGTTGGCCCCAATGAGGAATTAGGTCAGTCTCACACAAAGTATAAATAGAGAGTCTCACTCTTTCATTTGTACATCACACTCACTCAAGCAAGTTCGCCCAAGTGAGAGAGAAGACAAGTTCGCTAGGGGAGAAAGAGAGAAGCTGCAGAAGACATCTTATCTTTGGGTTTTCTATCTTGTTTGATATTGTACTAGTGATGAATCTATTACTGAGGAAGTTGTGGGGTTTTCTCCTTTATGGTTTCCTTGAGGAAATTTCTTATGTCTTTTGTGTATTGCTATGCGTGTCTATCTTTCAGTTTAAATATCTAACATAATTGAATTAAAGTGCAAACTCTAACATGGTTTCAAAGCCACTCTGAAAGAAAACACTATGCAACAATGAAAAACTAGGGCTTTGTTGGGCGTAGCCCAAGTGCAGGAAGTTTTGATGACAAAGGTGCAGTTAGGCGAGGCCTAACATTGATCAGTTTTGGGAGAAGCAACTCCGCAATTCTCGGGAGGAGGGTATGGAGTGAAGCGAAGTTGACAGGAAAGGACCTGCTCCCTTAGTAACGACGAAGTACTAAGGATGACCAGAGGTAGTTGGAGTAGTTATGGATGAAGCGGCGAACTGTCAGCTACATAAGCAGAATGGTGCAAAGGACGCACTACTGTAGAGTTAGAGCCGCGTATTTAGAACTGTGAATGTCAGACGAAGCGTCAGAGTCAGAAGAAGCGGCGCAAACGGACAATAGAGATCCAGTGAAGTTAAGGCAAAGCGTGGTCAACAGGAGAACCATGCCATTCTGGGTTAAAGGGTACTATGGGGTTTGGCCCATAGTTATTGTTGTAATATGTGACCTTCGGGCATATCTATAAAAAGAACAATTTTGTATAAGGAAGGGTTAGATCTTGTTAGGCTTATGTTGGATTATGTTAGATGTTAGATCTAGACTGAGAGAGATCTAAGAGAGGAAAAGACTCTGCAGCTGAGTGCACATAGATCTATTGTAGAGAAGAGTCTGCAGCTAAGTGCGCAGATTGGAACTATTACCCATTCCAAGTAATATAATAACAATTCCCATGGACGTAGCTCTCATCTGGGGTGTGAACCACATAAATCCCTGTGTATGGGTGTGAATCTATGATATATTTTGTGTTCATGTTATGATTATACTTATGTATTTTCTTTCATGTGTATGTGAATGAGAATGTTATGTTAAGTAAGCGGAACACATGTTTGAACGTTATGAATTCATGTTAATTATGATGAATGTGTAGTTATACGAGTAAATATAACAACGATTCAACGAATTATGTAGGTTGTTGATGACTGCGAAGTGCACAGTTACATGTTGGTATTGTTATTTTAAGTATGTGTTAAGCAAGGAGTACATTACAAGCTCGCATAATACAACTGTACATCACCATGGTTACAAAAACCTGATTATGTAACCACCCATCTTCGCTTCGGGTGAGACTTAAGCCTGTTTGCAGGTTGATGCCGAAAGAGCCAGTGAAGGGGATTTTGTTGGGTCTACAATAGAACTTCGCCGAACCTGGGTCAGCCCATAGTAACCAACAAATGGTTCCATTGCCATGCTAGAACTGGTGGTGTGTGGTGTGGATGAGAAAGAGAAGGGAACCAACAAATGGTTCCATTGCCTTGAGACTTGTTATATTGGTGATGTATCAGATTGATGTAGAATCCAGAGAAGACAGAAATACAGAGCTGGGTAAGCCAGATAAAACTTTAGTTTGCAAAGAAAGAAAAAAGACATCCGCATTTTACCACAGAACAATGGTTACAGAGGTATATATTCACTGACCTGAATGAAAATTTCTTTGCATCTTTTTCTACTGAGTTACATGAGTGGATATCGAGGATAGAAGAACGGAAAAACTATTTTCATGGTGGAAAACCTACAGTTTGGAATCCAGAGTTGATTCAGAGGCTTAAAATGATTGAAAACCAGATTTCAAGAGCAGTAGAATTTTGGTTGGATAGCTTACTGGAAAGCTATATTACAGAATTTATTGTGGACACTTTGAAGTCCTACAACATAGCAGAAGGATATTTCTTTCAAGGTTTTAGAGGTAAGTACCTTAAAAACCTGAGTTTATACATTAAAATGCTACTAGCTAAAAAATGTGTCTTAAGAATGCAATCATATTCCTAGGGTTTGAGTTTGTAATGTTTAGTAACATAGATAATGACACAGGCGAAGATATTGGTATTTTGGGTAGTGGAAAAATATATAAAGTTACCACTAGAAAGAGGTTTCGTGAAGCTGAACCTCGCACATTCCTAGAAACTGACTTAGGCAGTCATAGAAATTCATATCAAGCTGATTCTGATAGTGAAACAGAACCTAGACGCATTGGCTATCAACCTATTACTCCCTAGAAACCTATAGTTGAAGAAAGAAATATTACTAGTTCGCAGAACACTAGTAGTAGTAATACTGCAGGAGCAAGTACTCAAAATTAGCCAAGTAGTGGTATACCTTCATCGTTTCAGAACACTACACCTCCTAGAAGAAGAATGGCAGATGACATTAAGCTACCTATTTTTAAAGGAACCGGTCTAGAAGATCCAGAGCAACAATGGTTTTTCTGTGAAGCTGTCTGGAACGTTAAGCAAGTACAAGATGATGCTATAAAATAAGCTTAGCTAGTTACCACCTTCAGAGACAAAGCTTTAACATGGTTCATGAAATATTCTGTTGGACAGAACAAAACACTAGTGGATATCAAAACCGTGCTTATTACAAAATTTAAGAAACGTAAGTCAGAATTTAAGAAACCTACGTCATAATCTAATATCCACGCATTTCTTCATGAATATTTAGCATCAATTTCAGACAACTTTGGATTTAGCATTGCAAGCTACACCTGCTAGATGGTGGGCTACGCATAAAGAGAACTTGAACACATGGGAAGAATGTAAGCACCTGATGGAAATCAGATTTGTAGAACAAGCTAAGATTGTACAAGCAAATACAATAGACAGACTGATCCTAGAGATCATATAGAGTTTTTCTTGAAAACATGGATGCATATACCTAAGATGGAATGGGTTCATATGTTTGTGCACACATTAGATCAAATACCAAAGAACTGGTATACATAAGCAGAACTTCGCAGAGGCACAAAAAATTGACACATAATGATAAACGACTTTCAATCCACTTTCAGTTTTGAGGATGATTGTCCGAGTGTCAATGAGGCTTTATAGATCATTAAAAATAAGATATTTAATGATGTTCTGTTGCCTGTTTATAAGCAACCGGATTGGGAAAGACAGTTGGAACATTCCCTTGAATGTTATAACTTCTCACTAGATGAAGATGAAGACCCTCGCGATGTGGATATACATGAGTCTGAAGGAAAACACGGCGTACAAAGAATTGATTTAGAAATTCCATATTTGAATAACCCTATGAAGACTAGAAAGATCAATATTATTACCAATGACGAACCAAAGTTTGCTTCTATTTGGGATTACTGGGATGAAGAAACAATAGGACATATAGCAAACCTATTGCGCGAATATCAAGATTTGTTCCCTACCAAGTTTTCTGAAATGAAAGGCATTTTAGGTGACTGGGGAGTTATGAAAATGCCTCTCAAGACTGATGCGAATCATATTAAGCAAAGACCTTATAGATTGAATCCCAGATATAAAGAAAGAGTGAAAGCAGAAATTGATAAAATGCTTGAGGTAGGAATCATTGAACCAGTAGAAGAATCATAATGGATAAGTCCCATGGTAATTCAAGACAAGAAAGCTAAAGGTGAAATCAGAATTTGTGTGGACCTCATGAAATTGAATGACGCATCCCTACATGACCCATTTCCTACTCCATTCACAGACGAAGTACTAGATAACATAGGTGGACAAGATGCATACTCTTTCACTTATTGGATTTTCTGGATATTATCAGATCAGAATTGCTACAGAAGACAGACACAAGACTACATTTGCTACTGAATGGGGATCATATCAGTACACTGTTATGCCTTTTGGATTGAAGAAAAAACCTGCTATCTTTTCAAGAGTTGTTGCAGTTGCATTTAAGGATTATATTCATAAATTATTAGAAGTTTACTTTGATGACTGGATAGAATTCGGCCTCTTGAAGAACGATCATGCAAATTTAAGAATGATGTTAGCGAAGTGTAGACAGTATCATATTTCCTTGAACCTGAAGAAGTGCATAATCTGTGTTCCTTATGGTATTTTATTGGGACACATAGTATGTAAGCAAGGATTGATGGTTGATCCAACGAAGATAGCAATCCAAGTAAATCTCATAGCGCCTAACTCAATTAAGCAGTTACGCATTACATTGGGGAACACACGATACTAGAAAATTCATTAAAGGATATGCACAGATCACTGTGCCTATGGAGAAACTGTTAAGTAAAGAAGCGAAGTACAATTGGACTGAAGATTGTAAAAAAGGATTGGACACATTGAAAGAGAAAATTGTTACAACGCCTATTCTCGTCTTTCCTGACTGGAATAAACCATTTCATGTATATGTAGATGCCTCATCTATAGCACTTGGAATTGTATTAGCGCAACCAGGTGAGGGAGGCATCGATCATCGCATTTCATTTTCAAGCAGAACGTTATCTTCAAGAGAAAATAATTATAGCACAATAGAAAGGGAAGGCGTAGCTATGGTGTACGCATTGCAGAAGTTTAGATACTATATGCTAGGTTCACATTTCTGTATGTTCATTGACCATTCAACTTTGAAGTACTTGGTCAATAAACCAGTGTTAGGGGGAATAATATGCATATGGATCTTACTTTTTCAGGAATGTGATTTTGAAATAATTGTGAAACCAGGAAGATTGAATGCAGGACTTGACCATCTTTCAAGAATCGAGTCAGGAGAAGAACCTAGTAATCTGGAGGATAATATACCGGATGCGTAGTTGTTTGCTATCCATATAGAAGATGACTATTTCAGAGATATTGTATAATTTCTGACTACAGGATTATCACCTACATAACTTACTACGCAGTAGAAGAATTAATTAGTGGTAAGAGCATGCGGCATAAAAAACTAGGACGCGAGATCCATATTGAATAAGATATATATTATTGAATTGATAAGATACTTAATGCTTTACAAGAGCTCGCCTTTTATAAGGTTTGAGCATTTCTTAAGAAGGGTTACGTCCCTTCAATTAAACTAATTAATAATTTACTGATTAATTTAATACAATATTTAATATTCATAGCATTGCCACTCCCTTTTAAAGAGCTTTGTCCTCAAAGCAATGGTAATGAGGAATGTAATTGTCGAAATTGTTCTGATTCCCATGTTGCATCTTCCTCAGGAATATTTTTCCATTTTATGAGGTATTCTTTAATGACTCGCGTTCTTAATCTCTTCTCTCTAGTAGCAATGATAGATTCTGGCTCGAATATGATTCTTCCTTCTTCATCTAACAAGGGAAGTATTGTTTGTGCCTTCTGGTGTTGACCTATCATCTTTTTCAAACATGAAACATGAAAGACATTGTGGATGCGACTTGTAGTTGGAAATTCCAACGCATATGCCACCTGACTAATCTTCTTATTGATTTGATATGGGCCATAAAAACGTGGAGCCAATTTATTTTTTCCACCTTGTTTAAGTGATAATTGTTTATAGGGTTGTAGTCTTACATATACCCAATCTCCAATTTCAAATTCTCGTTCTGTTCGATGTCGATCTTCTTGTTGTCTCATTCTATTCCTGGCAGTATTCAAATTCTCTTTAAGTACTTGGACAACTTTTTGGTTTTCTTCTAAGTGGTCATTTATTGATGCGACCCTTGCTTGGTTGGTGATGAAATCCTTCCATTTTGGGGGTTCATATCCATATAGGGCTTGAAATTATGTCATTCTTGCAGATGTATGATAAGTAGAATTATACCACCATTCCGCAAGATGTAGCCATTGGAACCATTTATTTTGCTTATCAGTTACAAAACAACGGAGGTAGGTTTCTAAGCATTTATTGACAACTTTTGTCTGTCCATCTGTTTGGGGATGATAAGCTGAGCTCATGTTAAGAGACGTTCCAATTTGCTTGCAAAACTCTCTCCAAAATTTCCCTTTAAACTTGGCATCCCTATCACTTACTATAATCTTCAGAAACCCATGTAATTTGTAGACATTTTTACAAAAAGCTTCGGCTGTTTCTTTTGCTGAATCAGTTTTCTTCACTCCAATGAAATGTGCATATTTGGTTAGCTTGTCTACCACAACTAGTATTTTGTCTTTTCCATCTGATATGGGTAGACCTTCAATGAAATCCATTGAAATTTCCTCCCATTTTTTATTTGGAATATGTAACGGATGGAGTAACCCCGGACTTGAGATATTCTCAGTTTTATTCCGCTGACAAATGTCACAATCTGCAACATACTTGTGAATGTCGGCATACATACCCTTCCAAAAGAATGATTGCCTTGCATTATAGTAGGTTTTAAAAATGCCTACATGACCAGCGGCTGGGCAGTCATGTGACTCTTTAAGCACCTTGGTCTTAAAACTGGAATTGGAACTTAAGTAAATACGTCCTTTGTACCATAAGAGATCATTCTTCCATTCAAACTTCAGATATTGATTTATGTTGTTAATTATGGAGCAAACCTCTGAATTCTTGGCATATTCCTTACGAATTTCGTCCAAAAATTTTGGAATCACCATGGATACGGCGTAGATTTGTATCTCTTCATCTTTCCTTGATAAAGCATCAGCTACTACATTGTCCTTCCCCCTTTTATGTAGGATCTCCATATCGAAGGTAGAGATTTTCTCTATCCACTTTTGTTGTTCGGTTGTTAATGTCTTCTGCTGTAACAAATGTTGTAGACTATTATGATCTGTTCGGATTAGGAATTTACTTCCCAAAAGGTATTGTCACCATTTAGTTAATGCATGCATGATGGCAAGCATTTCCTTGTTGTATGTAGACAAGGGTATTCTCTTTTTTTCAACTTCCTGCTTTCAAAAGCGATTGGATGACCTTCTTGCATTAGCACAACTCCTATCCCAAACCCTGAAGCATCACATTCAATTACGAATGGTTTTGCAAAATTAGGTGTTGCCAAAACAGGGGTTGAAGACATAATTTGTTTCAACGTTTCAAAGCATCTTCTTGCTTCATCATCCCATTGAAAAGAATTTATTTTTAGGATATTTGTTAGTGGGGAAGTGACGTGTGCATAGTTCCTGATGAACCTTCGATAGTAACCTGTTAATCCCAAAAATCCTCGCAATTTTGAAACATTCTTTGGTTTGGGCCACTCCTTCATCGCCTGGATCTTCTTTGGATCCACCTTAACTCCTTCCTTTGAGATTATATGACCGAGATACTCCACTTCTTGCTTCCCAAATGTGCATTTTGACTTTTTTGCATAGAATTGGTTTTCCTTCAGAAGAGATAGAACCTCTTCTAGATGCGTCAAATGTTCTTTCCATGTCTTTCTATATATAAGGATGTCATCGAAGAATACTAACACAAATTTCCTTAGGTATGACTAAAATAGTTCATTCATAGTTGCCTGGAATGTGGCAGGGGCATTAGTTAACCCAAAAGGCATTACTTTGAATTCATAATGTCCTTCATGAGTTTGGAAAGCAGTCTTTGCGATATCCTCTAATCTGACCCTGATTTGATAGTACCCTGACCTTAAATCGAGTTTCGAAAAATATTTTGCGTCATGAAGTTCATCCAGCATGTCATCGATGAAGGGGATTGGAAACTTGTTCTTAATTGTTATTTTGTTTAATCCTCTATAATCTATACATAATCTAAACGATCCATCCTTCTTTCGTACTAGTACGACTGGCGCTACATAAGGGCTTCTACTCTTGGTGATGACACCACAATTCAGTAGATCTTGAACCAACCTTTCTATTTCTGTTTTGTGGTGGTGGGGATACCTATATGGTTTAACCTTGACAGGATTTGACCCCGTTTTAATCTCGATTATGTGTTCTATGCTCCTTTCTGGTGGTAGCTGCATGGGTAAGTCTTGAAATATGTGTTCATGTTTCTGGAGTAATTTTTGGATTTCCTTATTGAACTCATTTGGTTCCTCTTCCTTTCCTTCCAGTTGATGACATTGTATTACGTATGCTGATGCCCCTTTTCGAATGAGTTTTTCCATATGCTGAGATGAAACTACCTGTGTGTTTGGTGGATGAAAACCATATAACTTAAAATTTTTCCCTTGCCACTTAAATTTGATGAAATGTTTTTGATGATTGGCAGAATATGTTCCCAATGTTTGTAACCATTGGACTCCCAAAATGATGTCTACTCCTCCCAACGGTAAGGTGTAGAGTTCTGATTCCAGTTCGAAGTCTTGTATTTGAAGTCTCACCTTGTGACACTTTCAAACTTTTTCGATCTTCTTGCCATCTGCAACCATCACCTTCATGTCTGGAACTGGATGTACGAACAACTTGAGTTTTCGTGCCACTCTTATATCAAGAAAGTTGTGAGTGCTTCCAGTGTCTACTAGCACTGTAACATTCTCATTTTTTATATGCCCTTTTAACTTGAGAGTCTGTGGTTGACTAATGCCTGTCATGGTTGTTAGGGAGATTTTGGGGGTCTCATCGTTCTCGGTTGCCATATTTGCGGTTTCCTCCTCTTCATCTTCTGGCTCTTCTTCTTCTTCTTCTTCTGATTCACTATTCTCCTCTGCTTCACAAGTATATAACTTTTTTGAGCTGTCCTCGGGGCGACACCTATGTTTAGGATTCCATTTGTCTCCACATCGTCGACATTTTCCTTCCCTCATTCGTTGATTCTCGAGGCTCTTCCTATCGTCCCTTTTAGGCAGAGGGATGTATTTGTTTGTATCATCCTCTGGAGTTGACTGGATGTTTCTTTGTGAGTATGACTTCCCTTTATTTGATTGGAAACTGTCAAATTTGGCCTCGGCTGCTTTTGCTTTTCGTCTTGCTGCCTCGACATTCGTTATGTCATGCATTTTTAACTCTTTTTGTATGTATGGTTTTAGTCCTCCCAAGTAGGTTTCCAACCGTTGTTTGACGGATAGCCCAAATACTCTGGTAGCGAGAGATTCCCATTGATGCGTGAATTCTTCGACGCTTCCCCTTTGTTGTAATCTGGTAAGTTTTGAGAAGAATTCATCTTCTGTGATTCCTTGAAACCTTTTTAAGAAATCATTCTTGAATAAGTTCCAAGTGTATGCGAAGTTTTCTCCCTTCCACCACATATACCAGTTGTAGGCATATCCTTCAAGGTGCATTGAAGCATACTTGACCTTTTCTTCGTCCATTGTAATGTTATATATGTCGAAATACTCTTCTGCTTTATGCAACCAAGCGACGCATTGGTCTTCTCCTCCATTATATTTCGTCATCTCTATTTTTGCTCTCGGCGGGTACATTACGAATGGTTGGTATTGAGTACCTTTCATCCTGTTGTGTTCTGGTGAGTCAGAATTGGAAGATGGGGTAACCGACATATCCGAGCCATGTTGTTTATGATTTTTTTCCTCATCATTCATTTTTTGTAATATCACCTCGATACCTTTCTGGCTCTCAGTCACTTTTTGATCTAACATTTTTTGTTCCTTGCTTATAATGTCGAACTTGTCGTCTATTTTCTGCTCCATTACCTGAATGACTTCATCCTTAATTTCTTTCTTAAGTGCTTCTTGGCTCTTGGTGATCATTTCCTTGAAGGTTCGAAAAGCCTTCTCTATTTTCTCCATTTGGGCTTTTAACTCTGTCGTCATGATTCTTAGGTGTGGTGGTGAATAATTGGATGCAATTTTGGCTTAGGAGGGTGGAAAATGAAAATGACTTGGAAAAAGTGGAATTACTATAATTTTTGGTATGGTTAAAAATATATATATAATAATTATTATATTAATATATATATATTTTTGATTTAAGGATTTTTTTAATAAAAATCAATATTAATTATATAATATTAATTTAAAAAAAAAAATTAGGGTTTGATGGAACTTGATGGTTACGTGGACTTTGTGGAGATGGGATGCGGTGTGGAGTGGTGATGTGGTGGAGGTGGCGGAGAACAGAGATAGGTGTGAGAGAGTGGTGTGCGGGCGGTGGAGAAGAGGAGGGCATGGACGCAGTAGGCGTGAAGCGAAAGTGAAGGAGGCGTATCGCTGTGGCAGCGGGGGAAAAGCAGTGCGGTGAAGTGAAGGGCGTGGGAGAAGCAGGTGGGGCGGAATGGTGGTCTGCGTGGTGGAGCAACGAGGTGGATGGGCGACGGGTATATGGTAATGGCGGGTGCAAAAAGGGCGCAGGGAGGTGGGGTGGATGGATGTGGCTAGCGCAGGGAGGCAGAAGACAGTGGATGGCTAGGACGGATCGAGATGGCGACGTCTATACGATAACTGTACGGCGGCAGGCGTCGACTGCTCTGATACCAAATGGGGCAGAAAAAACTAGGACGCGAGATCCATATTGAATAAGATATATATTATTGAATTGATAAGATGCTTAATGCTTTACAAGAGCTTGCCTTTTGTAAGGTTTGAGCGTTTCTTAAGAAGGGTTACGTCCCTTCAATTAAACTAATTAATAATTTACTGATTAATTTAATACAATATTTAATATTCATAGCAGAGTAGTTGACTTTACTCTAATTACAGGACAATTATATAAATTGGGACTAGATGAAGTACTACGAAGATGCGTACTAGAGCATGAAAGACCTATTATACTGGCTGAAGCACATTCAAGTGTATTCAGAGGACACTACGCAGGAAGAAATATTGCACAGAAAATTCTGAGATCAGGACTATGGTGGCCTATGATACACAAAGACTCAAAAGAACATTGCCAGAATTGCGGTGCATGCCAAAGAACATGAAACACATATCATAAAGATGAGATGCCATTGATGCCACAAATAACATTGCAAGCCTTTGATAAATGAGCTATTGACTTTGTGGGATCTATTAACCCACCAGATAAGCGAACTGGATCAAGATATATCATCACAGCTACATATTATCTAACCAGATGGGGAGAGGCAAAACCAGTAAGGGACTGTAACGCAGTTACCGCCGCACAGTTTATTTTTTAGAACATTTTGAGAAGGTTTGGATGTCCAAAGATTCTAATGAGCGATCAGGGAACCCATTTTCTGAACAAAACTATTGAAGCCCTAACAAAAGAATTTATGATCTACCATCAGAAGAGCACACCATATAATCCACAAGCTAATGGCACTATAGAAGTCTTTAATAAAGTATTGGAGAATTCATTGACCAAGGTATGCATACAAACATGGATGATTGGGATCTTAGAATACCGACAGTATTATGGGAATATAGAACAACTTGTAAGAAGTTGATAGGTCACACACCTTTCAGATTAGCATATGGACAATAAGATGTCATGACCATGGAATACATAGTAACAAGCTTGAGAATTGTAGTATTCACAGATATGGCTAATGACCAGACAATGGATGAAATACTATTACAGTTGGTTGGATTGGAGGAAGATCGCTTCATTGTAGGTTTTCACCAACAAGTGCAGAAAGACAGACAAAATGTATGGCATTATAGACACATCAAGAATAGATTCTTCCAGGTAGGAGACTTTGTCCTCCTGTATGATAGAAAATTCATGAAGTTTCCTGTAAAATTCAAAATGCACTGGTTAGGGCCATACATTGTAAAAAATGTTACTAATGGTGGTGCAGTTCATCTAGCCACATTACTTGGAGAAAAATTGAAAGGATGTTGGAACGGGATAAGTCCGCATGAAGTGCGGAAGCCGACAGGTGCAAAAGGGACAATCCGCGAAAGAATGACCATTCGCAGAGAACAAGGAAGCGTAAGAATAGTTAGAATTAGTTATAATTGGTCATGTGGACCATTTTGTAACCACATAGTAGCATATAAATAGAAGTAGGATTGTAAGCCTAAGGGCATCCAAGCAAGTGATAAGAAGTTGATCCATATTTTCCATCATTTTGATCTGTTTTTGTATCCGCGACATGGTGTATTGACTATTTTTGCGAAGTTCATTCCACAGGTTTTAATGAATGCATGAGGATGTTCAATTATGGTTCCATTTCTGTCTGTCTTTGTGCAATGATGAATATGAATGGTTGCGACATGTTTAATACTCTGTGGGTTTAATGATTACTATATATGCGAATGAGTAGGTTGAATATGTTGTTGTGAATGTTTATTACATGTTGAATTTGCGAATGGTCTAATGTGCGAATGTTGAGTTGATAGTATACTGCGAAGGATATAATATCTGGTTTCTACAAGGGTAATAGGTGTTGGATGCATGTCCTCAACTCCACTGCAGAAACTTGGTTCCTGCAGCCCCCTTATCCATCTCGGGTGAGACTACACTTGCTCCGCAAGTGTTGCTGGAAAGGGTTAAACCTTTCCGGGCTGGTGTGTAAGGGAGTTTGGGTTGGTGTTTGTTGGCGACATTGCAAAGTGAACCCCTGTCGATAGACGCTGTATCAACAAATGGTTCCGTTGCCGAGACCTTGAGGAAGAAAAGAAGAGGATATGTTGTGGCATCCGACAAAACCAGAGATCCAAGAGTAGTTTGATAAGAAGGAAAAGGAATTCGCAGAAGGTGAAAGAGAAACCCTGGGAAGACAGTAACCAGTTGGCTGCAGAAATACATTTATTCGGATATCCATGAGACATTCTTCCGCAAATTCCCGGTGTTGTTGCATGAGTGTCTAGCGCAGTTGACATTTCGAAAAAATCACTGCCAGAAGATTGAAACCGAATGTTGGACCCCTAAACTGATCCGACATCTGAAGCAAGTCGACAACAAAGTATCAAGGGCTGTTGATTTCTGGGTGGATAGTATCCTTGAGGGATACGTGTCTGAGTTCGCAGTAGATACCATCAAGTCATATAATGACGTAGAAAGAAACTTTTTCAAAGGGCCGAGGGGAAGGTTCTTGCTGTTGTTAAAATTGTGGATTAAGATGCTTGTTTGCGAAAAAGGAATATTGAGGATGTTTGCTGACGAGTAGAAAAATCAGTGTGCGGAGGTTGACGGTATCGCATGAATGCAGATCCGATAGAAATATCTGGGGTATATGGACATGAGAGACGACGAGTTTCTAAGGGAGGCCGATGAAGAGTGTGGTACCTTGAGGAGTGGGGTGATATTCTGGCATCATGAGAAGAAGAGAAGGACTGAAAGAGAGTCTCCTGAGAGGACCAGAACATAAGACTACGAAACAGGACCATAAGGGAGGAAGTGAACTTATTGCAAAGAAGACGTTGAACAGGCTACCCCAGAAGCAGGAGAGGAACGGATCGCAGCTAAAAACATACCTTGAACCCCACGCACTACTCAAAATTTTACAGTAAGAAATACAAACTACTCGCAGAGTTGACCTATGTGCAGCGGTAAGAGTAGCACTTCAGTAAGCAATAATAGTAGGAATGTTAGGATGGAAGATGATACGAGGATGCCTACCTTCTGGGGGAATGGGACCGAGGATCCCGAACAATATTGGTTCTTGTGTGAGGCAGTCTGGACCGTGAAGCAGGTCGAGGATGAAGCTATTAAGTAGGTACAACTAGTGATGACCCTTAGGGGCTAGGCGTTAGACTAGTTCATGAAGTTTACAAAGGTTCCGACGGGAACATTGGCCAAGTCGTTGGCGCAGATCAAAGCAATGATGGTTGATGAATTTAAAAAGAAAAAATCAGAGTCATAGTGTGTTACTGAGCTCAAGGAGATTAAGCAATTCCCAAATGAGATGGTCTGGGAATTTGATCAACGGTACAAGACATTGATAGTGAAAGTGAGCTTTGGAATAAACGAGATGCAACAAAAAGAGTGGTTTATTGTGGGAATGGTACCACATATCCGCAGACCACCAATGCAACAAAAGGTAGCGACACAGGCTGAAGCATTGGAGATTGTGATGAAGTTGGAGGCTTCACCAATCGACGAAGCAACAATGGTGACGGATAGAATCCAGGCGCAGTTTTCCACCCTGACGCTACAATTGCAAGACATAAAAAAGGGGAAGGAAACCCGAGAAGACATATGGTGAACTAGGTGCAAAGCAAAGGGATACCACAAGGACAATTTCCCTGAGTTCCGTGAGTATTTGTAGTAAGGAGCACCGAACCCCCTTCGTCAAGGAGGCATGCCATGGTGTTCTGTTTTCCATACCAGAGGGCATTGACCAAAGGAGTGTGTATATCTGCAAAATATGGTGTCGAAGCCGGTAAAATTGTATTGCAAATTTTGTTGGTCGGTTGGCCATGATGAGAAAGACTGCAGGGCCTGTGACCTATTGCAATATTGGACTGTTGACACATATTTTATGAAAGGGGAGGAGCAATCGACGGTGTAGTAGCAACTGCAGTACACCGAGCAATAACCGCAATTTAACTAGCCGCAACAGTATGATCAAGGGAAATACGGGAAACCGCAGTATCCGCCACCACAGTATGGCCAACCGCAGTATGGGAAGCCACCATACCAGCAGGCGCAGTATGGGAAGCCACCATACCGGTAGGCGTGGTATGGTAATCCATAGTACCCGCCATATGGGGCACCGCGTGGAGGGTTCAGAGGAGGATTCCATGGAGCGAGAGCTGCTGGTGTTGGTCGCAGAGGAGCTACTAGACAAAGAAAAGGGCCGATCATCTGTTATAATTGTGGACAACAGGGGCATTATCAGAGGGATTTCCCAAACCTGGAACTATAGTGCACATATTGCAACGCTGTGGACCACAACGGCAAGGATTTCCCATAGCTCATCGCGAAATGGAAGACTAAGAATACGCAGAACTAGAATTAGAACACACCACCGGCTATACAAATGATATTGACGAAGGTTCAAAAACATAATGCGACTATTAGAGTCATGACACGAGGGGGAGCTGTGACAGGATTCAACAAGTCACAAGCTACCGTCCACCCAATAACACACAAGCAAATCACCTTTGATGCGGAGGTCGAAAGGGATGTCTTTTTGAAAGCGCAAGAGGCGATGCAACACATGAGGTAGTTACCTCTTCAGGAAGAAATCTATGTGTCTTGGAGAAAACTTCCTATGGATTGGGGTAGACCACAACAGACAATTGACTACCTGAAATTAACTCAATTCTCAGTACTATGCTATATAAATGACAATGCTAAGATAATGAAGAATATAACCAACCTTGATCCAAACGTTTGATGTAGATCCCCATTGGAGCTTTCAATCCGTGCACTTGAATTTGCAAATTAGTCTTGACAGCTAATATGCAACAAGCGCATATAACATATAAATGACATTAACATCATCAATAGGAATGGTCCATGATATTATAAGTAAATGCAATCCAATGTAATATAAACAACATTCACAACATTAATGGACGAGAATATGAGTAATTCTATTAATAAATAACAAGAAGTACAATGTGATACGACCTCTTTTCGGCAACCAATCTGAACCAAGATCTGGGTCAATCCACTTGTGCCTCCACCACTTCAATCCTCCATGGAATGGAAAACTCAAACTATGATAGGAGTTTGGAAGGTGAACATAAAGGGTTCACAACTACAAGGATCAATGAGTGTAGACTCAAGATAGCGAAAAAATCCACTAGAGTTCTCTTGCTCTTCTTTCTCCTCCCATCCATAAGCCATACGTGCTCAATATATAGTCATCCCAAAGGTAAGTGAAAGGACACATCGAGGCGTTTCGAGGAAAATGGAGGGCCAAAGGTCACCCTATGACCGCTTTTTGGGAGTAAAAAGTAATTAACTAGTGATTTTTACCATTTTACATGCTACCCGCGGGCTATAGTGATGCAACTCGCGGGTACGTGCACTGTAATGATGCAGCTAGCGTACAGGGAAAAAAATAGGAAAATAATGTGTCTGAAGGATATAAAGTAGATCTGAGTCAGAAAAATGGACCCCGTAGGCCAAAGAGTGTTGATGCTCACATGGTGGAAAATTACGTTGTAACAGATGCCCCCTAATGTGTGAGGTTAGAGACTGATGCTACGATGGCCGAAATACATTATAAATATCAGAAGTGGAGTGATGGAGACACAAGTGGAAGGAGCATCTCACTCGTCATATTACAACAATATCCCTGAATACATGTCGGTATAGTACAACAATCTGATACAATGGCCATGAATAGGAAGTACATAGTGAATATATGTCATAAGTGATCATATCCATGATCCCTCTATAGTAAGATATGGTCTCCTGCTGAAAGGGAAACAACTGGTGCGAACTGTAGGTACAAACTGCTGATATCTGAGAGATGATATCTCAGATGTAAAATCATGATCATAAGTAGCATACTGAATGCCACTATCTCCTGGGGTCTTCTACACAAGTCTTCGACGGTGCAAGTCTCATCAAGTGAATAAAGGAGTTGAGGTCGAACTTGATGTGACATAGTCTGATTACTGGTTAATAATGTATACCGTTAACAGACGCGAGATAACCCACCAATAATGAAAATGGGCATCAAGGCACAGAGTACAATCATCAGAGTGTGAATAGATGTGTTGAAGTCGAACACTAAGATGAATCCATCGATTAGGGGACATTGATGTATTCCCAAAACTGTCGATGGCTAGAGAACCTGGCACTAATGACTGCAAGCCTCAAGGTACTCAACTGAACTCTAAGCCTCAAGTCCCAGAATAAATGGGTTGAAGTCGACGAAACGAGACTCGTTGGAAGGAGGGCATTAAGGAATCCCCCATCAACCAGCACGAGGTACCAGCTACATTGAAATATTTGGAATATATTAGGTGAAACGGATTGACTCAATAAAGATGGCCGACATGCAATAGTCAAGAAATCTGAGGAGTGGCTGACTCTGGTTTCAGGACTTCCTTTGAACAAGAGCATGAGCAGATGGATAGACTAAGGAAGCGTAGACTCTGTTGGTTGTAAAGCATGATCTCCAGATTCAGAGATATTATTGTCTCAGCCGTGCACCCCAGAGGACTATACACCCATTCTACATTTTTAGGGTATACCATGGTATTTTCCCATTGTATTTCCCTTATAAAAGAAAGACATTGTAATATGGGTAGGGTTGATGTATTAGGTTTTATGCACTGTAAAGATATCTGAGATTAGTAGAGAGACTGTGAGACAGTGAAGAGGAAGTGCAGCGGTTGTGCTGCAGGTTGTATCCCTTCACTTTGCTAGACGGTATAATAAAAGGACTGGCAACTTCAGTGTGGAAGTAGCCCAAGTTGGGGTGAACCATGATATATCTGTGTCTCTCTTGTAATGTGTGTGTGATTATATTTGCATTTATGTTTATTGTTATTGCTCTGTGATCCTGTTTTTCTAACAATTGGTATCAGATCCGAAGGTCTATTTGGCAGATAAACCCGCAGGAAGATAGGGTTTCTGGTTTGAGTGGGAGCAATGGCAGAAGAATGAAAGTTTAAGGTTGAGAAGTTTAACGACCAAAACTTCAAGTTATGGAAGATGCAAATGGAGGACTATCTATACCAGAAGGATCTATTCCTACTGTTGGGAGGAAGAGAAAAGCAGCCGACGGCTATGAAGGATGAAGAATGGGAGGTTCTTGATAGAAAGGCTCTGGGGACAATATGGCTGTCCTTGGCTTCGTCGGTGGCTTTCAATATCTCAAAAGAAACGACAACGGAGGGTTTGATGAGTGCACTGGGTAAGCTGTATGAAAAACCCTCGGCCTCCAACAAGGTATTTCTAATGAAGTGTTTATTTAATATGAATATGTCTGAAGGTGGATCTGTTACTGATCATTTAAATGAGTTTAATACAGTTACAAATCAGCTAAGTTCTGTAAGTGTGAACTTTGATGATGAGGTTACGGCTCTTCTAATCTTGTGTTCATTGCAAGAAAGCTGGAATAGCTTGGTCATGGCTGTAAGTAACTCTGTCTCTGGTTCAAACACCTTGAAATTTGATGATGTTATTGGTGTTATTCTTAGCGAGGAAATGCGAAGGAAAAGCATAGGTGAGACATCAGGTAATGCGTTGACCATGGAGAGCAGGGGAAGACAAAAGGAGAGAGGAAAGAGCCAAGGTAATCGTGGCAACTCTAAAACAGACAGATCCAAGTCCAGATTGGAAAGATAGAGTGCTGGAACTGTGAAAAGAAAGGACATCTGAAGAAAGACTGTAGATCTCTAAAGAAGAAAGGAGATGCACAGAAGGAAACTACCCAGGAAGCAAATGTAGAAGGTGATGTGTTACAAGATGCTTTGATTCTTGCATTAGATAATACTAGTGATTATTGGGTAGTAGATTCAGGGGCTTCATGTCATGCTACACCCCATAAGAAATACTTTCATGATTATGTTCCAAGCGAATTTGGACATGTTTTATTGGGTGATGATGAGCCATGTAAAATTGTTGGAATGGGTAAGGTATGGATAAAAGTTAAGAATGGAACTGACTGGCTGTTAAAAGATGTTAGGAATATTCCTGCTATGAAAAGAAATATGATCTCAACAGGGCAGTTGGGAGATGGCGGCTGTCTATCTACATTTGGAGAAAAGTGGTGGAATACCACTAAAGGATCAATGGTGATATCAAAAGGAGACAGAGTAGGTACATTGTATTTATGTCCTCATAATACTGACCATTCTATCTCTTTAGCTTCCACAGGAATAGATACAACATTGTGGCATCATAGGCTAGGCTACATGAGTGAGAAGGAGATGCAGATTCTCCACTCAAGGAAGTTGCTGCTAGATTTGAAGCAGGTAAGTTTGGAATTATGTGAAAACTGTGTTTATGGAAAACAAAAGAGTGTTAGATTTCTCAGGGTTTGGAAACAGAAGAAGAATGAAAAGTTAGAGCTTGTGCATACAGATGTATGGGGACCGGCTCATGTACAATTTCTTGGTAGCTCTCATTATTATGTTACATTTATTGATGATGCAACTAGGAAAACTTGGGTTTATTGCATTAGACAGAAATATGATGTGTTTGCTACTTTTAAGAAGTGGAAAGCTTTGGTTGAGAATGAGACAGGAAAAAGGTTCAAGTGTTTTAGATCTGATAATGGAGGTGAGTACTATGGCAAGGAGTTTGATATTTACTGTTCATACCATGGGATTCGTAGAGAGAAGACAGTCCCAAGAACACCACAAGAAAATGGTGTGTCAGAAAGGATGAACAGAATGATCATGGAGCGTGCAAGGTGTATGAGACTGCATGGAGGGTTTCCCTTACAGTTTTGGGAGGATGCTGTAAATACTGCTGTTTATTTAATAAACATAGGACCTTCAAGTGCTTTGGATGGTGGTATTCTAGAGGAGGCATGGACAAATAAAAAGGTAAACTACTCATTTTTGAGAACGTTTGGTTGTGAAGCATTTGTCCATATTGATAAAGAAAATAGAACAAAGCTTGAAGATAAATCCAAGAAATGTACCTCTATTGGATATGGAATGACGATTTTGGTTACCGTTTATGGGATTATGAAAATCATAAAATCATTAGAAGTAGAGATGTCATATTCAATGAAAAGGTCACGTATAAAGATCAGTTGCAGGGAAAGAAATAGGAAAAGGAAAACACAGAGTACACAGTACTTGATGAAATTACAGAAAATGAAGTTCCAAAGGTGCCAGAAAATCAAGAACAGCAACAAGTGCCTGAAACTCCTGCAACTTCAAGAAGATCTACCAGGTTAAGTAGACTCCCTGAACGATACTCTCCTTCAATGTATTATTTGTTGATGACTGATGCCAGTGAACCAGAATGTTATGAAGAAGAAATGCAGGTAGAAACTAGAAAGAAGTGGGAGCAAGGCATGAATGAGGAGATGGACTCATTGGTAGGAAACCAGACTTGGGATTTGATTCAGTTGCCTTCTGGTAAAAGAGCATTGCAGAACAAATGGATTTACAGGTTGAAGGAAGAAGAAGGAGGTAAGAAGTGGTATAAGGCCAGAATTGTTGTAAAGGGATTTGTACAGAAGAAAGGTATAGAATTTGATGAAATATTTTCTCCCGTTGTTAATATGACTTCAATCAGGACTATCTTAAGTCTAGTGGTGGTAGAAACAGTTAGATGTAAAAAAAACATTTCTCCATGGGGATTTGGAGGAAGAGATATATATACAGCAGCCACAAGGGTATGAGGTCAAAGGTAAGGAGGATTTGGTATGCAGGTTGAAGAAGAGCTTGTATGGCTTGAAGCAAGCTCCGACGCAGTGGTATTTAAAATTTGACAGGTTTATGACAGATCAAGGTTATAGTAGATGTCATTCTGACCATTGTGTTTATTTCAAGAAGCTAGACAATGAAAGATATATTATCTTGTTATTGTATGTGGATGACATGCTTGTTGCAGGGTCTGACATGCAGGATATAAATGTACTCAAAAGGAAGTTAGCTAATTCATTTGCGATGAAGGATTTGGGTGCTGCAAAGCAAATCCTTGGTATGAGAATTACAAGAGACAAAAAAAATCACAAATTGACATTGTCTCAGGGTGAGTACATACAAAAGGTGTTAGAGAGGTTCAGAAGGCAGAATGAAAAACCAGTTAGTACACCTTTGGCCAACCATTTCAGTCTAAGTAAGGAAATGTGTCCCAAGACACAGGAAGAGACAGATTACATGTCTAATATTTCCTATCAATCAACAGTTGGCAGCTTGATGTATGCCATGGTGTGCACAAGACCAGATATTGCACATGCAGTGGGAGTTGTGAGTAGATATATGAATAATCCAGGTAAAGAACATGGGAAGGCAGTACAGTGGATTCTCAGGTATTTGAGAGGTACTACCACTGAGGCATTATGTTTTGGAGGTTCATACACTGTTCTACAGGGATATGTTGATGCAGATATGGCAGGTGACAAGGATAACAGGAGGACCACCATAGGGTATGTGTTTACTGTAGGTGGAATAGTAGTAAGTTGGATTTCAAGACTGCAGAAGGTTGTTGCAATTTCAACAACGGAAGCAGAGTATGTTGCTGTTACAGAGGCTAGTAAAGAGATGATTTAGTTGCAGAGGTTTATGGAGGAAGTGGGTAAGAAGCAGAAGGATAGCAGGTTGTATAGTGATAGCCAGAGTGCCATTCATCTTGCAAAGAACTCAGCATTCCATTCCAGGAATAAACATATACAGCTCAAGTGCCATTTCATACGCTCTGTTCTGGAAGATGAACTGTTGAAGCTCGAAAAGACACACACTAGCCAAAATCTTGCAGACATGTTCACAAAGGTAGTGACCAGAGAGAAACTGAGTTCCTGCTCGATTTCAGTTGGCCTTTTAGCATGAAGGGGAAGAGGAGAAAGTTGCCAAGTCCAAGTCCAGCAAGTGCAGCAATGGTGGAGTTGTTGTGATCAATCTCCAAGTGGGAGATTGTTGGTTATGGAGCCTGATCTCCAGATTCAGAGATATTATTGTCTCAGCCGTGCACCCTGGAGGACTGTACACCCATTTTGCATTTTTAGGGGTTCAGGGTATACCGTGGTATTTTTCCATTGTATTTCCCTTATAAAAGAAAGACATTGTAATACGGCTAGGGTTGATGTATTAGGTTTTATGCATTGTAAAGATCTCTGAGATCAGTAGAGATCCTGTGAGATAGTGAAGAGGAAGTGTAGCGGTTGTGCTGCATGTTGTATCCCTTCATTTTGCTAGACGGTATAATAAAAGGACTGGCAACTTCAGTGTGGAAGTAGCCCAAGTTGGGGTGAACCACAATATATCTGTGTCTCTCTTGTAATATGTGTGTGATTATATTTTCATTTCTGTTTATTGTTATTTCTCTACGATCCTGTTTTTCTAACAAACTCAATATAGACTATGTGATGTAGGAGGCACCACAAAGGGCTCCATAATGACTGGAAGCTTAACCAATCGGTGGAGTAAACTAAGAAACAAGTATATATCCTAAGGTCCAACTATAGTCCCAACTCATACTGTATGGAGTGGAATGAATGCTCTATTCAAAGGCGACACAACAACTGCCAACTAGAAGTAGTAACTATAATCCCATCCGACTTTTTGGAATATTTGATTTTTTTGATCTTTTTCATATTTGGAAAAGCTTGAAAAAGAATAAAATTGCTTATGGTACAACAAGTGAGGGAACGAGTGTCAAATAGCAAGCAATGGAACATACCTATGATCAATGCAAGGAAGCGTGTGCAGGGTGTGGACACTCGGGGGGGAGCTTCCCTCAGCATCAAAAGGTCATCAAATTGTGAAGGACAAATGGAAGCTCTGCAAGGATCGACAGGGAAAAGTGCTCAGGCACCAAGCTAACAACTAAGTGAGCGGGAGACGGTACAAGCCTCAAGCGGCAAGCAGGACGATGCAATGAAATCACAACTTGATATAACTGGGGGAGTCCTTATGGGAGATGGCTAGCATAGGACAAAGTAGAGTATGAATCTTTATCGCAAAGTCATGGCGTAACTACAAAGGACTCCCAATCCTAAGGACACACAACGGAATGGGAACTATAATGCAAAAAGAGGGTTCTAACTAGGGTATTCATGTTTTGAAAGGCCCTACCGCCACATAAAAACACTTCTATAACAGTGTGAAGGTTCCGTGTCGGTTAAGAAGTGGGGTCGCACCTAGGGTTTATGAAAATGGTCAAACGGTCAAATGCATAATGCATGTGAAAATGACATCTAAACTATATGCCAGGTGTGAAATATACCCGCTGTAGGCGCAAAATGGTCCAAAACAACTCTTGCCGAAGAAATATGGTCAAAAAATGCTACTCCAAGACATTATATTAGTCCAAAAGAACATATAATGGTGAAAACTATAGACAAGCGGGTCTTGAAAATTATAAATAGTAACAAAAATTTACAATTTACAATTCATTTTTACTATTCACCCATTTGGAGTTTTGTGGTTAGTTTTCACCTCAAAGTTAAACTGCTGATTTTGGGAGCTACGGGCATCTGATCATCGAATCGTCAGGAGAAGGTTGGTAGTTTCATCCATCCCTTCCATTTTAATGATTTTATTTCAATTTTCATTGGTTGGATTTTTAACTTGGCCAAGCCCTAAATGGTTTCAGCGCTACCCGCGGGCTAGAATTATGCGGGTCGCGGGTAGGGAAAGGTACTCGCAGTCAACGCATGCATTGACCACGGGTACCCTCCTCTGTAAGCAAACTTACCTGTGGGTATGGCCGTGAAGCTAGTTTTAAAAAAAAAACAGACTCAATTCTTTGTTTTTTCTTCCGCTAGGATGGTTCTAGAGTGGAGAGAGAGGGAACATGACCTAGTGTATGAGGCTGTCCACAATGATGTGCATGCACAACAAGCGCTGCAATCATATGGGCTATACAAATTTTGGAGCGTAGGGGGTTTAAGGGCCCAAAACCTATTTCTTTGCCGCTTGATAGATTAGTGGGACGTCGATGCACATAACTTCAACCTAGACGGGCAAATACTCTCACTTGAAGTGGAAGATATCTACTTCATTACTGGTTTGTCCCACCGAGGTGAGGTGGCAAGGCTTCGGTTGCATTCTGTGGGTGGTGGGATAATCGTCCCCGACTATATAGAGCGGTATTGCATACCAAATAATTGGGTAGTGGGGAGTTAGGTGCCCATCAGAGCCATAGTTAATTTGAGTATGAAGATCATAGTGGCAACCCTAGTGCGGATTACTGATTCGAAATCTCTTCACCAGGCATCCAGGCCAGTGATGTTCTATGCGTCACAGTGTATGAAACCCATGATATTTGACTGGTGTACAATGCTACTGGGGTCCATGAAGACCCAATTGACGGAGTGCAAGCATGGGGAGGCTAAAAACTTCAGATACAACAATATCTTGTGCAGTTTCTTCTTTGAGCAAGTTCTGGGACTTAGTCCGAGGGTTGCAGTCCCTCCTCATAGTCTCCACGACCCAGCCATGACCTAGTGGGCAGAGGTCTTGACGCGACAGGGTGGTGGCCGTCATGCGTCACCATATACAAAGGAGTTCTTTCACTAGTGGGACTGACAGGTCATAGCCATAGAGGACTAGCCCTATGCAGGGATAGACTTCCGACAAGATCGTGACATGTTGCTCCCACTGGATGCAGCGTTCGAAGACATTGGTGAGTACTCTTTTTAGGTTTTTTTTGGTGTATTAAATTTTTATGGATTTTTGATTATAGATGTCAATGCAAAATATTTTTGGGGTAGCATCATATATTAATATTTTACTATTTGCTCACAGACAAGGGCCTAGTGAGACCCGAGGGTTTCCCGAGACAGTGTCGTCGGGGCAGGGGTGATGAGGAAGGGGGTGCTGCAGTAGAGTGTACACTACAGATTCTGCGGGGCAATCTATTACGGATGACTGCTAGGGTACCATAGATAGAGGTGGCGTGGCTACCAGAGGATATGCAACGCCAAGTAGTGGGGGTGCCGGGTAACTGGGTATAACTACTGCAGCGTATAGCAAATGCAGTACAATATTACTATGAGACTCATCCTGTCGGGGCAGCAGCTAGGCCTCATCGTAGAGAGTAGATATCTCAGGGTCCCATTTTTGTATCGATATGTATATTTTTGAGGGCTACGGGTTCTAGTTTTGTATTATGACACTACCATTTTTGGACATATTATTTATAAAAAACTATGGTTCTCCGGTTCTACTATATGTGTGTATGTATAAATGTATGAATGTCTTCTTTTACTTGTGTGCTTCATTGTGAATGTGATAAATGCCGATCTAATACATAGTTAGCGTATGCATAAGATATATGATTAACACTTCTCAGAACATGAATGTATGTAATTGAAACAAAATGGTGTTCCAAGAGTCTTACCCTTAGGAATTTCCATAGTAGCGTAGGGTCTCTCACACGGTACTGACCATTCAACTGAGGCAACTAGTTGTGAATCCAGGCGGACTTCTAAAGACTGGACACCATGTAAAATAGCATCCCGAAGTAGCTCAATCACGGCACCATACTCAACCACATTGTTAGATGTAGGACCAAGACAAGCACCTCCTGAAGACACAACTAGATGGTCAGGTGAATAAATAAACCAAGGAGTAGAAGCAAGTTGTTGCGTATGACAGCTAGCACCATCCGTGAAACCTAAGAATGTAGGAAATTCCATTGACATCTGTCCATCAAACGAAAGCGAATCAACAGACCCAAAGACCAAAAGAAATCTAAACTATGTACAGAAATAACTATACAATAGTATACAAAGGCATTAGCTCGAACTGGAAGTTTAAGCGTAATACCGCTTTAGGTAGAGCCCATTTCTAGGCTCCTTCAAGACATTCCCCTCATAGTCCTCTAATTCATAGGATCCTTTTTCCAGGACACGCGTCACAATGTAAGGACCATCCCACATGGGGTTGAACTTGCCTGCCCCTAGGGTTTCTTTAGCTTGGTCATATAAGAGGAACAAGTCACCTTCATCATACTGCCGGGGACGGACAAACCTATCATACTGAACCTTGACATGACATTTATTGGCATCTATAGCCACAACGACATCTCGACATTGCTCGTCAAGCTGCTCAAGGTGGATTAAAATTTGCTCAATACCTGTTGTATCGGGGAGGATCTCTATGGCCAGTTTAAGCGAAGGGATTTCGCATTCAATTGGTAAAATCGAATCCACACCGTGTACTAGCTGAAACAGTGAGAACGCGCTGGCAGTCTTGACTGCGGTTCGATATGCCCACAAAGCAAGATATAACATAATGTGCCAGTTGTTCTTGCTTTGTTGTATGGTACATTGGAGAATGGTCTTTAAAGACTTATTGACTGCTTCAACTTGACCATTCGCTTGGGGATAGTAAGAAGATGAGTGTTTTTGACGAAACCCAAGCTTGAGAGACAAATCCTCCATCATTTTGTTCTGAAAGTGATTGCCATGGTCAGTGACAATCTCTTTCGGAATATCGAATCGAGTAATAATCTGATTGAATACAAAATGGGCTACTGTAGCACCATCGGATTTTACGGTAGGCATGGCCTCAGCCCATTTGGAAAAGTAGTCCACGACCACTATGATATGGTGATGCCCCCCAGCCGAAGCTGGTTTGCAATCCATGAAATCCACCCCCCACTTGGTGAAGGGACCGACAGTGACAACCGGATGAAGGGGCGCTGTATGCGAGTGTATATTCCGAGAAAACAACTAGAAAGGGTGACATCTCTTTACAACGTTAATACAATCTTTAAATATTGAAGGCCAAAAGTAACCAACACGCATAATACGTTGGGTTGTAGCAAGCCCGGATAAGTGACCGCCACACACCCCAGCATGGCAATCATTAAGCACACGCTCCGCTTCTTTGTGAGTCAAGCAACGACGGAGAATAGAATCCTTTCCTTGGAGATACAAAGTGTCACCGACGATAGTATAATATTTAGCGTGATGTTTCACATGCTGTCCCTCGTCCTGTGAATAATGCGAAGGAAACTTCAAATTTTGGAGATATACAATGACATCCCCATACCAAGGGTCCTCTGACAAGATAAGAAACAAGTGTTCATCCACAAAGGAATCTTCATGGATGCCATCCTCATCAAGTCTCCGAAGGTCCGACATAAGCTCAGCAAACACCAACGATTTCACCGACTTCGCCGAAGCAAAATCGAGATCGAACTCCTGAAGGATCACAATCCATTTATTGCACTTCAACCCTATAAGGCGTCGTGATAACACGAACTGAAATGGATTGATATGTGGTACAACTGTGGTTGTTCTAAGCAAAATATAGTGTCACAACCGCTGGACTGCATGGACAGTCGCGAGCGCCAACTTTTCCACGTGAGTATATCTCAAGTCAGCGTCTACTAGATTTCGACTGAAATAATAGATGAAATGATCGATGAGTGCATCATCAACTTGAACTAAGACCATGCCAATCATCCCTTGAGACGCAGCCACATAAAGTATAAAATCTCATGTGAAGTCGGGCAGACTAAGCATAGGGGCTGATACCAAAGCTTTCTTAAGGGCATCGAAAGACTGCTGGGCTCGCTCATCCCAGATAAACAGTGTGTCTTTCTTCAACAAGTGCGCGGAAACTTTGGTATGATTAGCATAATTGACTACAAAACGACGTAGAAAAGTAGTTCTCCCTTGGAGGCTCTGAAGTTGAAACAAGTTGTGCGGAGGAGGCAACCGAAGTATTGCCTCAACTTTAAGAGGATCGACTCTAATACCCTCTTTCAAAACTATGAATCCTAGAAGACGACTTGACCTGACCGCAAAGATGCATTTATTGGGATTCAATCGGATCTTGTAGCGTATACATCGTTCAAGAATCCAACGGAGGTGCGTGGGGTGGTCCATTCTCTTACGAGAATGGCCGGAAAGATCATCCAAGAAAACCTCCATTATACTTTTAAGGTCATGAAAGGCATAGGTCATGGCAAGCTGAAATGTAGCTCCGACGTTTTTAAGGCCAAAGGGAATTTTCCAATATGCATGCTGAAATGTAGCTTCGACGTTTTTAAGGTGTGATGAACCTGCAATAATTAATTAACGCAAATACACGAGATATCATAAATAATAGAACTCAGAATCACTTTTATATTGATCATGGGCCACTTCGAGGGGGCAACCTCCTTTGAGCAAGCTCAATACAATTAACTTCATGGTGCCTTCAATGACCTCAACACACACTTATATACTAAGTCTATGCGCAATACTATGGGTCAAAACCATGGGACATATAATACTACGAGACGACTTACAAAGCATATGCGTCCAATACTATGGGCTAATATAAACTATGGATCAACAAATACTATGGGACGACTTACAAAGCATATGCATCTAACAACAATATACTAACGTAGTAAAGAGAAGGGTTGACATGGGTTCCTAACATCCCCTCTCCCTTAGAAAAAGATTTGTCCTCAAAGCTTTGGTGGGAGAAATTGCTGCAGAATCTGAAGGAGTGGTTCCCCGGTAGCATCCCTGGGTTTCATTTCGGGCCACTGACGCCTTTGGAGTGTCAAGGAGGATTGCTTGGAAGGTTGTAGACGAAGAAGAACCCTATCAGATGCATGGAAAATGTGCTCATAACGGTGCTGATCGGCTTGTTGTTTCAGGTGAATTCTGGCCATGTGAAGATTGTCCTGCATAATCAGAAGAATTTGATCGCGGTTGCGAAGAACCGAGTCAATTTCCTGAAATGGGGAGCTTCTAAGGGTGTATGGAAGAAGAACTGGTGGTGTCTTTCCATAGACTGCTTCATATGGTGTCCTTTGAGATGTGGTATTGTACCACCAGAGCGCTGCTAGGAAATCCATAGAAATAGTTGGCCAAAGTTGTGTAGGGATGGGAAAGGGTTTGAGCAATCCCAAAAGGAGTGTCATTTCACCCTTGTTGACCTGGAAAGTGTCACAGTTAGCCACCATCTGTTGAATTGTCATTTTCAATCTCCGCCAAAATAAGTTACATTGTTCTTGGTCATACATTTTGAAGAACCCAGAGCGCCCTGCTGATGAAGAAGCATGGAGTTCATAGAAGAGATAGCCCTGTTGAACATATTGTAACTAATTTGGAACAAGTAGAGAAAGAGCTGTAAGAGAAACTGGGTCATCAACTGTGCGAGAAGGAGGATCTGCCACCATATTGTCCTTACCCTTCTTGTAAGTGATCGCATAGGGATAACCCATGAGTTGGATAACCCATTTCAGGTGTGTTGGGTAGGAGACCCATTGTTCCAGAAAATTTTCCAGACTCTGGAGATCAGTCTTGATGCAGAAATAATTCCCTAATAGGTATGGCTACCACTTCTGTACTGCATGCAAAATAGCCATTAGTTCCTGCTGAGAGGTAGATGTGACTAAATTCTTACCGGAAAGGTCTCTTGAAGGTGACAAGCTCATTGGTTCAGCAAAGACACCTGCATATCTATCCAAGGAAGTAGTGGAGACTGTTGATGGGTGCATCTGAATGGAATGGAGTTGAGCGATGACACCATGTGAATTCTTCTTAAGGATTTTTTTTAGGCGATGTGAACTGATGATGCGGAGAAACCTTGGTTGTAAGCCCATTAATTTGTGTTGTGCCCCATTGACTGAAAACTGCATCCAAAGTTCCGCAAAATCCATAAGATGGGGCCAAGTGTGCGTAACCATTGAACACCCAAAACCACATCACATCCGCTTAAGGACAAGGAAAATATGTCAGAGCGCCGGTTATAATCTTCCATAGAGATACGCACATTGTGACACTTCCCCTTACAAGGTAAGGAGCCCCCATTGGCAACCATGACTTCAAAGTTGGAGCAAGGATGGACAAAACAATTATCCTATTTGGAAATCCGAGGGTCAATGAAGTTATGAGTGCTACCAGAATCAATGAGTATGGTAAGAGGGAGATTCTTGAAGTATCCCCTGACTCGCATTGTTTGTGGGGTGGTGACGTTGGTTACAGCATGGAGAGAGATCTCGGGTGGGTCGTCCTGAAATGGGGTGTTAAAAGGTGGGTGTTGAATGTCGACCTGATCATCTACTATATATAGAGCTTCTTCATCAAGTTCTAAGGCAGGCGGAGAATCCACATCCAAGCGATAGAGCTTTTGTTGAACACATTTATGTCCCCGAGTGAATTTCTCATCACAATTATAACAAAGCCCTTTTTCTCGGTGTGGCTGCATCTCTGTTTCATACAAATGCTTGATAGGAGTTGGTTGAAGAGCAGGCGTGATGGGAGGTCGTTGGGAAGCCATATTTATGAAGGGAACAAAGGTGGGTTTGGAGCGTTATTGAGCTGCGATCTTGTCCTCTTCCAACTTAGCCAACCCTAGGACTTCCATCATTGTGTTGGGACAGAACATTTTGACCATTGAGCGGATTTCATTCTTGAGACCACTGATAAAACAACTCCTGTAGAATTCATCAGACAATCCTTCTGTGTGATTGGCTAGTTTCTCAAATTCTGTCTGATACTCTCTCACTGTGCCAATTTGGTGAAGTTTAGTGAGGGCTCTTGTGAAGTCATCAAAAGCACTAGGACCAAATCGTTGCAAAAGGAGCTGGCAAAAGTCTGGCCATTTTGGCTCTTCATGAGCCTTGATGTACCAACGGTACCATTGAAGAGCTTCCTATTCCAAATGAAAGGATGCAAGCGGAACTTTGTTGACATCAAAAGTATTATGCAGACTGAAATACTATTCTGCACGATAGATCCATCCAGTTGGATCAATACCATTGAAGTGAGGAAAATCAAGCTTCAGACCACAGAAACTGCTGGAAGAAGAGAACCCATTGTCTGATGAAGACTTGGATTGCCGTTTGTTGTTCATAGCTGAATGTTCAAGATGGAGGCCGATAAATTTTTCATCCAGATCCTGGAGTTTGGCTTGGATGGCTGCGAGTGCTTCTTCCATGGTTTTTGCTCCTGCGCGGGTGACAACCATAACCAGGAGTTTTTTTTTTTTTGGTTGATTGGGTAGAAAAACAAAAACAGAAACTGCTTCAGTAAAGGAAAATTTGGATTTGGCAAAAAATCTGAAGGGTAATTGGGGTTTGACTAGGTTTTGGACACTGTCGAATAGACAAGGAAGCAAAAAATGAGGATTTTAGAAGTAAGGTGAAAGAATGAGAAAATTTGGCAGAGGGGGACAAAGAATCAGAATTTGGAAAGGAACTCTGTGGTAAAATTTTAAGGTGATTGGGTGAAATCTGAGGAAGTTATGGCAAACCCTAAAAATAGAAAAATGTGGGATTTCGAGCTTTGGGAAGTGGAATTGGGGATAGGGTCCTCAGGAATGAAATATGCAGAATGGGATTACAAGGGTTCCCTGAAATTTTCAAGGAAAACATAGTGAAAACAAGGGAGATATGGAGAAAAAACTAGAATTGGGGATAGGGTCCTCAGGATTGAAATATGCAGAATGGGATTACAAGGGTTCCCCAAAATTTTCAAGGGAAACAGAGTGAAAACAAAGGAGATATGGAGAAAAAAATGGAATTGGGGATAGGGTCCTCAGGAATGAAATATGCAGAATGGGATTACAAGGGTTCCCCGAACGTTTCAAGGGAAACGGAGTGAAAACAAGGGAGATATGGAGAAAAAACTATATATATATTTTTTAATCCAGAATGGAGCAGCTATGACTCGGAAGGGGTCTGAAACAGATAGATATGCAATGGCCTGGAAGTGAGTGGAAATAGAGGTATATGAAACGATTCCGAATGGATTGAAAACGACTGGATCTGGAACGGCTTTCAGAATGGATCTGAACGGCTGGATTTGAAACGGCGTAGCAGTGACAACAGTTCAGCTGAAAATAGATATGGACCCCAGGTATGTGCGAATTCCTAACAGTTCAAGGGTTTCACTCGGCCACCAATGCTGTCTTACAGCTTGTGTATTGGGGCATTACCCCTCACTCCATGGCTCAGGTAAAACTGATAACCGCTTTGCCACAAACGAAAGCTCTTGGTTTACCTCACGGGTGGGAACTAGTCAATCAGGTAGGGGTCATTGCCCTTTTTGCTGGCAAGTCCTCTCAATGGGCCAGCTACTTCGGGGTTCCTGTGGTACTCTTCACAATGAGTTTTAGGGCTTATGCCCAAGTACTTCCCATAGTTAAGTGGATAGGGATTATTCCCAAATCCGAACCTGCAACAGATGCGAAAAATTTTTTTTGGTAGAAATTTCACCCAGCGAGCCCAAGAAAGTGCTCTGATACTAGATGTGATGAACTTGCAATAATTAATTAATGCAAATACATGAGATATCATAAATAATAGAACTCATAATCACTTTTATATTGATCACGGGCCACTTCGAGGGGGCAACCTCCTTTGAGCAAGCTCAATACAATTAACTTCACGGTGCCTTCAATGACCTCAACACACACTTATATACTAAGTCTATGCCCAATACTATGGGTCAAAACCATGGGACATATAATACTACGAGATGACTTACAAATCATATGCGTACAATACTATGGGTTAATAATATGGGCTAATATAAACTATGGATCAACAAATACTGCGGGACGACTTACAAAGCATATGCATCCAACGACAATATACTAACATAGTAAAGAGAAGGGTTGACATGGGTTCCTAACATAAGGCCGAAGGGAATTTTCCGATATGAAAACGTACCCCAAGGACAAATGAAAGTAGTCTTATGTTGGTCCTTGGGTTTGATTTGAATCTGGTTATACCCCGAAAAGCCGTCCATGAACGAAAAAATCTCACTTCTCGCACAAGCATCCAAGATCTGATCAATGAATGGCTTGGGGAAGTTGTCTTTCGGACATGCACAATTAAGGTATCTAAAATTAGTGCATACATGGATCGTTCCCTGCTTCTTATCCACAGGAACGGGGTAGATAAAACCAACTTTGAGCAGTTTCTCCACCTCTGGCTTGATAGCGGCTTCCTTCCTAGGGTTAACAGCTCGAATAAATTGTTGAACCGGTTTAGCATGAGGATACATTCTAATCTCATGCTTGACAATACTAGGGTTTATTCCTGGCATCTCCTCGTATGACCAGGTGAAAGGTTCCCGAAGTTTTGTAAACAATTCGGTGTAGATGGAAACCTCTTCAGGAGAGCAATCAACACCGATGTAAACATTTTCAATCTTTCCGGGATTACAGGATATGTTGATCAGTATAGTCGAGTAAATATTAGCCATGTTCCCCTCCGCAAAAATCTCTGTGAACCCAAAAGAGCCACAGGGTGACCAACCATCTCTGCAAGAGTCATCCTGAAATCTTCTTGCTCGGTGAGATCAAGGTTGGGAAGGAAATAAGAGTGATGGTGCATATCCTCCCAAGGCCTCTCACTGTCACACATGGCCTCGATAATAGCTTCATCTCAAGGTAAAGTACCATCAAGGAAATAATTCGAACAAGACGAGTTGGCTTCCCAAACTGGAAGCGTAACGAGATATTCCTCATCTGTCCGAGAAGAAGAGAGATTCAGCCCTACAGTGGCTTGTTGAATATCCTGGTAAGCAAGCTCAATAGCACACAGTGGCATAGACATCCTGACATGCACAATGTCTCCAGACGTAGAAATTGTGGACGGTAAATTCGATGGATCATCAAAATATGAGGTCCGGAATGTCACATTATGCGAAGGAGGAGGCGCATTGTCGAAAATGGTTCCAATAAAATTCACGGGTGTGGGAAAATCATAATATCCCATTAATGAAGGGTACATACCAACACCCATGTTCCCAGTTGCCGGCTAAGAATCTGTAACCTGTGGGACTACTGATCCCGCGGATGCTTCAGGAGGAGGATTAACGAAATCCAGCTGATTGATTGTCACAATCTTGCCTTCGCGTGGAAAGCAGATAACTCTGAATACAGTAGACGCAAAAGCTTTCATATCATACATCCAATTCCGAACCAGTAAAATGTTGTAGTCAATGGGCGCATAAACCACTTCGACTTCAATAGGCATAGGTTTACCCCCCAAGCGAACAACAAGGGAAGGGATAATCCCATGCAGCTTAAATGATCGACTGTCAAATGAAGTGAGCATGGTTCTAGACGTGAGTAGAGGAGGAGAGCCAAGGGATTTCCAACAAGCTAACGACATCACTGACACGGAATCACCTTCGTCAACCACTGTTCTTTTGACAAAATTCTTAAGGCACTCCACATGGATTTGAAAAGCCACATGGTAAGGTAAGCGAGGTTGAACATCAGTAGTGTTGAACTTGATAACACTGGGACTCACCCCATCCTGAACTCCTAATGCACTCAAAAGGGCATTCCTTTGATAAGGACACGCCTGTAAAACTTCAAGATCCGACATGGCACATGGAGTTTGGCCCAAATATTCTATAATGGAGTAGTTCTGGGTGGCTCGAGCATTGGGATTATGCGTAGAGAGATTAAGAACACCTTTCGGTATCAATGGCATAATAGAGGGATTCTTGATATGCAAGGAATTATCAGGAGGAGGGGGAGGCTCACTCCCCATATTAGGTTGCAGTGCACCATAATCGCGTTGACGAGTAGCAACACTAACCTCCGATTGAACCATATTCAGGCATCCATAACCACTAGTATTGGAAGGAGACGTTGTAGTCTCATTAGGTCCATAACCAGTGGTGGAAGCATGCAGAGCCATGTTTTGATGATGAGGAAGGGGATCCTTCAACACAGCTAGGCTCTGTGCCAAATGCTTCGCTGCTTCTTTGATTTGAGGACACAAGTGAGTAAGATGACCCCACAAAGCTTGCAAGGAAATTTCCCCTTACACCTAGGTTTACGGTCCTCATGAGAATTTCCTCCTTCCCGAGGAGGGTTGGCATTCTATTTACAAGGGGTATTGCGATTGCTATTGTTGTTCCCATTGTTTCCACCCTTACAGTTGTTTTTCCCCTTTTTCTTACCACCAGGTTGCTAGTTACCTGATGGGTTCGTCGAGTGCACACTGTGTACATCGGACGACGGGATGGAAGTGGACAAGGTGTGGACCTGTTCGGGAGTAGACTGGTTAAGTGACAAATTTTGCATTTGATTAGCCACCAAATCTACCGGACGAGTACTTGCAGATCCCACAATTCCATCAGCATGTGGTCAAGGAACTGACTTGGGCTCATGTCGTGTTTGCGGTGAGTTAGGAATAATGTCATACAAAATGCCAGACTGAGAGTATAGTAAATCTAACTGCTGGACTTTTAAGATGGCTTGTTCCTCAGTCACAATGTTGGACATCAAAACATCCTTAGCAATATATGGGAGTAACGACTTGAGGAACCATTCCAACAGAAACTCTGGAGGAATGTTGGATTTCACTAACCTCTTCAGACGACGCCACTCTTGAACGCGGTCAGAAATATGTGTGGCCTTCTGACAGTAGGTAGACAAAAGTTCAATACCAGTATCATAACGAACCGGTAATTGGAAATGGTCCAAGAAAACCAAAGCGATCTCATTGAAACCCCTATAAGTGTTCTCGGGAAACTCAACATACCACTTCGCAGCTGCCCCTGTGAGGGTGCGTTGAAATAGTCGTAATTGAACGGAATCGTGATTCAATGAGTCGGAAGAGCACCAAAGGTGAAACGTTGTGACATGATCACCCAGATCCTCACCACCTTTCCCCTCGAACTTAGGAATATGTGAAGGGAGATTTGTAGGGACTGAAGGCCAATTAGGGTCGTGACACACCGGATCATTCGTGAGCTTCGAAAGATCCAGAATATTAAGATGTGCAAGGAACGAGAGATACGGCTGGAAAGCTTGATCATAAGCTCCCATAAAAGGTTGGTTGTATGAAACCGAATTATAAGATGAACCAAATGCTTGACCATGAGCATTAAACTGCTGATTATGTGGACTTGACAGACCATAAGCTTGACCATGGCCATAAGGTTGATAACCTCCTCCGACTTGACCTGTATGAGAGTAAGCAGGTATATAAGTGTTTTGGGCACTATATTGAGGTGGGTTGTACTGGTGGCCAGCACCGACTATGTTGTAGTAAGGGTTGCCACCATAAGTATGGGGCATATACGTACTATTTGTAGCGGGAACCGTGTTGTAATGACCATAATGGTGAGGTACGTTCCCACCCCCAACATAAGTACTAGGATTAGCGTGAGCATTCGTGTGGTGACCATAAGCATGGGATGTATTTCCAACCCCAACATTGGTTTTACTAGTAGTAGGAATGGTGGCGTTATGACCATGAGGATAAGATATATTTCCACCTCCTACATTAGCATTACTAGTAGCGGCAGTGGACGCAAAATTATGCGGTATGTGTCCACCCCCGTGGTTGGGTGGAGCATTAACATTCGTAAACGTGGTCCTAGGTTGACAGGTAGCGGCATGTGTATTAGGTGGTGGATGGCGAGTAGTGTTGTGAACAATGTTCCTATTAGGTTGGGTATCCCTAGGAGGCGACCGTCTTCCAACATTAGCATTGTTAGGAGGAATATGATCGGTCCCCATACTATGTGTGTGAGTGGACAACGTGGTGCCCCCGGCGAGGGTATTTCCCAGTGGGTGCAGTGTTGCTAACACCATGACTAGTTCCAGCATGACTACCAAAAGCAGTAGAAGGATCAAATGTGTTGTAATTAGGCATACCATATGAGAACGCGGTAGGGTTGACCATAGGTCCTGTGTCATCATGTAACTCTGGCATCCCATATAAATAATTATGTGGAAATGAAGGATCGAACGGGTCGTCCTCAGGTGGATCCGGACCAAACAAACTAGGTCAAGTCTCGGGTGGATCCGGACCAAACAAGCTAGGTTGGGTCTCAGGTGGATCACCCCCCCATGCCTCACGAGGAGTAGGGGTGTCTGAAATGTGCTCAAATCTACCCGATGGACTGGTAGGGATTTCTCCCATGCCAGAATGTGCAGTCATGGCGTCGATAATGTATGTCTCGTAAGAATTCAAATATTCATAGGGAGCCCGACGACGTCCCTTCTTGACACGACGTGAAATCTCGGCAGCTGGTAAACTAGCCAACCGACGATATCGATGGAGAACAGGACTCCGCGCCACAATATCTTCGGAGAGACTATAAAACCAAAATGTCCCCTAAAGGCCAACTATCGATCAAAAATAGTAAATCAAAAGTGCACACCTAGAGAAACTATAGCCAAGAGCAGACAAATAGAGTGGCTAAATGAGCTCCCAACACTAGAGCCGGTATGTCTCGCCTAGGAGAGGCTTGATGCTCCCAAACTATAGCTGGAGGTAACAAAATCAGTTATAGAGGCACCTAGTCTTCACTACGTGCTAAGGGCCGTAACCCTCGGCAACAAACAACTGTGCTTTCCAACCCCTATCTGACTCAGGACACAAACAGTATAATCACTGCAAGTACCCTATGCGATACCTAGGTAAGGAAACTATGGTCACCGCAGTATAACCAATGCTTAGGGGGACAGTTGCAGGTGGGATCTGTCATATGGGAAGGGTAGCTGAGCCTGAAACTCAATGAGGGTCAAATCCCCCAAGAGTCCCCAGATATGAACAAATCCTGGAAATATCTCCCACGTTCAGTCGGTATTGGAGGGATATCTCCACAACCAACCTCCTGTGACCTCGTGCTTAACTTTGGTCTGAGTAGAGCTTCCTGAGAACACCGATGTATACCATGGATTTCACCACTCCCTAGTTAGACACATAATGTTTTGTCTAGTAGTCTTGGATTGTTTACTCACAATGATCTATTCCAAGACTCTAAACCTATGCCAATTGGTGTACCCTATAAATAAAATCGGTCTAATCAATTTTAATATTAAGTGTTAATTTTAATGGCTGTGGTTACTCAAAGGATATGATCGTGAAACTAGTGATGTATATGACTCAATAGTATGCAAAATCGTCAAACTCTAGACTCATCTATCCAAGAAAAACAATGCCACTAGCATGCAAAATCAATCCAACGGTTTAAAAATAAAAATGCAACTCTTTTATATTTTCCAATGCACAAGCAGAACCTAAATGAAAGCAACAAACACTCAATGCAAAATGCAGTACATGGAAGTAATTTTTTTTTTGTATTTTCTCTCATAAACAAAAGGAAAATGCAAAACTATTTTTTTTTTGTATTTTTCAATATAATGGAATGAAAAATGCAAGCAAAATCCTACTATTTAGTCACTGATATGCAGAGGAGATCACTAAGACAATCCAACAGATCCCAAACAGTAAGAATCAGCCAACGGAATGAGCTCAATCGAAAAAAACCAAAAAGGCCCAACTGAGAGAAGAGAAGAGTTCTGGTCACAAACAAGGCATGGAACAATCAAGAATTAGGCCAACAAAGACTTAGGATCATCCAAATCCAACCCAACAACAACCAAAGGTCATAAATCAACCAAATCCGGAGTTGTACACTACTGTCGAATGAAAACCTGCGGGTACCCGCGGGCTATAGTTCAGACAGAGGCGGGCAGATCTAATCTCACCCGTTGGTAGGGAAAAGCAAATGGGAAAACAAAGAGTCCAATGGCTCAGAAAATAAATAGTTTTCTATAGTGTATCTCAATGGCCAATCAGTGACACAGAGATCCAACAAACAACAACTCTATATAAGGACTAATGCTAAAAAATCCCCAAAAATGGATGTTTTCCCCAGCGGAGTCGCCATTTTTGTATTGGAGAAAACTTCCTATGGCTTGGGGTAGACCACAACAGACAGCTGACTACTAGAAATTAACTCAATTCTCAGTACTATGCTATATAAATGACAATGCTAAGATAATGAATAATATAACCAACCTTGATCCAAACGTTTGATGTAGATCCCCGTTGGAGCTTTCAATCTGTGCACTTGAATTTGCAAATTAGTCTTGATAGCCAATATACAACAAGCGCATATAACATATAAATGACATTAACATCATCAATAGCAATGGTACATGATATTATAATTAAATGCAACCCAATTTAATATAAACAACATTCACAACATTAATGGACGAGAATATGAGTATTTCTATTAATAAATAGAAAGAAGTACAATGTGATACGACCTCTTGTCGGAAACCAATCTGAACCAAGATCTGGGTCAATCCACTTGTGCCTCCACCACTTCAATCCTCCATGGAATGGAAAACTCAAACTATGATAGGAGTTTGTAAGGTGAACATAAAGGGTTCACAACTACAAGGATCAATGGGTGTAGACTCAAGATAGCGCAAAATTCCACTAGAGTTCTCTTGCTCTTCTTTCTCCTCCCGTCCATAATCCATATGTGCTCAATATATAGTCCTCCCAAAGGTAAGTGAAAGGACACATCGAGGCGTTTCAGGGCAAAGGGAGGGCCAAAAGTCACTCTATGACCGCTTTTTGGGAGTAAAAAGTAATTAACTAGTGATTTTTACCATTTTACATGCTACCCGCAGGCTATAGTGATGCAACTCGCGGGTATGCGCACTGTAATGATGCAGCTAGCGTACAGGGGAAAAAATAGGGAAATAATGTGTCTGAAGGATATAAAGTGTATATGAGTCAGAAAAATGGATCTTACAGGTCAAAGAGTGCTGATGCTCACAAGGTGGAAAATTACGTTGTAACAGTATGATATGCCACTGATGTTCGACACAACGAAGTTGCATAGGAAGGATAACACTTTAAAATACTTCTTGGAGAGTTTCCTGGAGTTGGAAAATGACCTAGATGCACTGGAAGAAATATCCATTTTGTTGCATCGATGAGAGGGTGCACGAAAGGAACAAAAGGTTAATCGTACATATAAAAGAAAGACGGGGAGGGAGATGCGAATGTTGAAAAAAATTGGAGAATTTGACGTCAACTCCATAATTTTTGACTTGGGATTGGATGTGAACATTCTGACCACGTAGACATGGGAAACAATGGGGAAACCGCAGTTGGCTTGGTCGCCAGTACAACTGCGATTGGAAAATCAGAGTAAGGTCACTCCACTTGGCCGGGTGTGTCAACTCATAGTCGAAATTGAGGGGCTCAGGACATATGTCGAATTTGATGTCATAGCGTTTGTGGATAACACCAGTCCCTATCTGATATTGCTAGGGATAGACTGGGCATTGGACAGCTAGGCGATTATCAATTTCAAGAAGCAGACGATGTCATTTGAGAATTGCGAGATGAGAGTCATCGCACCTCTGGATCCTGCAGAAGGGCAGTGATACGTTGAACTAGCTAGAGATGAGTTTACGGAAGGGTGGGACAGTTTGTATAAAATACTGAGGATTACATTAATCCTACAGCAGATGGAGAACTGGGATGGCGCAACGCCAATTTGACATCATCATATTCAGATGAGGCGCTTGAGAATTGGCAGAATTGGTTACATGAAGTGTCCTTTAGGAGGTGCGAATGGGTAACGGAGTCGCTGTGATGGGTAGCCATGGAGGAATGCGCGCTACCTACATATGAGGGATTTCCCAATTTGAGCAAGTTTCTCACTGAATTTGAGGATAAAGTGGTAGAGACGTAGCGTCTATTGGCCTTGGAAGAAGCCTTGAAGGCTACTCTTGCACACTGGTGGGAGGTGCACAAGTCGAATATCACAACTTGGCCACTATGTCGACGCCTCATGGAGGTTCAGTTCGGTGAAGCTGCAGGGTATGGAAGAAATAAATATAAGGGTCAAGGAGATCTGAAGGCACATATGGATGCATTTCAACACCAATGGGGATCACGAGCGAAGCAGGAGTGGGTACATGCAGTCATACACACGTTGGATGAAGTATCGCAGAGTTGGTATGTCACAACAGAATTGCGACGTGGGACAACCTCTTGGGAACAACTTACCATTGGCTTCAGGCAATCATTTTCTTTCTCAGATGAAAACCCCTTCATCCATAATGCACTACATGTGATATGCGAAAGAATATTTGAAGCAATACCGACAGAACAACCGATGGCACTTCAATGGAATGCGACACCAGAGATGTTAATGGAGTGTTATAACATTATAGGAGAGACTGACGATGAGGATGATCCAAGGGCTATATATGTGCCAAGATCATAAGGTAGTCACAGTGTTGAGGCACTAGGAATACCGTCTCAGCAATCATTGAAGATCAAGAAGGTGAACATTGTTAGTTTTCATCATTTAATTCAATATGATCTAGGATCTTATCTGAGAGACTCAACATGTGCAACATATAAAACAAAAGAGATAAGAGACACAAAGCATTTCACTGGGGAAACCATAAAGGAGAAAACCTCGCAACTTCCTGTAACGCCCCCTTCCATCATCAAATGCAAGGAGGGGAAACGTTAACAACACACGGGCTTGCCCCAATAATTTGCACATAATTTCCTAACATTTTAAAACTTCTATATGCAGATTCGTTTCCATATAAAACACAGCGGAATGAACATGCTAACAAGCACTCAAACAGGCAGTAATTGCAATCATATCAATCACAACAGAGAATGATTCAACATATAGAGACCCAATCTCATTCGTATGCCATGCATGGATTCCGTATTAATTCATTTCATTAAACATGGGCAATTTAACATATTGCAGAACACAAAATGGAATAATTTATAATCCACAGAACACTTATCTTGAGAAGTTGATGTCCAACAACTGGCTACGTGAAGGCAACGTTCCTCCCAACCGTAGATCTCTATCCAGCCTATATTCCTTCAGCTGAGAGATCACCCCCGAGCTGGGCTGTGTATCCACTAAGGAGGACTAGCTGGGTTCACTCATAGGCATGGTTTCAGTCAAGCATCCAAGCAGATAGAGGAGGGTAATGCTAAGCCAGTGAGCTCAACCACAGAGCTACAGGAATCTTAAGGGGGCTCAACAGTCAGGCACCCACATTACCTACCACATCCAACACAAGGAAGATCCCCTTCTCTGTTACACAGTCCCTCAGGCAACTCTTCCCTCCAGTGCTCTTCAGGATGGGCATAGAAAGGTCCAGCTGCTGATCCTTGAGATCCTAGCCTTCACAAGGTTTATCAAGCATACCCAACCTCTGCATAGTCAATCCCCACTTGATTTCTCACCATTCTGCTCACCAAATACTCAAATCCGTCACTCGTTTTCTGAGCTGCAAAAACTGGGTTTTCCCATTGATTTCGGGGTAGCTAATGCTCCCAAATTCGCCCCAAGGTTTATGCTAATGGATTCTCCATTGGATTTCTTTGTCCCATGCCAAATCTGGGCGTTTTTGGTCTTTCAAAATCTGGGTTCTCTCAAGGTCGCGTTTTTCTGGTTTCCTCCCTGTTGGCTCTCGTTTTTTTGGATGGGAATGATGCTAGCTAGCTTCACAATGGACTGGGGTGAGAATGAAGCAACCTCCCATGAGTTTGAGTGACTTCTTGCCCAAGTAATCAGAGCCCATGCCCACCCATACGAATTTCAGGGCTGCCCATGCTCCATTGAAGCCATGGGCTGAAATCTCAACCACCTTCTTACAGTAGGCATTAATGTCACCTAGGGAAGTCAATGGGTTCTCATAATGACAAGTGGCAGCCTAGGGTTTAATCCCATAGCCCCCTCACCACTCCCTAGTGGTACACATGGCCCCTTCTCATTCGTTGCCTCCATAGCCAGTTTTTTTGGTATTTTATTTCAATGTTAAATATTTACATCAATTTACAATATCCCATGGCTTAATAGCACATGGGTAACAAAACATCAAGCGGGTCTAATTTAAAATAAATTTCGAGCATAGACTAGCGGGGCCTTGGCCTTGAGCTCCACGCTAGGGAAACATACATCGTGTGTTTACAATATTTACATTAGAGCCAATATTTTCTAAGGGTCAAAATTGGGGTATTACATTCCCCTCCCCCTTAGAACAACACCGTCCTCGGTGTTCTCAAAACTGAACAAAAATGGGAATGCCTCCCGCATGGCATCCTCTAGCTCCCATGTAGCCTCATCGGGACTAAGGTGCTCCCATTGGACCTTTACCTGCCCGATGGCTCTGTTCCGGAGCACTGTGACTTTCTTGTCGAGGATGCACATAGGTTCTACTTGGAACTCTCCCTCGGGTTCCACCTGTATCACATTCCAATCAATCATATGATTAGGATCATGTACATACTTCTTAAGCAAAGATACATGGAAAACATTATGAGCTCTTATGCTAGCAGGCAATGCAATTCTATATGCAACTGGCCCTATCCTATCAAGGACTTCAAATGGACCACAATATCTTGGTGACAACTTGGCACAACTCCCCAACTTGAGGGAACTCTTCCTTGGTTTCACTCTCAAGTAAACATGATCCCCAATCTGAAATTCCTTATGTACTCTTTTCAAATATGCATAACTCTTTTGCCTGTCCTGAGCTGCCTTTAAATTCTGCCTGATCTTAACAATTTCCTGTTCCATTTCCTTGATCATCTCTGGTCCAAGCACCACTCTGTTCACTGGGCCATCCCAATTCACTGGCGTCCTGCATCCCCTGCCATACAAAGCTTCAAATGGACTCATTCCCAAGGATGCATGGTGTCCATTATTATACGCAAGTTCAACCAAGTGTAAATAATCTTCCCACTTGGATGGTTTGTCCATCACATACATTCTCAGCATGTCTTCAAGAACCTGATTCACCCTCTCGGTTTGGCCGTCCGTTTGAGGATGGTAAGCTGTACTGAAATTCAATTTAGTTCCTAATTCCTGAAATAATCCCTTCCATAAATTGGAGGTGAACTTTGTATCACGATCAGAAATTATTGCCTTAGGCAATCCATGCAATCTGAATATCTCTCTCATGAAGATGTTCGCAATGTCACTAGCCTTGTGAGTGGACTTTACTGGAATAAAGTGAGCTACCTTTGATAGCTTATCCACCACAGCCATGATTGAATCATGCTTCTTCACTGTCATGGGAAGACCTGTTATAAAATCCATGGAGGTCACTTCCCACTTCCATTCCGGAATGGGTAAGGGCTGCAATAACCCTGCTGGATGTTGGTGTTCTGCCTTGACTTGTTGGCACTTCTGACACCTAGCAATGTACTCAGCTATGTCCTTCTTCATGCCATTCCAAAAGTATTGCTTTCTTGCCGCTGTTATAGTCTTCTGATACCCTGGGTGTCCAGAGTACGACATTTGATGTATTTCATCCATCACTAGTTTCTTCAAATCCGCATTATTTGGAATGTACAACCTATCTTTGTAGATGAGGATACTGTCTTCCCCCAGCTGATATCCTGCACACTTTTCATCCACATTACCGTGCTGCAACTTCTCTTTAATTTGAAGGCAAGTTTCGTCACCGTTTTGGGCTTCAAGAACTCTTGTTTTCATATCTGATTTGCACATACTTACTGCTGAAACATGAAATTTTCTGCTAAGAGCATCTGCAACCTTATTCTCCTTCCCTTTTACATGTTTAATTTCAAAATCAAATTCACAAAGAAATTCCATCCATCTAGCTTGCCTAGCATTCAAGTTTGGCTGCTCAAACAAATACTTCAAGCTCATGTGGTCTGTTCTAAGCTCGAATCTTCTCCCCATCAAGTAATGCCTCCACATCTTAAGAGCATGCACTATGGCTGCTAGTTCTAAATCATGTGTGGCATAATTCTTTTCATGCTCTTTTAATTTCCTGGATTCATAGCAAATCACAATTCCTTCTTGCATGAGAACCCCACCCAGTCCTTCAATGCAAGCATCTGTGCACACTAAAAAATCCTTCCTTGGATCTGCTATCTTCAAAACAGGAGCGCTAGTAAGTAACTCCTTTAATTTCTGAAAACTTTTCTCACATTTTTCAGACCATACAAATTTGATGTTCTTCCTTTGCAATGAAGTGATCGGATGCGCTATCCTGGAGAATCCTTCAATAAACCTTCTGTAGTAACCAGCAAGGCCCATAAAAGATCTAACATCTGAAACATTTCTTGGAGTTGGCCAATCCATGATGGAATTAATCTTCTCTGGATCCACTGCAATTCCTTCCTCTGAAATGACGTGACCCAAATATTGAATCCTCTTTTGATAGAATTCACACTTGCTTAACTTGGCATACAGCTGATGTTCTCTAAGAACTTGCAACACCATTCTTAGATGTTCCTCGTGTTCTTCTTCATTTCTTGAATAGACAAGAATGTCATCTAAAAACACAATCACAAACTTGTCCAAATATTTGCTGAATACACTATTCATGAGACACATGAATGTGGCAGGTGCGTTGGTAAGGCCAAATGGAACCACAGTGAACTCATAATGACCATATCTAGTTCTGAAAGCCGTCTTGTGAATGTCTTCTTCTTTAATCCTCACTTGATGGTAGCGAGACCTCAAGTCAATCTTTGAAAATAATTTGGCTTCCTTCATTTGATCAAACAAGTCATCAATTCTTGGTAATGGATACTTGTTCTTAACTGTCACTTTATTGAGCTGCTTGTAATCAATACACAACCTTAAAGTCCCATCTTTCTTCTTGACAAATAACACCGGTGCTCCCCAAGGGGACACACTAGGCCTGATATACCTTTTATCCATTAATTCTTGCAGCTGTATCTTCAATTCCACCAACTCCGGTGTACTCATTCTATAAGGAGCTTTGGAATTCGGTGCTGCCCCTGGAACAAGATCGATGGTAAAATCAATATCTCTCATCGGTGGCAACCCTAGTACCTCATCCGGAAACACATCTTGGAACTCTTGCAATATCCTAAAGTCTTCTAGTCTTGGCCCTTTGTCCTCTAATGAATCTGGCATATGGACTGCATATAATTGACAACCCCTCTTATAAAACTTTTTCAACTGCAAGGCTGAAATCTGTCTTACTGAAACTTGCTTGGGAATCCCTTTTACCAATGTTGGCCTTCCCTTTTCATCAATGCACTCAAGTGCTTTATCATAACAGTCCAATTTGGCTCTATGTTTTTCTAACCAATCCATGCCAATTAATGCATCATAGGATCCTAATGGTAACACATTCAATTCAGCATATGTGTGGAGTCCATTCAATTCTATGGGACACCCCATCACTACCTCACTTACTTTTCTCTTGGTTCCCGTGGCTAGTTGCACTAGCCAAGACTTATTATGCTTTATTTTTCTAAGAGAACAACCTTCAACCACTTTTGGGGACACATAACTATGAGTAGATCCTGGATCAATCAAAACAGAAATAGATTGCGTAGCAATCTTACCTTCGACTTCCACCACTGAGGACTGATGGTCTGCTTGATGATTATCCAACGCTGCATAAATTTGAGGTGCTGCCCTTGCCATGTCCTCCACCGTAGATACTCCCTTCAGGTTGTTCAACTTTCGAGAATTGTTTTTCCGATGTGGAAAATCCTTCAACATGTGGTTTTCTCCACATCCCCAACACTGAAGTGGTCCCTTTGATGCTTTGTCTGCTACCACTGCTGGTTTGAATCCACTCCTTGCCTGTTGCCCCTGTGGAAAGGTTCTAGGCTGACCTCTGAATGGTGGCTTGAAGCCATCCTTCTTCTGATCAAACTTCCCTCTTGGCTTTCCTTTCCATGCTGGGTTAGCCTCTGTTTTTCCCCTATTTTGCTCATAGCAGTGCATTGCCATCCTAATGGCTTCATCCAAACTTGGTGGATTAACAAACTCAATACGATTTCTGAAACTCTGAGGTAGACCCCCAAGAAAGCGTTGGATTTTTACTCTCTCATCTTTGATATAGTCAACATATCTCAGTAATTCCAAGAATTTGTGGACATGCTCTTCCATAGATTTTTGTCCCAACCTGAGTTCATTAAACTCTTTTCTCTTACCGTCATAATAACTAGCAGAAAGGTATTTCTCCTTGAAGTACCCCTTAAATCTTTCCCAACTGATCCTTCTTTCGTTAATTCTTTTCACTTGCAAGAGATTGTCCCACCAAATGGAAGCTCTGCCATTTAAGTTGTAAATGGCAATTCTGTCTTTCTCATTTCCCGAGTAGTCTTGAATTCTGAAGTATTTCTTCATTCCAAGAAGCCATGCTTCTGCCTCTTGGCCAGTCTTTCCTTCCCCATCAAATGTGGGAGGTCTTGCCTTCCTGAATTCTCCCTGTGGGATGCCCTTGAACTTCTTTCTTCCATCCGATCTCTTAGGTGCATGTCTGGGACTTCTCCTAGAACATTTGGAGTCACACGACCTGCTGGAAGAAGATCTTGATGAAGATGTTTTATGTTTTCTGCTCACCGAACTCTTCCTTGGGCTTGGAGTCCTCCTCTTTGAACGACCTCTAGAATGACTCCCTGCATCTCTTCCTTCTTCACCCATATTGCTTGGGTTGGACCCAAGGTTTATCTTATGCTGCATATCAGTGAGGCTTTGCAAAATAGCAGCATTTAGTTGGTGTTGTTCTTCTTGAGCCTTCATCAATCTTTCATTGAAGCTCACCATGGTTTCAACCAAATTTTGAGGAGTCACCTGTTCCCTTCTCCCATTGGATTCAGTCTCCACGTTCCCTTCATGCACATTTTCTCCTAGAACGTCTTCTTCGTGTTCATAAGGATCTTGAGCATCATTTATGGTCACCATCTTTCCTGTATGCTACCTCTGCTACAATTATAAATCTTATGAGCTGCAAACACTGTGCATTATTATAATATTTGTTAGACCTCATAAAAAATGCATCTAGGAATATACAACAATCAATATTTAACATAATTAAATCAGGGAATAATTCACATAGCTGCTACTTATTCAATTCTTTTGCCCATTCATGCAATTCTGAAAATTGCCCATACTGTCATTAATTTGACAAAACAGTCACCGGCACTTTTCTGCCCTGATAATCTATGATGTCTGATGACCCAATTCAAATTCCGGTCATACACCATTATTCCTTGCTAAACAAGCTTTCCAATGCCTGTCCCCGTGCTCCATTCCGACATCGGGTGTGGAAACAACGTTGTTTCAAAACTGACAACTCTTACCAATAATTCTGCACAGTTTACACAGTTGTATTTTGGCCCTGAAGGCTAACTTCAGCCACCTGTGGAAGAAAATCTATGAGGAATCACAAAAACTTATCTATCGGGCGAAGTTAGTCCATATAACAAGGAACACTCAGCAATTTACGGATTCCAAATCTGATGCACCATTCATCTTCTGTGAATTTCTGGGTTTTACTACTTCTCACTTTTCACATTTTTCCAAAATTCCAAAATTTGGGCCAAAAATGGCTATCTCCCAAACGGTGCATTTCTGGGAAATCTTCGTCTAACGGAAGTTGTCCGTCTTAATGAGAATATGAAATGTCTAGTTCAGTAAAATTTTTGACTCCCACATCTAGGGTCACTTTTACTGCCCACAAGCTTTTCAAAATCCCGAAAAAGTGGTCCGGAACAGTGCTTTTTGGCCTTCTTGCTCACCCCGACTCCACATCCTTTAGAGTTTGGTTCCAAGATTCGGAACTTAACATTGTGCCTGCTTCATGGCCGTGCCTGATCAATTTCAGCTCAAACCGACCTTCTGTCAAGCCTCGGGACTCTGTCCTTCAAAAGTCACTATTTCCCTTTTTCTGTCCAACTGGAGTCTAATGGGCTCGGGGTCTTCACTGGTTCTTTCATGGCCCCCGTCAATGGCCTCCGAGTCCCACAGAAATCATCACATTCTGAGACCCAGTGCTCCCCCCATCCAAAAATTGGGTTTTTTTTTTTTTTTTTTTTTTTTTTTTTTTTTTTTTCGGGTGGAAAATAACTCCGCAGCTGTGGGGCGGTTCGCTGTGGCCTTCCGCAGTTGCGGGCCGGTTGACTGAACCCTTCCGCAGTTGCGGGCTGGTTGGTGATAGGCTTCCGCAGTTGCTGGCCGGGTGACGGAATGCTCCCGCAACTGCGGGGCGGTTCGGCGACGGCTTCCGCAATTGCGGAGCAGTTCGCCGAACGCTTCCGCAATTGCGGAGCAGTTCGCCGAATGCTTCCGCAATGGCGGGGCGATTGGCCGAACGCTCCCGCAATTGCGGAGCCATTCGGCGAAGGCTTCCGCAGCTTCGGAGCCGTTCGCGGAATGCTTCCGGGGTTTTCGGTCGGTTTTTTGCGGAACGACTGGCGGAATGTTTCCGCAATTTCGGAACGATTCGCCGAACTCTTCCGCAATTGCGGAATGATTCGGCGAAGTCTTCCGCAGTTGCAGAACGATTCGCCGAAGTCTTCCGCAACTTCGGAATGACTCGCCGAACTCTTCCGCGTTGCGGGACGATTCGCGAAATCCTTCCGAAATTTCGGAAGAGAATTCCTTCCGCAATTTCGGAAGAGAATTCTTTCCGAAAAAGTTTCCGTTCAACGCCGACACTTAGAAAATTTTTCAAAAAACGAATTTTCTCCGCTGTTTCGGAGCGGTTCGCTGAATTCTTCCGCAATTGCGGGAAGGTTCGCGGAACTCTTCCGCAATTGCGGGAAGGTTCGCAGAACCTTTCCGCAGTTTCGGGATGACTTGCCGAAACAGTCTTAAAACCAAAAATTTCAAAAACAGTCTTAAAACAACATTTTCCAAAACAGACTTAAGAAAAACTCTATCAGATTTGGCCCATAGAGGCCCAATGCTGCAACGCAGCTCTGATACCAAACTGTAACGCCCCCTTCCATCATCAAATGCAAGGAGGGGAAACGTTAACAACACACGGGCTTGCCCCAATAATTTGCACATAATTTCCTAACATTTTAAAACTTCTATATGCAGATTCGTTTCCATATAAAACACAGCGGAATGAACATGCTAACAAGCACTCAAACAGGCAGTAATTGCAATCATATCAATCACAGCAGAGAATGATTCAACATACAGAGACCCAATCTCATTCGTATGCCATGCATGGATTCCGTATTAATTCATTTCATTAAACATGGGCAATTTAACATATTGCAGAACACAAAATGGAATAATTTATAATCCACAGAACACTTATCTTGAGAAGTTGATGTCCAACAATTGGCTACGTGAAGGCAACGTTCCTCCCAACCGTAGATCTCTATCCAGCCTATATTCCTTCAGCTGAGAGATCACCCCCGAGCTGGGCTGTGTATCCACTAAGGAGGACTAGCTGGGTTCACTCATAGGCATGGTTTCAGTCAAGCATCCAAGCAGATAGAGGAGGGTAATGCTAAGCCAATGAGCTCAACCACAGAGCTACAGGCATCTTAAGTGGGCTCAACAGTCAGGCACCCACATTACCTACCACATCCAACACAAGGAAGATCCCCTTCTCTGTTACACAGTCCCTCAGGCAACTCTTCCCTCTAGTGCTCTTCAGGATGGGCATAGAAAGGTCCAGCTGCTGATCCTTGAGATCCTAGCCTTCACAGGGTTTATCAAGCATACCCAACCTCTGCATAGTCAATCCCCACTTGATTTCTCACCATTCTGCTCACCAAATACTCAAATTCGTCACTCGTTTTCTGAGCTGCAAAAACTGGGTTTTCCCATTGATTTCGGGGTAGCTAATGCTCCCAAATTCGCCCCAAGGTTTATGCTAATGGATTCCCCATTGGATTTCTTTGTCCCATGCCAAATCTGGGCGTTTTTGGCCTTTCAAAATCTGGGTTCTCTCAAGGTCGCGTTTTTATGGTTTCCTCCCTGTTGGCTCTCGTTTTTTTGGATGGGAATGATGCTAGCTAGCTTCACAATGGACTGGGGTGAGAATGAAACAACCTCCCATGAGGTTGAGTGACTTCTTGCCCAAGTAATCAGAGCCCATGCCCACCCATACGAATTTCAGGGCTGCCCATGCTCCATTGAAGCCATGGGCTGAAATCTCAACCACCTTCTTACAGTAGGCATTAATGTCACCTAGGGAAGTCAATGGGTTCTCATAATGACAAGTGGCAGCCTAGGGTTTAATCCCATATCCCCCTCACCACTCCCTAGTGGATACACATGGCCCCTTCTCATTCGTTGCCTCCATAGCCAGTTTTTTTGGTATTTTATTTCAATGTTAAATATTTACATCAATTTACAATATCCCATGGCTTAATAGCACGTGGGTAACAAAACATCAAGCGGGTCTAATTTAAAATAAAGTTCGATCATAGACTAGCGGGGCCTTGGCCTTGAGCTCCACGCTAGGGAAACATACATCGTGTGTTTACAATATTTACATTAGAGCCAATATTTCCTAAGGGTCAAAATTGGGGTATTACACTTCCTCAGAGATAGAATGAGCAATAATACAAAACCCCAAAACAAGTAGATGATCTCCAACATCTTCCTCCTGCTCCACTTGTGTGAAATCATCCTCTCTCTCACTAATGCAAAGTGAGTGAGTGTGTGAATGATCAAATGGAGAGGAGCACCCTCTCTATTTATACTTTACCTTTCACTTTACCTTTACCAATTGACAAGTCGGCCTCAACTAAAGTTGACTAGGCCGACTCCTTTAGGGGACTTAAACACTCCAATACAAATGAATCTAGGGGAATAATGCCCCAACTTACATGGGAGGATTGACCTCAATGACTTTACATGACCCAAGTACAATAATGACTTCTCCGACTGGAGGAATAAACATCTCCGTCAGAGGTACAATAATAAAATACAAATACAATATAAAATATACAAGTGAATATCTTCCGAAGTTACAAATACATCAACACTCTTTCTTAACTAGGAAGGTATTCTCTTGACATAGTTCATCAGTACAAGTCTTCGTCACTGCTACTGCTATCTCGTCCATCAATATCCAATCTACTCGTCATAGGAAGTTCTAATGAGCAAGCCCTTTTTCATGCTGGATGTAGGCCTAGCCTCCATGTAGGTCTTCATATTCTCTATGAGCAAGCCATCAAGTAGGTACATCTTAGGACTGATTACACTGCCTTTGAAAAAGCTACAAGATCTCCCAGGACTGATTATATGCCACTGCAAAACCTGAAGGAGCATCCCAAGACTGATTATATGCCTATGCAAAACCTCTGTACCCTATTGTCACCTCATCATCTTCAGATCATCTCATAGTCAACGGAGCACAACCTAGATGCACACAACACAACACTTACACTCACTGGCATGGAAGGATTTTCTTGTGACCATCCGGGAAAGGCTCAACACTTACATCAACGCACATGGGAGAACACATCTACCACCATGTCGAAAATGCTCTACACTTACATCAACGCACATGGGAGAACACATCTTCCACCATGTAGGAAAGGCTCTGCACTTACATCAACGCACATGGGAGAACACATCTACCACCATGTCGAAAAGGCTTAGCACATACATCAACGCACATGGGAGAACACATGTACCACCATGTCAGAAAGGCTCTGCACTTACATCAACGACCATGGGAGAATACATCTACCACCATGTCAGAAAGGCCCATGTGCATCTGCGTCTTCCAGACTCATCACTTCCCCTTGGAAGGAACCTCGATCTGAAGTACACCAAGTTTCTCTCTAAAGTACTCAAAATTCACTATGGCTAGTGGCTTGGTCAATACATCGGCTATCTGCTCGTCCGTTGCAACATACTGGAGCTTCACTGCTCCTCTCTGCACCATATCCCTGATATAGTGGTACTTGATCTCAATGTGCTTTGACTTGTCATGGAACACTGGGTTCTTAGACAACTTCACACAACTCTGGTTGTCGCAATATATACAAGTCATGTCCAACTGGAGATCAAACAAATTAGACAATAGATTCCTTAGCCATACTTCCTCACAACTATCCAAACAAGCTACGACATACTCTGCTTCGGTTGTACTCAGTGCTATGCAGGAATGCTTCCTACTAAACCAAGAGATCACACCTGATCCCATACTGAAGCAACACCCCAAAGTGCTCTTCCTATCAATGGCACTACCTTCCCAATACGAATCAACATAACCCTCCAGGTTATTCTTCTGATTCACATCCTACTTGAGCCCATAATCAACCGTACCCCTCAGGTACCTCAGAATATGCTTTGTAGCAAACAGGTGAACATGTCTAGGATCCGTTAGCAACTGGCTCAATGTGTTCACAACAAAGGAAATATCTGGTCTTGTATTCGTCAGGTACATCGAGGACCCAATCATTTGACGATACATCGTGGCATCAACCGACTCTGATGAAGCATCACTCAATAGCTTCAGGTTCGATGCCATAGGTGTGGCCATGTCCTTACAGTCCATCATCCCAAACCGCTTCAGGATCTCTACTGCATAATTCCCTTGTCCAAGGAAGATTCCATCCGCACTCTGCAACACCTCCATGCCTAGAAAATAGTGCATCATACCCAAGTCCTTCATCTCGAACTCAGTAGCAAGCTTCCTTTTCATATCAACAATCAATCTATCCTCACTTGTCAGAAACAGGTCATCTACATACAGTAGGAGTATCACTGGATTTCCTTCCTCAACCTTGTAGTAAAGGTTGGAATCCGCTTTACTCTTGGTAAATCCCAAACTTGTCAGGAAGCCATCAATCCTATCGTACCATGTCTTGGGTGCCTATTTCAAACTGTACAAGGATTTCTTCAGTTTGCACACATGAGTCTCCCTGCCATGTGTCTCAAACTCGAGTGGCTGCTCCACATATACTTCCTCTTCCACTACACCATTCAAGAACGCTGTCTTGACATCCATATGGTGTATCTTCCACTTCATTACAACATCCAGATCAAGTACTGATCTAATGGAAGTATATATGGCTACAAGTGCAAATGTCTCCTCATAGTCTATTCCTCCTTTCTAGGAGAAGCCACATGCCACAAATCTTGCCTTGTATTTTTCTATGCTATCATCTGCAGCATGCTTGATCTTGTAGATCCATTTGGAAGTCACTATAGACTTCCCTCCTGGTCTCAGGACCACATCTCAAACATCATTCTTCATGATTGACTGGTACTCCTTGATCATGGCATCCTTCCATTCCTTTGTTTCTGCCGCTTCTCCATAGTTGGCAGGTTCCTTGTCAATGATGTCACATAGCAGGGCTACATAACTGGTGTACGGCCTCGGTCTCTTGCTTTCTCTGTGCATTCCTTCTGAAGCAACATACCTTTCTGCATCTTGAATTACCTCTCGTAGCCATTCTGGTTTACTCTTGTGAGAATTATTCTCACGGGGTGGATCTACAGGTTACTATGGGTCTTCCATCTTGCGTTCTTCATATTATTCTGGAATCGCTTCTTCCATTTACTTGATTTCTGATCCTGGAAACTTTAGGTTTTTCAATATCTTCAATAGGTAGCTTTTTGGATTTGTTGTATGCTGAGTCTTCGTCGCTTGTTCTTCGAAATAAGTCTCTCTTGTAGGTGATGGTATACGATCTTTCCTACAAGTTAAGTTCAATTGCATGATTAGAAACATCTCATAGTTTTCAGAACAAATTCTTACGCATAAATACGTAGGTCATACAATCATGCAATTGTCTTAGCCAATGCTTCAATACAACATTTATCCATATCCCGTAACTTTCTAGATGCCTTCCATCTCTACCAAAACATTTTTAAGAGTGTGCACTACTCCAACATGTCAACAAATAGGTTTCAATCTAGATAAGTAGTAATGGAGTGTTGTATAATACCATAGGCCACTTACCCATTACTTGCATATTAGTAGTATCTTGTTCATTAATGTAACTTTTCTAATATGCATAATATACATCCTAAATCTAGGAACATAAGTATGTACACGACTGAACAACATCATTTAAGTAATCATATACACAAGAAATGACAATTCAAATACTTATCTTTGTTTGGTTGTTGGGTGGACTCCCTCTCAATCTTTGCTTCCTTGCAGGAACTACTGGAGTGTGCTCCCTCTTGATCTCTATTTTCCCTTTGTGATAGAATCATGATTATATGTCTTTGAATTTCTATCCATCCTAGACCACTATGCATTCTTAAGTGTGCACTAGTTTCATCATTGTGTTATCCTCAAGATCTCATACATAATCATATATTTATTAGTATAATCTCAATACTATCAAAACATTATGATCCTATAATCTTAACATGTATGGTCATGATCATTTCATACATAGGTAATTTATCACAAGCGTTAGTATTCAGGGAGTTATTCTTTTATTAATGAATATTCTTATTTGACCATAGGAATATTCTAGTTTGTCATATCATTGATCAAAGTAATAAGCATAATATGCATAAACTCATGATTAATAAAACTTATAACTTCATGAATAATCATTATCAATCATACAAAAGTATACTTATATAAGATCATAACACAAGGTAGGATTCTAACTCGCTATAGGAAAACATACCTGGATGATCATGTTTACTAGCTATGTCTAACATACCCAAACAATGTCTTCTTTGTTCTCTTCAATGTTTTAGAGACCTTGTGCTAGTAACCTGCATATCTTATAAGTTAAACATTGTAGAGACAAATTATACATAGCTCGTAAGTAGATCTTCTATGTGATCCATGACTATGGATGAGTCTTTGTCTTCATGTCACCATGGTCATATATTCTTGATCTAGAACTTGATTTGTCTTTCTTGATGTACATTTCATGTTAGTGAACAACATCATCCTCATACAACACCACCGTGCATTAGTACAATCATAAGTGTCATAATCCTAATCAATGAATGTCTTCTATTATTCACATGCATTCATACTTTTACTAAGGTGATAAGACAAGTCTAAAATTAATCAATATTGTACTAACCTCAATAATATGAAGACAAGCATATCATAAACTTAATAATCAGATAAATGAAACAAATTTCAAAACATACCTGTATCTCCTCATGTCATAGCTATCGAGAATGCTTGTAGTCTTCTCTATAAGGGTAAAACCCTAACCATCCAAGGTAGATCACTTGTAAACATCTTATATAGGTTCATGGTGCTAGGATGATAGAATATCAGTGCCATTTAAACCTCCTTAATTTCTTCCCTATTAGTCCCCCAACTTTGCTAGGGTTTCTTCTTACTTGGAAACCCTAATTTTCAATTTCCTTCCGCCCACAAAATTTTGATGGAGGACGAATGGATTCCAAATCCATTTTCAAAGTTTCCAATGTTGTATCAGGTGTCTCCAACATTTTATCAGGTCATGCCATACCTAAAATATGAAAACCGTAAGTGAGAGCTTCTTCCTCCTCTTTTTTGATTTCCTCCATTGAGCCATTTTAGATGTGCCGTATTGTTTCTGGTGTATCTCAGAAATTTCAGACCTGCAACATCTGAAACTTCGATCTATTGTAGCCTGACTTGTCATCTTTCCAACCCCATAGGATTTAGCTTAATTGGATTCTTCACCATAGAGATATGCTCAGTTTCCCAACATGACCTATTTAAGGGATGAAATAACATATCGAACTTTTACGGAGTGCCACGTGTCGCTGTTTCATCTTTGGCGTCTGAAACTATAGTCCATGCCCTAATGGTTACTTTTATGGAATTCCATTTGGAGCTTTCTAGCCGGATATATGACCTTTTTACGTAGGTCACCTGTTTAGGGCTTCATTCTGGAAGAGGCAGAAACCGTAACTTGTACGGATCATATCTCAGAAAGTACAACGAATCTGAGGCTGAAACTAGGACACATGGTACAGGAAAATATAATCTTCGTCCTGTCCAAGTTTCAGATCCTGTACCTTCACCAAAATTGATTTATAGAGAAAGTTCCACGATGACCAAGTTTTTCTATACAAAGCCCTAGCTTTCAAATTGTCGCAAGTGAAACAAGTGTTGTAAATTCCATACAATGCCTTCCTTCAGGATAGCTCCAATACCATGTTAGTTTTTCATGATTTAATTCAATATGATCCAGGATCTTATATGAGAGAACAACATGTACAACATATCAAACACAAGAGACAAGAGACACAAAGAATTTCACTGGGGAAACCATAAAGGGGAAAACCCCGCAACTTCCTCAGAGATAGAATAAGCAATAATAAAAAACCCCAAAACAAGTAGATGATCTCCAACATATTCCTCCTCCTCCACTTGTGAGAACCCCTCCTATCTCTCACTAATGCGAAGTGAGTGAGTGTGTGAATGATCAAATAGAGTGGAGCACCCTCTCTATTTATACTTTACCTTTCACTTTACCTTTACCACTTGACAAGTCGGCCTCAACTAAAGTTGACTGGGCCGACTCCTTTAGGGGACTTAAAAACCCCAATACAAATGACTTGAGGGGAATAATGCTCCGACTTACATGGGAGGATTGACCTCAATGACTTTACATGAACCAAGTACAATAATGAATTCTCCGACCGAAGGAATAAACATATCCGTCAAAGGTACAATAATAAAATACAGATACAATATAAAATATATAAGTGAATATCTTCCGAAGTTAGAAATACATCAACACTCCCTCTTAAATAGGAAGGTATTCTCTTGACATAGTTCATCAGTAAAAGTCTTCGCCACTGTATCATCATCAAAGCTAGATCATCATTATCACTGTTGATGGTATATCATCCATCAATCTCCAATCTACTCGTCATAGGAAGTTCTACAGAGCCATCCCTTTTTCATGTTGGATGTAGGCCTAGCCTCCATGTAGGTCTTCATCATCTCTACGAGCAAGCCATCAAGTAGGTACATCTCAAGACTGATTACACTGCCTCTGCAAAACCTGCAAGATCTCCTAGGAAGATCCTTTGAGTAGGACTATGGTGGCCAACCATGCATGGAGATGCTGCGGACTACGCCAAGAGCCGCGACGTATGTCAACGAACAAGGAAGCCATCACGAAGGGATGAAATGCCACTGGTACCACAGGTGACACTGCGGGATTTTGACAAGTGGGAAGTTGATTTCGTGGGGCCCATCAACCCACCCGGGAAGAGAACAGGGTCGCGCTACATCATCACAACGACAGACTATTTGACGCGATGGGAGGAAGCTGCACCGGTGAGAGATTGCTCAGCTGCGATTAGAACAAGGTTCCTTTTCGACAATGTGGTCACCTGGTTTGGGTGCCCAAAAGTGCTAGTGAGTGACCAGGGAACTCATTTTGTTAACCAAACGATTGTAGCGATAACGAAAGATTTTCATATCTAGCACAAGAAGAGTACCCCCTACCACCCTCAAGAGAATGGGACAATTGAGGTGTTCAATAAAAGTTTGGAGCATGCACTCACCAAGATATGCAATGTGAACTGCGATGATTGGGATTTGAATATTCCGGTGATACTCTGGGCATATTGCACAACATGCAAATGATTGACCGATCAGACCCCTTTCAAGCTTATTTACGGACATGAAGCAGTGATGCCGATGGATTATATTGTACCGAGTTTGTGCATCGCAACAGCTACAGGGATGAGCGATGATGACGCAGTGGAGGAACGTTTGGCACAACTTGTCTAGCTCGACGAAGATTGGTTCATCGCAGGGTTCCATCAGAAGGTGGAGAAATACCGACATAAGGATTGGCAAGACCGCCATATTAAAGAAAAGCATTTTCAGTGTGGGGATATAGTTCTATTATATGATAGTAGGTTTGCCTAAACACCCAGGTAAGCTACAAATGCATTGGTTAGGTCCACACATCATATATTTTGTCACTAACAGTGGTGCGGTGCAACTACAAAGTTTGGATGGAGTATTATTGCCTAAGTTGGTCAATGGGAATAGGTTGAAACCCTATTGCCATGACTCGGTGTAGAGCAATTGAGAAACTGAACTAGTTCAAAAAAAAAAATCCATAATGACAAAAAGTGGAAGCATGGCCAACCGGGTTGCTTGTAGATGCTTTGCACGCTTCCACATGGGGTAGTCAAATCCGAGCATGATTGCTGCGGATCAACTTCACCAGAAGACGACGAAGGAGAATGATGACAGGATCAGATGGTTATGTGAACATATTTGGCCAATGATTTCAGAGTCAGGCGTCAAGGACACAAGGAACAAGCATAAATACAGGCATAGGAGGCTAGGAAGTATCTATTGATCGAAAAAACTTCATGTTGCAAATTAGGAAGTAAGAGAGTTGAGTGAGTAAATTCCAAGGAAGGTGTGGAAATGATTCATTTCATTTCGCGTGGTAACACTCCAGGTGGGATGAGGGAAAGAACGACGAGTGTGTGTGAGAAACCAGCAAAGGAAGCAACGCAGACAATCGGTAGGAACAGAGATGAGGTCTGACCCAAGATGTCTAGGTGCATGGTAGTAGTTATAAGATCCGTTGTCCCTGCAAACACCAGAACACCAGGGGCAGACGCCCACTAGCCCTAGTAGTAGGAAGTCCAAGGTGCAAAACAGATGTGCCAGAGCAGTTGGCCTGTTTCACATCTTGGCGGCAGAGATGAGCTTTTCCCCAGACTGGAACGAGCATGAATTGCACTAGCCGACACATAAGAGGTAGATGATCAAGGTTTCCAGAGACTGGAGGATGAGTTCAATAAGTACATGACAACGACCCATAGATCAATGGATGAGTTTGAGAGGTACACAAAAGCGAGCTCCAGACGGAAAGAACAGGTTCAGAAGTGTAGCACAACGAAGGATGATTACAGTACTAGTAGTGTCCAGTTGAGGTGGCTCGAGGGCGAGCCACAAGTTTGTGTTGGGGTCCTGTTGGAACGGGATAAGTCCGCATGAAGTGCGGAAGCTGACAGGTGCGAAAGGGACAATCCATGAAAGAAGGACCATTTGCGGAGAACAAGGAAGCGCAAGAATAATTAGAATTAGTTAGAATTGGTCATGTGTACCATTTTGTAACTGCATAGTAGCATATAAATAGAAGTAGGATTGTAATCCTAAGGGAATCCAAGCAAGTGATAAGACGTTGATCCATCTTTTCCATCATTTTGATCTGTTTTTGTATCCGTGACATATTGTATTAACTGTTTCCGCGAAGTTCAATATTCCGTAGGTTTTAATGAATGCATGAGGATGTTCGATTATGGTTCCATTTCTGTCTCTGTCTTTGTGCGATGATGAATATGAATGGTTGTGGCATGTTTAATACTCTCTGGGTTTAATGATTACTTATTATGTGAATGAGTAGGTTGAATATGTTGTTACGAATGTTTATTATATGTTGAATCTGCCAATGGTCTAATGTGTGAATGATGAGTTGATAGTATACTACAAAGGATATAATCTCTAGTTTCTACAAGGGTAATGGGTGTTGGATAAATGTCCTCAACTCCACTGCGGAAACCTGGTTCCTACAACCCTCTTATCCATCTCAGGTGAGACTGTACTTTCTCCGCAAGTGTTGCTGGAAAGGGTTAAACCTTTCCGGGTTGGTGTGTAAGGGAGTTTGGGTTGGTGTTTGTTGGCGATAGTGTGAAGTGAAACCCTATAGATAGACGCTCCATCAACAAAGGAATTGTTAATGGGAGAAGAATAAATCCCTATAGAGATGGCCCTACTCTTCCAGGTATCACTTAAGAAATGCAAGGAATTTTTAAGTGTCAAGTGTAGTTTAAATTGGACACTAAAACAAAGGGCAGAGTTTGCACACAGTTTTGTTAAAATGCGAGTTTCACAATATGGGAAGATGTGCTACGAAGCACACATAGCAAGCTAGGCTATGAAGTAAAAGAAGGGAGTCGCACTACGAAGTTTAAGTTGCGAGAAGGGAAATGCAAAATGAACATCACAATTCGCCTAACCGTCAACGAAGTAAAAGAGAAAACCCCGCAACTTCCTCAGAGATAGAATGAGCAATAATACAAAACCCCAAAACAAGTAGATGATCTCCAAAAGATTCCTCCTCCTCCACTTGTGTGAACGCCTCCTATTTCTCAATAATGTGAAGTGAGTAAGTGTGTGAATGATCAAATAGAGAGGAGCACACTCTCTATTTATACTTTACCTTTCACTTTACCTTTACCACTTGACAAGTCGGCCTCAACTGAAGTTGACTGGGCCGACTCCTTTAGGGGACTTAAACACCCCAATACAAATGAATCTAGGGGAATAATTCCCAGACTTACATGGGAGGATTGACCTCAATGAATTTACATGAACCAAGTACAATAATAACTTCTCCGACTGGAGGAACAAACATCTCTGTCAAAGTTACAATAATAAAATACAGATACAATATAAAATATACAAGTGAATATATTCCGAAGTTACAAATACATCAACACTCCCTCTTAAACAGGAAGGTATTCTCTTGACATAGTTCATCAGAAAAAGTCTTCGTCACTGGATCATCATCGTCACTATTGCTACTATCTCATCTTTCAATCTCCAATCTACTCATCATAGGAAGTTCTACAGAGCCAACTCTTTTTCATGCTGGATGTAGTCCTGGCCTCCATGTAGGTCTTCATCATCTCTACGAGAAATCCATCAAGTAGGTACATCTCAAGACTGATTACACTACCTCTGTAAAACCTGCAAGATCTCCTAGGAAGATCTTTCGAGTAGGACTATGGTGGCCAACCATGCATGGAGATGCTGCGGACTACACCAAGAGCTGCGACGTATGTCAACGAACAAGGAAGCCATCACGAAGAGATGAAATGCCACTGGTACCACAGGTGACACTGTAGGATTTCAACAAGTGGGAAGTTGATTTCGTGGGGCCCATCAACCCACCCTGGAAGAGAATAGGGTCGTGCTACATCATCATGACGACAGACTATTTGACGTGATGGGAGGAATCTGCACCGGTGAGAGATTTCTTAGTTGTGACTGCAACAAGGTTCCTTTTCGACAATGTGGTCACCAGGTTTGGGTGCCCAAAAGTGCTAGTGAGTGACCAAGGAGCTCATTTTGTTAACCAGACGATTGTAGCGATGACGGAAGAATTACATATCCAGCACAAGAAGAATACCCCCTACCACCCTCAAGCGAATGGGACAATTGAGGTGTTCAATAAAAGTTTGGAGCATGCACTCACCAAGATATGCAATGTGAACCGCGATGATTGGGATTTGAAGATTCCAGCGATACCTTGGGTGTATCGTACAACATGCAAACGATTGATCGATCAGACCCCTTTCAAGCTAATTTACGGACATGAAGCAGTCATGTCGATGGAGTATATTGTACCGATTTTGTGCATCGCAGCAGCTACAGGGATTAGCGATGATGATGCAGTGGAGGAACATTTGGCACAAATTGTCTAGCTCGACGAAGATTGGTTCATCGCAGGGTTCCATTAGAAGGTGGAGAAAGACCGACATAAGGATTGGCACGACCGCAATATTAAAGAAAAGCATTTTCAGCATGGGGATATAATTCTATTATATGACAGTAGGTTTTCTAAACACCTAGGTAAGCTACAAATGCATTGGTTGGGTCCATACATCATAGATTTTGTTATTGACGGCGGTGCAGTGCAACTACAAAGTTTGGATGGAGTATTTGTTAAATTTTGAGCATTAATTCACAATACTCTTGGATCTTTACTGAGAGAATAACATATACAGTATATCAATGCATAACAATCACAATAAGAATGACAAGCATCACAAGAATCAAAAGCATGAGAGACAAGAGACACAGAGTTTCCATGGGGAAAACCCTAAGGTGAAAAACCCCATAACTTCCTCAGAGATAGAGAGAGCAATGGCTCAACCAAAGTACAAGCAAAATACACTTGAGATAGTCTCCTAGTAGCAGATGATCCTCCTCCTCACTAGTGCGCCACTTTCTGATTGAGAGAGATATGACTTTCCGAATGATCCAAATACAGACCTCCTGATCTCTATTTATACTTAACCTATTTTCCCAGTTACACTATGGGGCCGACTTGTCTATCTAGATACATCCACAATATAATATATATTTTAGGGCCGACCCCACACATGGTGCTTTAATAACCCATTGGCAAGTACACACACTTGCGACCCTTGTCAATCCACATGATGACACTTCCTTATAGAGGAATAACACATCTCTTATAAGGGTACAATAAATATATATAAAATACACAGATGAAATACATTCTGAAGTTACATATACATCAACACTCCCTCTTAACTAGGAAGGTATTTCTCGACATAGTTCTGCTAGACAAGTCTTCTTCTTGGGATCATCGTCATCATCATCGCCACTGCTGCTACTATCTCAACCAATCTCTGACTCTACTCGTCATAGGAAGTTCTATAGAGCTAGTCCTTTTTCATACTGGATGTAGGCCCACCACCTGCAGGTCTTCATCATCTGTGCGAACAGTCTGATAGAGGTGGTTTCTCAGGACTAATTTTATGTGCGGATGCAATACCGGAAAGAGTATCCCAGGAACATTTATGTGCCTAAGCACGACTAGCAAGATCTCCCAGGATTGATTACATGCGTCTCCTCCACAATACCTTTAAAGAGCATCCCAAGAACATTTATGTGCCGCAGCACGACCGACAAGATCTCTAAAGAGCATCCTAGGACTTATTACGAGCACACAGCTCAACCTCTCGGATCTCCAGGACTGATTACATGTGGATAGACAAAACCTTTAAAGAGCATCCTAGGATCATTTATGTGCCGCAGCACGACCGACAAGATCTCTAAAGAGCATCCCAGGACTAATTACGAGCACACAGTTCAACCTATCGAATCTCCAAGATTGATTACATGTCTCTGTAGTAATACCTCATCCCAGGACTGATTACAAGCACACAGCTCAACCTATCGGATATCTGAGAACTGATTACATACTACATAGCAATACTGGAAAGAGTACCCCAGGAACATTTATGTGCCGCATCACGATCACCAAGATCTCCCAAGACTGATTACATGCTATTTGCACAACCTGCCACATATCATCTCTGACCTCCAAGTATCAACCTGATACTCATGATCCAACGGATCATCATTGCACGAGGCATCATCCTGATGCCCATGATCATACTGATCATCATCACTATACCATCCTGGTACATATCATCTGGAGCAACATCCTGAAGCTCATCATCATGATCATCCTGATCATACAATGCATCCACTTGATGCATACCAAATATCTGCCTGATACATATCATCATACATGATCCACCTGATCATACAATGTATCCACTTGATACAAATACAAATACATGATCCACCTGATCATACCTGATACATATCAACATACATTATCTACCTGATCATACAATGTATCCACCTGATACATATACAGATACATGGTCCAAGCATCCAACATGATGCATATACAAAATACATACAAATGATCCAACTGATCATATCCAGCATCCAACATGATACATACATACATAAATGATCCAACTGATCATATCCAACATCAACTAGATGCGTACATACATACAAATATAAATGATCCAATTGATCATATCCAGCATCAACACGATGCGTACATACATACAAATATAAATGATCCAAATGATCATATCCAACATCAACACGATGCGTACATACATACAAATATAAATGATCCAACTGATCATATCCAACACCCAACATGATGCATATACAGAGCAGTAACTGGAGCATCATCCTGATACTCATCATCCAACACTTACATCCATAGCCATGTGAAGGATCCTCCTTCCAAAATGCTTGGATTGGCTTTAGCAAATGTGTCCATCACTTCTTCCTCAAAGTGTCGTCGATCTGAAGAACACCAAGACTCTCCCTGAAGTACTCAAACTTCACCTTGGCTAGTGGATTTGTCAGCACATCTGCAATCTGCTTATCCATCGCAACATACAAGAGCTTCACGGCTCCTCTCTGCACCATATCCCTGATATAGTGATTTTTGATCTCTATGTGTTTCGACCTGTCATGAAACACTGGGTTCTCAAATAGCTTCACACAACTCTGGTTATCGTAGAATATACCAGTAGCATCCAATGGGAGATCAAATACCTCAGATAGTAGCTTCCGTAGCCATACTTCCTTACAACTAGCTGAACAGGATGCAACATACTCTGCCTCAGCTGTACTCAGTGCTACGTAGGATAGCTTCCTACTAAACCAAGATATCACACCTGATCCCATATTGAAGCAACACTTAGATGTGCTCTTCCTATCTGCAGCACTGCCAGCCCAATATGAATCAACATAACCCTGCAGGTTAAACTTTTGATTCGCTTCATACTTGAGCCCATAATCCACTGTACCCTTCAGGTACCTCAGAACATGCTTTACAGCAACCAGGTGAACACTCCTCGGATCTATCAGGAATTGACTCAATGTGTTCACAGCAAAGCAAATATTTGGTCTCGTGTTCGTCAGGTACACCAAGGACCCAATCATCTGACGATACATAGAAATATCAACTAGCTCAGATGAAGCATCACATAGAAGCTTTAGGTTCGATGCCATAGGTGTGACCATGGCTTTGCAATCCATTATCCTGAACCTCTTCAGGATATCTACAGTATACTTCCCTTGTCCAAGGAAGATCCCATCTGAAATCTGCCACACCTCCATACCTAGGAAATAATGCATCATTCCCAAATCTTTCAAATCGAACTCGACAGCAAGCTTCCTCTTTGTATCTGCAATCAATCTTGTCATCTCCTGTTACAAATAAGTCATCCACATATAGGAGTAGAATCATAGGATTCCCTTCCTCAACCTTGTAGTAAAGGTTGGAATCCGCTTTACTCTTGGTAAAGCCCAAACTGGATAGAAAGCTGTCTATCCTACCAAGTTCTGCACACATATATGACTACACCATTCAAGATAGCTGTCTTGAAATCCATCTAGTGTATCTTCTATTTCATCACTTTTATATTTCTCTATGCTACCATCTGTAGCATGCTTGATCTGATAATTCCATTTGGAAGTCACAACATACTTCCCTTCAGCTCTTGGGACCACATCCCAAACATCGTTCTTCATGATCGATGGATCATGGCATTCTTCCCGAATCCCGGGAACTTCAATATCTTCAATAGATAATTTTGTTGCTTGAACTAATGTTGTAATCCTTCTTTTGTAGGTGAAGGTATGTGGTCTTTCCTACAAAACAATTTAAATTGCATGATTAAAAACATCTCATAATTTTCAGAACAAATTCTTTCACATAAAGAAATATTTCATACAGTCATGCAATTGTTTAAACCAATGCTTCAATACAACATTTATCCATGTTCCATAACTTTCTAGATTCCTTCCAGTCTCTACCAGAACATTGTTAAGAGTTTGCACTACTCTCAACATGTCAGAAAAGAGGTTTCATTCTAGATAAGTAGCAATAGAATGTTGTACAGTGCCATAGGCCACTTACCCAACACATGCATATTAGTAGTATACTGTTCATTAATGCAATCATTCTAATATGCACAATACATATCCTAAGTCTAGGAACGTCAACATATACATCATTGAACAATTTTATTTAAACAAACAAATATGCAAGAAATGATAATTAAAATACTTATCTTGTTTGTTTGTTGGGTGGACTCCCTCTGAGTCTTTGCTTCCTTGCAGAAGCTGCTGGAGTACTAATCTGAAGTAGCTTCTTCTACACCTTTTTGTTGTGGAATGTAGAGAGATGGTCAACTCCCTCTGAATATCTACATCCTTGCAGAAACCACTAGAGTGTACTCCCTCTTGATCTTTGCTTCCTGGATTACTTATTCTTGAACTTATATTAATTCTCGATCCCTATGCATGCTTGTTAGTATCATCATTGTGTTATCCTCGAGGTATCATACATAATCAAACATTCATTAGTATAATCTTAATATTATCAAAACACAATAATCTCAAGCATGTATAGTCATGAACATTTCAAACAGAAATAATAAGCATTAGCATTCAAGGTTTATATAGGACTCTTATGGTTAGTCATAACATGTTTAAACCTGTGATTACTCAAACCTATGAATCTTCTGGTTAGTCGTAATATGCATATACCCATGATTATTCAAACCTATGACTTCATGAATAAATAACAGCAATCATGTCATGCATACTTATATAAAAGATCCTAAGATATAAGAAACACATACCTAGTCACCATATTTTCTAGTTATACATACCTCTATGTGATCCATGAATATGGATGAATCTTTGTCTTTATGTCACCATGGCATGCTTAGGTTGTCCTTTCAATTTATAGAAACCTCCCTCTTGCTCTCCAATCACCACTGCATCATCTATGGTCTTTCCCTTTGGCCACATTAGGACTTGGCCATCCAGAAATGCAACCCTCATACCTTTTGCATCCAATGCAGAGATGGAGAGTAAGTTCTTCTTGAGCCCAGGTACATAAAGGACTTCTTTCATCTTCAAAGATTGTCTAGAATCCAGGTTGTAGGAGGTTTCACCACTTCCTTTGATTGGGTATTGATAATCATCCCCAAGTTTCACTTTATGGGGTTATTCATGTTCAGACAGATTTACAAAGGATTCTTTAAACCCAGTCATGTGTTTGGAAGCCCCACTGTCAATTAACCAATCATTACAACCATGGGAGATAGTACCTGTGAGAGCAGAGATTAGAACATACTCTTCTTCACTTGATGAGTCATCATTACTATCATCACTTTCTGCCCTAGCCTTCTTCTTTGGAGGTTCATCATCTTTAGCAGCATGAGCATGGTACCTTCTTTTGTTACCCTTCTTCTTCTTGTTGGAGTTGTTGTTGTTGTTGTGGTTGTCCCTTTTGTTCTTGGGACATTCTGAAGCAAAGTGACCCTTCTCATTACAAGTGAAACACCTTAGATCTTTCTTGTCTTTGTGATAATGATGAGAAGATTTCTTCTTGTGATGGGATGGCTCCCTCTTGAACTTGCCCTTCTTAGTGTGAGTTGTGAGAGCTTGATCTTCATTTCCCATCTTCTCTTCTCTTGCCATAAGCCTTGCTTCTTCTTGAGAACATTCCTCCCATAATCTGCTGAAGGAGATTAACTTCTTTCTGGCACAGATCCCCTAGATAAAAGAGTCCCATGACCTAGGTAGGCCATTCAAAGTAGTCATAAGAATTTCACCATTCTCCACCATTTCATCTACAGCTTCAAGTTGTTCCTTGATCTGAGAGACCTTGGAGAAATAGGATTGAATGGTTTCTCCATTCAACATCTTGACCCCTTTCAATTGATTCCGTAGGGTTATCTTTCGATTTATGTTCTTTCCTTCAAATAGCTTGGTCAAGGAGTCAAACATAGCCTTGGGTGTCTTTAGAGAAGACACTTGGGGTATGAGATGGTCTTTGATAGAATCAACAATGATTCTCTTTTCCTTGACCAAGTTCTTCTTATGCAATACCTTAGCCTCTTCATCCTCTGGGATAGGGATGTCTTCTTTTATATATGAGTCCAACTCATTCTCTTCCAGGATTAACCCAATCCTATACTTCCAAGCTCATAAGTTATCATCCCCTTCAAGCTTATCCTCAAGCTTGGTGTGGTGAGACATCTTAAAGAGTACTTCAAATGGAAATAGAAAATATTTAGGTCTTATCACTTGAAATGCTGAAAATTGGATTTGGTCCTGGATTAGGGTTTGTTGGAAAAACGCTAAAAATTCAAAATGTGAATTTCAACTTTCTGAAAGGATAGAAAGATGCGCCTTGATAAGCTGATCATCCTGGTGTATTCAGAATTTGAAATCAGCAAAGCTTTACCCTTCAGATTTGCCTTTTTGTCCTCTCGGGGAGAGCCCTGAATTAGGGTTTGTGTTTCCTGGAGATCTACCTAGCCAAAAATCTCGATCCAAAGCTCTAAACTTCGATTTTTGCAAGGAGCTTCCAACTATCTCTTCAGATTTCAGAAATTCCTATTTTTGCGGAAACCCTAATTTTTAGGGCCAAAACTGAAAATGCTCAGAATTGAATTATGATTGGATATATAGATTCTCCTTGATGAGTAGAGTCAATCTACTATACTACTTTTCCAAAAACTGTGGAGAGAAACCCAATAAGCAAGAAAATCAAGTTTCCGTCACTGCAAAATGTCTTCTTCTCAGGTTAGCTCTGATACTATGTTAAATTTTGAGAATTAATTCACAATACTCTTGGATCTTTACTGAGAGAATAACATATACAATATATCGGTGCATAACAATCACAATAAGCATGACAAGCATCACAAGAATCAAAATCATGAGAGACAGGAGACACAGAGTTTCTGTGGGGAAAACCCTAAGGTGAAAAACCCCACAACTTCCTCAGAGATAGAGAGAGCAATGGCTCAACCAAAGTACAACCAAAATACACTTGAGATAGTTTCCTAGTGGTAGATGATACTCCTCCTCACTAGTGCGCCACTTTCTGAGTGAGAGAGATATGACTTTTCGAATGATCCAAATAGAGATCTCCTGATCTTTTTTTATGCTTAACCTCTTTGCCCAGTTACACTATGGGGCCGACTTGTCTATCTAGATACATCAACAATATAATATATATTTTAGGGCCGACCCCACACATGGTGGTCTAATAACCCATCGGCAAGTACACACACTTGCGACACTTGTCAATCCACATGACGACACTTCCTTATAGAGGAATAACACATCTCTTATAAGGGTACAATAAATATATATAAAATACATAGATGAAATACATTCCGAAGTTACATATACATAAATAGTATTATTTCCTAAGTTGGTCAATGGGAATAGGTTGAAACCCTATCGCCATGACTCGGTGTCAAGCAGTTGAGAAACTAAACCAGTTCAAAAAAAAAAATCCATAATGACAAAAAGTGGAAGCATGGCCAACCGGGTTGCTCATCGATGCTTCACACACTTCCACATGGGGGAGTCAAATCCGAGCATGGTTGCTACAGATCAACATCACCAAAAGATGAAGAAGGAGCATGATGATAGGATCAGATGGTTATGTGAACAGATTTGGCCAATGATTTCAGAGTCAGGCGTCAAGGAGACAAGGTACAAGCATAAATACAGGCGCAGAAGGCTAGGAAGTATCCATCAGTCGAAAAAACTTCATGTTGCAAATTAGTAAGTAAGAGAGTTGAGTGAGTAAATTCCAAGGAAGCTATGGAAATGATCCATTTCATTTTGCGTGGTAGCAGTCCAGGTGGGATGAGGGAAAGAACGACGAGTGTTCATGAGAAACCAGGAAAGGAAGCAACGCAGACAATCGGTAGGAACAGAGATGAGGTCTCACCCAAGATGTCTATGTGCATGGTAGTAGTTAGAAGATCCGTTGTCCTTGCGACCACCAGGGGAAGACACCCATTGGCCCTAGTAGTAGGCAGTCCAAGGTGCGAAACAGATGTGCTAGAGCAGTTGGCCTGTTTCACATCTTGGCGGAAGAAATGAGCTTTTCCCTAGACTGGAACGAGCATGAATTGCGCTAGCTGACGCAGAAGAGGTAGATGATCAAGGTTTCCAGAGACTGGAGGATGATTTCAATAAGTACATTACAGCGACCCATAGATCAACGGATGAGTTTGAGAGGTACACAACAGTGAGCTCCAGATGGAAATAACAACTTCAGAAGTGTAGCACAACGAAGGATGAGTACAGTACTACTAGTGTCCAGCTGAGGTGGCTCGAGGGTGAGCCACAAGTTTGTGTTGGGGTCCTGTTGGCACGGGATAAGTCCGCATGAAGTGCAGAAGCCAACAGGTGCGAAAGGGACAATCCGTGAAAGAAGGACTATTTGCAGAGAACGAGGAAGCGCAAGAATAATTAGAATTAGTTAGAATTGGTCATGTGGACCGTTTTGTAACCGCATAGTAGCATATAAATAGAGGTAGGATTGTAAGCCTAAGGGCATCCAAGCAAGTGATAAGAAGTTGATCCATATTTTCCATCATTTTGATTTGTTTTTGTATCCGTGACATATTGTATTGACTGTTTCTGCGAAGTTCATTCCGTAGGTTTTAATGAATGCATGAGGATGTTTGATTATGGTTCCATTTCTGTCTCTTTCTTTGTACGATGATGAATATGAATGGTTGTGACATGTTTAATACTCTGTGGGTTTAATGATTACTGTTTATGTGAATTAGTAGGTTGAATATGTTGTTGCGAATGTTTATTATATGTTGAATATTCCAATGGTCTAATGTGTGAATGATGAGTTGATAGTATACTGCAAAGGATATAATCTCTAGTTTCTACAAGGGTAATGGGTGTTGGATGCATGTCCTCAACTCCACTGCGGAAACCTGGTTCCTACAGCCCTCTTATCCATCTCAAGTGATACTGTACTTGCTCCGCAAGTGTTGCTGGAAAGCGTTAAACCTTTCCGGGCCGGTGTGTAAGGGAGTTTGGATTGGTGTTTGTTGGCGATAGTGCGAAGTGAACCCCTATCGATAGACGCTCCGTCAACAAAGGAATTGTTAATGGGAATAGACTAAATCATTATAGAGATGGCCATACTCTTCCAGGTATCACTTAAGCAATGCAAGGAAGTTTTAAGTGTCAAGTGCAGGTTAAATTGGACACTAAAACAAAGGGCAGAGTCTGCACACAGTTTTGTTAAAATGCACAATTGCACAATATGGGAAGATGTGCTGTGAAGCACACATAGCAAGCTAAGCTAGGAAGTAAAAGAAGGGAGTCACACTACGAAGTTCAAGTTGAGAGAAGGGAAATGCACAATGAACATCGCGATTTGCCTAACTGTCAGTGAAGTAAAAGAAAACTAGCCGTTACAGTTTTTGGTCAGAAAGTAGCCGTTATACAGTACTTTCGGGAACCAAATGTTTCTGCTTTGAAGGCATATGCATCCATTGAAGACACATTAAATGTAGGGAAAGGACCAATATCTAAGCAATATTTTTCCAATGGACATGGAATTTAATGCTAAGTTAGCCATTTTTTGGTGCGCCTTAGTGTCGCTATGCCTATAAATAGTAAAGACCGCATAGTTACAGGTTTTTAGCGTGAATTTTTTTTTTTACTGCCTATAATTTCTGAGTTTTTACCAGTCAAGAGTAAGAGTAATATGATAGTGTATTTGTGAGAAATCAACCCTATAATAAATATTAAGAGAATTCCGACACTCTGGTTTGGAAGGAGTCATGAAGACACCAGTGAAGAAAGCCGTCCCAGAGTGAGGTGGAACATCTAGAGTTTCAACACGAAACATACCAGAATAGAAGCAGAAAGATAAGCAGAAGGTCACTGAGCAAGATAACCAGAAAAAGCTGAGGAACAACTGTCACCTGTCGCTGAAGTCTGTGCGAAGATCCAAGACTGCGCAGAAGAGCCTGAAGTAGAAGTGACCATCCTAAATATTGGTACCCGCTGTGGACAATCTCAAAGCAAAGATGGAGGATATGGAGATTGGCTACAAGGAGAATATTGCTAACTTAGAGTCTCGTCAACAACCTGGAACTCCGCCAGATGTGAAAGAAGCGAGAGATGAAGAACTAAAGTCATCAACATAAAACATATCTGCAGAAGTGGCAAGATGTTAGGACCTACTGGAAGAAGTCACCAAGGTATGGGCTATACTACAAGAGGATCCTGAATTACAGAAAATTCAGGATGAAGTTCAGCAAAGGAAGAAGGACCTTGATTTTGTGAACACGATCATGAAGGATTTGCTGCCAAGGAAAAGGATCCAAAAGTTCATAGAGACGAAAGAGATTCAGAAGGAGCTGAAAGCGCTAAGGGTGAAGGAAGATGAAACTTCATCGAAGTTGCACCCGATGCAAGAAGAGGCACTGGCACTTTGTGAGGATATTGAGGAGAAACTGCAAGAACTCCACACAACAAAGAGTACAGTGGAGGAGCAAGTGCAAGAAACTGTATCAGAGATAATGCTTGGAACGATTAAGGAATTTGAGAAAGAAACTAAGGAAGCAGTTGCGAAGTTGAGCGCAAATTTTTAGGAATTCGCTGCGAAGTCGAACGTCCCAAGCGATGCGTAGTCGAAGAAGTCTAGTGAAAGTGGCTCGGGGATGAGCCACAAGTAAGTGTTAGGGGCTTGTTGGGCACAACCCAAGTGCATGAAGTTTTGATGACAAAGGTACAGTTAGGCGAGGCCTAACATTGACCAATTTTGGGAGAAGCAACTCCGAAATTTCTGGGAAAAGGGTCTGGAGCTAAGTGAAGTTGACAGGAAAGGACTTGTCCCCTTAGTAAAGACAAAGTACTAAGGACGACCAGAGGTATTTGGAGCAGTTATGGATGAAGTGGCGAACATTAAACTACAAAAGCTGAGAGTAAAGAAACATAATGGTGCAAAAGACGTGCCACTGTAGAGTCAAAGCCACGCGGTCAAAACTGCGACTGTCAGACGAAGCATTAGAGTCAGAAGAAGCGACATAAAAGGACAACAGAGCTCCAATGAAGTTAAGGAAAAGCATGGTCAACATGAGAACCATGCCATTTTGGGTTTAAGGGTACAATGGGGGCTGGCTGATAGTTATTGTAATATGTAAACTTCGAGCACATCTATAAAAGGGGAAATTTTGTATAAGGAAGGCTTAGATATTGTTAGATGTATGTTGGATTATGTTAGATGTTAGATCTAGACTGAGAGAGATCTAAGAGAGGAAAATAATCTGTAGCTGAGTGCGTAGAGATATATTGTAGAGAAGAGTTTGCAGCTAAGTGCGAAGATTGGAACTGTTACCCCTTCCAAGTAATATAATAACAGTTCCTATGGACGTAGCTCCCATCTGGGGGGTGAACCATGTAAATCCTTGTGTATGTGTGTGAATCTATGATATATTTTGTGTTCATGTTATTATTATACTTATGTATTTTCTTTCATGTGTATGCGAATGAGAATGTTATGTTAAGTAAGTGGAACACACATGTAAAAAACGTTGCGAATTCATGCTAAGTATGACGAATGCATAGTTATAAGAGTAAAGATAACAACGATTCAATGGAGTCTGTAGGTTGTTGATAACTGTGAAGTGTGTAGTGTTACATGTTGGTATTGTTATGTTAACTATGTGTTAAGAAAGGAGTACATTACAAGCTCTCATAACACAACCAAACATCACTAAGGTTATAGACACCTGTTTCTGTAACCACCCATCTTCGCTTCGGGTGAGACTTCATCCTGTTCGTAGGTTGATGCCGAAAGTGTAAAATTAGTCACAGCAGATCTAATGAACAAGTAAATCAATCACAACAGATGAACATAGAAAATATGGTGCAAAACTGTGCAAAACATGCAGCAGTGCTCTCTATCCCAGAAAGGGTGAATGAATTACAATACAAACTGTCACAATGACTGAGCAATTCGAATTGCCTAAGGAGGTCATTCGAATCACAGAATGGAGTAGCTTGACTCTGTCTAGGAGTCCTCATAAATCATCGGTGGTGCTCATCAATCACAACAACCAGTCATCCAGGTGTCAAACTGAGTCTAACTGAGTGTAATAAATGTAACTGAAGTGTGTAGCACTGATATAGGATCTGGAGGCTCAGTGGGGGTGCATGGGAGGCTAACTGGAGTCAGAACAAGTCACCTAATCGAACTGGAGGTCAATTAGAGGTGAAACAGTCAGTCAGGAGTGAAACTAGCCTCAAATCAGGGAGAATCGGAGCTAACTGAATGTAACTGGAGTGAATCTGCAGTGGTAGGTGAACAAGTGCGCCCTTCTCTGGCAGTAGGTGAGAAGAGGGCGCCTTTCAGCTTAGGAGGGCTAAAAATCTGTGGTAAGTGGCTCCCGGGTGCTAGAAGAAGGTGGATAAGGTGCTGGAGGCATCAAACTGGTGACTGGGATGCATGCAAGTGCATGCAGCTGCATATCCTGAAATAGATCATGCAAGATCTTGAAGTAGATATGTATCCTGAAATAGATGATCCTGAAATAGATATGTATCCTGAAATAGATGATGTGGATATCCGAACACCCCCCCTCAAGCTAGACTATGATGTGCCAACTAAAATAATGTGGGGCCCTGGTAACTAAGACCAAAGGTCACCCCAATACAATAATCCAAAAAATGCTGAAAATAAACTAAGTGAGGAAAGAGGGAAAACCCAGTGGGAAGAAAGCCCCCCCTCAAGCTAAAGCATAATAATGAATCAATCTGTCTCCACCATGATGGAACTCACCCCCAACAGTGAACGGAGGTAAGAGAACTTCTTCTCAGTGAAGCTCTTGGTGAAGATGTCTGCAATTTGCTCATCAGTAGGGCAATATTGCAAAATGATGGTGCGGTCATGCACCAACTGTCGAATGTAATGCATATGAATCTCAATGTGTTTGGTCCTCTGCCGCTGAACTGGATCTGTGGAGATCTTGATAGCACTTTGATTGTCACAAAATAGGACAGTCGAAGTAGTGCCACCAAAACCAAACTCGGAAAGAATACCCTGCAACCAAACTGCCTGAATGCAGGCATTGACTGCCCCTCGATACTCTGCCTCTGCTGAAGAAAGTGCAATGGCTGCTTGCTTTTTGCTGGACCAGAAAATAGCACCATGACCAATCATGAAAACATAACCGGAAGTGGACTTCCGATCAATGCTATCACCTGCCCAATCTGAATCAGTAAAACCAATGAAATCTAGCTCAGAATCTGCAGCATAATGTATGCCAAACTGTCTCGTACCTTGCACATACTGCAAGATCCGCTTGGCTACTCGCCAATGAAGCTCATGTGGCTGCTGCATATATCTTGACACGGCACTCACGGCATATGAGATATCAGGCCGTGAATGTGTCAAATAAAGTAGTGAACCAATCAACTGTCGATACATACTGCAATCTGCAAGCGGTGTGGAATCTCCCTCCTCAAGACTGATTCCTGAGAGGAATGGGAACGGGGCTGCCTTACATTCAGCCATATTAAACTTCAATAACAGGTCGGAAGCATATTTTTGCTGAGATATAGTGATCCCATCAAAATTTTTAGCTATCTCCAAGCCCAAAAAGTGACTCAGCAAGCCCAAATCGCTCATGTCAAAAGCTAGATTTAAGGCAGATTTTAGCTTGTTTATTGAAGTAAGTGTGCTACCAGTAATAAGCAGATCATCAACATAAAGTACAATAACCAACAAATTACCTTTAACTCGCTGAAGATAGACATTCGGATCAGATTTGCATCTTTGGAAATTCTGAGAAAGAAGGAAGGAGTCCATCTTTGCGTACCAAGCTCTTGGGGCCTGTTTTAACCCGTACAAAGATTTCTTCAATCTACAAACCAATGATGGATCTGATGTATAACCCTCTGGCTGCTGCATATAGACCTCTTCAGCAAGGTATCCATGTAAAAATGCACTCTTCACATCCATATGGTGCACTTCCCAGTGCTTGGATGCGGCAATAGCTAAAACAAGGCGGATGGAATCCATCTTTGCAACCGGTGCAAAAGTCTCTGTGTAGTCCACTCCTTGGACTTGGGAAAAACCTTTTGCCACCAACCTTGCTTTATATTTTCTGATAGTGCCATCAGCAGCAACTTTAGTATGGTAGACCCACTTACACTTCACTAATTTTCTTCCAGGTGGAAGAGAAACTAGCTCCCATGTATTGTTCTTTTGAAGAGAACTGTACTCTTCATCCATGGCACTTTTCGATCTCGGATCTCGATGGGCTGAATAGTATGATTGGGGATCTGAACCAGCCATAAAATAACAAATCTCAGGAAGAAATGGATCAGCAATAGAAAGAGCCATACCTGCCCTTTGAAAGTCTCCTCTTGTTCGTCTCGGATCAGTAGGATTTCCAAGACTAGAACCAGCAGATTGTAGAGTGTTTTGGGCCCACTTTGGTAACTGAGGGGGATCTGAATGGTCGGATTCCGAACCTGATATGTCATGATCATAATATGCTGCTACAATATCATAAATATCAGAACTCATACCTTCATTATCGCTGCTCGAATCTTCTTCTGGTGAAGGCGGTGAATCGGCAGTTTTCTCCTCAACTAGTTGCAATTCTTGAAGCGGTTCTTCAAACTGCACACTGCGCTCTATGAATATATTATTAGATCTGATATCCATGAGTTTATATGCTTTTGATTCTTCCCCATATCCTATCAATATGCACTCGATACTTTGTGGATCCAAAGCTCGTCTTTTCTCAGAAGGAATTCTAGCCCATGCAGTAGAGCCAAAAACTCTCAAATTTGACACATCCGGTTTGTGACCAAAGAATGCTTCGAAAGGAGTCATACCTTTCACGGATGAATGTGGAACATGGTTCTGTATATATGCAGCAACATTTATTGCTTCATCCCAAATATTTGCAGCCAAACCTTTCGATTCAATCATGCATGTAGCCATCTCTTTCAGTGACCGGTTTTTCCTTTCCGCTACACCGTTCTGCTGGGGTGTGTAGGGAACTGTATGTTGGATCTTGATTCCGCTTTGGGCACAAAGTTGCAGCAACTCGGACTTGATATATTCCCCACCATTATCAGATCTAAGAGCTTTTATCTTGCTCTCAGTGGTGGTCTCAACAGAAGCCTTAAAATCCTTGAATTTTCCAAGCACTTCTGACTTGTTTTTGAGAAAGAATACCCATGTAAAGCGGGAAAAATCGTCAATAAATGTCAAAACATACCTTGAACCATTTAATGACATATGGGGCAGTGGACCACTGATATCAGAATGGATCAATCCCAAAATAGTAGAGGCTCTGCTAGCCTTGCCGCGGTCGAATCTGTGCTCGGGGTGCTTCCCAATAATGCAACCGGTGCATATTCCCTTCGAGGAACGGAGTTGTGGAAGCCCATCTACCATGGATTTATTTGATAGCAGCAGAAAATACTTATAATTTAGATGTCCAAATATTTCATGCCAAAGCCTACTAACCTCATTACCATGTGTGCGAAGAGCAGTGGGCTTTGCAAGCGGAATAAAGTGCGAAAACTCATAACATTTTGCAGTGTGGTTTGCCTTTCCAACCGCAACTAGTCTTCCACTTTTGATATCAGAAATTTCAACTGTATTAGGGCTGAATGTGACTTTCTTTGGATCACCAGTGTGTGTCATTTGATACACAGAAAGGAGATTCGAAGCTAAGGAAGGCACATAGAGAACATTCTTAAAGCATCCATGATCTACATGAATCGTACCTTTGCCCTTTGAAGAAATTTTTGAGTCATCTCCCAAATGGATGGGGATGGAGCTGTTTGGATCGAATGAGGAAAAAGAATCAATATTTGCAGCCATATGATTTGATGCACCCGAATCTATCAAGAGAGTGGGCTTCGAAACCGTTGCCATGAGTGCTTGTCCTCTTTCATGATCGTCATTCCGATCCTTCTTCCTTGCACCGTCAGGAAGGGTTATGTTGTTCTTTTCCAAAAGGAGGGCCATTTGATCTATAGTCTTCTTCATACATGAACTTTCGGGATGAAAGCCACGGTTACAATAAGTACACTTAGATTTTTGGTTACCTTCTTTGCCCTTTTGCTTGGATTTCGAACTGGATGGTGCATCCGTTTGCTTGCCTTTGTCTTTTTGCTTGTGAGGCTCGAATTTGGGCTTCTCCTTCTTTAGCTTTCCTTTACCATTCGAGATCTTGGGTCCTTGAACAAATAGGGCTGAATCTTTGGAGCTTATGGACCCCATTTGAATCAACTTGTCATGCTCTTTCGTAACGGACTCAATGAAGGCATTCAAGGTAGGCATCTTCCAATTCGGGGTAGTTAGCCGACCGGAATTGAAAGTGGAGACAAATACCGAATAATCTTTCCCAAGCTTGCTTAGAATGGAGAGGATCAACTGTTTATCCTCTTTGATAACACCACTGTTCTTCAATTGCAAGTTCAAGTTCTTGAATTTTGTGAAGAATTCATTGATGGTCTCGAAATTCTCAGGATTAAGGCCAATCAATTCATTCTCTAATTGAAAATCCCTAAGCTCATCCTGCTTGCCGAATAGTGTTTCAAGTTGCTCCCATATGGCTTTTGGAGTCTTCAATCCGCTGAGATGGAAGTGAAGATCCTTGGAGATGGAGAGACAAAGAAGACCGTAAGCTTCATCAAGCTTGTTGTAGTGTTTGGTTCTTTCTGCTACATTGTTTGGCTCCAATTCAAGACCAAGAGTGACTCGGTAGTAACCTTTTGAACGTAATATGATCTCCATATCATCTTTCCAATCAAAATAATTGAATGGGGTGAGGATAGGCTTTGAAGAAGAGTATTCCATTGCAAGGATTGAGTCAACTTATGAAGAGGAAGCTTGCATGCAGACTATAGCGAATGCAATTGAAGGAGGAAACCTTGCATGCAGAAAATAGCGAGTGCACTTGAAGGAGACAATAAACCTGCAAATCACATCAAAACAACCACAATAAGGTCGAACAATCCACCCTTTGAGAGTTGCATCACACCTGGGATTGGATTTCAAGCAATGTTGAATGGGTCCAATGTATCAGATCCAGGAATTATGTGGTAACTCAAGCTTCTGGAGTGGTATTGGAATATTTTTCAAGCTTTGCATGCACAGGAGCGAATGCCCTTGAGATATCTCATGCCAAACTTTTTGCAATTTTTAGCAATTCAGTCAAATCTTCTTGTATAAACACCTATAGAAAAGAGATCTTGTCCCTGCAATGTCTCTGATACCATGTAAAATTAGTCACAGCAGATCTAATGAACAAGTAAATCAATCACAACAGATGAACATAGAAAATATGGTGCAAAACTGTGCAAAACATGCAGCAGTGCTCTCTATCCCAGAAAGGGTGAATGAATTACAATACAAACTGTCACAATGACTGAGCAATTCGAATTGCCTAAGGAGTTCATTCGAATCACAGAATGGAGTAGCTTGACTCTGTCTAGGAGTCCTCATAAATCATCGGTGGTGCTCATCAATCACAACAACCAGTCATCCAGGTGTCAAACTGAGTCTAACTGAGTGTAATAAATGTAACTGAAGTGTGTAGCACTGATATAGGATCTGGAGGCTTAGTGGGGGCGCATGGGAGGCTAACTGGAGTCAGAACAAGTCACCTAATCGAACTGGAGGTCAATTAGAGGTGAAACAGTCAGTCAGGAGTGAAACTAGCCTCAAATCAGGGAGAATCGGAGCTAACTGAATGTAACTGGAGTGAATCTGCAGTGGTAGGTGAACAAGTGCACCCTTCTCTGGCAGTAGGTGAGAAGAGGGCGCCTTTCAGCTTAGGAGGGCTAAAAATCTGTGGTAAGTGGCTCCCGGGTGCTAGAAGAAGGTGGATAAGGTGCTGGAGGCATCAAACTGGTGACTGGGATGCATGCAAGTGCATGCAGCTGCATATCCTGAAATAGATCATGCAAGATCCTGAAGTAGATATGTATCCTGAAATAGATGATCCTGAAATAGATATGTATCCTGAAATAGATGATGTGGATATCCGAACAGAAAGGGCCAATGAAGGGGATTTTTTTGGGTCTACAATAGAACTTCGCCGAACCCGGGTCAACCCATAGTAACCAATATAATTCCTATTTCAAGGTCTTCTCTCCACAGATCATCAAGAAAAGAGGGCTAGGATAACTCGCAACAAGGAGGCATATATTTTGGTGAAAGTTGAATCCATTTTGGAGAAGTTTCAATTTTGACCCAATCATTAGCACCAGGAGAAACTAGGGATTTCTGTTCCGAGCACTTCCCTCCATATATTATCTTGAAAAGGAGGTCATTTCAAATTTCCCTAGGAGGGCGCATATTCCCATGGAAGCAGAATTCAAAACCAAGAATTTTCATTTTTGGTCCTATCACTACTACTAAGGAAAAACTAGGGCATCCGTTATTTTGCAATTTTGTCCACGGATTTGGAAAAAGGAGTACATTTCTTAACTCTCGTTGAGGAGGCACATATTTATATCCAAGCAAAAGTTCAAGATTCCAAGTTTGAAAAATTAGGGTTTCTCTTTCAAACCCTAGGTCAACCAACTCTAGAACCAAGTTGGGCATCTCAAATTGATAAGATCTAATTCATTGGTATTTCCATTTGAGGTTCTCATATCAAACTGACAAATCACACCAAGCTTGAGGATAAGATTGAAGGAGCTGATAACTTCCAGTCATGGAAGTGTAGAATCTCTCTTGTCCTAAAAGAGAATGACTTGGAGAAGTATGTCAATGAAGAGGTTCCAGAACCATAGGGAGAAGAGGAAAAGACAATCCACAAGAAGAACATGGTCAAGGCGAAAAATGATTGTGGTAGACTCCATAAAACATCACCTCATCCCTCATGTATCATCCTTGAAGAATCCCAAGGATATGTTCGATGCTTTGACAAAGATATACGAAGGGAAGAACATCAATCAGAAGATGACTCTAAGGAACCAACTCAAGAATGTGAAGATCCAACACTCAGAGACTATGGAATCTTACTTCACAAGGGTCTCTCAAATCAAGGAACAACTTAAAGCAATTGAAGAAAATGTTGAAGAAGGAGAGATTGTGATGACTACCTTGAATGGTCTCCCAAGATCACGGGACTCGTTTATTCAAGGAATATGTGCCAGAAAGAAGCTAATAACATTCAATAGATTCTGGGAGGAATGCACCCAAGAGGAAGATCGATTAGTAGACAGAGAAGAAAAGATGGGAGCTAATGATGACCAAGCTCTAACTGCTCACACAAAGAAAAATCAAAACAATAGGGAGGACCACCATCACAAGAAGTATAGAAGATCCCATAGGAATCATGGACCTACAAGAGACCTCTTCAGTATTAGGTGCTTCACATGTGATGAGAAAGGAAATTATTCAATAAATTGTCCCAGAAACCAAGGATCCTCCAGGAGAATCAACAAGAAGAGGAATCATGTTCACACCGTAGAAGATGATGGACCCGCAAGAAAAAGAACAAAAGAAGATTCTTCAAGTGATGAAGAATATGTATTGTAATAAATGAATGTAACCAGTTACAAGGGTTCATTCAGAAGGTTCCACCTCATAATGTGAAGCTAGAGATGAATTTTAGTACTACATGAAATGAGTAGGAGAAGCTCCTACAAAGTTGGAATTTGGAAAACAAATAAAGATCAATATGGAAGAATCTCATCCAACTCATCATTGGTTAAGATACAAAAGTAGGGACACACAAAGTCTACTCCAATACAAAGAACAAGTGATCTACGGTGTAGAATAATTGATCAACATTTATGATCATAAGCAATAAAGGGACATGTCCTCAGAATCAGACGTTGAAGTAGAACACAGTGTCAGAGAATCTAGTAGTTCCTACAAGGAAGCAAAGATCAAGAGGGAGTTCACCCAACAACCCAAAAAAGATAAGTATTTGAATTGTCATTTCTTGTATATCTAATTACTTAAATGATATTTTTCAGTTGTGTACATACTTATGCTCCTAGATTTAGGATGTGTATTATGCATGTTAGAGAAGTTGCATTGATGAACACAATACTACTAATATGCAGGTAATGGGTAAGTGGACTATGGTACTGTACAACATTCCATTGCTACTTATCTAGAATGAAAACTCTTTGATAACATGTTGGGAGTAGTGCACGCTCTTAATAATGTGATGGTAGAGATGGTATGCATCTATAAATTTACCGTATGAATACGGGATATGGATGAATGTTGTGTTGAAGCATTGGATAAGATAGTTTCATGACTGTGTGACCTATGTCTTTATGCATAAGAATTTGTTCTGAAAATTATGAAATGTTTCTAACCACACAACTGAATTTGAGTTGTAGGAAAGATAGTATACCATCACCTACAAGAGAATAATATTGAGACTTGTTCCGAAGAACAAGTGACGATGATTCAACTATAAAATTCAAGAAGATTTATGAAATCAGGTATACTACAGATGTACAAAGCGAGGGTTCTCTCAGAAAGACGGATTCGACTATGAAAATATGTTTCTCTAATGGCCAGACACACTTCCTTAGTGGTGGATATTACACTAGATAGATGGTGTAATCGAAGTAGAAGTGTATATCGAGCAATCTCTAGAATTCAAGACTTTCTATAGAGAACCACATGTGTACAGATCGAAGAAGGATTTGTACAGGCTCAGAAGGAACCCATGGGATAGTATGATGAGATAGAGGATAACCTAGAGTGATGGGATATCAACCTTTTCTTTAAGGTTGAATATGAGAAGCTCATAGATGGGTGCAAGAGAGAAATTGCAACAGAGATTGAGATCTTGGTATCCAGTGACCTAGAAAGATGACATAGATGGATACACAAAAGATCATCATAAGAGAATGATACCAGTCACTCCAGTACAAAATGTCCCGATGCAGATAGTACAAGATGCAGAGGGAGGATAATGTTCAGTTACAAAGGGAGCAGGAAAGCCCTGCTTCAAAGGGAGTGACTACATCACAAATGAAAGACATTATCACTTAGCTTCTATCCATGGCAAATGTGCTTTCCTCAGTATCTCGGGGATATGCTCAGAGTGATATCGAATGTATCCCCTAATGAAGATGAAGTATATGTAGTACAGTTTGAGACAGGTACCGAGGACATGGTACAGGAGGATAGACAGTTTCTGATGAGCTTGGGATTTACCAAGAGTAAAACGGACTCCAACCTTTACCACAAGATTGAGGAAGGAAAACCTATGATTCTACTATCCAGGAACAAAGAAGAAGATTGCCACAGAGTTCGAGATGAAGGACCTGGAAATGATGCACTACTTCTTAGGTATGGAGATGTGGCAGAGTTTAGATGGAATTTTCCTTGGTCAAGGAAAGTATGAAATGGATATTCTAAAGAGGTTCGGAATGATGGACTGCAAGGCAATGGCCACACCAATTACATAGAACTTGAAGCTATTGTGTGATGCTTCTTCAAGGAAAATTAATGCCACAATATACAGACAGATTATTGGTTCAAGACCAGATATATGCTTTGCTGTGAAGAGTCAGTTCCTGACAGATCCGAGACATCTTCACCTAATTGCTGCAAACATGTATTGAGGTACCTGAAGGGTACAATTGAGTATGGGCTCAAATGTGAGATGGATCAGAAGATTAACCTGTATGGTTATGTTGATTCAGATTAGGTAGGTAGTGCCACATACAAGAAGAACAATTTGGCATGTTCTCTTGGTTTAGAAGGAAGCAGTCATGTGTGGAAGTGAGTACAGCCTAAGTGGAGTATGTTGCAGCCTGTTCGACTAGTTTTGAGGCAATATGGATTTGGAAGCTACGGTCAGATTTATTTGATCTCGAGATAGAGGTGACTTGTATATTTTGTGACAACCAGAGTTGTGTGAATTTGTCCGAGAACCTAGTGTTCCATGAAAAGTTGAAGCACATTGAGATCAAGTACCACTATATCCGGGATATGGTGTAGGGAGGAGTAGTGAAGCTCCAGTATGTGGTGGAAGATGAGCAGACAACCAATGTGTTTACCAAGCCGTTAGAAAGAGTGAAGTTCGATTACTTCAGAGAGAAGCTTGCTATTATCCAGATCGATGTTCCTCGAAACAGGGAGTGATGTGACATGGCTGAAAGACATAACTGCACTAGGGATGTATCTTACATGGTGGAAGACGCAAGTGGTCTGCAAGGATGTAATGCATCTAGGATTATCCTGGGATGTATCCACATGTTTGAAGACGTTGATGGTCCATGGATCATAAATCATTTTTGATGCGCCTGGGTTGTATCTTACATGGTGGAAGATGCGGGTGGTCCGAAAGGACGTAATGCATATGGGATGCTCCTGGGATGTATCCACATGTTTGAAGATGTAGGTTGACCGAGAGAGTCATAATACATATGGGCTGTATGCACAGGGTGGAAGACACAGATGTTCCTTTGCTGTATCCATTGGGTGGAAGACGTAGGTTGATTGAGAGAGAGAGATGTAATACATCTGGGTTCTATCCACTTGGTGGAAGACACAAATGTTCCTGGGATGTATCCACTAGGTGGAAGAAACAGATGTTCCTGGGCTGTATCCACTGGGTGGAAGACGTAAGTTGTCTAGTGGACATGATATATGCACCTAGGCTGCTCTCCACATAAGATGATGAGACAATATAGATACGATGAGATGATAGTAGGAGACACAGGTGATTGTTGTGGTAATGTAATATGTGGTCTTAGGATATACCTACTTGATGGCTTGCTCCTAGGTATGATGAATACCTATATGAGATCTAGGCCTACATCCAACATGAAAAAGATATGGCTCTATATAACTTCTCATGACGGGTAGATTCGAGATATGTCACTAGTCAATGATCAACAAGATGAGAATTACTGCAACATCGATGATGATGATCCAAAGATGATGATGTTGTCCAGAGTTTGTGTCTAGCTGTGATGGTGACTGTGTCAAGAGAATACCTTTCGAGTTAAGAGGGAGTGTTGTTGTAAATGTAACTTCGGAAGGTATTCTTTTGTATATTATTCTTGTAATTTTATTGTACCTCCATTGGAGATGTTTTTCCTCCGTTCGGGGATGTCATTATTGTATTTGGTCATGTAAGAATATCGAGTTAAAACCTCCATTGTAAGTCGCGTTGGCATGGGATAGATTTGCAGGAAGTGCGGAAGCCAACAAGCACGAAAGCCAAAACCTCGTGAAAGAAGGAATTACCGCGAAGTCTAAGGAAGTGCAAGAATAGCTTACAATAATTAATTGATAAGTCGGCCAAAATGGGCCATTTTTGTAATAGGATAGAATCATACAAATACAAAGATATTGTAAGCTTAAGAGGGGAAGTCAGAAGGAGATTAGTGCGATCTTTTGAGTTTGGTTGTATGTTGGATGTAAATAAACTTCTGGAGGTTTCCAATCTTAGACCCAGGTACTTCGCGGTTCAAGGAACCAACAAAACCCCTATTCACCGGCCCTTTCGGCAACAGGCTGCACGCAGCCTGAGGTCTCACCCGAGGCGAAGCTGAGGGGGTGGTTGCGGAATCAATTTTTCACAACCAGGTGATGCGATGGGGGGAAAGGATGATAAGGAGCGCAACACCTGTGGGTTGCGTGGACAGATAACTGTGTGAACCTTCTGTTCCGCGTCAGGTACTTCGGCGCGCAATTGCATTTGTGCACTTGCACCTCTAATGACTGTGCGATATAGGATACCTTTGCGTTACAACAGTAAGCTATCAAAAACTTACCTTGTAGCAACCTTCAATGACTCGGTGCATCAACTAGCCTGCACGTCCTTGCCAGGATGTTTAATTCTAACCAATCTACTTAGCATTCCTTATCTCTTCAACTCGTTCACGTTCTTATCATTAACTTGCAGGTGGTTTAATAAACATATGTTACTGCGTGCTCCAACGTCGCTTAAACTCAATGTTCGACTTATGTGGTTAACTTGCAGATTCATACATTCATAGACTTGTACTTGGTAAATATGTAACATTCATCCATACATGTATCACGTAACATATTATTTCCATTTTTTTGCAGCGAATACATACAAAAGCAATCACATAACAGATAGCTGCAGCATCGACATTCATTCCAAGCAAATGAACAATCACACACACACATTAATCACATAGCACAAAATTTAACATGGTTCACCCCCCGAATGGAGGCTACATCCACAAGAACGGTTGTTAATATTTCTCTTAATGGGATTGGTAAAACCTCTCTTAGTCTGCGCACTCAGCTGCAGTCTCTCTTCTCTCTCAAATAGGTCTCTGCGCACTTAGCTGCAGAGCCTTTACAATGGCTTTCAAGCTCCAGATTCTATAATGATCAATTCTTAACCAAAATGAAGAGTAACCCTTCCCTTACAAAGTTGTGCCTTATTTATAGATCATGCCCATAGGTCATGTCTTGACGATCATTAGGTCGAAACCCTAAAGTATCTCTCTTTTGCAAATTCGAATTAATACATGGTATCTCTCTTTTGCAAATTCGAATTAATGGGAATGTGAACACTCTTGGGTGAGTTGGTAAGTCATAACACATGTCTTTGAGCATCTTAGGTCTAATTGGGAAGGATTGGTAACCTCCATGGAAGATAAAGAGTCAAAGTAGAAGTTTGTGGACACTTGGGCTAGATTCCCTAGCCCCTATGACACCAATGATGGAGCATCTATGACAACTATGACAAATTGCAGACCTGACCTCTGACATCTGACCACTATGACATGTCATCACCAAAAATAGGCTCAAGGAAGGTGAATTTGGGAGTTGGAGAAGCCAAAGAGACTCAAAATCGAATTTGGGAGAAGATGGAAGGTTGGAACTAGGAGACAAGTGGCAAATGTGGAATATTTCCTAAATGGAAATCTATTGAATCTATTGAGAGGATTTCGAACCCTAGAAGGCTAATGTTGGTTATAAAATGTAGAAATGAATAATGATAATGGCTTTTGATGATTTGAAAAAAATTGCATTTGTGAAGAGAGAGATAGTGGATGACTAGTTTCTTGCCTTAGCCAATTTCGAGGGTGAAAGATTCCCATCCATGTTGGTGTTTGGACAGGCCACTCAGGTCTTTCATGGTGCTTTAATGGAGTTTTTATTTGCAGGTACCATCTACAGGAAGTGGTATCAGAGCATGGTCTTGGCACCTGATGGTATTAATAAGAAGCCAAACAAATAAAACACCACCCTTTGAATCAGTAGTTGAAGAAGTTTTGGTTGAAGAAGAGATAGTAGCAGAAAAAGAGTTTTTTTCTAAAACAATGGGTAGAGAGGAGGAGAAAAAATTAAGACATAAGGAGGAATTTATTGAAGCCTTAAAACCATGTTTTGAAGGAATTACCATGGTTATGCTAGATATGAATAAACAAATGATGAAAGGTTTTGAATTGTTGGGTATCCAACTTTCAGGCAAAGGGATGATAGGAGATAATAGTGGTTCACACTCAGGGGAAAAGATGAAAGGGAATGAGCATATTTTCTCAAGTACAGGACCTCATAATAGAACTGATGAATTTCAAAGCACACAAAGGCATACTGCACCTAAATTTCTCACACCCAAAGAAGAGCCCAATCTTGAATTGGATTACAAGAAACTAGTAAATGATTGGAATGATTTGAATGAAGAGTGTAAAAGAGGTGTACCACTCAGTGACTACATTGATGCTATGCAAAAGATTAAAATGAAGGGAGACAATAGGAGTCCATTCCAAAACAAAGAATTGAATAGTGCTATTGGAAAAATGTCACTTCCTACTTTTGATGGTTCTTCTCAAAATTCTGCTAACACTTGGGTGCAAAAATTGGATGTATATTTTCAGCTGAATCCTATGTTGGAAGAGGATGCATTAAAAATGGCCATTTTGCATTTGGAAGGAGATGCCAATGAATGGTGGTTTCATGGGCTGAAAAACTTGGGTCATAATCAGGTTAAAACATATGGAGAATTTGTTGACAGGGTACTAGAAAGATTTGAACAAAAAGATCCAGAATTGCCTTTCAAAGAACTAGCTCAATTGAAGCAAACTGGGTCCCCTACCGAATATATGTTGGACTTTCAAAAATTATCAGTCAAGGTGGCTGATGTCACGGGGGGTTCACTAGCGAGGAAATATCATATCACGTCCATTCATATTGGGGGTTTGAATTCTCTTAAAAATATAAAAAAATATATTGTCTCATATTAAGGGGTCAAGGGGGGGTTTTAAATTTGACATAGTGATATAAATATTGGGGGTTATTTTATTCGGGTGGGTTTAGGAATAACCTCCAAATCGTGGGATGGATTCATACCTCTAAATCATGGGCTCAATTCATACCCACCTAAAACATAAGGACCCTCCATTTTTATTTGATATTGCTTATGATCCTAAGTTTTGCATAAATTTGATAATAGTGTACCAATGATAATATCAATGGAAGTCTACTTGGATTACTGGCCTTGAGAAATCCTCATTTAATAACTTATTTAGGCTTGGTTTGAATTCATGCTATATTGGTTTTCATCTATAAGTTAAGAGATGTACGTAATTGAGATTTTTGGAGTTGAACAATTATATTGTATTTTTTGTAGGCATTCGAGAAAAAGATCTAACTCTTCATTTTTTAGGTTGGGGTTTAGGTTGGTATTGAGATTCAATCAAACCTTTATCCATGAAAGCCAAGAAAAGTGATATCAATATTTCTTGGCTCATTGGAACCAAGAAAAGTTAGATCAATCTTTCTTGACTAAATATTTCTTTCAACTTTTGTATTCTTCTTTAACATTTTCACATTGCTAGTTAGGAATGGTTGTTAGATTGAGTTATATTTGGCACATTCATAACTGTAATTTCAATTCTTATATTCAAGGAATCATCTTAGTATTGTGTTGGAATTGACATGAACATAGGTGAAAATCTAAACCCTTATTTACATACCCTATGTGTTATCGTTACCATGAAATGGTATCGTATAAGTTTCACCATCTATGTATCTTTATAACTATTGCATGCTTGAAACCTAACAATGGATATTTTCCCCTCTCATGTAAAGATAAAAAAAATAGATATAACCCAAGAAAAGGTAACTAAATGTTGTTAAAGTGGAGGAAATTCATTGCATCTTGTGAATGACCCAAATCCAAGATATGCACATGATAATATGGTGTTATTGGAAAGTAAGATAAATTTTTCTATGTTTATTTGGGTTCAAACATCAATGATGTTTGTTTTGATAGGAAGGTATGGGAGTCCATCCACGAAAGGGTTTCAATTTTTCAATTTTATAGAGTTTAATTTATTAAGCTTATATAAAACATGAGCTCTCTATGGCTATACTTATATTTACATGATATAAAATTGGTATATTGGCAGGCTGTGGTGTGAAACATTTGCAATTCTCATATTTTCTTAGTATTGCACTAACAATTGGACTATCATCCTTTTAAATTCTTTGTTATGTTGATATCTTGACCGAGTTTCCTTTAATGCATTTTTCCTTCACTAGTACTATTTCGTTGGGTCTTCCACTATCTAAAGCTACAAATTGATCAATCACCCCTGCAATTATGGTGGTATCATTATTATCATTATACTGTTATTTTATTATCATAATGTTTGCTTATACTTCTATGTGTTAGGGCTCCTATTTGTTACAACTTCATAATATGATATAAAGGGGGTGTTAAAAATGGGTTGATAAAAATGGATACATACAATATTTGGTGAAACTAGGGGTTTTATTAATTGGAAATGCATATTGGGAGGGGGGTTCAACAATAAAATTTTAGGAGGAATTTTCCAATATTTATTGAAATTAAGGATATTGTTTAATATCATGCGAATGATCGTGATATGTAACAAGTTCACTGAGTGAACCCCCCGTGGCTGATGTATCTATGGGAAGATTAGTATTGTTGTTCACTGAAGGTTTGGATGAACCCTTAAGAGGTTTGGTCAAAGCCCACAAGCCAACTACATTAAAATATGCAATGAGCTTGACTAGGGATCTCCAAAATGTGCTTCCTAGAACGAGATTTCCTCCTAAGCCTAGCTACAAATTTGAAAAGAAACCTTGGAAAAGGGATGGATATGATAAGAAACCTTGGAAAAGAGAGTCATTTGAGAGGAATAAAAAAGAGGGACTAAACAGGAATGAACTTAGAAAAAATAAATTGTGCTTCACATGCTTCCAACCATGGAAACCGGGGCACAAATCTACCAAAGGAAAGGCTCAATACATAGAAGTATTTTCTGACAATGAGGGGTGTGATGGGGGCATGGATGAAGATGGACATATTTTAGATCAAGAAGAGGCATATGAGACAATAGTAGAAGAGGAAAGACAAGAAGAAAATCAACCTTCATCGGACAAAGCAAGAATGGCAGTGCTTTCAGCAGTACCTCGCTATCATACTATCCGATGCAAAGGTGTGGTACAAGGACAAAGAACTTCAGTTTTCGTAGATGGAGGAGCCGCTCATAACTTCATTGATGCAGAGATGGTAGAGAAAAGAAAGATACCTATTGAACCATTTGATGGCTTCACAGTTGTCATTCCCATTCACAACACAATGCAATGCAAAACATGGGTTCCAAAGCTGCAAGTCACCGTAGGTAACTATACTTTTATTGATAGTTTTTATGTGGTTGATGTTGCTGATACTAATGTGGTTTTGGGAGTGAAATGACTATATTCAATAGGAGAGCATACAGTAAATTATCAAATTCCCGAAATGAAATTCCAAGATTCAAAAGGAGTACAAAGAATTGTGAGAGGGCAACACACTTATCCAAATCAAGTAGTAACTTGCAATAGTATGAGATCTATATTGAGGCATGGAGATATAGAATGGGCTGCTGAATGTCATATTACATATCCAAGGACAACTATAAATATTGTCAAACACCCAAAGGAGTTAGAGATACTTTTTCAAAAATATGAAAAGGTTTTTAGAGACCTTCCATATGGTAGGCCACCGGATAGGGGGGTTGAGCACAGTATTATTTTGGAGGAGGGCACTTCACCCATTCAGATACCACCTTATAGACATCCTAAAAAGTTCAGATATGAGATTTAAAAATCTATCCAAGAACTCCTAGAGTTGGGACTCATTAGACCAAGCTCTAGCCCTTATGCTTCTTCAGTAGTGCTAGTGAAGAAAAAAGATGGAACATTGAGAATGTGCATAGATTTTAGAGCCTTGAACAAAAAGACTATCAAGAATAGGTATCCTATTCCTAGGATTGATGAGCTACATGGGGCCAAATACTTCTCAAAAATTGACCTTAGATCAGGGTATCACCAAATTCGAATGAAAGATGAAGATGTGCAAAAGACCGTTTTTCGATGTCATTTTGGCCACTTTGAATTTCTTGTCATGCCTTTTGGGTTAACTAATGCTCCAGCCACCTTTCAAGCATGTATGAATAGGATATTTTGCAAGAAACTAAGAAGGTTTGTTTTGGTTTTCTTTGATGATATTCTCATTTACAGTAAAACATGGGAAGAGCATTTGCAACAGTTAGAGATTGTGTTGAAAATCTTGCAAGAAGAGTTCTTATTTGCTAAATTATCAAAATGTGAGTTTGGGATGAAAGAACTACTGTATCTTGGGCACATTATTGGGCAAGAAGGAGTGAAGGTACACAGGGAAAAAATCAGGCCTATCTTGGAATGGCCATCACCAAAAAATATTATCGAATTGAGAGGCTTTATTGGCATATGCACCTACTACAGAAAATTTGTGAAAGGGTTCTCCAAGTTGACTTCTCCACTCACTGATTTGACTAAGAAGGATGCTTTCAAGTGGGATGAAGAGGCTGAAAAGGCCTTCCAAAAAATGAAAGAGGTAATGAGTAGTTGTCCCATACTTGCACTTCCTGATTTTACTAAACCTTTTGTTGTGGAATGTGATGCTTCAGGTGGAGGAATAGGGGCTGTTCTAAAGCAAGGCCAACACCCCATAGCCTTTGAGAGCAGAAAGCTGAAGACTCATGAAAAAATTTACTCCATATATGATAAAGAAATGCTGGCCATTATGCATGCATTGGCCAAATTCAGACAATACTTGGTGGGCAACAAGTTTGTGGTGAAAACTGACCACAATAGTCTAAGACACTTTCTCACCCAAAAATATCTAAATGAAAGGCAACAAAAGTGGGTAAGCAAGATTCAAGCTTATGATTTTGATATTGAATATGTCAAAGGAAAGAATAATATAGTAGCATATGCTTTGTCAAGAAGGCCTTCTTTTTCTCTCATGGATATTGCCAAGGATTAGAAAAACATGCTACTAGTTGAATATGCCAAAGACAAATTTGCTTGTGATGTGTTGGATGGAATCAAAGGGGATGATAATTATAGGATTTTGAATGGGATGATATATTATAAGGGAAGAATTTATTTAGTTCATAACTCCAAGCTCAAGTACCGAATTTTGCAAGAAGCACATGATTCCCCACTAGCGGGCCATCCGGGGATCTTCAAAACTTATAGACAGTTGAGGCAAAGATTTTTTTGGAAGGGGTTGAAGGAAGATGTTCAGAAGTATGTGAATGAATGTAAAGCATGTCAACAAAACAAATCAGAACTTACATGTCCAGCCGGCCTATTACAACCATTGCCCATTCTGGAGCAAAAATGGGACAGTATTTCCATGGATTTCATCACCGGATTGCCTAAATCCTTGGGTAAGGATTGCATCTATGTGGTAGTTGATAGGTTGAAAAAATTTGCTCATTTCTTTGCTGTTACATCATCTTTTAGTGCTGCACAAGTGGTTGATATTTTTTTCAAAGAAATCTTCAGATTGCATGGGCTCCCCAAGAGCATTGTCAGTGATAGAGATAGTAGATTCATGGGTGCTTTTTGGCAAGAAATTTTTAGATTGGTAGGCACTCAATTGACTCCAAGTACCAGCTATCATCCAAAAACTGATGGACAAACAGAGAGGGTAAACCAATGGTTGGAAGGATACCTAAGAAACTATGTGGGAGGGCAGCAAAAAGCATGGGAAAAATGGCTAAACTTGGGTGAGTTTTGCTACAACACCACTTATCATATGTCAATAGGAATGTATCCTTTCAAACCATTATATGGTTATGATGCACTTACATTTGCTGAAATTATATTTGGTGATAGTAGAGCCCCAAAGGATAAAGATTGGGTGGAAGAGAGCCAAGAAATTTTAAAGCTCTTGGAAGACAATTTGCAGGTTGCTCAAAATCAGCAAAAAAAATATGCTGATAGGCATAGAGAAGAAAGAACCTTTCAAGTCAATGATTTAGTATATTTAAGGTTGCAGCCTTATAAACAAATATCTCTAAAAAAGAATGGAGCAGAAAAATTAAAACCAAGGTACCATGGGCCATACAAGGTAGTGCGGAAGGTTGGAGAAGTAGCATATGAACTAGAACTTCCGGAAGGTAGTAAAATCCACAATGTATTTCATGTTTCTTGTCTCAAGAAAGCTCTTGGTCAGCAAATCATCACTTCAGAAATACTTCCTCCTTTGGATGATGAAGGTCAGCTCACACTTGTTCCGGAAAAGATTTTGGAGACACGGGAAAGAAGGTTGAGGAGTAGAATCATCAAAGAATATTTAGTGCAATGGAAGGACTTACCAAATGAAGATGCCACATGGGAAGAGGACAAGCAATCTTGGGTGGGGAGGACTGTAATGTCCCCATTCAAATAAGTGCATAGTAAGACAATCCCATCAATCCTACTAGTTTCCTAGGTTGGATGGGCACATGTGGGATGGTAATAAGGAAGCTAATAAATGATATTTAGACATTAGAGGGGTTCAAGCATTTAATAAATATGGTGAATAAATAAATTCAAGATAAATTCTAAGTGGCAAGTGGTTTTGGAGACATATGGAGGTGGTGGGACCCACACTAGCTTGATTTTTCATAATACATGGTATCTCTCTTTTGCAAATTAGAATTAATGGGAATGTGAACACTCTTGGGTGAGTTGGTAAGTCATAACACATGTCATTGAGCATCTTAGGTCTAATTGGGAAGGATTGGTAACCTCCATGGAAGATAAAGAGTCAAAGTAGAAGTTTGTGGACACTTGGGCTAGATTCCCTAGCCCTTATGACACCAATGATGGAGCATCTATGAAAACTATGACAAATTGAAAACCTGACCTCTGACATCTGACCACTATGACATGTCAGCACCAAAACTAGCCTCAAGGAAGGCGAATTTGGGAGTTGGAGAAGCCAAAGAGACTCAAAATCGAATTTGGGAGAAGATGGAAGGTTGGAACTAGGAGACAAGTGGCAAATGTGGAATATTTCCTAAATGGAAATCTATTGAATCTATTGAGAGGATTTAAAACCTTAGAAGGCTAATGTTGGTTATAAAATGTAGAAATGAAGAATGAGAATGGCTTTTGATGATTTGAGAAAAATTGCATTTGTGAAGAGAGAGCTAGTGGATGACTAGTTTCTTGCCTTAGCCAATTTCGAGGGTGAAAGATTTCCATCCAAGTTGGTGTTTGGAGAGGCCACTCAGGTCTTTCATGGTGCTTTAATGGAGTTTTTATTTGTAGGTACCAGATACAGGAAGTTTCATGGTTTGGTTTAGTGCAGCACTTTCTCTCCACCGTTTCCAGTTTTGAAGGCATATTCATGCTCCTTGAGGGAGGGCGTTTTTAGTGAGAACTTGTGATTCTTGAGAGAGCTTCTCATTATATATTTCTGATTGTAATAGATTCATATCCTATTTTATTAATATTCAGAAAGTCTCAGGTCAAAATACCCACTGGTTGTATGCAAAACTATTGATTAATGAGCAAACAACGTCCATTTCCCCAATGCATTGATGCATGACACTATAATGTTGATTATTTCGAATGGATGGATGATTATCTGATATATTTGTTATCAATATACTGCCATGGATGTCTTCTATAAGTTTCATGTATTGTACTTGAGCATTTGAATCATTTTTACTCAGTTTAGTTGTATTGGGAGGTGAAATAGTGCCATTTCCCCAAGGGTCGAATTGGGGGTTTTTGCTGTTGAATGTGAGAGAGTTAGAGAAGTAGTAAAAATCAATTAATGGTGCATATGAGACCTTAATCACATAATTAACACATTATTTATCTCTGTTCATAAATTCGTGGGAGTTTAGAGGCATTTGGAAGGCCATTTTCAGTGTTACCCGGGGGGATTTGATGCACAAATTACTAGTCAAAATTACCTATATTGATCAGAATACAAATCAAGTTTGCAGTAGTATTTGGAGGGCCATAAAACATCCCTGAACCTGATATTCAAGTCTAAATACAATTCATACACTCCTACAGAAGATTTGGGAGAATTTGGGTTGATTTGGAGGTCAAAACAGTTAAACTAGTCAAAGGTCGAAATTGGGGAAAAAGTGGAAAAATTGGCATTTTAATAGAATTTTGAAAAAGGGTCATTACACCTATTCCTTACCCAAAATAGGTCATGTCCTCGTCTGATCTTTACCCATGTTTTGAACCAAAAATAGCTCATGTGCTACCTTGCGTATTGCCCTCCTGCACGACTATGCCTTAGCCATTTCCATTGCAAGACATGCGCAATTTCTCAAAATTGCCTGTAGCTTGTCGCCACACGCAATGCACACTGTTCAAAATTTATTCCTCTTCCTGCCGCAGCGTTCAATGCGCAATTATCAAAATTTCCTTTTCTTCCTGTTGCAGCGCACTACGCGCGATTTTTCGTACTTGTATATTTTTCCAACCAACTTGGGCCCAGCCCAATAGGCCCTTAACACTCACCTGTGGCTCGTCCCGAGCCACTTTCACTTACGAAAACTGGTGCCGCATCCGCTATCATCCCAAGCTTTAATGTAAAGCTTTACAGAGTTCATGCCAACTCCACAACTATGTCCTGGGCTTTCCATTCGAACCCTTGCATCGTCTCCAGAGTTTCCTGCGAGACCTTCTCCCGAGCCACTTGTTCCTGCATGGTTCCTTTTGCCACCTAAAGTTCTATGAACTTCATGTCGAATTGCTGCATTAATTCAAGGCCTTCTTGCTCAATAGGTTGCAGCTTGACCGATGTGGCAACCTATTTCTCCCTTAGTGTTTCCAAATCTTTTTGTAGGTCCTTGACCTCATTAAATCTCTGCACTTTGTCTCTGGCTGGTGCATTCCTCATCTGCACACTTGTAACATCTACCTGCTGTTGCTTCTGTTCTACTCTTGCCCCTACCTACTATAGCACAGGATCCTCACTCAACCCGGTTACTACTATAGTTATCCGCTCAAGTAAATCTTGGCATTTCGTCACTTCCGCCAAAATGCCATCCATGGTTGCCTTGATGTCCTTAGCTGGAGCTGGGCACTGATCTGGTGGAATGATAGGGTGCCTAGATTCCAGCTCTGCGATTTTGCCTTTATAAGAGGCTTCCATTTATATTTTCTCAGAGGTAAGGGACTTTACCTTGGCCTCAATTTTCTTTATTGTGCCCTCCGTATCATCTTCTTCTTCGCATTCTTCTATGTTGGCGCACACAACTGAAATGGTTTCCTTCAGCTTCTGGCCCTTTTCCTTGGCTATGCTCAATTCTTGCTTGGTGTTATCTGATTCCTGCCTTAACTGGTTGATGTCTTCAGTTAATTGTGCACACTTATCATATGAGGCGAGGCCTCTCTCATGAATTTCTTCTGCAAATCTGATGTGCAACTCATTCAGGTCCTCTAGGGGAAGATCCCCAATATTTAGGTCGAGGCACCCAGTCTTTACTACTTCCTTGATCATTTCATTTGGATAGATAAGGTAGCCCGGTTCAAGGTTCAGGATGCGTGGATACTTGCTTTCAACAATAGGTAGTCTTCTTTGCACATTCGGCTCTCCTGACTTCTCGTCAAAAACTGAACCTGATTGCCCCAATCCCATATGGGCTACCAATGTCTTGACCTCTTCCATAGCTTGGATTATGGTCAATTGCAATTGTTCTTGCTTGGATTCTTTCTCAGCGCGAGTCTCTTTTGATGCTTCCTGCACTTTTGTTGCGATGGTATTGCAATCATCTGGATACAGTTGTGGCCCGAACTCGTGTTTTTCGGCCTTCCTCTTTGTGCGTCGGCTTTTTGATTGCGAGGGGCCCTCAGTGGCCTTTCTCTTTCCTGCTGATGTGGCTATATTTTGACTCTGCACGTCAGATTTTTCTTCCTCAATAGGCATTCCAGCTGGTAGTCCACCCTTCTTTCCCTTCTTTGCTAGTGTTTCCCCCTTGGCTTCCTAATCTGTTTCGGTATCTTCTTCATCGGTGTATTTTACATCGATCTTCTCTCGAAGAGGTTCTACGTTGTGCTCATAGTCATTTGCATCATCATGTGATGTGGGAACTTTCCATTCTGGTTCCCATCGTTCCATCATTCCCTAGATCGCCTGCTTATCTAGTCGGTAAAAGCATGGATACCATAACTCCATCACATCTCTGTCAGCCCTTGGCTGAATGAAGGATTGATGCCTTTTGACGCTAAACCTCATGATGCAGGTGTATTCATCAGTTAGTGGTTTGTAAATGCACGGTGTTGCCAAAATTACTTCACGCAACTGGTGATAGTAACCATAAAATACTTCAGCCGTGTTTCACTGCCTAGACGCCTTTGGGCTCGCCCATGGATTGGCAAAGAGCATTCCTCGGCCTTGTCCAGCTAAAGTGGCAGCTCCCTGATATCCCTCTGGCTCCCTCAAGCCTACAAGGGCTATCAACACTAGCAACCAACTAAAGTGGAACGGTGTTCCATCATCTTGGGTATCTTGAACATCTGTTAGAAACTCGTTCAATAAGAACTGGCACCAATTGTAAGCTTTTCTGCGCAATACATTAGCGGCTTCCTTGATTGCGACCGCAGGTACTTCAGATGGTCTACACTTGCGCAACAGCTTTCCTGCAAGCAATTGTGTTGTGCGGTCATTGATGTCGACCGTTGGGAACCCTTGTCCCATGCGCACTACGCTGAACTCTTTTTCTATTTCGGCACTAAGGGATTTATTATGCGCCTTCTTTATGATGAGGTTAGAAGGGTCCTCTCCTCGCTTGTTTATTCCAGTGATCTGATGGACCAGGTCGATACTAATATCAATGTGCATGTCCAACCATAGGAATCGTTCATGCACGCATGTGAGAAGCATTCACGCTACCACAGAAAACTCAGGACTCTTCGTAAAGTGTGGCACTTGCAGTATATTTAACAAGCCTGATGGCCAGATGGCTTTTAGCCATTCTTGAACTTCTAGTCTGTTGGTGCCGGTATGTGCGTCCTTGACCCAATTGATATAGGCTTCCAGTCTAAATTGTGGGTAATTTTTCGGTGTTACCAGCGTATTCTCCAGTAAGTCCTGGTCATCTAGCTTGCCCTGTTACGCCACCCATTAGATTCTCTTCAATCTTCACCCTGTTAGAGATAGTGGGTAGCGGGATTTCATATTTGAAGTTCTTTTCTATGTTGATTGGTGGGGCATCGAGCTTCCTTGGGGGAATGTAGTCAGGCATAGGATAAAATGGCGGGACTTGAGCCAAGGCTTTTTGCTGCAATGGCACATCGGAGCTTCCCTGCTCTGAAGCTAGTTCTTTTCCCTTACTTCTTCCTGCAGCTTGTCATTTTGAACTTCTAGATGCACCTGGTTTCATCGCCGTCATTGCTGCTGGAATCCCTGCTTGCTCAAATAACCAGGAGATATCTGCTAGCTCAACTGGTTTTCTCATACAATGCTCTAGTCGCTCGGCTCTCGACTAGTTCAAACACTTCGTAAAAATGGTTAAGTGGATGAGCGAGGTCTATTTATAGCCACTGCTAGTCTGCTACGTGGCATTTTGCGGTTGCTGAGGCACTTAAAGCCATATTGATTCCCAATTTGTGCGTATTATCTCGAGCCTGTTAGCCGATCCTTCTCATGATGTGAATGCTGTTTCCTTAAATTCCAAAAGGTTGTCTGGCAAGCCAGCTTGTCAATTCTGTTGGATCCACGTTAATGGCTTAGCCTACCAGCCGGATTTCAATGCTAACTGGTCACGTTGTTCTTTAATGGGTTTCAAAATGTCACATCCACCCTTAATATTTAGAGTTTCCAAGTTCCATTAATTTGTTTAATGGCCCACTAACCGACCGACAGATGTCGCAGTAACGGTTTCTGTTGTAATGTGTTGGTAGTCTAATGGGATGTTTGCTTCGGGATGCACACTGGGTGTTGTCTTCTGCGTGACTGTCGTTCTTCCTATTTTGCGCGATGAGTATCTGGACTTGTTCTTCGCAATCAGTAGCTATACGTACTCTGCGCCGCTGCTCTTCTCTTCTTCTTTTTTTTTTGCGCGCACAACTTCAACAGTGTTGCGCGGTACACTTCCCTGAATCATCTAGAACTGTGTGCAGCCAGACTATTGCGGTAAAGCTTTAGTTTGCTACTGTTTATAAAATTCAGCAAGGTATCGCAGACTAATGTAGCTAATTGGACTGCGCCACCGTTAGTAACATGCATTACAGTATATGGGCCAAGCTAGTGCATCTTAAACTTTCCAGGAAATTTCATGAATTTACTATCATACAGGAGGACTAGATCACCTACCTGGAAGCTCTTGCTCTTGATGTGGTGATCATGCCATGATTTTTCGCGCTCTTTATGGACTTGTTGGTGGAATCCTGCGACGAAGCAATCTTCCTCTAGCCCAACCAAGTGTAGGAGTCTTTCCTCGAGTGCTGCGCGATCTGCCATGCCTGTAAATGCTGCTATTCTCAAGCTAGGAACAATTTACTCCATCGGCATTATTGCTTCTTGTCCATAGGCCAACCTAAAAGGTGTATGGCCAGTTAGCTTCTTACAGGTAGTCCTATATTCCCATAGCACAGATGGAATGCGCAGGTCCCAATCGTCCCGATTGACGTTGCATATCTTGGTTAGCGCATTCTCCAATACTTTGTTAAATGCTTTGATAGTTCCATTCACCTGTGGATGATAAGGTGTGCTGTGCTGATAATGAACGTGGAACTCTTCGGTCAAAGCCTCAATGGTCTTTTTCAGAAAATGAGTGCCTTGATCACTCATCAATATATTTAGGCATCCAAACTTTGTAAGGATATTTTCATATATAAACTCCATAGCTGTAGCTGCGCTACAGTCTTTGATTGGCTTTGCTTCTTCCCATCTGGTGAGGTAATCGGTAGCAGTAATGATATACCTCACACCAGTTCTTTTCCCTGGTGGGTTAATAGGACCCACAAAATCAATGGCCCACTTCTCAAAGGCCTTCAATGTTAGTTGCGGATTTAATGGCATTTCATCTTTGCGTGACGGCTTCCCTGTCCTCTGACAGACATTGCAACTCTGGCAGTGTTCATTCGAGTCTTTATGAATTGTAGGCCACCATAGCCTTGCGCGCAGTAGCTCTTCCTGTGTAGTGGCCTCCTGCGACTCCTAAGCGTGTATCAACCAATATGAATTTTTTTTCATGCTCTAATACACATCTGCACAATACTTCATCTAGTCCCAACTTGTATAGCTGGCCTGCAATGATGGTGAAGTCTACGGCGCACACTACCAGCTGCTTCTTTTGATGCGTAGTGAACTCTGTGGGTGTGAACCCAGTGTCAAGAAATCAATGATATCCTGATAATAATCGTCAACAACCTATATGGTGAACAACTGCACATCAGGCAGATTGTCCTCTAGATTCGTAGGCTCTTCTCCTGACTCAATTCTTGACAGATGATTAGGTCCCAAATTCAATCTGCCTGGTTTAACAACAATCTCAAAGTCGTACTCCTGAAAGAGTAATAACCATCTGCATATGTGCCCCGCTAACACTATCTTATTAACAAGGTATTTCAAGGCAGAATGGTCAGTGAATATGGAGAAGTGCACACCAAGCAAGTAGTGTCTGAATTTCTGCAGCGCGTAGACCATAGCGAGTCCTTCTCTTTTAGTAGTGGTATAGTTCTTCTTAGCGAATGATAACTTTCTATTGGAAAAGGAAATGGGACTATCAATACCTCCCTCTCCTGGTTGCGCAAGAACAATTCCCAATGCTATGCATGAGGCGCCGGCATGGACGTGAAATGGATTCTCCCAGTCTGGGAAAACTAGGATTGGCGTGGTGACCATTTTCTCTTTCAATGTGTCGAAGCCTTTCTCACAATCCGCATTCCAAATGAATGGTACATCTTTCTTCAGTAGATTTTCCATAGCTATAGTTATCTGCGCATACCCTTTTATGAACTTCTTGTAATAACCGGTATGCCCCAGTATAGTGTGCAGCTGCTTAACTGAATTGGGTGTAGGCAAGTTTACAATGACTGCGACATTAGCAGGGTCTACCATCAAGCCCTATTTGCACACAATGTGTCCCAACAAGACTCCATAGGGAACACAGAAAATACACTTCTTCAAGTTTAATTAAATTTGATCCTATCTGCACTTTTCTAGCATCATCCTGAGGTTTGCGGCATGGTTCTTCAATAACCCGAAAATGGTCCAATCATCAAAGTAAACCTCTAAAAACTTCTGTATAAAATCCTTAAATGCTACAACGACCACCCTAGAGAATATGGCGGGTGCATTCTTTAGACTAAAGGGAATCATTATGTATTGGAATGACCCCCATTCTGTAGCAAAAGTCATCTTGTGCCTATCTGCGCAATCAATCCTAATATTATGGTAACCAGAGAATCCATCATTAAAAGAATAGGCCTCATTTCCTCCAACATTATCTAGCACTTCATTTGTAAAAGGTGTAGGGAATGGGTCATGCATTAAAGCATCATTCAGTTTCCTGAGATCCACACAAATTCTGATCTCACCCTTTGTTTTCTTGTCCTGGATAACCATCGGGCTTATCCATTCAGATTCTTCGACTGGCTCAATGATCCCTGCATCGAGCATCTTATCGAGTTCTTCCTTAACTCATTATTTTTAGCGCAGATTCAGTCTGTATGGTCTTTATTTCACAGGCTTCGCGTCAGGATTAAGAGGAATTTTCATCACTCCTAAGTCTCCCAAGATACCTTTCATCTTTGTGAACTTGGTCGGGAATAGTTCTTGATATTCCTGTAATATACGCGTGACTTCCTCAACTGTATCTTCATCCCAATAATCTCCACTAGCTGCGAACCTTGGCTCTTTGCTGGTGCCAATATTCACTTTCCTTGTTTTCACAGGTCCACTCATATCTGGAATTTCCAGTGGGGGTCCTTCTACCTCGCATGATCCCTCTAACTCAGGTATCTGTATGTTGTGTGGGTCCTCCTCATCACTATTTGCTTTTTCCCTGGTTTCTCCATCGATGTGATAACAATCAAAAGCATGCTCTAGTTTCTCCTCCTATTCAGGTTGTAGGCGTGCAGGTATGCTATCTGTGCCAAAGAATTCTTCTAGTGTCAGGTTTTCTTGTGTACAATATGGACTGAATATTTTTTTCTTAATGACCTGCAACGCATCATTGATACTTGGATGCTCATCTTCGAAACTAAAATCCTGTTGGAAGGTCGCAGTCATGTCCGACCAGTTCACTATGTCTCTACGCAACCCCAGGTCTAGGTACCACTTCTTCAGAATCGATTCTTTTAACGTGTGCACAAACATATGCACCCTATTTGTCCATGGCCTCTCCTTCCATGCTTCGGAATAGACTCGAATATGCTGTCATGTCCCCTCCCATTATACCGGCATGATGGAGAGGACATGGTGCTAAACCGGGCAATTAGCCCCATGAACTTCTATCTAAACATTCACATAAAAGACATATGGAAGTGTACAATTATAAGAATACACAGCGGAATTGATTTCAATTACACTTCTATCATTCATTCAAGATATTCATCAAATAACAATTGCAAGATTAACACAGGAGAATACATATCTTGACAAAGTAGTCCCAAGCAACTGGCTATGCAACTGCAACATTCCACCCAACCATAGGCCAGTTGTGCTTATCAACCTCTTGATACAACTGCCACCCCTGAGCTGGGCATGATCTCTACAATGAACCAGGGAACAACAGACTCACACATAGCCAAGCATACACCAAGATGAGCCAAGCCAATCTGCAATTGGGTTTATCAGGCTGCTAGGACATGGAAGGGAAGAATTGCTAAGCCAGTATGCTCAACCACAGAGCTATGGATACCCATCCCAGATCTATTCAGCTTGGCACTCACAATTCCTACACACCCAACACAAGGAAGTATTCTCTTCACTGCCACACAGTCCCTCAAGACATACCTTCCTTTCTAGTGCTCTCAGGGTGTGCATAGAAAAGTAGCCAAAGCCCTCTTGATCTTCTTGAGAGGTTACTCCCTCTACTAGGTTTATCAAGCCAATTCTGTCCACTACCAGTCCAAGGTTCTTGCTCACAGGTTCAAATAAAAACTAGGATGCACATCACTATAGAACCACACTTATTGGGCATGGTAAAACGTTTTTACAGTGAAATACCCAAAGATGGGGTTTTCATTAGCTTTAAGAAAACGTGGGAAACCCAAAAATGAAAATGGAAGATGGGGAACAACACTGGGAAGCCAAATCCATTTTTAGAAAAACGTCCATGGACATTCTAGGGCAAAAATGGCCTCCATAACAGTCCCCAAATCGTGGCCCTTCTCTCCCAGCTACTGTATATGCAAAAACGAACTCCCAGGCATGGAAAAATGCAGAAAATGGATGAAAAACGTGTAGGGAAAGACCTAGCTAGCTCCAACTGCGTGAGAGATGAAAGACTGACTGTTCAGAATGGCTTTGGGCACCATTTCGTGGGTGTTTTCTTGCCCAAGGAGACAAAACATGATTTTCCAGGTTGATGGCTTTCCCATACCCGAAATTCGCTGCCATACCTCTTCATTCCCAAGGCATTAACTGCCTCAACCAATTCTTAGAAGAATTAAATGATTGGGTCCATAACCCAAAATGGGTAGTTGGTGGTTTATGGGTTTTCTCATTGACACATGGATTAACACCATTGGCTCAAGGGTTTGGATAATTTCCCTCCCTATTCCTTGTAGAATCATGCCCCCATCTCTTTGTTGCATTGCATAGCTAGTTGTGGGTATTTTTCATTAAAATTCATATTTACATGATGTCTTATTTACATTGTTCCCATCTAGCACAAGAACCATAGGCATCTATTTCTTTAATTGTCGATACATAAAATGCTAAATCAATGGTGGGGCATTGGCCTTGAGCTCCTCACCATGATTAAGTAACAATATTTACATCATTTACGATTTAATGCGAAGGGGGTCAAAATGGGGACATGACATATGATCTCGTGGATCTGTCTGTCCATTATATTTCTCAAAGGATAGGGTAACCTTATCAGCAAACCTGATTTGCATCTTAATTCTACACTGATCCCATGTTGTCAATATCTGCTTATGCGTGGCCCACCATCTGGCAGGTGTATCACGTAGCGCCACATCTAATGTTGGTAATCGATGTTCGTCTACAATTGCTGCAGTATATTAATTGATAAAAAAATAAACATTAGAGAAACCATCGTAGCCAGGGACTGGAATTACCTCCTTTCTGATCCAACGCAATGAATTCGTGATCCACATGCATTTACTTGCAGATACTTCATGTAATCTGCTTTGCTAGTTCTCCAGTCCTGCATCCGAATCTGAAATGCAAGAGCTGTCACAGTGCCAACTGAGTGTGCCATCCGCAGTTGGATTAATATAATCAGTAGTATTGGTTGTCATCTTGTAGATACGGTCCAAGTCTTGAGCTCTAGATTCCTCTTGAATGGGTTCAACATATCACTCGCCTCGTGAAGGGTCCAATGGCGCGATGACCCTAATATCATTGCCTTCAAATATCATTTTCATAGTTTTTAAGTCAATAATGGTAGAGTTAGTCATTTCCCAATCAATACCCAGCAGTGCCGGATAAGGATGGCTATCATCCACTATTTCAATTACTTCAAAATCGGCATAGCTATCGACTCCATCAATGTCAACAATAGTGTTGGGTAATCTTCCCAAAGGTATAACTATCCCTTGACTAGCCATTCTCAACTGTAGAGGTGACCACTGTAACTTGGGCTTACCCATCTGATGCCATGTCTGCTTGGTCAAGACATGTACTTCGGATCCAAGATCAAGGATGATCTCATCCATCTCATAGTCCCCAATCTGTGCAATGAGTCTCATTTTCCTTCATGTTCTTTTAGGACTCCTAATATTGTGGACTGCACCATTGGCAGCCCCCTTGTCATTGTTTGGCTCATACTGTCTTAGTAGCTTTTGAAATTCCATAAAAGCATCTGCGCTCTTTAGTAATTTCATGCAGCTGTGTAAGAACTACACAACAGAGGTCCCTGTATCTGTCGCGGTGTTTGTCTGATTTTGTGCCATTGGCATGTTCTTTCTTTGTGGTACTTCATTGCGTAACGGTGTTTTTGGAGAGCCAGGTGGTGGTGCTCTGAACATCTCCCGTGCTTCCTCAAATGTTCCCTTATTTTTCTGTAAATCTAGACCCAGTGCTTTCTCAGGCTCTTTCCTAATCCATACTGGCTCTCCCGGATTCTACCTAAGGTCGCACGTTCCATAGGTCGAAGCTTCTACACCTCCATCCCTTCCTGTATCAGTACCACTGCGCGTTACCACGTTTACACTTGGATCCGCAATTCTTCTCTCTACTGCAATTAGCTGAATATTGGGATTCAATGGTTCTGTCCTTCTTGTTTTCTGCATTTCTACCTCAAGCACAGTGCAGTCTTCAATAACATGCTCAAATGATTTACAATAATTGCAGGTAGTGCATGGGTTGGTACAATCTCTAGAAATGTGACCTGGCTGGCCACAGTTGTAATAGATTACCTGGCCGCGTCCTCTTCCTTGTGCCGGGCTGACATTTCTTCCTCTCCTGTGGTATCCACCACCGCGACCTCTATATCCCCCTTGATCATAGTGGGTGTTTTCTTGCTTTGAATGATTTTCCTCTTGGATGCAATACATCCCAGCACCTCGCATTGCTTCCATGTCGTGCTTTCTTTCATTCATGAGCTCATATGCGCGACAGTTGGATTTGCCATGTCCCACTGATTTACAGAAATTACAATACAAGCTCTTGGGTGTTTTGACATATTACTATATTAGGTAACAGTATTCAGGCCTGTGTCCTTTGGTTCTGCAGTTTCACACCGCCTGATTGTGATTCATATTGATTGGTTTTGGTGCGTCACTGTCAAGATAATCTTGAAATAGAGCGCAATGTTCTCTGGTATGGCCTTCTCCTTTGCATCCGGTGCACCAAACTTCACGTCTGTGTTCATATATTTGTTCTTTTCCGTTCTTCATACCTTGTAATTCTAACATCAGGGTAGTCAACTGGTTCTGAATTTGTGACATCCCAGTACTGCTCTCACCAATCGGTGAAGCCTCCAACTTCATTGCAATCTCTAAGGCCTCTGCCTGCGACGCAACCTTCTACTGCATCAATGGTTGTCTGATGTGGGGCAACAATACTGTGATGAACCATTCCTTGTGCTGTTGCAGAGCTATCACAAAGCTCACTTGATCTAACAATGTTTTAAATTTTTGGTCAAATTCCCAGACCGATTCGGTAGGATTTTGCTTGATTTGCTTTAATTCCGTTATGCACTGCAATTCTGTCTTTGGATTCTTAAACTTTACGACAAGTGTAGCCTGGATTTCTGTTAGGGTTCTCGGCTGTGCCTGAGAATATTTCATAAACCAATGCAATGCGCGGTCTCTCAAAATAGTGATGATCTGCACTCTTTTCACAACATCATCTTATATTTGCTTTAAACTCCATATAGCTTCACATAGAAACCAGTGCTGATCAGGGTATTCTAGACCCGTTCCTTTGAATGTCAACAATTTTATATCGTTATCCGTCATTGTCCTTCCTGGTTGTGCACTGATCTGAGTAGTGTTGACTATCTGCATGGAGAAAATAAAGGGAATATTCGGACTACTGGGATTCTGCGGAATGGGATACGCGACCCTCGCAGTGGGTGGGTTCTGAACTAAGGGTGGCGTGGTTTCTGCAACCGACGGATTCTGAGGTGTAGTATGGTGGATAGTAGCTGATAACGAAACGGTCTGATTATTAAGGTCACATGGGATTTCGGTATCAACATGGAGTCCAGATCCTCCATGATGCTTTTCCTTATTAAACTTATATCTCTTTCCACTTCTCAGATTATGGGTTTCTTCGTCAGAATCACTAAAAATGCTATTGACCATGACATAATCAAAATATTACTGCATTCTTAAGACACCTTGTTTAGATAAAAGCATTTTAATGTACAGACTAAGATTGTTCAGGAACTTACCTCTAAATCCTTCCAAAAAATATGCTTCAGCTTGACTATATGACTTCAGTGTGTCGACAACAAACTCGGTCACAAATCCCTCAAGTATGCTATCAACCCAGAAGTCGACTGCTTGTGTCAATGGGTTGTCTATTGCTTTGAGCTGCGTTGTGAGCTCTGTAGTCCACTCTGTAGGTACTCCTCCTTGAAAACAAGTTTTCTTTTCTGCGAGTCACGATATCCATGCGTCTAGCTCGTTCGGAAATGTAGCCCAGAAGATCTCGTGAATCTCTCTCCACAAGTATATGTTCAACCACTCTACATTAGATAGACACGGGTGTTTGTTCTCTTTTCTTGCAAAATCTCTTTCAATCTTGTCACACCAATCCCAAATCTCTTTCTTTTTGGGATTCCAATTGTCTGAACCTAATGGGAACTGGTATTCTTCTTCACACATTACTTTCTAACACTCTGTCGCATCACTGGTCTTAGCCGAGCAATGGAACCATTTGTTGGCTGTAAATAACCTTCTCAAGGTTTCTAATCATAGACCCAGGTACTCGTGGTTCAAGGAACCAACAAAACCCCTATTCACCAGCCCTTTCGGCAACAGGCTGCGCGCAGCTTGAGGTCTCAGCTGAGGCAAAGCTGAGGGGGTGGTTGCGGAATCAAGTTTCCACACCGGGTGATGTGATGGGGGGAAAGGCTGATAAGTAGTGCAACACCTGGGGGTTGCACAAACAGATAACTACGCGAACCTTTTGTTCTGTGTCAGTTACTTTGACGCACAATTGCGCTTGCGCACTTGCACATCTAATGATTGTGCGATACAGGATACCTTTGCATTACAACAATAACCTATCAACATCTTAGCTTGCAGCAACCTTCAATGAGTCGGCGCATCAACTAGACTGCACGTCCTTTCCAGGATGTTTAATTCTAACCAATCTACTTAGCATTCCTTATCTCTTCAACTCATTCACGTTCTTATCATTAACTTTTAGGTGGTTTAATAAACATACATTACTGTGCGCTCCAACACTGCGCTTAAACTCAATGTTCGACTTATGTGGTTAACTTACATATTCATACATTCACAGAATTATACTTGGTAAATACGTAACATTCATCCATACATGCATCACTTAACATATTATTCCCATTTATCTGCGGCGAATACATACAAAAGCAATCACATAACAGATAGCTACAGTATTGACATTCATACCAAGCAAATGAACAATCACACACACACATTAATCACCTAACACAGAATTTAACGTGGTTCACCCCTCGAATGGAGGCTAAGTCCACAAGAACGGTTGTTAATATTGCTCTTAATGGGAAGGGTACAACCGCTCTTAGCCTGCGCACTCAGATCCAGACTCTCTTCTCTCTTAGATAGGTCTCCGAGCACTCAGCTGCAGAGCCTTCACAATGGATTTCAAGCTCAAGATTATACAATGATCAATTCTTAACCAAAATGAAGAGTAACCCTTCCCTTACAAAGTTGTGCCTTATTTATAGATCATGCCCGTAGGTCATGTCTTTACAATCATTAGGCCGAAACCCTAAGGTTTCCAAAACTGGCATGGCTAACTTCCACCCTAGTTGTCTCCGTCGACATCCTTCTTCGCCTGCTCCAGTTGGGCCACTCGTGGCTCACACGCTCTTTTGACAACTGCAGTCCTCAAAACGGTTACACTGCATCATGTCCTTTCCCTTTCCACTCCTTCGCCTGCTTGTCACCATCGGTGTCATGGCCTAGCTTCTCAACTGCTTGCCGCCACACGTTCAAATGGGTCACTTTTATCTTCCATCCACCTATTCCTTACCCAAAATAGTTCATGTCCTCGTCTGACCTTTACCCATGTTTTGATCCAAAAATAGCTCATGCGCTACCTTGCGCATCGTCGTCCTGTGCAACCGTGCCTTAGCCATTGTCATCGCGCGATATGCACAATTTCTCAAAACTGACTGTAGCTTGTTGCCGCACGCAATGCGCACTACTCGAAACTGCTTCCTCTTCCTGATGCAACGTGCAATGTGCAATTATCAAAATTGCCTTTCTTCCTGCTGTAGCACGCTAGGCACGATTTTCCATGTATATTTTTCCAACCCACTTGGGCCCAACCCAACATTGTACTTGCGATATCATGTTTTGAATATCTCTGCAACGGGTTTTTCCGTAGATGTTAATGAATGAAGATGTTAAGTTGTGAATTCTAATGTTATGCTATGATGTGATGATGGGTTATTTAAATGTTCTCTGTTGGTCTATGTGAAAACATGTTGCTGGTTAATGTTAATACATTTTGATGCAAATAACTGATTAGTGGATTATAGTGAATGTTGTAATTTCTGGTTAAATGCACACGTATTCCCTCATAATTGCAGAAGCTTGGTTCTTGTAGCACCCTTATCCGCCTCGGGTGAGACCTCACCTGCTTTGCAGGTGTTGCTGGAAAGGGTAACTCCTTTCTGGGCTGGTGAATAAGGGGTTGTTGGTATTGTTTACGACAGAGTGAACCCCTGTAGAAAGACCCTGTGTCAACAAATGGTTCCGTTGCCGGGACCTTAAGAAGAAATAAAAGGGGATATGCTGTGGCATCCGACGAAACCAGAAATCCAAGAGTGGTTCAGTTAGAAAGCATAAGAGTTCACAAAAAAGAGAGGAGTATCCCAATAGAGATAGTAGAAAGTTGGTTACAAATGCACATATACTTGGATATCCATGATATCTTCTTCGCCGAATTTCCAATAATACTACAGAAGTGGCTCGTGCAGTTGACATTCAGAGGACATACTAACCAGAATATCAGATCACATCAGTGGACTCCAGAACTAATTCGAAAGATGAAGCAAGCCGACAATACAGTATCAAGGTATGTTGACTTCTGGATCGACAGTATCCTAGAGGGGTACGTCACTGAGTTCGCGGTAGATACCAACAGTTCTTACAATGACGCGAAGAGACGATTTTTTAGGGGACCAAGGGGTAGGTTCATCCTGTCGCCGAACCTGTGGATTAAGATGCTGGTGTGTGAAAAGGGTATGATGAAAATGACCTCCGATGAGTAGATAGATTGGTGTGCAGGGCTTGTAGGTATTGCATGGTTACGGATCCACTAGAAAAAATGCAGGGTAGATGGACATGAGTGACGACGAATTTGTAAGGGAAGTTGAGAAAGACTGTGGAACCTTGAGAAGTGGAATGATATTCTGGTGTCCTGATAAGAGGAGTAGGAATGAGGAAGAGTCCCCTGATAGGACCATAAGGGAAGACTACGCAACAAGGTCGCAAAGGACAGAGCCCCCTTATTACGAGGAGGAAGGCGGTGACCAGGATGCCCTAGAAGAAGGGCGGATCATAAGCTATCACATACCTTCGACCCCACATGCCACTTATCAATCTAAAGGAAACACCACAAATAATTCATAGAGCTGTCCCATGTGTAGTGGAAAAAGTAGCGCATCAGTAAGTAGCAATAGTAGGAAAATTTTGATGTCGGATGATACAAAGATGTCGAGTTTCATAGGAGCGGGACGGAGGATCCCAAACAATTTTGGTTTTTATACGAAGCATTGTGGACCATGGAGCAGGTCCAAAATGAGGACACGAAAAAGGGCAAGTTGGCGATGACCTTTCGGGGCCATGCGCTGGACTAGTTCATAAAATATACTAAGTTTCCAGGGAAAACATTGGCAGAAATCAAAGCAGCGATGATTCAGGAATTTAAAAAACCCAAGTAAGAAGCACAGTACATTATTGAGCTCAAAGAGATTAGGAAATACCCGAATGAACCAGTATCGGAGTTTGATCAGAGATATAAGACATTGATAGCGAAAGTCAGTTTTCCAATAAATGACTTGCAAGATAAAGAGTGGTTTATTGCCGGGATGGTACCACATATTAGAGGACCATTGATGCAGCAGAAGGTTGCGGATCAAGCCGAAGCATTAGAAATCGCGATGAAGCTAGAGGCTTCTCCAATCGGAGAGACTAGGGCTATAATGGATAAGATTCAAGCATAACTATCTACATTGATGCTCTAATAGGAATACATGAAGCAAGGGAAAAATAACCACGCAGATGTATGGTGCACAAGATGCAGGACCGAAGGCCACCATAAGGATAACTGTTCAGCGTTTCAACAGTATTTGAATTCAGGGGCACCGAACCCCCTTTGCTAGGAAGGCCTACCATGGTGTCCCATTTTCTAGGCCAGGGGGCATCGACCAAAGGAATGCGTATACTTACAGAATATAGTGTCGAAACCGACGAATCTGTATTGTAAAATTTTTCGATTAGTGGGGCATGATGAAAAGGATTGCAGGGAACATGATTTGTTGCAAGAGCGGAACATGGACGCATACCTGGTAAAGGGATAAGAGCAACAACTAGGACTACAACAGCTGTAGTATGCCCAACAACCACCACAGTTTATGCAAGCGCCACAATTTTCCCAAGGACAATATGGGAAACCACAGTATCCGCAACCACTGTACCAGCAGCCGCTGTATCAACAATACCCACAACTGCAGTATCAACAACCACAGTACCAGCAGGAACAGTACGGACCACCACACTGAGGATTTGGTGGAGGATTCTAGGGAGGGCATGGTGGTGGTGTTGGAAGGGGAGGAGCCGCTGGACGGGGTCGAGGTACTCCAACATGTTATAATTATGGACAATAAGGACATTTCGCAAGGGATTGCACCAAATCAGGCCTCACAATGCACATATTGCAGTGGAATGGACCATATCATCGAAGATTTCCCACAGCTTATCACCATATGGAAGACGAAGAACCTACCATCTCCGCCTAACCAAAACCAGAACCAAAACTAGAACTAACCGGCAATACAGAAGATATCAGCAGAAGCTAGAAAGAAATCTGCAGTGATGGGAATAGTGACACAAGGAAAAGCAACTACAGAAGCTGACCAGCCGCACCATACCATCCGACCAGTGGAACAGGTCACCTTCGATGCAGAATTTGCAAAAGAGGTCTCCTCAAAGGCACAACAAGGAATGTTGGGGCAACAGAGGAATGCATCTCCTCAAGCGAAGATTTATGATATGCCACCAACATTCAATCGAATGAAATTGGGGCGGAAGGCCACTACCGTAAGAGCATTCATCGAAATTTGTTTAGAATTAGCAAGAGATGAGGAGGCATTGGAGGAGATATCCAGGCTATTGCATCGGTAGGAGGGCGGGCGACAGGAACCCAAGGTTAATCGCATGCATAAGAAAAGGAAGACAGGTAGAGAAATGAGGATGTTGGCACAAATCAGAGCGTTGGATGTCAACTCCATCATTTTGGATTTAGGATCAGACGTGAACATCCTGACAAAAAAAACATGGGAAATGATGGGGAAACCACAAATGACCTGGTCACTAGTACAACTGTGATTAGCAAACTAGAGCAAGTTCACCCCTCTTGGCCGAGTGTGTCAACTTCCCGTCGAAATCGAAGGACTTCAAACATATGCCGATTTCGATGTGATAGAGATAGTAGATAACACATGTCCGTATCTAGCACTATTGGGAATCAACTGGGTGATGGAAAATTAGGCAATCATCAATTTCAAAAAGCGGATAATGTCATTTGAAGACCGTGAAATAAGGGTTGTCGCACCACTAGACCCTGCGGAAGGACAACGATACGTGGATCCCAGAAAAAATGAAGATAGGGAAGGATGGGATAGCCTATATAATATTTCTGAATATTACACCAATCCAACTGATGAAGGGGAGTTGGAATGGCGCAGCTCTAGCTCAGCATCTTTGGACTCAGACGAGGCACTGGAAAATTGGCAAAACCGACTTCATGAAGTATTGTTTCGCAGATGTGCCAAGATTACACAGTCAATACGTTGGGTGGATACTGAGGAGTGCGCATTACCAACATACGAAGGGTTACCAAATTTGAGCACCTTCTTAATAGAATTCGAAGGAAAGGTAGCGGAACCACAAAGACTCTTGTCCTTGGAGGAAGCCTTGAAGGATACTCCTGTGCACTGGTGGGCAGCACACAAATTCAGGATATCAAACTGGCCACTATGCCGACGCCTCTTGGAGGTATGTTTCGGTGACACCACAGCATGGAACATACAAAGATACGATGGGCAGGGTAACCCAAACGAACATGTGAAGGCTTGTCAGCACCAATGGGAAGCATGATCAGAACAGGAGTGGGTGCATGCCTTCGTGCATATGTTGGATGAAGTATCGCAAAGTTGGTATGTCATGACAGAGCTGTGACTCGGTACACTTTCTTGGGATCACTTAATGATTTGATTGATTCAAACATTCTCCTTTTCAAACGAGAATCCCTTCATCCATAATGCATTGCAGGAAATTAAGAAGAATATTTTTGAGATAGAACCAACAGTGCAGCTGTTAGAACTCTGATGGACCATGACACCTGAAATGATGATGGAACGCTACAATGTCTTAGGAAAACCGAATGATTATGACGACGACCCAAAAGCCACATATGCGCCGGATTCTAAAGGAAGTCACAATGTGAAGGCACGTAAGCTGCCATTCGACAAGTACAACCAGCCGCTGAAGATTACGAAGGTAAACATCAGATCGGAAGAAAGCCCGAAATTTGCGAGCATTGGAGATTATTGGGACGAATCGACTATCGTGAATATGACAGTTCTACTGCATGAGTTTTAGGACTTGTTCCCAATGAAATTCTCAGAAATGAAGGGAATCTACAGGGACCTCGGTGAAATAAAGATTCACCTGAAACTTGGTGCGAAGCTGGTTAAACAAAGACCATATCGCTTAAACCCACGACACAAGGAATGAGTACAGGCTGAACTTGAGAAAATGCTGGAAGCCGACATTATTGAACCAGTCGAAGAGTCGGAATGGATTATCTCGATGGTCGTCAAAGATAAGAAAAACGGTGAGGTAAGAATTTGTGTCGACCTACGAAAGTTGAACAATGCCTATTTACATGACCCATTCCCGACACCATTCATAGACGAAGTACACGAAGGAGTTGGTGGTCAGGAAATTTATTTGTTTACGGATGGGTTCTTAGGCTACCACCAAATTAGGATTGTGAAGGAGGATAGGCATAAGACCACATTTGTTACGGAATGGGGGTGTTACTAATATACAGTGATGCCATCCGGTCTGAAGAATGCCCCCGCAATATTCTCATGACTGGTAGTTGCGGCATTCAAAGACTATATCCATAAATTTCTCGCGGTATACATGGACGATTGGATAGTATATGGGCTAGTCAAGAACCGCATTGCGAACCTCAGACTGATGCTAGAACGATGTCGTCACCACCAGATATATCTTAACTTGAAGAAATGCATCTTCTATGCCCCATTTGGGATACTGCTAGGACACATTGTTTGCAAGGAGGGTCTGTTAGTTTATCCGGTGAATATTGCCATCATTGTTGACCTTCCACTGCCAACAACAGTTAAGCAACTCAGGGTGACGTTGGGTTACACAGGCTATTACCGCAAGTTCATTAGAGGATACGCCGCAGTCACAACACCTATGGAGAAACTGCTAAAGAAGGATGCAAAGTTCGAATGGAATGGAGAATGCCAAAAGAGCTTAGACATTTTGAAGACAAAGATGGTGGAAGCACCCATCCTTTCCTTCCCAGATTGGAAGAAAGAGTTTCATGTCCACGTTAATGCGTCGCCCATCGCACTCGGTGTTATCTTGGCCCAACCAGGTGAAGGTGACATCGACCATCCGATAGCTTTCACTAGTAGGAAGCTGTTGATAGCAGAAAATAATTATACAACCACTGAACGAGAAGGACTAGAGATGGTCTACGCCCTACTGAAGTTCTGGAATTATATTTTAGGGGGCCACTTCAAAATGTTCACCGACCATTCAACGCTGAAGTACTTGGTGAACAAGCCTGTGTTGGGGGGGGGGGAATTTGCTAATGGCTACTACTCTTTCAGGAATTTGATTTTGAGATCATTGTGAAACCAGGATGGTTGAATACAGGACCAGACCACCTATCAAGGATTGGATCAGGGGAGGAACCGCGAAGCATCAACGAAGGACTACCAGATGCTCGGCTATTCACAGTAGAAATGGTCGACAAGTACTACAAACCAATTATTCAGTTCCTAGCAATAGGAAAGGAACCAGAGGAATTCACCACCAGTCAGAAAAGGCAGTTAGTTGTCAAGGATGCAGACTTCCAACTAATCGCAGGACAATTGTATAAGATGGGCCTCGACGAGATATTACACCGCTATGTTCTCCCACACGAGCAAGAACGGATTTTAGCTGAGGCACATGATGGCATTGCCGGAGGACATTATGGAGGTCCGACCATTGTGAAAAAGATCGTGACAGCCGGGCTATGGTGGCCAACCATGCATAGAGATGCCACTGACTATGCTGAAACCTGCGACGTCTGTTAATGCACAGGGAAACCATTGAGACAAGACAAGATGCCATTAGTACCCCAGGTTACGCTGCAAGCATTCGACAAATGGGCAGTAGATTTTGTATAGCCCTTTAACCCTCCAGAAAAATGCACTAGATCACACTACATCATAACTGCAATAGAGTATTTGACACGTAGGGTGGAGGTTGTGCCAGTCAAGGATTGTACCGCATCAACGGTCGCCAGATTCCTCTTCGACAACATGGTCACCCCATTCGGATGCCCAAATATTTTACTAAGCGATCAAGGGGTGCACTTTGTGAACAAGATAATAGCATCACTAACGGAGGAATTTCAGGTTCAGCATAAGAAGAGTACTCCCTACCACCCTCAAGCAAACGGGACGGTAGAGGCATTCAACAAAATCCTGGAACACACACTCACAAAAGTATGCAACACAAATCGAGACGATTGGGACCTTAATAATTCCAGCGATCCTTTGGGCCTATCGAACCACATGCAAGTGATTAACCGACCAAACTCCATTCAAACTGGTCTACGTTAAGGAAGTGGTTATGCCTATGGAATACATTGTTCCAAGTTTGCGTATTGCAGTTGCCATAGGTATGAGCGATCACAGTGGGTTGGAAGAATGACTAGCACAATTAGTACACTTAGAAGAAGATCAGTTCATTGCAGGATTCCACCAGCAGGTTGAAAAGGATCGCCAGAAATCATGGCATGACCATCACATTAAGCAACGATACTTTCAGAAAGGTGACACGGTGTTGTTATATGACAGCAGGTTCGCGAAACACCTGGGTAAATTACAAATGCACTGGTTAGGACCCTATATCATCAATTTTGTCACCAACGGTGGTGCAGTGCAGCTATAGAACTTATATGGGGTATTGTTGCCTCGCATGGTGAATGGAACTAGGATAAAGATCTATTGTTGTGATCCGATACAGCAGTGAAAAAAAAGGGGGGGGCACAAGAATTGTACAATGTGAAGACATGAAGGCTAGTCAGCCTCTGACTAGGATAGTAGGAAGGAATTGAACAACACGAAGACATGAAGGCCAGTTAGCCTCTGACTAGGATAGTAGGAAGGAATTGAACAACACGAAGACATGAAGGCCAGTTAGGCTCTGACCAGGATAATAGAACGAGAGGGGGCGGTCGGTTAGATCGTATATCACCACTACGTGTGGAGGTCCACTCTGCACGTGCGACTCCACACCTAAGCATGCGACCACAAATATGCATCACCAGAAGACGGTGAAGGAAATGATGATTGAACCGCATCCTAGCATGTGACCGAAATCGACGATAAAAGGAAAGGGTGATTGAACTGCAAAAGGATGGTTGGGATTGTACGAATGATGATGGTAGCCAACCCCGCAGACATGAAGCACAAGCATAAATATCGAGTGAGGAGGCAACTAGAACAACAAGGTATCAATGAATAGGGAGAGAACATTCAGGAAACTGCATGCTATAAGTTGATCAGACAGTTATTTGAATAGGGAGTTCCAAGGAGGTTGTGGAAATGGTTCATTTCATTTCACATGGCAGCACACCAGGTGCGTTGAGAGCTAGAACGAAGAGCATCCATACACAACCAGTGAGGGAAGTATCCCAGAAACTTTGGGAAAATACTGTTGAGTTATCATCCAAGATGTCTAAGTATGTGGTAGTAGTGCGAAGTTTCGAGGTCCCAAGGACCACCAGAATACTAGGAGTAAAGCTCCACAGCCCTGGTAGAAGGATTCCTTGGGCGCGAAACAGATGTGCCGGAGCAGTCGATCTGTCTCCCACCTTAGTGATGTAGATGAAATTTTCCTCAGTCAGAACCAAGCACAAGGTAGGGCGGGTAGTGGCTGAAGAGGTACATGATCAAGGGTCCAACAGATTGGTGGATGAGTACAAGAAGTACATAACAGTGAACCAGTAACCGACGAATGGAGATAGGAAAAACACAACAGCGAGTTCCAGACAGCAAGAACAGTTTCAGAGATCGAGCATAGTACAAGGCGGGCGCAAAACGACAGAGTCCGCCTAAGGTGGCTCAGGACGAGCTACAAGTTTGTGTTGGGGACCTGTTGGCACAGGATAGATCCGCAGGAAGTGTGGAAGCCGACAAGCACAAAAGCCAAAATCCCATGAAGTCTAAGGAAGAGCAACAATAGCTTAGAATAATTAATTGATAAGTCGACCAAAATGGGCCATTTTTGTAATAGGATAGAAGCATACAAATACAAATATATTGTAAGCCTAAGAGGAGAATTCAGAAGGAGATTAGTGCGATCTTTTGAGTTTGGTTGTACTTGCGATATCATGTTTTGAATATCTCTGCGACGGGTTTTTCCGTAGATGTTAATGAATGAAGATGTTCAGTTGTGAATTCTGATGTTATGCTAGGATGTGATGATGGGTTATTTAAATGTTCTCTGTCGGTTTATGTGAAAACATGTTGTTGGTTAATGTTAATACATTTTGATGCGAATAAATGATTAGTGGAATATAGTGAAAGTTGAAATTTCTGGTTGAATGCACACGTATCCCCTCGTAACTGCAGAAGCTTGGTTCCTGCAGCACCCTTATCCGTCTCGGGTGAGACCTCACCTGCTTTGCAGGTGTTGCTGGAAAGGGTAACTTTTTTCTGGGCTGGTGAATAAGGGGTTGTTGGTATTGTTGATGACAGAGTGAACCCCTGTCGAAAGACCCTGTGTCAATAAGTCGGGGCAATAGTTCCCAAAAGATAAATGTAAAATGTATTTTTGAGTCTCCCTAGGACAAGTAGGACCAGTCAGTTAAGCAAGTCGGCTCCAATGAGGAATTAGGTCAGTCACACATAAAATATAAATAGAGAGGCTCACTCTCTCATTTGTACATCACACTCACTCAATCAAGTTTGCACCAAGTGAGAGAGAATCCAAGTTCGCTGGAGGAGAAAGAGAGAAGCTGTAGAAGACATCTTATCTTTGGGTTTTCTATCTTGGTTGATATTGTACTAGTGACTAGTCTATCACCGAGGAAGTTGCGGGGTTTTCTCCTTTATGGTTTCCCCGAGAAAATTTCTTGTGTCTTTTGTGTATTACTGTGTTTGTCTATCTTTCAATTTAAAGATCTATCATAATTGAATTAAAGTGCAAACTCTAACAATAAGACAAATCATATGAATTGTATTTGTTTAGAAAGTACTTTTTTCAGAATAGAGACACCAAAGACAAAAGCCTTGGAGTCAATTTCAAGAATAGAGACATCTTCTTAATTCCTTGAAAAAACCTTCATTCCATTGAGTTGGATTCAATAAACTAGGCTTGTAATCATTTTTTAGTAGGGATTGTGGAGAACGATTTTCATTTCCATAGAGGATTTGTGTTGGTGAAGTGAGCAGTAAGTCTCTCATTTACAAATCACTTAAGTAGTTAGTGTAACTTAATAAATGCTACCATTACTTTCAATCTTCACTCCTAAGTACTTCATTATCTTAGGTTCCTAGGTCAGTCACCACAAACAATGAATTCATCAATCCGTTCATCTCCCTTAGAGGCTCCTATTTGCAGTATCATGGGGTTCTGATACCACTTGTAACAACAAATTGGAAATTGGTACTCCCTGTCTTATGCAAGTTTCATAATCTTTGCAGTGTCCTTGTTTGATCCAACATAGAAACTAGAATCATAGATGGATTTTCTAACTATTGTATTGAATCGGGAAGGTGGATTCAAACATCTAGGCATGTTCTCCTTTTTTTCATCCTTCTCTTCCTCTTTATCCTCTTCTTTCTAGTTAGACCCACTACCCAAGTTTATATATTGTTGTTTATGTTTATTTGGAACACTACCATCTCCACCAGTGGTAGTGAGCATGGGTTAATATTGGCTGCTTGCAATATCCTAAGTTTTTTTCTCTTGGTTTTGGTCTTCATTATGGTCACAATCGTCACCATCTTGCTTCTCACCTTGTGTCTCCTGACATTTGGTTTTTCCTTGAGGATAAATATCAATGGGAGTTCCACTTATTGGAGAGTTTGGTTCATCGTCATTGAGGATATCAACTATGACCTTGAGGGTCATTTCCTTCTTAACCTATGAAATTTTGGTTAGAAAAGGATTAGGGGGTATGGACGTAGATATTACTAATGTTGGTTGTTGTGAAGTCCTCAAGTAGATGTTTTTAAATGATGAGGCCATTTCCCGGAGCTTAGTGGCTAACTGATGTGTCATGGTTAGGCGTGGATGAGTGTGAGGCTTATTTGTTAATGGGGATGGCATTAATAGTTGTAACAACTATATTATCCCCTGGTATAATTCTTCACCAGTGCAGTTATATTTTATTGTAGTGACAATCTAGGGCATTGGAAAAAGTGCCTTTGTTGCATTGGTAATTCCAAATGTTTGGACCACCTTCTCCGTTGGACCTGATGATGCCTTAATTCTACTTCTTTTCTTTTCCTATGTTTCACTAGTGTTGACTGGATGTGCAACAGGTCATGTTATAGGATGGGTACTTTGTCTAATCCCTCATCTTCTTCATTTAACTTCTTCTTAGGGAACAAGAAGAATCTCCCTTACTTTGTTGCACTAGTTTTGAATCCTAGCTAGCTTTCCAGTTATTGTGTGATATTCATGGCTATGAGGATGAAGGGTAGAGGGTTTATTTCAATCCTCTCTACACCTTCCATGATTGGATTTATGTAACTATTGTCCTTAGTGGATTCTAACTTTATCCACTTATGATAGTTGTTGATAGTTTTTATGGGGAACCAAGGAATATACTTGGTTACCTCCACCATTCTTTTGCACTGGGTAATAAATTCTTTTGAGAATGAATGTTTCCAAATTCCTAAACATCATGTTAAATCTTTTGGACTTTCCTTATGTAGCAGCTTTGAAATGATCGATATAGGTTTCAAGTGGACACTCCACCCATCTTCAGGATCAAAATGAAGCTGTAGAAAATAAAAAAGGATTGCGACCAATTAAATAGAGTTAGGAGAGTAATTAGTTGTTAGGATAATTAAGGAGAGAACTTAAGGGATACTACGGATAAAATTAAATTTAGACATTAGTGATTAAGTTATGAGGATGTAATTTAGACGTTATTGTAGTGACAATCTAGGGCATTGGGAAAAGTGCCTTTGTTGCATTGGTAATTCCAAATGTTTGGACCACCTTCTCCGTTGGACCTGATGATGCCTTACTTCTACTTCTTTTCTTTTCCTATATTTCACTAGTGTTGACTGAATGTGCAACAGTCCATGGTATAGGATGGGCACTTTGTCTAATCCCTCATCTTCTTCATTTAACTTCTTCTTAGGGAACAAGAAGAAACTCCCTTACTTTATTGCACTAGTTTTGAATCCTAGTTAGCTTTCCACTTATTCTATGATATTCATGGCTATGAGGATGAAGGGTAGAGGTTTTACTTCAATCCTCTCTATAGCTTCCATGATTGGATTTATGTAACCATTTTCCTTAGTGGATTCTAACTTTATCCACTTATGATAGTTGGTGATAGTTTTTATGGGGAACCAAGGCAGATACTTGGTTACCTCTACCGTTCTTTTGCACTAGGTAGTAAATTATTTTGAGAATGAATGTTTCCACAATGCCTAAACATTATGTTAAATCTTTTGGACTTTCTTTATGTAGTAGTTTTGAAATGATCGATATATGTTTCAAGTGAACACTCCACCCATCTTCAGGATCAAAATGAAACTGTAGAAAATAAAAAAGATTGCGACCAATAAAATAGAGTTAGTGAGAGCAATTAATTGTTAGGATAATTAACGAGAGAACTTAAGGAATAGTACGAATAAAATTAAATTTAGACGTTACTGATTAAGTTATGAGGATGTAATGATATAAATATAGAAGTTTTATTATGTATACAACTTTTAAGGAGTAACAAATAGTAAATTAGAAGAGATTAATTTTAGTTTATTAAGATGGTGAAAAGTGGAATGAAATAATAAATGATTATTATTATGCTAATGGATTATTAAAAGAGGGAATAATTATTATATTAAAATATAAAATATCAAGGAGGTAAATAATGAAATTAATTTGGTATTAATGAATTAGAGTAAATGATGGAATTAGATTGATAGTAACGAATTCAAGTAAGGTTAAATGAGAAGACTTAAAAATGTGAATTAAGGATTTATGTTGGTATTTAATTTATTAGTTAGTGGTTGTTAATTAAATGAAATTTTATATTAAAATATAATATATACTAAAGTAGTCAAGTAATGGAATAAGGTAAAATTAATGAATAAGACTCAGGTTGAGATAATATATTAGTAGGAGGATTCACATGTAAAAAAAATACAACATTAGAGAATAATTAAAAGTGGGATTTAAAAATGTATTTTAGAATTTAATTTATAATGGGTGAATATTGTTATTAATTAAATTAATGTTTTAGAATAATTAAATATTTAAGAGTTAAAGAGTGAATTTTTTATAATAGATTAATCTTAAAGGAATTTAAAATGAACTAAAGTTGGAGAGATGAAGAGATGTTTAGACTAAGATAATAAGGTGGAGGTACCAATTAAGAAGGTTAATAACTTGAAAGGATGATGTAATCTATCAAATTGTAAAATCAACCTTATCACCTACTTATTAAACCGGGTCCTGTTATTTCCACATTTATGACTTTCAATTGTTAATTGCATTTGACCGATACTAACATAAACCATATTGATTGACTTATCCTTTCCGTTTCTTTTAACACAACATCACTACATTATAATGACACGAATGGAAGAATCTATATTGTTATGAATTTCGTATCAACCCAATGAAGTTTATGGTCCAATAAATACTACCATCGAATCCTTAAAGGGATGCAACATCTACTAGGTGAATCAGCAAATCTTCCCTTCTAGAATATTGTCTAATTTTCTCACAAATGTTGCAAGACTTAGTATATTATTTTGAATCTTTGAATACTATGGGCCACCATAGTCCCTCCCACAACACGTTTTGAGCTGTATCCTTACCTTTGTAGCGTCCTCCTTCCATCCTACTATCAATTTCCCATTATATTTTTGTGTTCTTATGGTCCATAATGCATCACCTAATTATCTTGTCCATGCCTAACTTGTATAGATGTACTATAATCAACTTATAGTCCACATATTTGACAATTGTTTTTTTTCTGATACCAAGTATCCTTGAGGCACAACTCTTGTAGTAAAAAATATAATGATATCTTCCAAATAGTATGGTATCGCTTCCACTCTTAAAAAATCAGAGTCTAGCCATTGGTCTCAAGAGGCCCTATAGACTCCCCAATTTAAAATCTAGACAAGTGGTCTAGCCCCACATTAGTCCTTCTAGGCTTCACCATGACCTTAGTGTCAAACTCTTGGAACAATAGTAGCCATCTATAAATGGAACTTTCTAGGATTGGATGGTTCACCAATTACTTAAGTATATAATGATCTGTAAAGAATATTAAAGTTCCCTTTTCGAAAGTAGTGGTTGGATTTATGCAACAAGTACACCATTTACAATCCTTCTCTCTTTTTTGTGTAGTTATGTTTATCTCTAGAAAAATTTCTGCTGGAAAAGTAGTTTGGTTGGTCTATTTTATCTTCTCCATTGTGTGCCAATATTACTCCCAAGGCCATACCTAACTTGTTGACATGCACATGAAATTCAATGGACCAATTTGGAAAGACTATTATCCGATATGTTTATCAATCTCCCTTTCAAAATGTCCAGGGAGGCTTGGAATTGTATAGTACAATCAAAGTCTTCCATCTTCTTAAGTTTTTCCTCCATAGGTATTGTGATAGTCATGTATCCTTTCATGAATCACCAATAGTAACCAGTGTGACCTAGGGTCGACTGCAACATGTAGACACTGGTTGGGGCCCCATATTGATAATGGGTACTATTTTAGATAGATCTACTAAAACCCTATCTATGTAGGTGGTGCGGCCCAATTGTCACGTCCCCGGTCACCTTGGTGTCCTTCAGAGGCGATGGGAGACAACTCTTGGATATACCTACTAATGTTTTTCCTCTTTTTCCAAGCATTCCAAAGGTTCCACAACTCTGAACCCGCATTGATCTTCAGTCTGTAGTCCGCCATTCCACAAGAAGAAATCCACAGCCGCAAGTCGGAAATCAGAAATCAGATCTACAAAATACACAGTGTTGAAAGCACATCTCCGACTTCCTCAGTTCTGCAATCGGCGATGCAGGACTCGAAAAGTCAAAGCACCAACCATAGGGCGTCGAAAATGCCTCTCCGACTTCCGCAGTTCTGCATTCCGTGATGTGGGACTTGGAACGTCGGAGCTTCAATTACACGATGTCGAAAATGCCTTCCCGACTTCCACATTCCACGATGCGGGACTCAGAATGTTGGAGCACCAATTAAACGGTGTCGAAAACACCTTTCTGAATTCCACAGTTCGGCATTCCGTGACGTGGGACTCAGAACTTCGGAGCGCCAAATACCTACCTCGAATATTTCCTCTTTCGACTTCCGCACTCCATAGTCCATGATGCGTGATTCAAAAAGTTAGAACGTCGATTCACCAAATTCGATGATTTTTGCCTCCGACTTCCACACTCCGCATCCGCGATGCGGAAGTCAGAATTCGGAACTGTGAGATTTGCAATTACTAGGAACTATATTCATAAGACATTTTCACCATGGAATATTTTAGACAATGAGAGAAGAAGAATAGAGAGAATAAATTATGGAAAACACTCTATATATTATTCATTGATATGATAACAATATATAATACATCCTCCATGGAGAAAATCAAATTGCTTTGAAGCAATATGGAAAGAGCAAAAAGAAAAGGCTTAGAAAAGACAAAAAACCCCCTAGGTGGCAAAAGCAGTTTCCAAAACTGTGCTAGAGGATCACAAATTTGGTAAGTATGGTATGGAAGCTCATGAGTGAGGTAAATAGGATGTATTGATGGCTTTAGAAGGTTATATATGATGTGGAGGTCGAATTGGTCAAGTGGCAAAAGATTCCAAGTTAACTAGCTTTATCTTTTCCACTAGAAAGTAGAAAAAGCAGGACAAAGCTAACTAAAATTGGATAGTGTCTTTCTAATTCAGGAATATAATAAAATCAGACAAAATCCAAGGAAATCTTATCCAGAATATATCCAAAATAATTTTTGTGAATAAGGATAGTATGTGGTCCACTAAAAGACAAAACTGGCCTATTCTACTTAGTCAAAACTCAGGAAATTAATCATAAATGATTAATTAATTTTATCCTAAGTCTAGAATGACATAGTGGGTTTTTTAAATGTTCCAACAGGAACCACCCGCATAACTCCAAAGAATCACCCTTCTGGATCCCACAATCCACAGTCCGCATGTAGAACTCGGTAATTCGGAAGCCCCAGTGCACAACTTCTCCAACCCATAACTTCTTCATCCTAAGTCCAATTTGGGAAAATACGGTACCGTTGGAAAACTCTTGGTGAGCACTATGAAGCTGCAACGTCTTCATCCACACCTGAGAATAGTGATCCTTCCCTTATTCCACTCCAAAATATGGCCTTAAAACCCCATCTATGCCTCCTTACCACTCTGCAATATCCTTTCTCCTTCAACTAGTCCACGGAGGTCATGAACACCGGAGGGGTGTGTCCATTCTTTCCCCACAGTCATGACTGAAGTATTCTGCACCTCTTGGGCCTTGCACTTAGTCATAGAATGGGATACATTAGCATATCTCTCCCATGTAGATTGTTGAAATAACATGCAAAGACTTATCCCTATTCCTCAAGCATAAATACATATGAGTACCAACATAAGTATAAGAATGTAACTGTGCAAGAGCAGGGTAAATAACACACGCAACATAAATTAGCCATATTAACACATAGTGGAATGAAATAATGTATTCACACATATCTATCATGCATCATTTAGATTCCACCATATAGTTAATAATGAGACATTGCAGGACACATGATAGCATGATTCAAGGCACATAAAACACTTATCTTTTTCCTTGATTCTCCAAGGAATCTAGATATGGACTGCAACGTTCCAACCCAACCATATGTCTCTGCCCAGCTTGTATTATTTTAGCACTCAAGGACCACCCCTGATCTGGGGCTATGTATCTACTAAGGAGGGAATAGGAAAGTTTACTCATAGCCTTGGTGCATAGTCAATCAGGGTCATCCAACACACAGTTGATTTGTCAAGCAAGTGGGGAGGCAAGTAAGGTTTTTCTAGGTCAATAAACTCATCCACAAAGATAAAGGAATATCCCTATTCCCTCAGACAGTTCAGGTACCACCATCCCCTCCACTCTCAACCTAAGTAAGGTCCCCTTCTCTGCTGCACAGTCTCTAGGGCGCCCCTTCCCTTAGCACTAACCTGGGAAGGTATTGCCGGTTCTGACTATTTAGATCAAGGAAATTGAGCCCTCTCTGGATATACCATGCAGTCTAAACCCTCCTGGCCTCTTTCCACTGTGATCTGCACTTGGATCTTCCTCAATGTTGAGGATGGATGGATCTGTCCCACAACAGGGTTTGGGCTATCCAATCCGGTTTTCTCATGAACTTACGGGCATCTAAACCTCTTAGTTTCGCTCCAAGGGTCGGGTCTGTGGATCCTTTATGGAATCCCACCTCCCACACAAGTTTTTTGGGTGATTTTGGATCTACAAATTGCGACCTCCCCCAGGATTGCAATCTTGGTTCCTTCCCTCTCTGCTCTATCTGTGATGCATGATAACTGAGGCTAGTGGGTCAACAATGGGATATGGATCAGGGTGAGCGAATTACCAAAAGGTAGAGTGGCTTATGAGACAAGTGATCAGAGTCCCATACCCTACCTTACAGATTTCATGGCTGTCCCATACTCCATCAACCTCATGAACAATTCTCTTCACCCACTTCCTTACAACAACATTCAATGGAAGCTAGGATAGTCAAAGGGGTTCTCAAGGTGACATATGGCAGCCTAGGCTTCCATTCCACAACTCCCTCACCACTCCCTAGTGGATACACACAACCCCCACATTTAGTTGCATCCATATCCAACCCCTTGGTATTTCTATTTACATGGTATCATTTACATCATTTAAATTTCCATGGCTTACTAGCACATGGTTACCATAATACCAAATACTTTCCCCTTCAAGGCCAAGCATTTACTAGCAATCCTTGGTATTGAGCTCCACTTTAGGAATCATACATCACATGCATACAATATTTACATTAAAATCAAAATATCCTAAGGGTCAAAATGAGGGACATTACAATTCCCCTCCCCTTAGAATAACACCGTCCTTGGTGTTCCAATACTTAGGAATACATATATAGTTTACACATGTCCAAAATTTACAAAAATGTTGCAGGCCTACTGTTTTTAGGAAAATTACTCTTATAGAAAGGGAAAGACTACCAACGTAATGGGGTTATCACATGGACATACAAAGATCTACAAACATTGTTATTAAGAAAATAGGGATAGGGTTAGGATATTATGTACCTTATTTCGAAGGTTGATCCAAGATTTTCTCCCTTTGTTCTCCTATGCAACAACCTGCAAAACAAACATAAAACCTTCCTCAAACCAGTTTGACCACAAATAAGATATTGATATTAATAAGACAACATAACATCAACTTGTAATCAAATTGAAATAGACATAAGCAAATCTATTGGAAAGGGAAGAATGTCCAAATCTTTATTGACAAATGCAGAAAGTACATAAAGCTATACCTGTCCTGCATCGGCCTCGTCGTAACCAGATCCTGGTCTCCTGCTCCTCTCTCTTAGCTATGAATTTCTCCAGCATAACTTTCTCCAATGATCCTAAGGTCCCTTTCTCAAGCCCCTCCCCTTGTATTTATAGCAAGGCAAGGAGACTAGGTTCGAAAGGTGGTTGAGTTGGGAAGTTGGGGTAGTTAGGGTACCTACCTCAAATAATCCCAATTCGTGTTTTTAATTATTTTTTCAACTTTTTCTTAAGACAACTGCAACTATGATATAGGACAACTAGCGAGTGACTCACGAGTGTCCTAACTTGCATCTAGCGGGTGCAGCTTTTTAATTGACACCTGCGGGTTGTTAGTAGAGATACCCACGGCTGACCCGCTAGTTGGAAAGTATGAGGGTCGCAGTTATGTATTAAAATAGGAAGAGAAATATGCTTCTGAGGAAAGGATTGCAAGGTTAAGCTCCAAATCATCTAGGGCCAAGGTAATCTCTTCCATAAGGAAATGTGGTCACGAACGGAGAAGTGCTAATTTGGCCGATAATATATGTCCCCTAATGTGTGAGGTCAGAGGGAAGCGATGGCCATAATACATTACAATCCAAGCAGAGGAGGAGAAAAGAGGATGTAGGATGAGGTCACAAACAATACCTGAAACAGAAACAAAGTCAACGAGCAGTTTACAATCTTGATATCAGGAGATGTTCATAATGGTAGAAAATAATATCCAATACATAACTGAAAGATGAATATAGCATGACCACTGAAATACAAGCGTGGATCCATGTCAAACAGGAGATCATAGCCATAACAAAAAACTGGATCTATGTCTCATCAAGAACCAAAAGATGGGTGTGACTCAGTCTTGCGCAACATGGGGAATAACGAAATGTGATGAGGCTATTATAGGCCCAAGGTCTTCATCCAAACCGTCAAGATACGAATCCTAACCATGTGAATAAATGAGCTGAGGTTGAACATGGAGGATACCGTTTGATTACTGACCAATGATGTAGACCATTAACAAACGCGAGGGCACCCACCATTAATGAAAATGGGGCCCAAAGTACCTAGTACATTCTAACAAGTGTGAATAAGAGGTCTTGAAGTCGAACACTTGAAAAATCTATTGAGTATGGTACATTGATGTATTCCCACTATTCAACGATGAGGGAAATCGCCACTGATGATTGCAATCCCCAAGGCACTACCCAAAACTCTAAAATTCATTCCCGGAGTAAGATGAGTTGAATTGGATGGGAAAAAGTTTGCTGAAAGGGAGGCCTTAAGGCATCCTCCATCATAAAAAATGAGATATAATTAAAAGGTTGACCTGAGATGGAAAAGGACTGAATATATGATGAAACATACTGACACCAAGGAATGGCCAACACATGAGGTCAAGGCAACTGCAGAATGGTCGACACAGGTTATATCCTTGAACAGTCAGCACGGCACAATAGTGACTTAGGCAGTTTGAAGACAAAGGGACCATGATATATGTCTATAATGTAGGAGACATTAACAAATTATCCATATGATTGGAAGAGTAACCAATCAGAGGAGTAAAAAATCTAAGATGAGGTTCATCCTCAGGCCAAAACTAAAACCTAACTTGTTTGAAAAAGACTAAAAAAGGTACTGTGTTCAAGGACATAATTTACTTGCTGCCTTTATACTGAAAGATACTTGACATTATTCCCTTCCCTTTTTCTCTTTTATAAAGAATTCCTTTTCTTGATTTTAATGAGCATGAAAAGGTGGAAAAGAAAGCTCAATAATATCCTTCTTGTTAGTTTTAATGAGTCCAAGAAAGAAAAATCAATAGTCCTTCTTCATTTTTGCAAACAAGATCGAAGAGGGGATAGAAGAGTGCTTGGTATAAGTCCAACCATGTGTAGTTTAACGTGTTCATGGTAGAAAAACTCAAGACCTTCTTCATGTTTTAACGAGTTTGAAGAAGAGATAGATTAATACTCGATAACATTGATCCATGGATTTTAATATCGAGCTTGGATCTGTTCATGCTTGATGGTGTTTTCAATTTTAAGGAGTATGAAAAAGTTAAACCATAACTCCATACACCCACTCATGGATTTTAATATCAAGCCCGAGTTGGTATGTGTTTGCCAGTGTTTTCATATTTAAGGAGTCTGAAAAACTTAAACAATAACTCCATATACCTACTCGTGGATTTCACATCAAGCCCGAGTTGGTGAATGCTCGCTGGTGTTTTCATGTTTCGAGAGTCTAAAAACCCTAAAGAAGACTCCAAAAGGTCATTTTTTCATAAAGTTAGTCTCCTCACCCGAAAAGTGTAAAATAATGCGAGAGAGAACTCCTTTAGCCACGTATGACTAGAGTATACCTTTTTCGTAATTAATCCACAGAGGTCTGGAAAAGGGGTAAACTTATACCTAAGTGGATGTCCCTTCAATTCCTTTAGCGAGTCTGAAGTGAACAAGTATACTTGGTGATCTTGTTTGTTTTTAAAGAGTCTAAAAAGGGATTAAAAAATACTCTATAGATACCAGGGAACTTAATATTAGGAAAAAATGAGATATAATGTATAAGTCGCTTGATATGTCAAATGACGAAAGGATTGTAGACATCATGAAGACCACTGGATTAGTAGAAGATGACACATAAACATGATCAAAAGGGATTTCAATATGACATAAAACAACACGATGTACTAAACTAAACTGACATGCCATAGACGAAATCAAACCTTTATACGATCACCATTGCGAAAATAGTGGGAAATTCCTTTTAGAACTTCACCTAATCAAAACAAATTTGAAAAAGTCATTAGTATTAAATAAAGTTAAAAAATAATTTTCGAACTATATGAAAGTTGGTTAAAGTGGGTAAAAATTTCAAGTATTTTTTATAAATAGTGCCAAAATGTCCTCATAACTCACAAAGTCATTTTTTTGGAGCAAAAGAACGAAAGAAACCCCTTACTTCAACCACTTGTAGTGCTCAAACCGGGTCACCAAATCAACTTCCGTCAGTTGCAAGTAAGTAATCTCTCCCTTGTCCATCAATTCAATCCATTGTTTTGATTTTTTAGTGATGTTTTTTTATTTTTATAAGGATTTAAAATTTAGGGCTTCGTACCCATGGGTTCATTTATGATAAACTTGTGGCTACGTGAAATGTCCTCGGGTTTAACATAGGCGGACTTGCGGGTACCGCATCTGTTGCAGAGGTGAAGCCGCAGGTACCGCAAGTTAAATGAAAAAATAAAATAACAAAAACACTAAAGGGTGAATGGGGGAATGATGCAGGAATGGTGCTAACATGGAGGGATAAAGAGCATGAATCCATGGATAGGGATGCTTTGGGGGATCCCCTTACCCTGAATGCACTACGAAGATGCAGTCTTATTAAATTTTTACGAACAACAAGTATGCGTGCACAAACACATTTGCTCCAAATGCTTGTTAACTACTGGGATGTCGATCAAGGGATGTTTGATCTCCAAGGGGATATGCTTGATATCACAATAGATGATATATATTTCATCACCAGTTTATCCCAAAGAGGTGAGGGAGTTAACCTCAAGGTAAAATTCCGAGGGGTAGGTGCACTTTAATTCCAAGATTACATCAATACCTACTGCTTTCGTGGCACCGGGAAGAGTAGTACGAAAGTTCTGATTAGGTCTATTGCGAGCTTCCCACTTAAGGTGATATTGAGCACACTTAACAGAATTGGAGGGAGTGCCGTGCAACATTTTGCCTCTCATAACTATATGTAGATAGGGGTTGAGTGTTTGCGTGGTGTGATATTTGATTGGTGTTCGGGCTTACTAGTGAATATGAAACACCAGTTGACAGAGTGTAAAATTGTGAAGAAAAAAAAAAATCGGATATGAAATGATCTTGTGTACCTTCTTCTTCTTCTTCGAGAGTTCCCACTCTGAGCCGGGGGATGGCTCTACTAGTACTGAACCCTCTCTAGCCATTGATGACTCGGTGGGGAGATATCTTCTTGCGACAGGGTGGTGGCGAGGCTATCCTTTCTTATGCTGATGAAGATTATCTCGCATGGTGGATCCGCCAACTATGACGCTCGAGCAGTTCCCATATGCAGGGATGGATTTACGAGGAGATCCAGAGCTCATGCTTCCTCTAGGATCAGCCTGGGGAGAGATAGGTAAAATGTGCTTATGGTTTTGAAATTTATTTCATTTTTATGTTTTATGTATATATAATTTTTATGATGAGGATGAGTGATGATAGTGTGATTTATGCAGATGTGGGACCTGTGAGACCTGTCGGACACCCTCGGATATTTATTAGACCGACTGAGCCAGGTGCAATAGATTCCATGCTGGTGAACATCGAGGGGAATATGAGTTGTTTGACTCATGATATCCCGACCTACAAGATCGAGCGGATGCCGCTCGAGATGCAGGAGTATGTAGTAGGCGTTCCCCCTGCATGGATTCGACTACTTAGAAAAGTAGATAGGCTAGTTATATGCTATAGAGAGGTTGTGGAAGAGTTAGAAGAGGCACCTCCCTCTCCATAGGGAGAGAGACATATTATATTTTTGATTCCTTTGAGCCCATTTTGTATATTATGACACTGTGAAATTCTATGACTCGTACTCATATTTTTTGATCCTGATATATACAATATGGTTTATATATATACATGTGTTTCTCTTTATGTGTGTGAATGTTTAATGTGATTGTGTATGGTACAAATGCCAATCTAATATAGAGTTTGCATATGAATCAACTAATAAATTTAAATTCCTTGAAATGTGTTGATATGTGGTAAAATCAAAATGTCTTTCAAGCAATCTAACACGCAAAAACTGACGAAGCAAAAAAGGATCCCTAACCCTGTACTCACCCATCAACTGAATTACTACTAACTGCAAGTCGAGTCTTACCTCCAAACATGAAATGCCGTGATGGATATCATCTCAGAGTAACTCGATGACTGCACTGTACTCAACGACATTGTTCGTCGTAGGGCCTAAACAAGCACCTCCCGAAGACACAAGTTGGTCAGAGAGTGAGTAAATAACCCAAGTTGCTGAGGCCAACTAATGGGTGTGGCAACTAGCGCCATTAAAAAATTCTATAAAGCACTCGGTTGTCATCTGAAACCACAATCTAGAAGACACGTAAGATGCAAAAAGAAATCAAAAGAAAAGACTTACTCTACAAACACGTATAGTTATAATACAAGAAAAAGCATATGAGCGTAAGCGTAATATGTTTTTAGGTAGAGCCCATTTTTAGGCTCAGGTGACCAAAGGGTCAAAGCCTGGATTCTGGTTGTAGTACCATTTGTAAGTGTCGCAGAATTCCTCAAATAGATTGGTATACAAAGCGATCTCTTGTGGAGAACAATTTTCTCCAATAAAGACATTTTCCACAACATTCAGTTTGGTGGAGATATCAATAGGTATAGTCTCTGAAATGTTTTCCATATTTCCTTCTGCAAAAAATGTCTGTTTAGTAGAAGGAGGAATGGACAAATTGACATTCCCACCAGGTCTCATCGAAAACTCACCATTCTCAATAATGTCTATATCAGGAAGAAAGTAAGATCTATGATGCATGTGTTCCCAAGGATGATCTAGACCAATCATGGATTCCAGGATAGCCCTGTCGGAAGGAAAAACAATATCCAAACAGTCAAAAGAATGGGTGGAGTCTACTGACCATCCAGGTTTATATTCAAAATCTGACTCAGCTAAGATTGACGAAGTCAAGATGTGATCCATTGTAGCATTTTGTGTTTCTTGGTATGCCACTTCTATAATGGATGGGGGCACGTTCACTTCTTGTTGAGTCAGAAGAATCCATGGATCAGTCGTTTGACTAATCATAAAAAATTCCTGAGATGATGTATCACTAGAACTCATAGAACTGGTGTAATATACAGGAGCAGGTAGGTCAAATGTGCCCATCAACGATGAATACATACCTAGTCCTATGCTCTCACTGGGTGTTCGAGATTGATCAATCAGAGGGATATTAGAATCTATTGAAGTTGTGTTGTTATTCCGAGTGAAGGATAATTGATCAATTGTGATGATTTTACCTTCATGGGGGAACATGAGTACTCAGAAAACGAACAATGGGATAGCTTGCATTGCATATGTCCAACTTCTTCCCAACAACAATTTGTAGTCAAGAGAAGCATCGACAACTTCCACCTCCACAGCCACTACCTTACCGACAAGTTGAATCTCAAATGCTGGTAAGACTCCATGCGAACGACAAGACTTTCCGTCAAATGCGGTAAGTAGTGTAATTGAAGGGGATAACTCTGGAGAACCAAAGGCTGTTGCAAAGTGTTGGCAGGCGGTTTGGATGAGTCAGCTGCGTAGCATCGCAGATGCCGTGAAGGGTTAAAGATGCCGTGCAAGAAAGAAAACAACGTGCAAGTCGATTAGTTTATGTAGTTTTGGGTCATTTGGACCACATTATGTGGGTTTTGGGTCATTTGGACCGCATTATGTGGGTTTTGGGTCATTTGGACCGCATTATGTGGGTTTTTGGGTTAGCCCTTTTGTAAAGTTTGTTAAGAAGTAGTTAGACGGTTGCTCAAGTGGATTGCAAATGTAAAGGTGCTAGCCTATAAATAGACATAGTATTGTAATTGTTGATACACCGAGAGGAGACAAGATTTGATCAATTGAAGAGACAGTTGAACCCGAAGGATTTTGCTTGTTATTGTCTGTTAATATGTGTATGCGACAGAAGGATTATGTTGTTGTATCTGTGTGTTGTTGTGAAGATGAATATGATATGACAAATTTTTTAGTTGAATCATTGTGTCTTTCCTATTTCCTTATGATAAATGCATTATGTGATATGAATCTGTGAATGATGCGATGTTTTCTTGCTATAATTAATGTTTTAATGTTATATCTATTGCGCATTAATGGTTCCATCGATAATGAGATCCATTGAATGATGCTGCAATTATGTTTAATGCCTAAGATGAATGGTTAAATATGTTATGCAATTTTGCGATAAGTTGATTAGTTGATGCACAAAGTCCTTCATTCAGAGGAAACTTGGTTCCGTCACCTTTCCCTTGAACATCTCGGGTGAGACCTCATTTTCTCCTCAGGTGTTGCTGGACAGGGTAAAACCTGTCTAGGTCGGTGCTCAGGGAGACCATGGCGGTTTGGGTGTTGACAGTGTGAGAAACCCTTGTCGAATGGGTCTATGTCAAGAAATGGTTCCGTTGTCAGGACCGTAGCGCGAAGTGAAAGGAGGACATGCTGTGCATTCCGACGAGACTGAGAATCCAAGATTGGTTCGACCTAAAGTTGCGAGAGTTCACAGAGAAAGAAAATCAGAACCCTGTGTTGTCGACGGATTGGTGGTTGGAAAAGTACATACATGACGGTCCACATGAATATTTTTCTGCGAGTTCCCAATCATCCTGTATGAATGGTTAGCAAAACTAACCTGTCAAAAGCGGAACTTCCAGGGTGGTGAGTCGACATCTTGGACCCCATAACTGATCCAAGAGCTACAAGAGGTAGAAAAAAAAGCATCACGGGCTGTTGAGGTCTGGGTCAATAGTATACTGGAAGGCTATATCACTGAGTTTGTGGTTGATACGACAAATTATTATAGAGAAGATGAAAGGGAACTTTTCAATGGACCAAGAGGTAGGTTTCTGTTGTTGCTACAGTTGTCCATTAAGATGCTCATCTGCGAAAAGGGCATACTGAAAATGTACCTCGACCAGTAGAACCCTGGTGGGCATAGACTGTGGATACTGCGATAGCAGAGGGGGTGGTAAATGGAATGATATGGGGTATATGGGTGCAATTGATGACGAGACTGTGAAGGAATCCGAGGAAGAGAGTGGTCTTACGAGGGGAGGAGCAAGGTTTCAATAGGAAAAGAGGAAGAGGACAGGAGAAGGCCCTGCTGCGATTGAAATGTAAAAACGTGAAGGAAGACCACATGGGATGAAGCGACCTCACAGTGCCAACAAGGACAACCAGGATACGTCCAGGATATAGGCAGGACCAACCCCCAATAACAACGTACCCACACCTTTTCTCACTATCTCTGAACTAGAAAGAAATACAAATTTGACACCACCGTGTTCATCATTTCAACAGAACTTGATTGCTAGCAGCTTAGCAACTATAGGAAGGAAGCCTAGGATGGCAGGAAAAGATGCAATGTTTTCGTTGTTCCATGGGAATGGCACTGACAACCCATAGCAATACTGGTTCTTATGTGAAGCAGTATGGAATGTCAAGCAAGTTACGGATGATGATGCCAAGAAAGACCAATTGGAGACTACTCTTCGGGGTCGCACATTGGACTAGTTTATGAGGTTTGTACAAGTTCCTATAGGCACTCCAGAGAAGACACTAGTTGAGGTTAGAAAAGGATTGATTGCAAAGTTAAGAAAACCCAAGTCTGAAGCACAGTATATTACAGAACTAAAAGAGATTAAGCAGTATCCAAATGAAACTGTGTGGGATTTTGACCAACGATTCAAAACAATGATAGAAAGAGTCAGCTTTGACATGAGCGATGTCCAGCACAAGGAATGGTTCATCATAGCGTTGCTACCTCATATTTGACTCCCGTTGATGCAATAGAACATTACAACACCGAGTGAAGCTCTGGAGATTGCAATGTAGTTAGAAGCTTCGCCGATTGATGAGAACGTAGCTGGCATGTCGCATATTCAAACACAACTAGAAAAATTGACAATACAGTTGCAAGACCTTAAGAAGGGTAAAGAACATCGTGAAGAGGCTTGGTGTACGCGATGTCATGCAGAGGGGCATACTAAGGATAACTTCCCAGATTTTTGCAACTATCTGGTATCCGGAGCGCCGAACCCATTAAGTGGTGGAGGTATGCCATGGTGCTGCATTTGTCAGGTATATGGACATCGACATGAGGAGTGTCAATATATGCAGAAGATGGTCACAAAGCCAATGAATTTGTATTGTATATTCTGCAAGTCTGTGGGACACGAAGATAAGGATTTTCATGCATATGGATTACTTCAGGAAAGAACGTACGATGCATTCGATGTGAAGGACGACTAGCATGCAGTACAAAAATCGCAACTGCAGCCATAGGTGGCCCAACTGCTCCCTCAACCGTAGATGCAGTTTGTACCGCATCCGCAACCACAAAAACAGTTTATGCCATAGTATACTCAGATGCAGATGGATCCACAATAGCCACAGTACATTCAACAACCACAGTATGTTCAGCCAGCACTATGCATTCAGCCAAGGCAGTGTGTTTAGCTGCATCTGAATCCCATACTATAATAGTTCAATCAAACACAATATCAGCAGCAAGGGGGATTCCGTGGAGGATTCTGGGGAGGACACGGTGGAGGCTTTGATCGTGGAGGAGGATGAGGTCATGGAGCTGTCCAATGTTATAATTGTGGAGTGCTGGGACACTACCAGAGAGATTGCCCACAATTGCAAACAAAGTGTACGTTTTGTTTTGTTACTAATCACACTATTGAAAACTGTCCACAGTTGATTGCACGATGGCATGTAGGAAATATACCATAGTTATAGATTCAGAACCAGTTTCCAAATATGAATCCGCCACAGAACCAGAACCAGCGTCCGAATCCAAATGCCAACCAGAATGTGAATCAACTTGTGAACCCACCACCGAACCAGAATCAAGGAGCCATTGTCGCAACAATTTCAGTAGAGCTGAGGAAGCAGGATGCTGCTGTTGCTATTGTCACTCGTAGAGGTGTGACAACAGGAGAAGATAATTCACACCCTCTGATTGGGCTGGCTGGGAAGAAGAAGGAACAGTTTGATATTGATGCTGAGCGTGACACATTCTTTCAAGCACGTAATGCGATGGAAAACAATCGCGGTAAGTCAATTTTTTATGACATGCCCCCGGCTTTTGACTCAACTTCGGAAGCAGGACCATCGCATCAGTATGGTACCTTGCAACACTTCTTGGAAAGTTGTTTATCCCTGACAAGAGATCCTGATGCTCTGGCCGAAATCAAGAGTCTATTGCGTCAACTGACTCAAGGATGGAGGGAGTCCGCAGTGAATTCCTTGCAAAGGAAGAAGATGGGCAAGGAAATGCACATGAATGTCCAGATTGGGGACTATGAGGTCGATTCAGTTATTCTAGCTCTAGGCTCCAATGTTAACAGATTAACAAAGCAAACATGGCAAAATATGGGGAGCCGAACGCCAAGCTGGTATCATGTACAGTTGCGATTGGCTAATCAGGCCAAAGTCACACAATATGGGCAAGTTCCACGCTTCATTGTGGATATCGAGGGAATGACAGCTTATGCATATTTTGATGTCATTGAGGTTGTCGAAGGTGGAAGCTCCTACCCCGCGTTGTTGGGGATTGGATGGGACAATGACAGTATAGTAGTGATCAATTTCAAGAAGCAGGTGATGACCTTTGAAAATAAGGATCTCTGTGTCATCGCTCCGTTGGACCTGGCTGAAGGGCCACGATATGTTGAACCTTTCAAGAATGAAGTTGGAAGAAGATGGGATCATGCATATAACATTTTAGAAGACTACATCCATTCGACTGCTGGTGGAGAACTTGGTTGGCACAGCTTTAGCTCTGCGTCTTCCGACTCGGATGATGCTTTAGAGAACTGGCAAAATCGCCTACATGAGGTGTCATTCATAAAATGTGGTTTGATCACACAGTCACTGCGTCGTGTCGCGACTAAGATCGTTGAGTTTTCGATATACGAAGGACTACCTGGATTGTCTAATTTTCTGGTCGCGTTTGAAGCTAAGGTGTCAGAACCATAGCAGTTGCTGGCATTGGAGGAGGCACTGAAGGATACTCTAGCATGGTGGTGGGAGACCCATAAGAAGTCGATTACTGGTTGGTTGCAGTGTCGAAGGTTGATGATGGTTCATTTTGGTGACATAGAAATATACCACACTGGAAGGTATGATGGGCGGAATGACCCTGGCAGTCATTTGATGGAATGTCAGACTTTGTGGGCCTCACAACCAAGGGATGAATGGGTCCATGCTTTTATCCATACTTAGGATGAAATGCCACGATCATGGTATACTGCAGCTGAGTTGCAAGGGGAGATCACCACTTGGTTAGAGTTGACCGTTTGCTTTAATCATACCTTCAGCGTTGCGGATGCCAATCCAGATGTTCACAATGCTTTGTAGCTCATCCGCGACATCATTCTAAAGGTAGTTCCATTGGCCTCTACTATGGATCCGTATACGCACTATAAGATGAAATCAATGATGGAATGTTATAATACCACTGGCGGGCCAGAGGATGGTGATGACCCATGGAATGTCAATATTCCGTTATCAGAAGGAAGTCACAACATTGTAGCTCCAGATGCACCAACAGATCCGATTAGTCAGCCGTTGAAGCTCAGGAAGGTCAACAATGGGACGGAGGAGAGCCCAAAGTTTGCGATATTGGCGACTACTGGGATGAATACATGATCGCGAAGGTCACCGACCTATTGCATGAGTTCCGAGATTTGTTCCCGATGAAGTTTTTCGAGATGAAGGGAATCTTGGGGGATCTAAGGGAGATGAAGATTCTGCTGAAACCAGATGCAAAACCAATTAGGCAGTGACCGTATCGACTGAATACATGACATAAGGAATGGGTTAAAGTTGAACTTGAACGCATGTTGGATGCTGGCATCATTGAACTAGTCAAAGAATCGGAATGGATTAGTTCCATGGTGGTGCAAGACAAGAAGACATGTGAGGTTTGGATTTGTGTCGACCTGAGGAAGCAAAATGACACATGTATGCATGATCCGTTTCCGACACCATTCACTGATGAAGTATTGGAGGGAGTGGGTGGCCAAGATATGTATTCCTTCACAGATAAATTTTCTGGTTATCACCAGATTAGGATTGCAAAAGAGGACCTCCACAAGACAACGTTTGTGACTAAATGGGGTTGTTTCCAGTACATCGTCATGCCATTTGGGCTGAAGAACACACTTGCAATATTCTCTCGGGTTGTTGTTGCTACCTTCAGGGATTTTATTCAGAATTTTTTGCAAGTTTATATGGATGACTTGATAGTTTATGGATTGATCAATGATCATCTGGAAAATCTGCGACTGATGTTGGAGCGTTGTCGATAGCATCAGATATTGCTGAACTTGAAGAAGTGCATTTTCTGTGCACCATCTGGGATATTGTTGGGTCACATTGTGTGCAAGCAGGGATTGTTGGTTGACCCAACAAATATTGTGCTCATTCTGAGCTTAACACCGCCTACCAATGTCAAGCAGTTGAGAGTGACGTTGGGGCACACCAGGTACTATCGCAAATTTATCCGGGGTTATGCAGCGATAACGACCCCTATGGAAAAGTTATTAAAGAAGGACGTAGTATTCTTATGGAGTCCCGAATGTAAAGTCAATTTCGAGACGCTGAAGGATAAGATGGATTCTGCTTCGATATTGGTATTTCCTCATTGGAGCAAGGAATTCCATGTCCATGTAGATGCATCATCGATTGTGCTGGGAGTAGTGCTCGTGCAACCAGGGGAAGGATATCTGGATCACCCAATTGCTTTCGTGAGTCGGAAGTTATCTCTACGGAGCGAAATTATACCACTATAGAGAGGGAAGGCTTGGCGATGGTATGTGCACTGCAGAAGTTTAGGCATTACAAATTTGGGGGTCACTTCAAGATGTTCACAGACCATTCTGCTTTTAATTATTTGGTCAATAAGCTTGTGTTGGGAGGGAAGATATGTCACTAGTTACTTCTCTTTCAGGAGTTCAATTTTGAGGTAATTGTGAAGCCCGACCGCTTGAATGTGGGGTCAGATCACTTGTCGCGAATTGAGACAGGGGAGGAACTAACCAACATTCAAGATGGGTTTCCAGATGCACAACTATTTAGGGTTGAGGTAGTTGATGACTACTATGAAGAAATAATTCAGTTTTTGGAGACAGGAACTGCACCAGAGGAGTTTACCACCAGTTAGAAGAAGCAGTTGGTGGTTAAGGCCGCAGATTTCCAGTTGATTGCCGGATAGTTGTATAAGCTCGGATCAGACGAGATCTTGAGGCGCTGTGTCCTGCCTCATTTTTAAGGGAAGATATTGTCAAAAGCACATGCAGAAGTGGCTCGTGGGCACTATGGTGGTTGGGCTGCTGCGAGAAAGGTGCTTCGTGCAAGGATTTGGTGGCCCACTCTTCACAATGATGCGATGGATTATGCATGAATTTGCGATGTCTGTCAAAGAACTGGAAAACCCTCCGTGAGGGATGAGATGCCACTAATACCTCAAGTAACCTTGCAACCATTTGATAAATGAGTTGTGGATTTCGTGGGACCTATCAACCCACCTGGGAAGAGCACTGGTGCACGATACATAATCACAACGACAGATTATTTGACAAGATGGGAGGAGGCCGCACCAGTTGTAGATTGTAATATTGTCAAAGGTGTTAGCCTATAAATAAACATAGTATTGTAAGTGTTGATACACTGAGAGGAGATAGGATTTGATCATTTGAAGAGACATTTGAACCGGAAGGATTTCGCTTGTTATTGTCTGTTAATCTGTGTATGCGACAAAAGGATTATGTTTTTGTAACTGTGTGTTGTTGCGAAGATGAATATGATGTGACAGATTTGTGAGAAGAATCATTGTGTCTTTCCTATTTCATTGTGATAAATGCATTATGCGATATGAATTTATGAATGATGCGATGTTTTCTTGCTGCAATTAATATTTTACTGTTATATCTATTGTGCATTAGTGGTTCTGTCGATAATGAGATCCATTGAATGATGCTGCAATTATGTTTAATGCCTAAGATGAATGGTTAAATATGTTATGCAATGCTATGATAAGTTGATTAGTTGATACAAATTCCTGTTTCATTCAGTGGAAACTTGGTTCCGTCAACTCTCCCTTGAACATCTCGGGTGATACCTCATCTACTCCGCAGGTGTTGCTAGATAGGGTAAAATCTATTTGGGCCGGTGCTCAGGGAGATTGTGGTGGTTTGGGTGTCGACAGTGTGAGGAACCCCTGTCGACTGGGTCTGTGTCAACACAAAGAAGAAGAGAAGGAGGCACTCAATAATCACTCATAAACACAGAATAATGAACAATAATAGTATCATAAAATGAATAATGAATGTAAAGAATATGTTACAATAAACTGTGATGTAGCATCACATAGGATTTGAATTAGCCAAGTAGGGAATTCGAATCTGAGCTCAAAGTATAGCTTGTATAACTATGGAGACATCATCCAGTCAGTAGTATCATTCATAAACGTAAGAGTCAGTCAAGTGTGTCCAACTGAGTCTAACAGAACCATCTAGGCATAAATCAGGGAATGGAGACTCCAAGGGGGGCACATGAGGCTGTCATAGGGTTAAGTGGCACTCCAAAACTAGCTAACTAGGAGCTACAAGTAGTTAGGATGAGAAATCAGTGGAACAAATACTCAATCCATGCACTAATTGAGTGATAACTCCCAGTAGGTGAGAAAAGGCACCCTAACTGAGTGATATCTAGTGGCAGGTGAGCAAAGGCGCTCTAACTAATTGTGGTAGATGAGAAAATGTGCACTAGGCATGCATAAACTCAAAGAAGGTGCTTTAGGTAGGTGGGAGGCCAACTGGGGGCTGTAGACAGGCTTTGGAGAGCTAGGATCAAGCTCTAGGTGCTGGGAGGACCACCAAGGTGATGATTGGATGCATGAAATTGCATGCAGATGACTGAATGCATGCAGACATGCAAAACTAAAAAATAATGGTGTGAATATTCCAACACCCCCCCACAAGCTATACTATGAGATAATAAATGCAATCTAAGAAATAGGGCCCCAGTGACTAAGACCAAAGGTCACTCCGTGCAATCAATCTAAATAAAATAAGTGAGGAAAGAGGGAAAACCCAGTGGGAAGAAAGCCCTCCCTCAAAATAGACTGAAGGATGCTAATGTAGCATATCATCTCTCACCCCTGAAGGAGGTAAGTGTACTTCTTTCTCAAAGAAGGATTGATAGATCTGAAATGGATCAGGAATTTCAAAAGGATGAACCCTTACATGTTGAAATTATGATTTGGCAGATCGATGAGCAGTGGTTCTCCATCGAAGAGGAGGATTAGTGAAGTAAGAAGGATGAAACCTTCCATGCTTAAAATTTGATCTAGCTAATTGGGGAGCAGTGGTATCCCATCGAGGAAGAGGATCAACAATGTGAGAAGGATGAAACCTTCCATGATGAAAATCTGATCTGACTAATCGGGAGCAGTGGTTTCCCATCGAGGAAGAATAGGATAAAGAGGTGAGAGATATTTAGGTTCTTGTGGATATGGATATCCCATTCGCTCATATTCATCATCAATTGCTAGACCTTCAGGTTCTTGTGGATATGGTTCTATCATTCTCTCATCATCATCTCCATCTTAAGATTCTGAATTTGAAATATCATGTGAAGATGCATCATCACATCCAAACTTTGAATTTGAAATATCATGTGAAGAAGCAAGTAGAACTGGCTCATCATCACATCCAAACTCTGAATCTAAAATCTCATGAGAAGAAGCAAATAAAACTGGCTCATCATCACATGCAAACTTTGAATTTGAAATCTCATGAGAAGAAGCAAGTAAAAATGGATCATCATCACTCAAGGGAGGAACATATCCAAAAATGTGAATATCATGAAACTTCTCCAGAATGTGCATGTAGTCCTCATTTGATCCATCATAGCTACGATCAGAAGCACTAGAACTAGATGATGATGGATCTTCATTAATATCAAAGGAGAATGCAGTAGTGGATTCCCAATTTGAAATAGGAGTTGGAAAAATCGGTGCCAGATCTTTAGGTTATTGTGGATCTGGATCTAGAATTCGTACTTCTTCAAGAGTCCTCTTTTTCTCAATCTCTTTTGATGTATCTTTTCCCTTTAAGAAACCTTTGAAGGTGCCATGAGAAAACTTTCAACTTAAAAGACCATCAACCACATTTCGAGCTAGCTTGTGGTACTTGAGATGAGATAGTCTACTCTCTTCATGAGTATGAGAGTGAAGAGCAGACTCCTTTGAGAGACGTAAGAAGTGTGAACACTCATAGAGTTTTATCTCATGATTTGCAACTCCTTTTGCAACGATTTCCCTTGAAACCATGTGTTGTACCTCAAATTCATATGGGGAAAAGATCACTCTTTTGGGCTCTCCAATATGAGTCATTTGATACACTGAAAGAACATTAGCTGCAAGAGAAGGAACATAAAGCACATCAGAAAAGAAACCATGGTCAAGATCGATTATTCCGATCCCTTGAAAGGAGACTTCTGAATAATTGCCCAATCTGATGGAAGGGCCATCCAAGCTTTCGAAACTAGAGAAGATATATTTGGAGGAAGGCATGTGTCTTTTAGCTCCTGAATCTATGATGAAAGAAGAATCTATTGATGCACTTTCCATGAGAGCATGAAATATTTCTTTGTCTTCGGATATAGAAGGTTCAGTATCAGGATCTTTAATGAAGGTACAAGAAGATTGTTCTTCTCAACTAGTTGAGCCATCAAATCTATAGTCTTCCTCATGAAAGTAATCTCAAGATGAAAACCTCTAAGACAATATGTGCACTTGGATTGTTTCTTCTGAGAATGCTTGGTCTTCCTTGAGTTCGAAGCCCCATCTAACTGATATGGAGTATCTGTAGGCCTTGTATCATTCGATCTCTTATCAGAAATCTTTTGCTTGTCTTTACCATTCGCCCTTTTGGCCTCAGCAGCTGTAAGGTCCGGATCCAACTTGGGTTTTTGATCATTCCCATGGATATTAACTTCTTTTCCTCTTGAGTAAGAGATTGGATGAAGTCATCAAGTGAGGGAAACTTCCATTTTGGAATGGACATCTTAGCTGACTGGAAAGTAGAGACAAAAACTGAGAAGTTTGCCCCCAACTTTAAGAGAATGGAAAGAATAAGATGCTTGTCTTATTTCACTATCTCATATCTTTTCAACTGTGATATCAAGCTTTTGAACTTCGTAAGGAAGGAATTCATAGATTCAAAGCTGTCAGGACTCAAAGATATGAGTTCATTCTCCAATTTGTGTCCTTTCATATCATTTTTTTGTCCAAAAAGGGATCCGAGCTTGTCCCAAACCACTTTAGGAGATGTAATATCAATGACATGGAAGTGAATATCTTCAGAAATTGAGAGAAGGAGGAGGCCAACTAATTCATTAAGCCTATCCAAGTACTTGGACTTTTCAGCTACAGTGAGAGGTTCTACCATCGTTCCATTGAGTATTCTGGTAAAGCTCTTGGATCTCATGAAGAGAGCCATCTTGGATTTCCACTCAACATAGTTGAAAGATGTGAGCTTTAGATTCATCTGAACAAAGAAGGTTGAATTGTTGAAGAAGAATTCGAATGGGTGAATAAACCTGCAAAACAAGAGAAGTTTTTGCTGATGGAGAATGCTACACTTCGACTGAACACTACTTTTTGAACACTGAGAACATAGACTAAGTCGTTCACACCTGTCTATACCTCACTGGATTTCTCCAATGAATTCAAGTAATAGAACTAGGATTTGCTGTGGAAACGCAAAGGCTTTTGGTGCTCAAGTGAAAGATAACTGCTCAAAGAAATGCTGCAACTACTACTGCTGCAATGGCTGCAATTCGAATAGCTGCTTCTTGCTTTGATACTATGTGAAAATATGCAAGGGATCTAGCAACTGTAACAAACTCACAATTAAACTCTCAAGAATGTTGCAAAGAATAAGAGAAGGAGGCACTCAATAATCACTCATAAACACATAATAGTGAACAATAATAGTATCATACAATGAATAATGAATGTAAAGAATGTGTTACAATAAACTGTGATGTAACATCATGTAGGATTCGAATTAGCCAAGTAGGGCATTCAAATATGAGCTCAAAGTCTAGCTTGGATAACTATGGAGACATCATCCAATTAATAGTATCAATCATAAATGGTAAGAGTCATTCAAGTGTGTCTAGCTGAGTCTAACATAACCATCTAGGAATAAATCAGGGAATGGAGACTCCAAGGGGGGAACATGAGGCTGTCATAGGGTTAAGTGGCACTCCAAAACTATCTAACTAGGACCTACAAGTAGTTAGGATGAGCAATCAGTGGACCAACTACTCAATTCATGCACTAACTGAGTGATAACTCCTGGTAGGTGAGAAAAGGTGCCCTAACTAAGTGATATCTGGTGGTAGGTGAGCAAAGGCGCTCTAACTGACAGTGGTAGGTGAGAAAAGGTGCACTAGGCATGTTAAAACTCAAAGAAGGCACTTTAGGTAGGTGGGAGGCCAACTAGGGGCTGTATACAAGCTCTAGGGAGCTAGGAGAAAGATGTAGGTGCTAGGAGGACCACCAAGGTGATGACCTGATGCATGCAATTGCATCCATATGACTGGATGCATGCAAAATGCATGCAGACATGCAAAATTGAAAAATGATGGTATGAATATTCCAACAAAGGCTTTCCAATAGGATATAAACATTACGCATGTTGACACGCCTTCATCTACGACTGTTTGTCCAATAGTCATCGAACCATGGACTACTTCAATCTGGAAAGCAATGTGATATGGACACTAGGGTTTGATATTGGAAATATCAAATCTAGCTAGAATACTTGATGAGTCCATACTACCTATTTCCGCTAGAAGTGTATTCTGCTGCGAAGGGCACCTTGTAAGACTTCTAGTGTAGACATGGCAGATGGTGTTTGGGCTAAGTCTTCCACAACATAGTAGTTGGGAGCAGCCTGCACATTAGGGTTGTGTACAACCCGTTTGTAGACACCCTTTGGTATTTTCAGCAAAGGATCTGTAGGCCTATCAATGTGGAGAGGAATAGATGTTTTAGGAACCTCCTTATATTTCTGCTGCATTTACGGATTATAATTCCTAGCTCTCATTCGCAATAAGGTGTTGGAGTTAACCATGTTTATATATGATTGATAAGTTGATGTGGCATGATGAGTGCCCCCACTATTAGAGTTTCCAGAATTTGAGCCTTATCCTTTGGTAAATGGATCGTTCAGGACGGTTGGTTTCTTCTCTTTCAACGGCTTCTGGGCTTCTTTGATAAGAGGGAATTGGTGAGTAAGGTGATCGTACTTACAAAGCTTGCAAGGAAACTTGAACTTCTTTTGTCTCTCTTTCCATCCTCGGTATTCTCAGTGTTTTGGGGATTTTGATTTCGCTCCCCTTTCTTACCCTTTTTCTTGGTTTTTCGAGGAAGCTTTTGGTTTGTTTGCACACTCTGTACAGATTCAGATTGTGAAGGGAAGGCCGCAATAGTAGTTGCTTCCACTGCTGATTGCTTCATAGAAAGTGCATGTAATTGTTTCGTTAAGGCCTCCAGCGCGGATGAGTCAGACGAACCAATAATTCCATCGGCATGAGGTCCAGGTTTGGGCTTAGCAAGATCTATATTACATCGTGGTGTAACAGGTATGATCTCATAAAGGATCCCAAATTGTGCATAGACTAGGTCAAGTTGTTGAGTCCTTAGGATTGCTTCCTCTTCAGATGTTACCCCCAGAAGTTGAGACATCTTTAGAGACGTAAGGGAGTAGTGATTTCAAATACCAATCCAAAATAAACTCTGGGGGAATCTCATCCTTGATGAGTCTCTTCCTCCTTTTCCACTCCTGAATGTGATCAGAAAGGTGAGTGGATTTGTTTTTTCTAAATGTAGACAGAAGGTCCATGTCGGCATCATACCAGACAAGAAGCTGGAAGTAGTTTCAAAATATTGTTGCTAAATCCAAAAATTTATCGTATGCTGCAGTCGACACTTTGATGTACCATTTGGATGCTACACTCGTTAAGGTTCTCTGAAAGAGCCTCAATCGAATTGAGTCATCGTTCAACGAGTTCGAGGAGCACCAAAGATAAAAAGTTGTAACATGATCTCTGGGATATTCACCAGTCTTACCTTCAAACTTTGTAATGTCCGAAGGAAGCTTGGTTGGTACCAGAAACCAAGTAGGGTTATGATGTACTAGATCGTTCATAAGTTTCGTAAGGTCTGGCAAGTTCAAAGTTTCCAGAAATGACAAGCGAGGTCGTGCCGATGGAATATGATGTGGAGGAGTTTTTTAAGGAAACCACCCGAAACATGGCTCCTGAAAGGTTGATTGGAGTTTCCCCCAGCCACTGGTTGTGAAGAAGAAACATTCTGAAATTTTATCCAGCCGAAGGCTAATGGATTACTTTCTTGTGGTGTCGTCCACTGCGGCTGAGTATAAATGCCTTGAAATGGAGGATTGGTATAACTATTACTTCCCATTCCACCAAACAATGAAAAAGGAGTACTTTCTACAGGTATATTAGAACTATGTACATTTGACAAATGTGCATTGAAACCACTAAAGGGGTTATAACCTAGTGTAGATGCAGTAGAAGAGGCAGGCATTGAGCTTACAAAAGGTGACGAAGGAGCAATATGTCCTCCAAACCAAGGAAATCCTTGATTAAATGGAGCAGAAGCAAGGTTAAGTTGGAATTGTTGAACAGAGGGTGAAGATGCGAAAGGCACCGAGGGTATCCCTGAGAAAGGAATACAGGATGGGCCAGTGGAGGATCCAAAAAGCATAGATGTCGTCGTAATTTGAGTATTGGTAAAACCTGAAGGGACAACATTGAAGATAAATGAAGTGCTCAGAGTAGAATTGAAATGCGGCAAGCTCAGTGTGTATGTGTTCATATGAGGAGGAGATACCCCTACTGGTATAATAGCTGAAGTGGGAGTGTGGGGCACTCCCAATCCATCCCCTGAGTTATCCATGAAAAAATCAGGTGTGAACCTATATACACTCAACTCAGGTATCCCTAAAGAGATAACTCTTTCTAGTAAAGGTAAGTTGGGTTTAAGTAATGGTGGGTTGAAGGGTGTTGCAAAATATTTAGTAGTCAAGTCTTCAACCTCAATAGTTTCTTGAACCGGTTGAGAAATGAGATGTGGCTCTATAGGGGGTTTAGTTGTCCCCGTGAGTTCGTATGAACCACATGAGTCAGTGCGGTGCCGCTGAGGTGATGGTGGAGGATCCACTGTGAGTGGAGGAAGGTTTTGCAACCTTCGTGACATACAAAGAGGGTAGTCCTCCACACTTGTAAAAATATAAACTAAGTATTAAACCTAGTGGCCACTACAACAGTGAGGAAAAAAAAACACACCACTAATTTGTTTCCTAAAGTAGCCAAGACCAGGAAAATATAGATGAAACTCTCAAAGGAGAGTATGGGATGATTAGGGTCCATAACTAACCAGTAGATTAGTGGAGAACAGTTACCCAGGGTCCACAATACAGTATCCATGGGTGCAAGCGTTTAAATCACCAACCACCCTCCGAAATACCTGTAAGGGATTTCATCCCACGTCTGTTCTAGGTACAGTGGAAATAGACTTCCACCGTCACCTGCGTAGAGCCATAAAGGTCAAAAGATACTAAAGTCTACCAAAATTGCAGAAAGATCCCCGGGGGACAGTTGTAGTTCCAACCAAGACACATGGGCAGGGTAACTAAGGCTGAAATCTAAGAGTACACAAGGAACCAATGGATCCCCGTACGCGAAAAGAATTTGGTGTATGCTCGAAAGAAAAGTTGGGGGTATCCGCAATAGTCCAATCTCACATGACCTTGTGCTTAAATCTGGTTTGAGTAGAGCTTCCCGGACTCCTCCACAACAGTGGATTTACCTAAATGATAGTCTCACTATGATTTGAAGTTTGAATGCTTTTGGAAATTTTAAAGTGATGTAATCGAAAACCCTATCCTGGACTAATTGATTTTGTGTAACCTAAAAAAGAAAAAAGTTACTAATATATTTTATTAATGGTTCTTTTTAAAGGTTGTATTACTCAAAAGGTAGTGCTATGTATGCATGATGGTTGGAACTGGAATTAAAGTGTACATATAGAAATGTAAAAACTTCACAATTTTTCTAACTTGTCTTTCGAAACATAAGATACAAAAAAAACCTAAAAGCCAACTATACCTTTTTATTTTTATTTTTCAAAGGTGAAAAGCATAAACAACTTCTAACTATGTAAAAAGAAAGAGACAATCCTTGTTATAAAGTAAAAGCGTTCTGTTTTATTTTGTTTTTCCTTTATAAAAAGAAAATGCAAATAAATTATGAACAAACAAGACTTATCAAACAGTGCAAGTAAAGAGAATTTGACCCAAAACTAAAGCAATCATACCTTTTGCAAGATTGAAAAAGACCAACCCAAAAAGTTCATTCTTAAAGTAACTAGGATTTGGAACAAAATTAAAACAAAGATAACTGATATGTAAGGCGGAAAGCAAAGACTCTTATGCAAAGATCAGTCTGCTCCTGAATAACAATGACTCAAAAGGATTAAATCCAAGCACTTTCCAAACATAGTATGGGCTAGAGAGTAAAGGGTAGCTTCACAAGCACAAATGAAGCAAAGGAGAAACTCTTAAAGAGGATGCAAACAGACTCAGAATACACTGAACAATGTCCATAGGGTATCAGATCAGCAAAAGACTTCCAAAACCACAAACCAAAATCCCTAATACCAAACCCTAATATAAAAAACAAAAGTCTTAGGAACATTTCACGACTGTAACATGCAGAAGCACGCAGGTGCAATTGTATAACCATGAGTACTGATATAAGCAACTCGCGAGTGCAACTAAATAACCACGCTTGTAAGAATAGGGAATTCGTAGGTGGGCTCTAAGAAAATTTGAAAAAGAAAGAAATTTGCAGATCAGAATAGAACTAAGTCATGCGCAAGGGTCAAGGATACCCTAGACACTTCTACAGAGATCAAACAAGTTATAAAATACTGAAAGAAACTCAACAAGAGTCCCCAAAGCAGAAAAAAGATGGTGCTCCCGAGCGGAGTCTCCAGTTCTGTTGTTAGGAAAATTACTCTTATAACAGGGGAAAGAATACCAACGTACTGGGGTTATCAGATGTACATATAAATCTCTGCAAACATTGTTATTAAGCAAATATGGTTAGGGTTAGGAGAATATGTACCTTATTTCGAAGGTCCATCCAATCTTTTCTCCCTCTGTTCTCCTATGCAACAACCTGCAAAACAAACATAAAACCTGAACCTCAAACCAGTTTGACCACAAATAAGAGATTGATATTAATAAGACAACATAACATCAACCTGTAATCAAATTGAAATAGACATAAGCAAATCTATTAGAAAGGGAAGAATGTCCAAATATTTATTGACAAATGCAGAAAGTACATAAAGCTATACTTGTCCTGCACCGGCACCGTCATAACCATATTCTGGGCTCCTGCTCCTCTCTCTTAGCTATGAATTTCTCCAGCATAAATTTCTCCAATGATCCCAAGGTCCCTTTCTCAAGCCCCTCCCCTTGTATTTATAGCAAGGAAAGGAGGGCATGTTCGAAAGATGGTTGAGTTGGGAAGTTGGGGTAGTTTGGGTACCTGCCTCAACTAATCCCACTTCATGTTTTTAATTATTTTTTCAAATTTTTCTTAAGACACCCGTGACTATTATATAGGACAACTAGCGAGTCACTTGCAATTTCCCTAACTTGCATTTAGCGGGTGCAACATTTTAATTGACACCCTCGGGTTGCCAGTAGAGATCACGTAGAGATACCCAGGGCTCACTTGCTAGTTGGAAAGTATGAGGGTCGCGGTTATGTATTAAAATAGGAAGATAAATATGCTTCTAAGGAAAGGATTTCAAGGTTCAACTCCAAATCATCTAGGGTCAAGGTAATCTCTTCCATCCATAATGTCCTTTTGTGTGACCGACAAGGCAATGTGGTCATAGACAGAGAAGTGCTAATTTGACCGATAACACCCTGCATTTTACTCTTTACTTTGAACTTTTAGGACCAAGTCCTTTGGCTTCCACAATATGCTCTTGCTGGCTTTGATCTTCCATCTCTGCAGGCGGGCATTTCTCCCTAGCAATCCGTTCCTTCTTATTACCTTACAACTCATCCACAAGTCTGGAATCTTTATGGCTGCTAGCTTTCTTGCCATCCTTTGTTGGGTAGTTACGGAGGCAATGATTTCCTCCACACTCCCAACATTTCAGTGGCTGCTTTTTCTTTACCTGATTAATTTCCTTGGAGTCTTCCCACTTGGAACTGTTGATGTATATGTAACTTCGGAATGTATTTCATATATATTCATTGTACCCTTATTAGAGATGTGTTATTCCTCTATAAGGAAGTGTTGTCATGTGGATTGACAAGTGTCGCAAGTGTGTGTACTTGCCGATGGGTTATTAGACCACCATGTGTGGGGTTGGCCCTGAAATATATATATTATAATCTGGATGTACCTAGCTAGACAAGTCGGCCCCATAAGGTCACTGGGCAAACAGGTTAGTATAAATAGAGATCAAGTGATCTCTATTTAGATCATTCAGAAAAGTATCTCTCTCTCACTCAGAAAGTGGCGCACTAGTGAGGAGGAGGATCATCTGCTACTAGGAGACTATCTCAGTGTATTTTGGTTGTACTTTGGTTTAGCCATTGCTCTCTCTATCTCTGAGGAAGTTGTGGGGTTTTTCACCTTTGGGTTTTCCCGACGGAAACTCTGTGTCTCTTGTCTCTCATGCTTTTGATTCTTGTGATGCTTGTGATGCTTATTGTGATTGTTATGCATTGATATACTGTATATGTTATTCTCTCAGTGAAGATCCTAGAGTATTGTGAATTAATGCTCAAAATTTAACATGGTATCAGAGCTAACCTGAGAAGAAGACATTTTGCAGTGACAGAAACTTGAGTTTCTTGTTTATTGGGTTTCTCTCCACAGATTTTGGAAAACCAGTATAGTATATTGACTCTACTCATCAAGGCACATCTATCTATCCAATCATAATTCAATTCTGAGCATTTTCATATTTGGCCCTAAAAATTAAGGTTTCCACAAAAATAGGAATTTCTGAAATATGAAGACATAGCTGAAAGATCCTTGCAAAAATCGAAGTTTAGAGCTTTGGATCGATATTTTTGGCTGGGTAGATCTCCGGGAAACTCAAACCCTAATTTAGGGCTCTCCCTAGTGAACCCGGGAGGACAAAAAGGCAAATCGGAAGGGTAAAGATTTGCTAATCTCAAATTCTAAATACACCAGGCTGATCAGCTCGTCAAGACACATCTTTCTATCCTTTTAGAAAATTGAAATTCACATTTTGAAATTTTAGGGTTTTTTTCCGACAAACCCTAATCCGGGACCAGATCCAGTTTTCAACATTTCAAGTGGTAAGACCTAAATCTTTTCTATTTCCATTTGAAGTACTCTTTAAGATGTCTCACCACACCAAGGTTGAGGATAAGCTTGAAGGAGCTGATAACTTCCGAGCTGGGAAGTATAGGATTGGGTTAATCCTGGAAGAGAATGAGTTGGACTCATATATAAAAGAAGACATCCCTATCCCAAAGGATGAAGAGGCCAAGGTATTTCATAAGAAGAACTTGGTCAAGGAAAAGAGAATCATTGCTGATTCTATCAAAGACCATCTCATACCCCATGTGTCTTCTCTAAAGACACCCAAGGAGATGTTTGACTCTTTGACCAAGCTATTTGAAGGGAAGAACATAAATCGGAAGATGACTCTGCGGAATCAATTGAAAGGGGTCAAGATGTTGAATGGAGAAACCATTCGATATTACTTCTCCAAGGTCTCTCAGATCAAGGAACAACTTGAAGCTGTGGATGAAGTAGTGGACAATGGTGAAGTTGTTATGACCACTCTGAATGGCCTGCCTAGGTCATGGGACTCCTTTATTTAAGGAACCTATGCAAGAAAGAAATTGATCTCTTTCAGAAAAGTATGGGAAGAATGCTCTCAAGAAGAAGCTAGACTTGTAGATTGTGAGGAAAAAATGGGAGGCGAAGATCAAAATCTTGCAGCTCACACCAAAAGAAGCAAGCCCAAGAAGGAGCACTCTCGCTACAAGAGATCCTATCAAAATAAAAAGAAGGATCTAAGATGCTTCACATGCAATGAGAAGGCTCACTTTGCTTCAGATTGTCCCAAGAACAAAAGGGATAATAACAACAACTCCAGCAAGAAGAAGAAGGGCAGCAAAAGAAGGTTTCATGCTCATGTTGCCGAGGATGATGAACCACCCAAGAAGAAGGCTAGGGCAGAAAGTGATGATAGTAATGATGACTCATCAAGTGAAGAAAAGTATGTTCTAATATCTGCTCTCACATGTACTATCTCCCATGGTTGTAATGATTGGTTGATTGATAGTGGGGCTTCCAAACACATGACTGGGTTTAAGGAATGTTTTGTGAACCTATCTGAATATGAATCACCCCATAAGGTGAAACTTGGGGATGATTATCAATACCCAATCAAAGGAAGTGGTGAAGCCTCCTACAACCTAGATTCTGGAAAATCTTTGAAGATGAAAGAAGTCCTTTATCTACCTGGGCTCAAGAAGAACTTACTCTCCATCTCTGCTTTGGATGCAAAAGGTATGAGGGTTGCATTTGTGGATGGCCAAGTCCTAATGTGGCCAAAGGGAAAGACCATAGATGATGCAGTAGTGATTGGAGAGCAAGAGGGAGGTTTGTATAAATTGAAGGGACAACCTAAACATGCCATGGTGCATGAATCCATGGAGCCAAGTGAACTTTGGCATAGAAGACTTGCTCATATGAACTATAGGGCACTTCCAATTGCAAGCAAGGATGTAGAGGGTCTTCCTGAAATCAAGACCAAACATGAAGGTGTTTGCAAGGGATGTGCAAAAGGTAAGAATATTAAGAAGGCTTTCCCAAGCAGTGAAAGCAAGGCAAAAGATATCCTGGAAATCATCCACTCAGATGTATGTGGTCCTATGTCATCCAGTTCTCTTAGTGGGTATGTTTACTATGTCTCATTTATTGATGACTTCTCCTGGAAGACTTGGGTATACTTCTTGAAGAACAAAGATGATGTGTTTGATAAGTTCAAGGAATTCAAAACCTTGATGGAGAATCAAACAGATAAGAATATCAAAACATTCAGATCCGAAAATGGTGGAGAATTCACCTCAGATGACTTCAAGAAGCTTTGCATTGATTCAGGGATTAAGAGGGAGTTGACTGCTCCTTATGATCCTCAACATAATGGAGTTGCAGAAAGGTAGAACAGAACTATCATGGAAGCAGCAAGGGCAATGCTGCATGACCAGGATCTACCTATGCATCTATGGGCAGAAGCAACTAGAACAGCTGTATATGTGTGGAACAGAACACCCCACAAGATATTGGACATCAAGATACCAGAAGAGGTCCTTTCTGGGTTCAAGAATATTGATGTTAGCAAGGATGAATATAAGTTCAAGGACAGGTAATCCAGGAAGCAAAGATCAAGAGGGAGCACACTCCAGCAGCTCCTGCAAGGATGCATATTTTCAGAGGGAGTTGACCATCTTCCTACATTCCACAATAGAAAGGTGTAGAAGAAGCTACTTCAGTAGCTCTTGCCAGGAAGCAAAGACTCAGAGGGAGTCCACCCAACAAACAAACAAATATAAGTATTTCAATTATCATTTGTTTCCTATTTTTTTTAAATAATATTATGCTTAGGAGATGTATTGTGCATATTAGAATGATTGCATTAATGAATAGGATACTACTAATATGCATGTGATGGGTAAGTGGCCTATGGCACTGTACAACATTCCAATGCTACTTATCTAGAATGAAACCTCTTTGTTGACGTGTTGGGAGTAGTGCAAACACTTAACAATGTTCTGGTAGAGACTGGAAGGAATCTAGAAAGTTGTGGAACATGGATAAATGTTGTATTGAAGCATTGGCTAAGATAACTGCATGACTACATGACATATTTCTTTATGTAAAGAATTTGTTCTGAAAATTATGTGATGTTTCTAATCATGCAATTTAACTTGTTTTGTAGGAAAGACCATATATCTTCACCTACAAAAGAAGGACTACAACATTTGTTCCAACAACAAAGATATCTATTGAAGATATTGAAGTTCCTAGTATCTGGGATGAAGAAATGGAATGCCATGATCTGTCGATCATGAAGATGATGTTTGGGATGTAGTCCCAAGACTTGACAGGGAGTCATATGTGTGCAGATTGAAGAAATCCTTGTATGGCTTGAAGCAAGCTCCCAGAACTTGGTATGGTAGGATGGATAGTTTCCTATCTAGTTTGGGCTTTACCAAGAGTAAAGAAGATTCCAACCTCTACCACAAGGTTGAGGAAGGGAATCCTGTGATTCTACTCATGTATGTGGATGACTTATTTGTAACAGGAGATGACAGATTGATTGCAGGTGGGATCTTCCTTAGTGAAGGGAAGTACACAGTAGATATCCTGAAGAGATTCAGGATGATGGATTGCAAGGCCATGACCACACCTATGGCATCGAATCTGAAGCTTCTATGTGATGCTTCATCTAAGCCGGTTGATGTCTATATGTATCGTCAGATGATTGGGTCCTTGATGTACCTGACGAACACGAGACCAGATATTTGCTTTGCAGTGAATACATTGAGTCAGTTCCTGACAGATTCGAGGAGTGTTCATCTGGTTGCTGTAAAGCATGTTCTAAGGTACCTGAAGGGTACAGTGGATTATGGGCTCAAGTATGAGGCGAATCAAAAGTTTAACCTGCAGGGTTATGTTGATTCAAATTGGGCTGGCAGTGCTGTAGATAGGAAGAGAACATCTGGGTGTTGCTTCAGTATAGGATCAGGTGTGATCTCTTGGTTTAGCAGGAAGCAGTCCTGCGTAGCACTGAGTACAGTTGAGGCAGAGTATGTTGCAGCCTGTTCAGCTAGTTGTGATGCAGTATGGCTACGGAAGCTACTGTCTGAGTTATTTGATCTCCCGTTGGATGCTATTGGTATCTTCTATTATAACCAGAGTTGTGTGAAGCTGTCCGAGAACCCAATATTTCATGACAGATCGAAACACATAGAGATCAAATATCACTATATCAGGGATATGGTGCAGAGAGGAGCTGTGAAGCTCCTGTATGTTGCAACGGACGAGTAGATTGTAGATGTGCTGACGAAGCCACTAGCCAGGGTGAAGTTCGAGTACTTCATACAGAGGCTTGGTGTTCTTCGGATTGATGACACTTCGAGGAAGAAGTGATGGACACATTTGCTGAAGCCATTCCAAGCATGTTGGAAGGAGGATCCTTCACATGGATGTGGATGTAAGCACTGGATGATGAGCATCAGGATGATGAGCATCAGGATGATGTTCTGGATTCTGCTTTGTATGATCATTTGGATCATTTATATGTATGCATCATGTTGGATGTTGGATATGATCAGTTGGATCATTTATATGTATGTACACATCATGTTGGATGCTGGATATGATCGGTTGGATCATTTGTATGTATTTTGTATATGCATCATGTTGGATGCTTGGACCATGTATCTGTATATGTATCAGGTGGATACATTGTATGATCAGGTGGATCATGTATGGTGATATGTATCATGTATTTGTATTTGTATCAGGTGGATACACTGTATGATTAGGTGGATCATGTATGATGATATGTATCAGGTAGATACTTGGTATGCATCAGGTAGATGCATTGTATGATCAGGATGATCATGGATGATGAGCTTTAGGATGTTGCTCCAGATGACATGCAACAGGATGTTGCAGTGATGATGATCAGGATGATGTATGGTGAGTCTTAGGTTGATACTTTGTGGCCGTGGAACAGGTTGTGCAGATAAGCATGTAATTTGTGCCCTGGGAGATTTGCAGATAGTCTTTCGAGGTTTTGCCTATGGCATGTAATTTGTACCCTGGGATATCTGGAAAATGCTCTTTCGAGGTTTTTCTTGGGAGGACATATAATTTGTGCCCCAGGAGATCTGCAGATAGTCTTTCGAGGTTTTTCCTATGGCATGTAATTTGTGCCCTGGGATATCTGGCAAATGCTCTTTCGAGGTTTTGTCCTATGGCATGTAATTTGTGCCTTGGGAGATCCGATAGGTTGATCCATGTGCTCGTAATCAGTCTTGGGATGCTCTTTCAAGGTTTTTCCATGACCACATGTAATTTGTGCCTTGGGAGATCCGATAGGTTGAGCCTTGTGCTCGTAATCAGTCCTGGGATGCTCTTTCGAGGTTTTATGGTGACCACATGTAATTTGTGCCCTAGAAGATCCGATAGGTTGAGCCTTGTGCTCGTAATCAGTCCTGGGATTCTCTTTCAAGGTTTTGTGGTGGGGTCACATGTAATAAGTCCTAGAGATCTGGATAGGATGAAAAAGGCCTTAGATGCTCTTTAGGGTTATTGCTAGTCAAGAGACTCTTTTAAGGTTTTGTGACGCACGTAATAAGTCCTGAGATTCCCACAGTATGGCTAGTGATGATGAATACCTACAGGTGGTGGGCCTACATCCAATATGAAAAAGGACTGGCTCTGTAGAACTTCCTAGGACGAGTAGAGTCAGAGATTGGTTGAGATAGCAGCAGTAGTGACGATGATGATGATGATGATCCCGAGAAGAAGACTTGTCTAGCAGATCTGTGTCGAGAAATACCTTCCTAGTTAAGAGGGAGTGTTGATGTATATGTAACTTCAGAATGTATTTCATATATATTTATTGTACCCTTATTAGAGATGTGTTATTCCTCTATAAGGAAGTGTCGTCATGTGGATTGACAAGTGTCGCAAATGTGTGTACTTGCCGATGGGTTATTAGACCACCATGCGTGGGGTCGGCCCTAAAATATATATATTATAATGTGGATGTACCTAGCTAGACAAGTCGGCCCCATAAGGTCACTGGGAAAACAGGTTAGTATAAATAGTGATCAAGTGATCTCTATTTAGATCATTCGGAAAAGTATCTCTCTCTCACTCAGAAAGTGGCGCACTAGTGAGGAGGAGGATCATCTGCTACTAGGAGACTATCTCAGTGTATTTTGGTTGTACTTGGTTTAGCCATTGCTCTCTCTATCTCTGAGGAAGTTGTGGGGTTTTTCACCTTAGGGTTTTCCCCACGGAAACTCTGTGTCTCTTGTCTCTCATGCTTTTGATTCTTGTGATGCTTATTGTGATTGTTATGCATTGATATACTGTATATGTTATTCTCTCAGTGAAGATCCTAGAGTATTATGAATTAATGCTCAAAATTTAACAGGAACGTTTCTTAGTGGACTGATTGGATGAATGCCTCTTCATTGATTCATTTCCCTTTCCAATGCTGGTTGCTTCCAGAATGATTTTTACCTCCCTTTGCAGACAAATAGAGTCCCGCAAAACCCTATTGTTCATCTCATTATGCTGCTTTTGTAGCTTGAGCATCTTTCCAAGGTTCTCTTGGGTCTTGGTAATTGTTTAAAGAATATTTTCAGCTAAATCCAATATCTTTTGGTCCGCTGCCATCGTCAATGTGCATAGTTTCCCACACTTTGCTTGCTAGCACCACTTGTATTGTAATAGCTACAATCAATTGATTTCAATTTCTCACCTGTAAAATTCATCATGGCAATTCCTATTAAGCCAAGCATAACATAAACATTAAAATCAGTCAATTATTTTCCCAATTATCATGGAGATTCCATACTTTATTCATGAGACTTCCACACGTTTCATGCTTTCCCAACATACACATGAACTCATTCGTGTTCATCCTTTCACAGGGAATTAACTATTTCAATATTCACAATTCATTTCAAGCAATAGACACAATCAACTTTCATCTATAACATGCATTCAACAATTTTCGCTTCTCTAAATGCATCAATCAAAAGGAAAGAGAAGAGTAAGAGTTTTCCCCTCTTAATCTTGTCCCAATCCGAAGCCACACCACCATTTTGGTCCCATTCTCCTTATCTTCTTTCACTTAAATGTTAATGTTTGACTCTCCCTTTCATTGTTTTGGCAATGAAACTTAGTGTCCAAGGCCTCTTAACCACGAAATCCTTCCCCATGGTTTACCTACAGAGCCCTTGGCTACTAGGATCCACACAAGTCCAGTAGCACCATCTTCTCATTGCTGCTTCTACTGAGCTTCCTAGAATAGTCACATGTCCAAATGCATCCTTAAGATGCCTTCCAAATCCTTGCTTCCTGCAATGACCTATGTTTCCAACAAAGAAAGAATAGTGTATCAGCTTGGTTGTTATAAGACTTGTACATGAAATGTTTCATTAATTAGAATAAGGATTAGATGATAATTAAATACTTACTTGCATTGGACATTTCCTCACTATTCCATAGGTTCCTTCTCTGCTTTACAAGCCTTGCATCACCTGTGGAAGGAAACTAAGCCATGACCATTTCTAGGTCAAGGCTCTACTACAGAGCCATAAGCATCTCAGAGGGCTTTCTAACCAGTCTCGACACCCACCTCACTGCTGCACCAATAGGGATTTTATGCCTTCACCAATATCACCACATTCAACCTCACAAGGTCCAACCAACATACTGACTGGATTTATTAGGAAATGGAAAAACCAATCCCACACATAAGGATGGTACCCTTCTTCACTTTGCTTCTTAGTATGTAGCACCAAGTTGCATCTGTTTCAACTGACGACACAAGATGGGTAACCAAGCTCATCAGTATTGCTGATATAAAATTGTAACATTCTTCACACAAATTCACTCTCTAATATTGAAACACCAGGAATGCATCCATTTCTTTAGGGTGTAGTCAATGTTGACAACCTGTTGTTGCTGCAACATCCCCCCAAAAAATTTGTAAATATTGGGGCCCCTCCTTATTTTTTTTTTTAGAGAAGTCAAGTCCCTTCTTAGAAAATGTTTTATACTTGGTTTTCTAGAGAAAGCAAGTCCTTAAGTCTATCTTTTGTTTTTTCTTCTAAGTAAAACTCAACTTTCATAGCTGAAATGGTGGCACAACTCACCGAGTTGGGCCGCAATGTTCGGGCCTTTTTGTTAAAGTTTTTTGAGCTTTTTTCTGTTTCGACAAAACTCATCGAGTTGCGCCGAAACAAGTGGGAGTTTTGTTAAAGTTTTAAAGTAATTATGTTTCGGGTGAACTCGCCTAGTTCCACCACAAGGGTCGCTCTGACTCACCCAGATCGTCCAAAATGTGTCCTTTGCCTTGTCTTTTTCCAAGTTTTACATTGCGGCGAAACACGCCAAGTTACGTCGACATAACTCATAGTCGTGATCCGAATCGGCTAAGTGCTTCATCAAACTTAAGCAATTTAAAGCTATTTCAGTGGAACTTAACCTGTCTTGCTGAAACTGTTGCCTCTGAATCTTGAGTCCTATCGATAAGAAGCGATGTAAAGGCAAGTGGAGAAACTCAGCGAGAGTCCCCGAAACGAGATAGAGGGTGTCTGGTTTTGAGTTGAAGCCCAACTCGCAAAAGTTTTCCAACCCGTTGTGGAAATTCTCACCCAATGCCGCTGAAACAGTCGCTCCAACTTGCCGAAAGCTTCCGTTTGATGGCTCACAATTAGTGCTAAAGCGATGCAGAAAGGACCCTAGTCACATCATCATAACAACATTTTAATGCACACAACCACCCGTCACGTCGAGCTTAATACCCGCACATGTGAGCTTTTATATATAGAAAGTTGGTGATTGGGGTTTATTATTGTTTTTTTTTTAACTTTTCGAAGAATCCCGTTCGAGGTCGAGCTAGCCAGTCAAGGACAGCCAGGTCTATAACCCAATTTTCCGCTTCCAGGTAAGTTTTTTTTCCTTAGATACTTTTGGTTTTTATGGTTAAAGTTATGGTTTTAGTCACATTAAGACTGTTTCATTATCCCCGCCTCGGCCACCTTTTTATTGGGATTTCTTTCTACACCCTGGTTGGTCGTTCCCGAATCCTTTTAGAACGCCTAGCTGACTCCTTTTTTCTATCCCGTCAACCTCCCAATCTCAAGCTCTAGTGACCCAAACTAGCAAGCTTAGTAACATTCAGCCTAATCGCCCGTTTGTCCTCGTTTGCACCCTATTATGAGCGCCCCGAGCTTGCTAGCTCAAGAGTCAGGAAGTAGTGTTATGAGTCTCACCCTCTTTTGTTTGGCACTAATAAGAAAGAAGGGGAAACTATCTTCATCTATTATGTTAGTAGAAATTTTGTTGGTTTCCATTATACACATTTAATTTCTTGTCTAAAAGTTTGAGACACAGTATTATTTTCAAGGAAATTTGCTATTGCTATATCTCTGTTCCCTGCCTAAGCCATGCTTGTTGTTTTGATGAATTTCTGTTAGAATAGTAATCCATACTTAGTACCATAGTTCATAACCTTAGTCAATTTTATTGCCACATGTGCATTATTACACTATAGTTTGGACTAGGTAACTTTAGTTGGTCAAATATCCACTCTTGGGAGTTTTCACACCTGTTTCTAAGCAACCCAGCTCACCCAAACTCCATTTTTGTCCACAAGTGTGCCCTCATTAAATGCTTGGGCACTCTCCTTACTTGAAATGGGGAAACTTTGTTGACTTTGAGTGGATTTAGAACATTTTTGGCTAGATTTGGAGCATTTAATGCCTCCTTGGACCCCCCACACTCCTCTACTTGCTCACCCACGCATGCCTTAGCCTCATAATTGCTCCAGCATGCTTCATCCACCTTCACACCAAAATTCGTGACTGTTTGGGATGATTAGGACTTAGTTGGACCCACCTAGGGGGGATTGAGGCCATTTGGCAATTTTAGCTTGTACACCCATCTTGAGCTATCTAATGCTCTCGAATATCTCTATGATGATATAAAAACCCATTCTAAACATTTTAACATGTTAGACAGTCTGATAATGCCAAGTTTCAGTTCACATTGTGTGTAAATTTGTCTCCATTTCAAGCTTTTTCATTGGTTATTGCATATATTTCGATTTTGTGAGGTTCTCTATAGCTCCAAGATCTTACTGTGGATCAAAATAATCACATGGTACCAGAGCCTTGTGGAGTTAGTGAGTTGCAGATCAATATTGAGCATTGAGCTGCATTCTCGAGAGAATTTCCAGATAAAAAATTGAGTGTTTTTTTGCAGGTTCCTTAGCAGTTTTCTCACCATCAATGCAATCATAAATGGAAGCTAACCAAATGTTGCTCACTCCCTTCAATTTCTTCGATTGGAAGGCTGAAATGGTCATCAAACTGAGATCTAAGGGTCTCTATAGAGTAACCATGGGCATAGAAGTGGAGCCAAACTCTGCTGTGGAGAAAGAAAAGTATTACAATCGACTTGATGAAGCATATGGATTGCTATGACTGAGGATTTCGAGGGAGCTCTTGTTTCATATAGATAGTTTGACAACCCCAAATGAAGTGTGGGTGAAGCTCGAATCACTCTTTGGGAAAACTGATGAACTGAGAGGCCATCAACTTGAAAATGAGCTCATCAGCTTGAGCCTAGCGCATTTTGAAACCATCCAGAAGTTCTTCACCAAATTCAAGTCACTAGTGCTGCAACTGCAACAATGTGGAATTGTTAAGAAGGAAGAACAATTGATATTATCCATCCTTTCGAAGCTAGGGCCAGAATTCTCAGTGTTTGTAAGCACATTTCATTCTGCCAAAATGACCCTTCGAAACTAGAAGATTCCATCACTAGAAACCTTCATGGAGTGTCTTACTCAGGAGCAAGACAAGCTAGTTCAAATGGGCACCTTCAAATCAAAAGATCAAGCCTTGGCCATGGGTGTTTCGAATGCCTCCAAAGGAAAGCAGAAGGAAAAGAATTCGAAGCAACCAGAGAAGAGGAAGTTTGAAAAAACCAAATCACCTGATGGGGGTTTGAATCCTTCCAAGGAGAAAGACATGAAGAGAAAAGAGAAGACCAAATGCACCTATTGCCACAAGGGATGGCATCCAAAGAACTTATGCATGAAGAAAACCATTGATTCAATAGCGCATATTCTGGAGAAGAACAATATTCCTGTCCCTGATGGTGCAAAGAAGAAAGATGGCACCTCAAATCCTGACAACAAGGATAAATGTCATGCTTTGGTTGCATGTACTTATAATTCCTCATCCTTCATTATTGACTCAAGGGCTTCCAGGCATATGGTTTCATCTAGAGAGCTCTTCTCCTCTATGCATTCGAATAGTGGCCCAACAGTTTGAATGGGAGATGACTCTGAGATCCAGACCAAAGGGATTGGTAGGATTGATTTGGAGCATGGTTATTTCAGTGATGTGCTCTATGTACCTTCATTGCCTACAAATTTTTTATCAGTATATCAAATGACCCATACAGAAGAATCCAAGAGAGTAACATTTACTTCTGATTTGGTAGAGATCTCATAAATTTCTTCAAACCAAGTCTTGGCAGTTGGGTATGCAGACCACCAAGAGAGGATTTGCAAGTTCTCAAATTTCCTCCCTGGTTCTAGTGACTAAGCAATTCACTTTCATTCCAATGAGACCTCCAAGCTATGGCATGAAATATTTGGCCACATGAACTACAAGTATCTCCAAACATTGCACACAGATGAGATGGTGGAAGGGCTTCCTCAAATCAAATCTTCAAATGGAGCTTGCATTGGTTGTGTGATTGGGAAACATCCATAACACAACTATGAGAAGGGAGTGGCAGAGAGCCACTCAACCACTTGGATTGGTACATTCAGATCTCATTGGTCCTCTACCCACTCCATCCTATGGTGGATCAAGGTATGTACTCACATTCATAGATGATTATTCTCGATTCTGCTGGGTTTACTTCCTCAAATTAAAATCTGAAGTGTTTGAGCAATTGAAGATTTGGAAGGCCTTAGTGCAGAATCATAGTGGGCATAAGATAAAAATCCTTAGGACTGATAATGGAAAGGAGTATGTGAACAAAAATATTCAGCACCTTTGTTAGGAATGTGGCATCCAAATGCAACATTCAATCCCCTACACACCACAACAAAATGGTGTGGCAGAGAGGAAAAATAGATCTCTCAAAGAGATGGCAACTTGCATGATTGAGGCTAGGGATATAAGCCCTACGCTATGGGATGAAGCCATCAATTGTGTTGCTCATATTCAGAACAGAGCCTTTCAAAAATCAGTCAAAGGTAAAACCCCCTATGAGGCATGGTTTGGCCAAAAACCAAATGTGTCAAATTTCAAGATTTTTGGATCTAGAGCATGGGCTCGAATTTCATCAGAAAAGAGGAAGGATTTGGAGCCACATAGTAGAGAATGTATCATGGTTGGATATAGTGAAGACACAAAGGGTTACAATCTCTTTGACACATCCACACTCAAAACTTTCATTGAGAGAAGTGTGCAATTCGAAGAAGAACCAATTCCTGATTCTGAGCTTGCACCGGGGGAATGCTCTTCTCCTCCACACCTTAATGAAATAAGTGATGATTCAAGTTCTGATTTTTCTGATATTGCTGAAGATGACATGGATGAAGATGACATTGTTGTACATGAGTTACCATCAAGGCCCAAGTGGGATGAAAAAATCATACAAGATGCAGTTGAATTGGCAGATAATCCCCAAGAGCCTAGGAAGACTATATCTCAAACAATCAATGCTTCCTTTGCAAATGAAAGTGAACTTGCTGATCACTATTATATGTTGATTGGATCTGATCCAACATCATATCAGGAATCTTATCATGATCCAAGGTGGAGAACAAAAATGCAAGAAGAATGGATTTGGTGCCTCTTCCTCCCAAGAGAAAACTTGTGCAATGCAAGTGGATTTTTCGAACCAAAATTGCTACTGATGGTTCTGATATGAAGCATAAGGCTATATTAGTATCTAAGGGATACTCTCAAATACATGTTGTGGATTATACAGAGACCTTTGCACCGATTGCAAATATGGACTCAATTAGACTAGCTCTAGCCATTGCAGCTAGTAAGGGTTGGGAAGTTCACCACATGGATGTTAAAAGTGCATTCTTGCATGGTGAGATACAGGAAGAGATATATATGCAGCAACATGAAGGTTTCCAAGAGGATCCCTCACTTGTTTGCAGGTTGAAAAAGTCACTCTATGGACTCAAGCAAGACCCCAGGGCTTGGTATGCCAAAATGGATGCCTTTTTGCTCTCAATTGGTTTCATTCGATGCAATTCTGATCCAAATGTTTATTTGCAGCAATGTGATGATATTTTGCAAGTCATTGTACTGTATTTTGATGATATTTTAATTACAGGGAGCTGCAACTATAGCTAGGGTTTTACCCCTAGCTTGTGCAAATGAGCACCTACTAAGGAGAATGGATTCCTTAGTAGCAGTTCAGTAAATGGAAATTAAAATGCTAAAACAGAAATGTAAATTACTCTAAACATATGCATGAAACAGAAAAACAAGATGTAAAGAATGGATTTTGTATTAATTTTACCTCCAATGTGAAGGTTGGTGAAGCTCTTGCAATGGTCCAAGAGGGTTGCTCCAAGCTCCAACTTGCTTCTTCTCTTTCTCCAATGGTGGGAATGGGCCAAAAGGGGTTCTCAAGGTGAAAGTAGCTCAAGGGTGAGCTAGGGTTTCAAGAGAGATTTTGGCAGAGTAAGGGTATACTTGATTGTGGATATGAAATGAGGGGTCTCCATCACCTATTTATAGTTTTTTGGTGGTGGAGTGCTGGCCCATGGTTTTGGGAACCATATGGTTTAGGGCAGCTGTATAGGGTTTTTTCCTCCTTTTCCTCATTATTTTATATTTTTTATTCCCTTTTTAGAGGGATTTTGCTATTTTAGAGGAATTTTGGATATTTTTGGAGGAAAAAGCGGGGTTTTTAGCCTTTTTGAGGCTTTTTTGATGGTTTTGTGGCCTTTTGGAGGCATTTTAGGCCTTTTGGAGGCTTTTTAGTGGGATTTTTAGGGTTTTTAAGGGAAATATGGTAGGAAAATGGACAAATGAGCCATGTAATGAGGTAGATGAGGTAGTGAACACTTTTTGGGTGTTAACAACAACAAACAAATTGGCTCAATCAAAGCATCTTTGCACAGTGAATTTGCCATGAGCGACCTAGGATTGCTAAGGCAATTTTTGGGTTTGGAAATTGAGCAAACTGAAAGAGGTATATTGCTGAGTCAACCAAAGTATGCTTCAGACCTGTTATTGAAGTTTAAAATGGCTGAATGTAATTCAACCAAGTGCCCATTCCTTTCAGGCATGAAACTAGGTGAATTTGAAGACTCTCCATTGGTGGATTTCACACTCTACATGCAACTAGTTGGAAGTTTGCTGTACCTTACACATACAAGACCTGATTTGTCTTATGCTGTAAGTGCTATAAAAAGGTATATGCATCATCCAAATGAGATCCGTTGGAAGGCAGCCAAAAGGATCATTCAATATGTCTAAGGAACAAAGAGTTTTGGGGTACACTATGCAGCTTGTTCTTCACTACAACTAGTTGGATTTTCTGATTTCGATTGGGCTGGAGATCCAATTGATAGAAAGTCCACTTTAGGTTTTGTTTTTATGTTTTATGAAGGTCCTATTTTCTCATCAAGTAAGAAACAACACACTATTTCTCTTTCATCAGCAGAGGCAAAGTACAGGGCAGCAGTGAATGCAGCCACACAGTGCGTTTGGTTGCAAGGTATTCTTCAGGAATTTGGTGTTACTATTGATTCTCCAACCAACATTTGGGTGGACACTCAAAGTGCCATTAAGATATCTACTAATCCAGTACATAGGCAGAGAACAAATCACATTGAAATCCATATGCACTACATTTAGGGATTAGTGCATGACAGAGTGATTTACTTGTAGTATTGCCCATCCACCAAGCAAACTGCTAATATTTTCACCAAGAGTTTTATTGAGAAGAACTTCAGTTACTTGAGAGCCTTGCTTGGATTAAGTGATAGATGGTGATTACTGAAATTTTATTGTAGGTTCATCCCCATGTCCATTTTAGAGGGATGTTTTTATCCCATGTGGTTTTACTTCTTGTCCTCCATTTACATGGACAAATAAAATTTATGTTTGTAATGAGTTGACTTGAGCGTTTGTTGCCAAGGCCTCCCACTTTAATTTCATGAGATGTACTAAGTTCTGGTTAAGGGGGGGTGTTAGAACAGTAATCCATACTTAGTAGCATAGTTCGTAACCCTAGTCAATTTTATTTCCACATGTGCATTATTACACTATAGTTTGGACTAGGTAACTTTAGTTGGTCAAATATCCACTTTTGGGAGTTTTCACACCTATTTCTAAGCAACCCAGCTCACCCAAAATCCAGTTTTGTCCACAAGTGCACCCTCATTAAATGCTTGAGCACTCTCCTTTCTTGAAATGGGGAAACTCTGTTGAATTTGAGCGCTTGAGTGGATTTAGCACATCTTTGGCTAGATTTGGAGCATTTAATGCCTCCTTGGACCCCCCACACTCCTCTAATTGCTCACCCACGCATGCCTTAGCCTCATAATTGATCAAGCATTCTTTAGCCACCTTCACACTAGAATTTGTGACTCTTTGGGATAATTAGGACTGAGTTGGACCCACCTAGTGGGGATTGAGGCCATTTGGCAATTTTAGCTTGTACACCCATCTTGAGCTATCTAATGCTCTCGAATTTCTCTATGATGATATAAAAACTTGTTCTAAACATTTTCACATGTTAGGCAGTCTGATAATGCCAAGTTTCAGTTCACATTGTGTTTAAATTTGTCTCCATTTCAATCTTTTTCACTGGTTATTGCAAATATTTCGATTTTCTGAGGTTCTCTATAGCTCCAAGAGCTAACTGTGGATCAAAATACTCAAAATTTCAGTTCAAAACTCAGTTTTGCATTTTAGTTTATCATGTATCTATTCATGTATGGTTTTTGCCAGGTTTTACCACAATGCCGAAATGTGGCAAGAGAAAGGGAAAGACCTCCAAACCCGAGTCGGGTGGTGAAGCTATTAGGGAGGCAAGGGTCAAGACAGTGTATGTAGATAGTAAACCGGTTATGGGCATTGCGCCTGAATTCAAGTGGGTATATTTGCATCACATGATTAGAGACCAGGAAATTCTCGGATTGGTCTTGGAAGAGATGTACTTGTACCATAAGATTAGAATCTCCGGCATCACTAAAGAAACAACGTTCCCAGAACTCTTTCCCTGCGCAGAAGTTATTGGGTGGATTCTAGCACATGCAAATGCTGAATCGAGAGTTTATTCGACAGCAAAGGAGAGGTGTTCACCTCCTTTCACCCAGCTCATATTTCAGCAACTTACAAGTTACCCCGCACTCAGCAACTATTGAACGATGCATGGCTCGAAGGTCTCAACATGGATTACGTGGAAATGGCCATAAAATTGTTAATTCAAGGCAGTCAGCTAAGGGTGAAGGAGAGCGATGATTATGAAGTTCAGTCATTAAGGATTCCTCTCAGAATTATTGCCCTCATGCTAAGTAGAATTTTTGGCAGAGCTGATGGAACCACTTATCAATTGCATTGGATCCCTTTGATCCACTATGTAGCATTCAAAGGCACAATGTTCAATTGGGCAGACATCCTCTCGGATAATATATTGTCAGCCATAGCTGCTACTAAGGAAGGGATGTACCAGGGAAAATCAGAGTTCTACATGTCATCATACCTTATGGATTGTATTCTGGAAAGGCATCCGTTCCCAAGGTTAGGATGCATTTGGAACAAGACCGACACCCCAGTTTATATTGGTTACAAGATCCTATGGGTCCAGAATTACAAGAGGCATTACAAGATCATCTGTGAAGAATTAATCATGCCACTGTATGAACTAATGTTCAATGAAGAACCCAGTTGCCTATCTAAGAATGCCATGGAAGTCATGGAAAGGTATGGAAATTTTTATCTATTAGAAGAAGGCACCTACATAAGAATGTATGGAGGTTCCAAGCCACCACTTCTCCTACTAGGGTATGTTAGTAATTTCATGGTCCATAAAGAGGTAGTGGGATAGGTGTTTATAGATGGAGTTGGTCATGTCCTAAAGAAATTGAAAAAAGCCTCCTTCCCGACACTACCCTTCTATGTCAGAGCATACAAGTTTTCTAAAGTCGGCTCGGCTGAAGAGTTTTTTTAGGATCTAAGAGAGTTTCACTTTGGGGAAAGGATCTTCGCAAAGAATGACAGGCTTAATAAGGCCATAGATAATTGCAGACTTGTTAATGCACACTTTGAATATGTGCACTATTTTGATGAGGACGAAGAGGTTTTTAGGGGGGTCAACAATATGATAGAATTGCAAAGACACCTTCACCTCAAAAGTGGAGCTGGCACTAGTTCCACTGCAACCCAAGCTGTAAGGAAGCCGAATTGTGAAGAGAAAAGGAAGAATCCAAGACTATGACGAAGGAAGAGTAAAGGCTCAAGGTTGAGGTTGAAAAGTTCCAAAGGGAAGTAGCAACAAAGCAGTATAAGGACCAAGAAGATAGGCTTCGAGAGGAAGAATCTCAAAGGCTTCGAGATGAGGAGTTAGAAAATGTCACAAAGGAAGAAGCCGCCAATGAGCAAGAGGAAAGAGAGGCAGTTGAGAAGCAGCTGAAGGCAGAAGAAGAAGAGAGACAACTGAAGGCCGAAGAGGAAAATAAGGCCATGGAGGAGGCACAAGTTGAGGGCTCAAATATGTAGGACATGGACATAGACTCGTCCTAGATGGTTTAGACCCCACCCATGGAAGATGACATCCCTATAGAAGATATTCCACTCGTCCCTTTTACTCCATCAAAGAATCATACGGGAACCCATTGGGACAAATTTGTTTTTGACAAGAAAAGGAAGTCCATTGTACGAAGGACAAAAACAAGAATAAAGAAGCCTTTCAACCTGGACATCATTACCAAGTTAGAAACCACTGTCATGCAGGGCACACAGAATGCTTCTGAGGCTATGGCATCTGCTACTGTAGCTACCCCCAAGGCAAGCAAAGACAATGTACACAAGATAGTAAATTAGTTAGATGCAAGAAAGAGAAGGGATCGCATGTTACAACTAACTCTGGTAAATGAGTAGGATTATAGAGATTTAATGGTAAAGAAATATAATCATCTACTGTCAGATTAGAAAGAGTTTTTAGATAAGTATCAGCACCTGGAAGAAGAAAAGGAAAACTTGGCAGTCCAGATGATGAAAGTGGAAGGAGAGAAGAAAAATTTTGAAGGCAGAATACTTCAATTGGAAGAAGAGAAAGATCTTATGGCCTAGTGGCTAGAACAAGCAAGCAACAAGGCAATTGATTTGATCCCATTTCATGAGAAATCTTGTGACATAGTGAAGCAGATGCACGAGTCACATGAACTTCTTACAGAAGAAATTTGCAAGTTGAAAACTATGATTGATAGGATGAAGGATATGAACTATGAAGCCATTAGGCTCAAGAAGAAATATGCATGGGTAAAAGAAGATATCGGAAATCATATTGAATGGAGAGAGGAGAAGTCAGGGTTTCCCAAACACCTCCCTCTAAAATCCGTGGCTGAGTTTAAAGAAGATATAGACTTCATGGAGATCTGCAATAACTGTGGTGTGAAATTAAGCTCTGAGATCCAAGGAGCTATTGGAAGATGCAACATTCTTTATCAGAGGATCTAGGAGGTTCATGGAAGGTGCAAAATGGAGATACCCCAGACTCTTGAAGAATTTTCAAGCAAAGAGTAGCGCTTATCTGAATTGAAGGGTGAACTAAACAAATAAATGGAGTACGTGAGGAATATACATGTGTTGATAGTGGATGATATTCACCAGTGCATCGTGCAACCCTCTATACATGCTCACCTGTTTCAAGAGGTTCTCCAGACATCAGCAGCAGAAGTGCAGGACATTGAAGCAGATCTATCCAAGCATGTGATTTCTCGAAAGTTCATGCTCCCTTCACTTGCCAACACTGTTATACGAGAAACAGGCATTTGGGTGAGTTATATAGTAGAATAAGATAAGCCAGCTGTTGAAAATGCGCCAGCAGAGGCAGGAGTGCCATCTGGTACAAAAGCACTAGAAGAGGTAGGAGCGCCATCTTGGAGATGACTTGGAAGTCATAGATGTTTAGTGATATGCTAGGAATTTTGCTTTTCTATTTTTGAGTTGTAAAGATAAAGGATAGCTGGATTTTGTCTCTTATGTAAATTTGTTTTAGGGATTATTCCAATTTTGTAAAGGGAATTAAAAGACAAATTAAGAGATTCTTTGGGATGGGGACATCTGGAAGCTCTTGGATCATTTTGTAAAGTTATATAAAGAATAATAGAGAATGTTAGAAGGAATTTTGGTAGGTGAAAGGACATTTCTGTCTTGTATGTGAACGGATTTGCTGGATATATAAGAAATTTGATTTTTTCCTAAAGAAAGACTGGGAGACTGCGTTTTTGCCTGAAGGATGTGTTTAATGTCTGCTAGATTACTCCTGTGTCATATATTCATTACTGTGAGATCATTCCTTGCTGTTATGAATTGTTTCTTTGTAATGAATTTTCTCATAATTTTCTGTGCAAAGATGTTTATCTCAAATGAGTAATGGAATGTGTTAAATAATCAAAGCTATCTTTGATATCTTTTATCTTCTGCTGGAAATACATATTTATCATTAAATAACTATCTGTGAGATCTTAGGATGTTTATTTTAGTTTATTACTCATATTTACAGTTTTCTCCTTGCAAGGATAGATTAGATTTGCTTAATTACCTGCATTTAGTTTAGAGCACTTGGATATCATCTTTAAAATTAAAATACATAAATGTTGGAATGAGCTACAACCGGTGCAAAGAACAAAAATATTTAAATCTTACATGGTAGCCAGACCGTTAACCAGATGAATTCCCCACACCAAATGGTGAGCGATCTAATTGGGCTTGCTTACCGGGGAGACTCCGTTGCTGATTGATGCTACGATTTTCGGGGCATCAACAGTTTTTGGCGCTAGAAGGAGGGCCACCAGTGCATGGCTGACATTGGAGATAATTCTATTAGAATAGATCCCACTGAAGACCCGCTTGAAACAACTTTCCCAGATAATTTAGATATGGACTTAATAAATCAAGAAGATCCCAATCCTAAGATCGAACATCAAGAAACATTGTATGTTGTCCCTTTTGCTGAAGTAGCAAATTTAAGAAGACCTACCCGTGCTTATTTTAGGAAGCTTGGTGGTTTGAATGTGTTTCCCTTACTCCTTAGAAGAAGAGCCCCTAGAAGGGAAATGCAATATATAGGAGATTTTGTTCTTGTTCAGAACTTTGAAGAGTTAGTATATCTATCCTTGAAAGAAATCACATAGACTCTTGGAGAAATTGGATTTGAAAATCCTCAAGATATTGACAAACCTCACACCCCACGTAATTCTCCACATAACACTCCACCACTTTCTCCACGTAGAGCCATGGCTATACCTACATGGAGAGCAAGAGGGGCACTCAATTTAGCTGGGCCATTTCATGATCTGGCTAAGCATCTAGAAAAGGTTTTGCTGAAGTATGACCCTAGGAAAGGTATCTCTACGGAAGATCACCATCAGAGATTTTATTTGGCTCTAAACCTTATTAATGTGCAACATGAATATGTAGTCTCTAAACTCTTTCCCTATACATTCGAACCCAAGGTATCTTCCTGGTACTTTAGCTTACAAGCCAGTTCCATATCGAATTGGGAAGAATTCGAGAAGTGTTTCTTCGGTAAATATGGAAACCAGAAGACGGTTGCTAAACTTATGAAAGAATTACTATCCATGAGAATGGAAAATAAAGAGAAAGTTCAAGAATCCAACCAAAGATTCACCACATTATTAAATAATTTTAGTGCTGTGGCTAGACCTGTAGAGGAATCTTTAGTTGAATATTACACAACAACACTTGATCCTCCCATAGCAATGTTTGTCAAAAGAACCAAGAAAACTACCTTGATAGAAAACTTCGAAGAAGCAAAGAAGGTGGAGGAAGAGGCGGACAACATTGCTAAACATGCTCTTGATGCGCAAACAAAACCAACAACCACTAAGAAAACACTACTGCTAACCAGAAACAAAGAAGAACCATCAACAGATATGGAAAACATTGTCAAAATGATGCAAACGTTGTTTAACAAAATTGTAGATCTGGAAAAGGATAAGGTAGCTATCACATCTAGAAATCCATTTAAACCGTTCTACAAGAAAAGGGAGGAAAATGGTTAGCCCATCCCACCTATAAAAAACTCTGTTGTTCTGAATTTAAATGAAGTAGGAATGGATCATTTCTGTACTTTTCATTAGGAACCACACTCTGAGAAAAGTTGTCCCCAATGGATAAATTCAATGAGTTTAGTAATGAACCAAATGCTGGATGCACAAATAACAGATCAGGAAGATCCTCAAGAAGAGTGTTGGGTATGTGAGCTATCTCAAAGAAAACACCTAATATTTAATTATCGACCGGGGTTGGTAATCTTAGAGTTGAGGCAAAGTATATGCTAAGGTAGAATGGAACCTAAATTTTTCCGGCTTGTCAGACCTTAAAAAGATTTAATAAAGAAAAGATTGAAAGATCTTTCAAAATGAAAAATCGAGTCAAACTTCAGAAAAATAGTAAAAGGAACTAAATCAGATTTAGTTAAACAAATGAACTGGAATAATATCGATTCATACTACTCTATCTTGTACTTGAATAATAGAAACTGATTGAAAAGCAAACTGCTGAATATGAAAATGGAAACTATACAATTTCAGATTCTAGTTTAAGAATTAGGAAACAACTGTAAACAGATTAAAGACTATTAAATAACTTCAACAATTAATTCAGGAGAAACATCTATTCCCATGTAACAGGAACTGGAGTGAGTGTATCATAATGGCTCTCAAATGAAATAGCAAAATAGAACGGAATTAAATCTAATCTAATTTCAACAAAAAGATGTAAACTACAAAAATACAAGTTACAATTAACTTTAAACATTCTGATCTATCTACTATCCATGGGCAAAAATATAAAACTAATGAAAACTAGAAGCAAGTAGAAAACTTGATAAAGATATTTACTTTTAAACTTGATTTGGGATCAAGTAGAAAAAATGATAAAGATATTATTTAAGAAACAAGTAGAAAACTTGATAAAGATATTAATTTAGAAGCAAGTAGAAAACTTGATAAAGATATTAATTTCTGAACCCAAATCCTATTCCATAAACATCTTCATTATTTATTAAGGTAAGAAACTGATCCTAATCTAAATGAAGAAAACTATCAAAACTACAATGCTTGAAAAATGAAATTATTAACTCTATTCTAACTACGTCTTAAGAGCATGTAATAAATTAGACTAGGAATAAGATGGATAAATTGTGAAACAACAACATGTTAGCAAGATAAAATATGAAAGACATAATTGGAAAGACAGTTAAAGAAAACTAAGAAAAATAACAAGAATTGAATTAAAGCTTTATGAAATGTAAAACAAAGGCCTAATTATGGTTGAAAAGACTAATTAAGAGCAGGAAAGTTTATAGTAAAGAAAACTAATAAACTAGATTCAAACTAGCATAAAACAGTGCGGAAAGAGTAAAAATACGAATGACGATCCGAATGCCAATCCAAACGACAGTTTGAATGACTATCCAAATGGAGGAAAAACGAATTAAACTAAGGAAAAGGAGAGTTTTGATGATCTTGACATCAGCTGGCGAATGCAGATGAACCTACAATGCAAAGAAATTAGTAAGAAGACTTGTTGAGAAGCTAAGATAATAGAAAGCAACCTATTCTAATCATGGTTGAAGAGATAAACTATTCCTATTCTATGCTAAAGCAAGAGTGAGATGAGACAAGAAAATTATCCTACAGCTATAGAGAAGAAGCTAACTAAACTAATTCTAACTATTAACAGAGCTTAAAACAGAGGCTAACTAAGTTCTATTTAATTATAAGAAACAAACTAGCTAATTATAAAAGACTGGAATTAAACTATCAAAACTATGCTGTTGGTCGACCATTTACTAATCCTGTAAACACAAGTTATGTTAGCAGCACAATAAAAATTACAAAAACGAAATATCATGTACAGAAAACAAATTAATGACAAATACAGGAAAATAAACTAACTAATTGCAGAAAAGGAAATACAGAAAACAAAGACAAAACCTCCGGTTGATGAGGGGCCCTTCCCAGCAATTAGAGATGGAAAATGAAACTGGTTTAGCTACTCAGAATATTAACAAACTGGAACTTCCATTAATCTTAAGAAAATTACAGACTGTGAGCTATCTGCTTGCAAATCTACGAACTATCTGCGGTCTTCTCCAACTATAAGCTAACTAGACTAACTCTGTTTCTATCTGCAAGCGTCTATTTATACATTTTACAAATGGATGAGAGGGTCGACAGAGTCAACCTCTCTAATAAAAGAGACGTTTAATGCATAACTGGCTGCTTTGAATGGTGCGTGACAGCGTAGGGAGTATACACCGGGATGAACGGAATTGATTCCTTCACGAGGCAGATGCAGCGTTGGTTTTCCTTGGACATGGGCAGAGAGGTAACATGCTGGCGAGCTGAGCGAACGAAGGAGAGGCTGTTGGAGCACTGTCGTGGAAAGGCGTTGTGCTGGCAGGAGAATCTTGTGCTACCTGGGCGCCTTCTAGAACAATGACATGAACTGGTAGCGTGATTCCAGGCTGAATGCGAGGCTGAAGGACGAGCTTGAGTGTTGACGTGGACGTGGGATGCGCTGTTGAGATGGGAAAACCTGAGGACGGATCTTCTAGATAAATGGCTCATTAACCATGCCCATGGCGTGGCAAACAGAACCTACATGCCCTCTTCTTCATTTAACGATCTGGGATATTCCAACCGTGGATTTCGGGGGTTGAACACGAGGCTAAACGATGAGCTGAACGTGGTTGAACTTAGCATCACAAGCACGCAGTCTGAATGAAGGGTTGTTTGAAAAACGTAGCCTGTTAATCAAAGCTTAAATAACATGCATGACTGGAAATGTCACTTTAATCATTAATAAATCATAATATAACAAGATTTGACCAAAATTTATATGATAAATGAATACATGCATACCTGGTCTGTTTGACGAGCTGAATGGATAAAATAATAACTTATTAGATAAAAAATAGTAAAATTAATGCCATTCATAATAGATTTGATGATAAAAAATAGTGACAAAATAGACACCAACATTCCCCCAAACCGGAGATATGCCAGGTCCCACTGAGCAAGAGAGAGAGAAATTAGGAAGAAGGCTAAGCTGCGGTAGTAGCTGCCTTCGACTTGGATGATGAAGATATAGATTCGGCCTTGAGCTTCCTGAATTGGTCCTTTAAATAATTATATCTCATCTTCAGGGTAATATTGGATGTTGTTTTGGCATTAACCAAACATTCAATGTCTTTTACTTGTGCACGCAATGCCTTGTTTTCTTCAAGAAGTTCAGAAATTGTTTCCACATAACTTTGATTTTTGTCTGTCAATCGTGCTATTACTTGGATAAACTTATCCATCTCCTGTTGAGCTAGAATGAGTTGTTCTTTATAATAATCAGGGCTCTTTGGGGGACTCAACTCTTATGAAAATGTTTCACACTCAATAGTATGATCTTCAAGAATTGTATCTTGGTTGTGTGCAGGAGGACTTTCAATAGTAGAGGCTTCACTCATTCAAGCAGATGTGTTGGCCAATGTGAGGAGAGGTGATTCAAGGATAGGATCGTCCAACTGGATATTTGAGCATGATGGATGAACGATAGTCTGAATGACAGGATGGTTGACACGCTAGTCTCAATTTGACCTCGTGGACTTAGTAGGCTCTAAAAAGAGTGGAGGTTCCGAAGTAGGATCACCAAGAGTAATTTCAGGAGAAGGCGATGACTGGGAAAAGTGCTCATCACCTGGGGAATCCTCATCAAACCGTACACGTTTAGCATTTAGTTCTGCTTGGGTATGATGAAGTTCTTGAGAAGAGGAAGATTTAACATTAGATAAATGAGGGTTTAGTATCTCAAAAAAAAAATGATCCCAGGTTTGTCCTTCCTTTTCTAACTGGTGAATGATCAGAAGCTTAATAAGACAATGGTGATACAAGTTGCCAGAAGGGTTAGCTGTATTCTTTTTGACTTGGCTAGACATATTCTCCAAACTCTTCAGGAAATAAAATGGGAAGTTAAGGGTTATTGAAAAAATGAGCTAACAACTTGAAATGGCAAGCTTTAAAGACAATGAACTTACCCTTGCAGGTAATTAAGTGGATGATCATGACCAAGAGATCTAAGTACTCTGGCTTGATCCATTCTCTGTGAAAACCTTTGGTACCAGCAACGTGTTGAAAATTGGTCTTTCGGGAAAATTCATGGTCCTTCCGTGGAAGGAAAAGATGCTTATACCATCAGGCACCTTTCCTCGGGAGCTTGGTATCTAACATTATTGACTCTTTTGTCACGAAGAAAACAAGATGGCCAACCTTGGCCGTCTTGCCATAAAAAAATTTGGCAAACATGAATGAAATCTCATGGTCGTGGCCTTGGATAAGGCAGAGAAATGGTTCCCAACCTGCTTGCAGAAACACTTCATGGTAGGCTTTAAACTCAGAAATGCGTAGGAGATCCTGGTAGCCACCAAGATCATAACACATTGGCATTGTTGATAGAGGACGTCAGAATGCAAGTGGATACAATAGGTGCAAGGATTTGCAGAGGACACAACTCAAATGGAGAGAGAACAGACTGAGGCAAAATTCATGCGATTACCAGTTTAAACTAAGGTTCATTTGATTGTTTGAATGACAGAGGTCGAGAGCTTGGCATGCTTGAAAAGATCACATCTGTCATTCGAAGATCTTAAGTTAAGTGCCAACGTAGAGGTGCGTGAATCCAATGAATATGTGTGGCTTAAAGACTATTCAACCATGTCCAAAGCCAAGCTTTGGACAGGTTGAATGTAATTCACGTAATGAAAATAGATTACACGTGAGAGATAATGATTTGACTGATATGGTGGTGGATCGTATAACAGTGAGACCAAATGGTGGTCATGTAATGATTCGAAATGATGCATAATCCATTCGTTAATGGAGGCGAGATGGATAAGAGAACGAAGCCATGTGTGAAATAGACATTTGCTTAATGCCTGTCATGATTAGACAATAAAACTTATCAATAATTTTCAAATTTGAACATCTTGGCATATTAAATAAAACTGTTATAGGCTATGGTTTCATTAAGCACTCCATTCAGAACACTATTTATTTGCCTCATTCGGATTGACATTCAACCTGTCATTCAGTCCTTTGTACAGACTTTTGTTTATGCAAGATCTTATTTTTGATGCGGACCAAAGCTGATTTTGCAGAGAATTTCTGACGCTGCCAGTGCAAAAAAGATGTTGTAACTTTGCTTTTCTGGATCTTTGGTTGCGTTTCTCTTTTTGTTCTTAATTAGATCGATTTCCTTATGCTTTTGCATCAACCTAAAAACACCTGTCATTGTATCAGAAATAAATCAATTTTTCATAAAAAAAATTCAGAGAGTAAGAACAATTCTAATCTCCCCCCCAAACCAAAAATATGGCATGTCCTCAAGCCATCAGACATAAAATTAATTAAAAATTTTCAATTGAAAATCTTACAGATAGTTTAAAAAAAAAAATATTGTGATAATTTTCATAAGGAAATGAAATATTAACTTAACAACGTAGATGATTCATATATGTACATTCATCAAAAAGAATACACCAGTTCTTAAAAGACCATATAAAGAGTAGTACTGTAAGAGATGCGAAAAATTACATAGGAAAAACTATTTGTCCATGATTCATTGCAAAAATCTCTTGTCATCCAAAGAATATACATAAGGTTCACCGTAAAAATTGTGAGATCTACTATAATTATGGGTCCCATTTCTAGGATAGTTATATCCTAGGTATTGTTTGAATTAGATGACAGGGTCGAAGTCCAACTTACAACCATTATGTAATGACAATATACATAATCGGCCTAAACATGTGTTTGTATACTCAGGTTTTTATGAGTTATGTGAAGAGCAATGCATTAGCCAAACCTCTTTTATTCGATATTGACCCGCTTCCAGCAGGCCTATTTAGTACCTCGACGGGTTTATCTTGGTACCATGCAAGCATAGCCAAGCTATCAGCGAGCCTGTTCAGTACCTTGACGGGTTTACTTGCATTTACCGAGCTTCCTTGTTTAAGATTTTACTTAGCATGGACCCGCTGCCAGTGAGCGTGTTCAGTACCCCGTCGGGTTTGCTTCGTAAAATGATATATATATAATTTTTTGTAAGTAATCCGGTTGGCACTAGAGTGTGCTAAGCCTGTTAAACACATAATTCAAAATTTAGCACAACCTTATGAGTAACTTTATTTATAATGGCCTAAATTACAGATCATGGAAAAAGATAATAACCTAAAGCTGTTCTTTGACTTCACAATCTATCTTCTTCATAAAAAGCAGTAATGTTCCCCAGAAAATAGACAATATCACCCATTTTTAGGGTACCTTTTAAAGGTGCTTTGGAGACAAGTTTTGATAATGAGTCAAGGATGAACTAACATTCCATAGGTGTAAGATAGAGTTTTGTGGAGATCATAATAATTGAAGTAGGTCTTTTAACAACTGTTCTAATGATAAATCAGAAGTATACATGTTTGAATCAAGCACTATAAATAGAATAATAAAAGAAAGTGGTTATAAATGATATAAAAAATGCTTTATCTTTTCACTAAAAATTTCAATTTTAGTAGTAACTGAAAGAGAGGGAGAACTATAATTTCTTTTTAGAGCACTTCCCTTTTCACATAATATCATATGAGCTGATTACAAAGATAGGGTTCTTGTGATTAAGCTGCAAAACCACTTGCCAGATGATTCAAATTTTTATTCAAAACAAAACATATGTACAAAACAAGTCATGTAAAATTTTGAAAGGAAAAAGAGTCTTCCTGGTTTATTGATAATACTTTTACAAATTGATTATAATAGATTTCCTGTAAAAAGAAGAATGTAATAAGTTGTTTTAGAGATGACTCATTATTATTGAAAATCAAAAACATATTTACATATATACAAAAGAAGACAACCCAAAATGATTCAAGGACTCGGAGGAGGAGGAATGACTTCCTCTTCTACCAGTTCCATTTCTTCCTATCGCAAGGCATTCTGCACAAAATCTTATTTAGATATTGGTTGATGATAAAGTCTAAGTCTATGTCCATTTACAAAAAAAGAAATTTGTGAATCATCAATTGTCTTAATTTTAACGGATCCATTATCAAAGGCTGTGACAATTTCATATGGACCCATCCAATGAGTAGTTAATTTACCTTTAAAAGTTTTGTATCTTGAATAAAAAAGTAGTTCCCAGTCTTCATTTTTTAATTGTTTTGTTTAATGTATCTATCATGCCACTTTTTGTGTTGATTTTGCATTAAGATTGTACGTTGAATAACATCTTGTCTAATCTCGTCTAATTCATTTATCTGCAGGATCCGTTGACTCTGTGCTTCTTCTAAGTTCATCCCTAACTGTGAAACCATACGAAAAGTTTTGACTTGAAATTCAATGGGTAGAAGAACTTGTTTACCATAAACGAGTTCATAAGGTGTGTGACCAGTGGTGTTCCTCCAAGTTATTCTATAGGCCCATAGAGCTTCTGGAAGCTTGTCTGCCCAGTCTTTGTGGTGTAACTGGATAGTTTAGTCAGGATGGCTTCTAATACTTTGTTGGTGGATTCCACCTGACCATTGGTTTGCGAGTGATATGGAGAATAATTACAATGTCTAATACCATATTTTTCAGTAAGCTCTTTCATTAATTTGGAGGTAAACTGAGATCCTTGATCAGTCACAATTTCCCTGGGTACACCAAATCGGGTAAATATTTCTTCATAAATAAATTCCACCACAGATTTCTCCATGGCTAGGAATAAAGCTTTAGCTTCTACCCATTTGGTGACATAATCTGTACAGACTAGAATGTACTTCTTCTTGCAATACATCGGGGAAATTGGTCCAATGAAATCTAGAGCCCATTTTTCAAATGGCTCAATCATGACTTGAGGTTGCAAAGGCATCTCATCGGATGGTGTAGGTCTACCCATCCTTTGGCAACTGTCACATCCCTTGACATATTTGGCAGCATATTTAAAGATGCTTGGCCAATAGTACCTAGAGTGCAATACTTTGTATGCTGTCCTTTTATCAAAAAAATGCCCACCGCAGGGTCCACCATGACATGCATGTAGGATCTCTGCCATCTCTTCCTCTCATACGCATCGTCTAATAATAAGATCAGGACTAGTATGAAAGAGATCATTATCTACCCAAGAATAATTAGAACTTTGAACTATGATCCTGCATTTCTTAGGTGGGGAGAGATGGTTAGGTAGCTTTCCAGTTGCTAAATAATTGGCTATATCTACAAACCATGGGGTTTGAACAGATACAATGAACAAATGTTCATATGGGAAGCTATTATCGACAGGGCTGGCATTATTGTCAATTTGAATTCGAGAGAGAAAATCAACCACTAAATTCTCTCTACTGGGACGATCAACAATGGTGATGTTGAATTCTTGTAACAAAAGAAACCACCGAGTAACTTTGCCATTAGTGATAGGTTTATTCATCAAAAACTTGATGGCGGAGTGGTCAGTGTGTATAAAAATCTCATATCCTGTGATATAATGACGAAACTTGTTGATGGAGTAGACTACTACTAGAAACTCGTTTTCAGTAATAGTGTACTTTGATTCTGCAGGAGTCAAATTTTTACTAGTAAAGTATATGGCATGTGATGTCTTTCCCTCTTTTTGACCTAAAACTGACCCTATGGCTATGTCGGAAGCATCAGTGGATATATGGAAAGGAAGGGACAAATTTGGGCCCCTAAGAATTGGTGCCACTGATAGCTTGGCCTTCAACTGTTCGAAGGCTTGTTGACATGGCTCAGTCCATTGAAATTCTATGTCTTTCATGAGTAGTCTGAACATAGGTGCGACTATCTTAGTAAAATTTTCAATGAAACGTCTATAATAGCCGGCATGGCCAAGAAAACTTCTTACTTCCTTCAGAGTTTTCAGAGGAGGAAGATTAACAATTATTTCGATCTTGGTGGGATCCACCTTGATACCTTGAAGAGAGACATGATGTCCCAGGACTATGCCCTCGGTCAGTAGCATTTTACATTTTTCATGACTAAGAGCTAAGTTCATTTCTTGGCACCGAATAAGAACTGTTTCGAGGTATCAAGTGCTTCCTGGAAGGTGTTACCATAAACTATAAAATCATCCATATAAACTTCTACATAGTCGTCTATGAGGTCAGCAAAGATTCTTAGAACTGCACGCTAGAAAGTAGCTTGTGCATTACATAGGCGAAATGGTAACACTCGGTAGGCATACGTCCCCTAAGAGAAAGTGAAGGTTGTCTTGTCTTGATCCTCAGGTGCTATCAATATTTGATTATATCCACTATACCCATCAAGAAATGAAAAATATTGTTTCCCTGATAAGGTATCTAACACCTGATCATCGAAAGGTAAAGGGAAGTAGTCCTTAAGAGTGGCCTTGTTCAGTTCTTGAAAGTCAACACATATATGCCATTTCCCTGTGACTTTCTTTGGAACTACCACCAGAGGAGAAACCCATTTATTGTTGGAAATTGGGTAAATGAAATCAGCATTAAGGAGTTTTTGTAATTGATCCTTTACTATGTCCTTTAGTGTTGGGTTCATTATTCCCTGGGGATGCCTAATAGGAGGTATTTTTGAGTCTGTGTAAATGTGATGGATACAGGTGTCTGGGTGTATACCTTTCATATTGGTATACTCCCATGCAAATGCTCCAGTTTGACTCTTTACAACTTTTAGTAATTTTTTTTGTTGACTCTAATCTAAATCTGCATTTATATGCAAAAAATTGTCGGTACTAACCTCACACGGAATGGTATAGGATCCTAAGTGTTCTTTGATTGTGAATACATAGGGTGTACTTGTAAATGTTTATAGGAGCATGTTTTCTTGGAATTCGTCTCCAAAGATATGGTCAAATTGGGAAAAATATTGAGGAAAATCTACACATGTTGTGGAAGAGATAAATTTGTTCAACACATTCTCGGTATTTTTCTCTTGAAGTGCGCGAGAAAGATCAGGGACAAGGGAAAGTTCTTCCAAGTTCTCGTCTCCAAAAGGACAATCTAACCAAAATAGGTTTTCAGCTATTGGTTGAGCTGGTGGGTATAGAGCTAGTTTTCTTGTGGAAAACCCATCAGAGATAATCATCTCTCCATCCCTACATCCTATGAATGCATTGGCAATAGCCAACCAAGGTCTTCCCAAAATAATGGGGTGACCTTTGGAAGGGTCTTTTGATTCGATGACCATGAAGTCTACGGGATATTCCCATGAGGCTATTGATACCGTGATGTCATCTAACATCCCAGTAGGTTGCACCATAGTACGATCTACTAATTCTAGCATCGCTGGGGTAGGGCGAAGGAGTGGTCCTAAATTGAGAGTTTCTAAAATTGTGGTAGTCATTAAATTGATTGTATCTCCTAGATCAATAAGTGTGTTCGCTATGGCAGTGTTATTGATAATAATAGTCACCACAGGGTTTCTTGGGTTTGAATACTTTGGAATTCTAGGTTGGTTTGCTATGCAATCTGAAACTTCTCTTACTACATGGATCGTCGGAGGGTCTTTTTGTTTCCTCCCTGGTCTCTTAACACAGAGTTCCTTTATTACCTTACTATATATTGGAATATCCTTAATAGCTTGTAACAAAGGGATCTTAATGCAAATATTTTTCAATTCGTTAATGATATCTTACTTTGGATAAGTTATAGGTTTTTCTATTACTAGATGCTCTGGGTATGAAGGTGACTTTTCCCCTGAAATTACTTCTTTATGTGGATGGTTGTGTGTTGAAGATATAGAAATAACCACATCTTCAAGGATGGCATTATTCAAAACTTCACTAGGTATGTCTTCTTCATTCTCTTCTTGAATAAAAACTGATTACTTGGGCTTATCTTGCACAACTCTTCCAGACCGCAGATGTATCTCATGTATTGGCGTGGTCGAAATAACATATGATGGAATAGGTAACAACCCAATGCTATTAAGAGCTTGGGTTGGTTTGTTGTTAGGATTCATTATCGGTTGTGCAGGTAAAATTGTGGGTCTTGGAGGATTCATGTTCTGGAAATGGTGAGGTTGATTCGGGATAAGGGGTAATGAAGGAGGTACAAATCTAGGTGGAAGCTGCTGAATATTAGGTGGGTAAGGATAGTTAGGCATAGGAGGAGATGTTTGAGCATAAGCTTTCCCTCTCCATCCATGTGGCCATTGTTGTTGTTGAGCATTCTGAGGAGGGTACTACTGTGGCCAATTTTTCCAACCTGAAGTATTCCATTGTTGAGGAGGTTGATAAGGATAGTAATAAGGTGGAATTTGTGATGAATCTTGATACGATGGTTGATCTATAGGTTTCCAAGGCCTCCTAGGTATTTCACCAAAATTTCCACTCTTGTACATAGCTTGTAATCTAGGAAAAAATGGAAAATCGTTGGTTGGATGTTCCTCTGTACATAGGTGACAAACTGAAACATTATTTAATGGACATTCTCATTGAGGATGTTTAGTTCTACACCTAGGACAAAAAAAACTCATTGCCGCACACTCTTGATCTTGTCTCTTTTTATCTTGTAGTGCATCTAATTGAGAACCCATGGCCCCTAAAATATCTGTTTTTAAATTTTCCAATAGGTTTCCCAATTCTACCCTTGTAACTCCACCAGGACCGGATGTGTTTTCTTTTGGGATTCCTAGCATAAGACTCTCGAAAGTGTCTTCCACCTTTCCCTCTGCTCCTAGATTAATTGCTACATAGTTCACAAATCTCTGCAAAAGATTTGTGAGAAATGTCTCCTGCTGCCATGAGATTAAGGTTATCTAAGAATTCTTCCGAGATTCCTTCGAGGAAGAGTGTTCTTACTGCATCCTCTCAAAGATCACTATACTTAGATTTGTGTAACACATAGTTAAATCTATCGAGATAGTCTTCTAAGCTCTCGTCTTCAATTTGTTGAATTTTAAAAATATCATTGCGAGAGTCCTTAGGTCTACAGTAATCCTTATATTTCCAAAGAAATGCATTCTTCATGTCTTCCCAAGTTCTAATACTAGATTCTCCTAATCCCATGAACCGACGAAGGGAAGAATCATTTAATGTGGCAAGAAAGAGTTTTAGTTTTTGGCCGACTTCTAGGTAATTATAAATCCTACACAAAATATCAAACTCGAACAAGAATGTATCTGGGTCCTCACTACTCTTCCCATAGAAGGTTGGTAGTGTGGAAGGATGGATGTTTCTCATAGTAACATCTTGTGCAGTGTCTAAGATAGGGAACCCGAAGGTACCTTCAGTTCTAACTTCTCCATCTTCTTCATCTTGTCGGACATGATCTTCATTTTCATCCCCCATGAAGATTCTATTGCCAAAGAGAGAAAATCTAGGTTGCTCCTTTCTTGGTGAATATGGGATGTCCGAACGTTCTGTTTCAGGAAGGGTATTCTTCTTTTTAGGAGGGGAAATATCATCTACGTGGGAATGCAATTTTGGAGGTCCTACTGCTATTGTATCAATCTGTGAGACAACTATGTTCACAGAGCTCTCAAAAAGAGCGTCTACTTGTGCAAGATTGACAAAATCTACCAAATTTGGACCACCTACTATTTAAAAAGTAGTGTCTTTGGGTTTTTGGACTAACAGAGAGTTAAGAGGTCCTGAAGTTTTATGCTTTTGAGTTTCCTCTTGTCTAAGTTCAGTATCAATATGAGCTTGAGGTTCTTCTAGTGGAATTTCTTTATGAATAGACTGTTCTGATGTCCTTATGTTTTTCCCTAATTGATTTCTAGAAAGGATTTCCTTTGCTTTCCAAGTAGGACAATCTCCTTTAGGTGTCCTCCGATACCTTTCTATTGAGTTAGTATTTGGGGTGGCACGCCCCCCATATAAGCTAGTAGGAATTTTAGTGGGAATTTTAGTAAGGGAATTAGTTTTAATAAATCTACCTTGTGAATCTCTAGACCTATTCATGAAAACAAATTATAACTTAAAATAAATCCTAAGTGCATAAATGCTACTACTGGGCTTTGGGGATGTCTGTTATAATAGATGCGCAGGTTCTTACCTCTCGTCTTACTGCTCACCCGCCGCCAGCCTATTTTCAAAAGAATAAAATTAAAAAAGGATTTTCACTTATCTACAAATGAATTCTACCTATCTTCTACAGCTGAATTCTACCTATCTTCTACAACTCCTCGGTAAGAACACCAAAATGCTGGGTGTGTGAGCTATCTCAAAGAAAACACCTAATATTTAATTATCGACCGGGGTTGGTAATCTTAGAGTTGAGGCAAAGTATATGCTAAGGTAGAATGGAACCTAATTTTTTCCGGCTTGTCAGACGTTAAAAAGATTTAATAAAGAAAAGATCAAAAGATCTTTCAAAATGAAAAATCGAGTCAAACTTTAAAAAAATAGTAAAAGAAACTTAATCAGATTTAGTTAAACAAATGAATTGGATTAGTATCGATTCATACTACTCTATCTTGTACTTAAATAATAGAAACTGATTGAAAAGAAAACTACTGAATATGAAAATGGGAACTATACAATTTCAGATTCTAGTTTAAGAATTAGGAAACAACTGTAAACAGATTAAAGACTATTAAATAACTTCAACAATTAATTCAGGAGAAACATCTATTCCCATATAACAGGAACTGGAGTGAGTGTATTATAATTACTCTCAAATGAAATATCAAAATGAAACATAAGTAAATCTAATCTAACTTCAACAAAAAGATGTAAACTACAAAAAGACAAGTTACAATTAACTTTAAACATTGTGATCTATCTATTATCCATGAGCAGAAATATAAAACTAATGAAAACTAGAAGCAAGTAGAAAACTTGATAAAGATATTATTTAAGAAACAAGTAGAAAACTTGATAAAGATATTAATTTAGAAACAAGTAGAAAACTTGATAAAGATATTAATTTCTGAACCCAAATCCCATTCCATAAACATCTTCATTATTTATTAAGGTAAGAAACTGATCCTAATCTAAATGAAGAAAACTATCAAAACTATAATGCTTGAAAAATGAAATTATTAACTCTATTCTAACTACGTCTTAAGAGCATGTAATAAATTAGACTAGGAATAAGATGGATAAATTTTGAAACAACAACATGTTAGCAAGATAAAATATGAAAGACATAATTGGAAAGACAGTTAAAGCAAACTATGAAAAATAACAAGAATTGAATTAAAGCTTTATGAAATGTAAAACAAAGGCCTAATTATGGTTGAAAAGACTAATTAAGAGCATGAAATATTATAGTAAAGAAAACTAAGAAACAGGATTCAAACTAGCATAAAACAGTTCCGAAAGAGTAAAAATCCGAATGATGATTTGAATGCCAGTTCGAACGATAGTCCAAATGACAGTCTGAATGGAGGAAAAATGAATTAAACTGAGGAAAAGGAGAGTTTTGATGATCTTGACGTCAGCTAACGAATGTAGATGAACCTACAATGTAAAGAAATTAGTAAGAAGACTTGTCGAGAAGCTAAGATAATAGAAAGCAACCTATTCAAATCATGGTTGTGGAGCTAAACTATTCCTATTCTATGCTAAAGCAAGAGTGAGATGAGAGAAGAAAGTTATCCTACAGCTACAGAGAAGAAGCTAACTAAACTAATTCTAACTATTAAAAGAGATTGAAACAGAGGCTAACTAAGTTCTATTTCATTATAAGAAACAAACTAGCTAATTATAAAAGACTGGAATTAAACTATCAAAACTATGTTGTTGGTCGACCATTTACTAATCCTGTAAACACAAGTTATGTTAGAAACAAAATAAAAATTACAGAAAAGAAATAGCATGTACAGAAAATGAATTAATGAAAAATACAGGAAAATACACTAATTAATTGCAGAAAAGGAAATACATAAAACAAAGACAAAACCTCCGGTTGATGAGGGGCCCTTCCTAGCAATCAGAGATGGAAAATGAAACTGGTTTAGCTACTCAGAATATCAACAAACTGTAACTTCCATTAATCTTAAGAAAATTATAGACTGTCAGCTATCTGCTTGCAAATATATGAACTATCTGCGGTCTTCTCCAACTATAAGCTAACTAGACTAACTCTGTTTCTATCTGCAAGTGTCTATTTATACATTTTACAAATGGATGAGAGGGTCGACAAAGTCGACCTCTCTAATAACAGAGATGTTTAATGCATAACTGGCTGCTTTGAATGGTGCGTGACAGCGTAGGGAGTATACACCAGGCTGAACGAAGTTGATTCCTTCACGAGGTAGCTGCAGCGTTGGTTTTCCTTAGACGTGGGCAGAGAGGTAACATGCTGAAGAGCTAAGTGAACGGAGGAGAGGCTGTTGGAGCACTGTCGTGGCAAGGCATTGTGTTGGCAGGATAAACGTGTGTGACCTGGACTCCTTCCAGAACAATGACGTGAACATGTAGCGTGATTCCAGGCTGAATGCGGGGTTGAACGAGGAGATGGAGTGTTGATGTGGATGTGGGATGTGCTGTCGAGCTGGGAAATCCTGAGTACGAATCTTCTAGAGCAACGAATCATTAACCATGCCCATGGCGTGGAAAACAGAACCCACATGCCCTCTTCTTCATTTAACGGTCTAATATATGCCAACCATGGATTTCAGGGGCTGAACGCGAGGCTAAACGATGACCTGAACGCGGTTGAACTTAGCATCATAAGCACACGGTCTGAATGAAGGGTCATTTGAAAAACCCAAACTGTTAATCAAAGATTAAATAACATACATGACTGGAAATGTCAATTTAATCATTAATAAATCGTAATATAACAAGATTTGACCAAAATTTATATGATAAACAAATACATGCATACCTAGTCTGTTTGATGAGCTGAATGGCTAAAATAGTAACTTATTAGATCAAAAATAGTAAAATTAACGCCATTCAAAATAGATTTGATGATAAAAAATAGTGACAAAATAGACACCAATAAAGAGAAGACCCTGGAAGAAGAAGAACCCACTCTAGACACCACTATGGTGTTGTGGGATTGGGTGCCTTTAATAGAGTTAATTGAAGATGACCCCAAAGAAATCCAAGTTTCAACAGTGAATGTCACTACTCATAGCAAGGGTCCAATTGCTGATCCCAGACCAGGTGCGCCCAAGCCTAAATTCTCCAAGGAGATACCCAAAAGGCACATCACTGTTATTCCGCCACAACCTAAGGAAAATCCAGCACCTACAAAAGAACCAAACGCAGAAATAACTAAGCAGCCAAAAGTTACTTAAAAAAAACTGAAAATCAACCAAAAGTTGCAAAAGAATGTGACATGGGATGCAATATAATCGAAGGCATAAAGAAAGCAAAAGAAAATATTTCCATATTTGATATGTGTAGTTTTCCTCGGCAACGAAAGAAGCTATTACAAGCTCTTGATCCCCAATCTAGCACTCCGTTAGTAAGCAATCAGGAAGATCCTAAACTAAATGAAGCTAGTATTGGTGGGAAATCTAAATCCCAAACATTGCCTTTTCTCTTAACTTTCGAAATTTTCAATCATAATGTGCATAACTGTTTGGTAGATTTTGGATCTTCCTCGAATGTCATGCCACTTTCAATTTGTAAAAGGATTAATGGGAAGCCAATCCCATCCCCAGCTCAGATCATACAGATAGATAGAACTACTGTTAGAGTTATCAGAGAAATGAAAGATGTGCTTATTAGGTTGTCAGCATATCCTAGAGTGTGTCAATTTATTGATATAATGGTAGTTAATATTCCTGAAGCTTATGGTTTGATTTTGAGCAGGGGCTGGTCTACAAAACTAAATGGTTACTTCACAACGGACTGGTCTCACTTATGGTTACCATATTAGAATAGGAAAAATCAGATTAAAATACTGAGAGAACCTCACATGAAGCAAAATGTAACTTAGTTAGAGGAAAAAAATGAAGCTGTAGCTTTCTCATCTTCAGTTTTGGAAAATTATTTCTTAGAAATTGAGCCGGGTAATTATCAATCCTAAAATGTTAGCCATGAATCTGATGAACAGTCCGATCTCCTTCAATTCTCTCGGATTGATGATATTGATTGTAACATAGTTAGATTAGTTACTGATTTAGATGATAGTGATACTAATTAAGTTAAATCGGATAATGTTTTTTGGGTTCTATACTTTGACGGTTCCAAAACTCAGGAATGATTCGGAGCTGGTTGTGTTTTAATTGATCCTGAAACCAACAAACATTTCTTATCTTGTAGATTAGAGTTCGAATGTAGTAATAATACTGCTGAATATGAAGCTTTGGTCCATGGATTAAAGAAAGCTATTGGTTTGAATGTCAAATACTTGAAAGTCTTTGGTGACTCATAAATAGTTGTCAGACGGGTGAGAGATACAATTCATTATCTTTCACCACATTTAAAGGGTAATCAATTTGAGGTATGGGATTTAATTTCGCACTTTGAAGCTTTTAATATAAATTCTATTCCTAGATTACAGAATGCTACAACTGATTTATTAGCTACTTCTGCTTCTAGTTTAGTGCCCACTAATAATAAGTGCTCTATCGAATTGGTTTTCAGGCCGTCTGTTCCGAATAATATTACAAATCTTAGAGTGTTTGATGATGATGATCATATCATTAGTTTTCTCACAAATGAAAATGCTTTCTAGGAATCCATTATAGATGAAGAAAAACATGATTTTGATCTGCATAGAAAGGATGCAGTTAAAGGAAACTTCATTCCCAAAGGAGTGAGGTCGCTCGAAATTTTGTTCGATTTGCAGAACAAGTTCAAGAAGTCAGAAAATGTTAAAACTCATAGCTCCTCTATGCAGCATGAATTGGTAAACCTGGGTACAGAAGCTGAACCAAAATATGTCAATCTTGGTAAATGCTGCTCACCAGGAGGAATATATCAGTTGATTAAAAATTTTCAGCAATATAAAGACGTCTTTGCATGGACTTATGAGAATCTAAAAACATATGATACTCGCATCATTCAACACATACTATCAATGAAGGTAGGCGTTAAGCCATTTCAACAGCAATTACGAAGAATGCATCCGACTCTTGAGCCTTTAATACAAAAGGAATTGAAGAAATTGTTAGATGCCAAGATCATTTTTAAAGTCCGATACTCTAAATGGGTCGCTAATCTAGTCCCTGTACGGAAGAAGTAAGGAGAAATAAGACTATGTGTAGACTTTCAGAACTTGAACAAAGCTTCTGGTAAAGATAATTATCCTGTACCTCCAATGGAACCGCAAATTCTACAAATGGTATCAGGATCAGAGCTCGTTTCTCTACTAGACAGTTTTTCTGGTTATAATCAAGTATTAGTAGCAGAAGAAGATCGCCTCAAGACTACTTTCCGCACTAAGTGGGAAACATTTGCATATTGAAGGATTCCGTTCGGCTTGATAAACGCAGTAGCTACATTCTAGCGAGTAATCGATATTTCCTTTCGAGGATTGGGCGGTCATTGTGTTGTAGTCTATATTGATGATGTGATAGTTTTCTCAAAGAAAAGAGAAGATCATGTTTTCCACTTGAAGCATATTTTTTATCACTGTAGGAAATATGGTATTTCTTTAAACCCCAAGAAAAGTGTTTTCGTTTTTCTTGAGGGCAAGATTTTGGGTCACATCATTTCAAAAAAGGGTATTTCGATATATCAAGAGAGAGTGCAAGCTATCAACACAATTCCCATGCCCCATAACAAAAAATCTATGCAATCATGGGCACCATTAATTTTGTTCGAAGGTTCGTTCCTGATTTCACTCAGACTGTTAAACCTTTGTAGCAAATGGTGAAGCAGAGTGTACAGATTAAATGGACATACTTGGAGAAAGTTGCATTTAAAGAAATTAAAGTAGCTATAGCTAATGCCCCTTCTTTAAGAATCCCAGACTTCGATAAGGATTTCATCATGTATAACTTTGCTTCAGACAACTCTCTTGTAGCTGTGCTCACGCAAAAGGTAGAATCCGGAGATGAATACCCAATTTTCTTTATGAACACTGGTCTACAAGGAGATGAACTGAACTACCCTGTTGTAGAAAAATAAGAATATTCCGTATTCAAAGCAGTACAGTAGTTCAAGCCATATATTCTTAAGAACATAACTAAACTTGTAGTTCCTCACCCGGCCGTCAGATCTCTTTTCATTCAAAAAGAATTGAGAGAAAGAAGAGGAAAATGGGTCATCGCTCTTCAGCGGTATGATTTAGAATTTAAACTTTCCACCATCATTAAAGGTCAAGGTTTATGTAAATTACTCACTGAACATCCAACTGACAAAGAGCTAAATTGGGAAAATGAAGATGAACTGAACATTGTTGAGGTATGTCCCATTTTCACAGCTCCTAAATCTTGGTATAGGGACTTAGTACATTATTTGCAGCAAGGGTACTTTCCAGAGAATTGGAGTTCTAAGTAAAGAAGGGCACTCCATTTTAAATTAGTGGCTTATCAAATCATTGATGGGGTACATTTTAGAAGAAATTATGATGGCATTTTTCTTAGATGTATGAAAAAGGAAGATGCAAATAAAGTGGTCAAGGAATTACACGATGGCCCTGCTGGGGGACATTATTCCAGAGATACAACAGCTCACAAAATACTGAGAGCTGGATATTATTGGCCCACTTTGTTCAGAGATTCCCATGCCTATGCGATGAATTGTGATGTGTGCCAAAGAAGTGCTAGGAAATTTCCAAAAGCAACAGGACCTCTGCAGCCAGTCATTATCTCTGAACCATTCGAGCAATGGGGCATAGATGTCATTGGAGAAATAAAACCAACTTCTTCTTTGTAGCACTGGTACATCTTGACGACCACAGACTATTTTACAATATGGACAGAAGCTGCTCCATTGTGCAAAATCAATGAGGATGCGATTATTAATTTCTTAAAGGAGAACATCATAACTAGGTTTGGGGTTCCGATTTCCCTCGTTTTTGATAATGCAACTTATTTTTTGTCTTTTAAGATAAATGAATTTGTTTATGAGAGAGGAATTAAGTTACATTATTCAGCCAATTACTATTCCCAAGGAAACGGAGTAGCTGAATCTACGAACAAAAACCTTATATGGATTCTTAAGAAAACTGTGATTGAAAATCAAAGAAGCTGGCACATAGCTCTCCCAAATGCTTTATGGGTAGACAGAGTCACCCCCAAGAACGCCTTAGGAGTTTCCCCGTATACCCTTGTTTATGGTAGAGAAGCCATCCTTCCTCCAAACATATTCTTCCCATCCTTGTAGTTGGCCCAAGCCTCCCGAGGTTCCAACAATCAAGTCTTGCAATCTAGAATTGACACCCTACTGAAACTTGAAGAGTCCCAGCAGAAAGCCAAAGACCGATTCCACCAGCACCAAGACATAGTCAAAAGGTGGTTTGATAAACGAAAATATAGCAAGAGAAGTTTCGAGGTAGGTGACTTAGTTCTGAAATGCGACTATCCACATGATGGTAAGGGAATGCAAACAAAGTTTAAACATTTATGGGTTGGGCCTTACCAAATTTATGAAAAGCTTGGCCTTTCGACATATAAGTTGAAAGATTTACAAGGGGAGGAAGTAACTCTACCTCTCAACGGCCTTGCTTTGAAACAATACTTCGCGTAGTCCTATGAAGGCTTTTGTACATAAATAAACACTCTTGTTTCTTTTCTTGCTTTATTGTTTTATTTTTTTTTCTATTATTTTCTTTAGTTAGCTTGGTTTGTTTTCCACCTTGCTCTATGCTCAAAGTTTTCTTTATTCTTTCTTTAATAAATCCTATCCCAACTTTTAATGTAGAGGTAAGATAGAGCTTTGAGCAAGACTCAAAATCTTGTAAAAGAGAAAATTACTTACAAAGAAATGTTTTCATGACTTTGTTTTCACTGTTGGGCTTCCAGGAATGAAGAGATCCTTTTTCTATTGGTCAAAATAACCCTGTTTTAATAACTAAGTTTCAACATTTCCTTCACTCTAACATTAATACCTGTCTCAAAGAGTTCACTATGATAAACCCATGGAGAGGAATCATGTCTCACAGATGTATGGTATTTAAAATGATCCCATGCTACAAATAAAAGGCAAAAGAGCTTAGATTAAAGAGTCAGATTTCTAGAAATTCTTTCCTCAATTAAAGCATAGTAGAGAAAAGCAAAGTACATTCAATTAAGGAAGCTATTTAAATAATTCATCCCAGCAAGGTTCTTCTCCGTCCGTGAGCGATGATAATAAAATAAATCTCTCGCTCACACAAAAGGACATTATGGATTGAAGAACCTAAATCAAATATGGAAGTTGAAGAAATTTATTTCTGGAAGGCTCAAACGGAAAAAGTCGTCAATCAACAAACGTCCAAAAGGATGTAGATAGCAAGGGAATGAGGAACAAACGAATATGTCTATGAGATATTGTCTATTATAGTTAACATTTAGAAGACATAATTTCAAAATGAACTCCATACTCTGGCCCTAAGAGAGTTGTAAAGAAGTATGATTCTAAGTTGCCTTCTCCCAAAATGACCATGATGATGGGAGTGATCACTGCATTCAGAGAAGCTGAACTATGAAGACATTTTGTTTCCCATATAAATTAGTGGTTTGTAAGTTTTCTACCCCTAAGGAGATCTTGTTTCAGAGATTTGTGCTCACCATGGAATCACCAATTGTTGTTGCTGCAACATCCCCCCCAAAATTTTGTAAATATTGGGGCCCCTCCTTGTTTTTTTTAGAGAAGTCAAGTCTCTTCTTAGAAAGTCTTTTATATTTAGTTTTCTGGAGAAAGCAAGTCCTTAACTTTGTCTTTTTTTTTTCTTCTAAGTAAAACTCAGCTTTCATAGCCGAAACGATGACACAACTCGTCGAGTTGGGCCGCAATGTTCGGGGCTTTTTGTTAATGTTTTTTGAGCTTTTTTTCCCTTTCAACGAAACTCATCGAGTTGCACCGAAACAAGTGGGCATTTTTTGTTAAAGTTTTAAAGTCATTCTGTTTCAGGTGAACTCGCTCAATTCCGTTGCAACAGTCACTCTGACTCACCCAGATTGTTCGAAACATGGCCTTTGCCTTGTCTTTTTCCAAGTTTTACATTGCGGCGAAACACGCCAAGTTATGCCGACATAACTCGTAGGTGTGATCCAAATCGGCTAAGCGCTTCATCAAACTCAAGCTCTTTAAAGCTCTTTCGGCGGAACATAACTTGTCTCGCCGAAACTATCACCTCTAAATCCTGATTCCTGTCGATAAGAAGTGATGTAAAGGAAAGCGACAAAACTCAGCGAGAGTTGCTGAAATGATAAAGAGGGCACCCGGTTTCGAGTTGACACCCAACTCGCCAAAGTCTGCTGGCCCATTGCGGAAACACTTAGCCAATGCCGCTGAAACTGTCGCTCTAACTCACCGAAAGCTTCCGTTTGATGGATCACAGTAAATGCCAAAGCGGCGCCGAAAGGACCCTAGTCACGTCATCATAACAACGTTTTAATGCGCACAACCACCTTGTCACATCGAGCTTAATACCCGCACTTGTAATATTTTATATATAGAAAGTTGGTGATTAGGGTTTATTATTGTTTTTTTTAACTTTTCGAAGAAACCGTTCGAGGTTGAGCTAGCCAGTCGAGGACAGTCAGGTTTGCAGCCCAATCATCCACTGCTAGGTAATATTTTTTTCCTTCGAGCCTTTTGGGTTTTACGGTTAAAGTTGTGGTTTTAGTCACATTAAGATTGTTTCATTATCCCTGCCTCGGCCACCTTTTTATTGGGATTTCTTTTTTCACCCTGGTTGGATGTTCCTGAATCCTTTTAGAACGCCTAGATGAATCCCTTTTTCTATACCGTTAGTCTCCCAAGATCAAGCTCTAGTGACCCAAACCAGCACACTCAGCAACATTTAGCCTAATTGCCCGTTTGTCCTCATTTTCACCCTATTATGATCGCCCCGATCTTGCTAGCTCAAGAGTTAGGTAGTAGCGTCACGAGTCTCACCCTCTACTGTTTGGAACTAATAAGAAAGAATGGGAAACTAGATTTGTCTATTATGTTAGAAGAAATTTTGTTGGTTTCCCTTATACACATTTAATTTCCTGTCTAAAAGTTTGAGACACGGTATTATTTTCAAGAAATTTGCTATTGCTATATCTCTATTCCCTGCCTAATCCATGCTTGCTGTTTTGATGAATTTCAGTTCAACACTCAGTTTTTCATTTTAGTTTATCATGTATCTACTCATGTATGGTTTTGTCCAGGTTTTACCACAATGCCGAAAGGTGGCAAGAAAAATGGAAATACCTCCGAACCCAAGTCGGGTGGTGAAGCTACCAGGGAGGAAAGGGTTGAGATAGTGTACGAAGATACCAAACTGGTTATGGACATTTCACTTGAATTCAAGTGGGGATATTTGCATCACATGATTAGAGACTAGAAAATTCTCGAATCATTCATGGAAGAGATGTACTTGTACTAGAACATTAGAAGCTCTGGCATCACTAAAGAAACAACGCACCCAAAACGCTTTCCTTGTGCAGAAGTTATCGGGTGGATTCTAGCACATGCAGATGCTGAATCGAGAGTTTTATCCGACAACAAAGGAGAGGCGTTTGCCTCATTTCACCCAACTCATATTTCATCAACTTACAAGTTATCCCGCACTCAGCAGCAATTGAACGATGCATGGCTTGAAGGTCTCAACATGGATTACGTGGAAATGGCCATAAGATTGTTAATTCAAGGCAGGAAGCTGAGGGTGAAGGAGAGCGATGATTATGAAGTTCAGGTGCTAAGGCCTTCTTTCAGAATTATTTCCCTCATGCTAAGTAGAATTTTTGGCAGAGCTGATGGAACCACTTATCAGTTGCATTGGATCCCTCTGATCCACTATGTAGCATTCAAAGGCACAGTGTTCAATTGGGCAGACATCCTCTCGGATAATATATCGTCAGCCATAGCTACTGCTAAGGAAGGGTTGTCCCAGGGAAAATCAGAGTTCTACATGTCATCATACCTTATGGATTGTATTGTGGCAAGGCATCCATTCCCAAGATTAGGATGCATTTGGAACAAGGCCGACACCCCAGTTTATATTGGTTACAAGATCCCGTGGGCCAAGAATTACAAGAGGCATTACAAGATCATCTGTGAAGAATTAATCATGCCACTATATGAACTAATGTTCAATGAAGAACCTAGTTGCCTATCTGAGAATGCCATGGCAGTCATGGAAAGGTATGGAGATTTTAATTTGTCAGAAGAAGGCACCTACAAAAGAATGTATGGAGGTTCCAAGCCACCACTTCTCCAACTAGGGTATGTTATTGATTTCGTGGTCCACAAAGAGGCAGTGAGACAAGTGTCTATAGATGGAGTTGGTCATGTCCTAAAGAAATTGAATAAATCCTCCTTCTCGGCACTACCCTTCTATGTTGGAGCATACAAATTTTCTAAAGTGAGCTTGGATAAAAAGTTTGCTCAGGATCTAAGGGAGTTTCACTTTGGGTAAAGGATCTTCGCAAAGAATGACAGGATTAATAAGGTCACATATCATTGCAGAATTGTGAATGCACAATTTGAATATCGCACTGTTTTGATGAGGACGAAGAATTTTTCAGGGGTTCAACAATATGACAGAACTCCAGGACGCCTTCGCCTCAAAAGTGGAGCTGGCACTAGTTCCACTACATCCCAAGCTATTAAAGAAGCCGAATTGCGAAGAGAAAAGGAAGAAGCCGAGGCTCTGACAAAGGAGCAAGAAGAAGGAGCAAGAAGATAGGATTTGAGAGGAAGAATCTCAAAGGCTTCGAGATGAGGAGTTAGAAAAATTCAGAAAGGAAGAAGTCACCAAGGAGCAAGAGGAAAGAGAGGTAGTTGAGAAGTAGCTGAAGGTCGAAGAAGAAGAGAGACAACTGAGGGACGAAGAGGAAAATAAGGCCAACGAGGATGCACAAGCTGAGGGCTCAAATATGCAGGACATGGACATAGACTCATCCCAGGTGGTTCAGAAACCACCTATGGAAGATGACATCGTTATAGAAGATCTTCCACTCATCCCTTTTACTCCATCAAAGAATCATACTGTAACCCATTGGGACAAATTTGTTTTTGACAAGAAAAGGAATTCCATTGTATGAAGGATAGAGACAAGAATGAAGAAGCCTTTCCACTTGGACATCATTACCAAGCGAGAAACCATTGTCATGCAGGGTACACAGAATGCTCCTGAGGCTATGGCATCTGCTATTGTAGCTGCCACCAAGGAAAGTGAAGACAATGTACAAAAGATAGTAAATGAGTTTGATGCAAGCAAGAAAAGGGCTCGCATGTTATAGCTAACTTTGGTAAATGAGAAGGCTTATAGATATTTAATTGTAAAGAAATATAATCGTCTATTGTCAGATCAGAAAGAGTTGTCAGATGAGTATCAACACCTGGAAGAAGAAAACAAAAACTTGGCAGTCCAGATGATGATAGTGGAAGGAGAGAAGAATGATTTTGAATCCAGAATCATTCAATTGGACAAAGAGAAAGTGTTGATGGCCAAGCATCTAGAACAAGCAAGCAGCAGGGTAGTTGATTTGAGCCCCTTTCATGAGCAATCCTATGACATTGTTAGGAACCCGTGTCAACCCTTCTCTTTACTATGTTAGTATATTGTTGTTGGATGCATATGCTTTGTAAGTCGTCCCGTAGTATTTGTTGATCCATAGTTTATATTAGCCCATAGTATTGACCCATAGTATTGGACGCATATGCTTTGTAAGTTGTCCCATAGTATTTGTTGATCCATAGTTTATATTAGCCCATAGTATTGACCCATAGTATTGGACGCATATGCTTTGTAAGTCATCCCGTAGTATTTGTTGATCCATAGTTTATATTATCCCATAGTATTGGACGCATATGCTTTGTAAGTTGTCCCATAGTATTATATGTCCCATGGTTTTGACTCATAGTATTGGGCATAGACTTAGTATATAAGTGTGTGTTGAGGTCATTGAAGACACTGTGAAGTTAATTGTATAGAGCTTGCTCAAAGGAGGTTGCCCCCTTGAAGTGGCCCATGATCAATATAAAAGTGATTCTGAGTTCTATTATTTCTAATATCTCGTGTATTTGCATTAATGATTTATTGCAGGTTCTTCACATCTGGTATCAGAGCACTTTCTTGGGCTCGTTGGGTGGAATTTCTCCCAATTTGTTTTTTCGCACTGTTGCAAGTTCGGATCTGGGGATAACCCCTATCCACTTAACTGTGGGAAGTACTTGGGCATAAGCCCTAAAACTATTTGTGAGGAGTACCACAGGAACCCCAAAGTAGTTGGCCCATTGAGAGGACTTGCTAGCAAAAAGGGCAACGACCCCTACCTGGTTGACTAGTTCCCACCCGTGAGGTAAACCAAGAGCTGTCGTGTGTGGCAAAGCGGTTATCAGTTTTACTTGAGCCGTGGAGTGAGGGGTACTGCCCCAATACGCAAGCCGTCAGATAGCATTGGTGGCCGAGTGAATCCCCTGAACCGATAGGAAGCCGCACATACCTGGGGTCCATATCTATTTTTAGCTGAACTGTTGCCGATCACTTCTGCTTCAGATCCAGCCACTTCAGATATATTCTAAAAGTCATTCCGGATCCAGTCACTGTTTCAGATCCAACCATTTTCGATCTCTTCCGTGCCGTTGTAGATCCATTTGTTATGGATCCATTCCGCGCCGCTATTGCTAATCCATTTCTGAAGAAAAAAAAAACTGTTTTTTGGCTATATCTCCCTTGTTTCAACTCTGTTTTCCCTAAAACTTCACCGACATCCCTGCAATCCCATTCTACATATTTCATTCCAGAAGACCCTATCCCAAATTCCACTTCCCAAGACCAGAAATCCGACATTTGTTAAAAACTCTGTTTTTCGGCTATATCTCCCTTGTTTCAACTCTGTTTTCCCTGAAACTCCACTGACATCCCTGCAATCCCATTCTGCATATCTCATTCCTGAAGACCCTATCCCAAATTCCACTTCCCAAGACCAGAAATCCCACATTTGTCTATTTTTAGGGTTTTCCATAACTCCTTCAATTTTCACCCAAACGCCTTCAACTTTTGCCATCGTGTTCCTTTCCTAATTCTGCTTCTTTGTCCCTCTCTACCAAATTTTCTCATTCTTTCACCTCGCTTTTGAAATCCCCATTTTTAGCTTCCCTGTCCATCAGAAAGTGTCCAAAACCTAGTCAAACCCCAATTACCCATCCGAGTTTTTCCCAAATCCAAATCTTTCTTTACTAAATAAGCTTTTGCTTGTGTTTTTCTATCCATTTCAAAAAAAAAAAAAAACTCTTGGTTGTGGTTGTCACCTACGCAGGAGCGAAAACCATGGAGGAAGCACTTGCAGCCATCCAAACCAAACTCCAAGATCTGAATGAAGAATTTCTCAACCTCCATCTTCAGCATTCACCCATGAACAATAATCGACAACCATAATCGTTTGCAGCCACCGGGTTCTCTTCTTCCAACAATTTTCGTGGGCTAAAGCTTGATTTTCCTCGCTTCAATGGTACTGATCCGACTGGATGGATATACTGCGTAGAACAATATTTTAGTCTGCATAATACTTTTGATGTCCAGAAAGTTCCACTTGCATCCTTTCATTTGGAACAGGAAGCCCTTCAATGGTACTGTTGGTACATCAAAGCTCATCCCGAGCCAAACTGGACAGATTTTTTCCAACTCCTTTTGCCACAATTTGGTCCTAGTGCTTTTGATGACTTCACAGGAGCACTCACTAAACTTCACCAAACTAGCACAGTGAGAGAGTATCAGACAGAATTTGAGAAACTCGCCAATCACACAGAAGGATTGTCTGATGAATTTTATAGGAGTTGTTTTATCAGTGGTCTTAAGGATGAAATCCAGTCAGAGGTTAAAATGTTCTGTCCCAACACAATGATGGAAGACCTAGGGTTGGCTAAGTTGGAAGAAGACAAGCTTGCATCCCAACAACGCTCCAAACCCACTTTTGTTCCCTTCCGAAATATGGGTTCTCAACGACCTCCCATCCCGCTAGCTCCTCGACCAACTCCTATCAAGCAGTTGTCTGAAACCAAGATGCAGGCACGCTGAGAAAAAGGGCTTTGTTATAATTGTGACGAGAAATTCAATCTGGGACATAGATGTGTTCAACAAAAGCTCTATCTCTTGGATGCGGATTCTCTGCCTGCCTCTGAACTTGGTGAAGAAGCTCCAGATACAGTAGATGATCAACTCGACATTCAACACCCACCTGTTGACACCCCATCTCAGGACGACCCACCTGCGATCTCTCTCCATGCTGTAACCGATGTCACAACCCCACAAAAAATGTAGGTCAGTGGATACTTCAAAAAGTTCCCTCTTACCATACTCATTGATTCTGGTAGCACTCATAACTTCATTGACCCTCGAATTTCCAAATAGGCTGATTGCTTTGTCCATCCTTGCTCCAACTTTGAAGTCATGGTTGCCAATGGGGGCACCTTACCTTGCAATGGGAAGTGTCACAATGTGCATATCTCTATGGAAGATTATAACCTGCGCTCTGACATGTTTTCCTTATCCTTAGGCGGATGTGATGTGGTTTTGGACATTCAATGGTTATGCACACTTGGCCCCATCTTATGGCATTTTGCAGAACTTTGGATGCATTTTTCAGTCAATGGGGCACAACACAAATTAATGGGCTTACAACCAGGGTCTCTCTACATCATCAGTTCACATTGCCTGGAAAAAATCCTTAAGAAGAATTCACATGGTTTCATCGCTCAACTCCATTCCATTCAGATGCACCCATCAACGGTCTCCACTACTTCCTTGGATAGATATGCAGGTGTCTTTGCTAAACCAATGAGCTTTCCACCTTCAAGAGACCTTTTCGGTAAGAATTTAGTCGCATCTACCTCTCAGCAGGAAATGATGGCTATTTTGCATGCAATACAGAAGTGGCATCCATACCTATTAGGGAATTATTTCTGCATCAAGACTGATCTCCAGAGTCTGGAAAATTTTCTGGAACGATGGGTCTCCTCCCCAACACACCTGAAATGGGTTATCCAACTCATGGGTTATCCCTATGCGATCACTTACAAGAAGGGTAAGGACAATATGGTGGTAGATGCTCCTTCTCGCACAATTGATGACCTAGTTTCTCTTACAACTCTTTCTCTGCTTGTTCCAAATTGGTTGCAATATGTTCAACAAGGCTATCTCTTCTATGAACTCCATGCTTCTTCATCAGCAGGGCACTCTGGGTTCTTCAAAATATATGACTGGGAACAATGTAACTTCTTTTGGAAGGGACTGAAAATGACAATTCAACAAATGGTGGCTGACTGTGATACTTTCCAGGTCAACAAGGGTGAAACAAAACTCCTTTCGAGATTGCTCAAACCCTTTCCCATCCCTACACAACTTTGGCCAACTATTTCTATGGATTTCCTAGCAGTGCTCTGGTGGTACAATACCACATCTCAAAGGACACCATATGAAGCAGTCTATGGACAGACACCACCAGTTCTTCTTCCATACACCCTTAGCAGCTCCCTAGTTTAGGAAATTGACTCGGTTCTTCGAAACCGTGATCAGATTCTTCTCATTCTGCAGGACAATCTTCACATGGCCAGAATTTTCCTGAAACAACAAGCCGATCAACACCATTCTCAGTGCATTTTCCATGCAGCTGATAGGGTTCTTCTTCATCTACAGCCTTCCACGCAATCCTCCCTGACACTCCAAATGCGTCAGTGGCCCGAAATGCAACCCGAGGATGCGACCGGGGAACCACTCCTTCAGATTTTGCAGCAATTTCTCCAACCAAAGCTTTGAGGACAAAGCTTTTTCTAAGGGAGAGGGGATGTTAGGAACCCGTGTCAACCCTTCTCTTTACTATGTTAGTATATTGTTGTTGGACGCATATGCTTTGTAAGCTGTCCCGTAGTATTTGTTGATCCATAGTTTATATTAGCCCATAGTATTGACCCTTAGTATTGGACACATATGCTTTGTAAGTCGTCCCGTAGTATTTGTTGATCCATAGTTTATATTAGCCCATAGTATTGACCCATAGTATTGGACGCATATGCTTTGCAAGTCATCCCGTAGTATTATATGTCCCATGGTTTTGACTCATAGTATTGGGCATAGACTTAGTATATAAGTGTGTGTTGAGGTCATTGAAGACACTGTGAAGTTAATTGTATTGAGCTTGCTCAAAGGAGGTTGCCCCCTCCAAGTGGCCCATGATCAATATAAAAGTGATTCTGAGTTCTATTATTTATGATATCTTGTGTATTTGCATTAATTATTTATTGCAGGTTCTTCACAGACATACTGAAGCAGATGGACGAGTCACAAGAACTTTTTTTCTGAAGAAATTTGCAAGTTGAAAACTATGATTGACAAGATGAAGGAGATTAACTCCGAAGCCATTAGGCTCAAGAAGAAATATGCACTGGTAAAAGAAGATATCATAAAGCATATTGAATGGAGAGAGAGGAATTCAAGGTTTCCCAAACACCACCCTTTCAAATCTGTGGCCAAGTTTAAAGAATAAATATGCTTTATGGAGTTCTGCAAGAACTGCGATGTGAAATTAATCTCTGTGATCCAATCAACTATCGGAATATGCGACATTCTTTATGAGAGGATCCTGGAGGTTCATGGGAGGTGAAAAATGGCGATACCCCACACTCTTGAAGACTTTCCGAGCAAAGAGCAGCGCTTATCTGAATTGAAGGGTGAACTAAACACATAAATGGAGTACGTGAGGAAGATAAATGTGCTGACAGTGGATGATCTTCACCAGTGCATTGTGCAACCCTCCATACATGCTCACCTGTTTCAATAGATTCTCCAGACATCAGCGGCATAATTTCAGGACATTGAAGTAGAGCTATCCAAGCATGTGAGTTCCTGAAAGTTCATGCTCCCTTCACCTGCCAACACCGTTATATGAGAAACAGGAATTTGGGTGAGCTATATAGCAGAATCAGATAAGCCAGCTGTTGAAAAAGCACCAGTAGAGGTAGGAGTGCCATCTAGGAGAAAAGTGCTAGTAGAGGTAGAAGCGCCATCTGGGAGTTGACTTGGCAGTCATAGATGTCTAGTGTTATGCTAGTATTTTTTCTTTTTTGTTATTCAGTCGTAAAGATAAAGGACAGATGGATTTTGTCTCTTTTGTAAAAAACATTTAGGGATTATTCCAATTCTGTAAAGGGCTTTAAAAGAAAAATTAAGAGATTCTTTGGAATGGGGACATGTGGCATCTCTTGCATCATTTTGTAAAGTTATATATAGAAGAATAGAGAATGTTAGAAGGACTTTTAGTAGGTGAAAGGACATTTCTGTCTTGTACGTGAACTGATTTGCTGCATATATAAGAAATTTGATTTTTTCCTAAAGAAAGCTTCGGAGACTACATTTTTTCCCGAAGATGTGTTGAATGTCTCCTGGATTACTCCTGTGTCATTTATACATTACTGTGAGATGAGTCCTTGCTGTTATGAATTGTTTCGTTGCAATGAATTTTCTCATAATTTTCTGTGCAAAGATGTTTATCTCAAATGAGTAATGGAATGTGTTAATTAATCAAAGCTATCTTTGATATCTTTTATCTTCTACTGGAAATACATGTTTATGATTAAATAGCTATCTGTGAGATCTTTGGATGTTTCTTTCATTTTATTACTCATATTTACAGTTTGCTCCTTGCAAGGATAGATTAGATTTGCTTAAATAGTTTTAGATCAGATTTGCTTAATTACCTGCATTTAGTTTAGAGCACTTGCATATCATATTTAAAATTAAAATACATAAACGGTGGATCGGGCCACAACCGGTGCAAAGAACACAAATATTTAAATCTTACATGGTAGCCAGACCGTTAACTAGACAGATTCCCCACACCAAACGGTGAGCGATCTAATTGGGATTGCTTACCAGGGAGAATCTCTTGCTGATTGATGCTATGATTTTCGAGGCATCAACACAACTGTAACACAACAAAAAACTTGAAAGGTGTGCACCCCTTTCTGATGTGAGTCATTTAGGCCCTAATCACACTCAAGCAGTCTGAAATAAAAACACATAACACATTCCAACATTCTGAAATAAAACATGCCCTGAACATTAATTCTAATAATTAGACATGCATAATTTTAACAAGGGTCATAATTAATTATCTATTTTGCAGATGTATTGTTTCTTCCTGTGCTGTGTCCTCCTCAATCAAGCTCAAATATGAATTTACAATTTTGTTCACTATAGAATTTTGGTTTATTCAACAATGAGTCCATCCTCATACTTTTTGGCTATTGTAAGTGATATCACCCTGTCCATTATGGTGTTACACTTGCTTCCATAATCTGGGCATCCACCTACAACATGCTCCAATATTTGGATTTCACATGGTAGATCCCATCCTTTATTATGGATTTACATGCATTGTTATTCCCATGACAATTCTACCTACAATCTGAAAATTTAAATCAGTCCAAACACTTGTAAGTTTTCATGCATATAATATTTCATTGTTGCAACAGTCACTGAAGTCTTTTCAGAATTATAACACTCCACAATTCAAAAATTTTCAGCTATTAACATCTCAAATGCAAGGAAATATATATATATATATATATATATAGATATATATATATCATCATCATCATCACCATCATCACCATCATCACAGGAGAACTGCAAGATACAATCACATCATCCATGCAATTTAACTAAAAATTCCAATATTCATTACTTCACATCCATATCTTTTCATGCAACTCTGTCCTATCAACAGAGCATTATGGTAGCGCATCAAACCTAACCTAACTACCTTCTTCATGCACTCATTATCCTGCACTCATAGCAGCTCATGAAATGGCTCCGGAATTATCATTAATTCATCATTTCATCTATTGTTTAATTTCAATGAAACTTACATCATAATCATGCATTCACACAATGCATCTCAACATGTGCACCCACACTCATGCATGCACATTCACACTACTTACATAATCTTTTAATGTGTGTTCACTCAATGCATAACCACCATTCCAAACACATGTGGCCTTACCCTTTCCTATATCATATAGCATGCACTACCATAACAGGACCACAATTCCTCACTTGTTTTGGTTATTAAGATCATAACCACATACATTCATGGCATGATATAATTCCATATGAATGCATTCTAAATTATAAAAAATCACATGGTATAATGCTCATTTCATTTACTACCACATACCCCACCATACCCTATGGGATGTCATTAACATGGATGCATTTAACCTTACATGCATACCATTTTATGAGGATAAAAACATGGTTAAATGATTCTTACCCATACTTTCCCAACACTTGTACAATCAACAAAAGTAAACATTACCTATATGGATGCCATCAATATACCATACGGTGTTACCTAAACAATTGACCTCTTACGAAGGACTACATAGTCCTTCCACCAACTTCATGATCATGGATTTGTGCTCCAACCTTTCTTCACAAGGCTACTGGTCACATGCAATATCATTATCAACATCTTTAGCCATGCTTCTATTACCTTGGTCCTTTTTGTTGCGGTTTCCAACAAAATTTCATATGTTATGTTGACCATGGTACCTAGGGTATCCTCCTGCTGAAATGAAGAATCCTAGAAATAACATTTTCATCATTTCTCAAAGCAAAGTGTAAGCAAGGCATCTCAAAGATATTTCTTCCATAACATTGTTAGGTGTGCATTCAAATTGTAATGCAATCTTCTCATTAAAAAATCTTGAAAATATGCAATACCACATGCAAGTACAAGCAAGTTCACATGCACTATGCATTATCTCTTGATATGCCTACTATGCATACAAAGTTCATCTATCTAATCTCTTGCATTCTCAACATGCCTATGCTATAATTTTCTGTATATGAAACTAATAAAATATAAACACAAGAGCAAGACAGGGGTTAATGAATTCTCCCTTTCCATTCCCCTTAATAGCATGGAATTATTCTTCCATATCATAGCTGGTCCAATTGCATGGCTTGTTAGCCCTCTGTAGCTCTCCTTGAGCACCGCAACAGCTCCCATTGAACCAGGTTGTCATGCTTTGTTGTTCATACTGCTTCATAATTATGGACAACTCCATCTTGGCCTCACTTGGACTTCCTGTAAGCTCATAATTTGGACCAAGCAACCCTAGTGATGTAACTTGGGCTCTGATACCATTTGTCACATCCCCGGTCACCTCGGTTTCCTTCAGAGGCAATGCGAGATAACCCTTGGATCTACCTGCTAATTTTTTTTCTCTTTTTCCAAGCAGTCCAAAGGTTCCACAACTTTGCACCCACACTGATATTCAGTCTTCAATCCACAATTTTGCAAGCAACAATCCATAGCCACAAGTCATAAATAAGAAATCGGATCTACAAAATACGCAACATTGAAAACAACTCTCCGACTTCCGCAGTTCTGCAATCCATGATGCAAAACTCAGAAAGTAGGAGCGCCAACCATAGGGCATAAAAAATGCCTCTCCGAATTCCACAGTTCCGCATTCCACGATGTGGGACTTGGAACGTCGGAGCTCCAACTACACGATGTCGAAAACGCCTTCCCAAATTTCGCAGTTCCGCATTCCACGATGTGGGACTCAAAATGTCGGAGCACCAATTACACGGCATCAAAGACGCCTTTCCGACTTCCATAGTTCCACATTCCGTGATGCGAGACTTGAAACATCAAAGCACCAAATACCAACCTCAAATATTTCCTCTTCCAACTTCCGCACTTTGCAGTCCACGATGCGGGAGTTGAAAATTCAGAACACCGATTCACCAAATTACACGATTTACGCCTCCGACTTCTGCATTCTAAATCCACGATGCAGAAGTTGAAATTCAGAACCACCATGCATAACTCCAAAAAATCACCCTTCCGGATTCTGCAATCCGCAGTCCGCATGTAGAACTCAGAAAGTCGGAAGCCCCATTGCACAACTTCTCCATCCCATAAGTCTAATTTTGGAAAATATGGTACCATTGGAAAGCTCTTGGTGAGAATTATGTAGCTTCAATGTCTTCATCCACAACTAAGAACATTGATCCTTCCCTTCTTCCACTCCAAAATATGACCTTAAAACCCCATCTATGCCTCCTTACCACTCTTACATATCCTTTCTCATTCAACTAGTCCACAGAGGTCATGAACACCATAGTCTTGTGGCCATTCTTTCCCCATAGTCATGATTGAAGTATTATGCACCTCCTGGGCCTTTCACTTAGTCATAGAATGGGATACATCATCATATATCTCCCAGGAATATTGATGAAATAACATACAGAGACTTAGTCGTATTCCTCAAGCATAAATATATATGAGTACCAACATAAGGACACAAATTTAAATGTGCAAGAGCAGGGTAAATAACACACACAACAGAAATTATCCATATTAACACATAGTGGAATGAAATAATGTCTTCACACATATCTATCATGCATAATTTAGCTTCCACAATACAATCAATAATGAGACATTTCAGGACACATGATAGCATAATTCAAGTTACATAAAACACTTATCTTTTTCCTTGATTCTCCAAGAAAATTGGCTATGGACTACAAAGTTCCAACCCAACCATAGGTCTCTTCCCAACCTATATTATTTTAGCACTCAGAGACCACCCCTGATGTGGTGATATGTGTTTGCTAAGGAGGGACTAGGGAAGCTTACTCACAGCCTTGCTTCATAGTCAATCAGGGTCATCCAGCACACAGTTGATTTGTCAAGCAAGTGGGGAGGCAGGTAAGGGTTTTCTAGTTTAATAAAATAATCCACAGAGCTATAGGAATATCCCAATTCCCTCAAACAGTTCAGGAACCCCCATCCCCTTCACTCTCAGCCTAAGTAAGGTACCCTTCTCTGCTGTAGAGTCTCTAAGGGTGCTCCTTCCCTTAATAATGACTTGGGAAGGTATGGATGGTTCTGACTGTTAGATAACAGAAATTGAGCCCTCTATGGATATACCATGCAGTCTAAACCCTCTTGGCCTCTTTCCACTACGATCCGCACTCAGATCTTCCTCAATGTTGAGGCCTAATGAATTTGTCCCACAACAGGGTCTCGACTATCCAATCCAGTTCTCTCATGAACTTCTGGACATCTAAACCTCTTAGTTTCACTCCGAAGGTCGGGTCTGTGGATTCTTTATCAAATTCCACCTCCCACACAAGTTTTCTGGGTGATTTTGGCTCTGCAAATTGCGGCCTACCTCAGGATCGCGATCTTGGTTCCTCCCCTCTCTGCTCTGTCTGTGATGTGTGATAACCGAGGATAGTTGGTCAACCATGGGATAGGGATCAGGGTGAGAAAATTCCCAGGAGGTAGCATGGCTTATGGGACAAGTGATCAGAGTCCCATACCCTGACTTACGGATTTCAAGGCTATCCCATACTCCATCGACCTCATGTACAGTGCTCTTCACCCACTTCCTTACCACAACATTCAATGGTAGCTAGGACAGTCAAAGGGGTTCTCAAGGTGACATATCGAAGCCTAGAGTTCCATTCCACAACCCCCTCACCACTCCCTAGTGGATACACCTAGCCCTCTCATTTAGTTGCATCCATATCCAGACCCTTGGTATTTTTATTTACATGGTATCATTTACATCATTTACATTTTCCATGGCTTACTAGCACATGGTTACCATAATACCAAATACTTTCCCCTTCAAGGCCGAGCATTCACTAGTGGGCCTTGTCCTTGAGCTCCACACTAAGAATCATACATCACATGCATACAATATTTACATTACAGACAAAATATACTAAGGGTCAAAATGAGGGACATTACACCAACATTATCTTAAACAATGTGCAAAATATGCACTTCTTCATGTTCAAGGATATTTGCAATTACCAACATCTTTCGAACATTGGTTACAACATCATGACATGATCCTTCATGGGATTATAGATATTCTATTCATCCTAGAAAAATTATAGGAACTTGTGGATGTTACTACTCCCTGGATGCTTCTATAACTATTTTGGAAAACATTATGGGGTGTTCTTTAGGTTGAAAAACATGATACTGTAAGCATAGGAACCCCACTCTGTGGTGAAAGGTGTCTTCTTTGGCTATTTACACTTGATAGTATACTGAGAATGTATTAGTGAACAAATATAATTCCTTCCCCACTACTTGATCTAACACTTTTTTATTTAAGGGGTTAGGAAAGGGTCATGAACACAAGCTACGCTTAGGACTTGAAAATACACATAGATTCTAATACTTCCTCTTGCCTTCTTATTTTGGATTACTATTGGGTTAGTCCAATCTAACTCCACTAGGAATATCAACCCATCAATAAACATTTTGTCAATCTATTCTTTACCCTTTCTTTGATCCTTGAGTTCAACTTATAGGGCCTTTTCAACAAATTCCACAATGTCTTTGGATCATACTCATTTTTAGGCTCTTCTATTTCCTTAGCATAATACTTAAAATCACAACGAGCATATTCCCAATTGCAAATTGTTTTTTTATATGCTTTACATACATATATTGGTGGTCTACTAGACATCATTCCAAAGAGAAAAGAACTGATAGACTTTAGAGAAGTGACACTAAATGTCTTACATAGATGTAAGAATGTTGAGTAGAACCTTTTTTCTTAGAGTTTCCCACTTGAAATTTTATAAATAAATCTCCTCATGTAGTTTCCAAGACTTGGGGATGGGCCCTAAAGTGTAAATGAATTTACATACCTAAAATTATTATGGAAATATTGTTGGAGGAGCCTAGTTGATTAGTTGAATAGGCTAATGATTGACTAATGTAAAGTACTTGACCTAGTAGTAAGTTCATTTGACTAACTAGTTGATGGGCCAACCAAGGTAGTTATGACAATTACAATTACCTTAGGAATATAAATGTATAAATAAATTTTATTTTAAGAGGATTGTAATGATTATTTGATAATAAATACTTTCTATTGTTGGGTTCCATCTTTCTCCTCCTCCTATATTTGCATACTTGTTGATGAACCCAAATTATAGGTATCCTATAGCCTTTTTGCCATGGTAAAACACAGGATATGATGAAGGAAATACACTTGTTTTGTGGGTTAATGATTTACTTTGATTATTCAATGAAGATGTTTAAGATTATTCTCTTTATGCTTAAAGGGCGTTTTCTATAAACTAATTACATGAAAACGAGTATGAATGAGCAGGCACAGGTACACTAAGAAGTAACATGCAAATCTAGCTCGAGGATTGGAAGACCACCTTTTGCTTAACACTCTTTTTCCCTAACTTATAGAGAAGAAATCATGTTCAACATGATTGGCAATTAAAGTAAGTATTTAGGTTAGAATTTGAGGCATATGTATATGGACCTCTCAGGTAGCGAGGGGGTTCCTGTTGCTGTTTTGTGGAATTATGTTTTTACATTTTATTATAGAAGACAATTTGTGTTACAGACGATTTCTGAACCATGAAGTTATTATTTTAATGAGAAGACTAATGTTATTTTCCAACCTATGTTCATAAGTTTTCTATACTCCCGAGTATGGGTTGGAGAGGGCCCCTCCAACACGTAAGTTAGGAGTTTTACTCTGTTCAGGTATTTTTCAATATGTGTTGTGCATTGATTTAATCTATATCGCATATGAAAGTGTTCTGATGGCATTTGAATAGCACGATTTTATTTTTGTAGTAAAGAAACCATTCTGATTCTTTATTTGGTGAACGCACATTCTGTAGTTTGGTAAAGTTGTTTTTGTAGTCCTGTAGCAGCATTTTGCCAAGACGTATTTTGACATCTATTTTCCTGTATGCTTGCATTAATTCTGAAACAATGATCCAGATCTAGAAGTTCATGCACTTTTTCCTTATTAGAGTTTGCTCACAAAGATTAATTACTTTCAGTACTTTTATTTAATTGATGATCACCACTTCTTAGTGTTTAATCCAAATAAATAAAGATTGGTTAATTCATAGTATCAGATATTTGCATTCTGGATTTAGTTTTTAGCATTAGAATATTTTAGATCAGACTTCTAGTATTATGCACTTGATTTATGGTATTGGTTTCTTAGATTAGAACCCAAATTTTAGTCTTTCGTTTCTAGAATAAATTTGCCAAGTTTTCAGCATTCAACTTCATAATATAGATTTACTGTTTTCAGCAAATTAATTCTTAGTATAGATTTACTGCTTCATTAATTAAAACTTCTTAGCATAGGAATTTATCATTCATAGATTAGCCAGTCCCTTTTACAACTATTTCATTCCTTTTTGAAAACCCTTAAAATATTAATACCAACGCCCAACCACGACAAAGACTACTATAGAGCACATATAGTGTTCGCACCTCCGAAGTTTGTACGTCCCCCGGGTTGATAATTAAAGTAGGCTCTTGGTCTAGCTACCCTCATTAGGCATCCATTCTAAGAGCTCACCACTTGTATGATATTTGATATATATTCTATGACTGCAATATTGACAACTGCTTGTGTAACCCTCAAATTACCAAATTGGTTCCATTGATGGAAGTACTTGATCCAGGGGGCCTCTAGAATAATTTCATGCAGATATAAATGTTGAGTGAAGAGGATATTTCTGAGTGGTGGAAAAGAAATCTAGATAACTACCTAAAGAACCACACCTGGGAGGTTACATGCTAACAATTGTATAAGTGAGGGCATCATTTTTCACAAAAAACCATGAAATATTTTTTAAATATGTACTAATCGAAATTAAGAAATTTATTGATAGAATTTCCCATGACCAAGTTAACTAAAGATTATAAAATTCCATCGATATTAATTAATGGAGGTTGCATGGATTTATATGAGTGGATAGAAAAAGTTTCATAATATTTTTATGAGCAACAAGCAATAGAAGAAAAGACTTCCCTAGATGATGTAAAGAGAATATTCTATGATGAATTTCATGACAAAATTATGTGTACAATACGTACATTTTTTCATAATCTCCTAATTGATAAAAGCATTGGACAAATAGTCAATCGAAGATCTCCCTCTCAAACACCTATTTGTACTAATAGAAAGAAGAAGCATGAATATTGGGAATACATCTTGCACAAATGAGAACAACTACTTTGATCTTCGTTGCTGACTAAGAGTAATTCGGGGTCAACAATGAGGGGGTATCTAGTCATGAGATGCCTAAAATAAGGAAAAAATTTGATTTGGCTATCCTAGTGTTGATAGCAATAGTAGTAGGGATGTGTCTATACTAATTATCCATCTTACTATGAACTTGGTGAGATTCAATGAAAAAAGTACATGCAATACTCATTCATTCCTTAGAGATTTCTAAGTAATTTTCAAGAAAATAGAAGGGATGAGGAGAGTAGAATACCTCTTGAAGATAACCACTTGAAGAAGACCCCCTTGCTTGCGCATCCATGGCCTTTAGGCCTCCATTTGCAACATCTTTCTAGGTTCTTACCTCTGGCATCTATCTCTAAGAACTTGAAAAAATTTGCAAAAATTGAAAACTATCTACCAAACTTGAATTCAAAACTAGATGTAAAACCTAAAATCAAACACAAATTTGGAGGGAAAAATGAATTGCATCGTATTGAATAGAGGAAAAGAAATACTTACAACCTTGTTGCTTGAGGTGAATCCTTCCTCCTTTGCTTTGAGCCAACCTTTTCCATCCTTGAATTTGATCCTTCAAGAGCTTTGTTGAAGATTAACTTTCCAACCTTGAAATCCTTCCAACATTCCTTTACTCTCACTTTATGTATCTTACCATGCCCCAAATTCATTTATTTTATAGCATTGCGAAATGGGAATTTATGATTCAACTTTCAATTTGGGATAATACCTTTTATTGATTTTTGAATATTTTCACTCAAAAACCTACTTTTTCATTATTTTCAGGCTTTTGACATTAATTTCTAGGATTTTTAGGACAATTAGTACACCTTTGATGTATTCTTTCCACTCCAGGATTTGTAGAAGCTAGGTTTTATCCCTTTGAGTGGTCCTAGACTTCACCACTTTAGGGAAACCTTTTTCTTCACAAACTTCTTCCTTTGCGGAAGCGGTGGTTAGATGAGAGATTGAAGCTCTCAATTGTTCCAAATTTCTAGTATTCATGTTGTGGGCGAATGGTAAAATGTGCTTCTGGCTTCACTTGTTAAGGGTGTTAATTTGATTGTTAACACCTAGGAAGACATACTAGGATTGGGCATAAGAATGCCTAGGACCAGATGAAGATAGGATTTGATCTCGAGACAATGTGAGCATGTATTGGAAAAGGAAACAAGGAAGAAAACTATAAGAAGAATGTAGTAGTATAAGCTTGAGGTTGACCTACAAAAAAATGAAAGAGATAAAAGACAAATACAGAGAGTTGAACGTTTTGATGTTCCAGATCCTTGTTGGAAAAATAATAAGAATATCCAATGGAGTGATGAGTCGATGGAGCATTGAACTTGTTTGAGTCAATAAATGAAGATTGGTTGGATTAAAAAAGAGGAAGCAACCCCGATGGCCATGGAAATGGAAGAAAGAATTGGAGCACTACATTTGTTATATGCAAATGAAAACATGGAGATTGATGAGTTAGGACCTACAATACTTGGAGCATCAAACTGATCATGATTAAATCTCAATATTAATGAATTTTTATAGCATCACTTACAATTATAACTTGGTTTGGAATCAATATGGAGTTGATTAAATGGTGAATGGAAAGTTACAAAATTGGCTCCACATGCGGCTAAGAGATAACAATTGGATCAATATTTCACTAGAATAAGGAGAAAATAACTTGCTCATACAAATTCCACATCTCATGACAACAAACCCCTACTAAATTTACATATTGAGGAATACCAAATGGCACTCCACCTCCAGAAGGGTGTGAAGAATAGTCACAACCAATAGAAAATTGTGGTAGAATATAACACTACTACATTTGGGTGCAAATTTGACATTGCTTTCTGATGTTTTTGAAAAAATGTCATGTCCCCAATTTTCCAGTACCAAGGGAAGCAAAGAATCCACCAAACCCCCATGGATCTTAGTGAAGACCAAGGAATTAATTAATGAAAGGGGGGATAACATTAGCCTAGGCAATTATTAACTAGGAATAAATTATCCTATAGTTGTTTAAATTAATTAAATTAGAAGGGTATAATGATTATTTTATATTTAAAATATTAATTTTTTTTTGGTAATTTGGATGATGATAAGGACACCATGAGTGTAATGTCCCCATTCAAATAAATCTCAAAAAGAGAAAATTCCACCAAGATACTAGTTTCCTAGGTTGGGTTGGAAACATTAGATTTGGAATAAGGGAACTATAAAATCCCAAATGGAAATTAACTTGAATAAATATATTAAATGGGGAATAAATAAATAATTAAGATAGGAAAATAAGGTGGCACTTGGTCATGAGGGCACATTGGAGGTGTGGGGCCCACTTAAGCAAGATTCCCCATGCCACATGGTATTCCACTCTCACCTATTCGAATCTTAGGTGGAGTCCAAATTCTTGGGGGATATGGAAGGTCAATATACTTGGAATGATTCAATGAAGGTAGAATTGGAGTGGAAGAGTAAATCCCATGGAAGAGGAAGAAGCATTTGAGAGAAGTTGAGACACTTGGGCTAGATTCCCTAGCTTCTATGACAACAATGATGAAGATTCTATTGAAGGAACATTGGTCAATACTGAGAGGGGGGGGGGCGAATCAGTATTGTTAACATTTTACCTTTTAACCACTTATTAAACTTTAATCAAAACATGGAATCAACAAGATACACAAAAAACATAGAATTTATTGTGGAACCCCAATTGGGTAAACCACCAACACTTTCTATATTGCAAAATTATGTTTACAATCATTTTTCCAAGCCAAAACTTGATGGAGACACCAATCCCCAAGTTTCTCAGCCACCACTGAAGGATGCACCCACACCCTAGTTTCTGCCTGCACCTACAGACAAGGATACACCAATACCCTGATTTACGAGCCACTACTGGAAGAAGGCCAAGACCCCCCTTACAGGCATGTAGCCTACCCTAGAACCACCCTACCTCCCTTTCTTGATATTATTAATACTTCTCTGGTCTTCTTCAACTTCTGTCTCTTTCTATCTTGACTTGGTCTCTGCCTTGCTACTACAAGGATCTTCATTGTCTTTTTACTTTGCTAGTCTATGTCTTTTATTCTGCTCTCTTCTTCTGCTTGACTGTGCACTCCCTAGTCTCTGCCTCTTCTTACTGTAGCTTCTACAAAAGTCTTCACTGGTTTCTTGTGTTAGGATGTTCCTATACTCCATCCTAGTCCCACCAGTATTTTGATCATTTACATTTTCAGTCATGCATGCACCTTTTAGGGTTTGCATGCATTCTAGGGTTTGCATGCATCCCAGTCATCAGTCCAGCACCTAGCCCTCAGTTAGCCAGCCCCCAGGAGCTTCTCACTATTCAGTTTTAGCCCTCCAGTTGCTTAGTGCGCCCTTCTTCCTTGATTTTAGGGAGCAACTCGCCCTTCTTCACCTACCAGTCCAGTTGTCACTCAGTTACACTCAGTTACAGTCAGTTACACTCAGTTACATTGAGTTACAGTCAGTTACAGTCAGTTACACTCAGTTACATTGAGTTACAGTCAGTTACACTCAGTTACACTCAGTTACACTCAGTTACACTCAGTTACATTGAGTTACAGTCAGTTACACTCAGTTACACTCAGTTACATTGAGTTACAGTCAGTTACACTCAGTTACATTCAGTTACATTGAGTTACAGTCAGTTACACTCAGTTACACTCAGTTACATTGAGTTACAGTCAGTTACACTCAGTTACATTGAGTTACACTCAGTTACAACTACCAGAGTTAGTTTGACTGATGGTTGACAGTTACTTGAGCATTGATGACTCCACTGATGATGATGAAGACTTCCAGTTGCGCTCCGATGATCATGAGGACACCTAGTTGTGCTTCGATGACACTCCAGTGATCCTTTGATCACTCCATGAAGGCTAATTCGAATTGCCACCTTAGGCATTCGAATTCCTCATGCATTGTATTATTTATATGTCCATTTGTGATTAATAACATAGCATGACCGAAGTATTATTGCTTCTATCTGAGTTCTACTGTACCATATTATTCTGTTGCTCATTATACTGCATGTATCACTCTTCTTCTATTTTCTTGCTTAATCATAATTATTCTCTTGTGAGATACATCATCTCTTAGATCTGCTGTGAGGATTTTCACATGGTATCAGAGCATGTTGAGAGTATTGTTTATCTCCATTCTTGAGAGTTTTTTGCAGGTTATTACCAAGATTTCGAGTTCAGCAGTTGCAGCAGTTTCTGCATTTTTGCAGCAGTAGCAGTTGCAGTTATTCTATATTGTTTTTGCAGGTCTTCTACAACTTCAATGAATTTAGAAGAAATTACTCCTCTTTCTCCATTCAACTATGATGAATGGAAACCAAGAATGATAGCATATTTGAAGAGCCATGATCTCTTTGATTGCTATTTTGAAAGAGAGTTCGAATCCTCTACAAAGAAGATTAAATGGTTGAATAAAGGTGACATGCACATTGGAAGAATGAAGCTTACTATGACTGATTACATATTGTACCCGACCATCTTTGATATTGAAACTCCAAAAGAGTTATGGGCTCATCTGGATGAAAGATTCGGCAAAAAGAATGATGGATTTGGTCCAAATCCATTCAAAAGCAAGCAAGTTGATGCATTCGCTCCACTTGATGGTCTCTCAGATCATGATGCATTCGCTCCTCCTGATGGTCTCTCAGATCATGTTGCATTCGCTCCCCTTGATGATCTCTCAGATCATGAACCAGTATCATCTCATATTGAAGTTGTTGACAAAGAACTTGCAGATTCTCCGCTCATGCTCAAACTTTCTTCTCTTTCTGTGCCAGCTCACACTCTAGATATTGCAGAAGGTCCTAAATCCTCTCTTGCACCAGAGTTTGTTGGTTTGCATCATGATCACATGATTATTTCGGAGGTAACATCAGCTATTGGAGGTAATGCATTCGCTCCTCTTCAGCAAACATCTCTTATTTACTACTATATGATCATTAGCACATGCTTTCAGAAGGTTATTGAAGAATATGGCCATTGCCACCCGCTTGAGATAATTTCTCATGCATATGATAGTTTTGATCTCACCCTTGCTAGTTCAAAGGAGATCTCAAGAAACTGTTTTGAAAGTCTTAAATCTGATTTTGATTTCAAGCAAACATGTAATAGTTATTTTTGGCATAATCTCACCCATGGTGGTTCAAAGGAGAAGACAAAAGACTATATGCACTTTCACAGATTTGATCCTACCTCAGCTGATTCGAATCACAGGTTCAAGGATCATTCTCATACTATTGGATTTGTTCTCATCACATTCGATCTGAAGAGCAAGTACAAGCACATGCTTTTTGAGCATGATCCACTTCTTCCCAAGAAGAAGATACCTCCAGACATATGACCAAGCATCACACATGCTTGAGTTTGGAGCTTTTATTTTTTATGTGTGCCTTACAGTCTATTTTTTGAGGAGGGGGTATGTTTCCCACGAAATTTTCCCACTTCCTTGGTTTATTGATTGTTATTATTCATTGTATTGGGTGACCTTTGGTCTTAGTTACCAGGGCCCAGGATGGATTAAGGGGGGGTGTTAGGATATTCCTATACTCCATCCTAGTCCCACCAGTATTTTGATCATTTACATTTTCAGTCATGCATGCACCTTTTAGGGTTTGCATGCATTCTAGGGTTTGCATGCATTTTGCATGCATCCCAGTCATCAGTCCAGCACCTAGCCCTCAGTTAGCCATCCCCCAGGAGCTTCTCACTATTCAGTTTTAGCCCTCCAGTTGCTTAGTGCGCCCTTCTTCCTTGATTTTAGGGAGCAACTCGCCCTTCTTCACCTACCAGTCCAGTTGTCACTCAGTTACACTCAGTTACACTCAGTTACAGTCAGTTACACTCAGTTACATTGAGTTACAGTCAGTTACAGTCAGTTACATTGAGTTACAGTCAGTTACAGTCAGTTACACTCAGTTACATTGAGTTACAGTCAGTTACACTCAGTTACACTCAGTTACATTGAGTTACAGTCAGTTACACTCAGTTACATTCAGTTACATTGAGTTACAGTCAGTTACAGTCAGTTACACTCAGTTACATTGAGTTACAGTCAGTTACACTCAGTTACATTGAGTTACACTCAGTTACACCTACCAGAGTTAGTTTGACTGATGGTTGACAGTTACTTGAGCATTGATGACTCCACTGATGATGATGAAGACTTCCAGTTGCGCTCCGATGATCATGAGGACACCTAGTTGTGCTCCGATGACACTCCAGTGATCCTTTGATCACTCCATGAAGGCTAATTCGAATTGCCACCTTAGGCATTCGAATTCCTCATGCATTGTATTATTTATATGTCCATTTGTGATTAATAACATAGCATGACCAAAGTATTATTGCTTCTATCTGAGTTCTACTGTACCATATTATTCTGTTGCTCATTATACTGCATGTATCACTCTTCTTCTATTTTCTTGCTTAATCATAATTATTCTCTTGTGAGATACATCATCTCTTAGATCTGCTGTGAGGATTTTCACATCTTGCTGGTCTCTGTCTTCTGTTTTATTCTTGCTCTGCTTCAGATCTTCATCATTCCCCAGACACAGTTTTTCTGATCTTTATACTGCTTCAGATCAGCATCATTATTTAACCATAGAGACCCTCTTTAATACTGAATCTTCATTATTTATGTCTTCTTCAACAAACTTGACTATAAACCCATCTGCCTGCTTCTTAAAATATTCATTATCCATCCACAAAAGAGACACATTTCGAATGACTTTGTTTTCTCAATATATATACCTTTCTAATAGTCATGTGTATTCTTTGGAGATAACACAACTCTTCAAAACAATGTTACCCTTTTAAAACACGACTCTTCATTTAAAATCACTTTTTAATTATATCTTTTTATTTTACTTTTTACTTCCAACAAAAAGGTTAAATACTTATTTCTTTCCAGCAACAAGTTTTCCTCTTTTTTAATTTTCAATTTATATCTCTAATATATTTTTATTTAACTTTTCACTCCAACAAAAAGTTAAATATTTCTTTATTTCTTTCCAGCAACAAGTTTTCCCCTTTTTTTTTAATTTTCAATTTACATCTCTTATATCATTTTTATTTTATCCTTTTTATTTAACCTTTTACTCCAAAAAAAGGTTAAATATTTCTTTACTCTCATGTGCTTTAACACATATTTTAATTATATATTTGACATATAGAAAACCTGTCCAAAATTTGAAGGTCATGTCTCTTCACTAATTATTTAACTAACATCACGTCCTTATCTTTTATAAAACATCATGACTTTTCACAAGATGTGCCTCTTTATGTTTTATAACATATCACTTAATTCTTATATTTATTCTTAACAACATGCAATTCTTAACAACATGCAACTTAATAAAGTATTACTCATCATAAAACTTCGTTGACTTCATAGTTGTGAAACTTAGCAAGGCATTCTAAACCATCAATCACTTCATATGTTTTATAACAGATCACTTAATTCTTATATTGTTATTCTTAACAACATGCAAACTCAACATTTTTCTTGGTTTTGGCAAGTTAATAACTTGCACGTGTGAACACTAGGAGAGGATCTGATCTCATCGATGAATAGCTAGTTCATCAAAGAACATGATCACGCCATCTTTGTATTTTACTGACACACACACACTCTTTGGAAAGCATTTGAAAATAGCCTTCCAACTTGTTTAATTTCAACACTTGGACAAAAATGTCAAACCCTAGTCATTACTGTGCCAGGAGGCATTTTGGTAGACTCATATCTTTGTCATCTGACCATCACTAAGCAAACTGAAGGTATGGATGGATAGCCAGTCCACTAGGAAAAAAAACCATGTCACCTTTAGAATTTACTGAGATACCTTGAGCTTCTGGCGGGCATTTCAAATCAACTTCTCAAAATCTTTTGAACATCAAAACACATTTCTTCCTATTTTTGCAGACTCATATTTCACACGTGTGAACACCCATAGGAAAACTGTCTCCTTGGATGGATAGCCAGTTCATCAATGAACATGTTCTATACTTTCTGATGAATTTATCATCACTAAGATAGGCTTGGGCAGACATTTCAAAATTCCTTTTCAACCTTGTGAATTTTACACTTTGTCAATTTTAGGACTTCCTCCAAAACTTATTCTGAGACCCCTTTTTGGTAGATACATAACTTTGTCTCCAGACATGTTCAAGGAGAAATAAGTCCATGGTTAGATAGACAATAAACATACTACAAGACCCCCATGTGTTGCGGGAATTTACTCTAACCCATAAATTAGGGCGAGCATCTTTCTGAGGTGATTTAGTCATTTTTGCTTGCTAAACCCCTGTTTTGGCAGGTCCATAACTTCTCCCTCAGGCACGTTCTGGAAAAAATGAAGACATGGTCAGGTAGGAAAAACAACAATCTACAAGACCCCCCTATGGTGCGGGCATTTATATTCTCCTATAAATTATGGCGTGCATTTCCTTAAGACAGGTTTTACTAAATTTCCAATACTTGGTCATTTTCTTGTTTTTCACCAAATTGCCATATTTTTACAAAATGATGTCAGATTGCTATAATGACTTCCTGGTAACTCCATAACACCATCATGTGTTTTTCCAGCCTCATCACACATGCCACATCACCATACATGCCATGTCATCACTACCAACCATGCCACATCATCGTACATGCCATCCTTTGACTTTCACTGAGTTCACTCTTGCCATCATGTCCTTGGTTATTCATTTGTCATCACTGAACTCCTTTTGGAATCAATGAAAACCATATTCCATATTGCCAACAATCTCCCCCTTTGGTATTGATGGAAACACCTAAACGTTCTCCCCATTTGACAACAACGACAAAGGATAACTTATTATTCCTTTTTGCTATAACCAACTTGACATAAAATTTTCAATTGTTCCCTGATGGACAACTTCCCTTCTTTTGCTTTTCCTCCTCCAATTAACTTTGGACTTGGTGTTGATCATCCTATGAAAATCCCTCTTGTAGTGATTCTTTTGAATAATATCCTTGGATGATGAGTTTATGAACTCCCCCTATCACTGTGCTTCTCTTCTTTGCAAACACATTCCATCTTCAGAAACTAAGATAAAGTCCACTTGTGGTAGTTGATTCCAATTTGTCACTTCGACACTTCTTTTTGATTTTGACCAAGATAGCTTTTACCAAGTACTCTTATTTCTTCTTCTCATTTTGATGGAAACTTCAAGACATTCTTCCCTTCTTTATCAAAAGACATTTTTCAAGTATTAATTGCAACTTTCTGATATTAACTCCCCCTAAGTTTGTGATCCCTTCTAATGTTCATCTTGGTATTCTCTTCTAGGTCATGAGAGTTCTTAGAAAAGACTTTAAACTTCAGCTCCACCACCATTACTAACTTCTTCTTCAATATCTTCATCTCCATCGGTGTGTTCTTTTATATTTTCATCTTGCTTTCCATCATAATGGATGTCATTCTCATTTGCAACATTGTTATGCTTCTCATCATCTTTGGAGTCTTCTTTTCTTCTCCACATCTTTCCATAAGGTACCCTGCTTTACTGGCCTTGTTTGTTTCTTGAATTTATTACTTAGATCTTTTTTCTTAATTCTGCAATCAATAGCCTTGTGGCCAAACTTGTGACAATAGTGACAACAGCCATAGAAACTACCTTCAGATTTTAGAAATATTTGAGCTTTCTGATTCATGGCTTCCATCCTCTTCCATTCCTTCCTTTGTTCTTGGACTTTCATTGAAGAATTATTCCTTAGCTTACATTCTCTAGCCATATTTCCAAAATTATGACATGTGTAGCATTGACCCAAAAAGATTTGTTGGACCCTACTTGTCATTGGTCTTTTAGGAATCACATTAGTTCTGTCTTTGTTATGAGAGGAGGGAGCAGACATATGACTTTCTTTCTTCATATATGGACTCTTTAGTGTAGCAGCATGACTTCTATTATCTCTTCTTTGGTTTTTGAAAGAGGAACATTCAGGCTTCCTTTCATTGTCATACCCTAAACTAGCTTTATCTTTTGATGGTCTTTGGCTACTCAAAATGTCATCCAAAGTCTTTGAGCTATTTTCAAACTTGGTTTTAATAGATTATTCATTAAGCCTTTTTCTAAGCAAAGTAAATTCTTCTTCAAGTCTTCTAGATTTTTGCACTTCTTCTTTGATTTTTTCATTAATGATATGCTGGTCTTCTACCTTCTTTATTTCCTTTTTGAATTTAGCAACTTCTTGTTTCAAGCTCTCAGCTTCTTCCATGCTAGCCAACACTTGTTGTCTTGAATTGTGCAACTCTTTTCGGAGAGTCTTGACTTCCTCTTCATTTGCCTTTTGCTCTTCTTGATACTTTGAAATTTTTTCTTGCAAAGACTTGTTCTTCTTCTTGCTTTTTCTTAATTCTTCAAGGGTACTTATGAGTTCTGCTTCTAGGTTCACCTCACTTTCCTCATCTCAAGCATCTTCTGAAGTTTGAGTTATTGTTCCTAAAAATAGATTTTCTTCATCTTCATTTGTGTCTTCACTATCAGACTCACAAACAATAAGGCTTGTTTGTGCGATCTCTTCATTTGAATAAAGTTTTTCCAATTTATTCGAAAGTTCCTTGGCTGAAAAACATGGTCCAATCTTCCTTTTTATGGATTGAGGTATTCCATCCAAAATGGCCTCCATTGCATTTGCATTATTTTTCTTGGCTTTCGTTTGTGCTGGAGTCCGTATTCTCTTTGGTGGGATATAATTAGAGATCACTGCATCCCATACATCAAGTCCTAATGACTGCAGATAACTTTTCATTCTTGTGCTCCAAAATATGTATTCTTCTTTTCCAAATATTGGAGATCCATTTTCTGTGTAAATCTCTTCTTGTTGATCCATAGTGGTTTTTAATAGGATCTTCCTTCCAGTGGTTAAACTGTTAGTGAAGAAACCTCGCTTTGATACCAATTGAAGGAATATTGGTCAATACTGAGAGGGGGGGGGTGAATAAGTATTGTTAACTTTTTACCTTTTAACCACTTATTAAACTTTAATCAAAACATGGAATCAACAAGATACACAAAAAACATAGAATTTATCGTGGAACCCAAATTGTGTAAACCACCAACAGTTTCTATATTGCAAAATTATGTTTACAATAAGCTTTGCAAGCCACAACTTGCTGGAGACACCAATCCCCAAGTTTCTTAGCCACCACTCAAGGATGCACCCACACCCTAGTTTCTGCCTGCACCTACAGACAAGGATACACCAATACCCTGATTTTCCAACCACTACTGGAAGGAGGCCAAGACCCCCCTTGCAGGCATGTAGCCTGCCCTAGCACCACCCTACCTACCATTCTTGATATTATTAATACTTCTCTGGTCTTCTTCAACTTCTGTCTCTTTCTATCTTGACTTGGTCTCTGCCTTGCTACTACAAGGATCTTCATTGCCTTTTTACTTTGCTGGTCTCTGTCTTTTATTCTGCTCTCTTCTTTTGCTTGACTATGCACTCCCTAGTCTCTGCCTCTTCTTACTGTAGCTTCTACAAAAGTCTTCATTGGTTTCTTGTTGGTCTCCGTCTTCTGTTTTACTCTTGCTCTGCTTCAGATCTTCATCATTCCCCAGACACAGTTTTTATGATCTTTATACTGCTTCAGATCAGCATCATTATTTAACCATAAAGACCCTCTTTAATACTGGATCTTCATTATTTCTGTCTTCTTCAACAAACTCGACTACAGAGCCATCTTCCTGCTTCTTAAAATATTCATTATCCATCCACAAAAGAGACACACATTTCGAATGACTTTGTTTTCTCAATATATAGACCTCTCCAATAGTCATGTGTATTCTTTGGAGATAACACAACTCTTTAAAACAATGTGACCCTTTTAAAAACACGACTCTTCATCTAAAATCACTTTTTAATTATATCTTTTTATTTTAGTTTTTACTTCCAACAAAAGGTTAAATACTTATTTCTTTCCAGCAACAAGTTTTCCCCTTTTTTTAATTTTCAATTTACATCTCTAATATATTTTTATTTAACTTTTCACTCCAACAAAAAGTTACAAGTTTTCCCCCTTTTATTATTTTCAATTTACATCTCTTATATCATTTTTATTTAACTTTTTACCCCAAAAAAAGGTTAAATATTTCTTTACTCTCACGTGCTTTAACATATATTTTAATTATATATTTAACATATAGAAAACCTGGCCAAAATTTGAAGGTCATGTCTCTTCATTAAGAATTTAACTAACATAACGTCCTTATCTTTTATAAAACAGTATGACTTTTCGCAAGATGTGCCTCTTTATGTTTTATAACATATCACTTAATTCTTATATTTATTCTTAACAACATGCAACTCAATAAAGTATTACTCGTCATAAAACTTCATTGACTTCATAGTTGTGAAACTTAGCAAGGGATTCTAAACCATTGATCACTTCATATGTTTTATAACATATCACTTAATTCTCATATTGTTATTCTTAACAACATGCAAACTCAACATTTTTCTTGGTTTTGGCAGGTTAATAACTTGCACGTGTGAACACTAGGAGAGGATCTGATCTCATGGCTGAATAGCCAGTTCATCAAAGAACATGATCATGCCATCTTTGGATTTTACTGACACACACACACTCTTTGGCAGGCATTTGAAAATAGCCTTCCAACTTGTTTAATTTCAACACTTAGACAAAATTGTCAAACCCTAGTCATTACTGTGCCAGGAGGCATTTTGACAGACTCATATCTCTGCCATCTGACCATCACTAAGCAAACTGAAGGTATGTCTGGATAGCCAGTCCACTAGGCAACAAAACCATGTCACCTTTACAATTTACTGAGACACCCTGAGCTTCTGGCAGGCATTTCAAATCAGCTTCTCAACCTCTTTTGAACATCAAAACACATTTCTTCCTATTTTGGCAGACTCATATTTCACATGTGTGAACACCCATAGGAAAACTGTCTCCTTGTCTAGATATCCAGTTCATCAATGAACATGTTCTATACTTTCTGATGAATTTATCATCACTCAGACAGGCTTGGGCGGGCATTTCAAAATGCCTTCTCAACCTTGTGAATTTTACACTTAGTCAATTTTAGGACTTCCTCCAAAACTTATTCTGAGACCCCTTTTTGGTAGATCCATAACTTTGTCTCTAGACATGTTCAAGGAGAACTAAGGCCATTGTCATGTACCCACCTATCTATCCAATTCATGGAAGGGAACATGATGGAAAATGCTAGGGGCTTTTACATAAACTCAGCCCATACATTAGATTCTAAAGCAAAGAAATACATGTGTGCAGATGTAAATCAATTAAACATGCACAACAGAATGAAAACCTCATCCACACACATTACATGATGCCATTCAATTTAATACAGCCAACAAATTAATACATTTGCAGAAGTAACTACATAAGAAAATACAAATCTTGATGTAATGTTGTCCCAACAACTAGCTATGTCGTTACGACGTTCCTCCCAACCGTAGGTCTCTGCCCAGCTTGTATTATTTCAACACTCAGAGACCACCCCCGAGCTGGGCATGATATCTGCAAGGAACTTGGGATTCTCAAACCCTGCACGGCCAAAGCAATGGATACCCATCTCAACCCCAACATTCGTTTACACACAGTAGCTCAAAAATGGCATGGATACACAATTCAACCATGGATTCACAGAATAGGGTCTATGGGTTTTCCCTAAAACGTGGGCACACCAAAAATGGATTGTGGGAAGAGGGAATCAACCCTAGGGAAAAAAACTGACTTCTCCCACAGATGTATGAGCATTCAGTGGGCCAAAATGGCCTCAATTAAACCCCAAATAGTTTTCCCCTTCTTCCCCACTGTTAGCCACAACAAAAACACCCTTCCCAGCTAAGATAATGAAGGAAACACAACCAAACACCATGGAGAAAATGCCCAGGTAGATCCAGACTTGTGGGAGAGAAAAGCTGGTTGATGGGTAATGGCTTGGGGAGCAATTCATGGCTCTTTTCTTGCCCAAGAATCCAAACAGGAATTTCCAGGTAGGGTGGCTTGCCCATACCCGAATTTGGATAGCCATACCTCCCATTCCCCAAGGAATTAACTACCTCAACCAACTCTTGGGAGAAATGAATGATTGGGTACAAAAGTCAACATGGGTAGTTGAGGGTTCATGGGTTCTCTCATTGACACTTAGCTTGACTCAATTGGCTCAAGGGTTTGAATATCCTCCTCCCAACTCCTTGTAATATCATGCCCCCTTCTCTTGTTGCATTGCATAGCTAGTTGTGGGAATTTATATTAAAATGCATATTTACAATTCCCATGGTTCTCTAGCACATGGGTAGCATAATTTGAAATACTTGCCTCTTAAAGGTTGAGCATTCACTAGTGGGGCCTTGGCCTTGAGCTCCACGCTAGGAATCATACATAATATGCATACATTATTTACATTATAGCCCAAAATATTATAAGGGTCAAAATGGGGGACGTGACATTCCCCTCCCCTTGGAATAACATCGTCCTCGGTGTTCCAATACCTAGGAATACATACACATTATATACATGTCCAAAATTCACAAAATATGGCAGGTCTGTCCTGCATTTCACCCTTTACTTGGGTTTTTAGGACCAAGTCTTTTGGTATTCACAAACAGCTCCTACTGGCTGGGACCTTCTAGCTCTGCATGAGGGCATTGTTCCAAAACAATCCCTTCCCTTTCTTTACCTTCCCGCTGATCTACAAGTCTGAAAAATTTATGGCAGCTACCCTCTTGATGTTCCATTGTTGGGCAGTCACGGAGGCAATGGTTTTCTCCACATCCCCAACATTTCATTGGTTTCTTTACCCTTTCCTTCTCAAATTCCTTTGAGTCTTCCCACCTGGAACGTTTCTTAATCGACCGATTGGATGAATGCTTCTTCATGGATCCACTTTCCTTTCCCTTACTGATTTTTCCCATAATGCTTTTTACCTCTTTTTGCAGACAAGTGGAGTCCTGCAAAACCTTGTGGTTCATCTCATTCTGTTGCCTCTGTAGCTTGAGCATCTCTCCAAGATTTTCTTGGGTCCTGGCAATTGTTTGAAGAAGAATTTCAACCAACTCTAATAGCCCTCGGTCTACTGCCATGGTCAATGGAAACAACTGACCACACTTTGCTTACTAGAAACACTTTCTTGTGCCGGATGCAACCAATTGTTTCACCTTATTACCTGTGAATTTCATCATGAAAATCCTTTGTTAGGACAAGCATAACATAAACATTAAAATTAGTCAATTATTTTCCCAATTGACATGGCATGTCCACGCTTTATTCATGGGACTTCCACACTTTTCATGCTTTTCCAACATACACATGAATTCATTCATGTTCATCCTTTCACAGGAAATTTACTATTTCAACATTGACAATTCATCTCAAGCAATTAAACACAATCTATTTTCAGCCATGACATGCACTCAACAATCTTTTGTTTTATAAATGCATCAATCGAAAGGAAAGAGAAGAGTAGGATTTTCTCTCTCTTAGTCTTGTTCTATTATGGAGCTACACCATCGCCGTGGGTTCATGCTCCTTAGTATCTTTCACTTCAATGTGATTGCTTTGACTTTCCTTTATTGGCTACGACACTTAGTGTCTAAGGTCTGTATAAGGATTTTCAACTAGGAACCCTCCTCCATAGTTGCCTACAGAACCTTTGGCTGCTATGACCCACTCATGTCCACTAGCACCATCTTTCATTACTGCTCATACCGAGCTCTTTAGGATGGTCACATGTCCATCTGCATCTCTAGGATTCCTTCATAATCCTTGCTTCCAATAATACCTACACTCAAACATTGAATCAATTCACATGTTTAGTTCATTTTCATAGGGTTTATGTCTAAACAAGAGTTTAGGAAATCATAACCAAATCATATTCACATGTATATTCATAAGCAAGAAGCTGCAAGGTAACCAAATACTTATCTGTATTGGATGTCTTCAATTTATTCCATGAGATCCTTCTTTGCTTTGCAAGACTTGGATTTACCGTGGACACAATTGTGAATGTTGGGCCAGCACTTAGGCTACTCTACAATCATTCGAATAGTCAATGCCAGGCCAGTACGCCGACTAGGTTTTCTCAATTGTTTAAGGGGTGTTGGGCCAGCGTACACGTTGCTTTACCATATCAAGTAGTTAATACCCAACTAGTCACTCTCTAGAATTATCAAGAAATTTATAGCATTCAACCAACTACTCCCTGGATTTCTCAATAATTTATATCGCCCACTCATTTAGTCTCTGGATTTACCAGCAATTTATATAGCCCACTCATTTACTCTCTGGATTTACCAACAATTTATAGTATTTCAGGGTTTTTCCTTCCTGCAATGACCAAGGTTTCCAATAAAGAAACAATAGTGTATCAACTTAGCTATTAGAAGACTTATACCTGAAATCTTCATTATTCCAAACAAGACATAAATGAAAACAAATACTTATCTGTATTGCGCATTTCCCCTCTGGTCCACAGGGTCCTGCTTCACTTTGCAAGCCTTGGAATTGCCTATGGACTTTGATGTAGTTAATGCTTAACCAGTACACCTCCCCATTGGCTGGATTTACCAAGAATTTGGTGGTGCCCAACCAGTCCCATACCTAGTTGGCCCTCCCCAGTGCCGAGCTAGCACATTTGTCTGGGTCATCGACCAATGGAAGGAAAATTTTGCCACCTGACCATTATAGGTCAAGTCTCTATTATGGAGCCATATGCACCTTAGGGTTTTCTGTCAGTCTTGGCACCCGCCCTCCTACTGCTGACCCAATAGGCATCTCAGGGTTTTCAGTTAGTCTTGGCGCCCGCCCTCCTACTGCTGACCCAATAGGCATCTCATAGTTTTCAGTCAGTCTTGGCTCCCGCCCTCCTACTGCTGACCCAATAGAGAGTTTATGCCTTCACTAGTGTCACCACACCTTCTTGCACCATAACCCTTCACACACACATCAACTCTTCATTCATACAAGGACGCCACTCCTTCTCTTGTGCAAATCGGTGGTTCCTTTTAGGAAATTTATAGGTGACTTTCTTGACTGCAGATTAACATGGCCCCACTCACATAAGGATGATACCCCTTTTCACTACACATATCCCTGGGTTTGTCCATCCCTTCCAATATTATTTAGTGTGAGCATAGAAAGGTTGCCAATTCCTATACAGTCCTTCTGCGTACCCTTCTTCACTTTGCCTATTAATGTGTAGTACCAATTGGTATCTATGTAGGTTGACAACACAAGAAGGATAAGAAGGCTTATCAGTATTGCTTCTCAAAATCGTAACCACATTCCATAACATTCACTATCAAGTATTGAAACACCAGGAATGCGTCCATTCCCTTAGGGTGTAGTCAATATTGACAACCCTATCATGATTTGCTACCAGAAAAGGTGTGCACCCCCTTTCCAATGTGAGTCATGTAGTCCCTAATCATACTCAAGCAGTCTGAAATGATATATATAAATAAAGTAGAGCATGATCTGCATATTAACCCTAATAATTTAGATATGCATATTCTTATCTAGGGTCACAGAATACTCATTCATTTTTGCAGATATGTCTTTTCCTTTATTTGCGAAGAATGGGGGCTCCCTTCTTTGAGTCAATAGTTCTTCGGTTTTCCACCCCAATCTTTCCACATTCCATAATCCACACATGCCTTCTTGGAGTAGCTTTACCATCTCACTCTCATGGTTTTCAATCATACAACTCAGCTGAGATGTCATTATTAAAATATGAAATGGTGTTTCACCCGAAACCCATTTCCAAAGCATGGGGTCCTTCCCATGGAGTTTGGATTCTGTAAGTCATCACATATGGTCTTCCTGCAATGTGTCTTCCTAGCACATTTATCAAATAGCCAAATAGTCAGCAACATTTAACAATAATCATTCAATGGCATTAATAATTCAATTCAAGTATGAATTTGCAATTCCATTCTCTACAGAAATTGATTTGCTTAGCCATGAGTTTGTTCTCATATCGTCTGGCTCTTTCTCATGGTAGATTCCAATCTTCATCATGGAGTTACCCACATTTTCTATGCCCAAAACAATCTACCTGAAATCTGAAACTTCAATCAGCCAAACATGTTGTGAGTATCTATGCATATAATCCTTTCATTGCTAAAACAGTCACTGAAGTGATCTTAGAATTATAACACTCAATAATTCAAACAACTTCAGCTGTTAACATTTGAAATGCAATGAAATATATGTATATATCCATATATGCATCGTTATCATCAATAAAATTGCAAGACATGGGTACACTATCCATGCAATTTAAATAAATTGTAACTACTCATTACTCCACATTCCATGCAATCTCCGTCCTTCCATAGAGCACTTTGGTAGCCCATCATCATGTCTACTTTCTTCATGCAATCTTTCTCCTGCATTCATAGCAGCTCATGAAATTCTCTCACTATTAATAATGGTTCACCATTTCATCTATTATCTAAATTCATTGAAACCTATACATATCACAACCGTGCATTAATCCATGAATACTATGCATTCCAACATATTATGGTCTAACCATGACTATCTCATATGGCATACACTACAACAGTGCCATAAGTCATTACTTGATTTGGTTGTTAAACTCACAACCAACATACACAAATGGCATGATATAATTTCATATGATTGCATTGAGGTTTCTAAGAAACTATAGGGTGTGAGGTTTCTTGCCTTCACTTACCCACTTCTGACCATACTTGGTAGGATTATATTCACATTCAGGAACTCAATACCACATGCAACCAATCAACATAGTTTAAACATAGTTGAATGGATCTTACCAAATCCTCTTTCAACATTCATGCAATTTAAGCATAAATAACTATTACCTGCATGGCTGTCATTAACATCGCTTGATGTTACCTGATCAGTTGGCCTCTTACCAGGGCTACACAGTCCTTTTTCCAACCTCATGATCACATATTTGTTGCACCATTCTTTCCTCATAAGTTTGTTGGTCATATGCAACAACATCATCCACATCCTTAGCCATGCTTCAGTTTTCTTTGGTCCTACAGCTAATGCGAACACAACTATTTATTAGCAACCACAATAATTATCTTAAGTGGTTCATTGCATATGTAAAACCTCACTATTTTACCAATATGCAATATCATATACATGCACAAACATTTTCACATGCACTGTGCAATGTTTATTAGTATTCCATCTGGTGCATATTCATCTCATTTATCCAATATCTTGCATTTTCAATCATGCTTCTATGATCTGGTTTCTACAACATTAGTTGTCATCAACCATAGGCACTACCAATAGTGGGCTATTGCATGTGTAACTTAACTATTTTACAATATGCAACATCATGCTCATGCATAAGCAATTCACATACATTATGCAATGACTCTCTAATCATGCCCACTAATTCATATGCATTATTCTCTTACATTTCCAGCATCCCTATGCCATAATTTCCAGTATATAAAATTCAGAGAATAAAAACACAATAGCAAGAGAGGAGTTAAGGAATTCTCCCTTTCCAATTCCTCATTATGACATGGAGTTCCTCGTCCACATCATAGCTGATCCTTTTCTTGGCTTCCCTACCAAGCATACAAACAATCATTAGCTATGATCTTCTCACAAATTAGAAATTCGATATTTACATACATGTAATCATTCATTCTGGATATTTTCCAAATATGCAATTCTTATGCTAGAAATAGTTTAAGGTGAGGAAATTTCCTCTTTAATCCTCCATAGTGCACATTCCAAGTATAGACATTGCCTTGCTGCTCCCATTGCTCTTCTGCAATGCATATTACATCCAATCACTCTTAATAAGGCTTCCACAACCTTTTATGCAATTCCTACTTCTCATCCCAAGCATAGAGAATGCATTTCACACTTTCAAAAATTTTCTCTGGGGGACGACGGGGGTCAAGGGAGCTTGCGTTCAAAGCCATTTCACACTTTCAATTTTTTTGTAAATCCTTCATTTTCGTGCAATCTAGTGCATGAGTTCAAAGCCATTTTTCAACTTTCGGCACCTAAAACATTTCCCTGGAAAATGACTGAAATTCCTTGTTTCGGCAGACTTAGCAATTCTCTTCCGACCTGTTGCGGACAAACATGTTGATCTCTTCTGCCGTTGCAGAGAAAATTTCCCATCTTTTCCGCTGTTGCGAAGCAACTTGCCCATCTCTCTCGCCGTTGTGGAGAAACTTGCCTATCTCTTCCGCCGTTGCGGAGCAACTCGCTAAGTTCTTCCGCTGTTGCGGACCAACTTGCCAAGTCCTTCGGCCATTGTGGAGAAACTCGCTGAGTTCTTCTGCTGTTGTGGACCAACTTGTCGAGTCCTTCCACCATTGCGGACCAACTCGCTAAGTTCTTCCTCTATTGCGGACCAACTTGTCGAGTCCTTCCATCGTTGCGGATCAACTCGTTGAGTTCTTCCGCTGTTGCGGACCAACTTGCTGAGTCCTTCCGCCATTGCAGACCAACTCGCTGAGTTCTTTCGGTCAAAAAATCAGCTTTTCCTTCCGTCACTGTGGCGGAAACTCACCAAATTTTTCCGCTGCTGCGGCGCAAACTTGCCAGCTTCCTCCGATATTGCGGCGCAAACTCGCCAACTTCCTTTGACATTGTGGCGCAAACTCGCCAACTTTTTTCGCTGTTGCGGACGAACTTGCTGATTTTTTCCGTCGTTGCAGACGAACTCCCCGAGTTCTTCTGGTTTGGCGAACTTAAAAATTTCCGGTTGACCAGTTTGGAAAAAACTCGTCAGTTCCTTCCGCCGTTGCGGACGAACTCGCTGAGTTTTGCCGCCGTTGTAGACGAAAACTCGTAAGTTCTTTCTGACATAGACTTAGAAAGTTTTTTCAAAAACACTTAGAAAATTTTTCAAAAATTGAAAGTTTGAAATTTTCTTAATGGTCTATAATGAGCAGGAAGCATACATACCCCTGCAAGCTATGATAGGTAGCATACATGTGTGCAGATGTAAATCAATTAAACATGTACAATGGAATGAAAACCTCATCCACACAAATTACATGATGCCATTCAATTTAACAAAGCCAACAAATTAATACATTTGCAGAAGTAATTACATAAGAAAATACTCATCTTGATGTAATGCTGTCCCAAAAACTAGCTATGTCGCTGCAACGTTCCTCCCAACCACAGGTCTCTGCCCAGCCTGTAATATTTTAGCACTCAGAGACCACCCCCGAGCTAGGCATGATATATACAAGGAACTTGGGACTCTCAAACCCTGCACGACCAAAGCAATGGATACCCATCTCAATCCCAACATTATTTTACACATAGTAGATCAAAACTGGCATGGATACACAATTCAACCATGGATTCATAGAATAGGGTCTATGGGTTTTCCCCAAAACGTGGGCATACCAAAAATGGATTGTAGGAAGAGGGAAGAAAACCAACTTCTCCCACGGATGTATGAGCATTCAGTGGGCCAAAATGGCCTCAATTAAACCCCAAATCATTTTCCCCTTCTTCCCCACTGTTAGCCACAACAAAAACGCCCTTCCCAGCTAAGATAATGAAGGAAACATAGCCAAAAACAATGGAGAAAATGCCCAGGTAGCTCCAGACTTGTGGGAGAGCAAAGCTGGTTGATGGGTAATGGCTTGGGGAGCAATTCATGGCTCTTTTCTCACCCAAGAATCCAAACATGAATTTCCATGCAGGGTGGCTTGTCCATACCCGAATTTGGACATCCATACCTCCCATTCCCCAAGGCATTAACTACCTCAACCAACTCTTGGGAGAAATGAATGATTGGCTACAAAATTCAACATGGGTAGTTGAGGGTTCATGGGTTCTCTCATTGACACTTGGCTTGACTCAATTGGCTCAAGGGTTTGAATATCCTCCTCCCAATTTCTTGTAATATCATGCCCTATCTCTTGTTGCATTGCATAGCTAGTTGGGGGCATTTATATTAAAATGCATATTTACAATTCCCATGGTTCTCTAGCACATGGGTAGAAAAATTTCAAATACTTGCCTTTTAAAGGTCGAGCGTTCACTAGTGGGGCCTTGGCCTTGAGCTCCACGCTAGGAATCATACATAATATGCATACATTATTTACATTATAGCCCAAAATATTATAAGGGTCAAAATGGAGGACGTGACAACCATGGTTAGATGGACAATCAAACATACTACAAGACCCCCATGTGCTGCGGGAATTTACTCTAACCCATAAATTAGGGCGGGCATCTTTCTGAGGTGATTTAGTCATTTTTTCTTGCTAAACCCCTATTTTGGCAGGTCCATAACTTCTCCCTTAGGCACGTTCTGGACAAAATGAAGACATGGTTAGGTAGGAAAAACAACAATCTACAAGACCCCCCTATGATGCGGCCTTTTATATTCTCCTATAAATTATGGCGTGCATTTCCTTGAGATAGTTTTTACTAAATTTCCAATACTTAGTCATTTTCTTGTTTTTCACCAAATTGCCATATTTTTCCAAAATGATGTCAGATTTCTATAATGACTTCCTGGTAACTCCAGAACACCATCATGTGTTTTTTCAGCCTCATCACACATGCCACATCACCATAGATGCCATGTTATCACTACCAACCATGCCACATCATCATACATGCCATCCTTTGACTTTCATTGAGTTCATTTTTGCGATCATGTCCTTGGTTATTCATTTGTCATCACTGAACTCCTTTTGACATCAATGACAACCATATTCCATATTGCCAACATCTATGACACCTATCACACAAATCAGACTTGATTGCTGACATCTGACATATATGAAATTTTAGGGATAAAAATAGCCTCCAAGATGGTGCACAAGGGAGTTAGGGAAGCCAAAGAGTCACCCATTTGAGTTGAGTGAAGGAGGAGGCTAGGAATGGAGGGACAAGTGGCATACATTGGAATCTCTTCCTAATTTGAGTTGGAGTGAATCTCATGGATGGAATTCAATCTAAGGATGTATTTGGAAGTTTATAAAAGTCAATAACAAAGAAGGAGAGTGGATTTTGATCATTTTACATTTTTCATTTGGAGAGGAGAGCTAGTGGAGTGTTATTCTACTTGCCTTAGCACCAATTTCGAGGGTGAAAGATTCCCATCCTAATTGAAAATTGGAGAGGCAATTCAGAACTTTAATTTGGATCTACAATGGATTCATTTGTTTTAGTTTGAAGCTACATTGCAGCTCGTGATCACATCTCCTTCATCTTGCTTCTACAACTATTGTTCCATTTCTTGTCATATTCTTGCTCCTTGAGGAAGGGCACACTTAGTGAGGTAATGATCTATTTGGGATAGCTCTTGAAGAAAAATATTTTTGCAATCTGATATATATACTCTGTATTTACTACTCATAATACTTTAATATTGAAACTCCAAGATATTTTAGGTACAAATTCTAAACTATGATTAAATGGTGCCATTTCCCTGATAAGCACTTGAAGTAGTATCAAATTTTAATGGTTCAATCAAAATATGATATATTATGGTTGTATGGAGTGCCATTAATATTATTAAGAAGTTTCATATTCATTAGACAATAATTTGGAGCAATATTATCAACTTTCATAACCATTTGTGAAGATTTACTATCATTTCCCCCTATCTTGAAGCTAGTATACAAACATCTGATTTATGGAAGTTGAAGAAGACTTTAGGAACTGATTGATGATTTAATTGGGAGCCCATTAAAGTCCTTTAATATTACCATGTATATTTTCTTAAATTTGGGAATTTCATACATAATTTGGAGATCCATCTTTCACCACTACCCTTGGGGGATTTGAACCTTGATTTGACTAGTAAATTGCCCTATCTTTCCCTGATTATAATTGAATGTTGAAGAATTTTTTTGAGAGTTTCCAAGAATCCATCAGCCTCATTTATATGTCCAAATACCTTCCAAACTCATTCATACCCAATTCATAAGCATTTGGATCCATTTGGAAGCAGTTGAGTCATTACTAGTCTAAGGGTCGAATTGGCCAAAAAGTGCAATTTTTCCTAGTTTTTACAAATTCTTAAAAAGGGACATTACAAGTGGTATCAGAGCATGGTCCTTGAACCTGATGTGGCTGACCATTAATGAGGACAATAAGTCATGGACTACCCTTAGGAATTGAAACTAAAAGCACTTTTGTTGAAGAGGAAGAAGTAGGAGAAGAAGAGCATTTTGTTGAAATTATGGCTAGGGATGAGAAGGGAACCTCAGAGGAGAATGAGGAGTTTAGGAAATTCATGAAACCATTCTTTGAAGACATGAAAAAATAGATAATGAAAGGGTTCAAATTGTTGGCTAGTCAACTTGGAATAAAAGGGGCAATAGGAGGCAGCAGTAGTTCTTCTTTTGAGGAAAGAAGACAATGGGGGAAGGTATTTTCTCAAAGACAGGACCTCATAATCGACCTCATGAATTTCAGAGTTCAGTAAGGCCTACTACACCTAAATTTATTGAGGCCAAAGAATAACCTAACACCTAATATGACATGCAGGAAATTTTAATAGAATGGCAAAAGTTGAGTGAAGATTGTAGGACTCTACCATTTGATTAATACTTTAATGTCTCAAACAAACTTAAAATGAGGGAAGGTAATAGGACTCCCTTTCAGAATAAAGAATTGAATTATGCCATTGGTAAAATGCCCCTTCCTACTTTTGATGGCTCATCTCAAAGTTCTGCAAATACTTGGGTACAAAAAATAGATGTGTATTTTCAGCTGAATCCAATGGTTGAAGAGGATGCTCTAAAAATGGCTATTTTTCATCTCGAAGGGGAAGCCAATGATTGGTGGTTCCATGGAATTAAAACCTTGGGACATGATCAAGGTAAAAAATATGAAGAATTTTTTTATAGGGCATTGGAAATATTTGAGCAAAAAGACCCATAAATGCCTTTCAAAGAACTAGCCCAATTGAAGCAAGATGGAACCCCTACTGAGTACGTGTTGGAATTCCAAAAATTATCAGTTAAGGTGGCTGATATATATATGGTCATATTAGTATTTCTCTTTACTTAAGGTTTGGATGAACCTTTGAATGGTTTAGTTAAGGCCCACAAACCTACTTCATTGAAAGATGACATGAACTTGGCAAGAGACCTGCAAAATGTGCTACCCAAGACGAGGTATCTTGCCAAGCCCAACCTTCCTTCCCAGTTCAGATTTGAAAAGAATCCATGGCAAGAAGATGCAATTGGAAAGGATAATAAAGAGGGACCAAGCAAGGAAGAAGTTAGAAGAAAGAAACTATGTTACACATGCTTCCAACCATGGGTACCAAGACATAAATGTGCTAAGGAGAAAGCACAATTCATTGAAGTATTTTCTAATGATGATGAATATGAAGGGGGTATGAAGGAAGGACATATTTCATCCCAAGAAGAGGGATATGACATAGCAGAAGAAGGGAAACAAGAAGAAGATCATCCATTACCTGACAAAGGGATATTAGCAGTGCTTTCAGGAGTGTCTCGTTTCCACATTATTCGATGCTAGGGAGTGGTACAAGGACAAAGGGTTTCGATATTGGTAGATGGAGAAGCCAACATAAATTTATTGATGAAGCCATGGTGGAGTGGAGAAATCTACCTACTGAACCATTCGATGGATTCACAGTCATCATTCCAAGTCACCATACTATGGAGTGCAAAACATGGATTCCAAAGACACAACTCACCATAGGTAATTACACATTTTTTGATAGCTTTTATGTGGTTGATGTTGATGATACTAATGTGGTCTTGGGAGTGCAATGGTTGTACTATATAGGGGAACATACAATGAACTATCAAGTCCCTAAAATGAGATTCAAAGATTCAAAAGGAAAACAAAGGGTATTGATAGGAATGCACACCCATCCGAATCAGTAGGGTCCTCCCACAGTATGAAGTCCACATTGAGGTATAATAATGGAAGGCTACCTGATAGAGGAGATAAAATTTTGCAGCATCTTGAATTAAAATTGCTTGAGGGAAAGCAATCTTGGGTGGGGAGGATTGTAATGTCCCCATTCAAATAAATCTCAAAAAGAGAAAATTCCAACAATCTACTAGTTTCCTTGGTTGGGGTGGAAACATTAGATGTGGAATAAGGGAACTATAAAACCCCAAATGGAAATTATCTTGACCAAATATATTAAATGGGGAATAAATAAATAATTAAGATAGGAAAATAAGGTGGCACTTGGTCATGAGGGAAGATTGAAGGTGTGGGGCCCACTTAAGCAAGATTCCCCATGCCACATGGAATTCCACTCTCACCCATTCGAATACTAGGTGGAGTCCACATTCTTGGGGGACTTGGAAAGTCAATATACTTGGAATGACTCAATGAAGTTAGAATTGGAGTGGAAGAGTAACTCCCATGGAAGAGGAAAATGCATTTGAGAAAAGTTGAGACACTTGGGTTAGATTCTCTATCTTCTATGACAACGATGATGAAGATGCTATGACACCTATGACACAAATTAGACCTGATTGCTGACATCTGACATATATGAAATTTCAGGGCTAAAATTAGCCTCCAAGAGGGTGCACAAGGGAGTTAGGGAAGCCAATGAGTCACCCATTCGAATTGAGTGAAGGAGGAGGCTAGGAATGGAGGGACAAGTGGCATACATTAAAATCTATTCCTAATTTGAGTTGGCATGAATATCATGGATAGAATTCAAGATAAGAAGGTCTTTGGAAGTTTATAGAAGTCAAGAACAAAGAAGGAGAGTGGTTTTTTATCATTTTACATTTTTCATTTGGAGAGGAGAGCTAGTGGAGTGTTATTCTACTTTCCTTAGCACCAATTTCGAGGGTGAAATATTCCCATCCTAAATGGAAATTGGAGAGTCCATTCAAACCTTTAATTTGGAGCTACAATGGAGTCATTTTTTGCAGTTTGAAGCTACATTGCAGCTTGTGATCACATCTCCTTCAGCTTGCTTCTACAACTATTCTTCCATTTCTTGTCATATTCTTGCTCCTTCAGGAGGGGTGCACTTAGTGAGATGATGGTCTCTTTGGGATAGCTCTCGAAGCCCAATATTTTTGTAATCTATTATATATACTCTGTATTTACTTCTCAAAATAGTTTCATATTGAAACTCCAATATATTTTATGTACAAATGCTAAACTATGATTAAATAGTTCCATTCCCCCAATACCTTGTTATAAGCACTTGAAGTAGTATCAAATTCGAATGGTTCAGTCAAAATATGATATATTATGGTTGTATGGAGCGCCATTAATATGATAAATAAGTTTCATATTCATTAGACAAGAATTTGGAGCAATATTCTCCAATTTCATAACCATTTGTGAAGATTTACTATCCTTTCCCCCTATGTTGAAGCTACTATACAAACATCTGATTTATGGAAGTTGAAGAAGCATTTAGGAATTTATTGATGATGTATTTGGGATCCCATTGAAGTCCTTTAATAGTACCATGTATCTGTTCTGAATTTTGGGAAGTTCGTATAGAATTTTGAGATCCATCTTTGATCACTACCCTTGGGGGATTTGATCCTTGATTTGACTAGTAAATTGCCCTATCTTTCCCTTATTATAATTGAATGTTGAAGAAGTGTTTTAAGAGTTTCCAAGCATCCATAAGCCTCATTTATATGTTTGAATACCTTCCAAACTCATTCAGAACCAATTCAGAAGCATTTGGAGCCATTTGGAAGCAGTTGAGTCATTACTAGTCTAAGGGTCAAATTGGCCAAAAAGTGTAATTTTTCCGAGTTTTTACAAATTATTAAAAAGGAAAATTACAATGAGGGAACATCGAGAGATAAGGCTACCCTTATGATTTGTTACACCAAATAATAAAGTGGAGAAAAGTAGCACAAAGAAATATGTGAAGCTATAAAGAAAGAAATTGACAAAAGAATGCATGTGAGGAAAATAGAAACATCCAAAAATCAAAGGAGGGTGTAGTTTCCTAAAAGGAAAAAATCCAAGATAGTTTAAAAAGAAGGAAAACTCATGAAAAGAAGGGAGGGCACACTTTCCAAAGAAGGATGAAAATAAATTTGTATGAAAAGAAGGAAACATTGGAAAACCCAGGAGGGCGCAGTTTCCAAAGAAGGGGAAAGCAAACAAGTTTGGAAAAGAAGGAAAGCATATCCACTCAAGGAGGGGGAATTTGGAAGGTCTCTCACAGGTCACCAAGCACATCAACTTGATCAACAAGTCATTAGGAAGTTTATAAAAGAATCCAAGCAACTCTTTTTCACAAATTTTGATCATTATTGAATTTGTGTGTGAGCACTTTAGCTTACCAAGGTAAGGAGATGTTCCATAGCCAACTAGTGGGAGATGCTCCCCATTGTTCCAGTTCTACTCTTCTGAACATGATCCAGTGAAACCATTGGTATCAAATTGTAGATATAATCCATCCATTTCATGTGAAGATCCATCCTTCAGAAGTCAATGCAAAGATCCAGATTTGTTTAGGTGGTTCTGTAGAGTTTCACAGAGAAAGAGTACTCAGTTGGAGAGATTGCAAGAATATGATGGAATATATTATATTCCTTGGAAGGTAATAATGTATTTTTATTGTGTCAGAAGTTATCCACAATCTTATGTAAAAGAGTAATACATTATATCCCATATTCATTATGGTAAAGTATACCCTTGATATCCATTGTTATATAAAGAGATGTTATTATGGAGATTTATATTATCCCACATGCAATATGTGAGAGTCATTCCTCCACATCTCTTGGTATATAATAGGGTCAAGGGAGTCACATCATAGCATTCAATCATACTATCACAACACATTGTATATTGCTCACAAGCTCTCTACTATATTGTATTGGGGTTATTTGTAGTTTTTTCTCTTGTAAGATTGAATGAGATTTTTGGAGATAATAGAAGACAAGATTCCTGTGGACGTAGCCCAATTGGGTGAACCACGTATATCCGGTGTATTATTTTTCTTTTTCTCTTTTTGTTCTTATTTATGTTGATATGTTATCAATTGCTTAGATAGGTAAGCTAGTTTAGCGAGATCTATAACTCTAACATGGTATCAAAGCTGGTTGCTATGATCTAGCACCTTCTATTACTTTCAATCAATAACTATTATCATCTAGGAATTGCTTATTCTTGTATATTTGATTTCTATCTGGTAGCCATTAGGCTTCTCTTCAGATTTGGGCATGATTCTGCAGTTTTTTACTCCTAACCCTAACTTTGTTGTGTATATTTTTGTAGAAAATTTTCAAGGGTCTCTTGATGTTTTTCTGTAGATCTATATGATTTTTGGATTCTCCTCAAGGAGATCTATCTTCCGATTGTAAGATATGTTGTTTTCCTCCAAGTTTGGTATATTTTTTGCAAGTTTCCATCAATGTCTTAATCGACACAATTTTTCGGCATAAAATCGACACCTGTGACTTTTTCTTCACAGACAGTGCATGTAACCACAACTTGCCTACTGCGTACCCGCGAGTATATTGCAGACCCTTGAATTTCAGTGTACAGACCTGCGTGTACTGCGGCATACTAGCTCCTGCTCTACTGCAAACTTGCACTTACTTCAGTATACCTGCAACCCTACTGTGCAGAACCCGCGAATGCTTCGGCATAACCGCGACTTTATTGTACAAATCCCGCGAGTATCAAACATAACTGCAACTTCACTGTGCAAAACCCGCGAGTACATGCGAGTTTACTATGGAAATCCTACGAGTGACTTTTCTTGGCACTTTTTTTAAGGGTCGTAAGTAAAGTTTCTGTTTTTATTATGTTTCTTCAGATCAGAACGGTAACGTGTATCACTTTTCTGTTATTCGCTTTTTTCTCTTGTCATTTATAGCATTTGGGTTTAATTTTCTTGTCAATATTTCTATCATTATGACTTCAAAAGTAGCTTTTGTTCCTGAACTTGTTGGTCCTAACTATCTTACATGGAAAAGAAAAATGATCGATGTTCTCAGGAGTAAGAATCTATGGAGGATTGTTAATGGTGAACACAAGAAACCTTATGATGCTCAAGATGTGGCTATATGGGAAGATAAATGTGATCAAGCAAGAGGGATGATTGGTCAAATGGTTTCAGATAGTCTTCAGGTAAGTATTGAGGCAGAATACAACTCGATTGAGGTATGGAAAAGTCTTGCTTCTTTATTTGATAAATCTGATGATGTTTCCGCTTATTACCTTGAAAAGAAAAAGAAGATTTTTGAGCTAGATCCTACTACCTTTGAAAGAGTAGAATTATATCTTGCTAAAGTGGAAACCTTAAATGAAAAATTAAATAATTGTGGTAAATATTACAAGAATACAGACACTACTCTTATAATTCTTGTAGAACAAAAATTTCCATATTGTTTTGACATGTTCATCCAAACTAGGAATAGGGCTCTTGAAATGTCGCAAATACCAAGAAACCTACTTTTGATGATTTTTGTAAAGGGTTGATAAATGAGCAAGAAAAGTTGATTGTTTCAGGACAAGTCTCACCTAATAAATCTCTTATGGAACATAATAAGAATCCTAAGAAAAGTTTTAATAATTCTAAAGGTTCTTGTTCAAATCATACTAATAAATTTGGTCATGCTTCTAATGCACATCATGAAAATAGTAAGAAGAAGAATCTATATGATCCTTGTAAGCATTGTGGTAAAACTAACCATCCTAAAAATAATTGCTTTAAAGCAAAACTTTTAATGTCTAAGGCTAAAAAGAAAGGTTCCGATGAATCACACATAGCTTTATGTGCATATGTTGTGTCATCTAGTAGTTCTTCTTCTAATGTGGAATGGATAATGGATTCTTGTGCTTCTAAACCTATGAATGGTAATGCCTCTTTATTTACATCTTATGACAATAATAAGTACACATCTCAAAAAGTATCTATAGGTAATGGTAAACAACTTTCCGTAATTGGTTCTGGTAATGTTAATGTTGCTAATGGTCAATTGGAAGATGTTTTTCATGTTGAACACATGCTCATCAACTTGCTTCCTATTTATCGTGCATGTCAAAAATGATATAAATTGGAAGCTTGGCCTGATAAATATGTTCTTAAAGATATCAATCATAATTTTAAAGTAGTTTCTTCTGGTTCTGTTGATCATAATGTTGGTTTATATAAATTCGCTAGTTTTAATTCAACTAAAAGACAACCCTTTTATTCCTATGTTGCTCATGCTGATGAACTAAGTAAATTATGGCATGAAAGATTGGGTCCTCATTTGAATTATGGTAAAATGAAAATGTTAACTAAAATGGTACATGACTTGGGCCTAATATTTCGTCTACTAATGGTGTTTGTGAAGGTTGTGTACTTGGTAAACATCATAGAGAAATGTTTGATAAAGGTAAAGCTTGATGTGATAAAGAACCTTTGCAATTAATTCATAGTGACATTTGTGGTCCTCTTGAAGTTCCTTCTATATATCATGCAGTCTATTTTCTTACTTTTATTGATGAATTTAGTAGAAAATCATGGGTTTATTTTTTGAAAAATAAAAGTGACACTTTTTCTAAGTTTCAAGCATTTAAATCATTGGTTGAAAATGATTATGGTAAAAGGATTAATACTTTGAGATTTGATCATGGGGGGGAAGTTTTTAAGAAATAATTTGAATCTTTTTTATCTAAAAATGAAATTCAACATCAAAAGACTGTTCCTTACACACCTTAACAAAATGGTGTTGTTGAAAGGAAAAACAAAAATTTAGTTGAATTGGCTAGATGTATGCTTTATTCTAAAGGATTACATAAGAAATTTTGGGCTGAAGCCATACGTTGTGCTAACTTTATTTTAAATAGAGTTCCTAAAAAATTTGTTAAGCATGTTACCCCTGAGGAAAAATGGAATGGTAGAAAAGTAGATATTAGTAACTTTAAGGTGTTTGGATGTGAATATTGGGCTCATATTCTTGATGACAAACAAAAAAAGTTAGAACTCAAGTCTCACAAGTGTATATTCATTGGTTATGCTAAGGATTCCAAGGATTACAGGTTATTTGATCCTTCTAATAAGAGTGTCATAATCCAAAGAGATGTTCAATTTACTAAAGTCTCTCCACCACCTGACTCTATAGAACCTCATGTTACCCTGAATATTCCATTATCTCATGTTACTCCTTCTTCCAGTACTGTGCCCATTGTTGATCTTAGTTCACCCTCAAGTGTTCCACTTGAATGTCTCGAAGCTCCTGAAGTGACTTCCATTCCTTCTAATATTCATGTTCAGGCCCAGAAAACCTTTGAATCTGCAGGTAGTGAGATCAATAACCCTTCCGATACTCCTAGAACTAGATCTAAATTTGCTCTTATGACCAAAGTTTTGGCCACAGACGATCCTACTTATTATGCTCAAGCTAAGGGTAAACCTCATTGGGAACAAGCTATGTCTGCTGAGTATGAATCTATTATTAAGAACAATACTTGGTCTCTTGTTCCTCTTCCTTCAGGAAATAATTTAGTTGGTTGTAAATGGGTTTATAAAACTAAGTTTACTGCAGAAGGACAAATTGAAAAATATAAAGCTAGATTAGTTGCAAAAGGTTTTAATCAACTTGAAGGTATTGATTATATTGAAACTTTTCCTCTTGTTGCTAAATTGAATACAATAAGAACCATCTTATGTCTTGTTGCATCTTATAAATGAGAAATACACCAAATGGATGTTAAAAGTGTTTTTTTAAATGGTAATCTTAATGAAGACATTTATATGCAACAACCTTCTGGTTTTATTAATGTTGAATCATCAAATTTTGTATGCAAATTACACAATTCTTTATATGATCTCAAACAAAAACCTACGGCTTGGTATGATAAAATTGATACATATTTCTTGAATAATGGTTTTTAAGCATTGTATATCTTATCCAAATCTATATTTTAAGAACTTTGGTGGTCATATCCTCATTATTGTGTTATATGTGGATGATCTTATCATCACTAGAAGCCAACTTGTTTTAATTAAAAGTATGAAAGTGAAATTCAAAAGCAGTTTGAAATGACTGATCTTGGTATATTGCACTTTTTCTTGGGTCTTCAAATCTGGCATATGGAAGATGGTATTTTTCTCTCTCAGCCAAATTTTCCTACATACTTCTTGGATCATTTCCATATGAGTGATTGTAAACCTGCTCCTAGGCCATTTATGTCTGGTGTAAAGTTAACTGTTGAGTGTACTACTCCTCTTGTTTATGCTACTCTTTATCATTAGTTAGAGGGAAGTTTGATATATTTAACTCACAACATACCATATCTCTCTTTTTTTGTCATTGTGGATTCTTGGTTCATGCAGCAACCTCATGAAATTCATTGACAGGAAGCCAAGATAATTCTGAGATATTTACAGGGGACATTGTACTATGGTGTCTTTTATTCAAGCAATGCTACAATTTCACTTTCTGGATATACAGATTCTAACTGGGTAGGTGATAGTTTTGATCGACGGTCAATTGTTGGTTATATCTTTCAACTTGGTTCAGGTCCAATTTATTGGTCCAACAAGAAGGTGAATACTCTTTCTTTATCTTTGTGTGAAGCATAGTATAGAGCAACCAAAGAAGCAACTAAAGAAGTAGTTTGGTTACGACATGTTCTCACTAAACTTGGCCTGTATCCAAAATCGTCCACTATGTTGAAATGTGATAATCAGGGTGCCATTCAGATTGCTTATAATCATAGATATCACTCCAAGACAAAGCATCTCAACCTTGATGCTCATTACATTCAAGGTATCATTGCAGATGGTATTCTTTCTCTTGAGTATTGTCCTACCAGGCAGTAGGCATCCAATATCTTCACCAAATCCTTGACAACAACAAAGCATGTGCATCTTTGTTCCTTGCTTGGAATGAGGGAAGTTGTCATGAAGGGGGAGTAGTAATGACTCCTTCCTTCCTTAGTGTTAGTGAGGGATTTTCTCCCAGCCATTATTAAGGGGCAATGTTGGAACATATTATATTCCTTGGAAGGTAATAATGTCTTTGTATTATTTCAGAATTTATCCACAATCTTATGTAAAAGAGTATTACATTATATCCCATATTCATTATGGTAAAGTATACTCTTGATATCCATTGTTATATAAAGAGATGCTATTATGGAGATTTATATTATCCTAAATACAATATGTGAGAGTAATTCCTCCACATGTCTTAGTATATAATAAGGTCAAGGGAGTAACATCAAGGGAGTAACATCATAACATTCCGATCATACTATAACAACACATTGCATTGTGCTCACAAGGTCTTTGCTATATTGTATTTGTAATGTCTCCATTTTGACCCCCTTTGCATTAAATCGTAAATGATGTAAATATTGTTATTTAATCATGGTGAGGGGCTCAAGGCCAAGGCCCCACCATTGATTTAGCGTTTTATGTATCGGCAATTAAATATAGATGCCTATGGTTCTTGTGCTAGATAGGCACAATGTAAATTAAGACATCATGTAAATACGAATTTTAATGAAAATACCCACAACTAGCTATGCAATGCAACAAAGAGATGGGGGCATGATTCTACAAGGAATAGGGAGGGAAATTATTCAAACCCTTGAGCCATTGGTGTTAATCGATGTGTCGATGAGAAAACCCATAAACCACCAACTACCCATTTTGGGTTATGGACCCAATCATTTAATTCTTCCAGAAATTGGTTGAGGTAGTTAATGCCTTGGGAATGAAGAGGTATGGCAGCCAATTTCATGTATGGGCAAGCCATCAACCTGGGAAATCGTATTTTGTCTCCCTGGGCAAGAAAACACCCATGAAATGGTGCCCAAAGCCATTCTGAACCCATAGTCTTTCCTCTCTCACACAGTATGAACTACTGGGTCTTTCCCCATCACGTTTTTCACCATTTTTCCTGCATTTTCCATGACTGGGAGCTCATTTTTGCATATACAGTAGCTGGGAGAGAAGGGCCACGATTTGGGACTGTGATGGAGGTCATTTTTACCCCAAAATACCCATGGGCATTTTTCTGAAAACGATTTCTTCTCTCTAGGGTTGTTCCCCAATTGCCATTGTTAAATTTTTAGTATTAAATCACAATACTATAGGATCTTTGCTGAGAGAATAACATCTACAGTATATCAATGCATGACAATCATAATATGACAAGCATCACAAGCATCACAAGAATCAAAAGCATAGAGACAAGAGACACAGAGTTTCCGTGGGGAAAACCCTAAGGTGAAAAACCCCACAACTTCCTCAGAGATAGAGAGAGCAATGGCTCAACCAAAATACAACCAAATAACACTGAGATAGTCTCCTAGCATATGATCCTCCTCCTCCTCACTAGTGCGCCACTTTTCAGAGAGAGAGATAGTTACTTTTCCGAGTGAGTAAAATAGAGATCTCCTATCTCTATTTATACTCACCTTTTTTCCCAGTGACCTACTGGGGCCGACTTGTCTACTTGGATACATCCACATTATATTATATATTAATTAGGGCCGACCCCATAAGGTGGTCTAATAACCCATCGGCAAGTACACACACTTGAGACACTTGTCAATCCACATGACGACACTTCCTTATAGAGGAATAACACATCTCTTATAAGGGTACAATAAATATATATATAATACACAGATGAAATACATTCCGAAGTTACATATACATCAACACTCCCTCTTAACTAGGAAGGTATTTCTCGACACAGATCTGCTAGACAAGTCTTCTTCTCTGGATCATCGTCATCGATGCATCGTCATCATCATCGTCACTGCTGCTACTATCTCAACCAATCTCTGACTCTACTCGTCATAGGAAGTTCTACAGAGCCAGTCCTTTTTCATACTGGATGTAGGCCCACCACCTGCAGGTCTTCATCATCACTAGCCATACTGTGGAATCCTCAGGACTTATTACGTGCATCACAAAACCTCGAAAGAGCATCCCAAGAAGTTATGGGTACACAACTCCGACCTGTAGGATCTCCCAGGGCGCTATTACATGTGACCCCACCACAAAACCTCGAAAGAGCATCTCAGGATGTTACGGGTACACAACTCCAACCTGAAATCTCCCAGGGCACAAATTATATGTGGTCCACCACAAAACCTAGCAAGAGCATCTCAGGATGTTACAGGTACACAACTCTGACCTGAAATCTCCCAGGGCACAAATTACATGTGGTCATGGCAAAACCTCGCAAGAGCATCTCAGGATGTTACGGGTACACAACTCCGACCTGAAATCTCCCAGGGCCCAAATTGCATGCCATAGGACAAAACCTCACAAGAGCATCGCAGGATGTTACGGGTACACAACTCCGACCTGAGATCTCCCAGGGTGCTATTACATGTCCTCCCAGAGCAATGTCTCAAAAGAGCATCCCAGGATGTTACGGGTACACAACTTCGACCTATAGGATCTCCTAGACATGCTCATCTACACAACCTGATCCACGGCCATAGAGTATCAACCTGATACTCACCATACATTATTCTGATGTACTCATGATCGTCCTGATCATCATCACTGCAACGTCCCGCTGCATGTCATCTGGAGCAACATCATGAAGCTCATCATCCATGATCATCTTGATCATCACTGCAACATCTTGCTGCATGTCATCTGGAGCAACATCCTGAAGCTCATCATCCATGATCATCCTGATCATCACTACAACATCCTACTGCATGTCATCTGGAGCAACATCCTGAAGTTCATCATCCATGATCATCCTGATCATCACTGCAACATCCTGCTGCATGTCATCTGGAGCAACATCCTGAATCTCATCATCCATGATCATCCTGATCATAAATGCATCCACCTGATGCATACCAAGTATCTACCTGATACATATCATCATACATGATCCACCTGATCATTAATGCATCCACCTGATGCATACCAAGTATCTACCTGATACATGATACATATCACCATACATGATCCACCTGATCATACAATGTATCCACCTGATACATATACAGATACATGGTCCAAGCATCCAACATGATGCACATACATACATAAATGATCCACCTGATCATATCCAGCATCCAACATGATGCATACATACATAAATGATCCAATTGATCATATCCAGCATCCAACATGATGCGTACATACATACATAAAAATGATCCAACTGATCATATCCAGCATCCAACATGATGCGTACATACATACATAAAAATGATCCAACTGATCATATCCAGCAGAAACCAGAACATCATCCTGATGCCCATTATCCAGCGCTTACATCCACAGCCATGTGAAGGATCCTCCTTCCAACATGCTTGGAATGGCTTCAGCAAATGTGTCCATCACTTCTTCCTCGAAGTGTCATCGATCTAAAGAACGCCAAGCCTCTCTCTGAAGTACTCGAACTTCACTCTGGCTAGTGGCTTCGTCAGCACATCTGCAATCTGCTCGTCCGTCGCAACATACAGAAGCTTCATAGCTCCTCTCTGCACCATATCCCTGATATAGTGATATTTGATCTCTATGTGTTTCGACCTGTCATGAAACACTGGGTTCTCAGACAACTTCACACAACTCTGGTTATCACAGAAGATACCAGTAGCCTCCAACGGGAGATCAAATAACTCAGACAGTAGCTTCCGTAGCCATACTGCCTCACAACTAGCTGAGCAGGCTGCAACATACTCTGCCTCAGCTGTACTCAGTGCTACGCAGGACTGCTTCCTTCTAAACCAAGAGATCACACCTGATCCCATACTGAAGCAACACCCAGATGTGCTCTTCCTATCTGCAGCACTGCCAGCCCAATCTGAATCAACATAACCCTGCAGGTTAAACTTTTGATTCGCCTCATACCTGAGCCCATAATCCACTGTACCCTTCAGGTACCTCAGAACATGCTTTACATCAACCAGGTGAACACTCCTCGGATCTGTCAGGAACTGGCTCAATGTGTTCACAGCAAAGCAAATGTCTGGTCTAGTGTTCGTCAGGTACATCAAGGACCCAATCATCTGACGATACATAGAGACATCAATCGGCTCAGATGAAGCATCCCATAGAAGCTTCAGATTCGATGCCATAGGTGTGGCCATGGCCTTGCAATCCATCATCCCGAATCTCTTTAGGATATCTACTGTGTACTTCCCTTGACCAAGGAAGATTCCACCTGCATTCTGCCACACCTCCATACCTAGGAAATAGTGCATCATTCCCAAATCTTTCATATCGAATTCAGCTGCAAGCTTCCTCTTAGTATCTGCAATCAGTCTGTCATCTCCTGTTACAAATAAGTCATCCACATACAGGAGTAGAATCACAGGATTCCCTTCCTCAACCTTGTAGCAAAGGTTGGAATCCGCTTTACTTTTGGTAAAGCCTAAACTAGATAGGAAACTGTCCATCCTACCATACCAGGTTCTGGGAGCTTGCTTCAAGCCATACAAGGCTTTCTTCAATCTGCACACATATGACTTCCTGTCAGGTCTTGGGACTGCATCCCAAACATCTTCTTCATGATCTACGGATCATGGCATTCCATTTCTTCATCCCAGATCCTGGGAACTTCAATAGATATCTTTGTTGCTGGAACAAATGTTGTAGTCATTTTGTAGGTGAAGATATACGGTCTTTCCTACAAAACAAGTTAAATTGCATGATTAGAAACATCTCATAATTTTCAGAACAAATTCTTTACACATAAAGAAATATGTCATGCAGTCATGCAGTTATCTTAGCCAATGCTTCAATACAACATTTATCCATGTTCCACAAATTTCTAGATGCCTTCCAGTCTCTACCAGAACATTGTTAAGAGTTTGCACTACTCCCAACATGTCAGCAAAGAGGTTTAATTCTAGATAAGTAGCACTGGAATGTTGTACAGTGCCATAAGCCACTTACCCATCACATGCATATTAGTAGTATACTGTTCATTAATGCAATCATTCAAATATGCACAATACATCTCCTAAGTCTATGAACATAAGCATAATATTATTAAACAAACAAAATAGGCAAGAAATGATAATTGAAATACTTATCTTTGTTTGTTTGTTTGGGTGGACTCCCTCTGAGTCTTTGCTTCCTGGTAGGAGCTGCTGAAGTAGCTTCTTCTACACATTTCTGTTGTGGAATGTAGGAAGATGGTCAAGTCCCTCTGAAGATCTGCATCCTTGCAGGAGCTGCTGGAGTGTGCTCCCTTTTGATCTTTGCTTCCTGGATTACCTGTCCTTATATTCATCTTTGCTGACATCAATATTCTTGAACCCAGAAAAGACCTCTTCTGGTGTCTTGATGTCCAATATCTTGTGGGGAGTTCTGTTCTGCACATATACAACTGTTCTAACTGCTTCTGCCCATAGATGCATAGGTAGATCCTGGTCATGTAGCATTGCCCTTGCTGCTTCCATGACTGTTCTGTTCTTCCTTTCTGCAATTCCATTCTGTTGAGGATTATAAGGAGCAGTCAACTCCCTCTTAATCCCTGAATCACTGCAAAGATTCTTGAAGTTACTTGAGGTGAATTCTCCACCATTGTCAGATCTGAATGTCTTGATTTTCTTGTCAGTTTGATTCTCCATCAAGGTTTTGAATTCCTTGAATTTATCAAGCACCTCATCTTTTCCCTTCAAGAAGTATACCCAAGTCTTCCTAGAGAAGTCATCGATAAATGATACATAGTAAACATACCCACTCAGGGAGCTGGATGACATAGGGCCACATACATCTGAGTGTATGATTTCCAGGATGTCTTTTGCCTTGCTTTCACTGCTTGGGAAAGCCTTCTTAATGTTCTTACCTTTTGCACATCCTTTGCAAACACCTTCATGTTTGGTCTTGAATTCAGGAAGACCCTCTACTGCCTTGCTTGCAATTGGAAGTGCCCTATAGTGCATATGAGCAAGTCTTCTATGCCAAAGTTCACTTGGATCCATGGATTCATGTACCATGGCATGTTCAGGTTGTCCCTTCAATTTATACAAGCCTCCCTCTTGCTCTCCAATCACTACTGCATCATCTATGGTCTTTCCCTTTGGCCACATTAGGACTTGGCCATCCACAAATGCAACCCTCATACCTTTTGCATCCAATGCAGAGATGGAGAGTAAGTTCTTCTTGAGCCCAGGTACATAAAGTACTTCTTTCACCTTCAATGATTTTCCAGAATCTAGGTTGTAGGAGGCTTCACCACTTCCTTTGATTGGGTATTGATAATCATCCCCAAGTTTCACCTTATGGGGTGATTCATGTTCAGATAGGTTCACAAAGGATTCTTTAAACCCAGTCATGTGTTTGGAAGCCCCACTATCAATCAACCAATCATTACATCCATGGGAGATGGTACCTGTAAGAGCAGAAATTAGAACATATTCTTCTTCACTTGATGAGTCATCATCACTACTACTTTCTGCCCTAGCCTTCTTCTTTGGAGGTTCATCATCTTCGGTAGCATGAGCATGAAACCTTCTTTTGCTGCCCTTCTTCTTCTTACTGGAGTTGTTGTTATTATCCCTTTTGTTCTTGGGACAATCTGAAGCAAAGTGACCCTTCTCATTGCATGTGAAGCATCTTAGGTCCTTCTTACTCTTTTGATGGAATCTTTTGTGGTGAGAGTGATCCTTCTTGGTTTTGCTTGTCTTGGTGTGAGCTACAAGAGCTTGATCTTCTCCTCCCATCTTTTTCTAACGAGCTATGAGTCTAGCTTCTTCTTGAGAGCATTCTTCCCTCAATCTGTTGAAGGAGATCAATTTCTTCCTTGCACAAATTTCTTGAATAAAGGAATCCCATGACTTGGGTAGGCCATTCAGAGTGGTCATCACCACTTCACCATTCTCCACCATTTCATCCACTGCTTCTAGTTGTTCCTTGATCTGGGAGACCCTTGAAAAATAAGATTGAATGGTTTATCCATTCTGAAAGTTTACTGCTTTCAATTGGTTCCGCAGGGTCATCTTCCGATTTATGTTCTTTCCTTCAAATAGCTTGGTCAAGGATTCAAACATCTCCTTGGGTGTCTTGAGAGAAGACACATGGGGTATGAGATGGTCTTTGATAGAATCAGCAATGATTCTCTTTGCCTTGACCAAGTTCTTCTTGTGCAATGCCTTGGCCTCTTCATCCTCTGGGATAGGGATGTCTTCTTTCACATATGAGTCCAACTCATTCTCTTCCAGGATTAGCCCAATCCTATACTTCCAGGCTCGGAAGTTATCAGCCCCTTCAAGGTTATCCTCAAGCTTGGTGTGGAGAGACATCTTTAAGAGTACTTCAAATGGAAATAGAAAATATTTAGGACTTACCACTTGAAGTGCTGAAAACTGGATCTGGTCCCGGATTAGGGTTTGTCAGAGAAACCCTAAAAATTCAAAATGTGAATTTCAAAATTCCAAAAGGATAGAAAGATGCGCCTTGGAGAGCTGATCAGCCTAGTACATTCAGAATTTGAGATCAGCAAAGTCTTGTCCTTCAAAATTGCCTTTTTGTCCTCCCGGGTTCACTAGGGAGAGCCCTGAATTAGGGTTTGAGTTTCCCGGAGATCTACCCAGCCAAAAATCTCGATCCAAAGCTCTAACCTTCGATTTTTGCAAGGAGCTTCCAGCTGTGACTTCAGTTTCCAGAAATTCCTATTTTTGTGGAAACCCTAATTTTTAGGGCCAAATCTGAAAATGCTCGGAACTGAATTCTGATTGGACAGATAGATGCGCCTTGACGAGTAGATCCAATATACTATACTGAATTTCAAAAATCTATGGAGAGAAACCCAATAAACAAGGAATACAAGCTTCCGCCACTGCAAAATGTCTTCTTCTCAGTTAAGCTCTGATACCATGTTAAATTTTTAGTATTAAATCACAATACTATAGGATCTTTGCTGAGAGAATAACATCTACAGTATATCAATGCATGACAATCATAATATGACAAGCATCACAAGCATCACAAGAATCAAAAGCATAGAGACAAGAGACACAGAGTTTCGGTGGGGAAAACCCTAAGGTGAAAAACCCCACAACTTCCTCAGAGATAGAGAGAGCAATGGCTCAACCAAAATACAACCAAATAACACTGAGATAGTCTCCTAGCATATGATCCTCCTCCTCCTCACTAGTGCGCCACTTTTCAGAGAGAGAGATAGTTACTTTTCCGAGTGAGTAAAATAGAGATCTCCTATCTCTATTTATACTCACCTTTTTGCCCAGTGACCTACTGGGGCCGACTTGTCTACTTGGATACATACACATTATATTATATATTAATTAGGGCCGACCCCATAAGGTGGTCTAATAACCCATCGGCAAGTACACACACTTGCGACACTTGTCAATCCACATGACGACACTTCCTTATAGAGGAATAACACATCTCTTATAAGGGTGCAATAAAGATATATATAATACACAGATGATATACATTCCGAAGTTACATATACATCAACAGCCATTTCGTTTTTGGGCTTTCCCACATTTTTTTGAACTGGTAGAAACCCCATCTTTGGGCATCTCACTATAAAAACGTTTTTATCATGCCCAATAATTGTGGTTTTGTTGTTATCTGCATCCCTGCTCGATTTGGAGACTGTAAGAAAGAGATTGGAGTGGTAGTGGACAGAGGGATTGATAAACCTAGTGGGGGGGAGATAACCTCTCAAGAAGATCAAGAGGGCTTTGGCTACTCTTCTATGCACACCCTGAGAGCACTAGATGGGGAAGGTATGGCTTGAGGGACTGTACAATAGTGAAAAGAATACTTCCTTGTGTTGGGTGTGTAGGTATTGTGGGTGCCAAGCTAGATAGATCTTGTAAGGTTACCCCTGGCTCTATGCTTGAGCTCACTAGCTTAGCCACTCTTCCTTTTCATTTCTTAGCATCCTGATAAACCCAATTGTAGCATGGCTTGGCTCATCTTGGTGTATGCTTGGCTATGTGTGAGTCTGTTGTTCCCTGATTCCTTGTAGAGATCGTGCCCAGCTCGGGGGTGGTAGTGTGTGGAGATATTGATGATCACAACTGGCCTACGGTTGGGTGGAACGTTGCAGTTGCATAGTCAGTTGCTTGGGACTACTTTGTTATAAGATAAGTACTCTCTTGTGTTAAATTTGCAATTATTTATTTATGAATATCTTGAATGTATGATGGATGTGTTATTGAAATTACTTCCGCTATGTTTTCTTATAATTATACATTACATATGTCATTTTATACTATGTGAATGCTTACTTAAAAGCTCATGCGGCTAGATGCCCAGTTTTAGCATCATGATCCTCTCTATCATGCTGGTATGATAGGAGGGGACATTGCAGTATTGGGGTTATTTGTAGTTTCTCTCTTATAAGATTGAAGGAGATTTCCGGAGATAATAGAATACAACCTTCCCGTAGATGTATCGCAATTGGGTGAACCACGTATATATGGTGTATTCTTTCCCTTGTTCTCTTTCTGTTCTTATTTATGTTGATATGTTATTGATTGCTTAGATAAGTAAGCTAGTTTAGCGAGATCTATAACTATGAAAGAAGACACAGTAGGACACCTCATGATAATCCAGCAGCTCAAAGCCATCCTATAGATATGATACAGTGACCACACCTTCTCTTATCACTTCTTTCTGTAATCTCTTTTTTCTATCATTGTAAAATTCAAGTACTAAGATTATCTATGATGTCTGAGGCTATGCCATTTAATGTTTAAGCTTAATGAAATCAGTTATTATTTTCTTCTTTTATACATTACATATCTGAGCTCCATTAAATATAATAATATGAATTAGAGAGCCTTATTTGGCAGTTTGAGTCCTATCTTTCAAAGACTAGCTCAATGTACACTTTTATTGACTAGTTTTCCAGTTTATGCATTATACAGAGCTCAGAGTAACTAATTATATTTCTGAATGTTTTTGTTGTTTTTTAAATCCATATATAATCTATCCCCATCTAAAAATCAGAGTTTCGTAACGCTCTTTGGCTATTTGAGTCCTTAGTTATCAAGACTAGCTCAATGGGCACCCTAAATTGACTAGTTTTACAACCTGATCAATTAATGAGTATCTGTATTCCCAAATTCGATTCTATTAGTTGTGTTGGGTCCCTGAGACCTAAATTAAGATCATGCCACCATAATATTTCAAATGTGAAGGCATCTCATTCTGTTTGGAAGAGTTTGGAAACAAGCTAGTTGAGTAGTCCAACATAGCACCCTTGCCTCTTCTACTCCCAAATTCTACAAGAACCTCCCAAATTCTAAGAAGAAATGATCCAAAACCTAATCGAGAGTTTAATGTATGATATATTCCATTTGGTTACATTCAAGTGTAAGCTCTGAGTTTAGTTTTCATATGCTGGTGTGCCCAGGAAGCATCAAAGTAGACATTTTGGGCACGGGATAAGTCCGCAGGAAGTGCGGAAGCCAACGCATGCGAAAGGGACAAACCACAAAATAAATACCATTCGCGGAGTTCGAGAAAGTGCAGGAATAGTTAAAATAGTTAGAATTGGTCATGTGGACCATTTTGTAACCGGATAGTAGCATATAAATAGAAGTAGGACTGTAAGCCTAACGGGAGCCAAGCAAGTTATAAGAAGTTGATCTATCTTTTGATTTGTTTTGTATCCGCGACATGGTGTATTGACTATTTCTATGAAGTTCATTCCGTAGGGTTTTGATGAATGCATGAGGATGTTCGATTATGGTTCTATTTCTGTCTCTATCTCTGTGCGATGATGATGAATGTGAATGTTTGCAACATGATTAATACTCTGTAGGTTGAATGATCACTGTTGATGTGAATAAGTAGGTTAAATATGTTGTTGTAAATGTTTAATATTTGTTGAATCTACGAATGGTCTACTATGTGAATGATGAGTTAATAGTTTACTTCATAAGATATAATCTTTGGTTTCTACAAGGGTAATGTGTATTGGATGCATGTCCTCAACTCCACTGCGGAAACTTGGTTCCTGCAACCCCCTTATCCATCTCGGGTGAGAGTGCACTTGCTCTGCAAGTGTTGCTGCAAAGGGTTAAACCTTTCTAGGCCAGTGTGTAAGGGAGTTTGGGTTGGTGTTTGTTGGCGACAGTGCGAAGTGAACCCCTATCGATAGACACTGCGTCAACAAATGGTTCCATTGCTGGGACCTTAAGGAAGAAAATAAGAGGATATGCTATGGAATCCGACAAAACTAGATATCCAAGAGTGGTTCGATAAGAAGGCAGAGGAATTTGCAGAAGGTGAAAAGTGAAACCCTGGACAGACAACAACTAGTTGGCTGCATAAATATATTTATTCATATATCCATGAGATATTCTTCTGTGAATTCCTGCTGTTGTTACACGAGTTGCTGGCATAGTTGATGTTCTGAAAGAATCAATGCCAGAAGATTGAACTTGATTGTTGTTCCCTAGAACTGATCTGACAGCTAAAGAAAGTCGACAACAAGGTATTGCGGACTTTTGATTTTTGGGTGGATAGTATCCTCGACGGATACGTGAACGAGTTTGTAGTAGATACCATCAAGTCATATAGCGACGCAGAGAGAAATTTTTTCAAAGGGCCGAGGGGAAGGTTTTTGCTGTTGTTAAAACTGTGGATTAAGATGCTTGTCTACGAAAAAGGAATATTGAGGATGTCTGCCGACAAGTAGAAAAATCAGTGTGCGGAGGTTGAGGGTATCGCGTGAATGCGGATTTGATAGAAAGATGTGGGGTAGATGGACATAAGTGACGGCGAGTATCTAAGGGAGGCTTATGAAGAGTGTGGTACCTTTAGGAGTGAGTGATATTCCGGTGTCTTGAGAAGAAGAGGAGGACTGAGAGAGAGTCTCCTGAGAGGACTGGAATAGAAGATTGCGAAACAAGACCACAAGGGAGGAAGTGACCTTATTGTGGAGGAGACGTTGACCAGGCTACCCAAGAAGTAGAAGAAGGACAGATCGTAAGTTACAACATACCTTCAACCCTGCAGACTACTCAAAATTTTACAGGAAGAAATGCAAGCTGCTCGCAGAGTTGACCTACATGCAGTGGTAAAAGTAGTACTTCAGTAAGTAACAGTAGCAGGAACATTAGGATGGAAGACGAGGAAAAGATTCCTACCTTTCAGGGGAACAGGACCGAGGATCCCGGATAGTATTGGTTCATATGTGGAGCAGTATGGACTATGAAGTAGGTCAAGGATTAAGCCATCAATATGGGACAGATAGCGATGACCCTTAGGGGCCGGGCGTTAGACTGGTTCATGAAGTTTATGAAGGTTCCAACAGGAGCAACAACCAAGAATTTGGTGCAAATTAGAACAGACGTTGTTCGGAGTGTGTTACTAAGGTCAAGGAAATTAAGCAATTCCCAAATGAGCCGATGTGGGAATTTGATCAACGGTACAAGATGTTGATAGTGAAAGTGAGCTTTGCGATAAATGATATGCAACACAAAGAGTGGTTCATCATAGGACTAGTACCACATATCCGCGGACCACTGATGCAACTAAAGGTAGCAACCCAGATGGAGGCATTAGAGATTGCGATGAAGTTGGAGCCTTCACCAATCGGTGAAGTGGGGATGGGAATGGATAGAATTCAGGCACAATTGGCCACTCTAGCACTTCAAATGGAGGATATCAAGAAGGGGGAGGAATCCCATGGAGACATATGGTGCACCAGGTGCAAGTCCAAGGGACACCATAAGGACAATTTCCCAGAGCTCCGTGAGTATTTGCGATCGGGAGCACCAAACCCCCTTCGTCAAGGAGGCATGCCGTGGTGTCCCATCTGTGAGACCATAGGGAATCCACCAGAGGAATGTGTATATATGCAAAAGATGGTGTCGAAGCCAACAAACTTATATTGTAAATTTTGTCGGTCGGTTGGCCATGATGAGAAAGCATGCATGGCCTATGACCTACTGCAAGACCAGACTGCAGATTCATATTTTATGAAAGGGGAGGAGCAACCGGCGATGCAAAAACAACCGCAATACACCCAACAACAACTGCAATTTAACCAGCTGCTACATTACGATCAAGGACAATACGGGCAGCTGCAGTATGGGAACCCGCACTATCCACCACCGTAGTATGGGAAACCTCCATACCAGCAACCACAGTATGAGAAGCCATAGTATCCACCATATGGGCCACCGCGTGGAGGTTTCAAAGGAGGATTCTGGGGAGGTCGAGGTGTTAGTGTGGAATGCAGAGGACCTGCTGGATGAGGAAGAGGGCCGATCATCTATTATAAGTATGGACACCAGGGGAATTATCAGAGGGATTTCCCAAACTCGGCACCACAGTGCACATATTGTGGCACTGTAGACCATAGCTTCGAGGACTTCCCATAGCTCATTGCGAAGTGGTAGAATAAGAATACACAGAACCAAAATAAGAATCCACCGTTGGCTGTATAGATGATATCGATGGAGGTTTGAAAAAATAATGTGACTCTATGAATGATCACTGTTTATGCGAATAAGTAGGTTAAATATGTTGTTGCGAATGTTTAATATCTGTTGAATCTGTGAATGGTATAATGGGCGAATGATGAGTTAATAGTTTACTGCGGAAGATATAATCTCTGGTCTCTACAAGGGTAATGTGTGTTGGATGCATGTCCTCAACTCCATTGTGAAAACTTGGTTCATGCAACCCCCTTATCCATATTGGGTGAGACTACATTTGCTCCGCAAGTGTTACTGGAAAGGGTTAAAGCTTTCCGGGCCGGTGTGTAAGGGAGTTTGGGTTGGTGTTTGTTGGCGACAATGCGAAGTGAACCCCTGTCCTGGGGATAGATGCTACGTCAAAAGACATCAACCTAGCTATTGTGTAAATGTAAATGGCACCAGTACTTTGTGTCCAAGACTAGTTTTTCAACCAGTTGTGGTATAAGTTAATTCTTGTGTCAATTGATGTTTTTAATTCTGAAAATGAGATAATATATTTGATATAAGATCAAGGATATTACAACGATCATCATAATTGAAACCTTCATCATAATTGCAATGATACCTTCACCATGTCAGACATACAACGTTCAAATATTGTTGTAATTTCAATGTTTGTGAGGTTAGAACAATTTAAATAATTTGAAATAAATAAATTAAAATAAATTATTTATTTATTTTTTCTCTTTTTGTTCCCAACTCCATCTACCTCTCTCTAATATAGTATTTAATTATAATCAATAGGAAAATATAAAACCTTCCCCTCTCTTCACATTCATTTTCAATCATGGTTTTTTTGGTTTGGTTTCTCTGTTAGGGTTTCATGGGTTCAAGCTAAGGGTTATCTCCTACTTCTTTCATTCTTTATAAAGTTTATGGTGGTTTCCTCTTTGTTTTGTAGGTGTAGAGTATCCAAGGGAAGGTGGTTTATAACTTGATTACAGAACCAAGTTGACTGAGAGTTAAAAAAAATCCTATCTACTTTCCTTTTTTCCTAACAATATCTTTTTATCTTCATTTTTTTCTACTTTCAGGTTTTTTTTTTTTAATTTGAGTTTGGGGGGGGATTATGGTGGTGACGCCCTGACCTAGTAAGGGCCAAGCTAGGTCATATATATGGTGGCCATGACCGACCATTTTCCTTGTGCAACCATGACCAACACCTTGGTAGGGGACATTGTTTTTAGTATTTGAGAGGGGGATGAGACGGGGGGAGAGCTTGGCGATGCCCTGACTTGGTAGGGGTCAGGCCAAGTCACAAATACGGGGTCCATGGAAACCCTGATTGCGTCCTTGGCTTGTGCGGCCATGGCCACACCCTAAGGGGCTGGGCATGGCCCCTACAACTGTGGATTGGCATCACCCTATCCGAGCCCTTGGGGTATGGCCATGGCCATAAAGGCCAAAACCAATTATTATTATTATTTTCATTTATTTATGTTTAGGCCAAAACTTTATTTTATTTATTTATTTTAATTTTAATTTTTTTGTATGTTTATTTATTTTTGTGTTAATCTATTTTTAGTATTTTTTCTTTTTTTAAAGCTTATAGAATAATTATATATTTTATTTTTTTAATAAAACCTTTTATTATATATATATTAACGATAATATATATATATATATATATATATATATATATATATATATATATATATATATCGTTATGATGAGGTTACATACAAATAGGGGGTCTAAGTAAGTGAATATAATAATGGTTTTATTATGTATTAAGCTTGTATGGAGGAGGAGGAAGAGTTATTAGACTTTTCTTCTAACCCACACAAGGATGAAAATATTTGCGACATGCCACTTCGAAAGAATCAAGGGGATTGGGGAGTCGACGAAGTTATAGGGGGACAATTTGCACAAGAAAATGTTCATGGAAAATTTATGTAGTTGGTGTCGACCAATGGATACCTTGCTTTCCAGGTAATGATAAGGAACTTTTCAGAAATATTCTATGATCCTCAGGTTTAGGAATGGTTCCCATCAAGGTTGGAGGCCCCCAAATCCTCTAGGGCTTAGTACGATTTTTAGGGTTGGCTCCCTTTCAAGTGGATTATGAGATACTAAGTGTTAGCACCAGTTTTGTCTTGGATGGGTGGGAGGGTTCAGATCCATGAAAGAAGGAGTAAGGCCTCAGTTTTTAGGTCATACAAACCAAAGAAGACTAAATGAGATCTCTGAGTGCTTATTTCTAGCTTGGGAATAAAAATGGCGCAAGAACTTGGTTTTAAACATTACAAATGTGGGTAAAATACCAAAAATACGCCTGCAGTTATATGATGGCACAAGTGAACAAAGAGGATCTATGGAGATGAAGATTGACGACCACAAGCACTCTTTGCAAAAGTAAGATGGAGGGGTTTAAGCGTGGGCGGAGTGTTGCTAGCTCACAAGTAAGTTGAAAATTAGATCAACGGGTAGAAGGAAAGATCTATGGATGACAAGTACTTTGGTGATTAGACATATGTGGGGTAATGAAATTTTTAGATTTTCAAAGTGGAGGTAGGCCCCATAGGTTACAATGGTGCATATTTGGCAGGGAAATTCATCAACAACGAAGGTTTAGTTCGCAGATTGAACATGCATGGAGTATCGTCATGCTCCAAATTCGTGAACCTTGGTAAAGGCCACACATTTGGATGGCTAGGATGCGGACAAGGGCTAGATCGATGGTTGATAGTGACTACACAGATCTAAGGTGCAAGGAAGTAGCCTTCTAAAGAGAGAAGCACCGCAGAAAACTGTGGATTTAAGAAAAGGAAAAGATCAACGACGCAAGTTTGATCGAGTAAATAAACGACAAAGCAATCCTCTTTACTGTGACAGAGGCAAGATTGATAAGAAAATAGAAATAATATAAAAGTGTTGCATGGGGATCTGGATACTATTTGTCCTGTGCATTGGAAAATGACAGACGAAGACTGTGCAGAAGTAGACAACTCAGCCAGGAGCTCAGACCAGTTGTCAGTAACCAAGTAGGCCTCTTGTCTCACTAGTAAACTATTTAAATGGCTGAGCTAGAAGAAGTAGAGCCCCCAGGTTTCGAGCACCATAATATATACGAATTGTTAGAAGATAAAGATGCTGAGGTTTATGATACAGTTTTGACAAATGGCCCCATTGAGACAACAAAGGATATACTGAAGTTGATTAGGGAACAAAATATAGATGTGCATAAGGTTTACCTGTCATTCTTCCATTTATTTGTAGTCGACCAAATCCTAAACTATCCCTAGTTCGTCGACTGGTGTACCACCAATTACTCCTCCTCTGAGAGGGTAATTATGGACACGTCCAATTCAAATATCTTGTTCCCAGTGTTAACACCCAAAAAGTGCTCACTAGCTCATTCCCTTATTCACATGACCCATTTGTCCATTTTTCCACCATTTGAACCTCTAAAGCCATCAAAAGGTCACCAAAAAGACCATAATACACCTTTTTCCCCCTCAATATATATATTTTTCCTCAAAAAACACAAAAAACCCTAAAAAAGGGTCCATAATTCCCAAAAAATATTAAAAGGGAATAAAAATATTCAAAATATTCAAAAAAGGAAAAAGAGGGAAAAAGAGACTTAAACCATGTTGGTTAATACCATTGGTTTCCTCAAAACCATAATGGTATTCCCCATCACCAAAAACTATAAAAAGGTGATAGGGGCTCCTCACTTTTCATCCATCATCCATCCATCATCCTATCCTCATGCTGTCAAAATCTCTCTCGAGTTCTTTGACCATTGTAGCAATCTTGGAGAAGAGACCATTGGAGCCTGGAGCATCTCAACCTTGGAGCTGCTCAACACCAAACATCCTCACCATTTGAGGTATTGCAATACAAAAGTAATTTTTTTTATTTCGTTTCTTGTTCTTGTTCTTAATCTTTTCAAGTCTATTGTTATATGCACATGTTAGATTCATATTAGTTTATAGTTGTTTTTGCTTTCAATTTGAAGACTGCTACTACAAGTTAGTAGGTGCATCCTTGCACATGCTTGGTTGAAAAACCGAGCAACACCCAGTCAATCCCATCACTATTAGGAAATATATGTCAATCTTGGATAAGTTATACAAAAAGTCCAAGGAGTACATGGAAGAATCCCTAATTCATTTTTTCAGACAGTCCAGAGTTGAATTGAAGCAAAATTTCTACAGGGCCTACCTAAAACCTAGTGTCCCATTGTAGTGCCTTCCCAGTTTAAATCCATCCCTTTACAGAGGAATCCAAATGTGTTATAACTATGTTAAGCCAGTTCCTGGGATTAGATACATACATGTATGTCACTGATCCTTTAATGAGTCTATTGTTTTTCCTCAGCACATGTCCACTTGAGTTTGATGATCCCATTCAGTTCATCTAGTGTGCCTGCCTTAAATTTGATGAGTCCCTAGATGAGAATATCCATTCTCAGATAATGGACTTCCACAAAACTAGAAGCTTCATATTCCAGTCATATCTACTGATAATGTTCCTTTCCTTTAATGAAGATAACTTGCAGTTGCCTGAGAAGATGCTCACTCAGTAAATGCTCACAGACTACAATAAATTCATGAACAACCTCATGTCTGAGGTTTACAATGTTTTCTTTCAGAAGAAACTACCCAAAGTGTTAACAAAGGAGATGTTGCAACCTTCTCATGAGAAGAATATTGGTGATTGGTTCTTCTCAGAACATAGCACAACAATCAGAGTTTATGGGTTTTCTCATTCACCCTATATACTGCCATTTTTTCTAACTCCTAGAATATTTACACCAGAATTCATCAAGAAGAAGCTAAGAGTAGAAGCCGAGCATTTTTTGGATCATAAGAAAGACTCAGATATTGCATTCCCATGTGCTGTAGGCCCATTCATTGTCAAGAGTAAGGCTTCCATTAAATCCATTGAATGTCTAGTAAGAGAGATGGGATTCCGAACAAAGGGAACCATCAACTATGACCGCTAGCATATCATCTTAGACACAAGGAAAGAAAGTAACAGAAAAGGTTTTATACATTTTGAGCTTGCAGGTATGGCAGAGACTGCCAATTGGCTAGAATATCCCATCAAAGGGAAGATGGCTGTAGATGTATAGGATGAATCCACCTACATGGTACCAAAATCCACCTCACCACTTCCTAGCTCCTCAGCTTGGTCCCAACAGTTGGAGAAACTATATCCCTTTCTAGTGGCTTTGGAGGATCCAACAAATTGGAAATCATTGATTCCATGGATATAGATAAAGACACATAAAGAGATTAAAAAGGGAAGAAAGTAGAAGAGCCTGAGCAACAGATGGTACTGGTGACAACTGGTCAAGGAAAGAATAAATAGGTGAAGGATAAGGTTCCTTCCTTCGAGGTCAAGGAATATGTATTCAACAAAACAGCTGCTGAGCCTTCCACACAAGACAAAAGAAGAGCAACGTTACTGGATGAGTATAAAGAGATTACAAAAGCAGCCTCAGAAGAATATAAGCTGTATGCAGAGGTGAGGCCAATTTCCAATAAAGATGTGTCTATGGTAGCTAGTAGAAGCCATGCCCAAAACACCTTGAAATTGGCCTTAGCTACCAAAAACAAAGCCACTGAACTAAAAATGAACTTGGAAGATATCCCTGTTCCTGACATGATACATTTGCACAAGGAGACTTGGGATGTTATATATGCCAAATTGTTGAAGGCTACCTTGGAGCTATCCAAATTACAAACCAGTAAGAATAAGGCTCAAAATCAACTTAGACTAGAAAAGGTGGAAAACAAGGCCCACAAGGAACAAATAAAAAAGTTGGAGATTGCATTATTGGCTACTGAAAGCAAGGAAGAAAAGAGGGCTAGTATACAAAATCTGTTGGATGAGAAAGACAATGATATTCAGACATTGAAGAAGAAATTAAAGATCCCTTCCACCCAGCTGATAGAGGCATCTGAGTTAACAGAGCTCGAGGAGAAAAGAGAAAAGCTGAAGAATGAACTAACAGACTGTAAGGCCAAGTTACTAAAGTTTGAAGAGAAAGAAAATCAGTGGCAGAAGGATATGGCTCTTATGGTGGAAAGAGAAAAGAAGTGGAAATATAAATCTGAAGATTTGGAAGGGAAATTGCAAGAGAAGGGAAAATAATTGGAAAGTATGACTACTCCTACCTCCATTGAATTCGGGGATTTCTCCATTGTGCAAGCCATGGCACAAGAAAGTATAAAGGACTTAGAAGTAGTACAATTGCAAAAGCAGAACACATATCTAGAAAGCAGAGTTATAGAAGAGGAGCAGGAGAGGAAAACATGGGAAGCTAATTACCTAGGATTGAAGGTTAAGTATGATGAATTAATAAAATAGGCTACAGGTCACGGTTCACTCCATGAGGCAAAGAAATTTATTTGGGATGACATCATTGCTGAGGCAGACAAATTGGGGCCCTACCTTGAATTTGTCCTAGACAAGGAAGGTGTAATCAAGATGGCTAAGCAAAGTGTAACAACAAGGAATGAAAAGCTGAACAAGAAGCCTGCGGGATATGCCGAAAATGTCATAGAGTTCTTAAATGGATTAATTGAGGATGAAGTAAAGGAAGCAGGAATAAAGGATAGATTGTCTACCATCATTTGAGCCAAGAGGGTGATAAATAAACATCAGTAGATAAATACTATTCAGGCCAGAATTAATGTCATGGTACACCAATTGAAATACTTTAGGGATATGTTTGACCCATTGTTCAAGAAGGGATTGTCTCTCTTTTGGGAAGAAGACAGAACCATGCTGACTCAGAAAGAGTATCAGGACAAGTTGGTGGGATGCAGGTTGGATTACACAGACTTTGATGGCATGACCCAACCACTGTCTAGAAAAACAGTGGTGGATAAGTTGACAAAGGAATTTGAATTGGTCATGATTTTCACAGAAGCATGTACACACCTTCAAAACTATTCATACAGAGACCATACATAATTGTGGGTGTTGCTAAAGGAAGTGGCCACTTCATAGTTTCCAGCTGTCGACCAATGGAAGCTGGTCGAGAAGTATGGGAAATAAAAACTAACATTGCATGCATGAATATTCGAGGATCATGAAGATTTGCAGCCTAAGAAAGTAGTTACCGAGGATTTTTGTTTATTTACTAGAGTTTGTTACTAGCTAGTAAATGCTCGAGGGCACTTGTTAAGGTTGTTAAGCCTACTTGTTAGCATTTATTGTTTCTATTGTAGCTAATCCTCAGAGAGGATGGACCTGTTCGTATAGGTGTCATCAATTTTTGTAACAACTTTCTATTTTGGAAGCTAGGTTAGAATATTTTGAGCTGGATAACTGAGGTTAGAACCTCCTATATATATTCATATGTAATGGAGATTAAAGGGTTGTTGGTTGGAACCTGTGAGACCTTGTGCTATGTGAATTTGAGATATTTCTTTAATAAAATTGGTAGAGCCGAGCGAGTGATTTGAAGAAGAGATTCTTGTGTTTTTTGTTTTACAGTCCGTGTCTCCTTTTCTTCATGTGAATGTTTGCTTGTTATCTATGCCATATTGTTTTCTTTTCATGTTTGGATAAGTATATATTGAGGTAGAATTCATATGTTTATGATTTGTTTCTTTGATTCCAAGCATCCACAAACCTTTTTCTACTAAAGTTAATGCATAATTCATATTATAATTCTCTGTGTTAATGGACTGTTCTTACTTTCTTCCCTATCACGAGACAAACAACGTTTTGACTATAAAGGAGTAACTACCTTGCCTCTGTTAAGAATTCTTATGCAAAGCATTGCCACTTTACCATCTTAAGTATTTTGACTTCATTGCCCATTGGATTTTCACCTTGCTTCAACCAAAAAACAATCTGATCTTAATTTTAATTCATATATCTGGCCTTGATAGACAAACATTGAGAGATCCCTCTCTGGAAAGATAGAAGCCATCTCTCTTTCCTAAAGCTTGGTTTTGTGGTTACCTCAAAGTGACTTTTCCCACAACCTTGAGGTTCATTTCGCGTGCTAACATATTGGCGCCATTTTCGGGGAGAGAAAGCTATATTGTCACTGGGAGAAATGACAAGGAGTTCTAGATTTCAAGGAGAGAAGGATTTTCTGTGGGCAAACAGAGATTCTTGCATTCTAGAAGGTTGTACATTTGCCCTGGCGACTCTACTCATCATGATTTTAGTTTGAAGGTAGCTCCACTGGGGAGATTGGCGACTCCACATTGATTTCTAGTGAAGGTTTCGGAAGGCATCCTGGCCCTTAGAAGGATCCATACAAGAGGTAGTCCTAATTCTGAAATCTTACTAAGTGTGGAAAACCCTGAAAGTTTGCTTAGACATAGAAGTGGAAAAGAGAAAGCTAGCATTTCTAATATTAAAATCTCTTTATCTCAATAAAGGTTTTATGGTTTTAAATATTTGGATTCAAAAGTAAATGTTAGAAAGTCTTTATTAAGGTCAAAATCAGAGTCAGACTTAAAGCAAATAGAAGTAAATCCAAATAGTTTTGAGTCATACTTGCTAGATCCCTTGTGGTATAATTTACAAAGCTTTGTAAAAGTTTAAGAAAGTGACTCTCATTCCCTAACCTCTCAACCACATACTACAAACCTAGCTAGTAATCCTCCTCAGAATCCTCAAAACCCTGCTATAGCACAAAATCCACCAAGACCAATGGAAACTAGGTTTGTACCCTTAGCTTTGCCAGCTGTTTTGCATGACCTCCCTCAAAACTAATCACATAGGATTTATTTATATGATGGAGATGGGAATTTTACAGCAAGGCATCATATGGATAGATGTGAAGATTTCATTGATTTGGAATAAGTAGATTATGATGATGTGAAGATGAGGTTGTTTGCTCAGATTTTGTCAAGAGATGCAAAGAGATGGTTTAAGGATCTACCAGAAGCATCTATCCTTACCTTTGAAGCTTTTCAGACAATCTTTTTGGATAGGTGGGAGGCCAACAAGATTCCCTTGCAAATATTATCCCAATATGACCATTTAAAGAAATGAAACTTTGAGTTTGTGCATGAGTTTTCTAGCAGATTTATGAGGGTGTACAAATCCATTCCAACTGATATTAAACCCTTGGTAGGTGCTACCAAGCTTCATTATGATGATGCCTTTGATGGGGAATTTTCATGTATGTTGAGAGAGAGGAAGTCAGCCACTTTGTCAGATATGTTGAAGGATGCTCTAGAAGTGGAAGCAAATTTAATGGCCTCAGGGAAACTAAAAAATAGAGTAGAGATTAATAAGAAAACACCAGAAAACCAACCATCCACTTCTGCCTCTTCCTCTGCAAGTGATGTTAAATTTGAAATGATGATGAAGAATATGGAGAAATTGATGGACAAGATGGTCCTAGATAACAGACCACCTAATAGAGAGCAACCTGAAAATCAAACAAGAAATCCAAATTTTAGAAGACCATTTCCTCAAAGAAATCAAAGAAACCCTAAAGGTCATTAGATAAGACCGTCATTCCTATTAACACCCAAAAAGTGCTCACTAGCTCATTCCCTTATTCACATGACCCATTTGTCCACGTTTCCACCATTTGAGCCTCTAAAGCCATCAAAAGGTCACCAAAAAGACCATAATACACCTTTTCCCCCTCAAAATATACATTTTTTCCTCAAAAAACACAAAAAACCCTAAAAAAGGGTCCAGAATTCCCCAAAAATATTAAAAGGGAATAAAAATATTCAAAAAAAGAAAAAGAGGAAAAAAGAGACCTAAACCATGTTGGCCAATACCATTGGTTTCCTTAAAACCATAATGGTATTCCCCATCACGAAAAACTATAAAAAGGTGATAGGGGCTCCTCACTTCCATCCATCATCCATCATATCCTCATGCTATCAAAATCTCTCTTGAGTTCTTTGACCATTTTAGAAATCTTGGAGAAGAGACCATTGGAGCCTAGAGCACCTCAACCTTGGAGCTGCTCAACACCAAACATCCTCACCATTTGAGGTATTATAATACAAAATCATTCTTTGTTACATTTCTTGTTCTTTTTGTTAATCTTTTCAAGTTTATTTTTATATGCACATGTTAATGTTAGATTCAGATTTATAATTGTTTTTTCTTTTATTTGAAGACTACTATTACAAGTTAATAGGTGCATCCTTGCACATGCTTGGTTGAAAAACCAAGCAACAGTTTTTTGGCAACTCCGCTGGCTTTCAAGCTTTAAAGTTTTTCTTTAGATCTTAGTTTTTTACTTGTTTTAACAATTTTAATTAGCAGATCTTCCATACTAGACATCATACTCATTGTTTCCCTAGCTATTGGCCCTTTTTGTAGCCTTTAACAGACCGAAATTTTACTTTTCGGTTTCATTTCCGGAGACTCGTTTTTCTATTTTCGCATCGTGACTTTTTGCCCGACAGTCGCGCGGCTCATCGCGACCTCACGGCCTTTTTTCGCGCTGCGCGCTGCGACTTCGTGGCCTTTTTTTGCGGTGGACATCGCGGCTTTGTGGCCCTTTTCCGCGCTGTGTGTCACGGCTTCATGTCCATTTTCTGCGCTGCCCATCGCGTCTTCGCGGTCGTTTTCTGCGTTGCACATCACGGCTTCATGGCCCAAACCCGCGATGCCCATCACGGCTTTTTCCCTAGAACCTGCGATACCGTTATTTTTCATTCGGCCCAATTTTTAGAAAAAAAATTGCTGCATTTTTTTCCCATTTATCCTATTTTCCAACATTATTTTTTCTACATTATTACAGCAATAGTGAATCGTTTTCTATTACATATGCTCCATTAAAATCTTTTTAAAAATTTTCAGTAAGTGAAAGAAAGGTTTTTAGCACTTTGTTTAGATCATAGATTTCATTTCTTAGCAAATTTCAAACCATCTTTCAGATTTTCTCAATAGTTTTGCCCAAACAAGCACTTAGAAATCCATTTATTTCTTACAATATTTGCTTTCCTTTAAAAAGTTATTTCGAAAATCCATAGTTTTTGAATTACTTTTGCTAAAGCATTTACATTTTAGAAGAAAGCCTTTATTTTTTGCAAATTGGAATCGTCTTTTTTTTCATTTGTAATCAATCACCCAAGCGAGGCAAATTCATTTTCAGTTAAATAATCACACTTACACCCAATCTGCCACATTTTTAATTAACTGAGCCTTAAAATCTACCTAAAACTCAACCAACACTTTAACCCCACTTGGGGAGCACTTAAAGAATCTTGTAGCTAGGTAGGATTGGGGGGATAGGTGTTCCAATAACAACCTTCAATTATTTACATCGCAGACATAGTAGTTGTCTTTTACGGTCCCAAAAATCCCTTATTATTTGTTGACACGGTTATGCACCAATTTATCGGGAAGGCCTCTCCCTTAGGAGGGTTGAAGTAGCCAGACTGGTTCCGGAAGCCTGAGTGGAATACCGCAATCCATTCAATAACCGAAGGATACCTTTCGAATTTCTCAGTGTACACCCGTATGGGAGTACAACGGCGATAGAACCAAACTGCAGATTCACCCAACCAAACGTGTCATGAACGGGGTATCCTAGTTGCCATTTTTAGGATTGACTACCCGATGTCCCTCCTGGTAGGGGAATATCTAGCCTTTGATTCCACTACCCATATTATCTGACTTATATTTCATCACCTTGAATAGGATATGTTTAGTTGAGTCATAATACCACATCTAGTTAGGCGTTTTCATGCTCTGCTACCCCCCTTGGTCTAGTAAGCACCATTTTTTTTTCTAGGAACTGTTTGATTTTTGGTATTCTGACCATTTTTCTTGATTTCTCCACTTATTATAGCACAACTATTATAATAAGTGATTTTGAGGTTTGGTTGTTGGCCTGAGAGCCATTATTTTTCACACTCCCCTCCTGCACACATTGTTGCACTAGGGTTTTGAGTTTTTATCTCACCACCATCCATTGGTATTTCTAGACATATCTCACCATTGAGAACTTAAGACGATCCCGTCGTTTTCAGGGTCAACCCCCTCAGTTCGGTACATTTGACTCTACATGTCATAGATGTAGAGCTTTGTCCCTTGACTCCACACGTCATTAGCATAGAACCCAATCATCCAATTCTGATGTGCCCCATTTCACATATGATTCTGAGGCTGAATCCAAACAACCTACCGAGACATAACCAACCAACCCCATGGTTGGATCACAATATGACCCCCTTTTCACCAGTGCTATTGGAGCTACATCAACAAACCCCACTACTAACGTGACAACCACGGTAGACACAACCCCTCTAGGCATGCCCAACATGGGGGCCACACCCCCTCTAGGCATGCCCAACACAGGTCCAACACCTATTTTAGGTATGCCCAACATGGGCATCACCCCCCCCCCTCATCACCACTACCCAGTTCCCACTGATTACTGGAACCATTCCTAACCCATCTACAACCCATGTTGCACTTGGGAGCGTTGGCCCCTCTCACACCACATCAGCTGGAGGTAACATCCCTTTCACACCTAACATACCCTTAGGGGGCACTGGACCACTCCATAATGCTACCATTAACAGTTATGCCCCAGTGACCATGCCACACCCATCTGCCAGTCTACCATACATGGCTAGTCTAAACTTACCAGACCTGGAAAGGTTAACCAATGAACCTATTAGACACAACCCTACATGGCCACCCATGCCCACAAAGCTTCCCTCGGATATCCCAAAATTTGAAGGAAAAGCTGGGGAGGATCCCCAAAACCACATCATGTTGTTTCACCTATGGTGTTCCTCTAACTCCATAGTAGATGTTTCCATTAGATTGAGACTTTTATAAAGAACCTTCATTGGCTCTGCAGCCAAGTGGTACATTGAGCAGCCACATGGGACCCACAAGACATTTACGTCCCTCGCCTCAACTTTCCTCCAGTTTTTTCAACTACCTGTATGCTATGATGCAGGAGTAGAAATACTTTTTTCTTGTAGACAGAACATCGCTACACACATCACTGATCATATCCATGAATGGCGTAAGTGTCGTAGCCTCTATAAGATAAAACTTGATGACCGAATGTTTTTGGACTGGTTTTTCAAATCACTCCTCCCCCTCATAGCCAAAGATGTAGCTTCCGAATGACCCCAGTCAGAAGAAGAAGCTATCTTAAAAGCTCAGCAATTCGACCTCATATATGCCCAGTCAAGATATCTATACAATATTTTACCTGATGCCCCGCTCGTCGATCCATCTCGCCATGACGCGCCGGGGGTGTCCCATGTTGCCGACGGTATTATCGGCCAGGTTACAGTGCAAAACAAACCTTTTACCATGATGAGTACAAATAACACCCCAGACCTTTCTAGGGCTTCATCTAATTTTGGAGCTACAACTTCGTATGCTCCAGTAACACACACCCACCACACTCATGGACCCTCATGTCCACCACAGTGTTATGGGAAAGCACCATTAGCTTATGTGCCAGCCCCATATTTTAACCAACAGGCCCACTAGACTCTGATCTAACCACAAGCCCAAGTGGCTTATTATCCTCAACAGGCAGCACCTCTTGCTCCAACATTTCCCGTAGCTCAAGGTTACCCACAACCACAGCAAACACCAACGCCACCATAGAACCCTCATGTTTACTAGCCACCGCAACCTGCTCCAGAGCCTGTACGACCTCAAAAACCACCTACTGCCCAAGGGCATGTTTACGCATAGCAAAACCAACATCCAAACCAGAACCATCAGCGTAACCAAGGAGGTCAACAAAACCGTGGAAGAAGACGTAACCACGGAAACAAACAGCAACATAACCAAGGTGCACCACAACCTAATCCTCCAAACAACAATAATGCTGCTCCCCCCAACCAAAATCCTGATTGCCCACCAAAACAGGCTAAAAATAATAACTTGAGAACAAACCATCCATGTTCCATATGTGGAGTCTACGGACAGTACACACATAATTGCCCCCATTTAGATCGAGCGCGTTAACTCTAGATCGACGACGCCCAACGACAAGGACATGCTGCACAGCCAACACCCCCACCTCAGCAACAACCCATGATATTGCAAAATCCCTTACCTAACCAAGGTATGGTAAACACTTGTCCAAATGATCCCCCTCAAGGATTCGCTGCAACACAGCAGCAAATCGCTTACATAGCAGCTGACTACCAGCATGCGAAGTCAAACACTCACCATTTTCTCATGATGTCATCAAATGATGTCAGTATTCAAACCCGTCGCAATCAATATGGATCCTCCCCAGAGACCACACCTACTGACCCATCGTCGAGTACTCTCCCAACTGATCAACCACTTCGCATACCCACTATGCCCATGGACGAAGGCCCCAAAGCACCTCATTTCCCTTTGAGACGGATTAACAATAACCCAAACGCTCGTGCAGCTTCCAACTATAACATTGTAGAGGATTTAGCTCAGTCCCCCACTGCTATGTCTGCTCTTGAAATTTTAAAAAAATGTCCTGCATAGAGAAAATTGTTGTTATCTGCCATTGGTGCCATAGATCCCAATGACTCTAACATGATGGCTTTCGACTTAGAAAAAGCTAAACCTCGCATGCCTGCAACTCTAGCTTTTCAAGTTTCAGTCTCCATTCATAACCTCGTTGTCCATTGATGCATAATCGATGAAGGGGCCTCTACCTGCGTCATGTCAAATTTCGTATGGTAGAAACTTGGATCCCCAACACTACAACCGTCCACTACTGCATTACGAGCATACGATGGCCGTGCAGCTCAACCTCAAGGTTTGCTAGTGAACGTACCCATACAACTTGGGGGCAAATTGGTTCTCATAGATATAAAGGTCATTAATGCCCAACTTGATTACAATCTCCTTCTGGGACGAAGCTACATGTATAAGATGAAAGTTGTCGCTTCTTCAGTTTTCCGCATCATGATGTCCCCCATGAAGGATGCGTAGTCAAAATAGACCAGATTACATATTATGATCCCAATGCCCTCGCAGCACCAGAAAATGTTCTTCCCATGATCAAACAACCCGTTATTAGTGCACCAACATCCTTCGTCTCATCAGTTGGACCCGGGATATATTCGGATACTCCCATGACCACCTCATTCCTGTTAATACCACCTCCTCTTCAAGAAACTGCAGTATCTGATTTTTGCACCCTATTGCACAACGAACAACAACATCCTCAACAACCTCAACCACCGCCACAAGCACCCATCATGCCTAGTCATATCGGAACAACACCGATTCACACAATCCCGTTCTTGTTCTCATTTTTAGGAGTTGTCAGCATGCTAGTAATGGCTACACTTAACCTTCCAGGTTTAACGTTAGGAATACATGTATGGTACTTACTTGCCTTAACTCCCCCATCGACTCCAACCATTGTTCTACAATCGGAACAACCTATGAATATGTCAAATCACCCACCACCTGGTGGTTTGAACCCCCAAAACCAATCGATTCCAACAGGGGACACTACATTGACATCCACTTATGTCCCCCATCAATCCCGCCACACTGGGGAAAGAGGTCCACAAACCTTGAACACTACACCCACAACTCGCACCCCCCCAGTGACTCCCAAATTAGCCAAGAATCCCCCAATCCGTGTACTCCCTAAGTTCTCCTTGTGTGACGATATTGGCCATGCCACCCATCTATGTCCACAACTACCAACACTTCAAGAACACATGAATATGTTGAATGATGACATCAACATTCTAGTTGTCAAATTAGAATTACCAACCCAAGCTCGTGATAAATCATTGCTCACAAACCACCCTTGTGCAATATGCAGCATCTACGACCATTATTCATATCACTGCCCTAATCTCCTATAATATAGAGCAGCACTATACGAACGGAATAATTCCGACCTAGAGATATCCCCTCTTCTCATTGAGGAAATATATCCCCCAAAATATTCCTCCTCGGAAGAAATTAACACCATTTACATGGTTTCCACTGGAGACCCCTCTGTCCGGTCGACCCCTTCCACTGATACCTTTGACACACATGTTCAACCCTTTCAAATCGACGAGGAAACCACATGTCCACAACATGGGGGCAGGCCCAAAAACTTGCCTACTATCATCATCATAATTCTCATCGAAGATACTAGGGGAATCCACCCCACAAGAGGAATCCCCCATCATCATATCATCACTTCAATATGCCACCACGACCCACAGCCTCATGGTATACCCCCCTTCCAGTAGTTGGTCAATGCCCTCTTGATCCCTCTCTAAGACAACATCTACACCGCATTGACACCTCTGATTTAGGGGGAATAATAGATTACCTCGACCTTAGGATAGGGGGCATGATCAATCATTTTGAACCTTCCTCGTCACACCTATATCAATATTTCAATGATCCCATTGTTCAAACTAACACATATGTGATCCACAATAATAAACCCCATGCACATAGCATGGGGGCAGGTCATTAACCCTGCTCACTTTTTTCACATGTGTGATCTCAACCATTTTTGAGGTCACATATCACTTGTATATTTGATTTGATTTGGTACACCTAGTATTCTTCCCCCATAGGTCATCATTTCTCCCCACCACTGCATCCTTGGCTTGGTGGGCTCACCTTTATTTGTAGCCATTTTTTAACCTAGTTATTTCCTTTGACCATTCTGGAGTCCTTATGACCTCCGTTTTTCACACCATTTGCACCCCAGATTCATATTTCTGTGCCCGTGATGATGCTTGAGATAATTTCTCGCTCTCACCACCATATTTTTAAGACATTTTTTCCATGCCTCTCATTGCCTCAGTTTGCATGCCACATCGGTCGTGGTCTGTTTTTTACGAGTCCTATATCGCCGAATTCAATTTTCCACACTCGTGACGATGCTTGAGACCATTTCTCGCTCTCACCACCAGATTTTTCGAGCACTTTTTACATGCCCCTTGTCGCCTCGATTTGCGTGCCACATTGGCCGTGGTCCATTTTTAATGAGTCTTATGTCGCCGGTTTCATTTTCCGTGCTCGTGATGACACTTGAGATCATTTCTCGCTCTCACCCCCAAGATTTTTCGAGCACTTTTTACATGCCCCTCGTCGCCTCGATTTGCATGCCACATCGACCGTGGTCCGTTTTTGACGAGTTTTATATCGTTGGATTCAGTTTTCCAAGCTCATGATGATGCTTGAGACCATTTCTCGCTCTCACCCCATAATTTTTGGGCATTTTTTCAAAATGCCACTCATCACCTCGGTTTGCGTGCCACATCGACCATTGCCCATTTTTCACAATCTTTATGTCACCGGCTTCACTTTTTTGTGCTCGTGACGATGCTCGAGATCATCCCTCACTCTCACCAATACCTTTTTGTTCAGTATAATTTTACCCCTTTTTCAGGCTGAGTAAGTCTTTAATGAAAAAGGCACTTAGGGAGTTTCTGTTAAGCTCTTTTTTTACTCCTAAAACAATGTAAAGATCATCGAGCAACCTTGCTTCCTTTCATGCTCTCTAAAAGTATCTGAAAGGGAATCTACCTGGTATAAGTGTACCCATTTTCCGAACCTTGTAGACTAATTACGAAAAAGGAATACTCTAGTCACATCGGCTAGAAGAGTTCTGCATTTGCATCATTTTATTCTTTTTCGGGCCTTGGAGACTAACATACAAAAAAAAACACCAATGGAGTCTACTTACCGATTTTAGACTCTCTAAAATTGAAAGCAACCACATGCAATCATCATCTTGGGCTCGTTTCCTTATTCACATGACCCATTTGTCCACCTTTCCACCATTTGAGCCTCTAAAGCCATCAAAAAGTCACCAAAAAGACCATAATACACCTTTTTCCCCTCAAAATATACATTTTTTTCCTCAAAATATACATTTTTTCCTCAAAAAACACAAAAACCCCTAAAAAAGGGTCCAAAATTCCCAAAAAATATTCAAAATATTCAAAAAAGGAAAAAGAGGAAAAAAGAGACCTAAACCATGTTGGCCAATACCATTGGTTTCCTTAAAACCATAATGGTATTCCCCATCACCAAAAACTATAAAAAGGTGATAGGGGCTCCTCACTTTCCATCCATCATCCATCCTATCCTCATGCTGTCAAAATCTCTCTTGAGTTCTTTGACCATTTTAGCAATCTTGGAGAAGAGACCATTGGAGCCTGGAGCACCTCAACCTTGGAGCTGCTCAACACCAAATATCCTCACCATTTGAGGTATTATAATACAAAATCATTCTTTGTTACATTTCTTGTTCTTTCTGTTAATCTTTTCAAGTTTATTTTTATATTCACATGTTAATGTTAGATTCATATTTATAATTGTTTTTGCTTTTATTTGAAGACTGCTATTACAAGTTAATAGGTGCATCCTTGCACATGCTTGGTTGAAAAACCAACCAACAATTCCCATAAAATTTGGTTGATGAGGAAGGACAAGAAGATCCAATGGATAACCAAATTCATCACTTTGATGACATTGATCTTGAAATATACCTAACTAAAAAAGAACACAATTTATTCACCCAAGAAAATGATACTTCTGTTTCAGAGCTAGATTTGGAACAATATCAGAGAGGGTATTAGAATGCCATTGATGATTTTCAGAGAAAATTAAAGCTGAGAAATTGTGATGTAGTAACAAATAAAGGGAAGTCCAGTCCAAACCAAATTTCCACCACTCAGTAGAATTCAGAAAAATAGAAAGAAAAGCAGAAGGAGGCTATTATACAAGAGAGCCCAGAAAATAAGAAACAACAGCCAAAGGAAAGTAAACATTCAAGGCCAATCGATGTAGATAAACCAATTTCATCCTTCAATTTGAAGTCAGAGTTATCAATCATGGAAGGTAACAACAAATAAACTTATGAGAGCTGGTTTTTATTGGCCCACTATGTTTTTTTATATTTATAAAGAGACTACCACATGTCATCAGTGTAATATCTTTGATGGCAAGAGGAAACTCGTTTCACTTCCTCTTAACCCAATTTCAGTAGGGCACCCTTCCAGCAGTTGGGGTTAGATTTCATTGGATAAATCAACCCAAATTCTTAAGTCAACATAGATGGATTCTGACAACAACAAATTATTACATAGAATGGATTGAAGCCATACCCACAAGGAGAGCAACTGATGTTGTGATCATAGATTTTCTAGAGAATAACATTTTGGCTAGGTTTGGATGCCCCAGAATAATTGTGAGAGATAATGCAGCCTGTTTTCAAATATAAGAAGATGATAAGTTTCTACCACAAATATCATATCAGCTTGAACCATTCTATTGCCTTTTATCCACAAGGGAATGGATTGGTTGAATCTTCCAACAAAAGCCTTGTGAGAATAATTAAGAAGTTGTTAAATGTAATGCCTGCCTCGGTACTTTAATTGATTAGACTAATGAGGGTACTAGTTTCGAAATGAATCGGCGAAGTAAAACACAAACCATTTGAATTTACTTTGAGAATGCTTTAAAATGAAAATGAAGAATAGTGTATATGCTCGACGGACTGAGACATGATGATAAATGTTGAATAATTTGTATGCTCGACTGACTGAGATACTAGAATGCATGATGTAAATATTTTATATAGTGTAGCACTACTAATGTGCGCTTGAATGTGTGCAGTGGCAGGTAAGATGATATACCGATTGACCCACAATGGAAATTTAGGGGTCGTAATAATGGAAATAATACATAGGGTTACGGCGACTGATTGTCGACCCTGGATTAGAAATCCATGCATGGGTGAAGCCGTTTCAGCTCACACAGTGAAGCATATGTCGTACGGGCAAGGCCATAATGATTTGGTCGCGTACGATGAGTTGAGGGGCGCGCAATAAGGAGAGCCTTATCCCTAAACACCCCTTAGTCTCCAAGGAGCGTAGTTGAGAGATCGTGGTAACGGTTCCCGGTCGATATGCAGCACTCCCCATAAGAAGGAAGAAATGAAACTGTCAGAAGGGCCCGCCGAAGAGGTACCTAGACAAGAACGAGACGAAGAAAATTAATCAATGGTATAAATGAAAATTTCACATAAGATTTAAGAAATACTTTATTTCATTTTTTTCTATTTTATTAATTTGAATAATTATATTCAATATTTTATTTTTAATTGATTTCATTAATTTGAATAATTCATTTTAATTAATTTTATTAACTTGAAAAAGAATTGAAGAGATTGATTTTATTCAATATTAAATTTGATTAATTATGCTAATTGAAAAAGATTAATAATAAGAGAATTATTTTTATTCAAACATTTTAATTTAATGAATTTTATTATATTGAATTATCCTATACAAATTCTATTCTTGATTTCATTAATTAAATTTCTTATTTTAATTAATTTTATTATATTAAAAAGGGGTTAAATGATTGACTTTATTTATATTAAATTTGGTTAATTTTATTATTAAGAAAAATTATTATTTATTCAAAAGATTTTATTATTTTAAATCATTCTTTTAAAGATTCTATTTAATTGACTTCATTATTTTGAGAAAGAATTGAAATAGGTCATTAATAAAATAATTGTTTTTCTTTTATTTCAAGATTTTTACTTTAATTAATTTTATTATTCATTTAAATTATTTTATAAAGAGGAAATTTAAAATAGATTATACTTTTAGTAAAATAAATCATCTTTTAATTCAATCTTAATATTAGGAAAAGAAAGAAAAGAAGAAATCAATAAGTCTAACTAAAAGATTGTTAAGTAAACCAAATGAGAACCAAAAGAGAAGCAAAAATCTTCTACACCTAACTCCCACTGAAGTAGGGATTTAGGTGCACATTAAAGACATTAAGAAGACACATGTGTTTGAGAATATTGGAAATTAAAATATTAAATTAAATTAAATATGTGCATGGACAGACGCATGGCACACAGGATTTTGCTATATAATGAGGGAGGAGAAGGAGAGAAAGACATCTCTTGCTCCCTAATGCTGGATGGTCATCATAATCTTGGATTATGTTATGATAATTGGAATTGGGATTAGCCGGAACGGGGATTGGGAGATCCTTTCGGGAGGTTAGCTTGTGTGTGCTTGCGACCTCATTTGCTTGGGGGTTCGGGGTGAAGAAGAATAACCCCGATACGGTAGGGAGTTCAACTGAGGGGTCACTATATAGTTTTATTTAATTGACATTCATGTACTGCAATAGATAGAACTAGATCTGTGGCTTCTATATCTTTTTCTGAAAAATCGTACTGGAAGTTCTGCAATTAATTATACTTATATTTTCAAATTTTATGGAAGTCATTTTGGGGAACCCGAAATGGGGGTCCCTACATTTGGTATCAGAGCGGAGTTTGAACCTAGACATGACATTGTGGGAAGTCCTTGTGGGAACTGTGTGTGTCATTGAGTATAAATAAGAAGGTCATATTAAATTTTTGTATAGTTATGCCATGTCCGCTTGGGGTTTTTGAATTGTAGACCTGTATGTGTTATTGTTTTCCTGAGAATTTTAAACTTTGTTTTCACTCTGAGATTATGGTTATAAATCATTACGATAGATCTCAACATCACTGCTCTGTTTGATAACGTCATAGCCCAAAAAAAAATATATTTATTTACTGTGATATCTGCATCACTCCTCTTTTTGATAAAGGAGTAGCCTAGGAATATATATATATATATATTTATATCCTGTGATTTCTCTGCATCTTTTTATTGTTTGATAAAGAGTTAACTTCAGGTTTTATGAATTTGTTTTCTTTAGGAGAACGGTTTCTCTCCTAGGAGTTAGCACACTAGTTGATTGATGGGCGAGTGCTTGATCCCTGTACACGAGGATATCGGTTTCGAATGGCTATTGCAATCTGCTTTTGATCTTAATTTTCTGTTGGGGAAAAATTTTGTATGCTGGATTTTATGCATAACCTCTTCTCGGTTTGAATGGTTATTGCGATCTGCTTTTGATCTTAATTTTCTGTTGGGGAAAAATTTTGTATGCTGTATTTTATGCATAACTTCTTCTCGGTTTGAATGGCTATTGGGTGAAAATGTGAAGCTAGGAAACAATTCTGTGACAAAAATGTGAAGCTGGGAAAGAGGACGCATGGATGAATAGGGGAAAAAAAGTCAACTTGAAACTCTCGTCCTAGAGTTTTTTAAACTCTAGGCCGAGAGTTTTGAGAGTTCAAACTCTCGGTGGAGAGTTTAAAAAAACTATAGGCCGAGAGTTTGAACCAATCCACGCGCTGTATTTTAAAAAAAACTCTCGGATGAGAGTTTGAACTAAACTCTCGTCTGAGAGTTCGGAAGACATTTTCTCGCTTGAGAGTTTCTGGTCAACAATTCCAGCACCATTTCTGCAAAATTCAGAAATGTGTCACTTTAACAAGGTCGGACCACTGCAACACATGAGAATTACATGTCGGAGTTTATACTAGTAGATTCATCATTCAATCTACTTTCTCATAATATAATTTTTTTGTAATTTCATTTAGGATTACTATTTTTTTACTAAACTTTATCATTAAAAAATTTAGTGACTGAAAAATCAGTCACAATGAAAATTCAATATCATCACAATGACGAAGCCAAAAAAATTTAAAAAAATACAAGGATGTCCTCTTCAATGGGTTGGTTTTAGTTTGTTTGATAAGAGTCACATTTGAAAGAAAATGCGAAGACAAAAACATGTGTTGATAATGCACCATTTTCTGAACATACGTTGTTTCGATAAATAATAAAAAATAGTTCCCAAGTCTTAAAAAACTCAAAATATAGTCCAGGATCTAGTGTAGTGTGTGTAGATTTTGAGCCTACAATTTTTTTCCCTAAAATGAATAACCATCTATCAAAAAATCGTCGTCAACACATGTCACTCATTATCCATACCTAAAATTTTCGAGTATATGTCGTATGTTGACAGCAAATTTGTCCCACGATATGTCCATAAATTTTAAAAAAAAAAATGAATAGAAAGCTAATTCAATTCTCTAAAACTTTGTTGTTTACCTCAAGTTGAAATTCCTAAGGGAGATATGGGTTTGAAGAGGTCGAAGTTGAAAAACATAAAATTTAGTAGTTTTTTTTGTAAAAAACAAGCCAAAATTGTTTCCCAACTTCATGTTTTCACCCTATTGCGATCTGCTTTTGATCTTAATTTTCTGTTGGGGAAAACGTTTGTATGCTGGATTTCATGCATAACCTCTTCTGGGTTTGAATGGCTATTGTGATCTGCTTTTGATCTTGAATTTTTGTTGGAAAAAAAAATTGTTTGCATGCTGGATTTTTGTAGATATCCACATCTCGGTTTCGAATGGCTATTGCGATCTGCCCTTTTGGATCTTTAATTTATGTTAGTGGAAGTCATTTTACTTCCTGATCTGCTGCATAGATCAATCTCTGTGGCTAAATGTGTTGCTTGTTGTCTAAATTTTCGTCTCTACACGGAAATTTGTGTGTAATCTAGAAATCTCGATGCGAGTTGAAGATTGTTTTTTTTTTAAATTTCTCTGTGTATTTCTTTTAACTTGATTGGCAACTTCAGATTTGTTGGATCTTATTTGCTCTTAAAATCTCAGTACTTCTTTTGATAACAGTTGGTTGTTCTCCAGAATCGGTGATGCTTTTTTCTTTTATATTCTATGCGATTTGATTTTGCTGGCAACGTTCCAGAATTTTAAAATTCGAATGCTTTTCTGACTTATTTCTCTGCAATTTGACTCTTAAGACAACGTTTCCAGAATCAGTGATTTCAAATTGAATTTGCCTTTATATTCTCTATTCTTGTGTAACGTTTCTAGATTGTTTAATTACGACATGAATTTACCCTTTCCATTCCAATCTTGTGCTTTGATTACTACTTGCGTATTATCATTTCCACCTTCTGTGCATCAAATTCCTATTTAACATCTCCAGAATTGGGAGCGAATCTGCCAAATGCCCAGGTTAAGAGAGAGCCTCGTAGTCGATTTCATAAATTGAAACTCTGACCTTTCAAATTATGCTCTGCTTCATGTCAAAATTTAATTGTATTATGAAATTTGTAATGTGAAATGTGAATAGCTTCATGAGTCTCATATTTATTGGCGTTTCCAGCTTGCAATCACAAATCGAATTACTCTTTTAAACCTCTGTGTGTCGATTATATTCCTTAACATTTCCAGAACGACAAGTATGACTTGATCCCCGGTTTTACATTTGAATTTTTCCCTTCTATTTATTTGGTATGCGTTGATTACCAAAAGGTAGGCACTGTCCAGGTGAAGTTATAACTGCTATTTCTCTATTGTTCATAGAAATCCGCATTTGCCATTCTTGGCGTTAACTCAAGATTTCAGTTAATTGATTTATGAACTTGTCACCTTATCTGGAGGAAGGGCCCATTCTGAGACTTTATATTGATACCACAGTAAATTTTAATTGGTTCTTAAACCCTTCTTTTATCCATTTCAGCGTGGGTTTCTAGACTCTACAGTAGTTTTAAATTTTGTTCTTAAAATCCCGCATTTCATATCATGGAATTGATTCTAAACTCAAAAGCTTCCAAATCTAAATATTGGCATTTGAATTCGAGACACATAGTATTTAGATCTGCATCAAATAATACTTTTCTCTCTGCGTTTCCTCGTTTATTGACAGAAATTCCCATTGTTTTCCTCTATATTAATTCCAGATTTCATTTAAATGAGTTAGACCCTGTCGTCAATCCCATAATTGTTTTTTTTTGGTGTTTCCAAATTCCGCAGCCGATCTTAGCTATTTTAAAATCTCAAAACCCCTGAAGTGAAACCATCTTACACTTATATTTTAATCTTTGTGCTCTATTTCTGCGATTAGCTAAGATCTTCTTTGATAGAGATCTACATGAGCTAATCCATGGTGCTTATGAATTTAAAAGTTCATAGCATTAAACTCCAGACTTAGTGTTTTAGTTTCAATTTCATATAGCATTTGAATCCATCTTGGCGTATGATTTCCAAAACCCAAGCATTTCGCACTTGGATCTCTCGGATCTTGGCGTGTGGTTTTAAATTTTGATGACATTTCGATTTTGGGAAATTGATGAAAACTTTGTTGAACAATTGTTGATGTATATGTAACTTCAGAACGTATTTCACATATATGTATGTTGTATTCCTATAGAGATGTTATTATTCCTTTATACGGAAGTGTCGTCATTTATATTGTAAGTGTCGTAACTTACACTTGATGGGTTATTGGACCACCTTGTTGGGGTCAGCCCTGTATAAGTCATGTGGGTCAAAGGGTTATTAGACCACCCTATTGGGGGTCGGCCATGTGGGTCAAAGGGTTATTAGACCACCCTAGTGGGGGTCGGCCTAGTCAGCATTATGTTAAGTGGTTAAGTTGAGGCCGACCTAGTTGAGTAAAGGTCAAGTCAAGTTAGTGCATAAATAGAGAGTGTGTCTCTCTCATTTTACACATTCTATTCTCTCACTTACACTTGGGAGAGTGGCACACTTGTCGAGGAGGAGGATGTACTTCTAGGCGAAGTCTATCTCTTGTATTCTGGTTGTATCATTGCTCTATCTATCTCTGAGGAAGTTATTGGGGTTTTTCACCTTTATGGTTTTCCCCAAGTAAACTCTGTGTCTCTTGTGTGCTTGCATTATTGTGTCCATGATTGATATGTTGTAGATTTGCTATACATGTTGTTCTCTTAGTTAATATCCTAGATAATATTGAAGTAAATTCTGAAAATTTAACATGGTATCAGAGCTAGCCTGAAAGAAGGCATGATATGGCATGTATGACACTTATTGCTCTTACAATGCTAGGGCTTGATATAGCAAACACAAGTCATCATAGCACTTTCACTGTAAATCCATTTTGGAAAAGGTTTCGGGTCTGACACTTTTACAGGTCAAAGATTAGATCCCCATGTACCTTGTGTCCAAAGGAAAACCTCTAATTCGTTGTACTTTGTGATTTATGATCTGTACAATATAGGGTTTCTGCCTCTTCCAGATCTAAGTCAAAATCAGGTGACCTTGGGGAAAAGGTCATAACTTGGGCTAGGAAGCTCCAAATGAAATTTAGTAAAAAGTGATAGTTAGTACACAGACTATACTATCTCAAGAAAAGTTTTCAGAGGCTGAAGTTGAACCAGTGACACAAGGAATGTCGTACAAGTTTGCTCTCCTGTATTATCCCATAAACAGGTCACGTTGCGACACTTGGAATAAATATCTCTCAGTGAATCCAATTGAGGTTAGACCTATGGGGATGGAAAGATAATAGGTCGGGCTATCTCAGGAAAAGTTTTCAGAGGCCGAAGTTGAACTAGTGACATGTGGCACACCATACAAGTTCGCTCTCATGTATTATCCCATAAACAGGTCACGTTGCGACACTTGGCATTACTCTCTCTCAGATAATCCAATTGAGGTTAGACCTATCAGGATGGAAAGATAATAGGTTGGGCTATCGCTGAAAAATGTTTCAGACCCTGTGGATTGAAAATTTCGAAGTTACACCAGAAACAATCAGGTACATATTTCTGTCAAAACATAATTATTTTTTAGCACCTTCATTCATGGCTTCCGAAATTTAGGGATTCAGAGAAATTTGGAATTTTTGTAATCAGAGACCACGGCTGGATGCTACTCATCAAAATCAAAATTTAGAGACCAATATCATATTTTTTGGTTGGGCAGAAGGCCGGGCTTGATCAAACCCTAGTTTGGGACTTTGATTGGAAAGATGGAAAAGTAGGGCTTCCGCAAAAATTAGAATTTTGGAAATCTGTGACCACGGCTGGAAGCTCCTCAGAAAAATCGAAGCTTAGAGCTTTGAATCAAATCGTTTGGTTGGGTGAAATTCTAGGAAACTCAAACCCTAATTCAGGGTCCTCCCTAGTGAATCCAGAAATCTAAAAGGCAATTTCGAGGGGTGAAACTTTGCAGTTTTCAAATTTTGAATATACCAACTTGATCAGCTCATTAAGGCGCATATTTCTATCCTTTCGGAAGTTTGAAATTCAAATTTTGAATTTTGGGGGTTTCTTTGACAAACCCTAATCCAGCTCTAGGTCCAGTTCTTGCAAATCAAGTGGATTGGGTTAATCCTAGAAGAAGATGGATTGGTCACCGACATAAGTGAAGAAGTTCCTGTCTCAGAGGGAGATGAGGCTAAGGCCTTCCATAAGAAGATTACAAGCAATCTTGATAGGTATGGCTTACAAGTATGTTTCATGGTTAAGTTTATAATATGTTTGTCTTCATATCATTACAGTACAATCTTGATTAATTACTAGAATTGTCATATCACCTTAATAGAAGATATTCATTGATTAAGGTTTTGACACTTATGAATGTACTAATGCATTGTGATGTTGTATGAGGTTTATGTTGTTCGCTAACATAAAAGGTACACCAAGAAAGACAAATCATGTTCTACTTCAAGAACATATGATCATGGTGACATGAAGACAAAGATTCATCCATTGTCATGGATCACATAGAAGATCTACTTACGAGGTATGTATAACTTGTTTCTACAATGGTTAACTTATGATACATGCAGGTTACTAGCACAAGTCACTGAAGAGAACCAGAAGACATTATGCGGGTATGTTAGACATATCTAGCTAGCATGCTAATCCAGGTATGTTTTTCCTATATCAAGCTAGAATCCTACCTTGTGTTAGGATTTTATACTGTTGTGTTGTTGATAATGATTATTCATGAAGTCATAGGTTTGAATAGTCATGGTTGTATGCATATTATGTTTCTTACCATAATTGATGATATGACTAACTAGAAGAATCATGAAGGTATAGGTTTGAGTAATCACGGGTTTATGCATTGATGATTTAACTAATCAGAAGAGTCCTATGATCAAATAAGAATATGCATGAGTAAAAGAAGACTTCCCTGAAACCTTGAATACTAATGTTTATTATCTGTGAATGATCATGACTATACATGTTTAAGATTATTGTGTTTTGATAGTATTAATATTATACTAATAAATGTGTGATTATGTATGAGACCTCAAGGATAACACAATGATGATACTAATAAGCATGCATAGTGATTAAGGATGGATGTAAGTTCAGGGACAGGTAATCCAGGAAGCAAAGATCAAGAGGGAGCACACTCCAGTTGTTCCTGCAAGAAAGAAAATGAGCACACTTCAGTAGTTTTTGCAAGGATGCAGATATTCAGAGGGAGTTGACCACTTCTCACAATCCACATCAGAATGGAGTTGCAAAGATTTAGAGGGAGTCCACCCAGCAACCAAACAAAGATAAGTATTTCAATTATCATTTCTTTCCTATGTTTGTTTAAATAATATTATGCTTATGTTCCTAGACTTAGGAGATGTAATGTGCATATTAGAATGATTGCATTAATGAACATTATACTACTAATATGCATGTGATTGGTAAGTGGCCTATGGCACTGTACAACATTCCAATGCTACTTATCTAGAATGAAACCTCTTTGCTGACATGTTGGGAGTAGTGCAAACTCTTAACAATGTTCTTGTAGAGACTGGAAGGCATCTAGAAAGTTGTGGAACATGGATAAATGTTGTATTGAAGCATTGGCTAAGATAACTGCATGACTGCATGACATATTTCTTTATGTGTAAAGAATTTGTTCTGAAAATGATGAGATGTTTCTAATCATGCAATTTAACTTGTTTTGTAGGAAAGACTGTATATCTTCACCTACAAAAGAAGGACTACAACATTTGTTCCAGCAACAAAGATATCTATTGAAGATATTGAAGTTCCCAGGATCTGGGATGAAGAAATGGAATGCCATGATTCGTCGATCATGAAGAAGATGTTTGGGATGTAGTCCCAAGACCTGACAGGAAATCAAATGTGTGCAGATTGAAGAAAGCCTTGTATGGCTTGTAGCAAGCTCCCAGAACTTGGTGTGATACAAAGAGGAAGCTTGCTGCGGAGTTCGATATGAAAGAACTTGGGGATGATGCACTATTTGTTTTTGGCATAGAGGTGTGGCAGAGTGCTGGAATCTTCCTTGGACAAGGGAAGTATGCAATAGAGATACTGAAGAGGTTCAGGATGATGGACTGCAAGGCTATGGCCACACCTATGGCATCGAACCTGAAGCTTCTGTGTGATGCTTCATTTGAGCCGGTTGATATCACCATGTATCGTCAGATGATTGGGTCCTTTATGTACTTGACGAACTCGAGACCAGATATTTGCTTTGCGGTGAACACATTGAGCGAGTTCCTGACGGATCCGTGGAGTGTTCACCTGGTTGCTGTAAAGCATGTTCTGCGGTAACTGAAGGGTATAGTGGATTATGGGCTCAAGTATGAAGCGAATCAAAAGTTTAACCTGCAGGGTTATGTTGATTCAGATTAGGTTGGAAGTGCTGCAGATAGGAAGAGCACGTTTGGATGCTGCTTCAGTATGGGATCAGGTGTGATCTCTTGGTTTAGTAGAAAGCAGTCCTGCGTAGCACTGAGTACAGCTGAGGCAGAGTATCATTAGAGAAATTTTGAGGTCAAAAAAGGGCCTCAAAACAAAGAAAATGTACTATAAAATGCAACCAATCACATTCTAGTAGATGACATCATCCCCCTTGGTGAGGTGGCATTGCATGAGTTAAGAATGCTTGTTTGTCAAATTTTCTATGGTGGATGAAAACACATAGTTAACCAAGGTAGTGGTGTAAGTACTTTTAAGTCATAAAGTAAAGTACTCATAATGATAGTCTTTTCATAAAATAATATTATTGTCATTTTCAAGTAAAGTACTCATAATGAATGTCTTTTCACACTTTCACATAAAATAATATTATTGTCATTTTCAAGTGAAGTACTCTTAATTCATAAAGAAAGTCTTTTCACATTTTTTTATAAAATAATATATTATCATTTTTATGTTTTTAATTTTAAATTATATATTCACTCCATTCTATTTAATAACATAATGTCAAACTAATAAAGAATAATAATAGATTTAATCAATAATAATAATAATGCAATGTGGATTATAATAATATTATTAACATTTTACATGTAAATAAATTCTCAATTAAATTACATTATTAAATTCATGAGAAAAGTATTAAATATAAAAAGTCAACATAAAATTTTTAAAAAAACTCTTAAAAATGTTTTTTATTATTTAATTTCATTTGCAAGTTCAAGACAAATAAATGTTAAAGGACAATACATTTTTGGGAATTTACAATGAATCTTAGTCGCATCAATGTAGACTTATTTTATTAATTTTATTTCTAGTGAATTTTGAAAAGTAACTCAACCATGGTTATTTATATTGTGCATAGAAAATAGTGTGAGAGGTGACTTGTCATATATACCTACCCCATAAAACCCTCAATTCATAATATTTTAATATATCTCATATTTTTGTAGTACATCTCTTAGGAGGCCCTTTTTTGACCTCAAAATCTCTCTAATGGTTGCAGCCTATTCAGCTAGTTGTAAGGCAGTATGGCTATGGAAGCTACTGTCCGAGTTATTTGATCTCCCATTGGATGCTATTGGTATTTTTTGCAATAACCAAAGTTGTGTGAAGCTGTCTGAGAACCCAGTGTTTCATGACAGGTCGAAACACATAGAGATAAAATATCACTATATCAGGGATATGGTGCAGAGAGGAGCTGTGAAGCTCCTGTATGTTGCGACGGACGAGCATATTGCAAATGTGCTGAAGAAGCCACTAGCCAGGGTGAAGTTCAAGTACTTTAGGGAGAGGCTTGGTGTTCTTTAGATCGAGGACACTTCGAGGAAGAAGTGATGGACACATTTGTTGAAGCCATTCCAAGCTTGTTGGAAGGAGGATCCTTCACATGGATGTGGATGTAAGCATTGGATGATGAGCATCAGGATGATGTTCTAGTTTCTGCTTTGTATGATCAGTTGGATCATTTATATGTATATGTATGTACGCATCATGTTGGATGCTGGATATGATCAGTTGGATCATTTATATGTATGTACACATCATGTTGGATGCTGGATATGATCAGTTGGATCATTTATATGTATGTACACATCATGTTGGATGCTATATATGATCAGTTGGATCATTTGTATGTATTTTGTATATGCATCATGTTGGATGCTTGGACCATGTATCTATATATGTATCAAGTGGATACATTGTATGATTAGGTAGATCATGTATATTGATATGTATCAGGTATGATCAGGTAGATCATGTATGTTGATGGATACATTGTGTGGATCATGTATCTATGTATCAGGTGGATACACTATGTATGATGATATGTATCAGGTAGATACTTGGTGTGCATCAGATGGATGCATTGTATGATCAGGGTGATCGTGGATGACGAGCTTCTCCAGATGACATGCAGCAGGATGTTGCAGTGATGCTGATCAGGATGATCATGTGTACATCATGATGATGTATGGTGAGTATCAGATGATACTTTGTGGTTGTGGATTAGGTTGTGCAGATGAGCATGTATGGGAGATTCTATAGGTCGGAGTTGTGTATCCATAACAGCCTGGGATGCTCTTTTGAGACATTGCTCTGGGAGGACATGTAATTTGTGCCCTGAGAGATTTTAGGTCGGAGTTGTGTACCCGTAACATCCTGAGATGCTCTTGCGAGGTTTTTTCCTATGGCATGTAATGTGATCTTGGGAGATCTGGACAGGAATAAAAAGGCCTCAGATGCTTCAGCCAGGTTTTGCCATGACCACATGTAATTTGCTCCTGGGAGATCTGGACATGATGAAAAAGGCCTCAGATGCTTTAGCCAGGTTTTGTGGTGGACCACATGTAATGTGCTCCTAGGAGATCCAACAGGTAGAGCTGTGTGCTCGTAACAGCCTGGGATGCTTCAGCCAGGTTTTATGGTGAGATGACATGTAATGTGCTCCTAGCAGATTCGACAGGTAGAGCCATGTGCTTGTAATAGCCTAGGATGCTTTAGCCAGGTTTTGTGATGGGTCACATGTAATGTGCTCCTGGGAGATCCGACAGGTAGAGCTGTGTGCTCATAATAGCCTGGGATGCTGCAGCCAGGTTTTGTGACGCACGTAATAAGTCTTGAGGATTCCATAGTATGGCCAGTGATGATGAAGACCTACAGGTGGTGGACCTACATCCAGTATGAAAAAGGAATGGCTCTGTAGAACTTCCTATGACGAGTAGATTCAGAGATTGATTAAGATAGCAGCAATAGTGATGATGATGATGACTCAATGATGATTATCTAGTGACAATGATCCAACGAAGATGACTTTTGCTAGAAGAACTGTGTCGAGAAATACCTTCCTAGTTAAGAGGGAGTGTTGATGTATATGTAACTTCGGAATGTATTTCACATATATGTATGTTGTATTCTTATAGAGATGTTATTATTCCTCTATACCGAAGTGTCGTCATTTATATTGTAAGTGTTGTAACTTATACTTGATGGGTTATTAGACCACCTTGTTGGGGTCGGCCCTATATAAGTCATGTGGGTCAAAGGGTTATTAGACCACCCTAGTGGGGGTCGACCCAGTCAGCATTATGTTAAGTGGTTAAGTTGAGGCCGACCTAGTTGAGTAAAGGTCAAGTCAAGTTAGTGTATAAATAGAGAGTGTGTCTCTCTCATTTTACACATTCTATTCTCTCACTTACACTTGGGAGAGTGGCACACTTGTGGAGGAGGAGGCTATGCTACTAGGAGAAGTCTATCTCTTGTATTCTTGTTGTATCATTGCTCTATCTATCTCTGAGGAAGTTATTGGGGTTTTTCACCTTTATGGTTTTCCCCAAGTAAACTCCGTGTCTCTTGTGCGCTTGCATTATTGTGTCCATGATTGATATGCTATAGATTTGTTGTACATGTTGTTCTCTCAGTTAAGATCCTAGATCATATTGAAGTAAATTCTGGAAATTTAACAACAATTACTGAGACTTTCATAAATTCACTGTATGAACTAAAACTGTATCTCTTTGGTTTTAATCAATCTGGATAACAGTCTACCACCTGTCACCATGGATGAATCTAACCCATGCAAATGTCCTCGGTGTAAGAAAAACTAATTTAATGATCCCTTATGAGCCAACTTGTGCGTGATTCTCTCTTGGGAGATTTGTCAACAAAGTCGATATTCAATAAGTCAACCTCCTGCATCTAGTTCGACCCTGTATCAGTACAATGTAATTACTCCTTGTGATTTAGTGATCAATATGTGTATGTCTAGTCATTGATTGACTAGCATTATAATGCATTATAGTGGAAATTTTAGAGTTGTAATATGTGAAGGTCGATAATGCTTCATGAATGTGTTTTAGTATTTATATTATGGAAGGTATGAATGTGTAAAAAGTATTAGTTTGTATTAGCATGGATGCATATTAATTAAAAGAAGAGTTAAGTGTCAGTTGAAGGTATGGATGCTTATTAAATAAAAGAATTGTTAGGATTTAGTTGAATTCAAATATGTATCTTAGTTAGAAAAGTTACAATCAATTGTCATATATATTACTTAAAGATGCCCTTTTTGCAATGCATGTATAGGTTCCTATAAAAATGATCTTAGTTAAACATTTAAGAATGTCATTTCATTTATGAAATTATGAATAGGGTATAATTAACTATCATAATTATTACTTAAGAATGTCCTCATTATTGAAGTATCATAGCATGTATCTAATACATTGTCTTTTAAAATTTAGAATTCATTTGGTTAGAATTTTCAATAATACTTATATTAGAGTTACGATTGTGTTGACATGTCCTATGGGGTAAATTTTCATATCCTTTTTTAATATTATATTACAAAGGAAAAGTTAAAAAAAAAAAAAATCACCTGCTCAAATTTTTAGTCTCTACATTTTTATTTTTAAAAAGGATTTGCTTGGAAGATGTACATTATACTTCAATAAGAAAAAGGAGAAAACTATTAAGTAGTTGTGTTTAAAAAATAGAATAAAATTCTCATGTATATATATATATATATATATATATATATAGATATATATATAATATAAAATATAAATATTTTACTTCCAAAAAAAAGAGCCATTAAAAGATATAATGTGAATAATACTACTCAAAAGAAAAGAGACATTAGATTATATGTATAGTTATGGAAGTAGTTCCTTTGAATGTATGATGGAATAGGTTTTTATATTATGAAATATGAGTACTATACTTGAAAGGAAAAATAGTCATCAGAATATACATGGCTATGTTTAAAATATAAAAAGTAATCCTTTTAATTATATTTTGGAATATGTACCTTTTACTTCAAAAGGAGAAGAGTCATTAGGTAACATAAGTTATGTTAAATTGTAGAGATTGTTTTTTTTTATGAATGTTTGGAGTATGGATATTTTGCGTCAGTAGAAAAAGGAAACTATGTAAATGCTTCTTCCATATTTAGAATATAGAAATAGTATGGTTTTCAATAGGCTTGAGAATCAAATTGTTCATCTTAGTCAGTATGAAATACTTATAATTGTGTATGGGTTAAGAAAAGTGGAAGCTTTATACTTTGTGACTTGTAGAAATCATATTCAAATTTGAGTTCAGATTACACAAGAGATATTATATATATGCAACAAATTGAAATTGTACTTCGAACTGGATTTGAAGAACTTATAAATCTAATCTCACTAAAATTCTAAAATTGCGATTGAGTAGTGAAATTGATGAAATATAGTACAAACGTTTATAATGTCATAGTGTAATGTAGGGTTAAGTTTTGGAAGGAAGTATGGGATAGACTGAAGAACAAGGAAGTGTGTGTTTGATACATATAAAAGATTTCCCATATATACATGTTTTGGAAGATGTATACCTTGTGCCTTAAGATAAGGAAAAGGAGTCATCAAAATACATATAAGTTATGTTTAAATGGTAGAACGTATTTATTTTAAAATATATTTTGGGATATTAGGGAAAAAGGAAAAGAGTTATTAAAACGTATATAAATTATGTTTAATTTGTAGAAGGTATTTATTTTTGTTGAGATATGTATACTCTGTGTCAATAAGGAAGGGGACTTTTGTAAATGCACTTCTATAATCAAATTACAATTGTTATGTTTCATTAACATGACTTTTATATTATTGAGATTACACTATTTATTATATACATGTATGGTGCATCAATATAATGTCTTTTTAAACCTTTTTGAGAATGATTCTTACACTATTGAATTAAATAGATTATGTTAAAATAGAATGTAAGACATAATTATTGTGGATGTGTTTGAGGATAGCTGACATGTAATGACCATATATGAATTTAGGAAAGAAGTGCTTAGATAATTTTTAAGGTGGGATGCTTATGATTTACTATCAAGAAGGAATGAATATATAATGTTTAATAATGGGAGATTGTGACTTACGATGAGCGATGCATGGAGATCGACGCGGAAAAATCAGAGTTGTGGTTTTACTTCTTCTCCTTTGGCAAGGATACTTCCAGCTTCTTAAACAAGTTAGAATTATTCTCCTCTAAATTTGCTAGTATGTAAGTTTGAATGGTATTCAGGGTTCATATACTTTGATGAGGGGTTTTGTGTCGAGAATTTTATCTATTGGTTGTAAATGCTTATTTTCTGAAATCAAGGCGATGGCTTCGCAAGTATGGGCTACGAATTTGTAATCATGCTTTGGATTGTGAAAAGAGAGAAGTTAAACTTACTTGAATTATAGGATCTTAGATGTACTTGAGTTAGGAAGAGAAGAAAACCCTACATAACTTGTTTATAAAAATTTGAGATTTTACTTTTTAAACAACACTCCAATATTTAATTGTACCTTGGAGTATGAGAAGAGAGAGGTTGTGTTAGAAAAATAGAATCACAGAGCAATAACAATAAACAGAAATGTAAATATAATCACACATACACATTACAAGAGAGACACAGATATATCGTGGTTCACCCAACTTGGGCTACGTCCACACTGAATTTTCCAGTCCTTATTATTATTACCGTCCAGCAAATCGAAGGGATACAACCTGCAGCACAACTGCTGCACTTCCTCTTCTCTGTTTCACAGTCTCTCTCCTGATCTCAAAGATCTTTACAATGCATAAAACCTAATACATCAACAACCCTAGCCGTATTACAATGTCTTTCTTTTATAAGGGAAATACAATGGGAAAATACCACGGGATATCCAAAACCATGGGCCCACAAAACAGCTGGCGAAAACAACCCCAAAAATTTTCTTCGGGGGCGCTGCCCCCGGACCCCCCAGCCAAGGGGGATGGTCCCCACTGGGGTGAGTGTACAGTCCACCTACATATCATATAGAACTGGGGTACAAACACGGCTGATACAATATCATCTATGAGACTAGAAGATCTGGCTCCAAAACCAACAATCTCCCACTTGGAGACTGATCACAACAACTCCACCGCTGCTGCACTTGCTGGACTTGGACTTGGAAAATTTCTCCTCTTCACCTTCATGCTAGAAGGCCAACTGAAACCGAGCACGAACTCAGTTTCTCTCTGGTCACTACCTTTGTGAACATGTCTGCAGGATTCTGGCTAGTATGTATCTTTTCCAACTTTAACAATTCCTCTTCCAGAACATAGCATATGAAATGGTACTTGAGCTATATATGTTTAGTCCTGGAATGGAATGCTGATTTATTTGCAAGGTGAATGGCACTCTGGCTGTCACTATACAATATGCTATCCTTCTGCTTCTTACCCACTTCCTCCATAAACCTATGCAACCAAATCATCTCTTTACTAGCCTCTGTAATGGCAACATACTCTGCTTCTGTTGTTGAAAGTGCAACAACCTTCTGTAGTTTCGAAATCCAGCTTACTGTTGTTCCACCTACAGTAAACACATACCCTGTGGTGCTCCTCCTGCTATCCTTGTCACCTGCCATATCTGCATCAACATATCCCTGTAGAACAGTGTCTGAACCTCCAAAACATAATGCCTCAGTGGTAGTACCTCTCAAATACCTGAGAATCCACTGTACTGCCTTCCAATGTTCTTTACCTGGATTGTTCATATATCTGCTCACAACTCCCACTACATGTGCAATATCCGGTCTTGTGCACACCATGGCATACATCAAGCTGCCAACTGCTGATTGATAGGGAATCTTGGACATGTAATCTATCTCTTCTTGTGTCTTGGGACACATTTCCTTACTTAGATTGAAATGGTTAGCCAAAGGTGTACTTACAGGTTTTGCATTCTGCATTCTGAACCTCTCCAACACCTTTTGTATGTACTCACTTTGAGACAATGTCAATTTGCGATTTTTCCTGTCTCTCATTATTCTCATACCAAGGATTTGCTTTGCAGCACCCAAATCCTTCATCGCAAATGAATTAGCTAGCTTCCTTTTGAGTACATTTATATCCTGCATGTCAGACCCTGCAACAAGCATGTCATCCACATACAATAATAAGATAATATATCTTCCATTGTCTAGCTTTTTGAAATAAACACAGTGGTCAGAATGACATCTACTATAACCTTGTTCTGTCACAAACCTGTCAAACTTTAGATACCACTGCCTTGGAGCTTGCTTCAAACCATACAAGCTCTTTTTCAACCTGCATACCAGATCCTCCTTACCTTTGACCTCATACCCTTGTGGCTGCTGCATATATATTTCTTCCTCCAAATCCCCATGGAGGAAGGTTTTTTTTACATCTAACTGTTCAAGATGCAAATCTTCTACCGCCACTAGACTTAAGATAGTCCTAATTGAAGTCATCTTTAAAACAGGAGAAAATATTTGTTTTGTAATGCTCTTTTACCAGCAGGCAACTTAACCAAATCCCAAGTCTGGTTTCCTACCAATGAGTCCATCTCCTCATTCATGCCTTGCTCCCACTTCTTTCTAGTTTCCACCTGCATTGTTTCTTCATAACATTCTGGTTCACCAGAATCAGTCATCAATAAATAATACATTGAAGGAGAGTATCGTTCAGGGAGTCTACTTAACCTGGTAGATCTTCTTACAGTTGTAGGAGTTTCAGGTACTTGCTGCTGCTCTTGATTTTCTGGCACCTTCAGAACTTCATTCTCTTTAACTTCATCAAGCACTATGTACTCTGTTCTTTCCTTTTCTTGTTTCTTTCCCTGCAACTGATCTTTATACATGACCTTTTCATTGAATATCACATCTCTACTCCTGATGATTTTGTTATTTTCATAATCCCATAAACGATAACCAAATTCATCAACCCCATATCCAATAAAGGTACATTTCTTGGATTTAGCTTCAAGCTTTGTTCTATTTTCTTTATCAATATGGACAAATGCTTCACAACCAAACGTTCTCAGAAATGAGTAGTTTACATTTTTATCTGTCCATGCTTCCTCTGGAATACCACCATCCAAAGCACTTGAAGGTCCTCTGTTTATTAAATAAACAGCAGTATTTACAACATCCGCCCAAAACTATAAGGGCAACCCTGCATGCAGTCGCATACACCTTGCACGCTCCATGATCGTTCTGTTCATCCTTTCTGACACACCATTTTCATGTGGTGTTCCTGGGACTGTCTTCTCTCTACGAATCCCATGGTATGAACAGTAACTATCAAACTCCTTGCTGCAGTACTCACCTCCATTATCAGATCTGAGACACTTCAACCTTTTTCCTGTCTCATTCTCAACCAAAGCTTTCCACTTCTTAAAAGTAGCAAACACATCATATTTCTGTCTAATGCAATAAACCCAAGTTTTTCTAGTTTCATCATCAATAAATGTAACATAATAATGAGAGCCACCAAGAGATTGTACCTGAGCCGGTCCCCATACATCTGTATGCACAAGCTCTAATTTTTCATTCTTCTTCTGTTTCCCAACCCTGAGAAATCTGACTCTCTTCTGTTTTCCATAAACACAGTTTTCACAGAATTCCAAACTTACCTGCTTCAAATCCGGCAGCAACTTCCTTAAGTGGAGAATCTGCATCCCCTTCTCACTCATGTGGCCAAGCCTATGATGCCACAATGCTGTATCTGTTCCTGTGGAAGCTAAAGAGATAGAATGGCCAGTATTATGAGGAGATAAATACAATGTACCTACTCTGTCTCCTTTTGCTATCACCATTGATCCTTTAGTGATCTTCCACCACTTTTCTCCGAACATAGATAGACAGCCGCCATCTCCCAACTGCCCTGTTGAGATCAGATTTCTTTTCATAGCAGGAATATGCATAACATATTTCAACAACCAATTAGTTCCATTCTTAACTTTTATCCATACCTTACCCATTCCAACAATTTTACATGGCTCATCATCACCCAATAAAACATGTCCAAAATCGCCAGGAACATACTCATGAAAGTATTTCCTATGGGGTGTAGCATGACATGAAGCTCCTGAATCTACTACCCAATAATCCCTAGTATTATCTAATGCAAGAATCAAAGCATCTTGTAACACATCACCTGCTACATTTGCTTCTTGGGTAGTTTCCTTCTGTGCATCTCCTTTCTTCTTTAGAGATTTGCAGTCTTTCTTCAGATGTCCTTTCTTTCCACAGTTCCAGCACTCTATCTTTCCCAGTCTAGACTTGGATCTGCCCGTTTTAGACTTTCCACGATTACCTTGGCTCTTTCTGTCATGTCCCAAATTTGGAATTGGGTCACAATGGCCTAATCACATTAGCCATATTCATTAGAGTTTGTAAAATTGATGTTAAGGGTCAAATAATTGCCAAGGAGGAAAATTACTAGTTTCCTAGGTTTGGGGTGGAAGCTTTGGGATTTGGAATAAGGGGGATAATAAATGATGTTTAGACACTAGAAGGGTTCAATTATTTAATAAATAGAGTGAATAAAGAAATTCAATAGAAATCCTAAGTGACAAATGGTTTTGGAGACATATGGAGGATGTGGGACCCACACTAGCTTGATTTTTCATAATACATGGTATCTCTCTTTTGCAAATCATAATTAATGGGAATGTGAACACTCTTGGGTGAGTTGGTAAGTCATAACACATGTCATTGATCATATTAGGTCGAATTGGGAAGGATTGGTAACCTCCATGGAAGATAAAGAGTCAAAGTGGAAGTTTGTGGACACTTGGGCTAGATTCCCTAGCCCCTATGACACCAATGATGGAGCATCTATGACAACTATGACAAATTGTAGACCTGACCTCTGACATCTGACCACTATGACATGTCAGCCCCAAAAATAGGCTCAAAGAAGGCGAATTTGGGAGTTGGAGAAGCCAAAGAGACTCAAAATCGAATTTGGGAGAAGATGGAAGGTTGGAACTAGGAGACAAGTGGCAAATGTGGAATATTTCCTAAATGAAAATCTATTGAATCTATTGAGAGGATTTCGACCCTTAGAATGATAATGTTGGTTATAAAATGTAGAAATGAAGTATGAGAAGGTCTTTTGATCATTTGTAGAATTTGCAATTGCATTTGTGAAGAGGGAGAGCTAGTGGATGACTAGTTTCTTGCCTTAGCCAATTTCGAGGGTGAAAGATTCCCATCCAAGTTGGTAATTGGAAAGGCCATTCAGACCTTTCATTTGGAGCTTTAATGGAGTCTTTATTTTCAGGTGTAAGCTACAGGGCAGCTCATGGTTTCTTCTATTGCAGCTCATTCCTTCAACCATTTCCAGTTTTGATGGCATATTCTTGATCCTTGAGGGAGGGCGTTTTTGGTGATCTATTGTACTCTTTGGGGGAGCTTATAATGCCCCATTTCTTTTGTAATATGAATTAAATACTCTGTTCTTCATCTCCAAAAAGTTTCAGGTCGAAATTCCAAGTAGAAATGTATAAATCTCATTTTTAATGGAAGAACAATGCCATTTCCCCACTACCTTGTTGTGAGCCAATCGATTGATGATGATTTCGAATGAATGGATGATTCTATGATATATTTGTGATACATATACTACCATGGATGTCTTATACAAGTTTCATGTACTGTACTTGAGCATTTGAAGCATTTTTACTCAGTTTAATTGCATTGGGAGAAGAAATAGTGCCATTTCCCCAAGGGTCAAATTGGGTATTTTTGCAGTTGAATGGGAGAGGGTGAGAACAGTTGTAATAAACCATTAATGGTGCATATGATACCTTAATAACATACTTAACACATTACTTACCTTTTTTCATAAATTTGAGTGGGTTTGGAGTCATTTGGGAAGCCATTTTCAGTACTTACCTTAGGGGGATTTGAACCCCAAATTACTTGTAAAATTGCATACTTGGTCCAGAATCTTAAGAGAGTTTGCAGAGGTATTTTGGTGGACATATGTTATCCCTTAACATCATATTCAATTCCTAATATCATTCATAAACCTTCCTTGAAGATTTGAAGGCATTTGGAGTCAATTTGAGACCTAGAGACCAATACTAGTCAAAGGGAAATCACTAGTAAAGTTACCTACATTGACCAGAATTGAAAGAGTATTTGCAGAAGTGTTTTCAAGGTATAAAGGCATCCCTGAAACACATATTTATATTCTAATATCATTCATATATCTTATCAGAAGATTTGGGATCATTTGGGGCAAATTTGGGACCTAGAGATCGAAACTAGTCAAAGGTCGAACCAAGGAAAAAAGTGGAAAATTGCAATTTTAATAAAATTCGTAACAAGGGACATTACACTTTCCTCTCTCCTTTTGTCTTCCTCTTCTCTCCATGGTCAACGCATTACCTGATGTCTCACCTGTGCTTTTTCTTCGCATTTCCTCGCTAAGAATAACACCAATAACACCATCAAATTTCAAGGTGTTTGAACCAGAGACAGAGTTATTTACAGCCATGACCAAGCTATTCCAGCTTTCTGGCAATGAACACAAGATTAGAAGAGCCCTAACCTCATCATCAAATTTCACACTTACAGAACTTAGCTGATTTGTAACCGTATTAAACTCATTTAAATGATCAGTAACAGATCCACCTTCAGACATCTTCATATTAAATAAACGCTTCATTAGAAATACCTTGTTGGAAGCCGAGGGTTTTTCATACAGCTTACCCAATGCTTTCATCAAACCCTCTGTTGTCGTTTCTTTTGAGATATTGAAAGCCACCGACGAAGCCAAGCTCAACCATATTGTTCCCAGAGCCTTTCTGTCAAGAACCACCCATTCTTCGTCCTTCATAGTCGTCGACTGCTTTGCTTTTCCTCCCAACGGTAGGAATAGATCCTTCTGGTACAGATAGTCCTCCATTTGCATCTTCCATAACCCGAAGTTTTGGCCATTAAACTTCTCGACCTTAAAATTTCCTTCTTATGCCATTGCTCCCACTCGAACCAGAAACCCTAGCTTCCTGCAGGTTTATCTGCCAAATAGACCTTTGGCTCTGATACCAATTGTTAGAAAAACAGGATCGCAGAGCAATAACAATAAACAGAAATGCAAATATAATCACACATACACATTACAAGAGAGACACAGATATATCGTGGTTCACCCAACTTGGGCTACAGTCCACCTACATATCATATAGAACTGGGGTACAAACACGGCTGATACAATATCATCTATGAGACTAGAAGATCTGGATCCACAACCAACAGGTTGTATGTAAAATTAGTTTATGAATGGCTAAGTTATGTATTGAAGAAAAGAATTTGGAAGGGTTAACTCTTATTTTGAAATTCAGATATTGTATAAAGTATATGATAGTTATACGTGACTATAGAAAAGGAAGAAATTGGGATTGAATATTTTATCCCTTATGTTGAAATATGTTAGTGCTTTCAGTATTTTTGTAAATGATATACTTATAGTTTTGTTGAATCGAAAGAATTTGTTGTTGACGATTTCAACCCCGGTTACAATTAGTGAGTTAAGAGAGAGCTGTTGTGGGGATTACTACACTATGAAAGGTGCGATTCAGTTCTATTATCAATTATGCGATTTATACTTATATGAGGGTAGAAAAGAAGAAATGAAATGTTATTATCAATTGTGGTTATGTTGAAGAAATGAATGTGAAAAGAAAGTGAAAACTCACCGTGGAAGCACATGAGACTTAACTTCGAGACAAAGTTTTAATAAGAGGGGGTGCATGTAATGCCCGCCTCGGTACTTTAACTGATTAGACTAATGAGGGTACTAGTTTTGAAATGAACTGGCTAAGTAAAACATGAACCATTTGAATTTACTTTGAGAATGCTTTAAAATGAAAATGAAGAATAGTGTATATGCTCGACTGACTCAGACATGATGATAAATGATGAATAATTTGTATGCTCGACTGTCTGAGATACTAGAATGCATGATGTAAATATTTTATATAGTGCAGCACTACTAATGTGCGCTTGAGTGTGTGCAATGGCAGGTAAGACGATATACCAACTGACCCACAATGGAAATTTAGGGGTCGTAAGAACGGAAAGAACACATAGGGGTACGACGACTGGCTGTCGACCCTGGCTTAGCAATCCACGCACGGGTGAAGCCGTTTCAGCTCACTCGGGGAAGCATATGCCGTACGGGCAAGGCCATAATGATTTGGTCGCGTACGATGAGTTGAGGGGCGTGCAATAAGGAGAGCCTTATCCCTCAACATCCCTTAGTCTCCAAGGAGCGTAGTTGAGAGATTGCGGTAATGGTTCCCGGTCGCTACGCAGTACTCCCCATAAGAAGGAAGAAATGAAACTGTCAAAAGGGCCTGCCGAAAAGGTACCTGGACAAGAACGAGAGGAAGAAAATTAATCAGTGGTATAAATGAAAATTTCACATAAGATTTAAGAAATACTTTATTTCATTTTGTTCTATTTTATTAATTTGAATAATTCTATTCAAGATTTTATTTTTAATTGATTTCATTAATTTGAATTGATTTTATTAACTTGAAAAAGAATTGAAGAGATTGATTTTATTCAATATTAAATTTGATTAATTATGCTGATTGAAAAAGATTAATAATAAGAGAATTATTTTTATTCAAAGATTTTAATTTAATAGATTTTATTATATTGATTATCCTATACAAATTCTATTCTTGATTTCATTAATTAAATTTCTTATTTTAATTAATTTTATTATATTGAAAAGGGGTTAAAAGATTGACTTTATTTATATTAAATTTGGTTAATTTTATTATTAAGAAAAATTATTATTTATTCAAAAGATTTTATAGATTTTATTATCTTAAATCATTCTATTAAAGATTATATTTAATTGACTTCACTATAATGAGAAAGAATTGAAATAGGTCATTAATAAAAGAATTGTTTTTCTTTTATTTCAAGATTTTTACTTTAATTAATTTTATTATTCATTTAAATTATTTTATAAAGATGAAATTTAAAATAGATTATACTTTTAGTAAAAGGAATCATCTTTTAATTCAATATTAATATTAGGAAAAGAAAGAAAAGAAGAAAGCAATAAGTCTAACTAAAAGATTGTTAAGTAAACTAAATGAGAACCAAAAGAGAAGTAGAACTCTTCTACACCTAACTCCCATTGATCTAGGGATTTAGGTGCACATTAAGGACATTAAGAAGACACATGTGTTTGAGAATATTGTAAATTAAAATATTAAATTAAATTAAATATGTGCATGGACAGAGACATGGCACACAGGATTTTGCTATATAATGAGGGAGGAGAAGGAGAGAAAGACATATCTTGCTCCCTAATGCTGGATGGTCATCATAATCTTGGATTATGTTATGATCCTTGGAGTTGGGATTAGCTGGAACGGGGATTGGGAGATCCTTTCATGAGGCTAGCTTGTGTGTTCTTGCGACCCCATTTGCTCGGGGGTTCGGGGTGAAGAAGAATAACCATGATACAGTAGGGAGATCAACCAAGGGGTCACTCTGTACTTCGTCAGGAAATTTGATTGGATTGTGTGGGAACCACTTCGAGGACTCCATCGATTCGCTGGACCAACCGTTGAAAACAGGTTTGAAATATTTAGTTTATTTATTTTGCTAATTTTTGTGGTGGAATGAATAAATCTGGGTATATAGTTTTATTTGTTTGACATTCATGTACTGCAATAGATAGAACTAGATCTGTGGCCTCTATATCTTCTTCTGAAAAATCGTACTGGAAGTTCTGCAATTAATTATACTTATATTTTCAAATTTCATGGAAGTCATTTTGGGGAACCCGAAATGGGGGTCCCTACATTAGAAGAGAATAAAAGAGCTTGGCATACAAAGCTGAAATATGCTCTGTGGGCTGATAGGATTAGCAAAAAAAGGGCAATTGGAATGTCACCATTCTAGTTAATATATGGAGATGAAGTTGTTTTTCGAACATATTTAGGGTTTCCAGTTATGAGATTGTTGCAGGGGCATGAGGATGAACCAAATCATATGCAGAGAAGGATAAATCAGATGATAGAGTTGAATGAGATCAGAGACAAGGCCTATGACAAGGTACAAGTGCATCAGGAGGAAAATGAAGAATACTTTTGATAGGAAGGTGAAAGAAGAACATTTCCAGATTGATGACTTGGTCTTAAAGTGGGATGCTCACAGGGAGGATAAGCATGGAAATTTTGACCATATGTGGATAGGTCCATACATCATTCCAGCATACAGAGGTGTAATTTATTTCATTTTGGAGCAACAAGATGGGTCTCAACTAATAGGAGGCCCTTTAAATGGAATATTTATGAAGCACTACTTGTCCTGAGGATGATAGGTAACCTTTGTATCATAGTTTGTATATATTCCTTTACAGTTGCGTTTGTATAGATGCTAAACCAAGAGATTTGAAGCCCGAAGAGAAGGCCCAAAGATTTGGAGGGAAATCCATTTATTCTACTTTGTTTTTATGTTCAGAAAAGAAAACCAGTGTTTTGAAGTTCTTTTTTAAGTGTAGTCCAATGGATCAGGAACTGGGTCTGCGGGGTTCTTTTATACCTCACGGGAAGGATAGCATCCCCAATTGGAGCTAGTTGTTAGAACCAGTTTTGTCTTGGATGAGTTGGAGGGTTAAGATCCATGAAAGAATGAGTAAGGCCTCGTTTTTTAGGTCATATGAACCAAAGAAGACTAAATGATATCTTTGAGTGCTTATTTCTAGCTTGGGAATAAAAATGGCACAAGAACATGGGTTTAAACATTACAAATGTGGTTAAAATACCAAAAATACACCCGCATTTATATGATGGCACAAGTGAACGGAACGGATCTATGGCGATGAAGATCGACGGCCACAAGCGCTCTTCACAAAAGTAAGATGGAGGGGTTTAAGCGTGGGTGCGCTGAGTGTTTCTAGCCCATAAGCAAGTTGGAAATCACATCAACGGGAAGAAGGACAGATCTACGGATGACAAGTAGTTCAGTGATTAGACATGCACGGGGTAATGAAATTTTTAGATTTGTGAAGTGGAGGTAGGCCCCGCAGGTTGCAACGATGCAGATCTGGCAGGGAAAGGCATCAACAATAGAGTTTTAGTTTGTAGATTGAACATGCACGAAGTATTAGCACATTCCAAATTCGTGAACCTCGGTAAAGGATGCACCTTTGGACGATTAGGATGCAGACAGGGGCCAAATCGATGGTTGATAGTGACTACGCGGATCTAAGGTGCGAGGAGGTATCGTTTTGAAGAGAAAAGCAACGCAAAAAACTTAGGAGTTAAACAAAGGAAAATATCAACGACGCAGGGTTTATTGGGTAGATGAACGACGAAGCAAGCCTCTTCAGTGTGATAGAGGAAAGACTGATAAGAAAATAGAAATAATATAAAAACGGGGATCCAGATACTATTTTTCCTATGCATTGGAAAACAACAGACGACGACTGTGCAGAAGCAGACAACTCAACCAGAATCTTAGACCAGCTGTCAGTAACCAGGTAGGCCTCTTGTCTCACTAGAAAACTATTTAAATGGCTGAGCTAGGAGAAGTAGATCCCCCAGTTTTCAAGCACCAAAAGATAGGCGAACTATTATAAGATAAAGATGTTGAGGTTTATGATACAGTTTTGAAAAATGGTTCCATTGAGACAGCAAATGATAGATTGAATCTGATTAGGGAATGAAATAAATATGTGCATAAGGTTTACCAGTCATTATTCCATTTATTTGCATTCGAACAAACCCTAAACTGTCCCAAGTTCATCGACTGGTGCACCACCAATTACTCCTCCTCTGAGAGGGTAATTATGGATGCGACCAGTTCAAAGATCCTATGCCCAGTCAATCCCCTCACTATTAGGAAATCCCTGCCAATCTCGGATGAGTTCTTCCAAAATCCCAAGGAGTACAGGGAAGAAGCCCTAATTTATTTTTTCAGACAGTCCACAGTTGAATTGAAGCAAAGTTTCTACAGGGCCTTCCTAAAACCTAGTGTCCCATTGCAGAGCCATGCCTTCCCAGTTGAAATCCATCTCTTTACCGAGGAATCCAAATGTGTTATAACTATGTTAATCCAGTTCCTAGGATTATATACAAACATGTATGTCACTGAGCCATTAATGAGCCTATTGTTTGTCCTCAACAAATGTCCACTTGAGTCTGATGAGCCTAGTCAGTCCTTCTAGTGTGCCTGCCTTAATTTTGATGAGTCCCTAGCTGAGAATATCCATTCTCAGCTAGTGGACTTCCACAAAACTAGAAGCTTCATATTCCAGTCATATATGCTGAGAATGTTCTTGTCCTTTAATGACGAGAACTTGCAACTTCCTGAGAAGATGTTCACTTAGGAAATGCTCACAGACTACAGTAAATTCATTAACAACCTCATGTCTGAGCTTTACAATGTTTTCATTCAAAATAATCTACCCAGAGTGTTAAAAGAGATGAAGGAGATATTGCAACCTTCTCTTGAGAAGAAGATAGGTGACTGGTTCCTCTCAGAACATAGCACAACAATCAGAGTTTATGGGTTTTCTCATTTACCCTATGTACTTCCATCCTTTCTAACTCCTAGAATATTTACACTGGAATTCATCATGCAGAAGCTAAGAGTAGAAGCCGATCATTTTTTGGATTATAATAAAGCCTCAGATATTGCATTCCCATGGGCTATAGGCCCATTCATCGTCAAGAGTAAGGATTCCATTCCATCCATTGAATGTATGGTAAGAGAGATGGGATTTCGAACAAAGAAAACTATCAACTATGACCCCCACCATATCATCTCAGATAGAAGGAAAGAAAGTAACATAAAAGGTTTTATACATTTTGAGCTTGCAGGTATGGCAGAGACTACCAACTGGCTATAATATCCCAACAAAGGGCAGATGGATGTAGATGTACAGGATGACTCCACCTCCATGGTACGAAAAGCCACCTCACCACTGCCTAGCTCCTCCTGCTTGGTCCGAGCAATTGGAGAAACTATACCCCTTTTCAGTGGCTCTGGAGGATCCAACAAATTGGAAATCATTGATGTCATGGATATAGATAAAGACACAAAAAGAGATTCAAAAAGGAAGAAAGTAGAAGAGCTGTAACATCCCGAAAATTTACCCAAAAATTAAAAATTTTCTATGTAGCATCTAATGCTAATGTTTGTATGCGCAATGTAAGGTAATGATAAGAAAATCATTGACAACTCACTAATTTTGTTTTAAACCAACACATATTTATTTATTGACTGTCGTCAACTGGTTTTCATTTGTCGCAAAGTTATGAACTGAATTTTTTAAGTGTGTTGAAATCTATCCTGATGTATTTAAGTCATAACTTAAATTTGCATTTATATATGGCTAAATATTTACTTCTACAATGCTTAAATAAGTCGACCTCTCGATGTATATGTAAGCTCTTTTAAAGGTCATTTTGCATGCTAATAGTTTGAATTTCTTTTCTGGAAGGGGTCCTATGGGTGACTTGAGGCTTACTTAGATTTCAAAAGCTAATGTACAAAAATTGTGGCTTGATCAAGGGTTGAACTTAGAACATTCTGGTTGTATGCTACAAGTTCATGATACCATTGTTCTAGAATTACTCTACTTAAATGAATCCGCCATTTATGTATTTTTATAACACTAAGATCTATTGCTCCAAATATAGTTGGCATTGTTTATATAATTATTTATTTTATAATTATTAATTTAAAACCTTCATTTATTTATAAACCAAATGTTTATACCCTATCGAAGTAACAAAGGATACATGAGGGTATCGTTTATATATGAATGCTTATATGTGTCTCTACCCTAAGTGGTAACGTACTTGTATCAGTGTATTTGATTATATTATGATCCAATGATTTATATTTAGTTCATTATACTACATACGAGCTATGGTTTGAATTAACACTTACCTGGATATACAATTATTATAAACTTATTATGCAGGGGTTATTTGAGGTGATGGGACTGAATCCCCATGCTCATGATGGGGAAATTCGTGTCATGTAAAATATTTTAATGGTTATGTGGCAACTCGACAATTAAACAAAGGCAACGTGGGTTTAAGAGTTGGTATGGAATTTATGGTTGGCAGGACAAAGGTTTGCCTTGACTGAGGGTAGCATTAATGCCATTAACCACCGTTCTTAGTGGACTTTTCATGTGGCTCTGGACCATGTGATAGCATCTAAGTTTTGGAAGAACCTATCTTGTAAAACATTAAGTCATTCCTTATTTTCATTATTCAGTTTGTTTGGCTCGGCAGAGAGGCTGACAGCCTTCCGAGGTATTAGGGTTTGAAGATTTCATGTGGTGCTCCAAGGTTTCGATGGTTGATCTTGGGCTGAGTTTACAGTCACCTTCAAAAGGTAATTACAACCTACCCAATTTGTTAGGATATTCTTATACCCCATCCTAGTCCCACCAGTATTTTGATCATTTACATTTTCAGTCATGCATGCACCTTTTAGGGTTTGCTTGCATTCTAGGGTTTGCATGCATTTTGCATGCATCCCAGTCATTAGTCCAGCACCTAGCCCTCAGTTAGCCAGCCCCCAGGAGCTTCTCACTATTCAGTTTTAGCCCTCCAGTTGCTTAATGCACCCTTCTTCATTGATTTTAGGGAGCAACTCGCCCTCCTTCACCTACCAGTCCAGTTGTCACTCAGTTACACTCAGTTACAGTCAGTTACAGTCAGTTACACTTAGTTACAGTCAGTTACACTCAGTTACATTCAGTTTCATTCAGTTACACTCAGTTACATTGAGTTACACTCAGTTACACCTACCAGAGTTAGTTTGACTGATGGTTGACAGTTACTTGAGCATTGATGACTCCACTGATGATGATGAAGACTTCCAGTTGCACTCTGATGATCATGAGGACACCTAGTTGTGCTCCGATGACACTCCAGTGATCCTTTGATCACTCCATGAAGACTAATTCGAATTTCCACCTTAGGCATTCGAATTCCTCATGCATTGTATTATTTATATGTCCATTTGTGATTAATAATCTAGTATGACCGAAGTATTATTGCTTCTATCTGAGTTCTACTGTACCATATTATTCTGTTGCTCATTATACTGCATGTATCATTCTTCTTCTATTTTCTTGCTTAATCATAATTACTCTTGTGAGGTACACATCATCTCTTAGATCTGCTGTGAGGATTTTCACATGGTATCAGAGCATGTTGAGAGAATTGTTTATCTCCATTCTTGAGAGTTTTTTGCAGGTTATTACCAAGATTTCGAGTGCAGCAGTTTCTGCATTTTTGCAATAGTAGCAGTTGCAGTTATTCTATATTGTTTTTGCAGGTCCTCTACAGCTTCTATGTATTCATCAGGAATTACTCCTCTTGATCCACTCAACTATGATGAATGGAAACCAAGAATGATAGCAGACTTGAAGATCCATGATCTTTTTTATTGTTATTTTGAAAGAGAGTTCGAATCCCCTGAAGAGAAGATTGACTGGTTAAATAAAAGAGACATGCACTTTGCAGCAATAATGTTTTCTTTGTGTGCATACCAGAGATTCCAATTCAAATACTGTGATGGTGTTGAAATTCCAAGAGAGTTATGGACTCCAAAAGAGATATGGGCTCACCTGGATGGAAAATTTGGCAGAGAGAATGAAGGACTTGGTCCCAACCCATTCGAAAGAAAACAAAGTGATGCATTCGCTCCTCTTGATGGTCTCTCAGATCATGAACCAATATCATCTCATATTGAAGTTGTTGACAAAGAACTTGCAGATTCTCCGCTCATGCTCAAACTTTCTTCTCTTTCTGTGCCAGCTCACACTCTAGATATTGCAGAAGGTCCTAAATCCTCTCTTGCACCAGAGTCTGTTGGTTTGCATCATGATCACATGATTATTTCAGAGGTCAAATCAGCTAATGGAGGTAATGCATTCGCTCCTCTTCAGCAAACATCTCTTTTATACTACTATATGATCATAAATTCATGCTTTCAGAAGGTCATTGAAGAATATGTCCATTGCCATTCGCTTGGGATAATTTTTCATGCATCTACTGGTTTTGATCTCACCTCTCATGGTTCAAAGGAGATCTCAAGAAGCCATGATTCAAGTCTTGTATCTAATTTGGGTTCTAAGCAATTACTGCTAGGGAAAATTTCTCATGCATATGATAGTTTTGATCTCACCCCTGTTGGTTCAAAGGAGATCTCAAGAAACTGTTTTGAAAGTCTTAAATCTGATTTTGATTTCAAGCAAACATGTAATAGTTCTTTTTGGCATAATCTCACCCATGGTGGTTCGAAGGAGAAGACAAAGGACTATATGCACATTCAAAAATTTGATCCTACCTCAGCTGATTCGAATCACAGGTTCAAGGATCATTCTAATACTGTTGGATTTGTTCTCATCACATTCGATCTGAAGAGCAAGTACAAGCACATGCTTTTTGAGCATGATCCACTTCTTCCCAAGAAGAAGATACCTCCAGACATATGACCAAGCATCACACATGCTTGAGTTTGGAGCTTTTATTTTTTATGTGTGCCTTACAGTCTATTTTTTGAGGAGGGGGTATGTTTCCCATGAAATTTTCCCACTTCCTTAGTTTATTGATTGCTATTATTAATTGTATTGGGTGACCTTTGGTCTTAGTTACCAGGGCCCAGGATGGATTAAGGGGGGGTGTTAGGATATTCCTATACTCCATCCTAGTCCCACCAATATTTTGATCATTTACATTTTCAGTCATGCATGCACCTTTTACGGTTTGCTTGCATTCTAGGGTTTGCATGCATTTTGCATGCATCCCAGTCATTAGTCCAGCACCTAGCCCTCAGTTAGCCATCCCCTAGGAGCTTCTCACTATTCAGTTTTAGCCCTCCAGTTGCTTAATGAACCCTTCTTCATTGATTTTAGGGAGCAACTCGCCCTCCTTCACCTACCAGTCCAGTTGTCACTCAGTTACAGTCAGTTACACTCAGTTACACTTAGTTACAGTCAGTTACACTCAGTTACATTCAGTTACATTCAGTTACACTCAGTTACATTGAGTTACACTCAGTTACACCTACCATAGTTAGTTTGACTGATGGTTGACAGTTACTTGAGCATTGATGACTCCACTGATGATGATGAAGACTTCCAGTTGCACTCCGATGATCATGAGGACACCTAGTTGTGCTCCGATGACACTCCAGTGATCCTTTGATCACTCCATGAAGACTAATTCGAATTTCCACCTTAGGCATTCGAATTCCTCATGCATTGTATTATTTATATGTCCATTTGTGATTAATAATCTAGTATGACCGAAGTATTATTGCTTCTATCTGAGTTCTACTGTACCATATTATTCTATTGCTCATTATACTGCATGTATCACTCTTCTTCTATTTTCTTGCTTAATCATAATTACTCTTGTGAGGTACACATCATCTCTTAGATCTGCTGTGACGATTTTCACACAATCTCTTACAGTTTTAAACTATTTTATATTTTAAGCGGTCTTGGTTTTACTATTTACTAACCACGAACAGTTATGGTTTTTGGTTTCTGAGTGACAGGTTGCTTCCTACCAAGAATTAACCTTTAAGAGGTGTGATACTTACTAGCTAAGGCTATGGTGAGTAAAAAATGGGTAAGCTTCGGTGGTTCCTTTTGGCATCCTAAGTTGTAACTCTGTGTGGTGAAAAGTTGGTGGAAAGACATTGCTTCCAGTCTGTGTTTCCTTCGACGAGATGCAGTTCGAACTTGTTCTGGTCTTTACTGTTGGGATCTTATTTTCCCACTTGTAAACCATATGGAAAATATAATGAATGAGAGGGTTTGATCCTCGAGCCTTTGAACTCGTGTTGGCTTCTCAATGCTTCTTATGAATACTATTCTCTAAATAAAGAAGTTACGGTTTAATAAAAGCGACTTGTGGATTATTACTGTGTAAAATGTGTTCATTGTTCTAAACTGGACTTACGTCTTTCTCGTAGCTCTTGTATAAATGTCCAGAGTTAATCTGTTACGGATGGTAAATGTGTTCCTAGTTACGATTGAAATGTTGGTTTGAAACCCAAACCCTAAATTTTTTAATATGTTGAAATTTCGATGGTTGTGTTGTTGTGGGTTTCGAGCCTAACTCTTATTTATGCATTTTAAGTTTAAAAAGAGATAAATGTAAGTCTAACCAATAGGTTGGATGAGTCGAGACTCAAACCCTAAACCTCTGCATGCCCTCTTATTGGATTTACGACTTTGTTTGCTTAAATAAAATTTGTAATACATGGTACATATACCGAACCCTTACTTGTAACAATCGGGTTAAGAAATTTTAGGTTTATGCTGACCCTAATGGTTGAACCCTTACGGGTCTCGAAACTAGGTCTTATAATTACCTAATCCGTATTGTTATATGTGTAATATTTTGAACCTTGGAGATGCCTTCAGTTATGGCTCGAACCCATGTTGTTTACTTGATACTGTGTGATAATTTGTTTTTATTTAAAATCTGGAACTTGCATGTATTAACCCTAACCTTATGATTTGATTTCGATACAGGGTTTTTGACCTTTGAAGTAACCTTTTAAATAGTGATTTGTATCAACCTTTCGTGTATTGTAATAGTTATATTTATTATTCGCAAGAACTGTCACTTGGTTCAACATTAATTTAAGAAGTTTGACAAGCTTTGTGAGGGAATACTCATGTTAATACTAAGTATTATTTTATGGTGAAGGTAAGGTCTACGACCTTGCTCTTAAATTAAATGAGAGTTGAAAAATAAATAAAATCTTTTTTTACCCTATCAAATAATGCATATGTATATATTCTAGGTACTCGTATACGTAGATAGAAGCTCTGTGTATTAAGTTTATAATGAAATGATGATAGAAGAGTTTTTATCATACATAACTCCTTAATTGTTTTCTATGATCTACACCTAGTTTATACAGAGTTTTATATTCATGAGACCACTTTGTTTTTCTATGATAATGTAATTGGTTTAACATAGTTATCTCTATTTGAAAACAAAGCTGCAATAGTTTACTTATTTACTAAAACTCTGTACTTGATGTAGTTTAAAAGAAATCAGAATTGAAATACTTTAGAAAATTCCTATATTTGCATTTGGTATTGATATTACTCCTGTATTTGATCATGGAAGCAACTTCTAGGTTTTCAATTTAAAGATTATGTCTTATGATCAACTTGAAATTTATTGTATGTAAATAAAATTGAATAGACTTATTAAATAGATCTTTGCAAAGCTGTTTCCATCTAAAACCTTTCAAATCATTTTGATCTATTTATAATTATGAATTCTCTGTACTAGAGTACAACACTTCGGTGTGTGGAAAAATACAGAGAAGTATTTTGTATTCATAATTTAATCAATTTATACTATCAATTTTACATTTAAACCCACAATTGAGTAATAACGATTTTCCAGAGATAGATAATATTAAAACAATGAAACATTTAGAACAACTAAGCAATATCTGAGTTTTGAATGGAAAATAGAAACACATTTACATACATTCATTCATAAATTAGGTGAACAAAAAATTAAATAAGATCACACAAGTAAAACCTAGTAATTGTAAAAGTGACAAACACCCAAGGGAGCCCGTTCCACCCAACCAACTCCTGAAGACATCCAAGTCACTTGCCTAATTCCTTAGGACCCCCGAGCCTGTTCACTTAACCACTAGGATGAAGATGCTATGTGGAAAATGGAATAAATTCCTTTGCAACTCAGCAGTAGTACCTAACAGTAATACTTCTTCCTTTAGTAATATTGAACTCAACAATGTCGCTGCACTAGTTTAGAATGCAGTCTTAACTCACTCAATCACTTAGTATCCTTCCCTCATCGAATCTCTTGTGGTCTCTTGCCTTTCTCTTTCATATATTATCACAAGGTAAAACTGAACAACCTCCTGCTGAATTCGATGGGTAGATAAAACATGCCTAGGTCTTTGGTCAGTTTATTTAGTTAAGGAGCCACCTATTGAATTCCACTTTCTTTGGGAACATGACCATAAAAATATGGAAGTTGGCCCCTGCAACAACTAGAAGTGAATTGAGGATGCTGCCAAGTGTCAATTTTCTCCCCACCCCAGTCCCTTCCTCCTAGTGGGTTAGTGAACACTCATTCAACATCCTCCATTGGATATCTGTCTCATATTTTATTTATTAATAATAAAATATTCAAAGTAATTAATTACAGTCATCCATGACCCTACTTAGTCAATAATCATAAAACTTTACAATAACATAAAACATAATGTTTTTCTCACAACATAAAATGTTCAGAATTTGGGTATGTGACAAGCACCCCTTCTTAAGTTCAACATCATCCTCGATGTTTCCTTAATCATCATCCTCTAATTCTTCGTGGAATAGATTTGGATATGCCACCCGCATATTACTTTCCAATTTCCAGGTTGCTTCATCTGGACTAAGGTGCTTCCATTGCACCTTTACCTGTCCAATGGTACGATTACGAAGCAAAATTTCCCTCTTGTCGAGGATACAATCCGGTTCCACCAGAAAATATCCTTCTAGTTCCAGCTGTACATCATTCCAATTAATCACATGAGTAGCATTATGCACATACTTTTTCAAAAGAGAGATGTGAAAAACATTATGCACTTTAAGATTTGGTGGCAAAGCCAATTGATATGCCACTGGTTCTACGCTGGACAATATTTCAAAATGTACACAATACCTTGGTGCTAGTTTAGCACAACTTCCTAACTTTAAGGAGCTCTTTTTAGGTTTTACCTTGAGGAAAACATGTTGACCAACCTGAAACTCTTTCTGAGTTCTTTTGAGATCTGCATGACTTTTTTGTCTATCTTGTGCAATTTTCAAATTTCCTTGCACCTGTTTCACGGTTAGTTCCATTTCTTTTAATAACTCAGGTCCTAACATTAACCTGTCAACTGAATTACTCCATGAAATAGGAGTATTGCATTTTCTTCGATATAGAATTTCAAATGGACTGAGTTTTGCTGAATATTGGTAATGATTATTGTAATCAAACTCAACAAGATGCAAATATTTCTCCCATTTACCTGGTTGATCTCTAACATACATTCTTAACATATCTTCGAGAATCTGATTGACTCTTTCTATCTTCCCATCTATCTGCAGATGAAATGATGTACTGAAATTTAAAATAGTATCTAAACCTTTAAATAAGGACTTCCAGAAATTTCTTGTAAACTTAGAGTCTCTATCAGAAAATATAACTTTTGGAATCGCATGCGAATGAAAAATTTGTTTCATAAAAATTTCAGCAATGTTAGTAGCCTTTTAGGTTGTCTTAACAGGTATGAAGTGGGCTGCTTTACCAAGCTTATCCACAACAGCCATTATGGAATCATTCTGTTTCTGATTTTTAGGTAAACCAGTGATAAAATAAATACTAATTATTTTTCACTTCCAATATGGAACAGGTAGTGGCTGCAATAGTCCAACTAGGTGTTGATGTTCAACCTTTATTTGCTGACATTCCATACACCTAGCAATATATTCAGCTACCTCATTTTTCATACATGGCCAAAAATAACCCTTCCTGAGCATTGTTATCATCTTTTGGTATCCAGGATGCTTTGAGTATGGACTTTTATGTATTTCATTTAAAATTAGCAACTTAATTTTAACAACATTTGGCACATAAAGTTTCTTTTTATACAACATTAATCCTCTTTCATAAATTCTGAAATTTGTTATTAAATTTTTAGAATTATTTTCAACAATCTTTTCATTTAATTTTTGATATTTTTCATCCATTCCGATACCTTCTTTAATCTTATTTTCTAAATCTGTTTTGTAAGTGTTGATTGCTGCCACACAATTTAATCTTGCATTTATGCTAAATGCATCAACGACTTTATTTTCTTTTTCTTTAATGTGCTGAATCTCGAAATCATATTCGCTAAGGAAAGCTAGCCACCTAGCTTGCCTTGCGTTTAGATTTGGTTGATCCAACAAATATTTTAACCCTTTATTATCTGTCATTAATGTAAATTTTCTTTTGATTAAGTTATGATGCCACATCTTTAACGCATGTATCACGACAGCCAACTCTAAGTCGTAAGTTGCATAGTTTTTCTCATGATTTTTTAACTTTCTGGACTCATAGGAAATTACATGACCTTCTTGTGTTAAGACTCCTCCAAGTCCATCATTACATGCATCCGTGTAAACAATGAAATCCTTGTTTGGATTTGCAATTTTTAGAATAGGTTTCGTTGTTAATAGTTCTTTTAGTTTCTTAAAACTTTTTTCACATTTTTTATCCCAAACAAATTTCTTACCTTTATTTTGTAAGAAGGTTATAGGATTCGCTATTTGCGAGAATCCTTCAATAAATTTACGATAGTAACCTGTAATTCCCATAAAATATTGTACACCAATTACGTCCTTAGGGGTAGGTCATTCATTTATCGCTTTTATCTTATCCGGGTCTAGTGCGATTCCATCCTTGGATATCACATGCCCTAGATACTGTATTTTATCTTTAAAAAAATCACATTTGCTGAACTTAGCGTAAAATTGGTGATCTCTTAACACTTGTAAAATTATCTTTAAGTGTTCATCGTGTTTCTCTTTAGTCTTAGAATAAATTAGGATGTCATCAATAAATACCACTACAAATTTATCCAAGTACTTATGTAATACATTATTCATTAAATGCACGAAAACTGCTAGGGCATTGGTTAGCCCAAACAGCATAACCATGAACTCGTAATGTCCATATCAAGTTTTGAAAGCAGTCTTAAAGATGTCCTCATCTTTAATTCTGACTTGATGGTACCCTGAAATCAGGTCTATCTTAGAAAATATCGTAACACCGCACAGTTGATCAAATAGATCATCAATACGAGGCAAAGTATATCTGTTCTTTATGGTCATTTTATTTAACTGACGGTAATCTATGCATAAACACATAGTTCCGTCCTTCTTTTTAACAAAGATGACAGGTGCTCCCCACGGAGACACACTTGGCCTTATATAATTTTTATCAATTAGTTCCTTAAGATGTGATTTAAGTTCATTAAGCTCTAGAATGTTCATTCTGTAAGGAGCCTTTGAGTTTGGTACCATTCCCGATACTAACTCAATAGTGAAATCTAGTTCCCTTTTCAGAAGTAATCCTAGAATTTCTTCCAAGATTACATCAGAAAATTCCTTTAGAATGGGTATGTCTTCCAACTTTAACTTATCTTCATTAGTTGATTGTTCGTCATTAATTACATTTACATCAAACAGCTTACACCCTTTACGAACAACCCTTTTAACTTGGAAAGTAGAAATTTGTCTAACATATGTCTTTCTAGGAATTCCTTTTACTGTTACAGTTTCACACTTATCATTCAATTAAGTAAAAGTCTTTTCAAAACAATTTAACACTACCCTATGCTTTTCTAGCCAATCCATTTCAATCAAAACATCGTAAGAACCTAAAGGTAACACATTCAGTTTAACATGAGTCCTAAACTGATTCATCAATACTTCACACTCTTTTACAAAATCAGTCACCTTTCTTTTAGTTCCAGTAGCTAATTGGACCAACCATGACTTATCAAACTTGTCTAATTTTAGATTATAACATTTCACTAAATCAGGTGACACATAGCTAAGGCTTTCTCCTGGATCAATTAAAATAGAAATGGGTTTATTTTTCAGCATACCTTCCACTTCAACCATTGAGATTTGATGATCAGCTTGTTTGTTTTCCAAAGCTGCATTTATCCTGGGCATTTCCCTTACTAAGTCACCAACAGTCGCTTCCTCCTGTACTATGTGTATGTTGTTGATGGTCCTCTTTCTGAGTGGGAAGTTTGATGCATAGTGAGGTCCTTAACAGTACCAGCATTTAACAGGTTCTTTCTGTTCATTGCTTTTAACAAAATTTTTAGGTGGATCTTTGTTTCTTGCAGCTATAAATTTTGACTGTTCATTACCTCTTGAATTATTCCCTTGAAATTTTATGTTAGAATAATTATGTGAATTACTATTTCCTGTTGATGTATATGTAACTTCGGAATGTATTTCACATATATGTATATTGTATTCCTATAGAGATGGTATTATTCCTCTATAAGGAAGTGTCGTCATTTATATTGTAAGTGTCGTAACTTATACTTGATGGGTTATTAGACCACCTTGTTTGGGGTCGGCCCTGTATAAGTCATGTGGGTCAAAGGGTTATTAGACCACCCTATTGGGGGTCGGCCATGTGGGTCAAAGGGTTATTAGACCACCCTATTGGGGGTCGGCCCACTCAGCATTATGTTATGTGGTTAAGTTCGAGCCGACATGATTTAGGTAAAAAGGCAAGTCAAGTCAAGTATAAATAGAGTGCGGGAGGCACTCTATTTACTCACTCACTTCTCACACATGCTCTCAAGGAGGAGAGGCGCTCTTATGGAGGAGGAGGATTGCTGCTAGGTTATGGCTATCTCTATTGGTTGGTTGTATCATTGCTCTATCTATCTCTGAGGAAGTTATTGGGGTTTTTCACCTTTATGGTTTTCCCCAAGTAAATCTTTGTGTCTCTTGTGTGCTTGCATTATTGTCTCCATGATTGATATGCTGTAGATATGCTGTACATGTTGTTCTCTCAGTTAAGATCCTAGATCAGATTGAAGTAAATTCAGAAAATTTAACATGGTATCAGAGCTAGCCTGAAAGAAGGCATGATATGGCATGTATGACACTTGTTGCACTTACGATGCTAGGGCTTGATATAGCAAAAACCAGTCATCGTAGCACTTTCGCTATAAATCTGTTTTGGCGAAGTTTTCGGATCTGAAATTGTTACAGGCCAAAGCTAAGATCTCCAGGTATCTTGTGTCCAAAGGACAACCTCTAATTCGTTGTACTTTGTGACTTATGATCTGTACAATATAGGGTTTCTGCCTCTTCCAGATCTGAGTCAAAATCAGGTGACCTTGGGAAAAAGGTCATATCTTGGGCTAGGAGGCTCCAAATGAAATTTCGTAAAAAGTGACAGGTAGTACACAGTCTGAACTATCTATGAAAACTTTTTCAGAGTCCGAAGTTGAACCAGTGACACGTGGCATTCCGTACAAGTTCGCTCTCCTGTATTATCCCATAAACAGGTCACGTTGCGACATTTGGCATAAATCTCTCTCAGAGAATCCAATTGAGGTCAGACCTGTCAGGATGGAAAGATAACAGGTCAGGCTATCTCAGGAAACTTGTTCAGACCCTGTGGATCAAAAATTTCGGAGTTACACCAGAAACAATCAGGTACATATTTCTGTCAAAACAGAATTATTTTTTGGTACCTTCATTCATGGCTTCCGGAATTTAGGGCTTTGGAGAAAGTTGGAATTTTTGTAATCGGAGACCACGGCTGGATGCTACTCATCAAAATATAAATTTAGAGACCAAGATCAGAATTTTTGGTTGGGCAGAAGGCCGGGCTTGATTAGACCCTAGTTCGGGACTTTGATCAGAAAAGTGGAAAATTAGGGCTTCTGTAAAAATGGGAATTTTTGAAATCTGTGAACACGGCTGGAAGCTCCTCAGAAAAATAGAAGCTTAGAGATTTGGATCAAACATTTTGATGGGGCAAAAGAGTGGGCTTCATCAAACCCCAGTTCAGGGTCACGTCCAGTGAATCCAGAAGTTTCAAAGGCAAAATTGAGGAGTGAAACTTTGCAGTTTTTCAAATTCTGAATATACCAGTTTGATCAATTCATCAAGGCGCATATTCCTATCCTATCGGAAGGTTGAAATTCAAAGTTTGAATTTTGGGGGTTTCTCTGACAAACCCATATCCAGCTCAAGGTCCAGTTCTTGCAAATCAAGTGAATTGGGTTAATCCTAGAAGAAGATGGATTGATCACCTGCATAAGTGAAAGAAGTTTCTGTCTCAGAGGGAGATGAGGATAAGGCCTTACATAAGAAGATTACAAGCGATCTTGACAGGTATGACTCATCGAGGTATGTTTTGATATTTGTCCATGATTAAGTTTATGGTATGTTTGTCTTCATGTTATTACGGTTAGTACAATTTTAATTTTAGATTTGTTGTATCACCTTAACAAAATTATGAATGCATGATAGAAGATATTCATTGGTTAGGGTGTTGACACTTATAATTGTACTAATGCATTATGGTGTTGTATAAGGTTTATGTTGTCTACTAACATGAAAGGTACACCAAGAAAGACAAATCATGTTCTGGTCCAAGAACATATGATCATGATAACATGAGGACAAAGATTCATCCATTGTCATGGATCTCATAGAAGATCCATTTACGAGGTATGTATAACTTGGTTTTGTAATGGCTAACCTATGAAATATACAGGTTACTAGCACAAGTCATTGAAGAAGAACAAGAAGACATCATGTGAGTATGTTAGACATAACTAACTAGCATGCTAATCCAGGTATGTTTTTCCTATATCAAGATAGAATCCTACCTTGTGTTAGGATCTTATACTGTTGTTGATAATAATTATTCATGAAGTCATAGGTTTGAATAATCATGGTTGGATGTATATTATTATAATTGATGATATGACTAACCAGAAGAATCATGAAAGTATAGGCTTGAATAATCACAGGTTTTATGCATTTTATATCTCTTATCTTGATTGATGATTCAACTAACCTGAAGAGTCATAGGCTTGAGTAATTACAGGTTTAGACATGTTATGTTTCTTATGATTTGACTAACCATAAGAATCCTTGAATGCTAATGCTTATTATTTCTGTTTGAAATGATCATGACTATACATGCTTGAGAGTATTGTGTTTTAATAGTATACTAATCAATGTATGATTTTATATGAGATCACAAGGACAACACATTCATGATACTAATAAGCATGCATAGGGACCAAGGATGAATATGAGTTCAAGAACAGGTAATTCAGGAAGCAAAGATCAAGAGGGAGCACACTCTAGTTGTTCCTGCAAGAAAGCAAAGGAGCACACTTCAGTAGTTTCTGCAAGGATGCAGATATTCAGAGGGAGTTGATCATCTCTCTACATCCCACAACAGAAAGGTGTAGAAGAAGCTACTTCAGATTAGGACTCCAGCAGCTCCTGCAAGAAAGCGAAGACTCAGAGGGAGTCCACCCAACGAACAAACAAAGATAAGTATTTGAATTGTCATTTCTTAAATAATACTGTTCAATAAATGTATATACTGATGTTCCTAGAATTAGGTTGTGTATTATGCATATTAGAATAATTGCATTGATTAACAGTATACTCCTAATATGCATGGGTAAGTGGCCTATGGCACTGTACAACATTCCATTGCTACTTATCTAGAATGAAACCTCTTTGCTGACATGTTGGGAGTTGTGCACACTCTTAACAATGTTCTGGTAGAGATTGGAAGGCATCTAGAAAGTTACGGAATATGGATAAATGTTGTATTGAAGCATTGGCTAAGATAATTGCATGACTGTATGGCATATTTCTTTATGTGTAAGAATTTGTTCTGAAAACTATGAGATGTTTTCTAATCATGCAATTTAACTTGTTGTGTAGGAAAGATCGTATGCCATCTCCTACAAAAGAAGAACTACAACATTTGTTCCAGCAACAAAGATATATATTGAAGATATTGAAGATATTGAAGTTCCCAGGATCTGGGATGAAGAAATGAAATGCCATGATCCGTCGATCATGAAGAATGATGTTTGGGATGTAATCCCAAGACATGAAGGGAAGTTTGCTATGACTTCCAAATGGAATTATCAGATCAAGCATGTTGCAGATGGCAACATTGAGAAATATAAAAGTGATGAAATAGAAGATGCACCAGATGGATTTCAAGACAGCATGGTGTAGTCACATATATGTGCAGAACTTGGTATGGTAGGATAGACAACTTTCTATCCAGTTTGGGCTTTACCAAGAGTAAAGCGGATTCCAACCTTTACTACAAGGTTGAGGAAGGAAATCCAGTGTATGCGGATAACCTGTTTGTTACAGGTGAAGATAGATTGATTGCCGACATGCATCGGAAGCTTACTACCGAGTTCGAGATGAAGAACTTGGGGATGATGCACTATTTGTTTTTGGCATGGAGGTGTGGCAGAGTGCAGATGGAATCTTCCTTGGACAAGGGAAGTATGCAGTAGAAATCTTGAAGAGGTTCGGAATGATAGATTGCAAGGCAATGGCCACACCAATGGCATCGAATCTGAAGCTTCTATGTGATGCTTCATCTGAGCCGGTTGATGTCTCTCTGTATCGTCAGATGATTGGGTCCTTGATGTACCTGACGACCAGACATTTGCTTTGCTGTGAACACATTGAGCCAGTTCCTGACGGATCCGAGGAGTGTTCACCTGGTTGCTGTAAAGCATGTTCTGAGGTACCTGAAGGGTACAGTGGATTATGGGCTCAGGTATGAGGCGAATCAAAAGTTTAACCTACAGGGTTATGTTGATTCAGATTGGGCTGGCAGTGCTGCAGATAGGAAGAGCACATCTGGGTGTTGCTTCAGTATGGGATCAGGTGTGATCTCTTGGTTTAGCAGGAAGCAGTCCTGCGTAGCACTGAGTACAGCTGAGGCAGAGTATGTTGCAGCCTGTTCAGCTAGTTGTGAGGCAGTATGGCTACGGAAGCTACTGTCTGAGTTATTTGATCTCCCGTTGGAGGCTACTGGTATCTTCTGTGATAACCAGAGTTGTGTGAAGCTGTCCGAGAACCCAGTGTTTCATGACAGGTCGAAACACATAGAGATCAAATATCACTATATCAGGGATATGGTGCAGAGAGGAGCTGTGAAGCTCCTGTATGTTGCGACGGACGAGCAGATTGCAGATGTGCTGACGAAGCCACTAGCCAGGGTGAAGTTCGAGTACTTCAGAGAGAGGCTTGGCGTTATTCAGATCGAGGATACTTCGAGGAAGAAGTGATGGACACATTTGCTGAAGCCATTCCAAGCATGTTGGAAGGAGGATCCTTCACATGGCTGTGGATGTAAGCGCTGGATAATGGGCATCAGGATGATGTTCTGGTTTCTGCTTGGATATGATCAGTTGGATCATTTATGTATGTATGCATCATGTTGGATGCTGGATATGATCAGTTGGATCATGTGTATGTATTTTGTGTATGCATCATGTTGGATGCTTGGACCATGTATCTGTATATGTATCAGGTGGATACATTGTATGATCAGGTGGATCATGTATGATGATATGTATCAGGTAGATACTTGGTATGCATCAGGTGGATGCATTGATGTATCAGGTGGATACATTGTATGATCAGGTGGATCATGTATGGTGATATGTATCATGTATTTGTATCAGGTGGATACATTGATGATCAGGAGGATCATGTATGATGATATGTATCAGGTAGATACTTGGTATGCATCAGGTAGATGCATTGATGATCAGGAGGATCATGTATGATGATATGTATCATGTGTTTGTATCAGGTGGATACATTGATGATCAGGAGGATCATGTATGATACTTGGTATGCATCAGGTAGATGCATTGATGATCAGGTGGATCATGCAGCAGGATGTTGCAGTGATGATCAGGATGATCATAGATGACGAGCTTCAGGATGTTGCTCCAGATGACATGCAGCAGGACGTTGCAGTGATGATGATCAGGATGATCATGGATGGTGAGCTTCAGGATGTTGCTCCAGATGACATGCAGCAGGACGTTGCAGTGATGATGATCAGGACGATCATGAGTACATCAGGATGATGTATGGTGAGTATCAGGTTGATACTCTGTGGCCGTGGATCAGGTTGTGCAGATGAGCATGTCTGGGAGATCCTATAGGTCGGAGTTGTGTACCCATAACAGCCTGGGATGCTCTTTCGAGACATTGCTCTGGGAGGACATGTAATTCGTTGCCCTGGGAGATCTCAGGTCGGAGTTGTGTACCCGTAACATCCTGAGATGCTCTTGCGAGGTTTTGTCCTATGGCATGTAATTTGGGCCCTGGGAGATTTCAGGTCGGAGTTGTGTACCCGTAACATCCTGAGATGCTCTTGCGAGGTTTTGCCATGACCACATGTAATTTGTGCCCTAGGAGATCTCAGGTCGGAGTTGTGTACCCGTAACATCCTGAGATGCTCTTGCTAGGTTTTGTGGTGGACCACATGTAATTTGTGCCCTGGGAGATCTTAGGTCGGAGTTGTGTACCCGTAACATCCTAAGATGCTCTTTCGAGGTTTTGTGGTGGGGTCACATGTAATAGCGCCCTGGGAGATCCTACAGGTCGGAGTTGTGTACCCGTAACATCCTGGGATGCTCTTTCGAGGTTTTGTGACGCACGTAATAAGTCCTGAGGATTCCACAGTATGGCCAGTGATGACGAAGACCTGCAGGTGGTGGGCCTACATCCAGTATGAAAAAGGACTGGCTCTGTAGAACTTCCTATGACGAGTAGATTCAGAGATTGATTGAGATAGCAGCAGCAGTGACGATGATGATGACTCGATGACGATTATCTAGTGACGATGATCCAGAGAAGATGACTTGTGCTAGAAGAACTATGCTGAGAAATACCTTCCTAGTTAAGAGGGAGTGTTGATGTATATGTAACTTCGGAATGTATTTCACATATATGTATATTGTATTCCTATAGAGATGGTATTATTCCTCTATAAGGAAGTGTCGTCATTTATATTGTAAGTGTCGTAACTTATACTTGATGGGTTATTAGACCACCTTGTTTGGGGTCGGCCCTGTATAAGTCATGTGGGTCAAAGGGTTATTAGACCACCCTATTGGGGGTCAGCCATGTGGGTCAAAGGGTTATTAGACCACCCTATTGGGGGTCGGCCCACTCAGCATTATGTTATGTGGTTAAGTTCGAGCCGACATGATTTAGGTAAAAAGGCAAGTCAAGTCAAGTATAAATAGAGTGCGGGAGGCACTCTATTTACTCACTCACTTCTCACACATGCTCTCAAGGAGGAGAGGCGCTCTTATGGAGGAGGAGGATTGCTGCTAGGTTATGGCTATCTCTATTGGTTGGTTGTATCATTGCTCTATCTATCTCTGAGGAAGTTATTGGGGTTTTTCACCTTTATGGTTTTCCCCAAGTAAATCTTTGTGTCTCTTGTGTGCTTGCATTATTGTCTCCATGATTGATATGCTGTAGATATGCTGTACATGTTGTTCTCTCAGTTAAGATCCTAGATCAGATTGAAGTAAATTCAGAAAATTTAACATTTCCAAAGTTGCGATTAAAAGAAAAATGATTTTTCCTTTGTTCAAAGTTACTAGGCTTCTTTACTTTCCAGCTTGGTAGGCATTCCCTTTTCTTGTTCTGTTCATAATAGATATTTGCTTTTCTCATGGCCTCTTCAAGAGTTTTGGGATCATCATATTCAATTATGTCCTTTATATGAGAGGGTAAACAGCTCATAAATATCTGTACCTTGGGATTTGCTTTAGTAATGTAAGGCACATACCTCAACAAATTTAAAAACGTGATGCTTAACTCCCTCATATCCATGGTTCCTAACTTTAATTCATAAAAATCTTTAGCTCATTCCTCATAATACCGTTCCGACAAAAACTTTCTTTTAAAATATTTCTTAAAATTACTCCAGTTTACACTTTTCTCTTTTAAGCCTTTTACTCATTTTAGATCTTGCCACCAAATGTCTGCTTTTCTAGTTAGATTATAAATTGCCATTTTAGTTTTTAAATGACTTGACTGGTTATAGATTTGAAATTACAAAGCATTGAAGGCTGCTCCAGCACGCTGGTGGGAAACACACAAGGAATCAATTGATGGATGGTCAAAATGCCGAAGATTGATGACGGTTCGCTTCGGTGATACCGAGGTCTACCACACGGGGAAATATGATGGTCGAAACGATCCTGGAGGCCATTTGATGGAGTGTCAAACATTATGGGTATCACAACCAAGAGATTAGTGGGTCCATGCATTTATCCATAACTTGGATGAAATGTCGTGGTCATGGTATACTGCAGCTGAATTACGGGGAGAAATCACTACTTGGTTGGAGTTGACCATATGTTTTACTCATATGTTTAGTTTTGTTGATCCCAACCCGGATGTCCATAGCACTCTGCAGATCATCCGCAATGTGGTTCTGAAGGTGGTTCCCATGGCGTACCTGGCGGATCCACATACGCACTGCTTGATGTAATCCATAATGGAATGCTATAATATAACTGGTGGGCCCAAATACGGTGATGATCTGTGGAATGTCAATATTCTGAAGTCTGAAGGAAGTTGCGATGTGGTACCACCTGGTGCACCAAGTGATCCGTTCAATCAACCCTTGAAGCTTCGCAAGGTCAATATTGGAATGGAGGCCACTCCCAAGTTCGCAAATGTTGGAGATTATTGGGATGATGAGATGATGGGAAAGGTCACTGATTTGCTGCATGAGTTCTAAGACCTTTTTCCTACGAAGTGTTTTGAGATGAAAGGTATTTTGGGTGATCTAGGTGAGATGAAGATTCCCTTGAAACCAGATGCTAAACCGATCAGGAAGTGACCTTATTGGCTAAATCCATGACATAAGGAGAAGGTCAAGGCAGAACATGACCGCATGTTGGATGCTGGTATCATTGAACCGGTTCAAGAGTCAGAATGGATTAGTCCTATGGTGGTATAGGACAAGAAGACTGGTGAGGTATGCATCTGCGTTGATTTGCGGAAGTTGAATGATGCTTGCTTGCATGATCCCTTTCCGACCCCGTTTACTGATGAAATACTTGAAGGAGTAGGTGGCCAGGAGATGTATTCTTTCACGGATGGGTTCTCAGGCTATCATTAGATTCATATTGCAAAGGAAGACCTCTACAAGACAACTTTTGTGATAGAATGGGGATGTTTTCAGTATATCATGATGCCGTTTGGGTTGAAGAATGCACCTACGATATTTTCACGGGTTGTTGTTGCTGCATTCTAGGATTTCATCCAGAAGCTCTTGCAGGTATACATGGATGATCGGAAAGTCTATGGTTTGATCCACGATCATCTGGCCAATCTGCGGTTGATGCTGGAACGCTGTCGACAGCACCAGATATCGCTGAATTTGAAGAAGTGCATTTTTTGTGCGCCATTTGGGATATTGCTGGGTCAAGTTGTGTGCAAACAAGGGTTTTTAGTCGATCCAACAAAGATTGCGCTCATTTTGAGCTTGACACCGTCGACTACTGTTAAGTAGTTGAGGGAGACTTTGGGGCATATTGGGTATTATCACAAGCTCATCAGAGGATATTCAGCGATAACTACCCCTATGGAGAAGCTATTGAAGAAAGATGCAGTATTTCAATGGAGCACTGAATGTCAGGATAGTTTTGAGCAACTCAAGGCTAAGATGGCTTTAGCCCCGATATTGGTATTTCCGGACTGGAGTAAGTAATTTCATGTCCTTGTTGATGCATCGTCGATTGCACTTGGGGTGGTGCTAGCGCAACCAGAAAGTTTATGAACATAACTGTTTCAGTGCTTCGGCTTCCTCACTCTTCTATGTTTCTACATTAAAAGTTGGTGGTTTAATCTTCTTAAATTCTCTAGAAATTTCTTCGTATGGCTTGTACTTCTTCCTTTTAGTGTAGCAGTCACTCTCAGTACTATTGCTGGAATACTTGTGCTTTTTCCTGCATGCTTTTTCATACATTTGAGAAGAATAACTATTGTCATAATTAGTCAGTTTTATATTTTTAACATTACGTTGGTAGGACATAGTTCCATATTCAGAATTATTTTCTGTTATTTTATCCTTATCGTTATTATGAAATTTATCCAACGAGATTTGATTCAGATCCTCTTGATCTTTTAGGATTCGTTCGTTTTCCTCCTTAAGAGTTTTTATCTCAATCTCTAAATCTTTTACTGTCCTTAATAATTCAAATGAATTATCATTCAATTCAACAAATAAATTTTATGCATTAATATGTCCTTGTTCATTATTATTTTGTTCATTATTATGGGACCTGTCCTCAGCTGACTCTTCAGGTCCTTCCATACCTGTAGACTAAATTTATTAAATGATGGTAGAAAACAAAATAAAATAAAAATTAGTAATTGCAATCCTGTTTAATTTTTTTATTTATTTGAGCGAGTTGATCCACTTTAGGCCTAGTATTTGAACTTGTGCTCTGAGACCACATGTAACATCCCTAAAATTTACCCAAAAAAAAAAAATTTTCTATGTAGCATCTAATGCTAATGTTTGTATGCGCAATGGAAGGTAATGATAAGAAAATCATTGATAACACTCTAATTCTATTTTAAACCAACACATATTTATTTATTGATTGTCGTCAACTGGTTTTCATTTGTCTCAAAGTTATGAACTGAATATTTAAAGTGTGTCGAAATCTATCTTGATGTATTTAAGTCATAACTTAAATTTGCATTTATATGTGGCTAAATATTTACTTCTACAATGCTTAAATAAGTCGACCTCTCGATGTATATGTAAGCTCTTTTAAAGATCATTTTGCATGCTAATAGTTTGAATTTCTTTTCTGGAAGGGGTCCTATGGGTGACCCGAAGCTTACTTAGCTTTTAGAAGCTAACTGTTAAGATCCTAGTGGGTGGCCTTCACTAACGCCTCAGGGTTTTGGTGCAATGGTTAGTAACATTTGGTATCAGACCCTCCACCTATGTTCGAGTCACAAAGCGGGTGGCAACGTCGAAATTGCAGTGTTTGTCTGGGGCTCGTACGGCTCAAAGGGGACACCACCATACAGGTGCACATCTAGCCTAGAGTCTGGAATGTGGAGCGTGGTGGGATGTTAAGATCCTAGTGGGCATCCTTCACTAACACCTCAGGGTTTTGGTGCAATGGTTTGTAACACTAACGTACTTACTGTTACTATGACAGGGTTACATGTGAGATATTTAACCCAGTTATTGAAGGTTCGAGACAAAAATTGTGGCTTGATCAAGGGGTGAACTTATAACGTTCTGGTTGTATGCTAACAAGTTCATGATACCATTGTTCTAGGATTACTCTACTTAAATGAATCCGACATTTATGTATTTTCACAACCCTAAGATCTATTGCTCCAAAATATATTTGGCATGGTTTATATAATTATTTATTTTATAATTATTAATTTAAAACCTTCATTTATTTATAAACCAAATGTTTATACCCTATCCAAGTGACAAAGGATATATGAGGGTATCGTTTATATATGAATACTTATATGTGTCTCTACCCTAAGTGGTAACGTACAAATATCAATGTATTTGATTATATTATGATCCAATGATTTATATTAAGTTCATTATGCTACATACGAGCTATGGTTTGACTTAACACTTACGTGGATATACAATTATTATAAAATTATTATGCAAGGGTTATTTGAGGTGACAGGACTGAATCCCCATGCTCATGATTGGGAAATTCGTGTCATGTAAAAGATTTTAATGGTTATGTGGCAACTCAGCAATTAAACAAAGGCATCGTGGGTTTAAGAGTTAGTATGGAATTTATGGTTGGAAAGTGAAAGGTTTGCCTCGACAGAGGGTAGCATTAATGTCGTTAACCACGGTCTTAGTGGAATTTCCATGTGGCATTCCATGTGACTCTGGACCACGTGATAGCATCGAATTTTGGGAAGACCCTATCTCATAAAATAGTAAGTCATTCCTTATTTTCATTATTCAATTTGTTTGGCTCGGCAGAGAGGCTAACAGCCTTCTGAGGTATCACGGTTTGAAGACTTCGTGTTGTGCTCTAGGGTTTCGATGGTTGATCTTAGGCTGAGCTTACAGTCACCTTCAGAAGGTAATTACAACCTACCCAATCTCTTACAGTGTTAAACCAGTTGATATTTTAAGAGGTCTCGCTTTTACGGTTTACTAACCACGAACAGTCATGGTTTTTGGTTTTTGAGTGACAGGTTGCTTCCCGTCGAGACTTAACCTTTGAAAGGTGTGATACTTACTAGCTAAGATTATGGTGCATAAAACATGGGTAAGCCTCGGTGGTTCCTTTTGGCATCCTAATTTGTAACTCTATGTGGTGAAAAGTTGGTGGAAAGACATTGTTGCTAGTCTGAGTTTCCTTCGAGGAGATGCAGTTTGAACTTGTGTTTGATTTTGTTCTGGTCTTTACTGTTGGGATTTTATTTTCCCACTTGTAAGTTGTATGGAAAATATCATGACTGAGAGGGTTTGATCCTCGAGCCTTTGAGCTCGCGTTGGTTTCTCAATGCTTCTTACGAATACTGTTTTGTAAATAAAGAAGTTACGGTTTAATAAAAGTGACTTGTGGATTATTACTATGTAAAATGTGTTTATTGTTCTAACTGGACTTATGCATTTCTCATATCTCTTGTATAAATGTCTAGAGTTATTGTGTTATGGATGGTAAACGTGTTTCTATTTACGATTGAAATGCTGGGTGGAAACCCTAACCCTGAATGTTTTAATATGTTGAAATTTCGATGGTTGTGTTGTTACGGGTTTTGAGCCTAACTCTTATTTATGCATTTTAAGTTTAAAAAGAGATAAATGTAAGTCTAACCAATAGGCTGGGTGAGTCGAGACTCAAACCCTAAACCTCTCAGTTCCCTCTTATTGGCTTTATGACTTTGTTTGCTTAAATAAAAGTTGTAATAGATGGTATCTGTACCGAACCCTTACTTGTAACAATTGGGTTAAGAATTTTAGGTTTACGCTGACCCAAATGGGTGAACCCTTACGAATCTCGAACCCGGGTCTTATAATTACCTGGGCCGTATTGTTATATGTGTAATATTTTGAACCTAGGCAATGCCTTTAGTTATGGATCGAACCCATGCTGTATACTTGATACTGTGTGATAAATTGTTTTTATTTAAAAGCTGAAACTTGCATGCATTAACCCTAACCTTATTATTTGATTTTCATACAAGGTTTTTGACCTTTGAAGTAACATTTTAAACAGTGATTTGTATCAACCTTTCGTGTATTGTAATAGTTATATTTATTATTCGCAAGAACTGTCACTTGGTTCAACATTAATTTAAGAAGTTCGACAAGTTTTGTGAGGGAATACTCATGTTAATACTAAGTATTATTTTATGGTGAAGATAAGGTCTACGACGTTGCTCTTAAATTAAATGAGAGTTGAAAAGGAAATAAAATCTGTTTTAACCCTATCAAATAATGTATATGTATATATTCTAGGTACTTGTATACGTAGATAGAAGCTCAGTGTATTAAGTTTATAATGAAATGATGATAGAAGAGTTATTATCATACATAACTCCTTAATTGTTTTCTTTGATCTACAACTGGTTTATACAGAGTTTTATATTCATGAGACCACTTTGTTTTTCTATAATCATGTAATTGGTTTAACATAGTTATCTCTATTTGAAAAAAAAACTGCAATAGTTTACTTATTTACTAAAACTCTTTACTTGATGTAGTTTAAAAGAAATCAGAACTGAAATAGTTTAGAAAATTCTTGTATTTGCATTTAGTATTGATATTACTCCTGTATTTGATCATGGAAGCACCTTCTAGGTTTTCAATTTAAAGATTATGTCTTATGATCAGCTTGAAATTGACTGTATGTAAAGAAAATAGAATAGACTTATTAAACAGATCTTTGCAAAGTTTTTTCTATCTAAAACCTTTCAAATCATTCTGATCTATTTATAATTATGACTTCTCTGTACTAGAGTATGGCACTTCGGTGTGTGGAAAAATACAGAGAAGTATTTTGTATTCATCATTTAATCAAGTTATACTATCAATTCAACATTTAAACCTACAGTTGAGTAATACATATTTTCCAGAAATAGATAATATTACAACAATGAAACATTTAGAACAACTAAGCAATATCTGAGTTTTGAATGGAAAATAGAAACACATTTACATACATTCATTCATAAATTAGGTGAACATAAAATTAAATAAGATCACACAAGTAAAAAATGGTAATTGTAGAAGGTACAAACACCCAAGGGATCCTGTTCCACCCAACCAACTCCTGAAGACAGCCAAGTCACTTTTCTTAGGACCCTCAAGCCTATTCACTGAACCACTAGGACGAAGATGCTGTGTGGAAAATGGAATAAATTCCTTTGCAACTCAGCAGTAGTACCTAATGGTAATACTTCTTCCTTTAGAAATATTAAACTCAACAATGTGGCTGGACTAGTTCAGAATGCAGTCTTATCTCACTCAATCACTTACTAGCCTTCCCTCATCAAATCTCTTGTGCTCTCTTGTATTTCTCTTTCAGAAATGATCACAAGGTAAAATTGAACACCCTCCTGCTAAATTTGATGGGTAGATAAAGCATGCCTAGGTCTTTGGTCAGTTTCTTTAGTTAAGGAGCCACCTGCTCAGTTCCACTTTCTTGGGGAACATGACCATAAAAATAGGGAAGTTTCCCCCTGCAACAACTAAAAGTGAATTGAGGATGCTACCAAGTGTTAGTTTGATCTCCACCTCAGTCCATTCCTCCTAGTGGGTTAGTGAATACTCATTCAACAGCCTCCCTTGGATATTTGTCTCCTCTTTTATTTACTAATAATAAAATATTCAAAGTAATTAATTACAGTCATCCATGACCCTACTTGGTCAATAATCATAAAACTTTACAATAACATAAAACATAATGTTTTTCTCACAACATAAAATGTTCAAAATTTGGGTATGTGACAAGAGTTTGAGCAGCAGATGGAATTAGTGACACTTGGTCAAAGAAAGAAGAAACCGGTGAAGGCTAAGGTTCCTGCCTTCTAGGTCAAGGACTGTTTATTCAACAAAAAAACTACTAAGCCTTCCACACAAGACGAAAGCATAGCAGAGTTGCTGGATGAGTATAAAGAGATTACAATAGCAGCCTTAGAAGAATCGAAGTTGTATGCAGATGTTAAATTTTTAGAATTTACTTCAATCTGATCTAGGATCTTAACTGAGAGAACAACATGTATAGCAAATCTACAACATATCAATCATGGACACAATAATGCAAGCACACAAGAGACATAGAGTTTACTTGGGGAAAACCACAAAGGTGAAAAACCCCAATAACTTCCTCAGAGATAGATAGAGCAATGATACAACCAGAATACAAGAGATAGTCTTCTCCTAGCAGCATAGCCTCCTCCTCCGCAAGTGTGCCACTCTCCACAGTGTGAGTGAGAGAACAGAATGTGTAAAATGAGAGAGACACACTCTCTATTTATACACTAACTTGACTTGACCTTTACTCAGCTAGGTCGGCCTCAACTTAACCACTTAACATAATGCTGACTAGGACGACCCCCACTAGGGTGGTCTAATAACTCTTTGACCCACATGGATGACCCCCAATAGGGTGGTCTAATAACCCTTTTACCCACATGACTTATACAGGGCCGACCCCAACAAGGTGGTCTAATAACCCATCAAGTATAAGTTACGACACTTACAATATAAATTCCGACACTTCCGTATAGAGGAATAATAACATCTCTATAGGAATACAATATACATATATGTGAAATACATTCTGAAGTTACATATACATCAACACTCCCTCTTAACTAGGAAGGTATTTCTTGACACAAGTATTCTAGCACAAGTCATCTTCTCTAGATCATCGTCACTGGATAATCGTCATTGAGTCATCATCATCGTCACTGCTGCTGCTATCTCAATCAATCTCTGAATCTACTCGTCATAGGAAGTTCTACAGAGCCAGTCCTTTTTCATACTGGATGTAGGCTTGCCACCTGCAGGTCTTCGTCATCACTGTCCATACTGTGGAATTCTCAGGACTTATTACGTGCATCACAAAACCTAGTTGCAGCATCCCAGGCTATTACGAACACACAACTCTACCTGTAGGATCTGCTAGGAGCACATTACATGTGACCCATCACAAAACCTGGCTGAGCATCCCAGGCTGTTACAAGCACACAGCTCTACCTGTCAGATCTCCTAGGAGCACATTACATGTGATCTCACCACAAAACCTGGCTGAAGCATCCCAGGATGTTACGAGCACACGACTCTACCTATTGGATATCCCAAGAGCACATTACATGTGGTCCACCACAAAACCTGGATGAAGCATCTGAGGCCTTTTTCATCCTATCCAGATCTCCCAGGAGAAAATTACATGTGGTCATGGAAAAACTTGGCTGAAGCATCTGAGGCCTTTTTCATCCTGTCCAAATCTCCTAGGAGAAAATTACATGCCATAGGAAAAAACCTCACAAGAGCATCTCAGGATGTTACGGGTACACAACTCCGACCTGAAGATCAACTAAGGCACAAATTACATGTCCTCCCAGAGCAATGTCTCAAAAGAGCATCCCAGGTTGTTATGGGTATGCAACTCCGACCTATAGGATCTCCCAGACATGCTCATCTGCACAACCTGATCCACGGCCACAAAGTATCATCTGATACTCATCATACATCATCCTGATGTACACATGATCATCCTGATCATCATCACTACAACATCTTGTTGCATGTCATCTGGAGAAGCTCGTCATCCACTCTCACCCTGACCATGCAATGCATCCATCTGATGCACACCAAGTATCTACCTGATACATATCATCATACATAGTGTATCCACCTGATACATAGATACATGATCCACACAATGTATCCATCAACATACATGATCTACCTGATCATACCTGATACATATCAATATACATGATCTACCTGATCATACAATGTATCCACCTGATACATATACAGATACATGGTCCAAGCATCCAACATGATGCATATACACAATACATACAAATGATCCAACCAATCATATCCAGCATCCAACATGATGCGTACATACATATAAATGATCCAACTGATCATATCCAACATCCAACATGATGCACACATACATATACATATAAATGATCCAACTGATCATATCCAACATCCAACATGATGCATACATACATATACATATAAATGATCCAACTGATCATACAAAGTAGAAACTAGAACATAATCCTGATGCTCATCATCCAATGCTTACATCCACAGCCATGTGAAGGATCCTCCTTCCAACATGCTTGGAATGGCTTCAATAAATGTGTCCATCACTTCTTCCTCGAAGTGTCCTCGATGTAAAGAACACCAAGCCTCTCCCTGAAGTACTCGAACTTCACCCTGACTAGTGGCTTCGTCAGCACATTTGCAATCTGCTCATCCATCGCAACATACAGGAGCTTCACAGCTCCTCTCTGCACCATATCCTTGATATAATGATATTTTATCTCTATGTGTTTCGACCTGTAATGAAACACTGGATTCTCGAACAGCTTCACACAACTCTGGTTATCACAGAAGATACCAGTAGCATCCAACGGGAGATCAAATAACTCAGAAAATAGCTTCCGTAGCCATACTACCTCACAACTAGATGAACAGGATGCAACATACTCTGCCTCAACTGTACTCAGTGCTACGCAGGACTGCGTCCTGCTAAACCAAGAGATCACACCTGATCCCATACTGAAGCAGCACCCAGATGTGCTCTTCCTATCTGCAGCACTGCCAGCCCAATCTGAATCAACATAACCCTACAGGTTAAACTTTTGATTCTCTTCATACTTGAGCCCATAATCCACTGTACCCTTCAGGTACCTCAGAACATGCTTTACAGCAACCAGGTGAACACTCCTCAGATCCGTCAGGAACTAGCTCAATGTGTTCACCGCAAAGCAAATATCTGGTCTCGTGTTCGTCATGTACATCAAAAACCCAATCATCTAACGATACATAGTGATATCAACCAGCTCAGATGAAGCATCACACAAACGCTTCAGGTTCAATTCCTTAGGTGTGGCCATAGCTTTGCATTCCATCATCCTGAACCTCTTCAGGATCTCTACTGCATACTTCCCTTGTCCAAGGAAGATTCCATCACTCTGCCACACCTCCATGCCAAAAACAAATAGTGCAGCATCCCCAAGTTCCTCAACTCGAACTCGACAGCAAGCTTCCACTGTGTGTCGGCAATCAATCTATCCTCACCTGATACAAACATGTCATCCGCATAGTAGTATCACTGGATTGCCTTCCTCATCCTTGTAGTAAAGGTTGGAACCCACTTTACTCTTGGTAAAGACCAAACTGGATAGAAAGCTGCCTATCCTACCATACCAAGTTCTACACATATATGATTTCCTGTCATGTGTCTCAGAACCAAGTGGTTGCTCCACATACACTTCTTTTTCAACTACACCATTCAAGAAAGCTGTCTTGAAATCCATCTGGTGTATCTTCTATTTCATCACTTTTATATTTCTTTATGCTGCCATCTGCAGCATGCTTGATCTTGATAGATCCATATGGAAGTCATAACAAACTTCCCTTCAGGTCTTGGGACTACATCCCAAACATCATTCTTCATGATCGATGGATCATAGCATTCTTCCCATATCCTGGGAACTTCAATATCTTCAATAGATAATTTTGTTGCTGAACAAATGTTGTAGTTCTTCTTTTGTAGGTGATGGCATACGATCTTTCCTACACAACAAGTTAAATTGTAGGATTAGAAAATATCTCATAGTTTTTAGAACAAATTCTTACACATAAAGAAATATGTCATACAGTCATGCAATTATCTTAGCCAATGCTTCAATACAACATTTATCCATATCCCGTAACTTTCTAGATGCCTTCCAATCTCTACCAGAACATTGTTAAGAGTCTGCACAACTCCCAACATGTCAGTAAAGAGGTTTCATTCTAGATAAGTAGCAATGGAATGTTTTACAGTGCCATAGGCCACTTACCCATGCATATTAGTAGTATACTGTTCATCAATGCAACTATTCTAATATGCATAATACACAACCTAATTCTAGGAACATCAGTATATACATTATTGAACAGTATTATTTAAACAATAAAATATGCAAGTAATGACAATTCAAATACTTATCTTTGTTTGTTTGTTGGGTTGACTTCCTCTCAGTCTTTGCTTCTTTTCTGCAACTCCATTCTTATGTGGATTGTGAGAAGTGGTCAACTCCCTCTGAATATTTGCATCCTTGCAGAAACTACTGAAGTGTGCTCCTTTGCTTTCTTGCAGGAACAACTAGAGTGTGCTCCCTCTTGATCTTTGCTTCCTGGATTACCTGTCCTTGAACTTACATCCATCCTTAATTACTATGCATGCTTATTAGTATCATCATTGTGTTATCCTTGAGGTCTCATACATAATCACACATTTATTAGTATAATCTTCAACATGTATAGTCATGATCATTCACAAATAATAAACATTAGTATTCAAGGTTTCAGGGATGTCTTCTTTTACTCATACATATTCTTATTTGATCATAGGACTCTTCTGGTTAGTTGAATCATCAATCAAGATAAGAGATATAATATGCATAAAACCTGTGATTATTCAAACCTATACCTTCATGATTCTTCTGGTTAGTCATATCATCAATTATGGTAAGAAACATAATATGCATACAACCATGATTATTCAAACCTATGACTTCATGAATAATCATTATCAACAACACAACAGTATAAGATCCTAACACAAGGTAGGATTCTAGCTTGATATAGGAAAAACATACCTCGATTAGCATGCTAGCTAGTTATGTCTAACGTACCCGCATAATGTCTTCTGGTTCTCTTCAGTGACTTGTGCTAGTAACCTGCATGTCTCATAAGTTAACCATTGTAGAACCAAGTTATACATACCTCGAAAGTAGATCTTCAATGTGATCCATGACAATGGATGGATCCTTGTCTTCATGTCACCATGATCATATGTTCTTGAAGTAGAACATGATTTGTCTTTCTTGGTGTACCTTTTATGTTAGCAAACAACATAAACCTCATAAAACACCATAATGCATTAGTACAATCATAAGTGTCAACACCCTAACCAATGAATATCTTCTATCATGCATTCATAATTTTGTTAAGGTGATACGACAAATCTAAAATCAAGATTGTACTAACCATAATAAAATGAAGACAAACATACCATAAACTTAATCATGAACAAATATCGAAACATACCTCGATGAGTCATACCTGTCGAGATCGCTTGTAATATTCTTATGTAAAACCTTAGCCTCATCTCCCTCTGAAACAGGAACTTCTTCACTTATGCAGGTGACCAATCCATCTTCTTCTAGGATTAACCCAATCCACTTGATTTGCAAGAATTGGACTTGGAGCTGGATTAGGGTTTGTCAAGGAAACCCCAAAAATTCAAACTTTGAATTTCAAACTTCCGAAAGGATAGAAATATGCACCTTGATGAGTTGATCAAGTTGGTATATTCAGAATTTGAAAACTGCAAAGTTTCACCCCTTGAAATTGCCTTTTAGATTTCTGGATTCACTAGGGAGGACCCAGAATTAGGGTTTGAGTTTCCCAGAGCTTCACCCAACCAAAATATTTGATTCAAATCTCTAAGATTCAATTTTTCTGAGGAGCTTCCAACCGTGGTCACATATTTCCAAAATTCCAAGTTTTGCAGAAGCCCTAATTTTCCATCTTTCTGATCAAAGTCCCGAACTGGGGTTTGATCAAGCCCGGCCTTCTGCCCAACCAAAAAATCTGATCTTGGTCTCTAAATTTCTATTTTGATGAGTAGCATCCATCCGTGCTCTCCGATTAGAGAAATTCCAAATTTCTCCGAAGCCCTAAATTTCGGAAGCCATTAATGAAGGTGCTCAAAAATAATTCTGTTTTGATAGAAATATGTACCTGATTGTTTCTAGTGTACCTCTAAAATTTTCGATCCACAGGGTTTGAAAACGTTTCTTGAGATAGCCCAACCTATTATCTTTCCATCCTGATAGATCTGACCTCAATTGGATTCTCTGAGAGAGAGTTATGCCAAGTGTCTCAACGTGACCTGTTTATGGGATAATACAGGAGAGCAAACTTGTACGGAGTGCCACGTGTCACTGTTTCAACTTCGGCCTCTGAAAACTTTTCCTAAGATATCTTGCCCTATTATCTTTCCATCCTGATAGGTCTGACCTAAATTGGACTCTCTGAGAGAGAGTTATGCCAAGTGTCGCAACATGACCTGTTTGTAGGATAATACAGGAGAGCGAACTTGTACGGCGTGCCACATGTCACTGGTTCAACTTCGGCCTCTGAATTTTTTTTTGAGATATTACAGTCTTTGTACTACCTATGACTTTTTACTAAATTTCATTTGGATCTTCCTATCCCACGTTATGACCTTTTTCCCAAGGTCACCTGATTTTGACGCAGATATGGAAGAGGCAGAAACCCTATATTGTACAGATCATAAATCACAAAGTACAACGAATTACAGGTTGTCCTTTGGACACAAGGTACATGGGTATTTGATATTTTACCTATAGATATTTTAGATTTGAAAACTTTGCCAAAACGGATTTATAGAGAAAGTGCTACAATGACTGGTTTTTTCTATCTCAAGCCCTAGCATCGTAAGTGCAACAAGTCTCATACATGCCATATCATGCCTTCTTTCAGGCTAGCTCTGATACCATGTTAAATTTTCAGAATTTACTTCAATCTGATCTAAGATCTTAACTGAGAGAACAACATGTACAACAAATCTACAGCATATCAATCATGGACACAATAATGAAAGCACACAAGAGACACAGAGTTTACTTGGGGAAAACCATAAAGGTGAAAAACCCCAATAACTTCCTCAGAGATAGATAGAGCAATGATACATCTAGAATACAAGAGATAGTCTTCTCCTAGTAGCAGAGCCTCCTCCTCCACAAGTGCACCACTCTCCACAGTGTGAGTGAGAGAACAGAATGTGTAAAATGAGAGAGACACACTCTCTATTTATACACTAACTTAACTTGACCTTTACTCAACTAGGTCAGCCTCAACTTAACCACTTAACATAATGATGACTGGGCTGACCCCCACTAGGGTGGTCTAATAACCCTTTGACCCACATGGACGACCCCCAATAGGGTGGTCTAATAACCCTTTGACCCACATGACTTATACAGTGCCGACCCCAACAAGGTGGTCTAATAACCCATCAAGTATAAGTTACGACACTTCCATATAGAGGAATAATAACATCTCTATAGGAATACAATATACATATATGTGAAATACATTCAGAAGTTACATATACATCAACAACAGAGGTCAAGCAGATTTCCAATAAAGATGTGTCTTTGGTAGCTAGCAGAAGCCATGTCTAGAACACCTTGAACTTGGCCTTAGCTACCAAAAACAAAGACACCGAACTGAAAATGAACTTGGAAGATATCCCTATTGCTAACATGATATGTTTACACAAAGAGACTGGGGATGTTATCTATGCCAAACTATTGAAGGATACCTTGGATCTATCCAAATTACAAACCAGTAAGAATAAGGTTCAAAATCAAATTAGACTAGAAAAGGTGGAAAACAAGGCCCACAAGGCACAAATAAAAAAGATGGAGACTACATTATTGGCTATTGAAAGCCAGGAAGACAGGAGGGCTAGTATACAAAAGTTGTTGGATGAGAAATACAATCATATTCAGACATTGAAGAAGAAATTAAAGATCCCTTCCACCCAGCTGATAGAGGCATCTGAGCTGACAGAGCTCGAGGAGAAAAGAGAAAAGCTGAAGAATGAACTAACAGACAATAAGGCCAAGTTACTAAAGTTTGAAGAGAAAGAAAATTAGTGGTAGAAGGATATGGCTCTTATGGTGGAAAGCGAAAAGAAGTGGAAAGCTAAATCTGAGGATTTGGAAGGGAAATTGCAGGAGAAGGGAAAAGAATTGGAAAGTATGGCTACTTCTACCTCCATTGAATACAGGGATTTGTCCATTGTGCAGGACATGGCACATGAAAGTATAAAGGACTTAGAAGTAGTAAAATTGCAAAAGTAGAACATAGATATAGAAACCAGAGTTACAGAAGAGGAGTAGGAGAGGAAAACATGGGAAGTTAAGTACCTAGGGTTGCAAGTTAAGTATGATGAATTAATAAAACAAGCTATAGGTCAAGCTTCACTACAGGAGGAAAAGAACGTTATTTGGGAAGACATCATTGTTGAGGAAGAAAAATTGAGGCCCTACCTCAACTTTGTCCTAGACAAGGAAGATGTAATCAAGCTGGCTAAGAAAAGTGTAACAACAACGAATGAAAAACTGAACAAGAAGCCTATGGGATGTGCTGAAAATGCCATAGAGTTCTTAAATGGCTTAACTGAGGATGAAGTAAAGGTAGCAGGCATAAATGACAAATTGTCTACTATCATTTGGGCCAAGAGGGAGATAAATAAACATCAGCAGGTAAATACTTTTCATGCTAGAATTGATGTCATGGCACACCTAGTGAAATACTTTAGGGATATGTTTGACCCATTGTTCAAGAAGGGATTTCCTCTCTTTTGGGAAGAATATGGAACCATGTTGACTGGGAAAGAGTATCAGGACAAGTTGGTGGGATGCAGGTTGGATTACATAGACTTTGCTAGCATGACCCAACCACTGTCTGGAAAAACAGTGGTGGAGAAGTTGACAAAAGACTTTGAATTGGTCATTATTTTCAAAGAAGCATGTACACACCTTAAAAACTATTCATACAGAGACCATACAGAATTGCAGGTGTTGCTAAAGGAAGTGTCCACTTCAGAGTTTCCATCTACCGACCAATGGAAGCTCGTGGAGAAGTATGGGAAAGCAAAACTAACATTTCATGCGTGAAGATTCGAGGATCATGAAGATTTGCAGCTTAAGAAAGTAGTCACCAAGGATTTTTGTTTATTTACTAGAGTTTGTTACTAGATAGTAAATGCTCAAGGGCACTTGTTAAGGTTGTTAATCCTACTTGTCAGCATTTATTATTTCTGTTGTAACTAATCCTCGAAGAGGATGGACCTGTTTGTATAGGTGTCATCAATTTTTGTAACAAATTTTTGTTTTGGAAGCTAGGTTAGAATATTTCGAGCTGGAGCACTGAGGTTATAACCTCCTATATATATTCATATGTAATGGAGAGTAAAGGGTTGTTGGTTGGAACCCATGAGACCTTGTGCTATGTGAATTTGAGATACTTCTTTAATAAAATTGGCAGAGCCGAGCAAGTGATTTGAAGAAGAGATTCTTGTGTTATTTGTTTTACAATCCATGTCTCCTTTTCTTCATGTGAACAGTTCCTTGTTATCTATGCCATATTGTTTTATTTTCATGTTAAGATAAGTGTATATTGAGGCAGAATTCATATGTTTATGCTCCGTTTCTTTGATTCCAAGCATCCAAAAACCTTTTTCTACTAAAGTTAATGCATAATTCATCTTATAATGCTCCGTGTTAAAGGAATGTTCTTATTTTATTCCCTATCACTAGACAAACAACTTTTTTATTGTAATTGAGTAAATACCATGCCTCTGTTAATAATTCTTATGCAAAGCATTGCCACTTTACCATCTTAAGTATTTTGACTCCATTTCCAAATGAATTTTCACCTTACTTCAACCAAACAACAATTTGATATTAATTTTAATTCATATATCTGGCCTTGATAGACAAACATTGAGAGATCCCTCGTTGGAAAGATAGAAGCCAACTCTCTTTCCTAAAGCTTGGTTTTGTGGTTACCTCAAAGTGATTTTTCCCACAACCTTGAGTTTCATTTCTAGTGCTAACACTAAGTGTCTTTGAGACTTCTTCGCTATCAGGTGGCGATGTTTTTGCTTAATTTTTGTTGACTCAAACCCACTTGATAGGGTCTCCCATCACTATTGACACCAACCCACCATGATCTCCCTGAGAATTGGCCCACACGGGTTTTACCCTGTCCAGCAACACCCTAAGAGCAGATGAGGTATCACCCAAGGCGATCAAGGGAGAATGGACGGAACCATGTTTTCGTCGAATGAAGGAGGATGATTGCAGCACTACTTACTTCACTTAATTATCACAGCATTCAAAACAGATATATGCATTAAGAATTAACATCATTCGTATTCATAGCATTATTCAACATAAACATTCATCACAACAAGTATAACATTAAAGTATTAACTGCAGTAAGAAATCATCTCAACATGCATTAACATAAAAGGTACACAGGGAATTTCACCAAACGGTTCTGTCATGTCATATTACTTCAAAAAAACCTAATACAACATCTCCGCAAAACCAAATCTCAGCAATATCACTTGATCTCACATACAGACTCAAAGATGTGCATAAACAACATCCAAAGATCGTGCTCAGATCAGCTTCCCCAAGTTATCCAACACATATGACTCTTTGACTATAAATAGGCTTCTTCCTTTACAATGCTTGTCCACTTACTAACAACTTCCTAACCAACTTTTGGGAAAATGACCCCAAATCTAACTAACACAGTCCAAATGACACAAAAACCTGCCTACTGCGGTATAATTAACTCAAAATTACATCTCATATGGTCCAATGACCCAAAAACCTGCATTATGCGGTACAATCAACTCAAAAATACATAAAATAATCTATCCTTCTGCCTTCCGCAACCTCTTCTGACATGTCGCAGCATCGGTGATGCTGCAATTATTCCTTACCAAACCGCCTGCCAATAGGTTTCCAACAAAATCTTGTGGCTCGCCCTCGAGCCACATCAACTGGACGTGGTGTATTCTGTGGTCTTCACTTTGAAATCCTCGTACTGTTGCGTGACTGTCATCACCATTTCCTTGGCTTCTGTAGTCACCACCTGACTGTCAAGCACATGTTCTGCAGATGGATGTGTAGTGAGCTTCGCAATCACCTGTTGATGCCCCTTCTGTACTTCCTGAATCGCATCACCAGCCTTGGTCATGAACTATCCCCCAACATCCTGAAACTGCTCCAACTGTGCAGCACGCTTCTTCTGTCACTCATCAGCCTTGGTAACTCGTTGCTGCAATTCCTTTAAGTCCTGAGACTTGGAAACCTGTTCCATGGGTGGCATCATACACATGGCTTCCTTGAGTGTCACCAAATTTCCTTCTGCGTCCTACCGATACTTGATCAATTGGTAAACCTCCTTGTCCTGGACAATTTGGCTCCAGAACTGTAAGGTATTGGCTGTGAGCTTCGTCGCGGCCTTTTCTAGCTCCTCCATCTGAGTGGCAACTTCCTCAAGCACCCTTTTTCTGTTGTCAACTTCAACTTGAGGCATACCAGGATTCACCTGATCCTTAAACTCTTGATTCTCTTGCCTAAACTAGACAAGGGAAGCCCCCAGTCGCTACATTCATTGGAGCACATCCACCTCAACAATGGGCTCCGGCACATGCTGATAGGCCTCCATGATGGCCCGATCGACTTGTACACTGTCATCCCACATATCAGCCTTCTTGACGATGAGGTGGTCTTGCTCTTTCTTCAGTTCTTCGATCTTGTGGGCCTTCTCATCTCGTTCCTTCTAGATATCTTCCTTGAGCTCATCCACATCCTGTCATGCTGAAGCATCCCTGTCATTCAATTCTTCAATGGCGCACTTCGTGTCAGCCTCACTCACCTGCAATCGTATGCACATGCCACTAATCTCCCACAGTCGGTCTGTCATCTCCTGGCTGGTACCTTCCTGCATAGTGGTCAACTCTTCCGCTAACAATGCATTAACATTAAGGGACACCTTCTTCAACTGTTGTAGCAAGGTGTTCACAGCCTCATCTTCAGCCACAATCGCAATCAAGGGAATCTCCACATTCTGGACCCGTGGCTCGGTGTTGTTTGGCTAACTTGTGGTGTTATGACCTCTTTAGATGCCCTCCGCAAAACCATGTCATACAATGAATCCATATGAGAAGTGAGCACATGGAAGCCTTCGTCTGTCGCCCTTGTCATCTTCTGAGCTGTTGCGATGGACGCATCACTGATTGCTTTTATGAGTCAGCCCAAGCTTTCTTCGATCGACAAGGGCAGCCTGCTAATTGTCGCCGGATCTTGGTGCCCTCTTGTTCTGTTCTCCTCCAAGGCGTGGTCACTGTCATCATCCGTTGGTGTTTTAATGGACTCTTGATCGAAATCATGATGACTGTGCGGGTCCTGTGTCAATGTGCGATCCTCTGGACCCTTCGCCGATTATGCAACCTCAATCGTGGCTAATGCCACAGGTTCGCACCATTCTGGTGGCCAATCATTCACAATGGCATCCAGTGCCTCCGTTGTTACCTTGTAAGGAGTCAGCAACCACTGCTGATCGGGGTCATGCCTTGCCTGCACATAAATAACATGCGACCGAACTGCAAACTCCATGATCGACTTAAACTTTACCGCAGTGTCTTCGGATATCTACGGTACCTTTTGTCGCTGCATTGCAAGCATCTGCTAATAGAGCCAGAATAGCAATTGGCAATCCTGGAGTCGAATTGGCTCCCATACATACCATAATTTCTGATAGCATGCACCCCACCACTCTTTTGCAGTCGCAATGTCCATGCTGTTAAATTTTGAGCATTAATTCACAATACTCTAGGATCTTTGTTGAGAGAATAACATATACAGTATATCAATGCATGACAATCACAATATGACAAGCATCACAAGAATCAAAAGCATAAGAGACAAGAGACACAGAGTTTCCGTGGGGAAAACCCTAAGGTGAAAAACCCCACAACTTCCTCAGAGATAGAGAGAGCAATGGCTCAACCAAAGTACAACCAAATAACACTGAGATAGTCTCCTAGTAGCAGATGATCCTCCTCCTCACTAGTGTGCCACTTTCTGAGTGAGAGTGAGTTAATTTTTCGAGTGAGTAAAATAGAGATCTTCGATCTCTATTTATACTAACCTTTTTGCCCAGTGACCTTATGGGGTCGACTTGTCTAGCTAGGTACATCCACATTATATTATATATAATTCAGGGCCGACCCCACATGGTGGTCTAATAACCCATCGGCAAGTACACACACTTGTGACACTTGTCAATCCACATGACGACACTTCCTTATAGAGGAATAACACATCTCTTATAAGGGTACAATAAATATATATAAAATACACAGATGAAATACATTCTGAAGTTACATATACATCAACACTCCCTCTTAACTAGGAAGGTATTTCTCGACACAGATTTGCTAGACAAGTCTTCTTCTTGGGATCATCGTCATCAATGCATCGTCATCATCATCGTCACTGCTACTGCTATCTCAACCAATCTCTGACTCTACTCATCATAGGAAGTTCTACAAAGCTAGTCCTTTTTCATACTGGATGTAGGCCCACCACCTGCAGGTCTTCATCATCACTGGCCATACTGTGGAATCTTCAGGACTTATTACGTGCGTCACAAAACCTTAAAAGAGTCTCTTGACTAGCAAGAACTCTAAAGAGCATCTGAGGCCTTTTTCATCCTGTCCAGATCTCCAGGACTTATTACATGTGACCCCACCACAAAACCTCGCAAGAGCATCCCAGGTTGTTACGAGCATGCAGCTCTACCTATAGGATCTCCCAGGGAACGAATTACATGTGGTCATGGAAAAACCTTGCAAGAGCATCCCAGGACTGATTACGGGCACACAACCCAACCTATCGGATCTCCCAGGGAACCGAATTATATGCCATAGGACAAAACCTCGAAAGACTATCTGCAGATCTCCCAGGGCCATATTATATGTCCTCCCATAGCAAAACCTCGAAAGAGCATTTTCCAGATATCCCAGGGCACCGAATTACATGCCATAGGAAAAACCTCGAAAGACTATCTGCAAATCTCCCAGGGCACTGAATTACATGCTCATCTGCACAACCTGATCCACGGCCATAGAGTATCAACCTGATACTCACCATACATCATCCTGGTGTACACATGATCATCCTGATCATCATCACTGCAATATCCTACTGCATGTCATCTAAAGCAACATCCTGAAGCTTGTCATCCATGATCATCTTGATCATACAATGCATCTACCTGATGCGTACCAAGTATCTACCTGATACATATAATCATACATGATCCACCTGATCATACAATGTATACACCTGATACAAATACAAATATATGATACATATCACTATACATGATCCTCCTGATCATACAATGTATCCACCTGATACATATACAGATACATGGTCCAAGCATCCAACATGATGCATATACAAAAATACATACACATGATCCATCCGATCATATCCAGCATCAAACATGATGTGTACATACATATAAATGATCCAACTGATCATATCCATCATCCAACATGATGCATACATACATATAAATGATCCAACTGATCATATCCAGCATCCAACATGATGCATACATACATATAAATGATCCAACTGATCATATCCAGCATCTAACATGATGCATACATACATACATAAAAATGATCCAACTGATCATATCCAGTAGAAACCAGAACATCATCCTGATGCTCATCATCCAGCGCTTACATCCACAGCCATGTGAAGGATCCTCCTTACAACATGCTTGGAATGGCTTTAGCAAATGTGTCCATCACTTCTTCCTCGAAGTGTCCTCGATTTGAAGAATGCCAAGCCTCTCTCTGAAGTACTCGAACTTCACCTTGGCTAGTGGCTTCATCAGCACATCTGCAATCTACTCGTCCGTTGCAACATACAGGAGCTTCACAGCTCCTCTCTGCACCATATCCCTGATATAGTGATATTTGATATCTATGTGTTTCGACTTGTCATGAAACACTGGATTCTCGGACAGCTTCACACAACTCTGGTTATCACAGAAGATACCAGTAGCATCCAACGGGAGATCAAATAACTTGGACAGTAGCTTCCGTAGCCATACTGCCTCACAACTATCTGAACAGGATGCAACATACTCTGCCTCAGCTGTACTCAGTGCTATGTAGGACTGCTTCCTGCTAAACCAAGAGATCACACCTGATCCCATACTAAAGCAGCACCCAGATGTGCTCTTCCTATCTACAGCACTGCCAGCCCAATCTGAATCAACATAACCCTGCAGGTTAAACTTTTGATTCGCTTCATACTTGAGCCCATAATCCACTGTACCATTTAGGTACCTTAGAACATGCTTTACAGCAACCAGGTGAACACTCCTCGGATCCGTCAGGAACTGGCTCAATGTGTTCATAGCAAAGCAAATGTCTGGTCTCGTGTTCGTCAGGTACATCAAGGACCCAATCATCTGACGATACATAGAGACATCAACCGGCTCAGATCAAGCATCACATAGAAGCTTCAGATTTGATGCCATAGGTGTGTCCATGGCCTTGCAATCCCTCATCCCAAATCTCTTCAGGATATCTACTGTGTACTTCCCTTGACCAAGGAAGATCCCACCTGCACTCTACCACACCTCCATACCTTGGAAATAGTGCATCATTCCCAAATCTTTCATATCTAATTTAGCAGCAAGCTTCCTCTTACTATCTGCAATCAACCTGTCATCTCCTATTACAAATAAGTCATCCACATATAGGAGTAGAATCACAGGATTCCCTTCCTGAACCTTGTAATAAAGGTTGGAATCCACTTTACTCTTGGTAAAGCCCAAACTAGATAGGAAACTATCCATCCTACCATACCAGGTTCTAAGAGCTTGTTTCAAGCCTTACAAGGCTTTCTTCAATATGCACACATATGACTCCCTGTCATGTATTTCAAAACCAAGTTGTTGTTCCACATATACTTCCTCTTCAACTACACCATTCAAGAAAGCAGTCTTGACATCCATTTGGTGTATTTTCCATTTCATTGTTGCAGCTAGGGAAAGTACTGTTTTGATGGAAGTATACCTAGCTACAGGTGCAAAAGTTTCTTCATAATATATTCCCTCTTTCTGAGAGAAGCCACAAGCTACGAATCTTGCCTTGTATTTCTCGACATTGCCATCTGCATCATGCTTGATTTTGTAGATCCATTTGGAAGTCACAACAGACTTCTCTTTAGGTCTTGGGACAACATCCAAAACATCATTCTTCATTATTGATTGATATTCCTCAACCATGGCATCCTTCCATTCTTTCTTTTCCTATGCTTCTTCATAACTAGAAGGCTCTTTGTTCATAATGTCACAAAGTAAAGCAACATAGTTGGTATGTGATCTGGTCCTCTTCTTTGCTCTGTGTTCTTTTTCTGGAATGCCAAATCTTTCTGCATCTTGAATGAGCTCTCTAGCCAATGCAGGTTTCCTCTTGTGAGAGTTATCTTCACGGGGTGGATCTACAGGTTCTTGTGGATCTTCAAACTCACAAACAACTTCTGGAACTGCTTCAGTCATGGTAGTGTCTTGAAATCTTGTTTCCTTAGGTTCTTCATAAACTTCGATAGGTGCCTTCCTTGATTTGATGAATGCTGAGTTTTCATCAAATGTTACATCCTTGCTGACATCAATCTTCTTGAACCCTGGAAAGTATATTCTGTAAGCCTTCGAGCTTTCACTATAACCCACAAAGATACCCTTCTTTACTGAAGGATCTAGTTTAGTCCTCTTTTCCTTTGGGACATGAGTGTATACTGGACAACCAAATATTCTGAAATGGCTGACTTCAGGTTTCTTACCAGAAAAGACCTCTTCTGGTGTCTTGTTGTCCAATATCTTGTGGGGTGTTCTGTTCTGCACATATACGGCTGTTCTAGCTGCTTTTGCCCATAGATGCATAGGTAGATCCTGGTCATGGAGCATTGCTCTTGCTGCTTCCATGATTGTTTTGTTCTTCCTTTCTGCAACTCCATTCTGTTGTGGATTATACAAAGCAGTCAACTCCCTCTTAATCCCTGAATCACTACAAAGCTTCTTGAAGTCACTTGAGGTGAATTCTCCACCATTGTCGGATCTGAATGTTTTGATCTTCTTGTCAGTTTGATTCTCCATCAAGGTTTTGAATTCCTTGAATTTATCAAACACCTCATCTTTGCTCTTCAAGAAGTATACCCAAGTCTTCTTGGAGAATTCATCAATAAATGAGACATAGTAAACATACCCACTCAGGGAACTAGATGACATAGGACCACATACATTTGAGTGGATGATTTCTAGGATGTCTTTTGCCTTACTTTCACTGCTTGGGAAAGCCTTCTTAATGTTCTTACCTTTTGCACATCTTTTGCAAACACCTTCATGTTTGGTCTTGATTTCAGGAAGACCCTCTACTGCCTTGCTTGCAATTGGAAGTGCTCTATAGTGCATATGAGAAAGTCTTCTATGCCAAAGTTCACTTGGCTCCATGGATTCATGCACCATGGCATGTTCAGGTTGTCCCTTCAATTTATACAAACCTCCCTCTTGCTCTCCAATCACTACTGCATCATCTATGTTCTTTCCCTTTGGCCACATTAGGACTTGTCCATCCACAAATGAAACCCTCATACCTTTTGCATCCAATGCAGAGCTGGAGAGTAAGTTCTTCTTGAGCCCAGGTACATAAAGGACTTCTTTCATCTTCAAGGATTTTCCAAAATCTAGGTTGTAGGAGGCTTCACCACTTCCTTTGATTGGGTATTGATAATCATCCCCAAGTTTCACCTTATGGGGTGATTCATGTTCAGATAGGTTCACAAAAGATTCCTTAAACCCAGCCATGTGTTTGGAAGCCCCACTGTTAATTAACCAATCATTACAACCATGAGAGATAGTACCTGTAAGAGCAGAGATCAGAACATACTCTTCTTCACTTGATGAGTCATCATCACTATCACTTTCTGCCCTAGCCTTCTTCTTTGGGGGTTCATCATCTTCGGAAGCATGAGCATGAAACCTTCTTTTGCTACCTTTCCTCTTCTTATTGTTGTTATTATCCCTTTTTTTCTCGGGGCAATCTGAGGCAAAGTGACCCTTCTCATTGCATGTGAAGCATCTTAGGTCCTTCTTACCCTTTTGATAGGATCTATTGTGGCGAGGGTGCTCCTTCTTGGTTTTGCTTCTTTTGGTGTGAGTTGCAAGAGCTTGATCTTCACCTCCCATCTTTTCCTCACGAGCTATAAGTCTAGCTTCTTCTTGAGAGCATTCTTCCTGTAATATGTTGAAGGAGATCAACTTCTTCCTTGCATAAATTCCTTGAATGAAGGAATCCCATGACCTGGGTACGCCATTTAGAGTGGTCATCACCACTTCACCATTCTCCACCATTTCATCCACTGCTTCTAGTTGTTCCTTGATCTAGGAGACCCTTGAAAAATAAGATTGAATGGTTTCTCCATTCTGAAACTTTACTCCTTTCAATTGGTTCCGCAGGGTCATCTTTTGATTTATGTTCTTTCCTTCAAATAGCTTGGTCAAAGATTCAAACATCTCCTTGGGTGTCTTGAGAGAAGACACATGGGGTATGAGATGGTCTTTGATGGAATCATCAATGATTCTCTTTTCCTTGACCAAGTTCTTCTTATGCAATACCTTGGCCTCTTCATCCTCTAGGATAGCGATGTCTTCTTTCACATATGAGTCCAACTCATTCTCTTCCAGGATTAACCCAATCCTATACTTCCAGGCTCGGAAGTTATCAGCCCCTTCAAGCTTATCCTCAAGCTTGGTGTGGAGATACATCTTAAAGATTACTTCAAATGGAAATAGAAAAGATTTAGATCTTACCACTTGAGATGCTGAAAACTGGATCTGGTCCCGGATTAGGGTTTGTCGGAAAAACCCTAAAAATTCAAAATGTGAATTTCAAATTTCTGAAAGGATAGAAAGATGTGCCATGATGAGATAATCAACTTGGTGTATTTAGAATTTGAGATCAGCAAAGTTTTTCCCTTCAGAATTCCCTTTTTGTCCTCCCGGGTTCACTAAGGAGAGCCCTGAATTAGGGTTTGAGTTTCCCGGAGATCTACCTAGCCAAAAATCTTGATCCAAAGCTCTAAACTTCGATTTTTGCAAGTAGCTTCCAGCTGTGCCTTCAGATTCCAGAAATTCCTATTTTTGTGGAAACCCTAATGTTTAGGGCCAAATCTGAAAATGCTCGGAATTGAATTCGGATTGGACAGATAGATGCGCCTTGATGAGTGGATTCAATCTACTATATTGATTTTCAAAAATATGTGGAGAGAAACCCAATGAACAAGGAACTCAAGCTTTCGTCACTGCAAAATGTCTTCTTCTCAAGTTAGCTCTGATACCATGTTAACTTTTGAGCATTAATTCACAATACTCTAGGATCTTTGCTGAGAGAATAACATATACAGTATATCAATCCATGACAATCACAATATGACAAGCATCACAAGAATCAAAAGCATAAGAGACAAGAGACACAGAGTTTCCGTGGGGAAAACCCTAAGGTGAAAAACCCCACAACTTCCTCAGAGATAGAGAGAGCAATGGCTCAACCAAAGTACAACCAAATAACACTAAGATAGTCTCCTAGTAGCAGATGATCCTCCTCCTCACTAGTGCGCCACTTTCTGAGTGAGAGTGATTTACTTTTTCGAGTGAGTAAAATAGAGATCTCCGATCTCTATTTATACTAACCTTTTTTCCCAGTGACCTTATGGGGCTGACTTGTCTAGCTAGGTACATCCACATTATTGTTGAGATATTGTAACTTCAAAGAATATTATATTTGTACTTTATTATTCTGGAGATGTTTCATTCCTCCTTGAAGACCTTATTGTATATCCGGAGATGTTTATTCCTCCGTCAGATTGTGGTAACTTGGGTTATTAGACTTCCCTAGTGGGGGTCGGCCCTGTATGTGTTATGTGGGTCAAAGGGTTATTAGACCACCCTAGAGGGGTCGTCCCAGTCAGTTGTAGTGGGGTATTTAACCCATTGGTTAAATACGAGCCTACATGTTTTTGTAAAAGACAAGTCAGAGTAGTGTATAAATAGAGGAGGTGTATTCCTCATTTTACACACACACACTCACTTGAGGATAGCGCACTTGTGGAGGAGAGGTATTCTATTGTGGAGGAGGAGATCATGTCTTAGGGTTTCATCTTTGTATATTGCTGGTCATTTATATTGAGGAAGCTTTGCTGGGTTTTCTACCCCATGAGGGTTTCCCAGGATAAATTTGTGTCTCTTGTGTTTATGTCGTGCTTGTTGTTTCTTCAGTGATCCTGTATATTCTATTATTGTGAAATGGAATGTAATGCTGCTATTTTTTGTCTTAGCATATTAAATCTTAACATGGTATCAGAGCTAACCTGAAGGAAGGCAAGGTATGGCACTTACGAGACTTGTTCCTCTTGCGACAATTTCAATGTTAGGGTTTTATATAGCAAAAACCAGTCATCATGGAACTTTCACTATAAATCAATTTATGCAATGGTTCAAAATCTGAAACCTTTACAGGTCGTAGGTATCTTGTGTCCAAAGGGCACCCTCAGATTCGTTGTACTTTGTAAGTTATGAATAGTACAAGTTAGGGTTTCTGCCTCTTCCAGATCTCAGTCAAAATCAGGTGACCTTGGAAAAAAGGTCATAACTTGGGCTAGGAAGCACCAAATGAAATTTCGTAAAAAGTGACAGGTAGTAAACAGACTGTACTATCTCAAGAAACATTTTCAGAGGCCGAAGGTAAACCAGTGACATGTGGCACGTCGTACAAGTTCGCTCTCCTGTTTTATCCCATAAACAGGTCACGTTGCAACACTTGGCATAACTCTCTCTCAGAGAGTCCAATTGAGGTCAGACCTATCAGGATGGAAAGATAATAGGGCGAGCTATCTTAGGAAAAATTTCCAGAGGCCGAAGTTTAAACAGTGACACGCGGCACTCCTTACAAGTTTTCTCTCCTGTATTATCCCAAAACAGGCCACGTTGCGACATTTGGCATAACGCTCTCTCAGAGAATCCAATTGAGGTCAAACCTATTGGGATGGAAAGATGATAGGTCAGGATACCACAGAAAACGTTTTTAGACCCTGTGGAGCAAAAATTTCGGAGTTATAGCAGAAACAATCAGGTACATATTTCTATCAAAACAGAATTATTTTTTGAGCACCTTCATTCATGGCTTCTAGAATTTAGGGTTTCGGAGAAAGTTAGAATTTTTGGAATCGGAATCCACGGCTGAATGCTACTCAGGAAAATCAAAATTTAGAGACCAAGATCGAATTTTTTGGTTGGGTAGAAGACCAGGCTTGATCAAACCCCAGTTCGGGATTTTGATTGGAAAGATGGAAAATTAGGGCCTCAGCAAAAGTTGGAGTTTTTGAAGTCTGTAAACACGGCTGGAAGCTCCTCAGAAAAATAAGAGTTTAGAGCCTTGGATCGAACCTTTTGGTTGGACAGAAGGGTGGGATTCATCAAACCCTAGTTCGGGTTCCTGTCCAGAAGATCCAGAAGTTTCGAAGGCAATTTTGAGGGGTCAAATTTTTGGAGATTTCAAAATTGAAGTATGCTAGCAAGACACATCCTTTCTTCCATTCAGAAGTGTGAAAGTTAAAGATTGAATTTTTAGGGTTTCTCTAGCAAACCCTAATCAAGCTCCAGATCAAGTCTCAGGGGGAGTTGAGGCTAAGGCCTTACATAATAAGACTACAAGAAGTCTCGACAGGTATGACTTAAGGAGGTTCAGGTATGTCTTGAAATCTTATTCTTAATTAAGTTCATGATGTGTTTGTCTTCATATTATTTATTAGTACAATCTTGATTAATGTTAGAATTGTCTTATCACCCTAGTAACAGTATGAATGCATGTGAATGATCGAAGACATTCATTGATTAGGGCTATATGATTGTACTAATGCATTATGGTGTTGTGTGAGGTTGATGTTGTCTGCTAACAAAGATTCAGGTACATCACGAAAGACAAATCAAGTTCCATGACCATGACAACGTGAAGACAAAGACTCATCCATAATATTTGTTCTACTTACGAGGTATGTATGAATTTGATATATTATGCTTAACCTATGAGACATGCAGGTTCTAGCTCAGGATCTCTAAATCATTAAAGAGATTGTTTAGGTATGTTGTACATAGCTAAGCAGGTATACTAATCCAGGTATGTTTTCCTATGTCAAGTTAGAATCTTACCTTGTGTTAGGATCCCTTATATAAGTATACTTGGTATGATTGGTTATGATTATTCATAAAGTTAGTAATCAAGGGTTTATATTATGTCTCTTATCTTGGTTGATGATTTAACTAACTAGATCAATCAAGAATATGCATGAGTAAAAGAAGACTTCCCTGAAACCTTGAATATTATCTATAATCATGACTATACATTTTCAAGATTATTTAGAACTATAATGTTTTGATAACATTGAGAATATACTAATGAATGTATGTTTGTGTATGAGATCATGAGGATGACACTTGAGCATGCACAATGGTACAGAATGAATAGAAGTTAAAAATACATTCAGAAGATCAAGCGGGAGGCAACCACACAAACATAAAAGATAAGTATTTGAGTTGTTATTTGAAATAGTAAATGATATTGTCTGTAATAGCTTGTATGCATATTTGTATTCCCATAATATATCATGCTGAGTGTAAACATTCATAGAGCATTGAAACAGTATACTACTAATATGCATATGATTGGTAAGTTGGACAAACATTTCATTATTGCTTGTCTAGAATGAAACCTCTTTGCTGACATGTTGAGAGCTGTGCACACTCTCGATAGTATGTTCTGGTAGAGATGAAATGCATCTAGATAGCCACTGTATGTGTTTGTGCCAGAAATTGTTACTAAGGCTAGGGTAACAATCCAACACAATCTCAAGAGTAAAACTCAAATCAAACTAGGGTTTAGGGTTTTGTTTTATATATTTTTGGTCATAAACTTCAAGAGCATACAGGGAATACATTCAGTAGATAAGCAACAACTAAATCATACACATATATCGATAAAGATGCATATATATCACAAAAATCCAACAAAAGACTGTACTGAAGTTCACACATAAGGACAAGCACCACTAGAAAATACACATCAACCAGCAATGAATTTGTCATTCATGAAACTAAATAAGTTCAAACATGAAGCCAACACAGACCAAATGAAGGGGAAAGAGTCATATATTCATAATTTCATCAGTAAATGTATATAAGAGTTACAGTACCTATCTCTGAATAAGTCTGAAAGTACAAGCAGCTAGCAGACCTCCTGATGTTCCCAAAAAATCAGAACCTTCACAATGTTTTGCCCCCCTTTCTAAATAGTTCTCTTCTAAAAAACAATTAGGTTTTTCCTGCTCACTCTCCATCGAATCACTAGGCTAGGTAAAGTAAAATTTACACTTTTTACAAAATTACAAGGTTGCTAAAAATAGAAAATTCTTTAACTAAAACCAAAATGCTTATCTTAAATACCCCTAACTAATAACTGCCTCATATCTCCTTTGCTGCCTCCACAAGAAGAGATATACCATCTGGACTTGAAGACCTTTCTTTTGTTCTTTTATGCTTCTTCTCTAAATCAGCTATCTTTTTCTGAAGGTCTTCATTTTCCTGCTGTAAACTTTCAACTGTCTTTTCCAGCTCTGAACAGTGCCTGTCAGAATCCCTTTTCCTTTTAAGTGCTTCCTTTGCATCAGCCACTAGTTCCTGAAAATTGTCATGAACATCCTGGAGATCTTCTCTTAATCTTCTATTGGCCATCATCAACCCATCGTTGACCTCCTGCATATAATTCATTTGGTGCTTATATTGTTTGACAGTCTTCTGTAAATTTTCCTTGTCAGAATTAGCCATTTTCTCTATTGCAGAATCTTGCTCTTCATTAGGTTTCCAAGGAATGTCAAACTTCTTGAAGATTTCTGCTTCTTCTATCAACAGCTTCTCAGAAGTTTCTTCAATGTTGGGCTTTGGATCTTCTTCATCTGCTGCTTCCATTGAATTAATTTCTGCCTTTAAACATGGCTGCAATTTTTCTATTTCTGATTTGTCATCACCCATGGACTCTTCATCTAAGATAGTCACCTTATTTGTGTTTAATTTAGGATTTAACAACTTCTTCATATTTAACCTCAACTTATTTTTCGACCTAGTTTTAGGTCTCCAGAATGTAGCTGCCTCTCCCATCATCTTCAGTTCTTTCCCTTGGTACTGAACAACAGCTAATTCCACCACTTCCAGCTTGTTTCTTTTCCTCTTAGGCCTTGTGGTTTTGCAATCTGAAGCTTGAACTTCTTCAATTTCAGTTTTGACTTTAATCTCAGAAATAGGTTGTTCTTCTTCTAACAAATATCCTTCATCATCTGAAAGAATTGTGATGGGACTTTTTGGCTGAATGTGGATCTCTTCTTTAGCTACAGGCCATTTTAATGTCAACCTTTTTCTCCTCCTGAGGATCTGTTATAGATGCTGGGTTCTTTTCAAGCAATTCCTTTTTGTCTTCAAACAGTGTGAACTTGCTTTTAGGGTAATCTGAAACCACTTTGAGCTGACTATCATCCTGTTTCTGTCCTGCTACCTGCTCTATCACCTTCTTGGCTTTAACCTCATCTTTCCTTGTAGATTTGACTGAGTTACCTAACTTTTTCATCATTACTTTCCCCTTGTCAGTCTGTCTCTTTGGTTGCTGGTCTTCTTTTTTAGGATGGACATTTGACCAGAACAAAAAGAAATCCCAAGTCCTTCCCTCACGTTGCAACACTGTGGTGATGATCAGTTTAATGAGACCATGGTGAAAAAGTGACTGGGAAGTGTGATCATCATGTTGCTTTATTTTGCTTGACATCTTCTGCAGGCTTTTTAAGAAAAAGAAGGGCAGGTTCATTTTAGAAACTCCTGCTATGTGTTGAAGGAACCTGAAATGATATTTAAATACAAGTTAATATCCTCCTTCACAGGTCACATAACTTTGAAGTATCCTTATGGGCTCAATCCACTCCTTCCTGAGATTTTGAATGATGATACCCTTGTTCCAGTCAGGAGTCACATTAGGCAACAGGTACCTTTGGGGTTCAAACTCAAAAGGAAACTTTTTAAACCAATGCTCACCCTCATTGCTGATCTCAGTAGCTTCTGCTATTAACTCCACGGTCAATTTGAATTTAAAAGCATCCATTATAATCATATCATTTTTAAGTCCCTTAGCAAACTTGCAGGACGCCTGAGCATTGAAACCATCTATCTTCTTGAAAAACTTCAACCAACCTGCTTGCTGAAACAGTTCTGCACAGTCAGGAAGCTTTTGAATCCAGGTTAGGTCTGTGGGCTCAGCCCTGTTGATCTTACCACTTTTGCCACTTTTCCCCATATTCTTCTTTCAGAAAACAGAAACAGTCTGGCTTTAGGTTTCAAAAATGTTTTGGTAAACTAGTTTCTTGTGCTTTGAGCTCCTTCAAAATTTGCTACACACTCCTGGACAGGCCTTCAAGTTCAACGTTCCCTTATCTCAACCATACAACTAGGTCTGAATATGAAGGCCAACATGTTCTCCAAGCAATTGATTTCACACATCATAACAATTTTCAACAGCTTTCAAACCATTTAGACAAAACAACATAACACCTTCTGTGTAACAAATGAGCATAACAAATCAATCTGTGAGTCCTTTCAATGCTATTTCTTGTAGATTCTGATTTACAATAGCATTAGGTCATGAGAAGAATTCATTCAATTAGCTCATTATAACATTCTGCATCACTATCAGAGTTTTTGAATGTATAGGAGAGCAAATGATAAACGATCTTCGTTCAAACTGTCATTAAAATTTCACAGGCTAAATACTTTAAACTTAAGACTACTTTGCTGCTCTGTTCATGCAAATTCCTCATAGTCGCTTCAGATAGCTATTTCTGTGGTGAAGTGTTTATTTTATGACCTATTCTATCATCTCCAGCAACCAATTTCTCCAGATAATCGTGTAGTGAGAAAGACCCAAATTTTCCAGCTATAAGGGTTTGTATCGGAATACCTGTCAATTACTCATCTGTCATGGCTTAAAGCTTCGTTTTGGGGTATCCACGGTATCTTTTTATGAGAATAGGTGTCTTCATATCATCTCTTTGACTGCTAGTAAATGAATTTGGAAGCCCTAATTCTCGCTGGCGTTAAAAACACTTGTCTCCTCTTCACAGCAACACAATCCACCTTTTTAGCAGTTAACTCCTCTTCACGAACACTCCTCTCCTAAAATAATGCGTGTAGAAAGAGAAATTTGACAGCTTAGACCGGGATTTGCTGGTTTTTGTCCAACTGATTCCGCATACTATGTAATGATGAGCCTGCTTTGCTTCGTAACTGATAACCAACTAAAATCATGCTCAAGCTGCAGTAAACACGTGTTAAAACACTCATACAAGGCGATCAGTCACTCACATACTGCAATCATGATTTAAATCCGTTTGAAATTTGAAAAACAAAGGGCCGTGATATTCTTGTAGCGCGCCCTTTGTTAAAATTTTGTCTAGCGCTACAAGAATAGCTACCATGCCCTAATTTCGCAGTTTTTTAACTTTCTGCTAATTTGTCGGAGGTTTTAACAGTTACTTGGTTTAAGAAATAAGTTTAACTGCTCTCTAAACACATTAATGAATCAACCTTTGAAAATATGACCTTCTTTAACCCCCTTTGAAATATAAAAGATCAACCAAAATCAAATAGAACCTAAAAAGAATGGGCTCAAAACTTATTCAATTACCCATAGAGTTTCTAAGGAGACTAAAACTGAAACCTAAAACCAAAAATTTAACTGAGGTAGATTGAAAAACAAACCAAAACTGGAGAAAATAAATCAAAAATGGAGAAAAATTTACTGACTTAACAGTATGCATACAGGATATGGAAAAGTGTTGTGCCAAAGTATTGGTCAAGATAGTTGCATAACTATGTAAATGATATCTGTATGCATAATAGGCTATCATGTCAACATGATTTCATGATTATGAAGTATTACTAATCATGTACTTAATTTTGATATGTAGGAAAGATCATGAAGAATGATGAACACTGAACAAGTGATAGATGTTCAACAAGAAGATTTACAAATCAAACAAAATATAGAAGGCTCATGGCTAGAAGATTCTCTTAGAAAGAGGAAGAGAATCATGACAAGATGTTTGCTCCAAGTAGATAGATAAGACCATTCTCTTAATGAAGAAGTGTGAATCGGGTTCTATATGGGTACCCAGGATCGATAATCAATTGATGAGCTTAATGATCATCATGGGTGATGTGGATCTCAACCTTTGCTACAAGGTTGAATATGGCTTCTATGCATAGATGACATGGATACAAGAAGGAACTCACCTCAGAGTTCGAATGATGCTGAAGTTCATATCAGTAAACCCATCTAACGAGAGATGGCACAGATAGATGGCTGAATAACAGAAATGAAAAATGAAAGATCTCAGATTGATGCATTACTTCCTAGGTCTAGAAGTATGGCAAGGCTCGTAAGGAATATTTTTCAACCAGGGAAAGTATGCCAAGAAATATTAAAAGGACTTGATATGTTGGAATGGCCACTCTCATGGATTCCAACTTGAAGCTGTTAGCGAATGACTCATCAGAGTTAGTGTATATAACTCTGTATATACATATTATTGGGTCATTGATGTATCTAATAAATACTAGGTCAGATATATGCTTTGCTGTGAATACCTTGAGTCAGTATCTAGTGGAAACTAGATGTGTTCACCTACTAGTTGCAAAGCATGTGACCAGGTACCTAAAGGATATGATAGACTTTGATCTATGCTATTTTGGAGATCATAAATTCAGATGGCTACACAGATATTGATTGAGCAGAAAGTGTATCAGACAGGTAGAGCACATCGAGAGGATGTTATTGTCTGGGATCAGCCATGATCTTGTGGTTTAGCAGCAAGCAGTCCAGTATGGCTCTTAGCATAAGTGGAATATATGGCTGCTTGCTTTGCTAGTTGTGAAGAAGTATGGCTATAGGATTGTTTGACTTAGAGATAGACCCAACTGTGATATATGTGACAAACAGAGTTGTATCAAGATGGCAGAGAATCTAGCGTTGCAAGATATGGTGCAGAAAGGAACTATAAAGTTTGAATTTGTAACAGGTTACCGATGCACTAACCAAACCTCTACCTTAAGTAAACAAGTTGCCGATGTACTAACCAAACCTCTACCTCAAGTAAAGTTTTCCGAGACAAACTTAATATAGTTCAGAAGGACCCTCCTCGAAAGGGGGAGTGATGTGATCACTTATGATGAGATTGCCTGGATCGACAGTGAGGTCGATGATGTGGATACCTATATTGGTAATGCCAACAGAGAGGTTGGTGGATGGTCCTTAGACTGGGTCTCCAATAATGAAGTCCTCAGTGGACATGTGGGGATTGTATCATCCCTGGACTTCAGTCCTAAAGAGAGTTGTAGACGTATGTCTTCGAGAATGAAGTATTTGGTGGACATGAGGGGATTGGATCATCCCTGGACTTCAGTCCTAAAGAGAGTCGTAGACGTATGTATTCGAGAATGAAGTCCTTGGTGGACATGAGGGGATTGGATCATCCCTGGACTTCAGTCCTAAAGAGAGTCGTAGATGTATGTCTTCGAGAATGAAGTCCTTGGTGGACATGATAGGATTGCATCATCCTCAAGAGAGCCATAGACATAATGTCTCCGAGAATGAAGTCCTTGGTGGACATTTGGGGATTGAATCATCCCTGGACTTCATTCCTAAAGTGATCCGTAGGAAAGATGTCTCCGAGAACAAAATCTTGAATGAACAGGTAAGGGGATTGGATCGTCCTCGGACTATGGTCCTTTGAATTGAGCCGTAGACATGAGGTCTCCGATAAATGCATGACATGATAGGACTGGATCGTCCCTGGATTTCGGTTCAAAAGGTACATGATAGGACTAGATCGTCCCTAGTCTTCGGTTCAAAAGGTACATGATAGGACTGGATCGTCCCTGGACTTCGGTTCAAAAGGTACATGATAGGACTGGATCATCCCTGGACTTCGGTTCAAAAGGTACATGATAGGACTGGATCGTCCCTGGACCTCGGTTCAAAAGGTACATGATAGGACTGGATCGTCCCTGAACCTCGGTTCAAAAGGTACATGATAGGACTGGATCGTCCCTGGACCTCGGTTCAAAATGTACGTGACAAAATCCTAGAATTCTTCTAGGTTACATCCAGCATGAAACAGGGTTGGCTCTGTAGATGTGATACATCCAGCATGAAACAGGGTTGTCTTTGTAGATGTGATACATCCAGCATGAAACAAGGCTGGCTCTGTAGATGTGATACATCCAGCATGAAACAAGTTTGGCTCTGTAGATGTGATACATCCAGCATGAAACAGGGCTGGCTCTATAGATGTGATACATCCAGCATGAAACAGGGCTGGCTCTGTAGATGTGATACATCCAGCATGAAACAAGGCTAGCTCTGTAGATGTGATACATCCAGCATGAAACAGGGATGGCTCTGTAGATGTGATACATCCAGCATGAAACAAGGCTAGCTATGTAGATGTGATACATCCAGCATGAAACAAGGCTGGCTCTGTAGATGTGATACATCCAGCATGAAACAGGGCTGGCTCTGTAGATGTGATACATCCAGCATGAAACAAGGCTGGCTCTGTAGATGTGACACATCCAGTATGAAAGAGGACTGGCTCTATGACGGTAAATCCTAGATCTGATCTAGGTCACATCCAGTATGAAAAAAGGACTGGCACTGTGGTCGGGATTGCATCATCCCTAGACATGGATTTGTCTTAAACGGATCAAGGAATGCATCGTCCCTAGACATGGATTTGTCTTAAAAGGATCAAGATTGATCATCCTGTAAATAGATCTGGATTGCATCGTCCATAGACATGAGAGATGTATTAAATTGAGAGGGATTGATCATCCCATAAGTGGATCAGGATTGTATCATCCTTGGACCTATGTTCTAAAGTAAGAGGGATTGACCATCCCGTAATTGGATCATGTGTGTTGCAGGGTATGCTGCTATTGTGTATACTTGTATCGGTGTGGATACTTGTATTGATAGATGTATTAGTGAGAATACATGCTTTTGATGATATATGTATTAGTGAGAATACATGCTTTTGATGATAGATGTATTAGTCAGAATACATGCTTTTGATGATATATGTATTAGTAAGAATACATGTTTTGATGATAGATGTATTGGTGAGAATACATACTTTTGATGATACATGTATTGATTAATGTACTTGTATGGTTGAGGATACTTATGCTGTAGATCGAGATGATCCAGATGCTGTAGATCGAGATGATGTGATGATGCTGATGATTGTATGATGGCGATGCTGATGATCGTGTGATGCCGATGCTGACGATCATGAGGATTCAGGTATTGATGTTGCTGTAGTTGTTCGAGTGCTGCAGAAGATGAAGACTCACTACTGAAGATGTTGATGTTCCAGTATTGAAGATGTTCCAGTAACTGCTTGAGTTACTGATGATGTTGAGAAAGCTTCCAATGATTTATAGATGTATCACATATGATGTTGATGACTCCTTGCTCGTGCAGATGTTGTTATAATATCCTTCTCGTTAAGGGGGAGTGTTGAGATATTGTAACTTCAAAGAATATTATATTTGTACTTTATTATTCTAGAGATGTTTCATTCCTCCTTAAAGACCTTATTGTATATCCGGAGATGTTTATTCCTCCGTCAGATTGTGGTAACTTGGGTTATTAGACTTCCCTAGTGGGGGTCAGACCTGTATGTGTTATGTGGTTCAAAGGGTTATTAGAACACCCTAGAGGGGTTGGACCAGTCAGTTGTAGTGGGGTATTTAACCTATTGGTTAAATACAAGCCTACATGTTTTTGTAAAAGACAAGTCGGAGTAGTGTATAAATAGAGGAGGTGTATTCCTCATTTTACACACACACACTCACTTGAGGATAGCGCACTTGTGGAGGAGAGGTCTACTATTGTGGAGGAGGAGATCATGTCTCAGGGTTTCATCTTTGTATATTGCTGGTCATCTATATTGAGGAAGCTTTGCTGGGTTTTCTACCCCATGAGGGTTTCCCAGGATAAATTTGTGTCTCTTGTGTTTATGCTGTGCTTGTTGTTTCTTCAGTGATGCTGTATATGCTATTATTGTGAAATGGAATGTAGTGCTGCTATTTTATGTCTTATCATATTAAATCTTAACAATTATATTATATATAATTCAGGGCTGACCCCACATGGTGGTCTAATAACCCATCGGCAAGTACACACACTTGCGACACTTGTCAATCCACATGACAACACTTCCTTATAGAGGAATAACACATCTCTTATAAGGGTAGAATAAATATATATAAAATACACAGATGAAATACATTATGAAGTTACATATACATCAACACATTCCTTGATACACATTGGGCTCCTTCCAAGCCACAAATGCAATCAAAAGCAGTAGCCAGCTATATGTAAATGAGCCCTTACCAACCTCAACTACTGCGACATCCTCTACCTACTGATTCAATAGAAACAAGGACACATTCATTTGGATAACCTCCACACATTATATTGCACATGCGACAATCCCGAAGTTGCACTGGTTAGGACGACCACCCCTGACCACCTTGCAGGATAAAATCTTGGTGCTAGTGAATACCGCCTTGTCATTGATATTGACGGTGCGATACCCAGAGCCATCCGTTTCCAAGCCATATTTCTTCACCAGCTAACTTGCCCAATTTTTGTTGTTCGCTTTCCCTTGGAAGTACTGCGACGGATCAAATCCATCTTAAGGTAGTCCGGTAATGGATGAAATCAGATCAATAGTGACCAAAATTGCTCTATCCATCCCTAAGGAACCTCCATGGAAGCACGCAAGCAGCTGCTTCACACACACATTAACTTCCACCATCCACCCAAAATGCGGCATGTTAATGAGCCCTAATAATCCAGCCTGTTCCAATCCATGTGCCCAGTCCTATGCAATCGGCATCGTGGTAAGTCGTGACCCAGGCACATATGGGGCCAATGCAATGTCTGGATAGGTCACCATATCATGATCATCATATCGGAGGTGCATCAACTCCGACACAATATCAACCGAACACTCCATTCCGGCATGGAGCATTGGAATCTTCATGCCATACTTCCGCTTCAGATATACCTAGGAATGTCAATAGCCGATAGTCCCTCCCATGGGGCAGATTCATCAACGTGGCGACTGGACTTCCCTTCCTGCACCTGAGCTTCTCCTACCACCTCGGCTGATGATCTAAGTTGCCTCTTGCTCTGCGGGGACTCAGAATGCTGACCCCCTTGATGCTTCTTGGCGATTACTGACATCCCCACTGGCATGTTTGCGACTTCTACCTCAAGATTGATGTCTCCCGCAGATGAAACTTCTTCCTCAATAGAAATACCGGTGAAAGGAGACTCAACCTCACTGCTAATCTTGACCGTTTCTAGCTCTCGTGGCATACCTTACCCAGCACTCTCAACTGATAGCTTCTTTGTCATAATGACACTCTGCAAGTTCAACTTCTTCCTTGCACAAATTCCTTGAATGAAGGAATCCCATGACCTGGGTAGGCCATTTAGAGTGGTCATCACCACTTCACCATTCTCCACCATTTCATCCACTGCTTCTAGTTGTTCCTTGATATGGGAGACCCTTGAAAAATAAGATTGAATGGTTTCTCCATTCTGAAACTTTACTCCTTTCAATTGGTTCCGCGGGGTCATCTTTTGATTTATGTTCTTTCCTTCAAATAGCTTGGTCAAAGATTCAAACATCTCCTTGGGTGTCTTAAGAGAAGACACATGGGGTTTGAGATGGTCTTTGATGGAATCAACAATGATTCTCTTTTCCTTGACCAAGCTCTTCTTATGCAATACCTTGGCCTCTTCATCCTCTGGGATAGGGATGTCTTCTTTCACATATGAGTCCAACTCATTCTCTTCCAGGATTAACCCAATCCTATACTTCCAGGCTCGAAAGTTATCAGCCCCTTCAAGCTTATCCTCAAGCTTGGTGTGGAGTGACATATTAAAGAGTACTTCAAATGGAAATAGAAAAGATTTAGATCTTACCACTTGAGATGCTGAAAACTGGATCTGGTCCCGGATTAAGGTTTGTCGAAAAAACCCTAAAAATTAAAAATGTGAATTTCAAATTTCTAAAAGGATAGAAAGATGCACCTTGATGAGCTGATCAGCCTGGTGTATTCAGTATTTGAGATCAGCAAAGTTTTTCCCTTCCGAATTGCCTTTTTGTCCTCCCGGGTTCACTAGGGAGAGCTCTGAATTAGGGTTTGAGTTTCCCGGAGATCTACCCAGCCAAAAATCTCGATCCAAAGCTCTAAACTTTGATTTTCGCAAGTAGCTTCCAGCTGTGCCTTCAGATTCTAGAAATTCCTATTTTTGTGGAAACCCTAATTTTTAGGGCGAAATCTGAAAATGCTCAGAATTGAATTCAGATTGGACAGATAGATGCGCCTTGATGAGTAGAGTCAATCTACTATACTGATTTTCAAAAATCTGTGGAGAGAAACCCAATGAACAAGGAACTCAAGCTTCCGTCACTGCAAAATGTCTTCTTCTCAGGTTAGCTCTGATACCATGTTAAATTTTGAGCATTAATTCACAATGCTCTAGGATATTTGCTGATATAATAACCTATACAGTATATCAATGCATGACAATCACAATATGACAAGCATCACAAGAATCAAAAGCATAAGAGACAAGAGACATAGAGTTTCCGTGGGGAAAACCCTAAGGTGAAAAACCCCACAACTTCCTCAGAGATAGAGAGAGCAATGGCTCAACCAAAGTACAACCAAATAACACTGAGATAGTCTCCTAGTAGCAAATGATCCTCCTCCTCACTAGTGCGCCACTTTCTGAGTGAGAGTGAGTTACTTTTCCCAGTGAGTAAAATAGAGATCTCCGATCTCTATTTATACTAACATTTTTTCCCAGTGACCTTATGGGGCCGACTTGTCTAGCTAGGTACATCCACATTATATTATATATAATTCAGGGCCGACCCCACATGGTGGTCTAATAACCCATCGGCAAGTACACACACTTGCGACACTTGTCAATCCACCCACATGACGACACTTCCTTATAGAGGAATAACACATCTCTTATAAGGGTACAATAAATATATATAAAATACACAGATGAAATACATTTCGAAGTTACATATACATCAACACATGCCTTGATACACATTGGGCTCCTTCCAAGCCACAAATGCAATCAAAAGCAGCAGCCAGCTATATGTAAACGAGCCCTTACTGACCTCAACTGCCGCGGCATCCTTAGCCAACTGATTCAATAGAAACAAGGACTCATTTATTTGGATGCCCTCCGCACATTGTATTGCACATGCGACAATCCCTAAGTTGCACTGGTTAGGACGACCTCCCCTGACCACCTTGTAGGATAAAATCTTGGTGCTAGTGAATACCGCCTTGTCATTGATATTGATGGTGCAATACCCACAGCCATCCGTTTCCAAGCCATATTTCTTCACCAGCTAACCTGCCCACTTTTTGTTGTTCACTTTCCCTTGGAAGTACTATGACGGATCAAATCCATCTTTAGGCAGTCCAATAATGGATGAAATCATATCAATAGTGACCAGAATTTCTCTATCCAGCCCTAAGGAACCTCCATGGAAGCACGCAAGTAGCTGCTTCACACACGCGTTAACTTCCACCATCCACCCAAAATGCGGCATGTTAATGAGCCCTAATCATCCAGCCTGTTCCAATTCACGTGCCCAGTCCTGTGCAATCGACATCATGGTAAGTCGTGACCCAGGCACATATGGGGCCAATGCAATGTCTGGATAGGCCACCATATCATGATCATCATATCGGAGGCACATCAACGCCGACACAATATCTGAAGATTTTCTGCCTTTGACTGTAAGCTGGTTTAATGCCAATTTATAAGTGGTTTTCACTTACAGCCCTGTTGTGCATTGGCTGTAAGCTACTTAATGCCAAAATTAAATAACACTAAACACACAGCAAAGGAAATTAACAGGCTGCAAGCTAATCTACCAACATTCACACAAAATTTGACACAGTAGTTTTTGGCCAAATCGAGCCCTGGAAAAACCCCCACGGGGAAAACGAGTTGAGTGAGAGAGAGAGATTTATTATTTCATCAACAAAGTAATGCTACAGCAGTAAAACCAAATACAACTTATCTACATTCACTGCACCCAGTCTGTCTCGGTTTCTGTGCAATTATGGTGATGTATGCTCCTCTGATTTTGTGCTGAAGACACTCAAAACTCTGCTGACCTGTGACTGGAAATTGTGCCTGTGATAATCCCAGAACTGAGACTGAAATTTTGACTGTAGTACAGACCCCTCCTGTAGCAGTCACATCTCATCAGACTCAAGCAATGATCTCTATCCTTCACGTGACAGAGAACTCGGGACAGCAGACAGGGTTTAATCTCACAGATACTATGCCCACGGTGTATGCCCAGAACTTTCCTTCACGCTGCTAGCTGCTGCTGTATGAGGAAGGTACCACCACACCTGCGTGCTACACTGTACAGACAGGTACCACGAATCACTGCTGGAGATGTGGGCCGATATCACTGTTCACATATTAAATAATAACCACCAGGATGATTGCCATAAGTGCTGTGCCTAGAAGACTGAGCTATTACTGAGGCTGAATCTGGAAACTCGTGCCCTGCAAAAGCATTCACGCTCCTATACCTGCGCCCTAGCTCAGACTCTTCATTCTCCCGTACTCTCTCCTCTTCTCTTCATTCATTCACCTCAATAATGAATGTAATCTGCCTCCCTCTACCTTTTATTCAACCCTAAAAGGAATCCTTACACCAATGGCCCAGATTAGATCTAATCAATGGCCCAGATTAGATGTGAGTACACTTTATTATTTAATTCACTTAAGTAATAATTTCTCATTCACTTTTAGACTTAGGATAAAAGGTGACATCAATGTCTCATTAATTTATTAATTAATAAGAGGGTCCCACCACCCCATACTTAGTGACTTTGGCATAGTCACTAGGGGAACTCGACCTTGGTATAAAAACTAACACTCCCTCTTACCGAGGAAGGAGTTCCGCACCACTCCCAACTTATCTCTGAAGAAGACAAACTTCCCCCTCCCCAAAGATTTCGTTAGGACATCTGCAACCTGCTGATCAGTGGATATGTACTGAAGCTCAACTGCTCCTCTCTGAACGTAGTCCCGGATGAAATGATATCTGATCTCAATATGCTTTGACCTGTCGTGAAAGACTGGATTCTCAGAGAGCTGAATGCAACTCTAATTGTCGCAGTAAATCACCGTAGGCCTCAGCTGATGATCAAATAAATCTACCAATAACTTACGAAGCCACAGTGCTTCGCAAGTCACCTGACTGGAGGCCATATACTCAGCCTCAGCAGAACTCAATGCAGCGGACTTCTGTTTCCTGCTGAACCAAGACACTGCTGCCGAGCCCAAGCTGAAACAGCAACCGGAAGTGCTCTTCCGGTCCCTCACACTACCTGCCCAGTCTGAATCTGTGAACCCAATCAAACTAACTCCACCTGAACCCCTGTAGTCCAGACCATAATCCACCGTCCCTGCAAGGTATCTCAAGATGTGCTTTGCAGCACTCCAATGTACACTCCTAGGCTGCACCATGAACTGGCTAAGAGTGTTGACTACAAAGCACAAGTCTGGCCTGGTGTTGACCAGATACATCAACGATCCGATGAGCTGACGATATAATGTGGGATCCACCAACTTACCACCTGAAGCATGAAGTTGCTTCAAGTTGGTGATCATAGGTGTAGACATGGGCCTGCAGTCGTCCATCCGAAAAGTCTTCAGGATCTCTGCAGCATACTTCCCCTGTCCAAGGAAAATATGTCCTGGCTCCTGCCATACCTCCATCCCCAAATAGTAATGCATCAGCCCAATATCTGTCATCTCATACTCAGCTGCAAGATCTCTCTTGCACAGAGCAATAAGACGCTCATCTCCAGTGATAAATAAATCATCAACGTATAACAGAAGAATGAGCGGATCTCCACCAACCACAATGTAGTAAAGGTTGGGATCAGCCTCACTCTTCTGGAATCCCATCGACATCAGATACGCATCTATCCTGGAGTACCAAGCTCTGGGAGCTTGTTTCAGACCGTACAAGGCTTTCCTAAGCCTGCAAACATGTGAATCTCTCTCATGTGTCTCAAATCCCTGTGGCTGCTCCAAGTACACCTCCTCCTGCAGAAGACCATTGAGAAATGCGGTCTTGACATCCATCTGGTGGATCCTCCAACCCATCTCTGCTGCAATCGATATCACTGCCCTGATGGAGGAATACCGAGCCACTGGAGCAAAGGTCTCATCATAGTCGACTCCCTCAACCTGTGAGAACCCTCGAGCCACAAACTGAGCCTTGAACTTCTCTACACTGCCATCAGCTGCATGCTTGACCTTGTAGAGCCACTTGGAAGTCACAACTGACTTCCCCTCAGGCCTCGGTACAATCTCCCAAGCATCATTCTTCATGATGGAATGGTACTCTTCCATCATGGCATCTCTCCAAACCTGATGCTGAGAAGCCTCCTCATATGTAGAAGGCGCTGAGTCACGAAGACTCGCAACAAGGGCTGACCCATATCTATCTGGCTCAAAAATAGTCCTGATCTGCTCCTGAGGTCTACCAAATGCCTCCGCTTCCTTCAAGGTGTCCTGAAGCCCCTTGGGCTTCTTCTTCCTTGAAGGCTCCTCTGGACCTGGTGTAACCTCCTCTGAGGATGTGTCAGAAGCATGAGGTCTACCACCCCTAGGACCTGTAGCTGAAGAACTAGTCCCAGAAGACCCTGCAATCTGTGAGCCAGAGACTGGTGATCCTGAACCTGTGCCAAACCCTGTACCTGTCCCTGTGCCTATCCCTATACCTGTCCCTGAAATCTGAACCACTGACCCTGTAGAACCTGTGCCTGTACCAAGTGATCCAGTCACCCCAGAAACCTGTGGACCTGTAACCTGTATCAAAGAAGCCTGTACCAACTGAGGTGTGGGAGCTGGTGTCTCCTCCTGCTCTAACTCTCTGGACTTCCTGAAGGCCCTCTCCTCCTCAAACTTTACTTCCCGCCTAACTACAACTCGCCTCTGGCCAGGAATGTAAAGCCGATATGCCTTCGAAGTCTCGTCGTAACCCACAAAGATGCCTCTCTCTGCGGTGGGCTCGAACTTCATCCTCCTCTCTGAGGGGACGTGAGAGTAAGTCAAAGAACCAAATATGCGAAAGTGGCTCACCTCAGGCTTCTTGCCTGAATACATCTCCTCTGGAGTCATGCTCCCCACGACACGATGGGGACTCCTGTTCTGTAGGTACACTGTAGTGTTGCAGGCCTCAGCCCACAGAAAGAACGGTAATCCCTGATCATGAAGCATGGCCCTCGCTGCTCCAAGGATCGACCTGTTCTTCCTCTCTGCTACTCCATTCTGCTCAGGAGTGTAGGGAACTGTCAACTGACGCTGTATGCCCTCCTGTCTGCAGAATGCACTGAACTCCTTGGAGGTATACTCACCCCCATTGTCTGACCTCAACGTCCTGATCTTCCTCCCCGTCTGCTTCTCCACAAGGGCTTTGAACCCTTGGAAGACATCCAATACAAGTGAGGACTTCTTGCCTCGCAAGAAGTAGATCCAGGTCTTCCTGGAGTAGTCATCAATAAAGCTGATATAGTACTCATGGCCACTCAAGGAAACTGAGGACATAGGACCACATATGTCGGTATGAATCAGATCGAGCACACCTGCTGCTCTCGTGTCACTGGTAGGAAACACGGTCTTGGTGTACTTTCCCAAAGCACACCCTCTGCATACATCACTCTGCTCTGAGTCAAAATCAGGTAAACCTGTGACCATGCTCCGCAATACTCCCAAAGCGGGGTGATGTAAATGGGCCATCCTCCTGTGCCATAACTCACACAGCTCACTGTTGCTGCTGCTGCTGCTGTGTGCTAGAGCATGCTGCGGCTGAAACAAGAGCTTGTACAGTCGTCCACATCTAACTCCAATATCCATGGGAGTAGATACACCTGTGGTCTTGGGATATATCTGCACTCTCCCATCTGAGAAGCAAACCCCAAGACCCCTGTCCTCAATCGTGGAAACTGAAACAAGGTTCTTCTTCAGCCCAGGGACGTACAACACATCCCTCAGTGTCATGGGACTCATGGACTCCCTCTCAAATATGACTGTCCCCTGACCCACTGCTCTAACTATGGTGTTGTCTCCAAGTACCACCTCCACCTCTCTCTCTGTGCGTGACAACTCGGAGAAGAACTCTCGAGTACCTGTCATATGCCTCGAAGCTCCGCTGTCAATATACCACGTACCAGTGGTGGAAGGACCTGTCTGATGCCCAGTCAACAATGAGTGCTCAACCTGCATATCCATATCAATGCTGGTGGCTAAAGAAACTCTCTCTCTCACTCTGTCCAGCATAAAGGGAAAACTCCCTCTGAAACCTGTCACCAAACTCATCTATCTCTGCTGAGGCTGCTGTTTGCTGACCTGGTCCCTTCTTCCTCTTCTTGTTTGGACACTGAGATGCATAGTTCCCAAACGCCTGACAACATTAGCACTTGATTTTACTCAAGTCCTTCTTCTGCCCACCCTGTGTATGATGCTGCTGCTGCTGTCCCTTGGCCCCATGCTTCTTGGGACCCTTCTTCTTCTTCCCTTTGGCTGTGAGAGCCACGTTCTCCTCATCTGCTATACCACCTGATGTACTGCCCTGTACGAGACCCCATCCTGGTCTCCTCCTGTACAAAGTCATCCCACAACCTCTCCCATGATGGAAGGTTCTCCCTGCCCACAATAGCCTGCACAAAAGCATGCCAAGGCCTGGAAGCCCCGTTGACTGCGGTGCGAACTAACTCTGTAGGGGATACCACCTCACCAACTGTTGCTAGTTCATCACGAACTGCTGAGATCCTGGTGAGATAAGCTGTGACTCCCTCTCCTCCGGTCATCTTGATACTCTTGAGCTTCTCCTTGAGAACCATCTTCCTGTTCTCGTTGGAGCTCTCATATAAGTTGATCAAGGCACTCCACATCTCGTGTGCCTTGGTCTTCCCCGAAATATGAGGGATGATGTGGTCCTTCACTGCATCTAGAATGATTCTCCTAGCCTTACAGTCTTTCTTGTTGAAGACTGAAAGAGCGGTCATGTCTGAGCCATCTGGAATAGTAATGGGGTATGTGGTGGTGTTCCTCACCACCTCTTCCCATAACTCATTCTCCTCTAACAGCAATAGAATTCTGGCCTTCCAAGGCACAAAATTCTCCGTCCCACTCAATCTGTCCTCTATCCTCAACCCTGTAGCCATCTGGAAATCAGTCCAAAAGAATGCTGCCCAAATCAAAGGTAAGAACACTTAGTTTTCTGAGATCTGCAAATTTTATGGGTGTCTGCAAATTAGTTTTATTTCTGCCCCCTGCGCTCTGATACCATGAAGATTTTCTGCCTTTGACTGTAAGCTGGTTTAATGCCAATTTATAAGTGGTTTTCACTTACAGCCTTGTTGTGCATTGGCTGTAAGCCACTTAATGCCAAAATTAAATAACACTAAACACACAGCAAAGGAAATTAACAGGCTGCAAGCTAATCTACCAACATTCACACAAAATTTGACACAGTAGTTTTTGGCCAAATCGAGCCCTGGAAAAACCCCCACGGGGAAAACGAGTTGAGTGAGAGAGAGAGATTTATTATTTCATCAACAAAGTAATGCTACAGCAGTAAAACCAAATACAACTTATCTCCATTCACTACACCCAGTTTGTCTCGGTTTCTGTGCAATTATGGTGATGTATGCTCCTCTGATTTTGTGCTGAAGACACTCAAAACTCTACTGACCTGTGACTGGAAATTGTGCCTGTGATAATCCCAGAACTGAGACTGAAATTTTGATTGCAGTACAGACCCCTCCTGTAGCAGTCACATCTCATCAGACTCAAGCAATGATCTCTATCCTTCACGTGACAGAGAACTCGGGACAGTAGACAGGGTTTAATCTCACAGATACTATGCCCACGGTGTATGCCCAGAACTTTCCTTCACGCTGCTAGCTGCTGCTGTATGAGGAAGGTACCACCACACCTGCGTGCTACACTGTACAGACAGGTACCACGAATCACTGCTGGAGATGTGGGCCGATATCACTGTTCACATATTAAATAATAACCACCAGGATGATTGCCATAAGTGCTGTGCCTAGAAGACTGAGCTATTACTGAGGCTGAATCTGGAAACTCGTGCCCTGCAAAAGCATTCACGCTCCTGTACCTGCACCCTAGCTCAGACTCTTCATTCTCCCGTACTCTCTCCTCTTCTCTTCATTCATTCACCTCAATAATGAATGTAATCTGCCTCCCTCTACCTTTTATTCAACCCTAAAAGGAATCCTTACACCAATGGCCCAGATTACATCTAATCAATGGCCCAGATTAGATGTGAGTACACTTTATTATTTAATTCACTTAAGTAATAATTTCTCATTCACTTTTAGACTTAGGATAAAAGGTGACATCAATGTCTCATTAATTTATTAATTAATAAGAGGGTCCCACCACCCCATACTTAGTGACTTTGGCATAGTCACTAGGGGAACTCGACCTTGGTATAAAAACTAACAATATCAACCGAGCACTCCATTTCGGCACGGAGCACTGGAATCTTGACGCCATACTTCTGCTTCAGATATACCTAGGAATTTCAATAGCCGACAGTCCCTCCCATGGGGCAGATTCGTCAATGTGGCGACTGGAATTCCCTGCCTGCACCTGAGCTTCTCCTACCACCTCGGCTGATGATCTAAGTTTCCTCTTGCTCTATGGAGACTCAGAATGCTGACCCCCTCGACGCTTCTTGGCGATTACTGAGGTCCCCACTGGCATGTTTGCGACTTCTGCCTCAAGATTGATGTCTCCCGCAGATGCAACTTCTTCCTCAATGGAAATCCCGGTGAAAGGAGACTCAACCTCACTGCTAATCTCGAACGTTTCTAGCTCTTGTGGCATACCTTACCCAACACTCTCAACTGATAGCTTCTTCGTCATAATGACACTCTGCAAGTTCAACTGAACCTTTCCCCTTGCACAACTACACTCACCAAGCTATAAAAATACTCTTCAGCTCTGCACAGGCACTTAACAATTGAAGTCTCGGTGCCTTCTGACCATCTTCTACCCATTTTTATAGTGTCTAACCAAAGCCTCTGTAATCATCACTAAATCCTGCATTAACTCAACCGAAATCCTGTATTAATGACGCAAATCCACCATCGATCCTGTCAGCCGATCAATCAGATCCGCCATTAATGCCCATGATTTGAACAAGCATCGTTAATTAACTGTTTTAACTTTTGGTATTTATTGCTGATTTGACTCGGTTGCGACCCTGCCACCTATTGCGGACCACTCCTAACTTGCGGCACAGGCCTCCTTGCTTCCGCATTCCGTTCCTATTGGTGCACCACCTTGCCCCCGATCAATCTACACTTTTTTTTTCTTTCGATGCGACTCAGGCATCGCGCTGTTCCAAGCCCGACTAATAGGGATTCAACCTACTACCATTAATCAACTTGGGGAGCATCGCTCCATCCAACTGCTGCAACTGTATTGCTCCTCCTGAAGTTATGCTACTAATGGAATACATACCAAGCCAATGCATCTGCAATTTCCCTAGATGTTTCATAAACTTGCTATCATACAATAGCACCAAGTTGCCTTGTTGAAACTGTTTGTTTTGGATGTGGTGATCATGCCAAGCCTTCTGGCGATCCTTCTCCACACCCTGATGGAAACCGGCGATAAAGCGATCTTCCTCCAGCTGCACTAACTACGCTAGACGTTTGATCCGGATTTATGTGGGAACGAAACAAAAGATAGCATATACAGAATCATATACAGAGATATATTGCAAATAACACAGTGATACAGTAAACACATATTCTATTAAATAGCGGAAATAGAACAGATTGTAAAATACAATAGCTAGAATGGTGGTAGCTATCTCTGAGAAGAGATGTGGCCGCTATGCTCATTCGTGCCAAGATGAATACAAAGAGAGGCCGAAAGGGCCTATTTATCATAAGCATGAGGGAAAGAATCCCAAACATCCAAAAACCTAACCCTAGAAGATGAACCGTCATAAAGTTTGCGGCCCCAAGGTGGTTAGTTGAACAGTCAACTTCCCGGGGTCATAACTTTTGCATACGATCTTCGTTTGGGGCGCTTGGTAGCCCGTTGGAAAGGTCTATCCGAGATTTACAACTTTCAATTAGGCCCAAATGGATGCCATTGGAAACCATTTGGTCCCCCAAATCGCCAAAAAAATGTTGTTTAGGGCCTCAAAATGGCTCCGAAAGTTCAGGACCCAAAAAACTGCTAAAAATAGTAATTTACCAAAATTGACAGAAGACGGTTTTGAGCCAGTTGGAAGAGGTGGGCCGCCACCGATATCCACCTGGATCAATCCTCCCTCCTTAGGAAACAATGGTCTCCATTGCGTTAAATCCCTTATCATGTGTCGAGCTGTGTGTCGAGTTGAGCTCTTGGTGCGACATTTGCTGAAGTGGAAAGGTTGCCTTACTTTGACATCTTCAGAGGGTTGTAATTGTTCTTGATGGATGCGTTGGAGCTGTTCAACAGTTTTGGTTTTTGTGGTATCCTTGGTATGCACCGGTGTGGATGGTTTCTTTTTGGAGGGGCCCCTTGAATGCGTGGCCTTGCACTGTAGAGGTACCCGAATAGGCGATGTTGCACTAACTTTGTGTTTTTCTTGTTTCTGCTGAGTAGAAGGATAATCTGCAGAGGTTGTGGATGTCTCTGCGATCTGATGTTCACCTTTAGTGGCAATTGCGAAGAGGGAAAAATTTTCATTGTGGGAGATTATCTTCCTTCCCTGCTCGTTTGGGGTAGGTGCAACTATCTCTGGTATCTGATAGAGTTGTCCTCCCAAAGTGACAATGACACTACGAGGTCATGATTCATATACAACATGACGCTTCCACATATATGGTTGTCCTAAAAGAACATCACATGCTTCAAGTGGGGACACATCACACAATACCTCATCTTTGAAGGGCTTGATGCCATATGGTAGGCGACATTGGTGACTGACACGGATCCTTCGTCCTTGGCTTAGCCATCCAATGGTGTATGGTTGTGGGTGTGGCGTTATTGGTAGCTCCAATCTCTTGATGACTTCTTCTGAGATCAGGTTCTTCTGGATGCCACTGTCCACAACAAAGTGTAGGGGAATTCCCTTCACCCACATCTGTGACTGGAAAAGGCGCTCCTCTGCCTCCGACTCTTCAGGCTCCTCTGGCTGAATCTGTGTGGTGGCAACAACGGCACTGGGTTCTGCATCAATGATCTGCTTCCCTTTTTGCATTCCTGTGAAATTAGGTTCCAAGTCAGAATCGGAACTGGGATCTGATTCTGAAGCTTTGATCTCAGCCACCAATGATTGTTTTGAGCGACAATCATCAGTGTTGTGCCAGGGACTTTTGTGGAACTCGCACCACTTCCCGGTGTCCTTCTTTGTCTTTTCTTTACCCTTCTTCACCTGTGGTTGGGACTAGTTGTCCTTTTCCTGCCCCGTGTTCTGCGAACCAGAGTTTCCCTTGCCCTGCTTCTGTGCAGGTCCAAAGTCACGCTTGCTCTTTTGCTGAAACTGCTCAATTTTGACAGCATATCGATAGGCGGATCCGAGTGAAGAGATTTCCAAGAAATCCATCTCTATTCAGATGTACCGGTGTAGGCCACTGCGATATTTTAGTACTAGGTGCCGCTCGGAGTCCTTGATACCTAGCTTTGTGCGCAAGGTATGAAATTTGTTGGTGTACTCTGACACGGTTTGGTCCCTCTCTTGATGCAGAATGATCCATTTTGTGTACTGGTCATCATAGTTTCCAATAGGGTAATATTGTTCCTTGACGGCAGCTATAAAAGAGGCCCAAGTGGGATTGGAATATTCAAACAATCCAGACTCGTCTGATGAGTTTTGCTCATAATAAGTTTCCCACCAATTTTTGACATGGGGGATGGCCTTAAGGAGCACAAAGATGATCTTTTCCCTGTCGGAAAATTGGTGGACAGAGAAATACCCTTCTAGTAGATTCAACCATTTATCTAAGGCATTGGCATCGATTTGGCCTTCAAATAAAGGGATATCAAAATTAACTTGTACCTTGAAGGGAGTCGTATCTCCGAAATGGCTGCTCGTTGAGGGTGCGTTTGCCGCTGTTGGCATGCGTTGAAGGATCTGGGCGAAATTATCCATCATCTCGTTCCTCTGTAGCGCGAGGGCTTCCTTGAGCAACAACTTGATAGGATCTACTGCTCCGTCGTCTCTCTTTTCTTCCGCCATGGGAGGCCGTTTGGGGCGGCGAGAGTGGTCTTCCCCAAGTGAAACTAGTTCGAGACCCAACTCTCTGTATCCTGACCTCGTCAGGGACATGCACCGAGAAACAATCAAAGAGCAGACCTCTCTGATACCACTGATCCGGATTTATGTGGGAACGAAACAAAAGATAGCATATACAAAATCATATACAGAGATATATTGCAAATAACACAGTGATACAGTAAACACATATTCTATTAAATAGCGGAAATAGAACAGACTGTAAAATACAATAGCTAGAATGGTGGTAGCTATCTCTGAGAAGAGATGTGGCCGCTATGCTCATTCATGCCAAGATGAATACAAAGAGAGGCCAAAAGGGCCTATTTATCATAAGCATGAGGGAAATAATCCCAAACATCCAAAAACCTAACCCTAGAAGATGAACCGTCATAAAGTTTGCGGCCCCAAGGTGGTTAGTTGAACAGTCAACTTCCCGGGGTCATAACTTTTGCATACGATCTTCGTTTGGGGCGCTCGGTAGCCCGTTGGAAAGGTCTATCCGAGATTTAAAACTTTCAACTGGGCCCAAATGGATTCCATTGGCAACCATTTGGTTCCCCAAATCGCCAAAAAAATGTCGTTTAGGGCCTCAAAATGGCTCCGGAAGTTCAGGACCCGAAAAACTGCTAAAAATAGTAATTTACCAAAATTGCCAGAAGACTGTTTTGAGCCAGTTGGAAGAGGTGGGCCGCCACCGATATCCACCTGGATCAATCCTCCCTCCTTAGGAAACAATGTTCTCCATTGCGTTAAATACCTTATCATGTGTCGAGCTGTGTGTCGAGTTGAGCTCTTGGTACGACATTTGCTGAAGTGGAAAGGTTGCCTTACTTTGACATCTTCAGAGGGTTGTAATTGTTGTTGATGGATGTGCTGGAGCTGTTCAACAGTTTTGGTTTTTGTGGTATCCTTGGTATGCACCGGTGTGGATGGTTTCCTTTTTGAGGGGCCCCTTGAATGTGTGGCCTTGCACTGTAGAGGTACCCGAATAGGCGATGCTGCACTAACTTTGTGTTTTTCTTGTTTCTGCTGAGTAGAAGGATAATCTGCAGAGGTTGTGGATGTCTCCGCGATCTGATGTTCACCTTTAGTGGCAATTGCGAAGAGGGAAAATTTCCCAGTGTGGGAGATTATCTTCCTTCCCTGCTCGTTTGGGGTAGGTGCAACTATCTCTGGTATCCGATAGAGTTGTCCTCCCAAAGTGACAATGACACTACGAAGTCCTGATTCATATATAGCATGACGCTTCCACATATATGGTTGTCCTAAAAGAACATCACATACTTCAAGTGGGGCCACATCACACAATACCTCATCTTTGAAGGGCTTGATGCCATATGGTAGGCGACATTGGTGACTGACACGGATCCTTCGTCCTTGGCTTAGCCATCCAATGGTGTATGGTTGTGGGTGTGGCGTTATTGGTAGCTCCAATCTCTTGATGACTTCTTCTGAGATCAGGTTCTTCTGGCTGCCGCTGTCCACAACAAAGTGTAGGGGAATTCCCTTCACCCACATCTGTGAGTGGAAAAGGTGCTCCTCTGCCTCCGACTCTTCAGGCTCCTCTGGCTGAATCTGTGTGGTGGAAACAATGGCACTGGGTTCTGCATCAATGATCTGCTTCCCTTTTTGCATGGCTGTGAAATTAGGTTCTGAGTCAGAATCGGAACTGGGATCTGATTCTGAAGCTTTGATCTCAGCCACCAATGACTGTTTTGAGTGACAATCATCAGTGTTGTGCCAGGGACTTTTGTGGAACTCGCACCACTTCCCGGTGTCCTTCTTTGTCTTTTCTTTACCCTTCTTCACATGTGGTTGGGACTAGTTGTCCTTTTCTTGCCCCTTGTTCTGCGAGCCAGAGTTTCCCTTGCCCTGCTTCTGTGCAGGTCCGAAATCACGCTTGTTCTTTTGCTGAAATTTTTGCTAAATTTTGACAGCATATCGATAGGCGGATCCGAGTGAAGAGATTTCCAGGAAATCCATCTCTATTCGGATGTACCAGTGTAGGCCACTGCGATATTTCAGTACTAGGTGCCACTCGAAGTCCTTGATACCTAGCTTTGTGTGCAAGGTATGAAATTTGTTGGTGTACTTTGACACCGTTTGGTCCCTCTCTTGATGCAGAATGGTCCATTTTGTGTACTAGTCATCATAGTTTCCAACAGGGTAATATTTTTCCTTGACGGCAGCTATAAAAGAGGCCCAAGTGGGATTGGAATATTCAAACAATCCAGACTTGTCTGATGAGTTTTGCTCACAATAAGTTTCCCACCAATTTTTGACATGGGGGACGGCATTAAGGAGCGCAAAGATGATCTTTTCCTTGTCGGAAAATTGGTGGACAAAGAAATACCCTTCTAGTAGATTCAACCATTTATCTAAGGCATCGGCATCGATTTGGCCTTCAAATAAAGGGATATCAAAATTAACTTGTACCTTGAAGGGAGATGTATCTCCGAAATGGCTGCTCGTTGAGGGTGCGTTTGCTGCTATTGGCATGCGTTGAAGGATCTGGGTGAAATTATCCATCATCTCGTTCCTCTGTAGCGCGAGGGCTTCCTTAAGCAACAACTTGATAGGATCTACTGCTCCATCATCTCTCTTTTCTTCCGCCATGGGAGGCCGTTTGGGGCGGCGAGAGTGGTCTTCCCCAAGTGAAACTAGTTCGATACCCAACTCTCTGTATCCTGACCTCGTCGGGGACATGCACTGAGAAACAATCAAAGAGCAGACCGCTCTGATACCACTGATCCGGATTTATGTGGGAACGAAACAAAAGATAGCATATACAGAATCATATACAGAGATATATTGCAAATAACACAGTGATACAGTAAACACATATTCTATTAAATAGCGGAAATAGAACAGACTGTAAAATACAATAGCTAGAATGGTGGTAGCTATCTCTGAGAAGAGATGTGGCCGCTATGCTCATTCGTGCCAAGATGAATACAAAGAGAGGCCGAAAGGGCCTATTTATCATAAGCATGAGGGAAAGAATCCCAAACATCCAAAAACCTAACCCTAGAAGATGAACCGTCATAAAGTTTGCGGCCCCAAGGTGCTTAGTTGAACAGTCAACTTCCCGGGGTCATAACTTTTGCATACGATCTTCGTTTGGGGTGCTCGGTAGCCCATTGGAAAGGTCTATCCGAGATTTACAACTTTCGATTGGGTCCAAATGGATGCCGTAGGCAACCATTTGGTCCCCCAAATCGCCAAAAAAATGTCGTTTAGGGCCTCAAAATGGCTCTGGAAGTTCAGGACCCGAAAAACTGCTAAAAATAGTAATTTACCATGTTAGAACATTTTTCCACCTATGTACATTAATCATTTATTAATGATGATTAATTAGCCCAAGTGATTAATGATTACATCCCTAAGTTGATTAGATTGGTAAATTGTCAAACTGTCTTGAACTAGTTAGCAAATGTGAACAAATGCTGAGTCAAACCAGCTAATTGGAGCGCTCCCCAGGGCAATTAATGACTCAGCATGCCTAGAGCGCCCTCCTCAGGTCAATTAATGCACTCAACATGCTTCTCTTCTACCTAGGGCGCACTTGCTCAGTTTGTGGACAATCTTGCCAACTTTGTCATAATTTTGGCCAATTTTAGCTACCAAACCTCTATCCAACCAGTTTCTTCACATGTGTGAGGTCACATGGGCCTGTCCAGTCATTCCCAGCATTCACACTGCAGATTCAAACCAGTTTGGGATGGTTTGGGATATTTTGGTCAACCTAGGGGGGTTTGAGCTTTTTCTAAGCTAGATCAGTGTGAACACTCCAGATGGATTCGAATTCTTCCAGATTTGTATATATGAGTGTTCTTAACCTATGTTAAGGTTGGACAGTTAATAATATTGACATTATTCACCATTTCATGTCTATTGTTCTTCATTCATTTAAATTTTTATGCCATTCTTGCAAATGTTGTGCAATCTTTCACCAGTGAGGAATCCACAGTAGCTATATTCAGCTGTGCTTGAGATTTTACATGGTATCAGAGCTCTTGGAGCTAGAATTCGAACCAGCAAGACTGTTGTAGTGGATTGCCAGAAGCAGTGGAGAAACCACATAATTCCTGAGGCCATTGCCTTGAGCTTACTGGAGAAATCTAGTGGCTCCTCTCAGGTGTGATGCTCTCCCTAATGCACCCACTATCCATACAGGGTTCGAATCTGTTAGTGTAGATCCCTCCTGAGTGATTTGAGAGTTGTTTGCAGGTACTGAAGATCAGCATTGTCAGCAAGTACGAATTGCAGCAGAGGAAAATGGAGCCATCTCACCCAAACGTGCTCACACCCTTCAACTATTTCGATTGGAAGGCAGAAATGGTGATTTTGCTGAGATCTAAGGGTCTCTACAGAATCACGATGGGCACTGAGGTGGAGGCAAACTCAGCTGTGGAGAAATCCAAGTTTTTTAACAGAATGGATGAGGCATTTGGCCTCCTTTGTCTCAGCATTTCGAGAGACCTCCTGTTTCATGTAGAAAGTCTAGCAACTCCAAATGAAGTGTGGCTCAAGCTTGAGACACTGTTTGGAAAGACTGATGAGATGAGAGGCCACCAGCTCGAAAATGAGCTTGTCTCACTGAGCCCAGGGAATTTCGATTCCATCCAGGACTTCTTCACCAAGTTCAAGAACTTGGTCTTGCAGATCAGACAATGTGGCATAGAGAAGAAAGAAGAACAGTTGGTGTTGTCCATTCTCTCCAAATTGGGTTCTGAATACTCAGTTTTTGTGTCTTCCTTCAACTCCACAAGGCTCACAGTTAGAGGTTGGAAGATGCCATCCTTGGCTGATTTCATGGAAATGCTAACTCAAGAGCAAGACAAGCTGGTCTTGATGGGCTCCATCAAGCAAAAAGATCAAGTTCTTGCAGCTGGAGATTCGAAATGTGGAAGAGGCAAGCAAAAACCCAGGGGGTCGAAACCTCAAGAGAAGAAGAAGAAGGATGAGAGGCCCAAATCCTCTGAGGGGGTTTCGAATCCTGTCAAGAACAAGGGAAAGAAGGCTGAGAAGACAAAATGTAGCTACTGTCAAAGAGGTTTTCATCCAGAGAGCTCATGCATGAAGAAAACCATAGACACCATGACCCATCTCCTACAGAAAAATAATATTCCTCTTCCTGAAAGTTCCAAGAAGAAGGAGTGCGTTTCTGAAGACAAGGAGAGCTGCCATGCTTTGGTGGCTAGCTCATCTCATTCACCTTTGTTCATCATTGATTCAGGTGCCTCAAGGCACATGGCTTCCTCAAGAGACTCGTTTTCTGAACTTGCTCCCTACAGTGGCCTCTCAATTCGAATGGGAGATGACTCAGAAATCCCTGCTCATGGCATTGGGAAAATTTCTATGGAGAATGGCTTCTTCTCCAATGTACTGTACGTGCCAAATCTTGCAGCAAACTTGCTCTATGTATATCAAATGACACATACTGGAGCAGCAAAGAAGGTGGTCTTCACTCAGGATGATGTGGAGATATCAGAAGTTTCCACCGGAAAAATTGTTGCAAAGGGCGTTGCAGACCATGACATGAAGATGTACAAGTTCTCCCACTTCCTCGAATTCTCTTCACCAAGTGTGCTTCTGTCACATGGGAATGAGACCAGCAAGCTATGGCATCAAAGGTATGGGCACCTAAACTACAGATATCTTCAAGTTTTAAGCAAAGAAAATATGGTAGAAGGGCTGCCCCAAATCAGTTTTTCGAGTGGAACATGCAAGGGTTGCATGGTTGGGAAGCATCCTGAAAGGAAGTATGACAAAGGGAAGGCAAGGAGGGCTGATCAACCTCTTGGGATAGTGCATTCTGATCTGATAGGGCCACTCCCCACTCCCTCCTATGGCTGCAGCAAATATGTGCTCACCTTCATCGATGACTACTCAAGGTACTGCTGGTTATTTTTCCTTAAGCAAAAATCTGAAGTCTTTGAATGTTTCAATATTTTTAAGAGCATGGTTGAGAACTTCAGTGGGAAGACCATGAAGGTTTTGAGGACTGATAATGGTAGAGAGTATGTCAACAACAATTTGCAGCAGCTCTGTCAAGAGCATGGCATTCAGATGCAACACTCAGTGCCCTACACACCTCAGCAAAATGGTGTTGCAGAGCGCAAAAATAGAGCACTGAAATAGATGGCAACTTGCATGTTGCAAGCAAGGGATTTGTCTCCTAAATTATGGGATGAAGCTATGAATTGTGCAGCATATGTTCAGAACAGAGCACCACACAAAGCATTGCAAGGAATCACTCCATTTGAAGCTTGGATGGGCCACAAACCAAATGTCTCACATTTCAGAATTTTTGGCTCAAGGGCTTGGGCCAGAATTCCACCGGAGAAGAGAAAGGCATTGCAGCCCCAAAGCAAGGAGTCAATCATGGTTGGGTATGCAGAGAATTCCAAGGGCTACAAGCTCTTTGATCCATCCACTCACAAAACTTTCATTGAAAGAAGTGTCAAATTCGAAGAGGAAGAATTCTTGCAAGCTAGTGAACAAGGTGATGTGGAATGCTCATTCCCTCGACTTGATGATGAAGTAAGTAGTGATTCATTCTCTGATATTTCTGATTCTGATATTGCTGAAGATGATGTTGATATGGATTCTGAACATATCCCTCCTTCAAGGCCCAAGTGGGCAGAGAAAACAATTCAAAGTGCCGGAGAGCTAGTGGGAGATCCCCAAGATGCTAGGAAAACTAGATCTCAATTTCACAATTCCTTTGCATGTTATAATTCTGATCTGAGTGAGGCATGTTATTTGATGGTTGGATCTGATCCAATGTCATATTCAGAAGCATGTACAGACCCAAGGTGGCAATCAGCCATGCAAGAGGAGATGAACTCACTCCATGAGAACAAAACTTGGGATTTGGTCCCTCTTCCTCCCAAGAGGAAACTAGTGCAATGCAAGTGGATTTATAGAACCAAAATTGGATCTGATTGCTCTGATCTGAAGTATAAGGCCAGGTTGGTGGCTAAGGGTTACTCTCAGGTCCAAGGAGTGGACTATACAGAGACATTTGCACCGGTGGCAAAGATGGACTCCATAAGACTAGTTTTGGCCATTGGGGCTTCCAAGCGCTGGGAGATTCATCACATGGATGTAAAAAGTGCCTTTCTTCATGGGGATCTGAATGAGGAGATTTATATGCAGCAGCCTGAAGGTTTTATTTCTGATCATACACTTGTTTGCAGGTTGAACAAGTCACTCTATGGGCTCAAGCAAGCTCCTAGAGCATGGTATGCAAAAATGGACAATTTTCTGCTATCTTTGGGGTTTGAGAGATGTAAGTCTGATCCAAATGTGTATATGCAGCATGTTAGTGATCTGATATTGATTATTGTACTGTATGTTGATGATATTTTGATCACTGGTAGCTGCACCAAAGAACTTGACTCAGTTAAGAGAGCATTGCACAGTGCATTCTCCATGACCGATCTAGGATTGCTAAAACAATTTCTGGGTTTGGAGATTGATCAATCTGTGAATGGAATTTATGTATGTCAGTCAAGGTATGCTTCAGATTTGCTGCAGAAATTTAAGATGGCTGAATGTAAGTCTGCAAAATTTCCATTTCTTTCAGGAGTTAAGCTTACAGAATGGGGTTCTTCACCACTAGTTGACAGTTCATTGTATAGACAACTAGTTGGGAGCTTGTTGTATCTTACACACTCTCGACCAGATTTGTCTTATGCTGTTGGGGCTGTTGCAAGGCACATGCAAGAGCCTCATGAGATCCATTGGAAGGCAGCCAAGAGGATCCTTCATTATGTTCAGGGTACTAAGTCCTTTGGTATCCATTATGCTGCTGGTTCATCCCTTGAACTAGTAGGATTTACAGATTCTGATTGGGCCGGTGATTGTATTGATCGGAAGTCAACTTCCGGTTATGTCTTTATGCTTGCACATGGACCTATATGCTGGTCAAGCAAGAAACAAAGCACTGTTTCCTTATCTTCAGCTGAGGCCGAGTACAGGGGAGCAGTTAATGCAGCCACACAATGTGTTTGGTTGCAAGGTATTCTTGCAGAGTTCGGGATTGTCTTTGATTCACCCACTATTCTTTGGTGTGATAATCAAAGTACAATCAAGATTTCTACCGATCCAGTACAGAGACAGAGGACCAAGCACATAGAGATACACATGCATTACATTCGGGGTTTGGTGCATGACCGGACCATAGCATTGCAGTATTGCCCATCCAGTGAGCAAACTGCTGATATCTTCACCAAGTGTTTTACCGAGAAGACCTTCACTCACCTTAGATCTTTGCTTGGGGTGAGTGATGCATGGTGATGATTGGTGTATTTTGATATATGCCACATGTCCATTTTAGAGGGGAGGTTTTATTTCCCATGTGGTTTTCCTCCTTACCTTGGTTACATGGACAAATAAATTTTATGATGTAAAAGGTGACTTGAGCCTAGTTGCCAAGGCCTTAATTTTTGATATTTCACTAAGTCTAGCTTAAGGGGGGGTGTTAGAACATTTTTCCACCTATGTACATTAATCATTTATTAATGATGATTAATTAGCCTAAGTGATTAATGATTACATCCCTAAGTTGATTAGATTGGTAAATTGTCAAACTGTCTTGAACTAGTTAGCAAATGTGAACAAATGCTGAGTCAAACCAGCTAATTGGAGCGCTCCCCAGGGAAATTAATGCACTCAGCATGCCTAGAGCGCCCTCCTCAGGTCAATTAATGCACTCAGCATGCTTCTCTTCTACCTAGGGCGCACTTGCTCAGTTTGTGGACAATCTTGCCAACTTTGTCATAATTTTGGCCAATTTTAGCTACCAAACCTCTATCCAACCAGTTTCTTCACATGTGTGAGGTCACATGGGCCTGTCCAGTCATTCCCAGCATTCACACTGCAGATTCGAACCAGTTTGGGATGGTTTGGGATATTTTGGTCAACCTAGGGGGGTTTGAGCTTTTTCTAAGCTAGATCAGTGTGAACACTCCAGATGGATTCGAATTCTTCCAGATTTGTATATATGAGTGTTCTTAACCTATGTTAAGGTTGGATAGTTAATAATATTGACATTATTCACCATTTCATGTGTATTGTTCTTCATTCATTTAAATTTTTATGCCATTCTTGCAAATGTTGTGCAATCTTTCACCAGTGAGGAATCCACAGTAGCTAGATTCAGCTGTGCTTGAGATTTTACATACCAAAATTGCCAGAAGACTGTTTTGAGCCAGTTGGAAGAGGTGGGCCGCCATCGATATCCACCTGGATCAACGTTCCTTCAATGCTGCCATAGAATTCATTCCTGTCATTGCTGCTACGCACAGACTTGGAATGATGTACTCCACTGGCATGATTGATTCTTGTCCATACACTAGCTTAAATGGCATTTGACCCATCAAGCTTTTACATGTGGTGCAATAGGCCCACAATACTACTAGGATTTTGAGATCCCAGTCGTCGCGGTTCGCATTGCACACCTTTGTTATCGCATGTTCCAATATCTTGTTGAAAGCTTCCACCGTGCAATTTTCCTACGGATGATATGGCGTACTCTTCTTATGTTGAATATACAGTTCCTCCATCAGTGCGCTAACGGTGCGATTGAGAAAGTGGCTGGCTTGATCGCTTAGCAATATCTTGGGGTATCTAAAGTGAGTGATAATGTTGTCAAACAAAAACCGCATGGCCGTGGCCACGAAACAATCAACAACTTGTGCAACTTCCACCCATCTTGTCAAGTAATCTATCGTCGTGATGATATATCTAGCACCAGTGTGCTTACCTAGTGGATTGATGGGTCAAACAAAATCTACTTTCCATTTTTCAAATGGCTGCAGTCTTAACTGAGGCATCAACGACATCTCATCCCTCCTAGATAGATTCCTAGTTCTTTGATAGATGTTGCAGGACTGTGCATAGTTGGTCGCATCATTAGGGAGAGTGGGCCACTAGAGCCCTGCCTGAATCACCTTCCTGGAAGTTGCTTGACCACCGTAGTGTCCTCCAGCTACTCCTCCATGTGCTTATTCCAATATCTGCGCTTGCTCATGTGGCAAGACACACCGTCGTAATATCTTGTCGGCACCCATCTTGTATAACTCTCCTGCGATGAGTTGGAAGTCGGAAGCTTTAACCACCAACTGCTTCTTCTGACTAGTGGTGAGCTCTTATGGTGCGGTACCTGTTGCCATAAATTGAATGATTTCTTCGAAATAGCTATCGGCTACTTCAACCCTAAATAGTTGTGCATCCAGCAACCCATCTTCAATGTTAGTTGGCTCCTATCCTGTTTCAATTCGTGAGAGATGATTAGGGATGGAATTCAACCACCCAGGTTTCACAATTACTTCAAAATTGAACTCCTGAAAGAGAAGCAACCAGCGGCATATCTTTCCCCCCAACACAGGCTTATTGACCAGGTACTTCAAGGTAGAGTGGTACGTGAACATCTTAAAATGTCTCCCAATATGTAGTGTCAGAACTTTTGTAGCACATAAACCATCGCCAATCCTTCCCGCTCGGTAGTGGTGTAGTTCCTTTTTGCTGATGATAGCTTTCGAATGGCGAAAGAAATAAGGTAATTAAGATCCCCCTCTCCTAGTTGCACTAGCACCACACCGAGTGCAATTAACGATGCATCAACATGGACATGGAATTCCTTACTCCAGTCCGGGAATACTAGTATCGGTGCCGAAGCCATCTTAGCCTTGAGCTGCTCAAAACTATCCTGACATGTAGGGTTCCATTGAAATACGACATCTTTCTTCAATAGCTTCTCCATAGGGGCGGTGATCGCTGCATATCCCCTGATAAACTTGCGATAATACCCACTATTCCCTAATTTCGCCCTCAACTACTTAACGATGGTCAGTAGTGTCAAGCTCAAAATGAGCGCAATCTTTGCTGAATCGAATAACAACCCCTGCTTGCACACAATGTGACCCAGCAATATCCCAAACGACATGCAAAAAATGTACTTTTCAAATTCAATGATATCTGGTGCTGGAAACAGTGCTCCAGCATCAACCGTAGATTGGCCAGATGATCGCGGATCAAACCATAGGCTGTCCAATTGTCCATGTATACCTACAAGAACTTCTGGATGAAATCCTTGAATGCAGCAACAACAACCCACGACCGCAGGTGCATTCTTCAATCCGAATGGCATGACAGTATACTGAAAACATCTGTATTCTGTCACAGAAGTCATCTTGTGGTGGTATTCCTTGGCAATATAGATTTGATGATATCCTGAGAACCCATCCGTGAAAGAATACATCTCCTAGCCACCTACTGTTGGTTGTGGAGCCAGATCTTCTAGTCTCATAGATGATATTGTATTAGCCGTGTTTTTACCTTAGTCTTATATGATATGTAGGTGGACTGTACAGTCACCCCAACGGGGGGGTGTGGGGGGGCATCGCCCCCCCACGGGGTTCCAGGGGGGACCATCCCCCTTGGCTGGGGGGTCCGGGGGTAGCGCCCCCGAGAAATGGGGGCTCGAGGGCAACGCCCTTGAAGAAAAATTTTGGGGCTGTTTTCGCTAGCTGTTTTGCGGGCCCATGGTTTTGGGTATCCCATGGTATTTTCCCATTGTATTTCCCTTATAAAATAAAGACATTGTAATACGGCTAGGGAAGATGATGTATTAGGTTTTATGCATTGTAAAGATCTTTGAGATCATGAGAGCGACTGTGAAAAAGAGAAGAGGAAGTGCAGTGGTTGTGCTGCAGGTTGTATCCCTTCACCTTGCTGGACGGTAATAATAATAAGGACTGGCAAATTCAGTGTGGACGTAGCCCAAGTTGGGTGAACCACGATATATCTATGTCTCTCTTGTAATGTGTATGTGTGATTATATTTTCATTTTCTGTTTATTGTTATTGCTTTGCGATCTTGTTTTTCTAACACCTACCCCCTCAAGTACTTCATCCGTAAAGGGGGTCGAAAAGGGGTCATGCAAGCAGGTGTCATTCAACTTCCGCAGATCAACACAGATGCGCACCTCGCTAGTCTTCTTTTCCTACACTACCATAGGACTGATCCATTCTGACTCTTCGACTAGTTCAATGATACCAGCATCCAACATGCGATCAAGTTCTGCCTTGACTTTCTCCTTATGTCGCGGATTGAGTCGATAAGGTCGCTGCTTGATCGGTTTTTCATCTGGTTTCAAGGGAATCTTCATCTCTTCTAGATCACCCAAAATAACTTTCATTTCAGAGAACTTCATAGGAAAAAGGTCTTGGAACTCATGTAACAACTCAGTGGCCTTTCCCATCATCTCATCATCCCAATAATTTCCAACATTCGCGAACTTGGGAGTGGGATCCGTACCAATATTGATCTTGCGAAGCTTCAAGGGCTGACTGAACGGATCACTTGGTGCACTAGGTGGTACCACATCGCGAGTTCCTTCAAACTCCGAAATGTTGCCATTCCAGGGATCGTCACCATCTTTGATCCCACTAGTGATATTGTAACATTCCATAATGGATTGCATTTGGCCATGTGTATGCGGATTCGCCGGGTATGCCACAAGAACAACATTTAGAACCACATCGCGAATGATCTGCAAAGCGTTACAGACATCTAGGTTGGGATCAGCAAAACTAAACGCATGAGTAAAACAGATGGTCAACTCCAACCAAGTAGTGATTTCTCCCTGTAATTCAGCTCCCATATACCATGACCATGGCATCTCATCCAAAGTATGGATAAATGCATGGACCCACTCATCTCTGGGTCACGATGCCCATAATGTCTGACACTCCATCAAATGTCCTCCAAGATTGTTCCGACAATCGTATTTCCCTGCGTGGTAGACCTCGATATTGCCAAAGAGGACCATCATCAATCTTCTTCATTTCAACCAGCCATCAATTGATGCCTTGTGTGTCTCCCACCAGCATGCCGGAGCATCCTTCAGTTCTTCGTCCAATGCTAGAAATCGTTGTAGTTCTGAAACTCTTTCCTCGAACTCCATTAGAAAGGAAGACAAGACAGGCAGTCCTTCATATATTGGTAGTGTGACCATTTTAGTCGCGACACGACATAGCAACTGCATGATCAATCCACACTTACGGAGCGACACCTCGTGCAAGCATTTTTTCTAGTGTTCTAGCGCATCATCAGAGTCAGAAGACACAGAGCTACCACTGGGCCATCCAATCTCACCGTTGTCAGTTGGATGAATGTAATCTTCTAAAATATTGAATGCATGGTCCCATCCGCTGGGATCTTCATCTTTCACTGGTTCAAGGTATTTGCATCCTTCAGCCAGATCCAACGGGGTGATAACTCTGAGATCGCGATTTTCAAAAGTCATCATCTGTCACTTGAAGTTGATTACCATGCCACTGTCGTTAGCCCATCCGATCCCCAACAACGTGGGATAATAACTTCCTCCTTCAACCACTTCGATGACATCGAAGTCAACGTAGGTCTTCATGCCCTCAATGCCTACCACCAACCGAGGGACTGTCCCAATCAGCGTCACTTTAGCGTGATTAGCTAACCAGAGCTGTATAGGAGACCAACTCAATGGGGGGCTCCCCATTTTCTTCCATGCCTACTTGGTTAAGATGTTGACATCCGAATAAAGATCCATAATAACTATGTCGACATGATAATCTCCAATTTGAATATTCATCTGCATCTCCTTGCTAGTGTTCCTCCATTGTAAGGAATTCACTGCGGATTCATGGCATCCCCTTGGAAATCACTGCAACAACCCCTCAATCTCAGCAAGCGTAGCAGGATCCCTTGCCAGCAATAAACAACTTTCTAGGAATTTATGCAAAGTTCTAGATTGCGCTGATGGACTAGCATCTGATGTGTCATTAAGGAAAGGGGGCATGTCACAGACAATAGCCTTTCCTTTGTCCAATGCCAGTCATGCCTGGTGGAACGTATCGCTTTCTGAATTAATTTCAAATGACACTTTCTTCTTCCTGGCCAACCGGATCAGCGGATGTGAGGTGTCTTCTCCTATTTTTGCACCTCCCCGAGTGATCACCGCAACAGCTGCATCATGTGGCCTGGGCTCTACTGAGATTGTTGAAATATTCTCACCTTGATTCTGGTTCAGCGGTGGATTCCATGACTGGTTCACATTTTGATTAGCATTCTGAATTGGTCGTTGGTTCTGGTTCTGGACTGGTTGTTGCACTGCATTTTGTACTGGCTACTGTGCCAGGTTCTAATTCTACAACTACGAAACATTCCCTGCCTGCCATCGTGCAATCAATTGCGGGCATTTCTATACTGTATGGTCTACACCGAAGCAAAATGTACACTGCGTCTGCAACAATGTGTAATCGCGCTGATAGTGTCCCCATACCGCACAGTGATAGCATTACATAGGTCCGTGACCTCGTCATCCTCCTCCACCACGTCCACCTCGGTATCCTCCATGGAATCCGCCCTACTGTTGATATTGTTGTTAATTGTACTGTTGTTGCATCGGAGCTGGTTGCATACATTTCCCTTGCTGCACATACTGCAGTTGCTGAACATACTATGGTTGCTGTGGAGCCATTTGCATCAGAGCATATTAAGGCACAAACTGTTGTTGTTGTTGCTGCAGTACAAACTTCACCTGCGGTTGAGGTAGTGTCTGGGATACCTGTGGTTGCAGTGGCGGTTTTTGTATGGCATGCTGGTCATCCTTTTCATAGAATGCATCGTATGTTCTCTCATGAAGCAACCCATATGCCCAGCAATCTTTGTCATCATGTCCCACCGATTTACAGAATGTGCAATATAGATTCATCGGCTTGGTGACCATCTTCTGCATATATGGAAATTCTTCATGGTGGTGCGCAAATACCTGACAAATGTGACAATATGGCATGCCAACACCATTTAATGGGTTTGGAACTCCTGAAACAAAATAGTTGTGGAAGTCAGGGCAATTGTCCTTTGTATGCCCTTCTCCTTGACATTGCGTACACCATACTTCTTCGCATTGCTCCTTGTCCTTATTCAAATCCTGCAGCTGTATGGTCAAGTTAGCCAGTTGTGTCTGTATCTGCGACATCACGGGTGCATTTTCTCCAATCAGCGACACCTCCAATCGTATTGCAATCTCTAGAGCTTCACTGGGCATCGAGATGTTTTGTTGCATCAATGGTAGCCAGATGTGTGGTAGCAGTGCCGTGATAAACCACTCTTTATGTTGGACAACGCTCATGTCCAAACTAACCCTTGCCATCAACATCTTGAACCACTAATCAAAATCCCACACCGTGTCATTGGGATACTTCTTAATTTATTTCAATTATGTGATATATTGCGCTTCAGAATTGGGCTTTCTGAATTCTGCAATCAACCCATCCCTGATCTCATCTAGTTTTTTTGCCAGAGTTCCTATAGGGACTAGAACAAATTTCATAAACCAATCTAAGGCACAACCTCACAGAGTCGTCACTAGCTGTCCTTTCATGGCATCATCATCAGTGATCTGTTTTACAGTCTAGACCACTTCACACAAAAACCAATACTGTTTCAGGTTATCTGTCTCACTCCCATGGAACAGCGGTAGCTTAGCATCATCACCCACCATCCTGGGTTTCCTCCCTACAGGTACTGAACTACTAGCAATCACGTTTTCTTGACCAGGTGGGGTCGAAGTGGTGTTTATCATTGGTTGACAGATAGTGAGAGGAGGTGTGGGTACATTGCTACTGGGGTTAGGTCCTGCCTCTATCCTGGGCGTAGCCTGTGCGTCCTTGTCCAGACTGTGAGGTTGCTTTGTCCCGTGTGGTCTTCCTTCGTGAACGCGTGGTTCAATCACAGCAGGACCTTCTCCTATCATCTGCCTCTTTTCCTGTCAAAACCTCGCTCCTCCTCTTGTAAGACCACTTTCTTCATCGACTTCACTCATAGTCTCGTCGTGACCCACACCCATCTACCCCTGATCATTCAATGCAATGTCCCCTGCTATCATGATACCCACGGCCTCCACCCACCAGGTTGCTTACTGATCTATATGCATCTTCAATATACCCTTTTCACAAATAAGCATCTTAATGGACAGTTGGAGTGACAGCAGAAACCTTCCTCGAGGTTCATGCAAGAAGTATCTTTTGGCTTCACTATAAGATTTATGTGTATCAACCGTGAATTCAGTGATATACCCTTCCAAGATGCTATCAAGCCACACTTCGATAGCCTGCGATGCTTTATTATCAACCTCCTGCAGTTCTTGGATCAACTCTGGTGTCCAGGTCGTTGGCTCACCACCCTGGAAGTTCCTCTTCTGAAAGGTCAACTTCACCAACCACTCGAACAATAGGACCGGGAATTCATAGAAGAACCATTCATGCGGACCGTCGTGAATATATCTATCTACCCACTGATCTACTATCAGTCGAGTGTTCTATATTTCTTGTTCAGCGAATTCATGTAGCTTCCGATCAAACTATTCCTGGATCTCGGGTTTCATCGGGTGCCACAACATATCCTCCTTCCTTTTTGCACACGGTCCCAGTAATGGAACCATTTGTTGACTCAAACCCAGTCGACAGGGGTTCCCATCACTGTCGACACCAACCCACCACGATATCCCTGAGCACCAACCCCAACAGTACCCTGTCCAGGAACACCCGCAGAGTAGATGAGGTCTCACCCGAGGCGATCAAGGGAGAGTGGACGGAACCATGTTTTCGCCGAATGAAGGAGGATGATTGTGACATGTTGATTCCTTGGGTGTGCAGGGTAAGTGCAAGGTGTTGGAATGGGTTCCGAGGCACACAACAGGGGATGAAAACCCAGCCAAAGGCTTCGAAATACCCTATGCAAGGGCAATTCTATCCTCAATCTGTTTGGTGTGGTAATCACTCACGGATATTCAACCTCCACTGGCACTCTATGAGTAAGTGGTTTGATCAATAAGATCAGTTTCCCAATTTAGAGAAACAAAGGTATGTAAAACAGTGAGCAATTCTAACTTAACCTTCTTAGAAAAGAACCTAATCTTAAGTCAAATCTATCCTAAAATGAAAAAAGCTTGGTGTTTATGCAGATCAACCTTGAGGTGTAAGAGAACAAACAGTCTATCAGCTTTAACAGAAATGCCTTTAGATGAGATATTTGCTGAGTTAAATTATGATTTTTTTAATGAAATTTAAACAATGATAATCCAAGCTTGAAGACCATCAAGATATAATCTGTTAACCTTTTGTTGATTGAAAAATCAACAATGATTGAATATATATATGTGATCAATTGCAGAAATTGATAAAGAAAGTATTTAATTAAAGAAATTTAATCAAATATTTTCATACACACATTAGTTATATAGAGAAACCAATACAAGAGATCTATGTATTCATTATATGTCTAACAAGAGATCATGTGTATAGTGGATGACAATCTGGAACATAAAGTCAGAAATCCTTAAAGAAATTTAAGTGATAATCAAAAGATGGATCTGAAGATAACATTAATGTATTAAGATGTTTTGTACCAAAATTACAATGACTCTGGCCACAGAGTATCCTCAGTCTTATCTCCTGCTAAATTACAATTCCAAAAATTCCAACCCTTTCCTCCGTCAGGTATTCTTCCTTAAATATTACAACAAAATACAAAAATGAATCCTAGAAAGTAGGGATTCCAAAATCAGAAATGAGTCAATTGGACCAGAAAATCCTACCATTTATCATATATTTCTAACAGTTCATCTATGTTTGGATAATTGACAAACTCTATGCCAAGTGCGAAGGTAAGAATAGATCTTCCCCTCGAGGGAGAGTGGTTTCCTGATCAATTCATCCACGTGACCAATGTTGACTGCTTCAATAGCCCGGATCTTCTGTGCACTTTTCTCATGTTCACGCTCCACTTCTTCTAGCTTACATTTCCATGATGCTGTCAGCTACGCACCAGCGTCGAGTGCAAAGGTCTTTATATTTTCTGATGATCTCTTCAACAGAGTCATTGAAATCGAGCTAGGTATTCAGGGAATCTTTGTTCTTCTTCATCTAAAGACTGCTAAGAATCGAAAAGTCTGCAGGGATGTTTTTAATGTACCTTTTCCATTCACTAACCTCCTCTTGAGCTTTGGAAGCCTAAATTCTATTGATTTCCTGTACCTCAAGCTCAAAAGACAGTTTATCAAATATAATGGTGGAGTAATTCGGTGAGTAAAAATGATAAGGAAAAAGTAAATAAAACCTATATTTATCAATTTACCTAGATTAAATCACGATCGTAGGATTAAGAGAAATGGACGGTTGATATTAACCAATGCGAAGCATGGGATCGGGTTCAAAACATAACAAAAAGTCTTATTTACTACTCCTGAAAGCCAAAAGCCGAAACTGGCGGGTTTCGGGTTTCAAAATACTACCAAATCAAAACCAAGTTTCCGAAAGCCGCAACCCGAAAGTTGCGGGTTGTGGGTTTGGAACCACAATTAAACGCAATGTTGAAAATGAATTCTAGAATCTCGAAACGTGACAGTGTCGGGTTTATTAAAACTCGCAAACAGAAAATCCCGGATCCCGAAACGCGACGGCATCAGGTTTTGGGTTTATTAAAAAAAAACTTCAAAAGAAATGAAATCCCGCACCCAAAACCTTCGGGTTTCGGGTTTCTAGATAACGAAAATCCCAAAACGAAAACAACAATTTCCCTCACCCGAAACTTTCGGGTTTCGGGTTCTCCAAATTTCGGGTTTCGGGTTCTGCAAATTTCGGGTTTTGTGTTTGTTAAGAGAAATGACAAAATAGTCAAAATTTAAAGATTTTGCAAACCAAACACTTAAAGAAACCTAGATCAAACAGCAAAAATGAAGTATAGATACATGGGCAGTGATGTTTAAAGACGTCTAAACCAAAAATCATATTTTCAAAGAGAAACTTACCCATATACCTTAAAATTGATTAAAATGGGGTTCCCCTGCTCTAGCTAAGCATGGGATCTGTTGTGGCCACAACAAATGGCGATTGGCTAGGAAGAACTAGTTATCTCTGCAATCAAATCATGACTAAAGACAACATGTTAATCAACCACTTTCTTGAAACTTAATTCAAAGAAAATACTCAAAAGATAACAACCAACAAACATTGAACATGAAAAGGGATAGATCTCAAATAGTGACCATTTTAAAGATAACACTCATATGATAAAGAGATTTAGAGAGCAATACCAAATCTTTACCATGATGCAATCATTGAAAACCAGCTTGTGTTGAACCTGGGCACAGTCTTAGAAATGCTCATGGGTATCCTAATTACAGACCTTGGTTTATTAGTTACATGTATATTCAATGATACTTCTTTATCTTTTCTTTTGTCTTTTCTTTCTTCTTCTTTTTTTTTTTTATATTTTCTCTTATATATCTATCTATCTATCTATATATATATATATATATATAAAACCTTGTTGATACAAGACCACCGTACTGACTTGGTGATCAGATGAAACAGCGCCATTCACAAGCCTGATCTAGAAGCTGGTCAAGCTAGCTCGATGGCGAGACTCCTTGTCTTCTGGCTGTAAGACCAAAAAAATTTATCATGGCTTGGTAACCATATCATGATAACTCCAGTCCAAGATCAAACCCATGATCATAGCAAAGATGGCTTATAATAAGACCCCCCTATTCTTGTATACAACAAAATCTTATAATAAAAGACAAAACAATTCATTTTGGCATAGGCTACAAGGCATTACCATGGCTTGGTGACCATATAGCGGTAATGTTACTCACCAGTTCTTTGCGGACCATGAATGGACCGACCTGTAATAGGATATTCCACCTTCCAGTAGAACTGAAAGTCATCTTCCAAGTGTGGTGGCTTGATGTGAAGATGTCATTCCACTTAAACACCTCTGAACCTAATGGGTTGGATTGATAACAAGACCACCCACCTTGTAACTTATAATTTTAAACAAAATTCATATTCAAAGTGATTGTAAAAGGATCCATGAGCAATCAGAGCTGGTCAGGTTATTATGATATGTTTTTCAACCATGAAACACTAGATAGAGAAATGATGACCATCCTCCATACCTCAATTACATAAATAAAGCATTGTGAGAGATAATGATCAAAGTGAAAAGTATCCAAGGGCACTACATTTATTTGACTGTTTATTCTTCAGAGTAAATTCTAATCAAAAGCCAGAAAGTAACATTGATAACAATGCTGAAACTTCAGAAGCAATTGCTACTAAGAAAAGTGATCATAAGCCAATACCACACGTGTGAAGCCTTATTAATGAAAACCAAAACAAAACAAAACAAGAAGACTAATCAAAATGTCAATGCAAGAAAACAAATTATTGAAAAACAAACCACACCTATGTACAAGTGCACCAGATTGTTCAAACAAAATACTTTTTTAGAACAGACACGTTCACTAAGAAGGTGTCCACAACTCCCTCCAGTGTCTGTAATCGAATAGTGTTGGGACCAATCTTTTTTGTAATAATGAAAGGTCCTAGCCAAAGGTGCTGAAACTTGGTGTACTGGTTCTTATCTTTATGTTGCTTATCCCACCTTAGAACCAGGTCACCAATAGAAAATTCTCTGTTAGATGAAGATTTTTCATCAAACCATCTTTTCACCATCTGTTGATGATGATACAATTTGTTCTTAGCTATTTCCCTGTCCTCCTCTAGCTTTAAGAGAGTATCTATTATGTGCTGGAGAGGGGAAGAATCATCTTCTTAGACAGACTGGGCCAATTGTAGTGAAGGGATGGTGATATTAGCAGGAAGAATGGCTTCTTTGCCATAAACAAGGTGGTAGGGGGAATTTGCAATGGCTGCCTTTGGGGTTATTCGATCTGCCCATAAAGCATTATATAACCATGTGTGCCAATCTCTGTGATGAGACGCTACAGTCTTCTTGAGAATATTTATCAGATTCTTGTTTGACGACTCAGCCAAACCATTGCCTTGCGGGTAATAACTGTTAGAGAACTTAAGCTTAATCATTTTTTCAAAGGCATATTCAGTTATATCGATTGAAGAGAAGTAGGATGCATTATCAAAAACTAAGTACTTAGGAGTGCCGAACTGTGTGATGATCTGACTGTTAAGGAAGGAAATTACTTGAATGGCATTACATTGCTTAAGAGGGGCTGCCTCCATCCATCTAGTGAAGTAGTCAGTTGCAGTAAGAATATACTTATGTTGGAGGGACGAAGCAGGGTTTATGGGCCCGACAAAATCTAGTCCCCATTGTTGGAATGGAAACTGAATTGTGACTGGTTGAAGAGGAAATGCAGGTTTCCTAAACTTGCCTATGCATTTCTGACATGGTTCGCACTTCCTTACATAAGCGTAAGCATCTTTAAACAACGTGGGACAATAGTATCTAGCCCTGAGAATCTTATGTGCTATAGTCTCACCTGAAAAATGGCCTCCGGTAGGTCCCGCATGAAATTGGAATAAGATGTCATCAGTTTCATGTTTTTCCAAGCACCTAAGAAATACTCCATCATAATTTTTCCTAAAAAGAACTTGATCAATAAACTGATAAGGAGCAGCTTTTAATCTCAAAGCCCTTATTTTCTTAAAATCAAGAGTTTCAGGGGCAAACCCATGGTTCAGGAAAAATATGATATCATCATACCATTCAGATGTCGGGGCATCGATAACGTTAACAACACCTAAGGGAACTTCTTCCTCTTGATCCCATTTGGATTGCTGCTGCGTAGGGTCATTAGATTGAGCAATAAGAAGACAAAGACCTTGTCCTTTGACAATTTTAGCTGGTCTGATATCAATATCATGTTCTTGTAGGGCCGTCATCCAATGGGCCCTCTTTTCCCCTAACTCTTTCTGGATGAGGATGTTTCTAATCGCAGAGTATGGAACAATGGCTTTAGTTCGAGACTTCAACAAGTAGGGCCTGTAATGTTTGACAGACTTATAGACCACATAGGCTTGCTTATCAATTTGTGAGTAATTAAGCTCTGCACCCTTAAATGTTGAACTCATGAAAGAGATCAGGATTTCTGCATCATCATCATGCTTTTGCGTCAGGACAACTGTATAAAAAAAGTCAGTGGCAAAAGTATAAAGAATGAAATCCTTATCAAAGTCTGGAGACATAAGAGCAGGAGCTTCAGCAATAGCCTTTCAAATTTGGATAAACGCCTCTCTCTATTCCTAAGACCAAGTAAAATGCACATCTTTCTTGACCAAATGTTGTAATGGTTTAACAATCTGGGCAAAATTTGGTACAAATCTATGTACAAAATTAATCTTAACTAAAAAGGATTGTATTGCTTTGCGCGACCCTAGTAAGCCAATCTTTGAAATAGCCTCTGTGCGTTTGGGATCAATAATCATATCCTCTTTGGAAACAATGAAGCCTAGAAGCTTTCCTTATGTTACTGCGAAAATAGATTTCTTGGGGTCGAGAGAAATGTCGAATTTCCTACAACGGTCGAAAACCTGTTTCAGAGCAAACACATGTTCATGTCGCCTTTTGGAGTAAATAGTGATATCATCAAGATAAACTATGATAAAATTATGCGTTAACCCTCAGAAAGCTATGTCTATAGCTCTCTGGAAAGTAGCTCCTGCATTGATAAACCCGAAAAGCATCCGCCTATAGGCGAAAGTGCCCCAAGGGGTCCTGAAAGTTGTTTTTAATTGGTCGTCCGGAGCAACCATAACCTGGTTATATCCTGAAAAACCATCTAGGAGGGAAAAGATCTCCAACCCAGATACCTTTTGAAGAATCTATTCCATAGGTGGAACAGGATAATTGTCTTTCTCAGAAGCCCGATTCAGGTTCCTGAAATCGACACACAGTCAAATTTCACCACTTTTCTTACAGACAGGCACTAAGTTAGCTATCCATTGAGTGTTTATGACTAGAAAGATAATTCGAGCGGTGAGCAGCTTTTCCAATTCCTTTTTTACCGAGGGTTCTAAGCTAGGGTGCATTTTCCGCAGCTTTTGTTGAAATGGCTTAACCTCTGGTTTCATGGGTATATTATGAAACATGACACTAGTGTCAAATGTTTTCAATTCATCATAAGTCCAGGCAAAAAAATATTTATACTGTTTACACAATGCAATGATGGCCCTCCGTTCTTCAGGGGTACAATCAACCCCCAAATTGATAAAACATTGTTCCTGCTCGGTGCCTAAATTTACTCGCTCATAGTTCAAGGATGAGCTTTGAGTTTTACAATTAGTTTGAGATTTGAACTTGTCTTGCAAATCATAAAACTTTTCCAGATTGATCACTGACTTTGGGATAACATTTGAGAGATCAACGGGTGACTTTTCATGTTCTGCTTCATCAATGGCCATATCTTGGAATGTATCCCGAGCCGTGAGGAAGTCAAGTATCTGTCGGTCATCATCAAATACTTTCCAATTAGTCACATTATCCGGAATAGAGGGTCTGTACATCAATTCAATGGAAAAAGTTTGAGGAGACAGACCTTCTAGTGGGATTAGTCTAGACGATGTATTTGCTAACAGGTCTGCATCAAAATTTTGTGATCTGGAAACTGATTTAATATTGAATGCTAAAAATGAGTTGGTTAAATCCCTTACCATCTTCTAATAGTTATCCAAGCGTGGAGATAAGCAGTGTATTTTATTTCTGACTTGCTTGACTATAATTTCAGAATCTCCATAGCATTCAATCGCATGCACACCTACGTCAACAACCTTCTTGAGTCCCTGAACCAGAGCCTCATACTCAACCACATTATTAGTGCAATCAAATTATAACCTGCAAGTCCATGAGATAGGGTCTAATCTAAAATTTGTATTTACATTATATACATTATCCACAATTTCACCAGAGAAAGGTATAGAAGTAACAAGAGTAATATGTGATTCATTTTGAATGTTTTCTTCTGGTGACGCATCAGCTGGGAATTCACCAAAAAAGGTATCGAATGTAAATTGCTCTACCCGAGAAGTGAGATAACTAGGAGGTTGACTTGAATCATTAAGATTAGTGACTGTCTATTTCATAAAAGGTTCTCTGCTGATCTTAATTTTATTCGGTTGACCATTGTAGGGAAACCATAAGTGGGACCAGTCTGTTGCAAAGTAACCCTTAAGTTTCTCTAACCAGTCCCTGCTTAACCACATCCCATAGGCCTCCGGGATGTCAGCTATCATGATGTAAACTGTTTGATGGATCTTGGGATCAACTGACAATGCAAGCAAAACATTTCTCAACTTACCTACCACTCTGACTTTGGATCTATCAAGTTGCACAATATGAGTTGGGCAGGGCTCCCACGTTGCATTCAATTTCCTGCAAACAGATAGGGACATCACATTTGATGATGCTCCTGAATCTATCATGCAGTTGTGCACATTCCGATTGAAAATATCAAAAGTGAGCAAGAAAGGAGGAGTCCTCTCGCTTGATGGTTTCTGATAATCATATTTAGTAACAGAGTCTAGATTGTTACTTTTTGACTCTCTTGGTTGTTTGACTATCATGCTTTTTGGTAAGGAATCCCTCATAGCAGGGATCTTAAGTGGCTCAAATAGAGAGATGTTTTCTTTGACTCTTTTCAAGTCTTCAACTAGATTGTACTCCATTTCAGGGAGGACTGTATCCTTTTGTGGGACAGTCTTGCATTTTGTGGGAACTGGAGGAGAAGATGAAGGTTCTTGAGGTGGTTGCGGTCTTGACCTTGTGTTATAAGGATGCTGTGTGTTAAACACCGCCTCAGTTTCTTCTTCTTCTTCACACATAGGAAGTTCTAAAAAGCACCCCACAACATCGACCTTTGGATCACCTTCTTCTTATTATTCAAGTAGTGGTGGATCCAGGATGGTCTGATCATTGGAAGTGTCAGGGGTGACTTGAGATTCTGCTGCCAATGCTCTAAAAATAGAAAAGAGTTCATCGTTTGTGAGTGCATTGTCACACATAGAAAAGAGTTCTTCTTCGCACCCCACAACATCGACCTGTGGATCACCTTCTTCTTATTCTTTAGGTAGTGGTGGATCCGGGATGGTCTGATCATTGGAAGTGTCAGGGGTGACTTGAGATTCTGCTGCCAATGCTCTAAAAATAGAAAAGAGTTCATCGTTTGTGATTTGGTGGTGGTGGATTTTGTGGAGGCTGGTAAGGTCTTCTAAATGGTGGCCTTACAAAACCTCTTTTTTGATTCTGATTATCATTAGTTTTCTTCCTTAAATACACCATCTCATTTAACATCCTTTGAAGGAATTTCTTCATTTCAGTCATATCAAATGGATCCTTGTTCTGAACAGTGGGTTTAGGGGCATTCTCAATTCTTTTTCTGGAAGTGGAAGGTTGTTCTTCTGAAGCTTCAGGGTTGTCTTTCAGACAAAACATGTCCTTCTCAAATTGGATTGCTTCATCAAATGCTTCCAGTAAAGTACCCTTCTGTGCCCTTTTGACCCACATTGCAATAGGGACATGCAGACCTTTTTCATAATAAGCTACCAACAATTCTTCCGGAGGAAGAAGATTGGTAGGAATTCTGTTTTTGTGATATGAAAACCTTTGGTTAAAGTCTTTTACCCTTTCTTTTCCTTTGATTTTCATGGAGGACAAATCTAAGACAAGATCTTGCGGTGTTTTTTCATCCTTGAATTTCTGGGTAAAATGTTTCTCGAATTCATCCCAAGAAGTTATAGATTGGGCTAGTAAGGCAAAATACCAAGTGGCTGCTTTACCCTCAAAAGTATAGGGAAAGAGTCTGCATACTACATCCTCGTGTACCACGCTTCTAAGCCTAATTGCCTGTATGAAAGTTTTTATGTGATCCAACGTAGGTATCTTATCATCAAGGTTAAATTTAGGCAGCCATTTCTCAGGATTCTTTGGTAATCTATGTTGATCTCCTAATATGAAAACTGCACCTTGGTCGAGCCAAGGTCTATTTTTCCCTTCTCCTGCCATCATAGGTTCTTGCTCTTCTTCTTCCGAGGATAAGCTAGAATAATTCTCACCATTTGAGGAAGATGATGAAGATGAAGGAGGAGATGGTAGTGGACCACTAGTTCCATAATTTGGATGACCTTGTGTTCCTACGAGAGTGGTCTCACGGTTATATTCAGCGGAATCTGGTTGATGAATGAACTCTTGGTTTTCAAGTTGTCGATCAACTGTGTGTTGATCCTATGTGTTTAGATTAGTGGCGTACTGGATCTATGAGTCACTAGTATGTGCAGTGGGAACTTGCTAATCTTCCTGACCACCAATCTGTAGAATATTTTCTAAATTTAAGGATGCCAGACCACGTCGTCTTTGATTGGAAAGTTGTTGTTCTGCTCTTAAGACCCTATCAGCAAATGTTTTCAATATCTACTCTAACGAGATGGGTCCCCTTGTAGGTGATGTGAAAATGATTTCCCCTCTGTTCTCCTATTGTATCACAGGTGTGACAGGTATAACTGTAGGTTGCGTAGATGTAACATGGATAACTGTAGGTCATGAATCAGTTGGTTGTTCAGATGTTGAAGCCCTGGTCTAGCTTCGGGTTTGAACCATTGAAGTATTTGCTGGAGGAGGTTTATTAGCGGTTTGCTTAGGCATGTTATACTAGTGGCCCTCCTTCTAGCGCCATTTTTTGATGCCTCGGGTGTGCAGGGTAAGTGCAAGGTGCTGGAATGGGTTCCAAGGCACACAATAGGGGATGAAAACCTAGCCAAAGGCTTCGAAAGACCCTATGCAAGGGAAATTCTATCCTTGAGTTGTTTGGTGTGGTAATCACCCATGGATATTCGGCCTCCACTGGCACTCTATGAGTAAGTGGTTTGATCAATAAGATCAGTTTCCCAATTTAGAGAAACAAAGGTATGTAAAACAGTGAGCAATTCTAACTTAACCTTCTTAGAAAAGAACCTAATCTTAAGTCAAACCTATCCTCAAATGAAAAAAGCTTGGTGTTTATACAGATCAACCTTGAGGTGTAAGAGAACAAACAGTTTATCACCTTTAACAGAAATGCCTTTAGATGAGATATTTGCTGAGTTAAATTATGATTTGTTTAATGAAAATTAAACAATGATAATCCAAGCTTGAAGACCATCAAGATATAACCTATTAACCTTTTGTTGATTGAAAAATCAACAATGATTGAATATATATATATATATATGTGTGTGTGTGTGTGTGTGTGTGATCAATTGCATAAATCGATAAATAAAGTATTTAATTAAAGAAATTTAATCAAATATCTTCATACACACATCAGTTATACAGAGAAACCAATACAACAGATCTATGTATTCATTATATGTCTAACAAGAGATCATGTGTATAGCGGATGACAATCTGGAACATAAAATCATAAATCCTTAAAGAAATTTAAGCAATAATCAGAAGATGGATATGAAGATAACATTACTGTATTAAGATGTCTTGTACCAAAATTATAATGACTCTGGCCACAGAGTATCCTCAGTCTTATCTCCTGTTGAATTAAAATTCCAAAAATTCCAACCCTTTCCTCCATGAGGTATTCTTCCTTAAATATTTCAACAAAATACAAAAATGAATCCTACAAATTAGGGATTCCAAAATCAGAAATGAGTCTATTGGGCTAGAAAATCCTGCCACTTATCATATATTTCTAACAATTCATCTATGTTTGGATAATTGACATAGTCTATGCCTATTTGAGCATTGCATATGTTGTTCTCCATGTCATGCTTGGCAAGCTTATGCCAAGTGTGAAGGTAATAATGGATCTTCCCCTCGAGGGAGAGCGGTTTCTTGATCAATTCATCCACGTGACCAATGTTGACTGCTTCAATAGCCCGGATCTTTTGCACACTTTCCTCACGTTCACGCTCCACTTCTTCCAACTTAAATTTAGGTGGAAGGGCCTGCAAAATAGGATCCATGTATGGGAGATGTAGAGCTTCCATGATGCTATCAGCTGCATACCAGCATCGAGTGAAAAGGTCTTTATATTTTCTGATGATCTCTTCAGCAGAGTCATTGAAATCGAGCCAGGTATTCAGGGAAGCTTTGTTCTTCTTCATTTGAAGACTGCTAAGAATCGAAAAGTCTGCAGGGATGTTTTTAATGTACCTTTTCCATTCACTAACCTCCTCTTGAGATTTGGAAGCCTGAATTCTCTTGATTTCCTGTACCTCAAGCTCAGAAGACAGTTTATCAAATATAATGGCGGAGTAATTCGGCGAGTAAAAATGATAAGGAAAAAGTAAATAAAACCCATATTTATCAATTTACCCAGATTAAATCACGACCGTAGGATTAATAGAAATGGACAGCTGAGATTGATCGATGCGAAGTGTGGGATCGGGTTCAAAACATAACAAAAAGTCTTATTTACTAATCCCAAAAGCCAAAAGCCAAAACTGGCGAGTTTCGGGTTTCGGGTTTCAAAATACTACCAAATCAAAACCAAGTTTCTGAAATCCGCAACCCGAAAGTTGCGGGTTGCTGGTTTTCGAACCACAATTAAACGCAATGTTGAAAACGAATTCCCGAATCCCAAAACGCGACAGTGTCGGGTTTCGGGTTTATTAAAACTTGCAAACAGAAAATCCCGGATCCCGAAACGTGACATCGTTGGGTTTCAAGTTTATTAAAAACAAACTTCAAAAGAAATGAAATCCCGCACCCAAAACCTTCGGGTTTTGGGATGATGAAAATCCCAAAACGAAAACAGCAATTTCCCGCAACCAAAAGTTTTGGGTTTCGGGTTCTCCAAAATTCGGGTTTCGGGTTTCGGGTTTCGGGTTTGTCAAGAGAAATGACAAAATAGTCAAAATTTAAAGATTTTGCAAACCAAACACTTAAAAAAACCTAGATCAAACAGCGAAAATGAAGTACATATACATGGGCAGTGATGTTTGAAGACATCTAAACCAAAAATCATATTTTCAAAGAGAAACTTACCCATATATCTTAAAATTGATTAAAATGGGGTTCCCCTGCTCTAGCTAAGCATGGGATCTGTTGTGGCCACAACACGACACTACTTACTTAACTTATTTATCGCAGCATTCAAAACATATCTATGCATTCAGAATTAACATCATTCATATTCATAGCATTATTCAACATAAACATTTATCGCGACAAGTATAACATTAAAGTATTAACTCCAGTAAGAAATCATCGCAACATGCATTAACATAAAAGGTACACAGGGAATTTCACCAAATGGTTCTGTCATGTCATATTACTTCAGAAAACCCTGATACAACATCTCCGCAAAACCAAATCTCAACAATATCACTTGATCTCACATACAGACTCAAAGATGCGCATAAACAACATCCAAAGATCGTGCTTAGATCAGCTTCCCCAAGTTATCCAACACATATGACTCTTTGACTATAAATAGGCTTCCGCCTTTACAATGCTTGTCCACTTACTAACAACTTCCTAACCGACTTTTGGGAAAATGACCCCAAAATCTAACTAACATGGTCCAAATGACCCAAAAACCCGCCTACTATGGTATAATTAACTCAAAATTACATCTCATATGGTCCAATGACCCAAAACCCCACATTCTGCGGTACAATCAACTCAAAAATACATAAAATAATCTATCCTTCTGCCTTCTGGGACCTCTTCTGACATGTCGCAACATCGGTGATGCTGCGATTCTTACTTACCAAACCGCTTGCCAACAAGTTTCACCGTAAGGGGGGACTCTAGTCTCTTTATCTCTGAATGCATAATCTCTTGTTGATTTTCCCTAGTATCCAAATTGTTTTTTAGCTCTCTCCAATGGTTTATCTAAGTTGTTAGAATTTCTAGCAATTGTTCTTTGGGAAGGGTTTCTCTTCCTCTTGAAGAAGAGAATGTTGGATATAAGGAAATTATTGCTGATGAAAGTTGGGGCTTTGTCAAGGTTCAAGAGAAACATACTATTTCAATCTCTAAGGAAGGTGAGCGGGTAGCGGCAGAAGACGCAACTAGTTTTAAAAAACAAGGGCAGAGGTACAAATATTGTGTTAGGAGAAGACATACAAATTCACAATGTAGTAAAAAGGAAGGAGAATTCTATCGCTGGTAGGGTTCATGGACGATATTTTAGTGTCAAACACCTCATATATTGGGTTGTTGCATCATGGTGAGGAAAAATTGGTTATATGCCAAAGGTTCTTGTTCCGGAAAAAGTGTGGTTTTACTTTCTTCTTAAGAAAGCGGAGGATGCTCAGTGGATTCTTCAAAAAAACTGGACCATGCATAAGTTCAAATTTGATGGTGCTAAAGCTGTGGTATCCTCTCTTCGATGCCAAGTGAGATGAATTGGACATAGATTCAATTGGGGTCCATATTTTATGTACTCCCATCGATTACTGGTCGATGGACATCATTAGGAGTATTGGTAATTTGTTGGGTGAATTCTTTGAGGCCAACATGTATTTCAAGGAGATGGGTTAAATGTTTGTTGCTAGGATTCTGGTCCAAGTGGATACTCGTGAATGAATTTTAGAGGATATGGAAATTGAGCGGGGTTATGTCACTCTCATTAAAAAAATGGACTATGAAGGGGTAAGCTTTCGGTGCAGGTTGTGTTACCAATATGGCCATCTTACTGAATTTTGTCATCTTCCATTCAGGCCAAGGCAAGTGTATAGGGCTTCAAGTGAATCAAATAAGAGATTCATGTCATCAGATAAAATGGAGACAATCGAGGTCATGGAACTCTTTGATCTCATCTCATGGAACTCTTTGATCTTATCATCATAGTACCTATCAGAGAGGTACTTTTGCTTGAAGTACTTCTTGAATTGCTTCCACATAATTTTATTTTCATTGATCTTCCTCACTTGCCTGAGGTGATCCCACCATATAGATGTTCTTCCATTTAAGTTGAATATGTCTTCCCTTTCCTTCATATTTCCATATTGGACTTGGAAATACTTTTTCATCCCAAGAATCCAAGCTTCAGCTTCTTGAATAGATTATACCTCACCATCAAATGTAGGAGGTTTGGCCTTCTTAAATTCCACATGTGAATTGTTCTTTTAATGCCTCTTCCTCTTAATCCTGTGAGATGAAGAACTTGAACCTTCAATGGATTCATCAGAGTCATATGATCCACTAGAAAATATTTCTGGTATATGTTCTATCTCTAGAAACTCTTCTTGATATATTGGACCTTTTGCAGGAATTTCTCCTTGAACTACTCCCACTCCTTTCTGGATTTGCTAAGTGATGCCCAGAGTTAATCCTCCTTTGAATGTCTGTCAAACTCTGTAGCATGGCTGCATTTAGCTGATTTTGTTCTTCTTGAGATTTAATCATCCTTTCATTATCTTCTCTACAACTATGAAACTCCACCCTTAGGCTCCTCATGGTGGCTGCAATATCTAGGGGAGTCTCTTGTTTTCTTCTCCCATTCGATTTTGTTTCAGCATTCTCAACTTGTATGTTATCCCCCATGGCATCTGTCTCAAGCTCATAGGGATCTTGTGCATCATCCATGATGCTAATCTTCTTGACCCAACCATGACCAAAATTTTCCAAACTCCACTATGTGGAATGCTTTAAATTCCTTTGGCGTGACTATGATTCTGCAAAATTTGTTCATAAAAACAATTGTTAGCTGCATTATATTCTCAAAAATTCATAAATTATTTTCATCCATTTGGGAAAATATCATATTGACAATTTTGTCAAATCATAGAATTTTCTCACAATCAACGACTGTCTTAGAGGGACAGTGGGGGTCAAGTGGGATTCAACCTTTTGGATTCCCTAAGCCACTGCAGCGCGGGTCGAGGGAAGCACCCTCATTTTTTTTTTTTAAATATTTCAATTTCACGCAATCTAGCGCATAAGTTCCATGGCATTTTTAAATTTCTGACACCTAAAAAATATCCATGGAAAAACTACTTAATTTCCCTGTTTCGGTGGACTTTTCCATTTTTCCCCAACCTGTTTCAGTGGAATTATCCTTTTGTTTCAGATCGACGCATTTTCCATTTCGTCGCCGACCTATTTCAGCACAATTTTCATTTTTCTACCTATTAGAGCATTTTCCGTTTTGTCGTCGATATGTTTCACCGCAAAATTCAATTTTCCTCCGATCGACGCATTTTCCATTTTGTTGCCGACTTGTTTCGACACAAAATTTATTTTTCCTTTGATCGATGCAATTTCTGTTTTCGTCGACCTGTTTCGGTGAAAAACTTATTTTTCCTCCGATCGACACATTTTCCGTTTTCTCCGACATCGTCGAAATTTTCATTTTCACGCCAAAGTGCCTTTTTTTGAAAATTTTTGATTTCTCACCAAAATGTATCGGTGACTATTCAAATTTATTGCCGATAGTTTCGACGCTCTTTTCGATTTTGAGACAACACATACTTAGACAAAAAATTCAAAAAACTTACAATTTTTTTGAATTAGCCCATTGCAAACTGTTCATGTTAGCCCATTCAGGCCTGATGTTGTAACATGTGGATCTGATACCACACTAACACGTCCCCTCCCATCGATCCAACGGAAGGGAGAGAACATGACAATAAAACTGGGTGATTTCTACTTCTCAGTCCCATCATAAAATGCCACAAATTCATATAAATAGAATGCATATGAATCATTAAATTTGACACAACGGAATAAATATTCTACTACACATACATCTAGCATGCATTAATCAACCTAATCATAACAGTAAATAATTAAATACATTGCAGAATTAACACAAAAGAGAGATTACTTATCTTGAAATGAAGTAGTCCCGATCAACTAGCTATGAAAATGCAACGTTCCACCCAGCCATAGGCCAACTGTGCTCATCAATTTCTCAGCATAGCTGCCACCCCCGATATGGGCATGATTTATAGAAGGAAAAAGTGAACATCAGACTCACACATAGCCAAATATATAGCAAAAATCAGCCAAGCCAATCCACAGTTGGGTTTATCAGGCTGCTAAGGCAGTAGAAATGAAGAATTTCTAAGCTAGTGTGCTCAACCACAGAGCCATTGGTACATCTGCAAGTTCTATATAGCTTGGTACCCACAATACATACACACCCAACACAAGGAAGTATTCCCTTCACTGCTACACAGTCCCTCGGGCCATACCTTCCCTTCTAGTTCTCTTTAGGGTGTGCATAGAAAAGTAGCCAAATCCCTTTGATATTTCTGTGAGGTTACTCTCTTCACTAGGTTTATCAAGCCAATTCTAATCCTCTTCCACTCCTAATTTCTTACTCACAAGTTCAAACCAAAATAGGGATGCACATAATAGAAAAACACAAGTGTTGGGCATGAATAAAAACATTTTAACTGTGGGATTCCCAAAATATAGTTTCCATGATTGTTCCAAAATCGTGGGCACCCAAAAACGAAATGTTAGAGGGGGAATCAACCCTTGGAGAGAAAAATCGATTTCACAACATGTATATGGGCATTCAATGGGAAAAACTGACCTCTATAAACCCCCAAATCATGACTCCCTTCATCCCAATCACTCTACAACACAAAAACGAATTCCTAGCCGTGGAAAATGAGGGAAAATGAGGGAAAACCATTAAGGAAAATGCCCAACTATCCCATAACTTGTGGGAGAGAAAAACAAATGGATCAATAATGGTCGGGGAAGCAATTTATTGGTTTTTTTCTTTCCCAAGGATCCAAACACGATTTTAAAAATTGATGGCTTTCCCATACACGAAATTGGGCAGTCATACCTATCCATTCCCAAAGCATTAACTATCTCAACCAACTCTTGGAAGAATTAAATGATTGGGTGCACAAGTCAAAATGGGTAGTTGAGCATTTATGGGTTCTCTCATCGACACTTGGATTGACACTATTGGTTCAAGGGTTTGAATATTTTTCCTCCCTATTCCTTGTAAAAATAATGCTCCCATACTCTTGTTGCATTGCATAGCTAGTTGTGGGTATTTTATTAAAATGCATATTTACATGATGTTTGTAATTTCTATTGTGCCTGGCTAGCACGAGAACCATATGCATCAATATTTAATTGTCGATACATAAAACACTAAATCGATGATGGGGCCTTGGCATTGAGCTCCTCACCATGATTTTATAATGATATTTACATCATTTATAATTTTAATGCAATAGGGTCAAAATCGGGATATTACATTCCCCTCCCCCTTAAATTAGCACTGCACTCAATGCTCTTCAAAATTGAACAAAAATGGATATGCCACTCTCATGGCATCCTCCAGATCCCATGTAGCCTCATTGGTATCGTAGTGCTTCTATTGCACCTTCACCTGTTCGATGGCTCAGTTCCGGAGCAATGTTACCTTCTTGTCTACGATTCATAATGGATCAATTCGGAACTCTCCCTCGGGTTCCACCCATATCACATCCCAATTAATCACATGGTTGGGATCATGTACATATTTCTTAAGCAAAAAGAACTGAAAAACATTATGATCTCTAGTGTTAGCAGGAAATGCAAGTCTATATGGAACTGACCCTATTCTTTCAAGCACTTCAAATGGCCCACAATATCTAGGTGATAGCTTGGCACAAATCCAAAGCTTCAAGGAACTCTTCCTTGCCCTCACTCTAATATAAACATGATGGGGCCAACACTGAACTCTCTATGCACCCTATGCTTATCTGCATAGATTTTCTATCTATCTTGGGATGCTTTTAAATTCTTTTTAATGTTTGAAACCTCTTGTTCCATTTCCTTAACCAATTCTGGCCAAAGTACACTTTTGTTCATTGGATTATCCCAAGTCATTAGTGTCCTACACCTTCTTCCATACAAATCCTTATATGGACCCATGCCCAATGATGTTTGTTTCTAGTTATTATATGCGAACTGTACCAAGTGTAGATAATCCTCCCACTTGGATGGTTTGTCCATTACATACATGCGAAGCATGTATTCAAGCACCTGATTTACTCTTTCTATATGCCCATATTTTTTAGGATGGTATGTTGTGCTAAAGTTCAGCTGTGTACCCAAATATGGAAAAATACCTTTCCAAAAATTAGAAGTGAACTTGGTATCTCTATCAGAAAATATTGCCTTAGGAAATCCATGCAATTTGAAAATTTCCTTCATGAAAATATTTGCAATGGAATCGGCTTTATATGTAGACTTAACCGATATAAAATGTGATGCCTTTGTTAACTTGTACACCACAACTATGATGGAATCATTTTGTCTCACAATCATTGGTGAACCTATAATAAAATCCATGGACATCACCTCCCATTTCCATTTTGGAATTGGCAATGGATGCAATAAACCTGCTCGGTGTTGGTGTTCAACCTTCACATGATGACATTTCATGTACTTAGAAATGTATTCAACGATGTCTTTCTTCATCCCTGACCATAAATATTGTTTTCTTGCTGTAGCAATTTTTTCTGATATCCCCAAGGACCAGAATATGGAGCTTTATGGATTCATCCATAAAACTCCTCCTTAAGTCTACCACATTTGGAATATAAATTCTATTCTTACAAGTGAGAAGTCGGTCACCTTCCAAATGATACCCTTCATACTTCTTTTCAAGGTTCTATTGCTTCAATGTTTCCTTTACCTGCACATATGTTTCATCTTCAACAATATAGTTAACAATCTATTGCTCAAATCTGGTTAGCAAGTACTAAGGGCTTCCACATGCATTTCATGTACTTTCCGGTTGAGTGTGTCGACCACCTTGTCTTCTTTCCCCTTTATATGTTTGATATCAAAATAAAATTCACACAAAAATTCCATCCACCTAGATTGCTTAGCATTTAACATTGGCTTCTCAAACAAGTATTTTAGACCACAATGGTATGTCCTTAGCTCAAATTTATTGCCCATTAAGTAATGCCTCCACATCTTTAGGGCATGTACTATGGCTGCAATTTCTAAATCATGATTAGCATAGTTCTTCTCACGCTCCTTCAAATTTATTGACTCATAGCATATCACATGGTTGTCTTGTATAAGAAATCCTCTAAGTCCTTGATTGCATGCATCAATACACACCATAAAGTCTTTTCTGGGTCTACAATTTTCAAAATTGGTGCACTCGTGAGAATATTCTTCAATCGTTGGAAGCTTTCCTCACATCTTGGTGTCCATTCAAACTTTATCCCCTTATTTTGCAAAGGAGTGATTGAATGTGCGACCTTGGAGAATCCTTTAATGAACCTCCTGTAGTACCCATCAAGTCCCATAAGGGATCTCACATATGCCACATTCCTTGGAGTTGGCTAATTCATAATGACTTCAATCTTTTTAGGGTCCACTGATATTCCTTCCTTTGAAATAATGTGACCCAAATAATGAATTGTATCTTTATAAAAGTCACATTTTCTCAACTTTGCATACATCTTATGCTCCATTAGAAATTGCAATGCCATTCTCAAATGCTCTTCATGCTCTTCTTCATTCTTAGAATAGATAAGAATGTCATCTAGAAAAACAAGAACAAACTTGTCCAAATACTTGCTAAAACACTATTCATGAGACATGTGAGTGTAGTTGGTGTATTCGTGAGACCAAATGGTACCACCAAAAACTCATAGTGTCCATACATTGTTCTAAAGGTTGTCTTATGAATAGATTCCTCTTTGATTCTTACCTTATGGTAACTAGACCTCAAGTCAAATTTTGAAAATACCTTTGCTCCTCTCATTTGATAAAAAAGGTCATCAATTTGAGGTAATGGGTATTTATTCTTCACAGTGACTTTTTTCAACTTCTTGTAATCAATACATAACTTGAGTGTTCCATCTTTCTTTTTCACAAATAGAACAGGTTCTCCCCATGGGGACACACTTGGTATGATATATTTAGTTTTTAACTCTTGTAATTGGATTTTCAATTATAGCAATTCCGGTGTACTCATCCTGCAGGGTGTCTTGGACATTGGTGCAGCTCCCGACACAAGGTCAATTGTAAAATCAATGTCTCTCTTTGGAGGAATTCTTGGAGTCTCATTAGGAAAAACGTCCCTGAATTCTTGCAATACATGATAGTCCTCCAACTTAGGAGTTCCATTTTATATGGCCTCCAAAACATGGGATGCATACAATTGACAATCCTTCCTATAGAACTTCTTCAGCTACATGTCTAAAATATGCCTAACAAAAATCACCTTTGGAATGCCTTTTACAACCCTTGGGTTTCCTTCTTCATCCACGCATTTAAATGTCTTGTTGTAGTAGTCAATTTTAGCCTTGTGTGCTTCTAACCAGTCCATTCCAATGAGAATATCATAGGATCCAAGTGGTAGAATATTCAAATTTGCATATAGTGAATAGCCCATCCATCTCTAATGGACATTTCTCTACAATTTCACTAACTTTGCTCTTGGTTCTAGTGGCTAGTTGAACTAACAATGATTTACTATGCTTTAATTTCTTAAAAGCACAAATCTCAACAATTTTAGGAGTAATATAACTGTGAGTAGATCTAGGGTCAATCAAAATAGAAACAATTTTCTTAGCAATCTTACCTTCAAATTCAACCACAGTTGATTGATGACCTACCTGGCAGTCCTCTAGTGCTGCATAGATTCTAGGGATGGTCCTCGCCACTTTACCCACAGTTTCAGCTCCTTGGATGTTGTGAACTTGCTTTACATTCACCATTCCGATGTGGACAGTTCCTAAGCATATGGTCCCCTACACATCCCCAAAATTGAAGTGGATCTCTTGGATCCTTTGGATCTCTTGGCTTGTCTCCCATCATTCTAGATAGCTTAGTCACAACCTGTGATGGTTGCCTTCGCTGATTTCAGAGATGAGGTGGTTTGAAACCCTTCCTTCTTTGGTCAAACTTCTCATTTTTCTTGTCCTTCCATGCCTTATGGAACTCATGTTTTTTTTTGTTTTGATCATAGAAATACTTTGAATTCCTCATTGCCTCCTCGAGAGTTCGAGGTTCATCAAAATCAATCCTATCTTTATATGACCGAGGTATTCCACTTAGGAAATGTTGAATTTTCACCTTATCATCTCTGATATACTGAACATACCTCAGCAAATCCAAGAATTTGTTTTCATACTCTTCCATGGTCATTTTTCCCAATCTATGCTCATGGAACTCTTTGATCTTATCATCATAGTACCTATCAGATAGGTACTTCTTTTTTAATTACTTCTTGAACTGTTTCCACATAATTTTCCTTTCTTTGATCTTCTTCACTTTCTTGAGGTGATCCCACCATATAGATTCACTTCCATTTAAGTTGAAGATGGATACCCTTAAATTCATATTTCCAGAGTAGTCTTGGACATGGAAATACTTTCTCATCCCAAGAAGACAAGCATCAACTTCTTGACTATATTTTAACTCACCATAAAATGTAGGAGGTTTGGCCTTCTTAAATTCCCCATGTGAATTGTTCTTGTATTTCCTCTTAATCTTACTCCTGAGAGATGAATAACTTGAACCTTCAATGAATTCTTCAGAGTCAAATGATCCACTAGAAGAGATTTATGGAGTACATGATCTGTCTCTAGAAACTCTTTTTGAGCTATTCGACCTTTTGCGAGAATTTTTCCTTGAACTACTCCCACTCCTTTTTGGATTTGCTAAGTGAGTCCCAGAGTTAATCATCCTTTGAATTTTTGTCAAACTCTGTATCATGGCTGCATTCAACTGATTTTTTTCTTCTTGATCTTTAATCATCATTTCATTATCTTCTCTACAAATCTGCAACTCCACACTTAGGCTCCTCATGGTGGCTGCAATATATAGTGGAGTCTCTTGATTTCTTCTCCCATTGGATTCTATTTTAGCATTCGCAACTTGTATGTTCTCCCCCATGGCATCTGTCTCAGGATCATAGGGATCCTGTACATCATCCATGATGCTGATCTTCTTGGCCCAACCAAGACCAAAATTTTCCAAACTACACTATGTGGACTGCTTTAACTGCCTTTGATGTGCCTATGATTCTACAAAATATGTTCATAAAAACAATTGTTAGCTGCATTATATTCTCAGAAATTCATAAATTATTTCATGCATTTGGGAAAATATCATATTGACAGTTTTGTCAAATTATTGAATTTTCTCACAATAAATGATTGTCTTAGGGGGATGACAGAAGTCAAGGGGGATTCCCCCTTGTGGATTCGGTGTTCCACTGTAGGGAGGGTCGAGGGAAGCACCCTCCTTTTTTTTCGTAAATATTTCAATTTCACGCAATATGGCGCATAAGTTCCATGACATTTTTTAATTTCTGGCACCTTGAAATTATCCCAGAAGAAAACTCCTTAATTTCCCTGTTTCGGTGGACTTTTCCATTTTTCCCCATCCTGTTTCAATGGATTTATCCTTTTGACTCTGGTTGACGCATTTTTCGTTTCTCGCCTACCTATTTCAGAGCAATTTTTATTTTTCTGCCGATCAAAGCATTTTCTGTTTTTTCGCCGATATGTTTCGACGCAAAATTCAATTTTCCTTCGATCACCACATTTTCCATTTTGTCGCCAAGCTGTTTTGATGCAAAATTTAATTTTCATCCGATCGGTGCAATTTTTGTTTTCACCAACATGTTTCAGCACAAAATTTATTTTTCCTCCGATAGGTGCAATTTCTGTTTTCGCTGACCTATTTCGATGCAAAATTTATTTTGCCTCCAATCGACGAAATTTTCATTTTCGCGCTGAAATGCCTTTTTCGACAACTGTTGATTTCTCATCGAAACGTATTGGTGACTATTCAAATTTCTCTTCGATAGTTTTGACGCTCTTTCTGATTTTGAGCTGACACATACTTAGACAAAAACTTCAACAAAGTTCAAAATTTTTTGAATTTTTTTTAAAAATTTTGTAATGATCAGTGGTGATTAGGAAGCCATCTTACCATTGCAAACTGTTCAAGTTTTCCCATTCAGGCCCAATGTTTTAACTCGTGGCTCTGATACCATACTGACACTCCCACTCCCATCAATCCAATGGAAGGGAAAGAACATGACACTAAAACTGGGCTATTTCTACTTCTCAGCCCCATCATAAAATGCCACAAATTTATACAAACAAAATGCATATGTGTGCATATGCATCATTAAATTTGACACAGCGGAATAAATATTCTAATACAAATACATCTAGCATGCATTCATCATCCTAATCATAACAGTAAATAATTAAATACATTGCAGAATTAACACAAAATAGAGATTACTTATCTTGAAATGAAGTAGTCCTGAGAAACTGGCTATGCAACTACAAAGTTCCACCCATCCATAGGCCAACTGTGCTCATCAATTTCTCAGTACAACTTCCACCCTCGAGCTAGGCATGATTTATACAAGGAAAAAGGGAACAACAGACTCACACATAGCCAAATATACACCAAAAATCAGCCAAGCCAATCCACAGTTGAGTTTATCAGGTTGCTAAGGCAGTAGAAAGGAATAATTGGTAAGCTAGTGAGCTCAACCACAGATCTATTGGTACCTCTACAATATCTAGCTAGATTGGTACCCACAATACCTACACACCCAACAAAAGGAAGTATTCCTTTCACTTCTACATAGTCCCTCAGGACCTACCTTATCTTTAGTACTCTTAAGAGTGCGCATAGAAAAGTAGCCAAATCCCTTTGATATTTCTGTGAGGTTACTCTCTTCACTAGGTTTATGAAGCCAATTCTTATCCTCTTCCACTCCTAATTTATCACCCACAAGTTCAAACCAAAATAGGGATGCACATATCAACAAAACACAAGTGTTGGGCATGAATAAATTTTTTTTAACTGTGGGATGCCCAAAATGTAGTTTCCATGAGTGTTCCAAAATCGTGGGCACCCAAAAACGAATTGTTAGAGGGGGAATCGACCCTTGGAGAGAAAAATCGATTTCACAACATGTATACGGGAAATCAAGAGAAAAAACGACCTCTATAAACCCCCAAATTATGACTCCCTTCCTCCAAATCACTCTGTAACAAAAAAATGACTTCCCAATTGTGGAAAATGAGGGAAAAACGTGAGGGGAAACGCCCATCTAGCCGATAACTCGTGGGAGAGAAAAAATGATGGATTAATAATGGTCGGGGAATCAATTTCATGGGTGTTTTATTTCCCAAGGATCCAAACACGATTTTCAAAATTGTTGGATTTCCCATAAACAAATTGGGCAGCCATACCTCTCCATTCCCAAAGCATCAACTACCTCAACCAACTCTTGGAAGAATTAAATGATTGGGTGCATAATTCAAAATGGGTAGTTGAGGGTTTATGGTTTCTCTCATTGACACTTGTTAAATTTTCAGAATTTACTTCAATCTGATCTAGGATCTTAACTGAGAGAACAACATGTACAGCATATCTACAGCATATCAATCATGGAGACAATAATGCAAGCACACAAGAGACACAAAGATTTACTTGGGGAAAACCATAAAGGTGAAAAACCCCAATAACTTCCTCAGAGATAGATAGAGCAATGATACAACCAACCAAGAGAGATAGCCATAACCTAGCAGCAGATCCTCCTCCTCCATAAGTGCGCCACTCCTCCTTGAGTGCATGTGTGAGAAGTGAGTGAGCAAATAGAGTGCCTCCCGCACTCTATTTATACTTGACTTGACTTGCCTTTTTACCTAACTCATGTAGGCTCGAACTTAACCACATAACATAATGCTGACTGGGCCGACCCCCAATAGGGTGGTCTAATAACCCTTTGACCCACATGGCCGACCCCCAATAGGGTGGTCTAATAACCCTTCGACCCACATGACTTATACAGGGCCGACCCCAACAAGGTGGTCTAATAACCCATCAAGTATAAGTTACGACATTTACAATATAAATGACGACACTTCCTTATAGTGGAATAATACCATCTCTATAGGAATACAATATACATATATGTGAAATACATTCCGAAGTTACATATACATCAACACTCCCTCTTAACTAGGAAGGTATTTCTCAGCACAATTCTTCTAGCACAAGTCATCTTCTCTGAATCATCGTCACTGGATAATCGTCATCGAGTCATCATCATCGTCACTGCTGCTGCTATCTCAATCAATCTCTGAATCTACTCGTCATAGGAAGTTCTACAGAGCCAGTCCTTTTTCATACTGGATGTAGGCCCACCACCTGCAGGTCTTCATCATCACTGGCCATACTGTGGAATCCTCAGGACTTATTACGTGCGTCACAAAACCTTGAAAGAGCATCCCAAGCTGTTACGAGCACACAGCTCTACCTATAGGATCTCCCAGGGCGCTATTACATGTGACCCCACCACAAAACCTCGAAAGAGCATCTCAGGATGTTACGGGTACACAACTCCGACCTGAAATCTCCCAGGGCAAAAATTACATGTGGTCCACCACAAAACCTCGCAAGAGCATCTCAGGATGTTACGGGTACACAACTCCGACCTGAAATCTCCCAGGGCGCTATTACATGTGGTCATGGCAAAACCTCGCAAGAGCATCCCAGGACTGATTACGGGCACACAGCCCAACCTATCGGATCTCCCAGGGCGCTATTACATGCCATAGGACAAAACCTCGCAAGAGAATCTGCCAGATATCCCAGGGCGCTATTACATGCCATAGGCAAAACCTCGAAAGACTATCTGCAGATCTCCCAGGGCACCGAATTACATTTCCTCCCAGAGCAAAACCTCGAAAGAGCATTTTCCAGATGTCCCATGGCACCGATATTACATGCCATAGGCAAAACCTCGAAAGACCATCTGTAAATCTCCCAAGGTACCGGATTACATGCTCATCTGCACAACCTGATCCACGGCCATAGAGTATCATCCTGATACTCACCATACATCATCCTGATGCATCCATGATCATCCTAATCATCATCACTGCAACGTCCTGCTGCATGTCATCTGGAGCAACATCCTGAAGCTTGTCATCTATTATCATCCTGATCATCACTGCAACATCCTGCTACATGTCATCTGGAGCAACATCCTGAAGCTCGTCATCTATGATCATCCTGATCATCACTGCAACATCCTGCTGCATGTCATCTGGAGCAACATCCTGAAGCTCGTCATCTATGATCATCCTGATCATCACTGCATCTACCTGATGCATACCAAGTATCTACCTGATACATATCATCATACATGATCCTCCTGATCATCAATGTATCCACCTGATACAAATACAAATACATGATACATATCACCATACATGATCCACCTGATCACACAATGTATCCACCTGATACATATACAGATACATGGTCCAAGCATCCAACATGATGCATACATACATACATAAAATGATCCAACTGATCATATCCAGCATCCACATGATGCGTACATACATACATAAAATGATCCAACTGATCATATCCAGCATCCACATGATGCGTACATACATACATAAAAATGATCCAACTGATCATATCCAGCATCCACATGATGCGTACATACATACATAAAAATGATCCAACTGATCATATCCAAGCAGAAACCAAAACATCATCCTGATGCTCATCATCCAGCGCTTACATCCACAGCCATGTGAAGGATCCTCCTTCCAACATGCTTGGAATGGCTTCAGCAAATGTGTCCATCACTTCTTCCTCGAAGTGTCCTTGATCTGAAGAACGCCAAGCCTCTCTCTGAAGTACTCGAACTTCACCCTGGCTAGTGGCTTCGTTAGCACATCTGCAATCTGCTCGTCCGTCGCAACATACAGGAGCTTCACAGCTCCTCTCTGCACCATATCCCTGATATAGCGATATTTGATCTCTATGTGTTTCGACCTGTCATGAAACACTAGGTTCTCGGACAGCTTCACACAACTCTGGTTGTCACAGAAGATACCAGTAGCCTCCAATGGGAGATCAAATAACTCATACAATAGCTTCCGTAGCCATACTGCCTCACAACTAGTTGAACAGGCTGCAACATACTCTGCCTCAGCTGTACTCAGTGCTACGCAGGACTGCTTCCTGCTAAACCAAGAGATCACACCTGATCCCATACTGAAGCAACACCCAGATGTGCTCTTCCTATCTGTAGCACTACCAGCCCAATCTGAATCAACATAACCCTGCAGGTTAAACTTTTGATTCGCCTCATACCTGAGCCCATAATCCACTGTACCCTTCAGGTACCTCAGAACATGCTTTACAGCAACCAGGTGAACACTCCTCGGATCCGTCAGGAACTGGCTCAATGTGTTCACAGCAAAGCAAATGTCTGGTCTCGTGTTCGTCAGGTACATCAAGGACCCAATCATCTGATGGTACATGGAGACATCAACCGGCTCAAATGAAGCATCACATAGAAGCTTTAGATTCAATGCCATAGGTGTGGCCATAGCCTTGCAGTCCATCATCCCGAACCTCTTCAGGATCTCTATTGCATACTTCCCTTGTCCAAGGAAGATTCCACCACTCTGCCACACCTCCATGCCAAAAACAAATAGTGCATCATCCCCAAGTTCTTCATCTCGAACTTGGCAGAAAGCTTCCGCTGCGTGTCAGCAATCAATCTATCTTTACCTATAACAAACAGGTTATCTGCATACAAAAGTAGTATCACTGGATTGCCTTCTTCAACCTTGTAGAAAAGGTTGGAATCTGCTTTACTCTTGGTAACGTCCAAACTGGATAGAAAGCTGTCTATCCTACCATATCAAGTTCTGCACACATATATGACTACACCATGCTATCTTGAAATCCATCTGGTGCATCTTCTATTTCATCACTTTTGTATTTCTCAATGCTGCCATCTGCAACATGCTTGATCTGATAGTTCTATTTGGAAGTCACAACAGACTTCCCTTTAGCTCTTGGGATCGCATCCCAAACATCATTCTTCATGATCGACGGATCATGGCATTCCATTTCTTCATCCCAGATCCTGGGAACTTCAATATCTTCAATAGATATCTTTGTTGCTGGAACAAATGTTGTAGTCCTTTTGTAGGTGAAGATATACAGTCTTTCCTACAAAACAGGTTAAATTGCATGATTAGAAACATCTCATAATTTTCAGAACAAATTCTTACACATAAAGAAATATGTCATACAGTCATGCAATTATCTTAGCCAATGCTTCAATACAACATTTATCCATATCCCGTAACTTTCTAGATGCCTTCCAATCTCTACTAGAACATTGTTAAGAGTGTGCACAACTCTCAACATGTCAGCAAAGAGGTTTCATTCTAGATAAGTAGCAATGGAATGTTGTACAGTGCCATAGGCCACTTACCCATGCATATTAGGAGTATACTGTTCATCAATGCAGTTATTCTAATATGCATAATACACAACCTAATTCTAGGAACATCAGTATATACATTATTGAACAGTATTATTTAAGAAATGACAATTCAAATACTTATCTTTGTTTGTTCGTTGGGTGGACTCCCTCTGAGTCTTCGCTTCCTTGCAGGAGCTGTTGGAGTCCTAATCTGAAGTAGCTTCTTCTACACCTTTCTGTTGTGGGATGTAGAGAGATGGTCAACTCCCTCTGAATATCTGCATCCTTGCATAAACCACTGGAATGTACTCCCTCTTGATCTTTGCTTCCTGGATTACCTGTTCTTGAATATCATATTCATCCTTGGTCCCTATGCATGCTTATTAGTATCATGAATGTGTTATCCTTGTGATCTCATATGAAATCATACATTCATTAGTATACTATTAAAACACAATAATCTCAAGCATGTATAGTCATGATCATTTCAAACAGAAATAATAAGCATTAGCATTCAAGGTTTATGTAGGATTCTTATGGTTAGTCAAATCATAAGAAACATAACATGTCTAAACCTGTAATTACTCAAACCTATGACTCTTCAGGTTAGTTGAATCATCAATCAAGATAAGAGATATAAAATGCATAAAACCTGTGATTATTCAAACCTATACCATCATGATTCTTCTCGTTAGTCATATCATCAATTATGGTAAGAAACATAATATGCATACAATCATGATTATTCAAACCTATGACTTCATGAATAATCATTATCAACAACAGTATAAGATCCTAACACAAGGTAGGATTCTATCTTGATATAGGAAAAACATACCTGGATTAGCATGCTAGCTATTTATGTCTAACATACTCACATGATGTCTTCTTGTTCTTCTTCAATGACTTGTGCTAGTAACCTGTATATCTCATAGGTTAACTATTACAAAACCAAGTTATACATACCTCGTAAATGGATCTTCTATGAGATCCATGACAATGGATGAATCTTTGTCCTCATGTTATCATGATCATATGTTCTTGGACCAGAACATGATTTGTCTTTCTTGGTGTACCTTTCATGTTAGTAGACAACATAAACCTCATACAACACCATAATGCATTAGTACAATCATAAGTGTCAACACCCTAACCAATGAATATCTTCTATCATGCATTCATAATTTTGTTAAGGTTATACGACAAATCTAAAATCAAAATTGTACTAACCGTAATAACATGAAGACAAACATACCATAAACTTAATCATGGAAAAATATCGAAACATACCTCGATGAGTCATACCTGTCGAGATCGCTTGTAATCTTCTTATGTAAGGCCTTATCCTCATCTCCCTCTGAGACAGGAACTTCTTCACTTATGCAGGTGACCAATCCATCTTCTTCTAGGATTAACCCAATCCACTTGATTTGCAAGAACTGGACCTGGAGCTAGATATGGGTTTGTCAGAGAAACCCCAAAAATTCAAACTTTGAATTTCAAACTTCTGAAAGGATATAAATATGCGCCTTGATGAGTTGATCAAACTGGTATATTCAGAATTTGAAAACTGCAAAGTTTTACTCCTCAATTTTGCCTTTGAAACTTTCGGATTCACTGGACGTGACCCTGAACTGGGGTTTGATGAAGCCCACTCTTTTGCCCCATCAAAAGGTTTGATCCAAAGCTCTAAGCTTCTATTTTTCTGAGGAGCTTCCAGCCGTGGTCACAGATTGCAAAAATTCCCATTTTTACAGAAGCCCTAATTTTCCACTTTTCTGATCAAAGTCCCGAACTAGGGTCTAATCAAGCCCGGCCTTCTGCCCAACCAAAAATTCTGATCTTGGTCTCTAAATTTCTATTTTGATGAGTAGCATCCAGCCGTGGTCTCCGATTACAAAAATTCCAAATTTCTCCAAAGCCCTAAATTCCGGAAGCCATGAATGAAGGTACTCAAAAATAATTCTGTTTTGACAGAAATATGTACCTGATTGTTTCTGGTGTAACTCATAAATTTTTGATCCACAGGGTCTGAAAAAGTTTCTTGAGATAGCCTGACCTGTTATCTTTTTATCCTGACAGGTCTGACCTCAATTGGATTCTCTGAGAGAGAGTTATGCCAAATGTCGCAACGTGACCTGTTTTGGGATAAAACAAAAGAGCAAACTTGTACGGCGTGCCACGTGTCACTGTTTGAACTTCGGCCTCTGAAAAACTTTCCTGAGATAGCACGGCCTGTTATCTTTCCATCCTGACAGGTCTGACCTCAATTGGACTCTCTGAGAGAGAGTTATGCCAAGTGTCGTAACATGACCTGTTTATGGGATAATACAGGAGAGCGAACTTGTATGGCGTGCCACATGTCACTGGTTCAACTTCGGCCTCTGAAAAAGTTTTTTGACATAGTAAAGACTGTGTACTACCTGTCACTTTTTACTAAATTTCATTTGGAGCTTCCTAGCCCAAGATATGACCTTTTTCCCAAGGTCACCTGATTTTGACTCAGATCTGGAAGAGGCAGAAACCCTATATTGTACAGATCATAAATCACAAAGTACAACGAATTAGAGGTTTTCCTTTGGACACAAGGTACCTGGAGATTTAATCTTCGTCCTGTAACAATTTCAGATCCGAAAAATTCTCCAAAACGGATTTATAGCGAAAGTTCTACGATGACTGGTTTTTGCTATATCAAGCCCTAGCATCGTAAGTGCAACAAGTGTCATACATGCCATATCATGCCTTCTTTCAGGCTAGCTCTGATACCATGTTAAATTTTCAGAATTTACTTCAATCTGATCTAGGATCTTAACTGAGAGAACAACATGTACAACATATCTACAGCATATCAATCATGGAGACAATAATGCAAGCACACAAGAGACACAAAGATTTACTTGGGGAAAACCATAAAGGTGAAAAACCCCAATAACTTCCTCAGAGATAGATAGAGCAATGATACAACCAACCAAGAGAGATAGCCATAACCTAGCAGCAGATCCTCCTCCTCCATAAGTGCGCCACTCCTCCTTGAGTGCATGTGTGAGAAGTGAGTGAGCAAATAGAGTGCCTCCCGCACTCTATTTATACTTGACTTGACTTGCCTTTTTACCTAACTCATGTAGGCTCGAACTTAACCACATAACATAATGCTGACTGGGCCGACCCCCAATAGGGTGGTCTAATAACCCTTTGACCCACATGGCCGACCCCCAATAGGGTGGTCTAATAACCCTTCGACCCACATGACTTATACAGGGCAGACCCCAACAAGGTGGTATAATAAGCCATCAAGTATAAGTTACGACATTTACAATATAAATGACGACACTTCCTTATAGAGGAATAATACCATCTCTATAGGAATACAATATACATATATGTGAAATACATTCCGAAGTTACATATACATCAACAACACTTGGCTTGACACTATTGGCTTTAGGGTTTGAATATTTTCCCTCTCTATTCCTTGTAAAAATCATTCCCCCATACTCTTGTTCCATTGCAGGGCTAGTTGTGGGTATTTTATTAAAATGCATATTTACATGATGTTTGTAATTTCTATTGTGCCTGGATAGCATGAGAACCATATTTATCGATTTATAATTTTCGATACATAAAATGATAAATCGATGGTGGGGCCTTGGCCTTGAGATCTTCACCATGATTTTATAACGATATTTACATCATTTACAATTTTAATGCAATAGGGTCAAAATCAAGATATTAAAATAGAGAAGTTGGCGAGTATTCTTGATTTTTTTTTTTAATATACCAAGATGATAATCAATGTTTGGAATTCCCCTCTCTCTCGTGTCAATATGGATGAGGATGAGATAAGGAATTATAAATCACTATTCTACTTTGTAGTAACTGAATTTGATGGTGAGATAAAATATCTTGGTTTTCATTTAAAACCCTATAATTACTTGAAAACTGATTAGACATGGCTGACTACAAAATTACAAAATATAATTCATGTATGGAGCCACAAGTGGTTATCTAGGGTAGGGAGGCTAGTCTTAGTCAAATCTGTGTTGGAATCCATTCTAGTTTATTGGATGTCCTTGGCATGGATCCCAAAAAGAATTGTGGATAAGGTAATATGATTTTTTCACATTTTTTATGGAGTGGATATAAGGATTATTATGTATTTCTTTAGTTCAAATGGGAGAAGACTGCAATTCCGAAGTCAATTGATGGATGGGGACTATTTTTTTTTTCCTTTTCTCAAAATATTTGATGCTAAATACGTGTGGAGGATTTTTACCACCAAAAAACTATGGATATCTGTTGTTGTACAAAAGTATATCGCTCTGGTTTCTATTATTGAATGGGTTTGATCTCTGGCTAAGAGGAATACTAATGGATCTATCATTTGGAAAGATGTGGTAAATTCGTTTGATCTCATTGGAAATGGACTTTCTTGGAGAAATGGGAATGAATGTATTGTTCATATCGGATTGGATGCATGGCTTGGGAGAAGGGGCCTACATCATCTTCCACTGACACTAGTTGAAAATATTTAGGTGTAGGTTTTTTACACTTTAAACCAAGTGGTTGATCCAAACTCCGCCACCTTGTGGAAATCTTATACAAAATTTATCATAGATGCTCATGTCCACATTAGATATTGAGATGATGAACTGATATGGGATGATGCACCGTCTAGAGTGTATAATACAAAGTAGGGCTATGTCCAGTTGAACATTGGCATCTTCAACAGAGAGGTGGTATGGTGGTAGAATAAGTTGTGGGAACTTAAGTGACCTACAAAGGATCAAATTTAAATGTGGTGCACCCTGGAAAATAAAGTCCCTACATCGGACAATATTACAAAATGCAGGAAAGAAGGGCCATGATGGTGTTATTTATGTAAAGAGGATGAGGAATCTATCTCATATTTTTTTAAGTTCCCTTTCATTGAAATGGTTTGGCATGATACTTCTAGGGTGATGGGACATTAACTCATTTGTAATGGTGACACAACAGAGTTGACACTCCAAGGTTGGTTTTCAAACTTGTCGAATCGACCTTATAAGGATCTTCCCCTCATTCATGACTGGTGCATTTGGATCACTATAAACAAATCAATATTTTAGGAGAAGAAAACAATTCTTGAGTTAGTAGCATCAACTGGTCTTGGTATTTTTTCTTTTTTCCCCTCAGAAAAATGAGAAGCTACCATACGAGAAATTCGGGAGGTGGAAGTTAATAAAACAATGCCATGGGAATTCTTTGATGGTGCCTCACATAATGAACAAACCTTGTTTGCTAGAGGGGCGATTATGTACTTGTTAGATTCACATTTTTTTAATATTTCTTGTGGGTTTGGGGATGGTACAAGAAACTATGATAAATTTTTATCCCTCAAAATAATTCTCCTCTTTGATGTGGGAAAAGGATGTCAGAACCTTCAAGTATTTGGTGATTCAATGTTAGCTATAAAATGTGTTAGCTCTCCAAGAAACTACTTAGTGGTTATGGCTAAGTATGCTTGGTAACTTAAGAATTCAATACCCTTTTCAGTAAATGGATCGATGGGATACCACAATAGCTCGATGGAAAGGTTGCTTATCAAATAGTCAAATGAACCAGTGCTCTTAGAAACTGTAAATCAGATGATAAATAACAGGAATGATATGTAGAATATTGCTAAGACAACCAAGTATATTAACATGCAGGGTTTATGCAACCAAATACATGCATAACATCAGGTCACACACAGCAGTAGGAAGTTCCTCAATTCAAATCATGAGCACAGGCTAAGCTAATTTGAATAGAGTGCAGAATAATGATGGATGAAAATATCTGATAACAACAACAAGAGAAAACTGTGATTTTTTATTATAATAAGCATCCAAAACATATGGCTAAGTCTCTCCAAGCTCGAACCATTGAATCGTCTTAGTTTAAAGCAGTTCCCAGATCCTAAAAGCATGGATCTGTTTAATTAACTAAAACACTAACTGATAGTAAAAAGCAAAAGATAGGGACTAATCCCTAAAATCAAGGAAATTCTGATATGGAGATCTCCTTTCAAAAGCTAATGCCCAACTGATTCAAAACTCGCTCAAAACCCTTGAGATATTGATAAAATAATCTATAATCCATTCATTCTGATCGTCTTTCTGCTAGTTCAGCGAACAAAACTGAGATCTGGGCGAAATTAGAGAAAATTGGCAAAAACAGGCTTTCGGCAGTTAACTCTTCTGCTGATTTCGTGCCTTAGCCGCCGGAAGTCAGACCTTTCGGCAGCTAATGAGCTCTGTGGGGCTCGCCTAAGCTGCCGAAAGCTGTAACTGTTTCAAAAATTAAAACCCAAAACGCTGCTTTCTGCTGATTTCGTGCCTTAGCCGCCGGAAGTCAGACCTTTCGGCAGCTAATGAGCTCTGTGGGGCTCGCCTAAGCTGCCGAAACCTGTAGGATTCCTGAAAAAACTGCCTTTGAAAAAATCGATTTTCTCAACCGTCCGATGTCCGTTTTGCATGTTCGAATAGTCGATTTTGATCTACAGATCATAAGCTATCCATTGGTGCTTCCAGATCTGAATTTGGAGTTCGGGAAGGCTGTCGAAATGGCCCCGCAAGATCACGTGATTTCAGCAGAAAATTTCTCCGAATTATCACTTGACTTGTCTTTATTAATGGTTCAATCTGTGAACGAACATGCAAAACAGAGAATTGACAACTGCTGAGCAAATCATAAACTTGAGACTCATGATAGGATTCATAAGTATGAGTTGCTTTGAGTTGGACTGAGATTCTGGCTGAAATTCAGGAATAGACTTGACATTGAAGATGTGGCACTCGATCCTAGAACTGCTGCCTCAAAAAGATGCTTGAAAGCTGGGAAGACTGACTCTCTTTGCCACCTGTAGCACTGCTTATATCAAGGCTGAAAATCTGCCTTTCAATCCTGAGGTTGATTACATACCCTGACATGTGTTTACCCTTTGCAATATGAAAAAAAACCTGGAGGATAGATCTCGAATTGCCTTTGAAATCCTGAGTCACACAAATGTTGCCTGCTGTCTTTATCATTTTGGTTATTGCCAAGAAGATGGGTATGCTCTGTCCCAAGAATAGATGATATTACTACAGCTGGCACATAGATCTGTTATGGCATACTTTGGAGCACAATAACCATATGTTCCCATTACTCTCATAGAGACATGTGTCTTATCTTCAACTGGATCAAGTTGGAGAGAATGGAATTATATAACTTTGGATGAAACCCCTCATCAAACGATATGTTCACAAACTGCTGCTCTTCAATCTCCATTGTATTTACATCTGAAGTTTTATCTCACATTGGCCATTTAATCTATACAAATGTGTAGATCTGCAGAGCTTCCAGATCTTCCTTCATGCACCCCATTAATATCAAAATTTGAAACCCAAGACTCACAGAAGTAAATTTTTTACCTATTCTATCACCCAAAAAGACGGTGGTCAATTTGGGAGATAACATCTGGCTCCTACTCGGGGATGGAATCCTCCCAGTGAGGTTCCGAAGAACAAGTAGTTCCAGTAGCCTTTAGCATTGGGCATGGAGTCATTAAGTCTTTAACACTGATCCCTCTGCAAACCTTCATTGCTGTGACCAGCTTCATTGCATTTTCTTGTTCTTTTCAGTTTTGTACATCTTCAATATATGCTTCCCTGCCAGTGTCTCTCTTAATGAAAAAGTGAATTCAGCCGTCTCTGACGGAAATTCTTCCATTGGGATTTTATAAAACTAGCTAGTGCAGCAATGTCAAGTCAGCTGCTGTGAATTGGTTACCACGAAGGAAAGGCTGGCCATCAGCAAGCACGTTATCTTCCTCTTAAAATATACAATGAATCTTATCACGAGAGAGATCTTTTGCTGCTGGCCTGCAAACCTATATCCCACCTGTAGCTTACATGCAGCCTGCTCTACTTTTTATTCAACAACAACTAAAAAATGATCTACGCGCTCTTATAAAAGAGCTTATTGTCCTATCTACTCCTACACTAACCAGTAGAGGTAGATTCATCAAGTAAAAGCACACTTCCAACACAGCCATGTAAGAAATTTATTTGCTGACAGAATTCTTAATCTTGATCCCAAAAATGAAAGAATACATAGCCAACAGAGATGTGTTCTGGAAAAATGATAGAAACAGCTTTCATCTGATAAGAATATCTTGATCTTTATACTGCTAAATGATTCCAGAAAATCGGCAATAGGATCAATAAAATAGTAATGGAATACCTCTTCAAACTCTGTAGATCGGAAACTGTCACTTGCTGATATGTCATTCTGCTCAACTTCTTCAAACTCTTCAGAGGGAATAATATCATCTTCATGACAACCTACATCAGTAGGTGCATTTGATATGATGTCAAAAGCATCACTAAGGTTATCATGGGGTGAATCAATGATCTCCTGATCATGATGAAGAGTATTTTCTTCAGCAGCATACTCTCCCTGAAGTTCTACTTTCGAAAGATTAAACTCATGACAACACTCAGGAAAAAGAAGATCAGCTGAATAAATCTTCTCGTAATATGAATTGAAAGCCACATGGAAATCCTTCAGAGAATGGATACTAACAGCAGGAAGGGATTGACACCATTCACGAGCATTTCCTTCTAAAGAAAATTTGAACAGCTTGATCAAGACATCCTCATGCACTACCTGCAACCGATGCATGTAGTCATGAAAGTCCAGCAAATGCTCAGCTGGCACTTCCCACTCTTCTCCTCGAAATCTAGGAAGACTATTCTCCCATTCATCTCTAGCAGGCACTTGATTAGGAAAACCAGCAATGCTTGAAAAATCACAGAACGCATACCTCTTGGCTAAGATTCTGTTCATGTCATACCAGTGGAATCACCAACAGAATTCTGAACAATGGAGTCGCCACTGAGTTCATCCTTCATGGAGTCGCCAGATAGAAGATTTATAACCAGTGAAGTGTCTGATCCTTGTCTATCATCAAGGACCAGATCTGTGTCGTTCTCCCAGGAAGATCAGCTTCTCACCTCGCTCCCCGGCAGCGGCGCCAATTTGTTAGCTCTCCAAGAAACTACTTAGTGGTTATGGCTAAGTATGCTTGGTAACTTAAGAATTCAATACCCTTTTCAGTAAATGGATCGATGGGATACCACAATAGCTCGATGGAAAGGTTGCTTATCAAATAGTCAAATGAACCAGTGCTCTTAGAAACTGTAAATCAGATGATAAATAACAGGAATGATATGTAGAATATTGCTAAGACAACCAAGTATATTAACATGCAGGGTTTATGCAACCAAATACATGCATAACATCAAGTCACACACAGCAGTAGGAAGTTCCTCAATTCAAATCATGAGCACAGGCTAAGCTAATTTGAATAGAGTGCAGAATAATGATGGATGAAAATATCTGATAACAACAACAAGAGAAAACTGTGATTTTTTATTATAATAAGCATCCAAAACATATGGCTAAGTCTCTCCAAGCTCGAACCATTGAATCGTCTTAGTTTTCAGGCTTTATAGCCTTTACAAAGCAGTTCCCAGATCCTAAAAGAATGGATCTGTTTAATTAACTAAAACACTAACTGATAGTAAAAAGCAAAAGATAGGGACTAATCCCTAAAATCAAGGAAATTCTGATATGGAGATCTCCTTTCAAAAGCTAATGCCCAACTGATTCAAAACTCGCTCAAAACCCTTGAGATATTGATAAAATAATTTATAATCCATTCATTCTGATCGTCTTTCTGCTAGTTCAGCGAACAAAACTGAGATCTGGGCGAAATTAGAGAAAATTGGCAAAAACAGGCTTTCGACAGTTAACTCTTCTGCTGATTTCGTGCCTTAGCCGCCGGAAGTCAGACCTTTCGGCAGCTAATGAGCTCTGTGGGGCTCGCCTAAGCTGCCGAAAGCTGTAACTGTTTCAAAAATTAAAACCCAAAACGCTGCTTTCTGCTGATTTCGTGCCTTAGCCGCCGGAATTCAGACCTTTCGGCAGCTAATGAGCTCTGTGGGGCTCGCCTAAGCTGCCGAAACCTGTAGGATTCCTGAAAAAACTGCCTTTGAAAAAATCGATTTTCTCAACCGTCCGATGTCCGTTTTGCATGTTCGAATAGTCGATTTTGATCTACAGATCATAAGATATCCATTGGTGCTTCCAGATATGAATTTGGAGTTCAGGAAGGCTGTCGAAATGGCCCCGCAAGATCACGTGATTTCAGCAGAAAATTCCTCCGAATTATCACTTGACTTGTCTTTATTAATGGTTCAATCTGTGAACGAACATGCAAAACAGAGAATTGACAACTGCTGAGCAAATCATAAACTCGAGACTCATGATAGGATTCATAAGTATGAGTTTCTTTGAGTTGGACTGAGATTCTGGCTGAAATTCAGGAATAGACTTGACATTGAAGATGTGGCACTCGATCCTAGAACTGCTGCCTCAAAAAGATGCTTGAAAGCTGGGAAGACTGACTCTCTTTGCCACCTGTAGCACTGCTTATATCAAGGCTGAAAATCTGCCTTTCAATCCTGAGGTTGATTACATACCCTGACATGTGTTTACCCTTTGCAATATGAAAAAAAACCTGGAGGATAGATCTCGAATTGCCTTTGAAATCCTGAGTCACACAAATGTTGCCTGCTGTCTTTATCATTTTGGTTATTGCCAAGAAGATGGGTATGCTCTGTCCCAAGAATAGATGATATTACTACAGCTGGCACATAGATCTGTTATGGCATACTTTGGAGCACAATAACCATATGTTCCCATTACTCTCGTAGAGACATGTGTCTTATCTTCAACTGGATCAAGTTGGCGAGAATGGAATTATATAACTTTGGATGAAACCCCTCATCAAACGATATGTTCACAAACTGCTGCTCTTCAATCTCCATTGTATTTACATCTGAAGTTTTATCTCACATTGGCCATTTAATCTATACAAATGTGTAGATCTGCAGAGCTTCCAGATCTTCCTTCATGCACCCCATTAATATCAAAATTTGAAACCCAAGACTCACAGAAGTAAATTTTTTACCTATTCTATCACCCAAAAAGACGGTGGTCAATTTGGGAGATAACAAAATGGATTAAGGGATATCAATTATGTTCTCACTCATGACTGGTCTCATTGCTGGAAGAGCCAATATCAGATATCAAAACAATTTTTAATATATTTCATGTATGCATGTCCATAGGGAACGGAACAAGATTACCGATGCCCTTTATAAAGAGGGCCTTTAGTTGGAAAAAGGGAAGTTTATGGTAGAATAACATAACAACGATCAATTCTACCACTACTACCAGCAGCCATTTCATGAAGGGCTCGGGTCTATGGACTTAGTGATGGGAATATGAATGATCTACATGTTTTTTGTGTGCATTAGGATAACTTTTTGACAGTATCAACGTGATTTTCTTAGCTTCTTATTTTGCACAATTTTTTTTTTTAACATAAAAAAATTGCTACATATACAGATCAGATCAAGAAGGACTGATATCAACACTCATGGATTTTATCATCTTTTGTTATATGATATGATTCTAAGAGCAGATCTTATAACATATTTTTTGAACTTTTATTCAGAATATATGCTTGGCATATATATGCACAATATAATTTTATACTTTGATAGAGAAATAAAATTACAATTTTTTTATAGAATTTTTTTTTTAATATATGTATATATAATTTTTAAATTTAAATTATCTAGTATCATTGTTTATTTTTATTTTTAAATTGTAAACTTTCATTAAACTTGTTTTTTTCATAATAAAAACTACAACAATAATGCCCGTACATTAACGAAGTGAAATTTGAATCCATATTCGTTAATTTGAAAAACAAATACTCACCAACATACCTTAATGGAGTAAGATGATACAACCATTTCATTCAGTTTCAAGATTAAAAGCTACAACCATATCACTCAATTTCAAGAGTAAAAGCTACAACCTTAAACACTCAGAAAAACAACTAAACGTTTGTCTCTAGAATGTCAAAATTGTGACATAAAGAGAGAGCACAAAATAAATTTGCTCATGATACATGTAATTTCCAATGAAAAAATATTCTTAATGTAATATCCCCAATCATATTACTTGGATATATTAGCTCAAATACAAAGATTAGATCAAGAAAATTGTGAAAATATTAACTAGTTTTGAAACTAGATTTCACACAACTAGTTGCTGTCACTATTAAACACTCCCAAGACTTGAATAGATGGAATTGAGACTATGATATGAATGAGGATATGTGTGTAGAAGCATAAACAACGGGTCCTAATCTAGCATGAAGAACCCTTTCCACAACATACTGGGACCTTTTATGTTTCGAAATCAATCACCATTGAAGTCTACTCCAAGGCTCATTGGTACAACAACATATGAAAACAAGATCCTTTCCACAAGATTCGGGAAAAAATTGAAGGTGGATGAAATCTGTATACCCTCTAATTTACAGATACACAAAAAATACAGATGTTTTGGGGAAGCTAGACTGAGTTTGGATGACTTGGGAGTAGTTGCTACTACAGTGGCAACTCAACTAGTTAAGGTTCAATATGACTCAAGCAATGTACGAAATTCCCAAAACTATGATATGAAGCTTGGAATGGGTTCATAAGGGTCTTATTCAGCTGCATGAACTTACAGAAATAGATTATGATACTCATAAGTCAAGTTAATAGCTTGATGAGGGAAACTAGCTAGTTGGACTGCTCAACTAGTTAACATTCAGGATTTTCCCAAACGATTGGATAACTAGTTGTAATGTCCCCAGTTTGACCCTTATAATATTTTGGGCTATAACGTAAATATTGTATGCATATTATGTATGATTCCTAGCGTGGAGCTCAAGGCCAAGGCCCCACTAGTTAACACTCGACCTTGAAGAGGCAATTATTGGATATTATGCTACCCATGTGCTAGTGAACCATGGGAATTGTAAATATGCATTTTAATATAAAATACCCACAACTAGCTAGGCAATGCAACAAGAGATGGGGGCATGATTTTACAAGGAATTGGGAGGGAAAACATTCAAACCATTGAGCCAATCAATTCAAGCCAAGTGTCAATAAGAGAATCCATCAAACCCTCAACTACCCATGTTGACTTTTGTTCCTAATCATTGATTTCTCCCAAGAGTTGGTTGAGGTAGTTAATGCCTTGGGGAATGGGAGGTATGGCTATCCAAATTCGAGTATGGGCAAGCCACCCTGCATGGAAAAATGTGTTTGGCTTCTTGGGTAAGAAAAAGAGCCATGAATTGCTCCCCAAGCCATTATCCATTAACCAGTTCCTCTCCCTCACGAGTTGGGAGCTACCTGGGCATTTTCCAGCCATGTTTTTATGGTTTTCCTTGATCCTCAGCTGGGAGAAGGGCATTTTTGTGTTGTATACCAGTGGGGATGAAGGGGAAATCGAATTGGGGTTCAATAGAGACCGTTTTGGGCTGTTGAATGATGAGATATTTGGGGAAGAAATCATTTTCCTCCCTGTGGTTGTTTGCCCCATCCCACAATCCATTTTTAGTTGGAAACATTTTTGGAAAAACCCATGGCCATCTTATTCGTAAATCCCATTGTTTAAAATGTGTATCCATGCCCAATGTTGTGCTTGCTGTGTGAGAAAAGAGTATGTTGGGGTATGGGTTATGGGTATCTATTGCTTTGGCTTGAGCTTGAGTTAAAGCATCCAGGGTTCAAATGTAGCCTGATAAACCCAGCTGTGGACTGGCTTGGCTCAAATGAAATGATTAATTGGTTGTGTGTGAGCTTGAATGTCCCCTGTTCCTTGTAAGAATCATTCCCAGCTCGAGGGTGGCATTTGTGTTGAGAGATTGATGAACACAACTGACCTATGGTTGGGTGGAACGTTGTAGCGACATAGCTAGTTGTCTGGGACCGCATTATAGTGAGATGAGTATATTCTCTTATGTGTGTTTACTTCTGCATTGTTTTAATTAATTGATGACTGTTATTGATATATTGAGTGCATATGAAAATATGAGTGTGGATGAATTTATTTCAGTTGTGCATATTTATTTGATTTACATCTGCACACATTTGTTTTTAATTGTATGCATCTAATGAATGGGTTGAGTTTTATGAAAATCCCCATAGATTGGTAGCATGTTCCCTTCCTTGCATTGGGTCCAAGGGTGGGTACATTACACTAGTTAACATGAAATATAAGTTTAAGGATTGGGTTAGATTCAGTAAGGTCTTAATGAACTGAAATTACTTATAGAGTAGGAATTGGACCACTGGAAGATAATTTATTGCATAAAAAGTGAAGACTAGCTAGTTGTGATATTACAATGAGCATAGGGTGAGAAAATGAATTAAAAAATAATACTTTTAGTGTAGGATCATAGTGTCCCCATATTAATAATTTACATAAGAGTACATTGGATATACATGTATTTCCTTATTGTTAATTTAATACTAGAACCCCATGGGATGGAATGGTTAGTGTTCTAACCATGGTGCTACCAAAAATGAGGACATGATAGTCCTCCCCTCCCAACATTGCTTTTCCTCAAGCAATAATTAAATCCAACCCTACATGAAGCCAACCACTGACGTCGCTCCTTAGTATATGTTGATGACTGACTATCATTGGAATTTTCAACCCAACTAAGAACCGAGGTCCATCATGCTTCTGCTGCACCACTATGATTATAAATTTCTCATGAAATATCCCAACAGATAGCTCCATCACCATCCAAGGATGCAATTAGTGTGGACACTAATCACAAATGATACCAGGAGCCCAAAGGATCCTCATAAATGCAAGGTGTAAGATACATCCTCCAATGCACTATGCATGCAAACTATAAGTCCATCCAAATAAATGTTCCCCAAGTAGGAAACTGAAACCAAGTGCAACATAGATGAACTTATGAGAGAGAAGATGGAATTGATCCATTAAGCCAACCTAACAACAATTGCTCCAAAGACAAGCAATGCCAGGATCCCATTGCTTGTATTTCACTCCCATCAATGAGAATGTCATCCAACAAAATCCATCAGGAAAAGGAATTCCTGGATACCACTGCCTCAACTGCAAATATCCATGTGTAAGTGTCATGTGATGAAACTTGACATCCCAAGTAATTCCAAGGTCCCACTGTCTAGTGTGCATCCTCCCAAACATAATAAACACCATGTATAAGTTGGAACCATGAAGGATACTAGGAAGGATGAAGGAACCATCATGAGGAATGTTAATATCATGCAACCGTACTGAAAGTGTGTCACCCTCAATGATAGGATGAATCATAGAGACATCATCCATCATGAAAAATGCATCATCTAGGTAGGGCTGAACACAAAACAATATCTCCAAGCTCATAGGAAGGTTCTTATGTGTCCAATGCACATAAGAATCAAATATGAAATCAATAAAGCTCAAGTGGCAAGGGTGAAAATCCCATGTCCAACCACAAGAAAGGTAGGAATCATCCAAGAAATAAGGATGTTCATGCTGCTCATAGAAAAATAATGCATCAAATAAATATCCAAGAATGCATGCATGAAATATAAACATGTGCCTCCTTATCCAAAAAGGGAATGGAAGGAAAATCCAATCAATTGATCCAAGTAGAAAGCAAAGTGCTCCCCATGTGAACTCATCCAATAGATAAACTATCTGCCATTCATCCAAGGGTGCAAACCTCCATAATATGTTCCACTCAGTGAAGATAGGTGGAAATCAAATGCACCTCTATACATGGAGGCATCAAAGATAGGCATAGGATACCCCAACTGATGTTGGGAATGGGATGGTGCAATCAAATCAACTAGAGAAAATGTAGGAACCTCTTTCTCCTCATCAAGCACCAACAAGAACAAACCCTTCACCCAATGTTCACCCTCAAATGTGCAGGATGAGGAAGGTTGAACCAACTCTCTGCAACAAGTATCCACCAAATATGTGGATGTATCAACTCCTTCAAGGGATGGTCCAAAAATAAGGATCTCTTTTGACTCTTCAATGGAGAGAGGAATCACTCCCTGAGAGATCTCAGTTTTGCTCTAGAAAGTGAAATGTGCTTGGAACTCATCATCTACATCCCAAAAATCCTAAAGCACATGCATGCAATCATGCACCTCATGAACCACCATCTCATGAGGTTCCTCCATAGAACTCTGAATGTCATCAACCGAAGGAGAATGGATTAATGGAATGTAGGATGGAATATGTGATCTCTGCAACTCTTGGTGAAGTTTCTCTATATCCATTTTAGATTCCAAGAGGGCACTTTGAGTGCTTCTCAAAGAATATTGGGTTGCCATCAACTCATCATTGATCTTGCAAATATCCTCATCATCCTTTAATGATGCTCCATTGTCTATTCCCATAGCTTTGTTTTTGGTAGAAGTTTGGGTGGAGGGTGTGGTTTCCTTCATAAACACAGGTGGTGGGGAATTGGAAGTACCAAACAATTGCACAGGAATTAAAACAACCCATGGAGTGGGAAATGGGTTCAGTGGAGTGAGGAACCAAATAGGTAAACCTATCATCAAATCCAAAAGGTTAAATGTATCCATCATGATAGTTCCTACAATCCCATGAGTATGAAATAGGAATGGAACTTCAAACTTTATGTATACGCAAACCCACCCATAGGTTCCCTAATGGCGGGTTAGGGATGTGAGAGGAATGGGGTTAGGTGATAGAGCTCTCAGAATAAATGGTATGAAACTATGATATATCCACCTTCGATGGTTGTAGACGAGATATCATGCATAATTATGAAATATTGTTGGTGTCCATTTTGTCACTATTTTTGATATTCAAATATACTCTGAGTGGCGTTAATTGCACTATTTTTGTATAATAAATTAGTCTTCTTGCCATTCAGACTGTCAAACAGACTCAGATATGAATTTATTTGAACATCATACGAATTGTGAATAATTATCAACATTTTTTATGATTTATTAACAATCATCTCATATTTCTAGACATGCTTGGCAGTTAATTTTTGCTCTATAGGTTGCAGTCTTCAAACAGACCTTTATTCAGACTCGCTTTCATGCCTAAGACGCCAGCAGCATTCAGCCCATCGTCCAGCCCCCGAAATCATTGGTTGGCATATTCCTAGCCATTAAAGACATAAGCAGACACGTGGGTTCTGTTAGCAACGTGGTGGTTATGGTTGGTGAGCCCCACTTCTAGAATATTTGCATCCCTGCCCATCGAGATTGACAACACACCTTTTCTCCACATCAAAGCTCTAGACGATTCGTTTCTCCATCTGTTTATCTCGCCAACACACGCTCTACCTACGTTGACACTCCAACAACCCTCTCATCCGTCCATCCATCTTGCCATTGTAAAATTAGTCACGACAAATCTAATGAACAAGTAAATCAATCACAACAGATGAACATAGAAAATATGGTGTAAAACTATGCAAAAATACTTCACACACACTAATTAATTAATCACAATATGGACAAATAAATAGTACAATGGTAGAGAGGATTCAAATGCCTAAGGTGGCAATTCGAATTAGCCTCTCAGAGTGATCATAAGATCAATAGAGTGTCATCGGAGCACAACTAGGTGTCCTCATGATCATCGGAGCACAACTAGAAGTCTTCATCATCATCAATGGAGTCATCAATGCTCAAGTGACTGTCGACCATCAGTCAAACTGAGTCTGGTAGGTGTAACTAAGTGTAACTCAGTGTAACTGAGTGTAACTCAATGTAACTAAGTGTAACTGAGTGTAACTGAGTGTAATTGAGTGTAACTAAGTGTAACTGAGTGTAACTAAGTATAAACAGAAGACAACTAGACTGGTAGGTGAAGAAGGGCGAGTTGCTTCCTAAAATAAAGGAAGAAGGGCGCATTAGGCAACTGAAGGGATAAAACTGAATAGTGAGAAGCTCCTGGGGGTTGGCTAACTGAGGGCTAGGTGCTGGACTGATGACTTGGATGCATGCAAAATGCATACAAACCCTAGAATGCATGCAAACCCTAAAAGTGCATGCATGACTGAAAATGTAAATGATCAAAATACTGGTGGGACTAGGATGGATTATAGGAATATCCTAACACCCCCCCTTAATCCATCCTGGGCCCTGGTAACTAATACCAATGGTCACCCAATATAATCAATAATAACAGTAAATAAACCAAGGAAGTGGGAAAATTTCATGGGAAACATACCCCCTCCTCAAAAAACAGACTGTAAGGCACACACAAAAAATAAATGCTCCAAACTCAAGCAGGTGTAATTCTTGGTCATATGTCTGGAGGGATCTTCTTCTTGGGAAGAAGTGGATCATGCTCAAAAAGCATGTGCTTGTACTTGCTCTTCAAATCGAATGTGATGAGAACAAATCCAAAAGTATGAGGATGATCCTTGAACCTGTGATTCGAATCAGCTGAGGCAGGATCAAAATCATGAATATGTAGATAGTCTTTTCTCTTCTCCTTCGAACCATCATGGGTGAGATTATGCCAAAAAGAACCATCAAATAATAATTGCTTGAAATCCAAATCAGATTTAAGACTTGAAGAATAGTTTCTTGAGATCCCCTTTGAACCAGCAGGGGTGAGATCAAAACTATCATATGCATGAGAAATTATCCCAAGCGAATGGAAATGGTTTCTTGAGATCTCCTTTGAACCATAAGAGGTGAGATCAAAACCAATGGATGCATGAGAAATTATCTCAAGAAGGTGGCAATGGCCATATTCTTCAATAACCTTCTGAAAGCATGTGCTAATGATCGTATAGTAGTAAATAAGAGATGATTGCTTGAGAGGAGCGAATGCATTACCTCCAATAGCTGATTTTACCTCCGAAATAATCATGTGATCATGATGCAAACCAACAGAATCTGGTGCAAGAGAGGATTTAGGACCTTCTGCAATATCTAAAGTGTGAGTTGGAACAGAAAGAGAAGAAAGTTGGAGCATGAGTGGAGAATCTGCAAGTTCTTTGTCAATAAATTCAATATGAGATTATACTGCTTCATGATCTGAGAGATCATCAAGGGGAGCGAATGCATCACTTTGCTTGCTTTCGAATGGGTTTGGACCAATCCCTTCATTCTGTCTACCAAATATTACATCCAGGTGAGCCCATAACTCTTTTGGTGATGAAAAATCAAGGAGGTTATATAACATCCACTCATGCATAGCATCAATCATTGATCCAAAGGCTCTATCACCTTTATTTAACCAATCAATCTTCTCTTCAGAAGATTCGAACTCTTTTTCAAAACAACAATCAAAGAGATCATGGCTCTTCAAGTATGCTATCATTTTCAGTTTCCATTCATCATAGTTGAGTTGAGAAAGAGGAGGGATTTCTTCTGAATTCATTGAAGTTGTAGAAGACCTATAAAAACAATAGAGAATATCTGCAACTGCTACTGCTGCAAAAATGCAGAAACTGTTGCACTCGAAAGTGCATGCATGACTGAATGTGATGAACCTGCAATAATTAATTAATGCAAATGCACGAGATATCAGAAATAATAGAACTCAGAATCACTTTTATATTGATCACGGGCCACTTCGAGGGGGCAACCTCCTTTGAGCAAGCTCAATACAATTAACTTCACGGTGCCTTCATAGGCCTCAACACACACTTATATACTAAGTCTAGGCGCCAATACCATGAGTCAATACTATGTGTCAATACAAACCATGGGCTAAGTCTAGGCGCCAATACTATGTGTCAATACAAACCATGGGCTAAGTCTAGGCGCCAATACTATGAGTCAAAACCATGGGACATATAATATTATGGGACGACTTAGAAAGCATATGCGTCCAACAACAATATACTAACAAAGTAAAGACATGGGTTCCTAACATCCCCTCTCCCTTAGAAAAAGCTTTGTCTTCAAAGATTTAGATGTGGAAATTGATGCAGAATCTGAAGGAGTGGGTCCCCTATAGCATCCTCGGGTTGCATTCCGAGCCACTGGCGCCTTTCGCATTTTAGGGAGGATTGCATGGAAGGCTGTAGACGAAGAAGAACCATATCAGCGATGTGAAAAGTGTGCTTAGAACAGTACTGATTGGCTTGTTGTTTCAGTCGAATTCTTGCCATGTGAAAATTGTCCTGCAGAATGAGAAGAAGTTGATCACAGTTTCGAAGAATTGAGTCAATTGCCTGAACTGGGGAGCTGCTGAAGGTGTATGGAAGAAGAACTAGTGGTGCCTGTCCAGAGACTGCTTCATATGGTGTCCTTTGAGATGTGGTACTATACCACTGGAGCGCTTCTAGGAAATCCATAGAAATAGTTGTCCAAATCTGTGGAGGGATGGGCAAGGGTTCGAGCAGTCCCAAAAGGAGGGTCGTTTCACCCTTGTTGACCTGGAAAGTATCACAGTCAACCACCATCCATTGAATTGTCCTTTTGAGTCCATGCAAAAGAAGTTACATTGTTCTTGGTCATACGTTTTGAGGAACCCAGAGTTCCCTACTAATGAAGAAGCACGGAGTTCATAGAAGAGATAGTCCCATTGAACAGATTGCAACCAATTTGGAACAAGCAGAGAAATAGCTGTAAGAGAAACTGGGTCATCAAATGTGCGAGGAGGAGCATCTTCCACCATATTGTCCTTACCCTTCTGGTAAGTGGTCACATAGTCATAACCCATGAGTTGGATAACCCATTTTAGGTGTGTTGGGGAGGAGACTCGTTGTTCCAGGAAAGTTTCCAGACTCTGGAGATCAGTCTTGATGTAGAAATAATTCCCCAATAGGGATGACTGCCACTTCTGTACTGTATGCGAAATAGTCATCATTTCCTACTGAGAGGTAGATACAGCTAAATTCTTACCAAAAAGGTCTCTTGAAGGCAATAAGCTCAATGGTTCAAAAAAGACACCTGCATATCTATCCAAGGAAGTAGTGGAGACTATTGATGGGTGCATCTGAATGGAATGGAGCTGAGCGATGAAACCATGTGAATTCTTCTTAAGTATTTTTTCCAGGCGATGTGAACTGATGATTCAGAGAGACCCTAGTTGTAAGCCCATAAATTTGTGTTGTACCCCATTGACTGAAAACTGCATCCAAAGTTCAGCAAAATCCCATAAGATGGGGCCAAGTGTGCGTAACCATTGAACGCCCAAAACCACATCACATCCGCCTAAGGACAAGGAAAACATGTGAGAGCACAGGTTAGAATCTTCCATAGAGATATGCACATTGTGACACTTCCCCTTGCAAGGTAAGGTGCCCCCATTGGCAACCATGACTTCAAAGTTGGAGCAAGGATGGACAAAACAATCAGCCAGTTTGGCAATCCGAGGATCAATGAAGTTAGGAGTGCTACCAGAATCAATGAGTATGGTAAGAGGGAGCTTCTTGAAGTATCCCATGACTCGCATTGTTTGTGGGGTGGTGACGCCGGTTACAGCATGGAGAGAGAGCTCGGGTGGCTTGTCCTGAGATGGGATGTCAACAGGTGGTTGTTGAATGTCGAACTGATCATCTACTGTATCTGGAGCTTCTTCATTAAGTTCTGAGGTAGGCGGAGAATCCACATCCAAGAGATAGAGCTTTTTTTGAACACATCTATGTCCCCGAGTGAATTTCTCATCACAATTATAACAAAGCCCTTTTTCTCGGCATGCCTGCATCTCTGTTTCAGAAAATTGCTTGATAGGAGTTGGTTGAGGAGCAGGCGTGATGGGAGGTCATGGGAACCCATATTTCTGAAGGGAACAAAGGTGGGTTTGGAGCGTTGTTGAGTTGAGATATTTTCCTTGGCCATTTTATCCAACCCTAGGACTTCCATCATTGTGTTGGGATAAAAAATTTTGACCTCTGAGCGGATTTCATCCTTGAGACCACTGATAAAACAACTCCTGTAGAATTCATCAGACAATCCTTCTATGTGATTGGCTAGTTTCTCAAATTCCATCTAATACTCTTTCACTATGCCAGTTTGGTGAAGTTTAGTGAGTGCTCCTGTGAAGTCGTCAAAAGCACTAGGACCAAATCGTGGCAAAAGGAGTTGGCAAAAATCTGTCCAGTTTGGCTTGGGATGAGCTTTGATGTACCAATGGTACCATTGAAGGGCTTCCTGTTCCAAATGAAAGGATGCAAGTGGAACTTTTTGGACATCAAAAGTATTATGCAAACTGAAATATTGTTCTTCTCGGTATATCCATCCAGTCGAATCGGTACCATTGAAGCGAGGAAAATCAAGCTTTGGCCCACAAAAATTGTTGGAAGAAGAGAAACCGGTGGCTGCAAAAGATTCTGGCTGTCGGTTATTGTTCATGGCTGAATGCTGAAGATGGAGGCTATGAAATTTTTCATCCAGATCTTGGAGTTTGGTTTGGATGGCTGCAAGTGCTTTCTCCATGGTGTTTGCTCCTATGCGAGTGACAACCATAACCAGTAATAATTTTTTTTTTTTTGTGGGGGGGGTGAATGGATAGAAAAACACAAACACAAGCTTATTTAGTAAGGGGAAATTTGGATTTGGAAAAAACTCGGAGGGGTAATTGGGGTTTGACTAGGTTTTCGACATTTTATGAGGTACAGGGAAGCAAAAAATGGGGATTTCAGAAGCGGGAACTCTATGGTAAAATTTGAAGCCAATCGGGTGAAAATTGAAGAAGTTATGGAAAACCCTAAAAATAGACAAATGTGGGATTTCTGGTCTTGGGAAGTGGAATTTGGGATAGGGTCTTCAAGAATGAAATATGCAGAATGGGATTGCAGGGATGTCAGTGAATTTTCAGGGAAAACAGAGTTGAAACAAGGGAGATATGTATGAAAATCTGCAATGGAAGGGATCGAAAACAGATGGATCTGAAACGACAACTGGATCTGGAACGTCTTTCAGAATAGATTTGAAATGGATGGATCTGGAAAGTCTTTCAGAATAGATTTGAAATGGCTGAATCTGGAGTGGAAGTGATCGGCAACAGTTCAACTGAAAATAGATATGGACCCTAGGTATGTACGGCTTCCTAACAATTCAGGTGTTTCACTCGGCCACCAATGATGTCTGACGACTTGCGTATTAGGGAAGTACCCCTCACTCCACAGCTCAGGTAAAACTAATAACCACTTTGCCACAAACGACAGCTCTTGATTTACCTCACGGGTGGGAACTAGTCAATCAGGTAGGGGTCGTTGCCCTTTTCGTTGGCAGGTCCTCTCAATGGGCCAGCTACTTTGGGGTTCCTGCGGTACTCCTCACAATGATTTTTAGGGATTATGCCCAAGTACTTCCCACAGTTAAGCGGATAGGGATTATTCCCAAATCCGAAGCTACAATAGATGCGAAAAAAATTTGGCAGAAATTCCACCCAACGAGCCCAAGAAAGTGCTCTGATACTAGATGTGATGAACCTGCAATAATTAATTAATGCAAATACACGAGATATCAGAAATAATAGAACTTAGAATCACTTTTATATTGATCATGGGCCACTTCTAGGGGGCAACCTCCTTTGAGCAAGCTCAATACAATTAACTTCACGGTGCCTTCATAGGCCTCAACACACACTTATATACTAAGTCTAGGCGCCAATACCATGAGTCAATACTATGTGTCAATACAAACCATGGGCTAAGTCTAGGCGCCAATACTAAGAGTCAAAACCATGGGACATATAATACTATGGGACGACTTACAAATCATGTGTCCAATACTATGGGCTAATATAAACTATGGATCAACAAATACTACGGGACGACTTACAAAGCATATGCGTCCAACAACAATATACTAACAAAGTAAAGACATGGGTTCCTAACATTGAAAATGTAAATGATAAAAATACTGGTGGGACTTGGATGGAGTATAGGAATATCCTAACAGGCAGTATATATTTTTCTCACGACTGAAGGAAACGAACACACAGTTGTTCACGTCGGGTAGGATTGACGCTATAAAAGAAGGTAGGCGACCTCTACGTTGTTGTGAGCCACCAGGAAGCCATTTTACAGTCTTAAAGACTACCTATTATTAGAGCAGTCTACCACTAAAGGGTCGACTTGCTTTTCCCATTGAAAAATTATATATATAGACCTCTTCGTGATTGAGACGAGTTAGTCTCCGAGTCTCTAGAGTTTAGGCAATTGTTAGTCTTTTTAAGCTCCAAAATTGTGTAACTTTATCAGTTAATGGAAGCTCTTGCGTTTTATTGTTGATGCTCTACTGTTGGTGATTAAGTTGATTTAGTTTCCATCTTTGATTGCTGGGAAAGGCCCCTCATCAACCGGATGTTTTATTTATGTTTTTCTGCATTTTCTTTTCTGCAAATAGCTAGTTCATTTTCCACTTTGTATAAATAATTATGTTTTCCTGTACATGTCATTTCTTTATTCTATGTAATCTATATCGCGCTGCTAACTCAATTTATGTTTGCATAATTGATAATGGTCGACCAAGCATAGTATTCATAGTTTGATTTCAGTCTTCTGCAATTAGATAGTTTGTTTTCACTCTTCTGCAATTAGATAGAGTTTAGATAGTTGTTGTTTCAAGCTTAGTTATAATTAGATTTAGTTCCAGTACTTTCTTTCTCGGTAGTTGTAGGTAAATTTTTATTCTTAGTTTTGTTTAACTATGTTATCAAAGTAGTTCGTCTTTTCAAATAATAATTAGAATAGATTGCTTCCTACTATCTTAGCTTCTCAATAGTCTTCTCACTGATTTCTTTGCACTGTAGGTTCATCTGCATTCGCTAGATGATGTTAAGATCATCAAAATTGCTTCTGTCCTTAGTTTAATTCGTTTTCTTCCATATGGACTGTCATTCAAATAGTCATCCGGATCGTCATTCGAACTTTCATTCTTTCTGCACTGTTTTCATGCTTATTTTGAATTCTGTTTCTTAAGTTTTTGAATTGTAATCTTTCTTTCTTTTAATTAGCATTTTTAACCATAATTAGGGTTTTGCTTTATATTCCATAAAAGTTTTAATTAAAGTTTGTCATTATTCTTAATCTCCATCTCATTTTCCTTCACTTCGTTTCAACTATTTTTCGAGTTATTTATTTCATGTCTGATTTACTAATATGTTGCTGCTTTCATATTTATCAGTCTTATCCTTAGCATAGTTTACTACATGTTCTTAAGGTTTATTTCAAATTAGAGCTAATAATTTCATTCTCCAAGTTATCTGAATTTTGATAGTTTCTTTGTTAAGTATAGGATCAGTTTCCCACTCATATAGATAATGAAGATGTTCATGAAATAGAATTTGGATTAGAAATAAATATCTTTATCAAGTTTTCTACTTGCTTCTATATAACATATCTTTATCGAGTTTTCTACTTGCTTCCAAATTGAATACAGAAATAAATATCTTTACTAAGTTTTCTACTTGCTTCTAGGTTTCATTAGTTTCATACCATTTTGCTTATGGATAGAAGATAGATCATAATGTTTAAGGTTAAGTGTAATTTGTCTCTTTGTAGTTTACATATCTTTATTGAAATTAGGTTATATTTACTTCCATTTTGTTTTGTTGTTACATTTGAAAGTCATTACGATTCATTCACTCCAGTTCCTATCACATTTTACATACAACATCAAGGAGAATGGAATTCAATGCTTTAGTGTAGTTTTGAAGTATTAAATGAATGAATAAGTAGTTATTGAATTCATTAATAGTTTGTAGTTTTGCTTTGAATTATCATAGTTTTCTGTTTATGTAATTTATCATCAAATTAAGTCGTTTCATAGATAGGCCTCTAATTTCATTTACAGTTGTTTCTAATTCCAAGGTTAGAATCTGAATAATTGATTAAGTAGTTTCCATTCTTATAAAAATAGTTTGCTCTTTAATCAGTAATTGTTCTTTTTCCATTGTTTAATCATAGAATAGAGTAGTATGATTTGATACTATTCTGATCTGTTGGTTTAGCTAGGCTTAGTTAGTTCATTTGCTATCTTTTCTGAAGTTTGACTCGGTTTTTCATTTTCAAATATCTTTCGATCTTTTCTTTATTAAACATTTCTAAGGTCTAACAAGCCAAAACTTAGGTTCCATTCTACCTCAGCATATACTATTCCACAACTCTAAGATTACCAACCCTAGTCGATAATTAAATATTTTGGTGATTCTTTAAGACAGTAAATACACCTCAACATTTTGGCACTATTATCGGGGAGTTGTAGATAGGTAGAATTCAATTTTAGATAGGTAGAACTTAGTTGTAGATAGATAGGTAGAATTCAGTTTTAGATAAATAGGACCTTCTCTTAAAAACTTAGGGATAGACTTGAATTCTCTTATTTAGAAATTTAGAAATAGGCTGGTGGCGGCTGAGCGGTAAGACGAGAGGTAAGAACTTGTGCATCTGTTATAACAGGCATCCCCAAAACCCAGCAGTAGTAGTGATGCAGTTAGAATTTGTTTCAGTTATAGTTTGTTTTTCATGAATAGGTCTAGAGACTCGCAAGGTAGATTTATTAAAACTAAAATTTCCACTAAAATTCATACTAACCTATACAGGGGGCGTGCCAGCCCAACTACTAACTCAGCAGAAAGGTATCATAAGACACCTAAAGGGGATAGTCCTACTTGGATAGCAAAGGAAATCTTTTATGGAAATCAATTAGGGGAAACCATAAGGACATCAAAAAAGTATGTTCATAAATAAATTCCATAGGAACCTCAAGCTCATATTGAGATTGAACATAGACAAGAGGAAACTCCAAAGGATAAAACTTCAGAACCCTCCAACTCTCCATTAGTCCAAAAACCCAAAGACGCTACTTTTTCAATAATAGGTGGTCCAAACTTAGTAGATTTTGTTGATCCTGCACAAGTAGACGCCCTTTTTGATAATTTTGTGAACATATTCATCTCACAGATTGAGACAACAACAGTAGGACCTTCAAAACTGGATACCCACATAGCTGGTAATTCTCCTCCTAAAAAGAAGAATACTCTTCCTGAAACAGAACGTTGGGATATCCCATATTCACCAAGAAAGGATCCACCTAGGTATTCTCTATTTGGCAATTGAATCTTCATGGAGGATAAAAATGAAGATTATGTCCAACAAGATGAAGGAGAAGGAGAGATTAGAACTGAAGGTAATTTTGGATTCCCTATCTTAGACACTGCACAAGATGTAACTATGAAAAATATCCCTCCCTCCTCACTACCAACCTTTTATGGGAAAAGTAGTGAGGATCCAAATACATTCTTATTCAAGTTTGACATTTTGTGTAGGAGTTATAATTACCTACAAGATGGCCAAAAACTAAAACTCTTTCCTGCCACATTAAAAGATTATGCTCTTTGATGGTTTATGGGATCAGGAAAGTCTAGTATTAGAACTTGGGAAGACATGAAGAATGCATTTTTATGAAAATAACAGGAATACTGTAGACCTAAGGACTCTCGCAATGATATCTTTAAAATTCAACAACTTGAAGATGAGAGACTAGAAGACTATCTCAAGAGATTTAATTATGTGTTACATAAATCTAAATATAGTGATCTTCTGGAAGATGCAGTAAGAACACTCTTCTTCAAGGGAATCTCAGAAGAATTCTTAGAGAACCTTAATCTCACGTCAGCAGGAGATATCTCTCATCAGCCTTTTGCACAGATTTGTGAACTATGTAGGAATTACTCTAGGAGCAGAGGGAAAGGTGGAAGACAATTTCGAGAATCTAATGCTAGGAACCCAAAAGGGACCACATCCAGTCCTAACGAAGTTACAAGGGTAGAGTTGGGAAACCTATTGGAAAATTTCAAAACAGATATCTTAGGAGCCATGGGTTTTCAACTAGATGCACTACAAGCTAAAAAGAGGCAAGATGAAGAGCATGCAACAATGAGTGTTTTATGTCCTAGGTGTAGAACTAAACATCCTCAATGAGAATGTCCATTGAATAATGTTTCAGTTTGTCACCTTTGTATAGAAGAACATCCGAATGATAATTTTCCATCATTGCCTAGGTTGCAAGTTGTGTATAAGAGTGGAAACTTTAGTGAATCAACTAGGAGGCCTTGGAAATCTAGAGATCAACCATCATATCAAGATCCATCACAAATTCCACCCTATTACTATCCTTATCAACCCTCTCAACAATGGAATATTTCAAGTTGGAAGAATTGGCCTCTGCAGTACCCTTCTTAGAATACCCAACAACAACAATGGCCACATGGGTGGAGAGGACAAGATTATGCTCAACCACCTCCTCCTATGCCTAACTATCCTTACCCACCTAATATTCAACAACTTTTGCCTGGATTTACACCTCCTTCACTACCCCCTATCCCAAATCAACCTCACCATTTCCAGAACATGAATCCTCCAAGACCCACAATATTACCTGCACAACTGATACCGAATCCTCACAACAAGCCAACCCAACCTCTTAACAACATTGGGTTGTTACCTCTTCCATCATATGCCATTTTGACCGCACCAATACACGAGATTCAATTGCGGTCTGGAACAGTTCTGCAAGATCAACCCAAGTCATCAGTTGTTATCCAAGAAGAGAATGAAGAAGAAAACATACCTACCGAAGTTTTGAATGATGCCTCTCTTGAAGATGTGGTTATTCCTAAATCTTCAACACACAGCCATCCACCTAAAGAAGTAATTCTAGGGGAAAAATCACCTCCATATCCAGAGTGTCTAGTAATAAAAAAATCTATAAGTTATCCAGAGTATAATATCATTAATGAATTGAAAAATATTTTATTAAGATCCTTTTGTTACAAGCCATTAAGGATATCCCAATCTATAGTAAAGTAATAAAAGAACTCTGTATTAAAAGACCAAGGAGAAAAAAAAAGACCCTCCGACGATTCATGTAATAGGAGAAATATCAGATTGCATAGCAAACCAACCTAGAATCCCAAAGTATTCAAACCCAGGAAACCCTGTGGTGACTGTTATCATCAATAACACTGCCATAAGAAACACACATATTGATCTAGGAGCTGTTATAAACCTGATGACTACCACAGCTTTAGAAACTCTCAATTTAGGACACTTCCTCTTCCCTACCCCAACGATGCTAGAATTAGCAGATCGCACCATGGTTCAACCTGCTGGGATCTTAGATGACATCACTGTATCAGTAGCTTCATGGGAATATCCCTTGGACTTCATGGTCATAGAATCAAAAGACCCTTCCAAAGGCCACCCCATTATTTTGGGAATACCTTGGTTGGATACTACCAATGCATTTATCGGATGTAGGGATGGAGAGATGATTATCTCTGATGGGTTATCTACAAGAAAAATAGCTTTATACCCACCAGCTCAGCCAGTAACTGAAAACCTGTTTTGGTTAGATTGTCCTTTTGGAGATGAGAACTTGGAAGAAATTTCCCTTGTTAGTGATTTCTCTCGAGCACTTCAAGAGCAAAATAACAAGATTGAGTTGAATCAATTTATTTCTTCCACAACATGTGTAGACTTTCCTCAGTATTTCTCCCAACTTGACCAAATCTTTGGAGATGAATTCCAAGAAAACATGAGCCTCTCAACATTTACGAGCACACCCTGTGTCTTCGCAATCGAAGAACACCTAGGATCCTATACCATACCTTGCGAGGTTAGTTTAGACAAATTTCTACATATAAATGCACGTTTAGATGAGAGTTAGCAAAAACAATTACTAAAAGTTATCAAGAATCAAACTGGAGCATTTGCATGGGAATATACCGATATGAAAGGTATACACCCAGATACCTATATCCACCACATTTACACAAACTCAAACATACCTCCTATTAGGTAGCCCTAGAGAATAATGAATCCAGCTCTAAAGGATATAGTAAAAAATGAATTGCAAAAACTCCTTAACGTTGATTTCATTTACCCAATTTCCAACAGTAAATGGGTGTCTCCTCTGGTGGTAGTTCCAAAGAAATTCATAGGGAAATGACATATCTGTGTTGAATTTCAAGGACTGAACAAGGCCACTCTTAAGGACTACTTCCCATTGCCTTTCATCAATCAGGTGTTAGACGCACCTTATCAGGGAAACAATATTTTTCATTCCTTGATGGGTATAGTGGATACAATCAAATACTAATAGCACCTGAGGATCAAGACAAGACAACCTTTACTTGTTCTTGGGGGACATATGCCTATCGAGTGTTACCATTTGGCCTATGCAATGCACCTGTTACTTTCCAGTGGGAAGTTCTAGGAATCTTTGCTAACCTTATACACGACTGTGTAGAAGTTTATATGGATAATTTTATAGTTTATGGTAATACCTTCCAAGAAGCCCTTGATAACCTCGAAACAGTTCTTATCTGATGCCAAGAAACGAACTTAGACCCTAATCATGAAAAATGTAAGATGTTACTAACTGAAGGCATAGTTCTGGGACATCATGTCTTCCTTCAAGGTATCAAGGTGGATCCTACCAAGATAGAAATAATTGTTAATCTTCCTCCTCCAAAAACTCTGAAGGAAGTAAGAATTTTTCTTGGCCATACAAGCTATTATAGACGTTTTATTGAAAATTTCACTAAGATAGTTGCACCTATGTTCAAGCTACTCATGAAAGACACAGAATTCCAATGGAATGAACCATGTCAACATGCCTTCGAAACCTTGAAGGCAAAGATATCAGTGGCACCAATACTTAGGGGCCCAAATTGGTCCCTTCCTTTCCATATATCCACTGATGCTTCCGACATAGCTATAGGGGTAGTCTTAGGTCAAAAAGAGGGACAAGCATCACATGCCATTTACTTTGCTAGTAAAAATTTGACTCCTACATAATCGAAATATACTGTTACTAAAAAAGAGTTTCTAGCAGTAGTCTATGCCATCAACAAGTTTCGTCATTATATCACAGGATATGAGATTTTTATACACACTGACCACTCCGCCATCAGGTTTTTAATGAATAAACCTATCACCAATGGTAGAGTGACTCAGTGTCTTCTTTTGTTACAAGAATTTAACATCACCATTGTTGATCGTCCCGATCGAGAGAATGTGGTAGATGATTTTCTCTCTCGAATTCAAATAGACGATAATGATAGTCCTGTTGATGATAGCTTCCCAGATGAACATTTATTCGTTGTGTCTATTCGAACCCCATGGTTTGTAGACATAGCCAATTATTTAGCAACCGGAAAGCTACCAAACCATCTCTCCCCACCCGAAAGACGTAGGATCATAGTTCAAAGTTCCAACTATTCTTGGGTGGATAATGATCTCTTTCATACTGGTCCTGACATTATTATTAGACGATGTGTACGAAAGGATGAGATGGAATATATCCTACATGCATGTGATGGTGGACCTTGTGGCGGGCATTTTTTTGATAAGAGAACAACATACAAAGTGTTGCACTCTGGGTATTATTGGCCAAGCATTTTCAAATATTCTTCCAAGTATGTAAAAGGGTGTGACAGTTGCCAAAGAATGGGTATACCTACGCCATCCGATGAGATGCCCTTACAACCCCAAGTTATGATTGAGCCTTTTGAAAAATGGGCTCTAGATTTCGTTGGGCCAATTTCCCCTATGTCTCGCAAGAAGAAGTACAGTCTAGTCTATACAGATTATGTCACCAAGTGGGTAGAAGCCAAAGCTTTATTCTGAGACACAAAGAAATCTATGGTAGAATTCATATATGAAGAAATCTTCACTCGATTCAGTGTACCTAGGGAAATTGTAACCGATCAAGGATCTCAGTTTACCTCCAAATTAATGAAAGAGCTTACTGAAAAATATGGTATTAGACATTGTAAATCTTCACCATATCACCCGCAAGCCAATGGTCAGGTAGAATCCACTAACAAAGTGTTAGAAGCCATCCTGACTAAGACTATTCAGTTACACCACAAAGACTGGGCAAATAGGCTCCCAGAAGCCTTGTGGGCTTACAAAATAACTTGGAGGAACACCACTGGCCACACACCTTATGAACTCGTTTATGGTAAACAAATTCTTCTACCTATTGAATTTCAAGTCAAAACATTTCATATAGCTGCACAATTAGGGATGAATTTAGAAGAAGCATAGAGACAACGAATCTTGCAAATAAATGAATTAGACGAAATTAGGCAAGACGCTATTCAACGCACAATTTTAATACAAAACCAACGCAAAAGGTGGCATAATAGATACATTAAACAAAAACAATTCAAAAATGGAGACTAGGCATTACCTTTTGATTCGAGATACAAAAAATTTAAAGGTAAATTAACTACTCGTTGGATGGGTCCATATGAAATTGTTACAACTTTTGATAATGGATCCGTTAAAATTAAGACAATTGATGATTCTCAAATTTCTTTTCTTGTAAATGGACATAGACTTAGACTTTATTATCAACCAATATCTAAACAAGTTTTGTGCAAAATGCCTTACAACAAGAGGAAATGGAGCTGGTAGAAGAGGAAGTCATTCCTCCTTCTCCTAGTTCTTGAATAATTTTGGGTTATTTTCCTTTGTATATATGTAAATATGTTCTTTCTTTTTTAATAATAAGAGTCATTTCTAACAACTGATTGCATTCTTTATACGAAATTTCTTTTTATGATCAGCTTTGAAATTTTGTAAATTGAAACAGGAAGACTCTTTTTCCTTTTTCCTAAACTTCATATGACTTTTTTTGTGTACATATGTCCTTGTTTTGAATAAAATTGAATCATCTAACAAGTGGTTTTGCAGTTTGATTACAAGAACCTTATAACCAGCTCATGCAATATTATCTAAAAAGGGAATTGATCTAAAAATACTCATAGTTCTCCCTCTCTTTCGATTATTGTTGAAAATTGAAATTTATAATGAAAACTAAAGCATTCTTGATATCATTTTTAACCACTTTCTTTTATGATTATGTATATGGTATTTGATTCAGGCATGTACATTTATGATTTATCATTAGAACAGTTGCTTAAGATCCACTTTAATTACTATGATCTTCAAAAGCTCTATCTTACACCTATGGACTACTAGCTCATCCTAGACTCATTATCAAAACTTGTCTCTTATCAAAAATTTTAAAAGGTAGCCTAAAACTGAGTGATATTTTCTATTTTGTGGGGAACATTACTGACCTTTTATGAAGAAGATAGACTGAGAGATCAAAGAACAACTTTAGGTTATTATCTTTTGACATGATCTATGATTTGGGCCATTATAAATAAAGTTACTCATAAGGTTCGTGCTAAAATTTGAATTATGTGTTTAACAGGGTTAGCACACTCTAGTGCCAACCAACTTCCTTACTAAAAATATCATTATACGAAGCAAACCTGCCAAGGTACTAAACAGGCTCGCTAGCAGCGGGTCTATGCTAAGTAAAATCTTAAACAAGGAAGGTTGGTAAATGCAAGTAAACCCGTCGAGGTACTGAACAGGCTCGCTGACAGTGGGGATATGCTTGCATGGTACCAAGATAAACCTACCGGGGTACTGAACAGGCCTGCTCGCAGCGGGGCAATATCGGGTAAAAGAGGTTTGGTTAACGCTTTGCAATTCACATGGCTCATAAAAAACCTGAGTGTACAAACACATGTTTAGGCCAATTATTTATACTGTCATTAGAGAATGGTTGTAAGTTGGACTTGGACCCTGTCATCTAATTCAAACAATACCTAAGATATGTTTATCCTAGAATGGGACACATAACTATAGTAAATCTCACAAACTCTACGGTGAACCTTATCTATATTCTTTGGATGACAATAGATCTTTACAATGATTCATGGATCACTAGTTTTCCTATGGCATTTCACATCAATTATACTATCATTCTTCATATGGTCTTCTTAAGTACTGTTGTATTCTTTTTGACAAATGTACATATTTGAATCATCTACATAGATTAGTTAATATTTCATTTTATTATGAAAATTATCACAACATTTTTTAGAAGTTATTGCTTGAACCATGTATTAAAAATATCTAAATATTAATCATTTTTTCTTTTGATGGCTTGAGGACATGCCATATTTTTGGTTTGGGGGAGGATCATCAGAACTATTTTTACTTTCTGAATATTTATAGAGAAACAAGTTTATTTATGTTTGATAAAATGATAGGTATTTTCAGGAATAATGCGAAATAGCAGAAGAAGGATTGTCCTAATCAATGACAAACAAAGAGGAACGAAACTGAAAGATCTAGAAAAGCAAAGTTTACAGCATCTTTTGTGCACTAACAATCTCAGAAATTCCCTGCAAAATCAGCTTCAGTTAGCATTAGCAAGCAAATCTTGTACAGACAAAAGTCTGTATGAAGGGTTGAATGACGGGTCGAATGCTGATCCAAATGAGGTGATGAACGAGGAAAATGTATAGAGATCTGAATGAAGTACATAATGAAACCATAACTTATAATGGCTTTATTAAACATGCCAAGGTATCCAAATTTGAATATTATTAATAAATCTAATTGGCTAATTATGTCAGGAATCAATCAAATGTCAATTTCGCATGTGGTCTCATTCTCGTATCTATCTTGCCTCCATTAAACGAATGGATTATGCATCATTTAGATCTTCAGAATCATTGCATGACCTCCATATGGTTTTAATTATCCTATCGTATGCCCTGTCATCATATTAATCGAGTTATCATGATCTCCTACGTATAATCTACGTCTATAATTTCATTTCGAGAATTACGTTCAACCTGTCCAAAGCTCAGCTTTGGACATGGATAAAAACATCATATCCACACGTATTCTCTGACTCAGGAATTTCTATGTTGGTGCTCGATTCAAGATCCTTGAATGACAAGTGTGATCTCTCAAGCATGCACCTTGTCCATCGTTCAACCATTCAAACGGACTTCAATTTAAATTGATGACTGCGTGAATTTCGCTCCATTCCTTTTTGCTTCCCATATTCTCTATTAAGATGCATCTCCTGCATCTTTTGCATCCCCTGTACCTATCCACATCCCTCGACCTCCATCTGGTTATGTCGATCCGTCATGAACCTGGAAGTTACCAGGATTTACTTTGCATCCCTGACTTCGAAGAGTGCCATGAGGTATTCCTTCGATCCGGGTGGGGTATGTTTCTCTACCTTCTCCAAGGCCACGACCACGAAGTTTCACTGCTGTTCGCCAAAGGATTCAATGGCAAGATGGCCAAAGTTGGCCATCTCATTTTTCTGTGACAGAAGAATCGATCGCATTAGCCACGAAGCTCCCTAAGGAAGGATCCCGTTGGCATAAACATCTCCTCCTTCCATGGAAGGCTCATGAGTTTGCTTTGAAGACCAAATATCAACATGTCAATGGAACAAAAGGATTCCATTGGGAGTGGGTCAAGCCGGAATACCTAGATCCCTTGACTGTCATCATCCATCTGATCACATGTGAGGGTAAGTTTACTATTTTTAAAGTCTTCCATTTTATATTGCTAGCACATTTTGTTAACAATCAGACCCTCAATTTTCCATTCTATTTCATGAAAAGTTTAGAGAAAATGTCAAGCCAGGTCAGGAAGAATACTGTTAATCCCTTTGGAAGCTTGTACAATCATTGTCTTATTAAAATCTTGATCATTCACCAGCTAGAAAAGAGAGGGAAAACCTGGGATCGTTTTGTTTTTGAAATACTAAACCCTCATTTGATTGAGAATCCCATTGCCAAATCCTCTGCTTCTTGAAACACTAGGTTTTCTGGACTTAAAATCCGATGGCCTAATGGTCGGATTTTCTACATCTTGTGGTCAACTATCCAACAAACTCCATTTTTTTTAACGTCGGTCCAAATTCGACTGCAATCCGACGGCTTTGGACTTCGTTGGATATTCGATGCCCACAGGAAGTTGGATCTCCGACTTGGGTCACTTCACATGAAGTCAGATATTCTCTTTGTGGACGCCAGAAATTCGACGCCTCTTACAAATGGAACTCACTGAAATATGACATCAAATGCCGTCGGATCTATGGAAAATCCATCGGATTTATTCAGTGTGTGGGTCTGAAATTTGATGCCCCTTACAAATGGAATTGGCCGAAATCCGATGTCAAATGTCGTTGGAGCTATGGCAAAGACGTCGGATTTCTTCATTGCGTGGGTCTGAAATTTGACACCCCTGACAAATGGAACTGGAAGAAATCCAACGTCAAATGCCATCAGAGCTATGGCAAAGATGTCGGATTTCTTCAATAGGTGGGTTGGATATCCGACGCCTCTTACAAATGGAACTATCTGAATCCAACATCAAATGTCGTCGGAGCTATGGAAAAGATGTCAGATATCTTTAGTGTGGTCGTCAGTTATCCGACTACTTGATGAAATTTTTAAAAATAAAAAATTATTATTTGGAAGGTGATGCCCTCAAGGAAGTTCATATGATAGGGGGAGTAGTTCAATCAAATGAAATAAAAGCAACTTGATGATTGTAGGATTTTCTTTTATGAATTTACTAGATATAATTGACAAGTATGAGTTCAAGAAATATGGCACAATGAAGAATGTTGAAGGAGATAGTGGACAAACTTGGGATTGCTAGAAGTTATTGATGCAAGGAAGACATAATCAATTTGAATATTAAACATCTCTAAGTTCTCAGTATGCTATAATAAAATTGGAGAAGGTCAAATCAGTTTTTGGTAATCTTGAAGGTGGTAGCTTGTCGTCTCCCACTATGAAATGCATGCAAAATGAATCAAGATGCTTGAAGGTGGTCTCCCATTGTCAGTTGCACTTCAAGCTTGAAGGTGGTAGCCTTGGGACTAGACATAGGTTGCAAGTTCTAATCTCCTCAGTTTAGTTCGTACCCTATTATTTTTCCGATGCAAATTATATGTTTTCTGTAATTTCTTGTTTTCTTTAATTCCCTAGAGTAAGAGGAGCCATTATGGGAAAGTTGTAGCCCTAAAAAATGATGAACATTGACAACAAGAAAAATGTTTCTAATTGTTGTTGATGTATGATAGTTTAGTTGCAAATATCATGCTTCAAAATCCAGGCTTTAATGGTAAATATACCATTTTGGAAGGGTTTAATGTGAGGTTAAGGATATTGATTCCAAGGAAATTAAAGAGAAGGTTGAGGATATTGATTCTAGTGCATCATTTACTCAGCCTTTGAAGTTGTGGAAACTCGAAATTGGTTATGATGATCAACCAAACATCACAACAATCTCCAAGAAATTGTCAAAATTTAGATGACACACGAGTGGGTTGTACAAGGCCAGCATCGTAGCCATTCATTTAGTTCCTCTCTATTTCAAGAATAATTTAATATTCTCTGTTGAACAGGGACAACCACATGAAGGTGGAAGCTCTTATGGCCCCTACCCCCTCACATTACTCTCAATTCCCCATACCCAATGCATGTACTTGAAAAAAACAAATACGTGCAAATTTCATCCATATTTCATCTACCATTCATTCAATAAAGGCTAACATTCATTAAACCACTGTTTCATTCAGTCAACACATTCATACAATAAAATATAACATTCAATAAACCATTCATTCATTTAGTCAACACATTCATTCAATAAAAATTGACATTCAATAAAGGTAACAGTTTACTACACTGAATCATTAAACCAGTAAACCATTCATTCATTCATTAGGCCAAAAATCATGGACGATATATTGTTATAAAAAATAACTAGACGACATTTTTCTAGTCACTTCTTTTTAGTTTTTCTTCTCTTTAGTGGTAAATAATCTCTAAGAGGAGCATCTACATCTGGACTTTCTCTTATAGTTCTTGGTTCTTCATCAAGCACTTGAGTTGATGTCTGCATCCTAAAGTGCTGATCTAGATGTGGATTTTGTGACAAGGGGTTCGGATTTGCTGCAACAATGTGAAAATGTTACATCGTTGTATTTTTCTATTGTAATGACAAGTAGTTCATTTAAAAAAAACATTACAAATGTGTTTTTTTACCTAGTTTGGCCACATCATGGTGTTCATGTTCTTGTCCAGGCTCAACCTATACAGTTTCACCCTCTACATGCTCTGCAGTTGAAATATGGTGAACTACAATTAATGTTCACCATTTGCAATGCTATACATAAAATTGTAGCATATGAATAAATTCATTACCATGATTCGAAGCATGATCTTCGATTTGTTGTTGTCCCTCCTTCACATTAGGGGGATCATTGATTTCCTGCTCAAAACAGAGTCAATATTTTTTGTCAAGTATTTCTAACGAATAGATTTCACAAGCAATAAATCTTCAATAAAGTATATAGATTCTATTTAACTGTGCACCAGATGGATTGGTACCAGAAGACTGTGTTTGCCCAGACAAGATTTTTTCGGCGTTCAACAACATCTCCAAATCCTTGCTTGAAGCCAAGATTCATGTCTTCCTCAGTGGCCTATTCATTGAATTGTTCGGCCTGCATATTTGCATAATGTCGTTAATTAACATTTTGTGGTGCAATAAAATGAAAAATAATTTGCAATTTATTATTTGTATGCATTATTGGTTTTTCAAAACTTACAATTCATGCAGCCAAATTCGAATAACCACCAGGCCCACGCTTGTGCTGGCCTATTTTTTCCAATCTTTCCTTTGAGGCCTTTGATGTGTCCGACAGCCTATTGAAGTGTTGAAATACATTAGATGTTCCAAGTTCGATATATAAATCAATAATAATAAGTTTTAGAATTACATTGCGGAAAGTATTGCATACCTCCCTATGCCTGGTGGTATCTTTCCTTCTCTTCTCTGAGCCCTCTCCTTTCCATCCTCCACTAGAGCTCTCCACTACATTGCTGGAATCATTGGAGGGAACTCATACCTAGGGTTTTTTTCCAGGTGGGTCCTATATTGGTCTTGGACAACCTTGACGTGTTGTCCATCCTTTTTCAGGACCTCGGCTTGATTGAAGGTCTTGTCGCCGAACAGGCCAACCAACCGATTAGTGAGTTTATCTTTTAAAACTTTCATTTGTCTATACCACCTTGTTTGGATGGTGGGCCTGAAGATCTCCAAGAATGCATTATTCATTTGTTTATAGAAAACATCATTTCCCGCAAAACGATAATGCCATGATCATAATTAGTTGAAAAACATGTTTTATCGGTATATTACAATGAATATATAAACACTAACTTGATCAACATATATTAATTACCTGGGATCTTCTCTATCTTTATTGGGATGATATATTTGTTGACCAAAAATTTTGCCTCCATTGTTCCTGTGCTAGTGACACAGCTAGATCCTAGAAATGTAGCTAGGTCGATATCAATATTACTAGGATTCTCTATGTCAACCCCTTCTTCTGGAGGATCTAGTGTGGGTCGATCATTAGCGGTCGATGCGCTCACAGTTGGGGTCTATGGTGTGTCAGAACGTGTTGCCGACTGTTCAGTTGAGAACAATGGTTAAGGAGTCGATGCATGTGGAGTCGTTTGCTCATGATTTCACATCTCTCCATGAGCTTCGCTGGGCCCAGCACCGCCTTGACCACTATTGTGTGGTCTCTGATAATTCTGTAAATACAAGCCACGTCTTATATGTTCAATACTATCATATAAAATAGAAAATTATAAATGAATTATTTTATGAATCAAGATTCCTCAACTTACTCGCAAGGATTCAAATTTATGTTCCAATAATTTAATCCTTTCCATATTCTCGCTTGTCTGCGGAACCTTGATTAGCAGAGAAACGATTTCCACACTATATTTTTTCAACAATTTTTCTATCATCTTAAATGGGTTTGTGGCTTCACCAATTATGTCAGAATATTTAAGGATCTCAGCCACTTCAGGATCTACTGAACATTCTTGTGATTCTGTTTCAAATAGCGATTCACTGGATTGCAACAGAAATATATAAAACACTACTGAGTTCTATCATGATAGATTCCTAAAATTATATTAACAAAACATATCTATCATGATAGATTCCTAAAATAACGACTAGGTTTACTTGGTGCCTGAACGATGGTGTCATCTGATCCATAGCTGTGGACTTGCCCCGATCATCGGGCCCCTGCAAAAAAGAAGTAGAAAACATTATCACAATGAAACCAGTATACACACGAAAAATACATAACAAAATAAACATTATGCTATGTATTATATTGGTACAATTCCAATGGATTATACCTGCAACCTAGAGGATCGTGATCCACTCCTCATATCGATGCTCATAGGCGACTTGCCCCGATCTGCTAATATCTGGGAGCTTCCCCTTACAGATACCTAAATCAAAAACATAGTGAAAGTCACCTAAACGACTCCAAAACTAATCATGAAAAACAAATCGATTAAAAACTATTATTAAGTATTATATTTTTACTATTACAAAGAATATGTATACCTGTTGCGTCGAGGGTACTATGACCCTTGCAGAACCGGACTGCATCAAAAACTTAGAGTAAATTACGTAAAAAAAATAATTAGATAACATTATAGAAACGAAACCAATATACTAATAATGAAAAAACAAAGGAAAAAAAACTATTTTTTCTTATTATATTTGCACTATAACAAAGATGTATACCTGATCCCTTGAGGAAGATGTACTCCTCTGACTATATACTGGTGGGGTTTTATCCTGATCACTAGCCTGCAAAGTAAATATGGAAAATTTAAATGAAATAAACTAACGAAAAAATCCTTAATATGTTAAATTCATTAATAAAAGGTTGGGTAAATTGTTATATGTACCACTCCCATAGTAACCTTTTTTGTATCTACTCGGTTCAAATTGTAATTAATAAGCAACTCTTCCCCTGCAGATATTGATTTAATGGCAACTACAAAAACACGGTTTCCTTCACGCCCCTCAAATTAGCAGTTTGGTTGCTTAATTGTAGACCCTGGTTGTGTACTATTTATAAACCCCGCAATATTCCCTGTGGCCTTTGGCCTTCCATCCATGTACAATGTTGCTCCTTTATTTTGATTTTTGTCTTTCAACTGTAAATAGTTTGTTGACAATCCATAGCTACGCATACTTTTTGTATATTGGACCAGGTGCATCCAATCTGTGTAGCTGTAATAGGGTCCAACATACTCCATCAATTCTGTACATGTGTCGTAAGGGACCCTTATGCCATCCATGCAAAACAACGTGAAACCATGTATTGACGATGGTGCTATTCGATATATCCTCTCGTTCACACAAAAATCTATGTTCAGTTGAGGAAGATCCTTGGGTACCCATTGTTTCACTAAATGTATGTACCTCAAGGGCACCTCAAGGTCGTCTTTTGTCTCATCACCATAGGAACATGACCCCCCTCGACCGTGAAAAAATTCATTGCATTTATTGAATTTTTTTTTCTGGTCTTTTGACATCTAGTTGATACAACTCTTCTAGACCTACTGGATGTCTCACTTTCCTCTAGCCTTCCTAAACTCCCCTCGCTCGAGGAAGATAGATCTGACAAATACCTTTTTGGTTCTACCTGCACCATGGGAAAAAAGTTTAGATACGACCGCAAGGCATAGCACCTCTTAAAAGGTGACGTGTAGTGCCTTTTATAATGTTAGTTGATCCTCATTCCCTTTCTCAACATGTAGGAATTCAAGCGATGAGGGAGGCAATCACTTAAAATTTTTCTTATGAGTGAAAATTCACGCAATTATGAACTTTCTTTTATTGCTACTTTGGGTCTTGACTCCCATATCAAACCATCCAACTATCTACTTTGTCGTCATGGCCCTAAAGTCTCTTTCATCCCATCAGCTTGGGTTCATCAACTCGGTAATTGAATTCCAGCCACATTTAGTAAGATATTTATATTTAGCAATAATAATATAAAATAAAAATAACTAACCATTATGGAAAACTTCTAAAATTTTTTATGACTTTCAAAAGTAAGATCTTTTAGGTGTTTAATAAGCGTTCACAAATCTTCAAAAACAATATTTTATATAATGTTGTGGAACTTGTATAATATTATTCAAGCATGGTCTTCTTAGTTGACTAAAAGTAATTGAATCAAGCAAAAATGGAACCGTAAACATGTAAGTTGTTTTGAAAAATGGTAGCTTTCAGTTATACTCCCAACTAATGCTTCCTTTGGACAATTACTGGTAATATTGACTTAGAGTATTTAATTCATAACATAGATTTTCAATCATATTGACACAGAGAAAAGTACGACTTTCTTTATATTATCATGACATAGTTACAAAGACTTTCTTTTCAATCTTCATGACAATCTGAATGGACAGGCCCCACTCATAGCCAAATACTTTTGAGATATTTACAACTCATTAGAGTATGGGAGACCATATAATTCCTTAAATACATTGGATTCAGTATACCATGCCTTTGAATAAACAGACCTCAGAACCACACATCTATTCTGATGCATGTGGATGTCTATGCGGGTTTTGATAAGCCATTGTTCTTTGTTTTTAATGTAGTACCCAAGGATTTGATCCTCAATAATCTTTGTCTGCAAAATATCTTTGACTTGTTTGAGAGATTCTCCAACTTCCCGTTTTAGATTATAAATAACAATTGGTTCTAATGTTGTCAGGTTGATGCCGAATGACCACCACTAGTCTCTCATCCAATCAGGGACATAGAATGCAGGATCCTCATGGATATGTGTAATTTGAATTCCAAAATATAGCATGGTATAATATGTTCTATATGTATTTTCTTTCCTCAATAATTTCCACCATAATTTTTTATATTTTTCATAAGTGTGTGTAGTACTGGGAAACCAGAGACTAGCATCTTGATGTGGCCATGATTCCAAAGAATGTATCCAGTTAATACAGTAGTATTGTTAGTCTAATTGTAGCCCGAGGTGAGGTGTAGATCCCTTTGTCGAGATTAAGTTAAGATCTTGGTAGAGGTGTGTTAACGAATTTCTTGCATTAGCTGCTTTTCTCAGGGAGTTGTTGTAAATCATCTCTGGTACAATACTGGATCCCATAGGCATTCTTTTGAGTTTTGGCACTAGTCTAATAAAAGCATCAAATCCCTGTAAGTTAGCATCTAATACTTCAGCATGTCTCAACTCCCACCTAGGTTTCCAATCTTGCACATAATCCAACCAACTCATATTATCATCAATAGTATAGATCTGATGCTTTCCTTTGGTCCAAGTAGAGAGTTTCATGTCTACTTGTGGGTTATGGGCCCACTGGATTCTGCTTTGACCTTCTATGCTCGCTTGCCTCGGGATCGCTTGCACCAGGATTGCTTGTTTCAGGCTCACTTGATTCAAGCTCGCTTGTTAAAAATTAACAACATACTTCTGTGTCAAATATTCTCTTGTTAAAAAGTCAGGAATGCTTTACCAACAAATATAATTTGATTACCAACAATTTTGTCTGACAGGACAGGTCTTAACTACTTAATTCAAAGTATTTACAATGTATTTGATTACCAACAATTTGACTACTTAAGTCTTATAACCAACACATATTTGATTATTTGGGTGCAGACATTTCCTGTAATATACTCATAAGAGTTACTTTCAGAAATGACTGTGCCTCTTAGAGGCCAGTCAACTCTAGAAACCAAGTGACCCTATTATAGGGTTAGTACAAACCAGAGAGAGAGATGACTGGGCTATGGTATGGTCAATCAAATAAATTCAATGATAGTCAGAAGGCTCAGTACAATCACAATAAAGATGAGTTGACATCCAATAGATTGAGGCCAAAGAGACTCACGGCCCCCAGTAAGGAACAAACTAGGGGCGTGTAGTACCTCAAATGTGGACAAACTACCATAGTTATATCCACAAGACCAAAAAAAAAAAGGCAGTACAAATCAAAAGATAACTCAAGATCAGTAAAAGACCCAAAAGGTGAGAGGCAAGGTACCACACAAAAATGAAAGGACCAAAATTAAAGGACAAGCTACCACAAGAACAATAAACAATAGGGTGTTAGGACCAAAAGTAAATCAACCATTGTGGGGAAGGTACAAATAAGGTCAAATATATATTGCAATAGCTCCTTGTAACAACCCATTATTTGACATGCCAAAGAGATGGAAGGTCAAATAATGTCAAATATATGCAATAGAACCTTGTAACTACCTCTTATATGCAATAGCTCCTTGTAACTACCTCTTGTAACTCAAATAGGACACCAAAAAGTATGATAGCAAGCAACCTTCCCAACTAAGGTCTGGAGGGTGGTATGAAGTGGGTATAAAGACTCATAACAACTTGGACAAAGGGAGTGTACCTCAAATGTGGACAAACTACCATAGTACCCACAAGACCAAAAACATAAAAGGTGGTACAAATCAAAATATATACCAAGATGAGTAAAAGACCCAAAAGGTAAGAGGAAAGGTACCACACAAATATTATCAAAAAAATGGAAGGACCATAAGACAATCAACCAAGGTGGGGTACAACCAATCATCTCTCTCTCAAATGTACCATTGTTCCATATAACCTGAAAGACCATCATCGCAGTAAATGAAAAAGTCCACACGGATGATGTGATCAAGTGGTCCTCTAGACTACTCCTAAGGTCAAGCGTTAGTGACTCCATCAAGGGGTGTTCAGTCCCTTGAGAACACCATCTAACTCAAACATCTCGAAGACCTAGGAGAAGAGGACATCACACATCATCAAATAATTGGTATTTGACCGTGTAAGAACTCAAAAACCCTAAAGCAACCGAGCGTGCAGAAGGGGAGCTAGGAAAAGACAAGGCTCGCAGGCCAAAAAAGCAAGCTCAAAAAACTGTACTGGGACTAGTGTCACAGTAAGCGAGCTAAACAAAAGTGGCCAGAATGCCAACAAGCAGCACTAAAAAGAAAAAGACCCTCTAAAAAGGTGAAATAGCAAGCAAACTTCCTAACTAGGAGATAGAGACCTCGACAAATCGTATACTTCGCAAGGTGATGAAATCCAAGTCGAACAATACGAAATGAGAGACCAATAATGGAACGATATCCCTGTACCGAAAGGGATCCTGGGTAAAAGAGCCCTAGAAGAAAAGTCACTACGCTATCTCGTTCATGACATGTCAAAAAGGTTTTCGGTACTTCTGTCTTATCGCCCCTGTATCACCATCACGGTAGAGTACAAGGAAGACAATGGATTGATATGCCTTAGGCACTAAGTTGGAGTGTGGAATTCCACAAATTCAATCTGGAATCAATCCTCGTGGCTTAACCCACGAAAAAATGGGAGGCCCCTCCACAAACCAGTCGATGATCGTGTCAATAAATACTAGAGGATTTTAGTACCCTAGAGGAAAACAACTATATCTCAGATGAAAATGACAAGGGGGAATTATTTGGATGCCTATTCTTGGTGTCCTACCTAACTACCAAATTCTTTTTATCCCCAAGCGAGGTTAAAGTGTGTTGAGTTAGCGAGTTAAATTTTAATGGTTGTATTACTCAGTCGGGTGATGGAAGTGAAACTCGTGGTGTGATGACTGAATCAAACCATGCAAATGCATATGAATAAAATAAGCCTTTCCTTTCAATGAATGCTAGCTAAGGTAAGGAGAGAGTTATTTCAAACTATAACTACTCTTTCAAATTAAATGAATGCAGCAAGTGTTCAAGTTCATTCATGGGACCCCAAGGAGAGCTTCAGATATACTCAAGTCATGCAAATGAATTGATCACATAAAACAAAGTTATAATAAATATAAGGAATTGTATATATCCATGTTCATAATTCTTTAGGCACACTTATAACATTCTTCAATCATTCATCACAAAAACACAGTGATAATAGAAACAATAAACTGCATATAAATGTTCATGAGCTTAATAAAAAAATAGTAACCACAACTGGGGAAGCTGAATTGGAATTTCAAATATCAAATAATTAAATTGGCAAAAAATTACCTTATACTAGAACTCCCATCAATCAGCTTATGGTCATGTTCATTTTCGTCAGTTTCTCTAAATTTTATTACAGACAGAGTACTATCAACTAAGCTCAAAGTTTGATTGCAGACATACTACAATCAACTAAGCTCAATTCCTCTTGTGTGATATCCCACGCTTGGAAGAAACTCTAGACTCTGTGTACCCACGCCTGCTATCCAAGGCTTGTTGCCAAGCTAAAACTCAAGACCGCTGGAAACACTCCTCAGATGTAAGGCGTGGGTACACAGAGTTAAATCACTTCTGGTTTTGGGATAAAAACAATAGAGGTCCAAGTTGAACAAAAAAAAATATATTTATAAATACAAATAAATTTATTTTTATCATTATACAATGGGGAAAATCATGATGCTAATGGTGTTATAGGATCTATCTCACATTGTTCTACTTCATAATGGATTGAGGCCAATTAATCTTACTGTCAAAACTCATATGGTGGCAAGGATTGATACACATTGTACATATGGACACAATATAGAGGATTGATAGCAGGGTAAACAAATTCTACTAGTAGGAGAGATGGTGATAGTCTAGAATCTTTCTCATTCCGCACATTCTACATTGCCCAAAATTTTATAATTGGCTGAAAATTGAAGCTTTCAATTTTATCCAAACCATGTAAGGAGAACTTGACCTGATTGCAATTTTTACCATCTACATGGAATGATATGTCAATTTATAGATGGGACAATTTAATTTATAGACAGGGCAGTTATCAACCTAATCCTTCGCATATCAGGGAAATCTAATTTATAGATAGGGCAATGATTTGGTTGACATCCATACAAGGCAATTTATAAATCTCTACAATTAAAGACATCGCAATACCGTATTACTAAGTATCCCAATGCATTTTTATTTGGAAATTGGTTTACAAATTATAAATATGCAGGTTTGATATACTTAGCCGAATTTTTGGACCCATCTTTCATCACATTCGCTGGGTAAATTAAATGCTAATTTGTTAGTTTATGATTCCTTGGATCACTGTCATATTGTTCCTGAGTTAGTGTTTGAGAAATATCTTAAGCATATATTGTTTACTTGATCACTATTATTACCATCACACTTGGAATTTGTCTCACTGCTATTCATACTCTCTTACATAGAGCAGACCTCTGTTTGTGGTTCACTCCTTCATTGGCACCATATTGAGATCAATTTAATACTGATTTTGTGGACTAAAGAATCACTATTGTCACTATTATGATTGAGTATTAGTCTTTTCATTAGCTTCTAATTCCAAGAATAAGTTACAACCAAATTGCATCTCTCTTCTACTTAGTGGTTGCAAATATCATTGTTGGAACTTGGAATGACTTTATTATGTTTGAAGGACTCAAAGGTAGCATTGATACAATATCCTAACACAATTAGTAAACATATTGACCTCCTTACTATTGATACAATTCTAATCTTTGCATATCAAAGTGGATCTTGTAACAAGTATTGAGGCACCCAATCAAATCGCATCTCTTGTGAACATATTCATTGAGTAAGTAATAGTGGAATTGGATTGGCACTTAGCGTATTTGTACCCACTATTGATTGGCTTTTCTAAACCTATGATTGAGGCCTGATTTTATAGATCCCAATCTATGCAAAGAACATAATTCACTAATGAGAGCTGCTAAGATATTTTGAGATAAATCTGAGTTTGATTCACAACGATTTTATTGCCCTTTGTTACCATTTGGTTAATGCTGTAATAGGTCTTCATTTGCTTCATTCTTGGCAATACTTGTGGAGCATATTGCTTGATTACTACTTTGGCAAATAAGACATCCTGATTAAATAACTGTATAAAAAATTCATGCTACGTGATAGAATCCTAATCTACTGTTTTGCATGCCCTTGATCTCACATTTGGGACTGTTTGGTGCCTCTAACAAATTCATATTGATTGCAAATTATCCTTTGGTTGAGATATGACTTAATTGCTTTGATATATCGAAGGATTGTCTCCTAAGATGCCTAATTCGGTAGTGATAGGTTGGGAAGGAAGTTCATAGTTGCGGGGATTCACTTTTCTTCTAGAATGCAAGAATTTTGAAGCAACCAAACTCCCCATTGAACACTTCACTACAAATTGTTTTTTGGAACTATGTGAAAAATGTTGTCTCTTGACAAATTCACTACAGAACTAACAAGGTAGCAAGCTCCAAGACAAACTTGTTCAAATGGGCACCTTAAATACCTCAAAGGCTCATTCCCTTGCTGCAAAGAAAAGTACAAATGATTCAACAACCAACTTTCTCTGTTGGCAATTTGAGGGACCCCATTGCACTTGGGATCAAGCATCCCAGCCAATCTGGAATTTATAATCTTAAGGGGGGGGCATATTGGACTATTGCCAAAATATGAAAGTAAAAATTTGGTTGTTAAAGGATGTTTTTTTTAAGGACTTGTGCAATCCAATATGTACAACAATAAAATGCGATCAAGAAGAGGAGCATAGAGGGTAGGAGGTTTAAGAAGGATGGACTTGAACTTCAAAGGCATGCTAGCATCCTTTATACCATACAAATAGACCATCCTTCCTAAAGAGGTGGTTAATTGGTTGTGATACTTATATTAAACCATCAACAAAATGGTGAATAGCCCCAACTCAACCAAGGAAAGAATGACAACCTTTCACCCGGTTTCATGTCAAGGATAGCCTTTAACTTCGTTGGATCAATATCAATGCCACAATAATAAATGATGCAGCTAAATATCTTTCCAAATGTGACTCCAAATACACACTTGGTGGAGTTAAGGAAAATGTGATATGGGGATAGCCTATGGTTCAGAACTGAACTGAACTAAAATTCTAAGTATGGAAATCTAAGCTTGGTGCCAAAATCGAAGTTGCTTCAACTAGGCATCAACAACACAAAGTAAAGACACTAGCCATTGCTGATCAAAACTATCTACACATATCCACATATACCTACATTTTTCAGGTTGCAATCCCAAAAGGAGGAAGAGCAATGTTATGAGCACCATTGGTTTAATCTCTTGGTTCTCTATCACAATAAAAAAAAGTATTCTCTACACCGGAACATTCACAAGCAAAAGTTTACACTAAACCCCTTGAAGGCTCATCCATGACATAACATGAGCATGATGATTTGAAATTTGAGGTTCCCAAATTAGCACTTTGCTTGATACTATTACCGAGATAACACAGAAAGCTTCATCAGCGAGCTCTTACAAATGTCAGAAAGCCACAGAGTGATTTAACAATCTGGAAAATGAGGCTATCAAACCTTTAAAATCGTCTAGGCAGTAATATGCTTAAGATCCTCACCACAGACATTCACGACACATAAAGGCAAGAGTTGCAAAATAGAAGCTACTCTGTGTAGAGCATTACAGTTTAGGACTAGTGATATGGATCAAGATTGTGCATTGTAGGTCAAAAATCAATGGGAAAAGGCCACAAAACTAATGAGAACAAGCTAGTAGCAAAGGAGATAACAAGCTAGTAGCAAGGGAGAGAACAAGCTGTGTTCTGTAACTAATGAAATGGGAATTTGTGTTTGCATTGATAAACTATTACAATACACACTTCCTACTTTAGATGATAGTTTTGAAACCCATAATTGACATGGGAAATATTATATTACGAGGACATATTTTGTGAATGTAACTGGGAAACTATCTACATGTATAAACATGGCTATGAAAATTACACCAGAGTGCCATTGCTACAACTATTTTTCATTATTCAAGGCACAGTTGTGCATGAAGAAAAATAGGGTTTTATCATGGAGACCTTAATCCTTGGAGAATCTAACCAATGCTTGAAAATGTTTGGCAACAATTCTGCAAAAAATTTCAAACTTCCAAGAGTTCCATGTATTTTGTAGAGATTCTTGGCAATTTTCAAGAGGGAGAATGAACTCTTTTATTCTATGATGTTGCACAAACCATTTCTAGGCAAAAGCAGAGGGGAAGAAAACTTGGGAATCTTTTTTTTTTGGGAGAAAAATGAAAATCTAGGCTCGAGCATAATTAAAACTCCTTACTGAGGGGATTCTATCAATGATTTAATAAAGCCAAAATCACATACAAATAAACATGCACCTAGTTGAAATATTGCACTTTGCAAAGGATGGCCACTGCAATAGCTGTAAACAGTAAAAACATTTACTAGGTTACATTGCAAAAGGGCAATGCAAACTCAAAGCACCAATGACTATAGTAAAGGATACCTATCAACCATGATATGAGTTTCAGAGACAAATATTAAACACAGATGGAAAAATGTATTTTGTGACTTAGCAATTAGCACATGAGGACATCTGTGTTTAGAGCATTATGAAAAGCACTTGGAACTGAACTGAACTGAAATTCTAAGTATGAAAATCTAAGTTGGGTACCAAAATCTAAGTTGCTTCAACTAGGCATCAACAACACAAAGTAAAGGCATTAGCCGTTGCTGATCAAAACTATCTACACATATCCACAAATCTACCTACATTTTTCAGGTTGCAAGCACAAAAGGAGGAAGAGCAATGTTATGAGCACCATTGGTTTGAGATCTTGGTTCTCTATCACAATAAAAAACTTCATTCTCTGTTTCAAAACATTCACAAGTAAAAGTTTACACTAAACCCCTTGAAGGCTCATCCATGACATAACATGAGCATGATGATTTGAAATTTGAGGTGCCCAAATTAGCACTTTGCTTGATACTATTACCAGGATACCACTACCTAGACATGAATAGAAAGGTAAAAGGAAAAATGACATGCAATCCATAGGAATGGTCTTTCTATGCCTTTTTGACTGCTCATAATTTTCCCAATTTGGTTTCAATAGGATTCTAGACATACAAAAGTTACTTGTGCAATACTATCACCCAAAATGTTGGGTGGAGTATTAGAGAATGTGCCTTCACTTAGTTAATGACAAATTCCTAGACACAATTCCTCTCTTCTACAAAATTAGACCTCCCAATCCCTAATTGAAACTATCAATTAGTTGAATTACCTCTTAGGATGTAACCCCTTCCCACTAAATCTCATCAATTTCAAGTGAAACTTGATCTGCCACATTGACTAACACCAATAATTTCATGTTTTCATAGCCAAACAAAACTCTCAACTACCACAATTTCCCCTCAAGTTAACTCCTTATTACAAAAAATTTCTCAATTTCATTAAAAGACAGAACCTAGTTTTCTCCTTTAGAAGCCTTCGAGATTGTTCCAAACTCTGAGTAGGTATATCAATAGAAATAATCTACCATAAAATACAACAAGAAAAAGAAAAAGAACAAACCGACAACTAGGTTTATGTTTTAACATTGATGCCCCCTATTTTAAAATCTTGTACACTCCAGCATGCCTATGAGCAAAGGATTAACTTTTAACCTTGATGCCCCTGCTCTTAACTTATTATAAAACAAAATTGTGGATTAAAAAACCTATGAGCAGAGGATTTCGACACATACCGAAGACATTGCTCCTTCCAGAGATAAAAGGTTTCGCGAAAATGGTGCACAACCCTGACGAAATTCGGAAACAATAAGATGGCGCAGCGTGGCGCACAACCCCGAAGCAGTTGATGGATGCACTCACTGAAACATTGAAGCCAGGGATACCCCGAAGTAGTTGATGGATGCACTCATTGAAATGTCAAAGCCAAGGATAACAGGTTTCGCACCAGACTTTAGTAGTGGGTAATGAAGTTGGTAAATCGTCGGAGGGGTTTTGTGTCCATGAATTCCATGCAGGAAAGAACCAACAACCCACTAAAATCCCTCAAAATTTCACACTCATGGATGCACTCACTGAAACGTCGAAGCCAGGGATACCTCGAAGCAGTTGATGGATGCACTCTCTGAAGCATCAAAGCCCAAGATAACAGGTTTTCTGCTAGAGTTTAGCAGTGGGTAATGAAGTGGTATAGTGCTGGAGGGGTTTTGGGTAATGAAGTTGGTATAGTGCCAGAGGGGTTTTACATATATTATATATGTTATAGTTAATAGTCCCTTAACATATATATATATATATATATATATATATATATAGATAGATAGATAGATAGATAGATAGATATACATATATATACATATATATAGATATACATATATATACATATACATATATATACATATATATAAATATATATATAGATATACATATATATACATATATATATAGATATACATATATATACATATATATACATATATATTATACATATATATTATACATATATATTAACTAACAAAGTTAATGACATAACCATAAATTAGACATAAATTATGGTTTAAAGTAAATAATTAATGGTACCAAATTAATTATGTGGAATACGAAATGATCTCACTATAAAAAATTTAATCACCTTGAAGACAAACCAATGGTAGTTGAATGGTTGGAATTGCTCAACTTTGAAGTTTCATGTATAATTTATCTACCCATGAATGAAAAGGATACCTTTGGCCTCTAAGAAAGGCTCTAGTTAGTGGTTGCAGACATGAATATAGGCATTGGTTATTTATGTGCAATAATTTGAGGTTAAGCCTTCAAGTGGTAGTTGATGAAAATATTTAACCTAGCGAATGGTAGCTTCATGAAGAGTGGTTGTAGTGGTCAATACAGTAGATTCTATATACAATAGTAGTCTCTTCAAATTATGTAATAAAGGCCTGAGAGCTTGGCCAATTTCCTTAATAGAAACATTGCAAAATTATTTTGTGGTTCATTGTTACATAATTAATTGTGTTTAATTATTATTATGTGTGAAGGATTCATTTTACATACATTTATGAAATCATAGTGTATTTTGTTTTTTGAGTTCTTACTCTAACTTGTAGGTAGTCGGTGTCTAACTAATACAACTGGCATTAGAGAAATTTGAACTTGTGGTGGTTAGAACCAAAGAGATCCCCATCTTAGATTGAGTAATTTGTGAATGTTGGTTAAGTGCGGAGCATGGAAAAAGAGATCCCTAAATAGAATCATAGTGATGGAAAATAGAGGAAGATTTCATGGAAAACAAAGAAAACCAAAAGGTACATAAAAAGTGAATGAGCGCGCAATAATAGTCAGAACAATGTTGGCTATAATGGATTCCATGGAGGTATCCTAGAGGAGATTTATTTCACATATGGTGCAAGACATTGACGATGATGAAGTGGAATCACATAGTACAAGAAAAGAACTAGAACAACATGCGATAGTGAAAGAGAGAATGATTAGAGTAATCAATGGTATTGAGGTAAACCTAAACTTAATATTCATGTGTATTTTGAAAGTTTAAATCCCGAGGAATTCATAGATTGGATTAGATAAATGGAAAATTTATTTGAATCTGAGTAGATTAGAAATCCTATGAGGGTTTGGTTTTCCAATATGAAAGTGAAAAGTCATGCTTGTTGGTTGTGGAGCCTCATCTCCAGATGCAGATATATTATTATTCAGCCATGTCCGTACCCTAGGTTTGGTTATGATCTCGGCTGGGGGGCCAACGCCCCCGAGAAAGGGGGTTTGGGGGAAACGCCCCCAAGTTACGAGGGTTCGAGAACAGAACCCCCAAGAAAAAAAATTTGGGGTTGTTTTCGCCACCAGTTTTCGGGCCCATGGTTTTGGGTAACCAGTGGTATTTTCCCATTATATTTCCCTTATAAAAGAAATACATTGTAACACGACTAGGGTTGATGTATTAGGTTTTATACATTGTAAAGATCTCTGATATCAGAAGAGATACTGTGAGACAGTGAAGAGGAAGTGCAGCGGTTGTGCTGCAGGTTGTATCCCTTCACTTTGCTGGACGGTATAATAATAAGGACTGAGAACTTTAGTGTGGATATAGCCCAAGTTGGGTGAAACAAGATATATCTGTGTCTCTCTTGTAATGTGTATGTGTGATTATATTTGCATTTCTATTTATTGTTATTGCTCTGTGATCCTGTTTTTCTAACAATGCTTCTCTATGGTAGGATAATTTGTGGTTGAATAGAGAAAGTTGTACTAGAGAAAATATTAAATCCTAAAGGATAGGATGTTCTTAGAGTTGAAGAATAAATTTTTACCTATGGATATTTCAAATCTGTTTAGAAGATTGCAAATTTGAAGCAGTTGAAGATGCTACTCAAGGAGTACACAAAGGAGTTTTACACACATTATATAAGGTCTAGGTAGAATGGGGAAAATCCAAAATCCATTGTGAGCTATGCGAATGGTGTAATTTATGCCATTCAAGATGAGTTTAATATTTTTTATTTATGATGATGATGAAGAATGGTGACGATGATGATGATGAAGATGATGATGATGATGATGATGACGATGATGATGATGAAGATGGTGATGATGATGATGATGATGGTGACAATGATGACAATGATGACGATGATGATGGCAATGATAATGATGATGGTCGTCGTGACAACGACGATGATGATGATGTTGATGATGATGATGATGATGATGATGTGGATGATGTTGATGATGAAGATGATGAAGATGATGATCGAGATGACGAAGATGTCAATGAAGAAGAAAAATATGATGATGATGAAGATGACGGTACTGATGATGACGATGATGATGATGATGTTTGAGTCTTGATAATTGTGCATTTCCTTACTAAGCTTCTCTCTGTTTTGAGAATAATTTAATATTTTCTAATAAACAGGGCCAACCACGTGAAGGTGGAAGCTCTTATGGACTCTCCCCCCCCTCACATCACTCTCAATTCCCCAAAACCCGAAAAAAAATATCTATGTACAAAATATTTAAATGTGTTTTTTGACATACTCTATAACAAGCAATGTTTCTAATTAGAACATACAGGAAAATGGAAACTCACTAAGAAACAATTAATTTATTATTACTGCAAACCTCATAAACTTCAATGGTCTTCATCATCTGAGTCATCTGATTCATCGTCTGTACTATCATCCGATGATATAGATTCAACATTGTAAGGATTGGCCATATTATCCTTGTCGTCGATGTCAGTTACGATCATCATGTCATTGTCGATATCATATTCATGGACATTGTCTGATACATCATGATCTGATTAAAGAAGTTCTTCTACATCTTCTTCTGGAACATGATCATATAACTCATGTTGATCATGATCATCTTCATTAACGACGTCTTCTTCTTTGAGAACTTCTTCATTACCTTCATCTACGTTATACTTTACTGGCCTTCCCCTTGGATCGTGTCTCACAGCAAATGACCAACCCGCTCTACCTGGAACCTCATAGTAAAATACCTGTTCACATTGGGTTGGAAGAACATAGGGATCTGTTCCTGGCTCAAACAACCTTGTATTTACCATGGTAAATCCATGATCATGTTCAATTATTGTTTTATCAGGATCACGTGGATTCAATCGACACCTGTACCATTTGAAAACGAACAGAAATACCTTGAAGGAGTTAAAGTCACACTGAAGAATGTCTTCCAGATACCCATAGTATCGATTTTCAGAGAGTTCTGGATGTCTGTCACTTCTAGAAGAAACATTGGTCACCTCAAAGACTGCATATATCCCACAATCAAATGTTTTCTTCATTTCATCCAACTTTTTGGTGCAATATCTACATCCATTGCACCACATAGCCTTATGGTGTTTTACCTACAACAAGCCATACAGGAAAATATTACATAATGATCCAATATTTATGATTAACTAGTGCATGTTTATAATGCCATACAATGAAAAAAATCAGCGTGACCTACAACGACAATATTTAAAAAAAAAAAATAGTGTGGTTGATTAATATGCTTACCTGCTTATCTTTTAAACCTCTTGCTAAATCGATTTCCTTCTGTGTTAGATTGGTGTCTCCATTGCTATGTGCAGCTTTAACCAATGAAGCCACAACTTCCCATGATATTCCATGACCAGATTGTTCACATCGTTCAATCCATACCTTCATCCAGTCAAGATTGTTTGCGATGTATAAATGAATTGCATCCCACTCTCAACCAACTATTTGATGAAAATAAAATTAAAATTGAATACAAATGTATAGTCAATTAAAATTAAAAATAGAATATGTATGACATTATATATACATAAAAATCACCAGTCAAATGTGTTATATTACCTTTCACCTTCCTCGATCTACCTTTGCCCTTCGGGTACTCCCCTTCGAAATTGTTATTGGATTCCGGATCACAAATGTGACATAAATTGAGCTTTGATGCTAATTTAGGAAGCTATTCACTAATATACAACATGTTTTGGTATACCATATATCTCTCCATCATAGAACCCTCAACATATGCTTGTTGTCTAACCAAACCCTTCATAAATTTCATGTGCCTCTCAACCATCCACATGGACCTTGAGTGCGTAGGTCCATACAATTCAATCTCCTCAACTTGGTGTATGAGGTAGTGTTCCTGTGCATTGAAAAATGCCGAAGGTAGATGCTTCTGCATTTCACACATGAGACAAGGAATTTCTCTCCTCCAATACTTTATGTCTTCTTTATGGAATTCTTTAGATGACAACCATCTACAAGTGACATGACAACAAAATTAGGAGATTATTAAAGGAAAAAAAAAGTATATTACATAACATGAATTAGAGAACGAAAATCAAATATAAGTTCTATGTTGAGTTAAACAAACACTAAGCACATGGAAAAAAATCACCACTTACCTCATGTATTTCTCGAGACTATATATTATTTGCTTGACATTGTTGTCGAAGTTATCCGGGATAGAGAGAGGTAGAACATACTGTAACAATAATATGCAAATCGTTTCATTTTATCAACAAAGAGTAGACAAAAAAAAATATACCAACCATATTCACTGGAGTAGGAAAAAAAATAATTAAATCCATACCGTAATAATTACCTTCATAAAGACACGCCAATCGTGAGTTTTCACCCCCACGAAATCACCTTTCTTTGTTATGATATTCTTCATGTTCGAACAAAATCTGGTGGGAAATTTAATTTTTCGAATGACTTCTTTTACAACATTACTTTGCTGGTCCATTAACATCCATGGAAGTGAGTTTATATTAATTTTCTCTCCATTGCTATGAAATTGAATGACGTCTTTCATTGCATGGATGGTATCTTGAATGTCTTTGCAAATTTTGACAATTTTTTCTTTGTCACTCCTTCCATCCAATATTCGCCATAACGTTTCGGTCACATTCTTTCCGATATGCATTATGTCAAATAGATGAGCAATTTGTAGGTGCTCATAGTAGGGAAACTTACTAAATTGTCTAGAATAACTTTTCATTCCTCGTGGAAGCCCATTAATGCCTTCATGATCACATGAACGACAATCATGAAATTACATAAATCAATGTCAATTACAGTAAACAACACACAATATAAAAAAATACAATATAACATATCATATAAGATGATTCATTATGCGTACCTTGACAATTTCTATTGTATTGCAACTTCCATAGGTGAGGTGTCATTCTCTGCAGTTTTAATGCAGTCTCTTGCTTGCCATTGAACATATGTTTTTTGGTAGTTCGATACCTATGATTCTTAAAGAGGAAGTGCCTATACTCATCAAACATCTCCTTTCCTAAGCTTTTTGAACAACGAGATTTGATCTTAGGACCACAAACTAGACATGCAAATTTTCCCTTTGTATGAAGACCTACATAAAGAGATGGAATATCTATGTCAATTATAATTATATACAAAATGAATGGATTATTTAGAAAAACATGCGTGCGTAGTATATTAACTAGTAGTTCATATAATGTTTTGCAAATAAAGTGGAACTTATAATTACATACCACAAAAATGGGTTAACCCTGGGGCATCATGTATTGTCCATACAAGAATTGCATGGAATTGAAATTGCCTTTGTCATATTGGTCTAGATACGTCATACATAGTGATGCCATTCCATAACTTCAATAGCTCGTCAATAAGAGGTCCGATATATGCATTCATATCTTTGACTTGGTACTTACCTGATTGATTTGAACATATAAAAATATAATTATGAGATGTACCATTTAGATTATATATATTAAACCATATTGCACAATAGAAAAAAACTAATTAATATATATATATATATATATATATATGACATTATGTGACAAAAATACGACAAATGAGATACCACTACATTAAAAAAAAACTACAGGGTTCGTACCTGGAACAATCATTGACAACATTATGTGCTCCCTCTTTATTGTCAACCACGGAGGAATGTTGTTATTGATAACAAAAATAGGCCACACCGAGTAAACGGATCTCATCTCTGCAAATGGATTGACACCATCTGTTGCCAAAGAAATCCTAAGATTATGAGGTTCTTCTTTAAAGTGAGGCCATTTTTCCTCCATATCTCTAAATGTAGACCCATCTGTAGGCACCTGAATAATGTCGTCTTGACTTCTGTTCCGTGCATGGTAATCCATAAAATGCACTATGTTTTTGCACCTGAATAGTGGTTACAAACATGGAATAATGGGAATATAACGTAGAACCTTGTGAGGCACCTTTTTAGTTACTTTATCTGTGCAATATCTACTAATATGACATTCAGGACATTCTGTTGCAAATTCATGTTGATTGTAATATAGAACATGGTCATCGGGGCATGCATGAATTGCTTCATACTGCATTCCAATATCTTTCATGATGGCAGATAAATCTCGATATATGTGAGGTAAAATATTTGACGGTGGTAACAAATATTCACCTATCATGCTACAACAAATTAAAATAAAAATTTAGTTAATATAATATAGAAATAATATTAATGAAACAAATTCCATCTGTAATAATTTGACTTATATATGAATTAACAATAAAATACACAATCATATATATTTTGTGATGGAATGTATTACATACCTTAACATCTGTGTGGCTGATATGTTTGAAAGACCATTCATAACCTTCAAGTTCATTATCAACAATATAGCAAAGAGAATATTTGTCTTGGATCCCTGATAAAGGGGTTCGTATGCCTTATCAAGAAGAGGTATATCATGAATATCATCAAAATGTTCATCATTTTCATGATCATGATCATCATCATCGACATCCATTCCAACATTAAATGAATCATGGATCAAAGTATTTGTAACATCATCTTCAACTATGTTATCAGTATGATCATCTTCTTCATTAATGTGGCCGTTAACTTGTTCTCCATTAATATTGATAGCTTCCAGTACTTGTTGTGGATGCACTTCCTCCGGACGAAGTGCCCTAGGATGTCTTTCCTTTATAATTACATGAAAGCATCAATAGATAAAATTTAATATAAGAAATTCAAATGCAAAATGTAAAAATTTCAAATGCAAAATGTAAACATTTATGTGATGCATTTAAAACGTAACAAAGTTTGTACTGTTGGGATGAAAAGAACAATGACCAATTGTACTGTTGGTCAAATAGGTGCATCCAAACTATCCAAGAGACATAATAATTGACCCAATTACTGAGCAAAGCTACTCAAATATAACCCAAAATTTATCATACTGTACTCCACTAAGGTAATATAAATGATGCTATGGTAATTTCTATAGAGAAAATATAAAAGAAATTACAACATGCCAATATAGTCATTATTTCTATTATCATGATGGAAAGTGCCACAAATATAGAGAGTTAAGTGCTTTCCCTGGTGAGTGGGTTAGTCTCACTAACGAACAAATAAATGAGTTATTAATTCTAGTATACCCTAGATTCAACATGCACAAAATAAAAAAAAATATTATAATAAATAGTTTATATTGAAATAATATTTATTGCCCATGTTATTCCCCAAATATTGAAATCACGATCAATAGATATAAGTTAATATAAGAAATATTAAAATAATACATAAATATACAAAAGAAATAAAAATAAAAATATATATAATGCAAAACTTACAAATGGATGGTATTCATGTCCCCTCTCAGCATGCCCATGCTCCCTACAATGTTTTCTGGTTGTTGTGATCAAAATTCTTCTCCTCTTCAAGCCCTTGCATTGACTACATGGAAAATAGAATTTCCCATCACCCCTTCTTTCAACTCCTTCCCACAATCTAGCAAGCATTTGTCGATTTTGTTCGTCTAGATCAGGAATATTGCTAGTTGACATTTTCTCGTAAATAGCTTCAATGAATATTATCGATCTTAGAAAATGAAGCTCCACACTTCGCTCGCTTGAATCACAAAAACAATGGAAATAATGAAAAACAGTCCGCTGAATAAAAAAACTTCCGTAAACCGTCACTTTTATTGCAAACATGTTGGAATGTTTCAATATTTATAGGTTTTAAAAGTCAACCTTCCGTTGGATATATGACGCCTTGAAACCTAGTTACCATTGGAGATTTGATGTCGGAGTTTCGACATCCTTGGGTATCGATTGGCGTCGGATTTCCAACATCCGAGGGCTTAATGATGTTGGATATCCATAGAGCCTTCGGATATCCCAGGGGCCTCGTCAGATATCCACATAGTCGTCGGATATCCGATGTAACCTTCTACCAATTTTAAAAAAAATCATCAAATTTTGTAATTTTTAAGGTGAAATCCGACGACATTTTTTTTCGTCGGATTTTGGGTTCAAATCTTGTAGTGTAAACACCATCGTTTCCAATCCAGTATTAGTGATCCTACCCAAGCTTCTATGCAAACAGAACAAGACACTAAGCGTGTGCGGTTTGATGAGAATCCCTCAGGAGATGTACACCTTGTCCATCCATCGCCTTCTCTTGAACTTACCCTTGGTGACCCTACTTCAGAACCTCCACTCTATTCAATACCCACTAAATCCACGAGAACAAATCGTGACCAATTTGTCAACCAATATGTCATTCAGAGTTTCATTCATCCATCATGCTCAGACAACCAGTCAGACGACCATACCCTTGAAAAAACTCTCCTCACATTATCCAATGTATATGCTCGATTGCGTGAAGCCCCTGCTACTGAAAGTTCCCCTACACACAACAAAGAAAGAGTTCTTGAAGAATGTACTGTTGAGATTGAAACATATTCAAGAAAGTTGAGTCCTCAAAAGGACCTGGAACATTGCATAGAAAAGCCCATTCTGAATCCGCAGGAAGTGGATAGACTAACCCAAGTGATAGCACGGTTGACAGACTAGAATAAAAATTATGTGGAAACAATCTCTGAGCTTCAAAAAGAAAACAAGGCACTGCGCACACAAGTAAGAAGCATTGAATGCTTGGTCAATGCCAGAGCAGCATCCCATACTACTCTCCGAATGAAGTATGACACCTTGAAGGAACAGTTTAGGAAGCTCCATAAGCTTAAAGCTAAAACCACTTCCTCTTCCAAGTTGAAGGAAGCTACTACCGTAGCTCAACCTTCTTCCTGAACTTCTCTATTTTTCTCAATGGGACCTGGCATATCTCCGGTTTGGGGGAATGTTGGTGTCCATTTTGTCACTATTTTTTATCTTCAAATATACTCTGAGTGGCGTTAATTGCACTATTTTTGTATAATAAATCACTCTTCTTTCCATTCAGACTGTCAAACAGACTCAGGTATGCATTTATTTGAACATCATACGAATCGTGAATAATTATCAACATTTTTTTATGATTTATTAGCAATCATCTCATATTTCTAGACATGCTTGGCAGTTAGTTTTTTCTCTACAGGCTGTAGTCTTCAAACGGACCTTCATTCAGACTCGCTTTCACACCTAAGACGCTAGCAACATTCAACCCGTCATCCAACCCGTGAAATCATTGGTCGGCATATTCCTAGCCATTAAAGACAGAAGTGGAAACATGGGTTCTATTAGCAACATGGTGGTTATGGTTGGTGAGCCCCGGTTCTAGAAGATTCGCATCCATGTCCGCCGAGCTTGACAACACACCTTTTCTCCACATCAAATCTCTAGAAGATTCGTTGCTCCATCCATTTAGCTTTCCATCACACGCTCTGCCCCCATTGACGCTCCAGTAGCCCTCTCCTCCATCCATCCATCTCGCCAGCATACATTCTGCCCACGACTGAAGGAAACAAACATGCAATTGTTCACGTCGGGTAGGATTGATGCCATGAAAGTAGGCAAGCGGCATTGTCATGACCCACCAGGAAGCCGTTTTATAGTCTTAAAGACTTCCTATTATTAGAGCATAATTACTAAAGGGTTGACTTACTCTCCCCATTGAAAAATTATATATATAGACCTCTTCGTGACTGAGACGAGTTAGTCTCCGTCTCTCTAGAGTTTAGGCAATTGTTAGTCTTTTTAAGCTACAAAACTGTGTAACTTTCTTAGTTAATGGAAGCTCCTTCCTTTTATTTTTTATGCTTTGTTGTTGGTGATTAAGTTGATTTAGTTTCCATCTCTGATTGCTGGGAAGGGCCCCTCATCAACCAGAGGTTTTATTTATGTTTTTCTGCATTTTCTTTTATACAAATAGCTAGTTCATTTTCCAGTTTGTATAATTAATTTTTTTTTCATGTACATGTCATTTCTTTATTCTCTGTAATCTGTATCGTGCTGCTAACTCAATTTATGTTTCCAGAATTGATAATGGTCGACCAAGCATAGTATTCATAGTTTGATTTCAGTCTTTTGCAATTAGATAGTTTGTTTTCAGTCTTCTGCAATTAGATAGAGTTTAGATAGTTGTTGTTTCAAGCTTAGTTATAATTAGAGTTAGTTCCACTAGTTTCTTTCTCTGTAGTTGTAGGTTAAGTTTTATTCTTAATTTTGTTTACCTATGATATAGAAGTAGTTCATCTTTTCAAATAATAATTAGAATAGATTGCTTCCTACTATCTTAGCTTCTCAATAGTCTTCTCACTGATTTCTTTACACTGTTAGGTTCATCTGCGTTCGCCAGCTGACGTTAAGATCATCAAAATTGCTTCTTTCCTTAGTTTAATTTGTTTTCTTCCATTCGGAATGTCATTCGGATAGTCATCCGGATCGTCATTCAGACTTTGATTCTTTCTGCATTGTTTTCATGCTTATTTTGAATTTTATTTCTTAAGTTTTTGAATTGTAATCTTTCTTTCTTTTAATTAGCATTTTTAACCATAATTAGGGCTTTTTTTTATATTCCATAAAATTTTTAATTAAAGTTTGTCATTATTCTTAATCTCCATCTCATTTTCCTTCACTTCGTTTCAACTATTTTTCGAGTTATGTCTTTCATATCTGATTTACTAATATGTTGTTGCTTTCATATTTATCAGTCTTATCCTTAGCATAGTTTACTACATGTTCTTAAGGTTTATTTCAAATTAGAGTTAATAATTTCATTCTCCAAGTTATCTGAATTTTGATAGTTTCTTTGTTAAGTATAGGATCAGTTTCCCACTCATATAGATAATGAAGATGTTCATGAAATAGAATTTGGATCATAAATAAATATTTTTATCAAGTTTTCTACTTGCTTCTATATAACATATATTTATCAAGTTTTCTACTTGATTCCAAATTGAATCCGGAAATAAATATCTTTATTAAGTTTTCTACTTGCTTCTAGGTTTCATTAGTTTCATACCATTTTGCTTATGGATAGAAGATAGATCATAATGTTTAAGGTTAACTGTAATTTGTCTCTTTGTAGTTTACATCTCTTTATTGAAATTAGGTTAGATTTACTTCCATTTTTTTTTTTTGTTACATTTGAAAGTCATTACGATTCATTCACACCAGTTCCTATCACATTTGACATACAACATCAAGGAGATTGGATTTATATGCTTTAGCGTAGTTTTGAAGTATTAACTTAATGCATAAGTAGTTATTGAATTCATTAATAGTTTGTAGTTTTGAATTATCATAGTTTTTTGTTTATGTAATTTATCATCAAAATAAGTCGTTTCATAGATAGGTCTCTAATTTCATTTACAATTGTTTCTAATTCCTAGATTAGAATCTGAAGAATTGATTAAGTAGTTTCAGATCTTATAAAAATAGTTTGCTCTTTAATAAATAATTGTTCTTTTTCCATTGTCTAATCATATAATAGAGTAGTATGATTTGATACTATTCTGAGTTTTTGGTTTAGCTAGGCTTAGTTAGTTCATTTGCTATATTTTCTGAAGTTTGACTCGGTTTATCATTTTGAAATATCTTTCGATATTTTCTTTATTAAACATTTCTAAGGTCTGACAAGCCGAAACTTAGGTGCCATTCTACCTCAGCATATACTGTGCCACAACTCTAAGATTACCAACCCTGGTCGATAATTAAATATTTTGGTGATTCTTTAAGACAGTAAATACACCTCAACAAATATACACCCTCAGTAGTGGTGGGGGTAAGTCTGTGAAATTGCCCACATAAGATCCAGAGAGATGATGTAAACCTCAAAATGAAAGAATTTAGGAATAATAGAAGAGACAAGCAATAGAACTTAGATCCAAAGAAACTCTGATTGAGGCAGAATAATTACACATTTTACATTAAACAGAATAATAAACTGGTAAATATACAATGCTGAGTATGAGGATTCGAATTCACTAGGTTGAATTCGAATTGGCCTTCATGCACAGATCCATAATCAGTGGAGAGTCATCAATGCCTAACCAGGAGTCCACCTTCTCATCAATGAAGTCATCAATGCACAAGTAATGGTCAACCGGGAGTCAAACTAAGTCTAACTGAGTGTGGTTGGTGTAACTGGTACATGGAAGCACTAATGTAGTGAAGGAGGCTCAGTGGAGGGTGCAGATGGAGCTAACTGGAGTTAGAATAGGCTGTATAGTCACACTGGAGGTCCATTGGAGTGGTAAGGTCAGTTAGGAGTCAGTTAATCCTTAAATCAAGGAAAGAACTGAAGATAACTGAACTAAAATGGACTGGTAGGTGAAGAAAGGCTCCCTTCTCATGCAATAGGTGAAAGGAGGGCGCACTAAGCTCTAGGAGAGATGAAACTAATCTAAAAGAAGCTCCGGAGGCTAGTTTGCTGAGGGCTAGGTGCTGGTGCTGATGACTAGGATGCATGCAAAATGTATGCAAACCCTAGAATGCATGCAAACCCTAAAAGTGCATGCATGACTGAAAATGTAAATAATCAAAATACTGGTGGGACTAGGATGGAGTATAGGAATATCCTAACACACCCCCTTAATCCATCCTGGGCCTTGGTAACTAAGACCAAAGGTCACCTAATACAATGAATAATAATAGTCAATAAACCAAGGAAGTGGGAAAATTTCATGGGAAACATACCCTCTCCTCAAAAAATAGACTGTAAGGCACACACAAAAATAAATGCTCCAAACTCAAGCAGGTGTGATGCTTGGTCATATGTCTGGAGGTATCTTCTTCTTAAGAATAAGTGGATCATGCTAAAAAAACATGTGCTTGTACTTGCTCTTCAGATCGAATGTGATGAGAACAAATCCAAAAGTATGAGGATGATCCTTGAACCTGTGATTCGAATCAGTTGAGGTAGGATCAAAATTATGAATATGCAAATAGTCTTTTGTCTTCTCCTTCGAACCATCATGGGTGAGATTATGCCAAAAAGAACCATCAAATAATAATTGCTTGAAATCCAAATCAGATTTAAGACTTGAAGAATAATTTCTTGAGATCTCCTTTGAACCAATAGGGGTGAGATCAAAACTATCATATGGATGAGAAATTATCCCAAGCGAATGGGAATGGTTTCTTGAGATCTCGTTTGAACCATAAGAGGTGAGATCAAAACCAATGGATGCATGATAAATTATCTCAAGCGGGTGGCAATGGCCATATTCTTCAATAACCTTCTGAAAGCATGTGTTAATGATCATATATTAGTAAATAAGAGATGATTGCTTGAGAGGAGTGAATGCATTACCTCCAATAGCTAATTTTACCTCCAAAATAAGCATGTGATCATGATGCAAACCAACTGACTTTGGTGCAAGAGAGGATTTAGGACCTTTTGCAATATCTAGAGTGTGAGTTGGCATAGAAAGAGAAGAAAGTTGGAGCATGAGTGGAGAATCTGCAAGTTCTTTGTCAACAACTTCAATATGAGATGATACTGGTTCATGATCTAAGAGACCATTAAGGGGAGTGAATGCATCACTTCGCTTGCTTTCGAATGGGTTTGGACCAATCCCTTCATTCTGTCTGCCAAATATTACATCCAAGTGAGCCCATAGCTATTTTGGTGATGAAAAATATGGGAGGTTATATAACATCCATTCATGCATAGCATCAATCATTGATCCAAAGGCTCTGTCACCTTTATTTAACCAATCAATCTTCTCTTCAGAAGATTCGAATTCTCTTTCAAAACAACAATCAAAGAGATCATGGCTCTTCAAGTATGCTATCATTTTCGGTTTCCATTCATCATATTTGAGTGGAGAAAGAGGAGGGATTTCTTCTGAATTCATTGAAGTTGTAGAAGACCTTCAAAAATAATAGAGAATATCTGCAACTGCTACTGCTGCAAAAATGCAGAAACTACTGCACTCGAAATATGGATAATAACCTGCAAAAAACTCTCAAGAATGGAAATAAACAATACTCTCAACATGCTCTGATACCATGTGAAATTGCCCACATAAGATCCAAAGAGATGATGTAAACCTCACAATGAAAGAATTTAGGAATAATAGAAGAAGAGACAAGAAATAGTACTTAGATCCAAAGAAACTTTGATTGAGGCAGAATAATTACACATTTTACATTAAACAGAATAATAAACTGGTAAATATACAATGTTGAGTATGAGGATTCGAATTCACTAGGTTGAATTCGAATTGGCCTTCATGCACAGATCCATAATCAGTGGAGAGTCATCAATGCCTAACTAGGAGTCCACCTTCTCATTAGTGAAGTCATCGATGCACAAGTAATGGTCAATCGGGAGTCAAACTAAGTCAAACTGAGTGTGGTTGGTGTAACTGGTACATGGAAGCACTAATGTAGTGAAGGAGGCTCAGTGGAGGGCGCAGATGGAGCTAACTAGAGTCAGAACAGGCTATCTAGTCACACTGGAGGTCCATCAGAGTGGTAAGGTCAGTTAGGAGTCAGTTAATCCTTAAATCAAGGAAAGAACTGAAGATAACTGAACTAAACTAGACTGGTAGGTGAAGAAAGGTGCCCTTCTCATGCAGTAGGTGAAAGGAGGGCGCACTAAGCTCTAGGAGAGCTAAAACTGATTTGAAATAAGCTCCGGGGGCTAGTTTGCTGAGGGCTAGGTGCTGGTGCTGATGACTGGGATGCATGCAAAATGCATGCAAACCCTAAAAGTGCATGCATGACTGAAAATGTAAATAATAAAAATACTAGTGGGACTAGGATGGAATATAGGAATATCCTAACAAAGTCCTGGAAAGACCCCACAAGAGAGACATCTTGGAAGAAAACAATACTAACAGTCATTAATGATAGGATAGATAGACTTCCAAATTTACTATCAACAATAGGAAATACATGGCCCAGAAAATATGACCCCTTGGGATCATAATACATAAGTTGATTAAGATTTAAAATCTTACCTTCATGGGGGGAAATCATAATTCTAAACACTATGGAGGCGATCGCCTACATAACATACATGTAGCTACACCCGAGGAGGTGGTAATCTAATTGGGTTTTAACAACCTCAAGATTGATTAAGACTATTTTTCAAGACAAATAGATGGGTACATTCTATAGAATGTGGAATTAGATCACAGGATTATCATGAATATTGAATAAACACTCTCACAAAAATTGCTAAGCTAGAATTACATAGAACAATGAAATCAGACACTGAATGTATGGAAAATATTAAATTGTATTGCATAATTGTACATCAACCAACCTTGGACAATATTTGGCTGTAAATATATAATAATAGATTAGAAAATTGAATCATGGAAAAGGAATTCGAAAATATCACAAAGAAGGCTTACTAAAACTAGTTAAAACCCCCCAAGGTGGAAACATCTATCTCCAAATCAGTCAAGTTTCTCACGAATTTTCCAAAATGGTTTTGGAATGTGATGTCTAATGAAAATGGAAAATGATGATATATTTTGGAGAGAAAAAGAGAAAGTATGAGTTGGCCATAAAAGATAGCAGTTTCCAAAACCTCTAGGAGCACCTAGCTTTAGTCTTATCCACGGAAAAACAGAAAAATAAGTATAGAGCAGTACAAAAGCATAATGTTCCTTTTCCACTTAGGATAGTAAAAAAAGTATACAATTTCATCATGAGTTCGCTCATGTGGATGAGGATGACAAATGGTGGGCCTAGGAAGGCAATATGTGGCCAACTACCTAGTAAGACACCTAACAAGGTAATAAAATTAAATAAATATTATATCCTAAATATGAAAGTGAGTTTTAATGTTCTAACACCCCCCCTTAATCCTGACTGTACGTGAATAAAAATCAGAAAAACTTAGGGCCTAGCAACAAAGGCTTGGTCACCCTTTACATATCATTTTCAAAGAACCAAGGAAAATAGAGAAAACCTCATGGGACAAAACCTTCCCTCAAAATGGAAAAGAAAAAGAAAAAAACTTGAACCATATCTTCAAGCAACATTCACCTCATGTTCAGCCACTCCAAGCAACCACTTAAGATGGATGAAAGTCTTCTTTGTGAAGGATTTAGTGAATATGTCAACAATTTGCTCAGCAGAAAGGCAATGTTGCAAAACAATCAATCTCTCATGCACTAGACTTCAGATGTAGTGCATGTGTACTTCAATATGCTTGGTTCTTTGTATATGTAATGGATCAATGGATATATTTATATCACTCTAATTACCAAACCAAAGAATAATGGGAGTGATAAAGTCAATACCGAACTCTCCAATAATTCCTTGCAACCAGATGCATTGAGTAGTTGCATTCACTGCTCCCCAATACTCTGCCTCACTCCAAGAACCAAATTAAGATGGCTGAAATTCTTCTTTGTGAAGTATTTAGTGAATATGTCAGCAGTTTGCTCAACAGAAGGTAAATACTACAAAACAATCAATCTCTCATGCACTAGAATTCGGATGTAGTGCATGTGTACTTCAATATGCTTGGTTCTTTGTCTATGTAATGGATCAACGGATATATTTATATCACTCTAATTATCAACCCAAAGAAAAGTGGGAGTGCTAAATTCGATCCTTAACTCTCCAAGAATTCCTTGCAACCAGATGCATTGAGTAGTTGCTTCACTGATCCCCGGTACTCTGCCTCTATTGAAGAGAGTGCAATTGCACTTTGATTTTTACTTTACTATCATATAGGATCTCCTCCAAGCATTAATACAAACCCAGAACTGGACTTCCAGCCTATGTTATCTCCATCTCAATCTGAGTCAGAAAATCCAACTAGATCCAAAGAGGAATTGGAAGCATAATGGATCCCATTGTCTTGGTGCCTTGCACAAAATGAAATATTATTTTTGCATCCCTCCAATGGAGCTTATGTGTCTACTCCATATACCTTGAAACATGAATTACCACATATTCAAAATCTGGTCAGGAGTGAATCAAGTATAACAAACTTCCAACTAGTTGTTTGTAGATGGTGTTGTTCACCAAGAGTGTAGAATCTGCTTCTTCTAGTACGACTCCTGAAAGGAAAGGGGACTTTTCAGCCTTAAATTCTACCATATTGAACCTCTTTAGTGAATCAAAAGTATATTTATACTAAGATACTATGATACCTAAAGGTGACTGAGAGATCTCAAGTCCCAAAACTGCTTGAGTATCCCCAAGTCTGTCATGGAGAAATATTGATACAAAGTTGTCTTCAATGATGAAATTTTATCAATGGAACTACCCGTTGTTAGGATATTCCTATACTCCATCCTAGTCCTTCTAACATTTCTGACATTTTCAGTCCTGCATGCAAAATTAGGGTTTTGCATGCAATTAGGGTTTTGCATGCAATTAGGGTTTGCATGCAATTAGGGTTTGCAGCACCAGCACCTAGCCCTTGCCAAACTAGCCCCAGGAGCTTCTCTCGGATCATTCTTAGCTCTCCTAGAGCTTAGTGCGCCCTCTTTTCAGTTATTGCATGATAAGGGCGCCCTTCTTCACCTACCAGTCCAGTTTAGTTCAGTTATCTTTAGTTCTTCCTTGATTTAAGGATTAACTGACTCCTAACTGACCTTATCACTCTTTTGGACCTCCAGTGTGACTAGATAGACTGTTTTGACTCCAGTTAGCTCCATGAGCACCCCCCACTGAGTCTCCTTCACTATATCAGTGCTTCCATGTGCCAGTTACACCAACCACACTCAGTTAGACTCAGTTTGACTCCCGGTTGATCACTACTTGTGCATTGATGACTTCACCGATGATGAGATAGACTCCTAGTTTGGCACTGATGACTCTCCACTGATTATGGATCTGTGCATGAAGGATAATTCGAATTACACCTAGTGAATTCGAATCCTCATACTCAGCATTGTATATTTACCCGGTTACTATTCTGATTAATGTAATGTGTGTAATTATTCTGCCTCTATTGGATCTATGTTCTATTGTTTCTCTCTTCTTCCTAAATTCTTTCATAATGAGGTTTACATCATCTCTTTGGATCTTATGTGGGCAATTTCACACCCGTGATTAGTAATTCAACAACATATAACACAATAATCATAAAATTACCATTTATATTCTTTAGATACACATTCAGATCATATTTACATTAGTTGAAATCTTCTATCAAGAGGAAATGGTCCATCTTGCAATACCAAACTCTGGGAGCTTGCTTGAGTCCATACAATGATTTCCTTAGCCTGCACACAAGTTATGGATATTAAATATAGCCTTAATGTTTCTTCATATAAATATCCTCCTTGATATCACCATGCAGCAAAGAGGACTTCACATCCATGTGATGAATTGCCCAACACTTTGTTGCTGCAATTGCCAAGACTAGTCGAATTAAATCCATCTTTGCCATGGGTGAAAAGGTATCATTATAGTCCAGAAATTAGACTTGGGAAGATCCTTTTTCCACCACACTTTATTTATACTTGATTTCATCATAATCAACAACCATCTTGGTCTTGTAGACCCATTTACATCTTACTATCTTTCTGCCAGGTGGAAGCTTGACTAGCTCCTAGGTTCCATTCTTCTGCAAGGAGTGGAACTTTTCATCTATAGAAGACCTCCATATTGGATCATCTAAGGCTTCTTCATATTTATGAGGATTTGATTCAACCATGCAAAAACACTTCTCATCAATATTTGGATCCTTGAATGAAAGATACTTTTCATATTGGGACCTTGTTCTTCTAGGATCCTGTGGATTTCTAGCAAGTTCACCAACAACTTATATGGTTTTTGCTTCCCACTTTGTCCTTGTTGGTGAGCTTGGATCTGCAATAATATCATCATAATATAAATAGGAATATCAATCAGAATATTCATCATCATAAGCCTCATACAACTCTTCATTTTCTTCTTTTGGTGGTGGTTGAGAATATTCTCCAATCTCAACTGCTTGTAGGGGCTCTTCCTCAAACTGAACACTTATTTCTATAAAATAATTTTGGGTGATCCGTAAAGGAGATTGTACCCCTTTGATTCTTCTGAGTAACCAACAAACAAACATGGCCTACTCTGTGGCTTTAATGCCCTTCTCTTCTCAGATGGCACTCTAGCCCAAGCTTTGGAACAAAAAATCCCAAAATAAGAGATATCAGGTTTATGACCACACCAAGCTCCATGAGGGGTGAATCATTTATGTGTTTTATGTGGGAATCTATTTTGTATGTAGGCTGCACAATTTATTGCTTCATCCCACAAATTTGGTGACAAATATTTTTCTTCAAGCATACAAGTTTCCATCTCCTTAAGAAACCGGTTCTTTCTCTCATCAAATCCATTTTGCTGAGGAGTGTATGGTACAGTGTGCTGCATGTGTATGCCAGCAACTGCATGGAGCTGTTGAAAATTTGATTTAATGTACTCTCCTCAATTATCATATCTGATATCTTTTATCTTCCTACCATACTAGTTCTCAGCAAAGGCTTTAAAAACCTTGAAATAGCCAAAACTTCAAACTTGAACTGCATGAATTAGATCCAACAATACCTGGAATGGTCATCAATAAAGGTTAACATGTATATTTATTCGTTTAGTGAAAAATGAGGGAAAGGACCAACAATATCACTATGGATTAGCTCCAACGGTTCATAGTTTCTCTCAGGTATTGATCTCTCAAACTTGCGCTCTAGGTGTTTTCCTAGAATACAACCCTAGCAGACTCCCTTGCTAAAAGTGATGTTTGGAAAACCGAAAACCATATTTTTCTCATGCAAATCATGAAGGTAATTGTAATTCAGGTGACCAAATCTCTCATTCCAAATCTTGTTTTCTTCATTATCATGAGTGAGGACTGTAGTAGGTGGAGAGAAAGGAAAATTTTGAGAAAACTTGTAGACTCTGGTGGAATGATCTACATTTCTTAATGCAACAACTCTACCTGTGGAAATATCATATATCTCCACATCATCAAAGGTGAAGATGACTCTTTTGGGTGAACCAGTATGGGTCATTTGGTATATAGATAATAGATTTGTTGCTATACCTGGGACATAAAGAACATTAAAGAAACAGCCATGGTCCAGATCTACTCTACCTTTACCCTTTGGTGCAGTTTCTGAGTCATCTCCCAAAACAATGATAGGACCTGGTCCAAGAGAGGAATCAAGAGAGGAAAAAGAATTTCTAGTGGAAACCATGTTCCTTGAAGATTTTGAATCAATGATGTAAGAAGTGGATTTAGATGTTTTTTCCATCAGAGCATGGACTCGCTCCTTGTATTAAGAGTTCGAACCTCCTTCCTTCTTCTTTGTTCCTTCAGAAATAGGGATGTGGTTCTTCTCAAGGAGTTGAGCAATTTGATCGACGGTCTTCCATATAGGAGCTTTCTGGATGAAATCCCCTTTAGCAATATGCACACTTTCTTCTCTCCTACTTCTTCTGTTGATTCTTCTTGGAACTGGATGGATCCTCTCGTGTCTTATGTTTCTCTCTCCTCTACGCAGAAATATTTTTGGGATTATCCTTCTTCTTACCCTTCAAATTCTTCAAATCACCATTATCCAGAGCTTGACCTTTTGAAGGTTTTATGGAACCCATCAACATAAGCTTATTCTACTCTCGATTCAATGATTCCATGAATTAAGACAGAGTGGGAATCTTCCAAATTCTTACAGTGCATTTTGTATCCTGGAAGGTTGAGACAAAGACTGAGTAGTCTTGCCCCAATTTCGAAAGGATCGCCAAAATCAGTTGCTCATCCTTTTCATCAATCCCACACTTCTTTAGTTTCCAAACCAATGACCTGAATTCAGGGAAATAATCTTGTAGAGTCTCGAAACTGCTTGGAATTAGAGAAATAGTCTCATTCTCTAATTGGTGTCCTTTTAACTCATTAGTTTTTCCAAACAAGGTTTGAAGTTTCACCAAACTTTATTTGGTGTTGACAAGCCTTCCAAATGGAATATAAGATATTTTGAAGGCATAATAGACTAGTTTCACCAAACTTTATTTGGTGTTTGAGGTAATGAAGGATCATGTTTAATAGCATCATTGGTTAGCCTCACCAAATCAGAGAGGTTGATATTAGCCATGAACAAAAGACTCGCAATAGGGAATGAGGTAGAGGGTCCAACAGGGGTGTTGGAATTGGCTCCATTAGTAGAACCTTCACTGATGCTTCCTCCACCAGTAATAGGGATGCCAGTGAAAATGGGGATACTACCAACCATAGTGTTGACTAGAGGGGGAGACGATAGTGATATGGGTTGCGAGGAGCCAAATCCGATGAATTTGAATAATAATCGAGAGAGGAGGATGAGTGTCAAACTAGGACACTCCTAAATGGACCAATAGAATGACCTAAGAATTTTTATAAAGAGGGACGATGCCCAAGTTTTCGAGAGTACAACGGGGTATCTATGGTGATAGAATCAAAGGTAATCAATCCAACAATGCAAATATAAAACAAGGATAATGTAAGAAATGCTTTAATCAATAATATCAACTATATAAAAGGTGCTAAATCAAATAACAAGTGCAACATGGGTGGAACAAGTGATCTAATCTAGTCAAATAGTAAAACAATGAAAAGAACACCCTACAAGAATAAAATACACACTAACCCTATAACATTAACCACAACAAGAAAATGCGATAAAATAAATCTTCCTCAAATATTTTACACGCAATGGGGGTATCAAGTCCACCACATAAAAATAAGTATAAATATGAACACGGGTCTTCCAAATAGGAGACTCAGATATGGGTCCTAATTCTTGTCAAGCCAATGAATGAAAATCGACAGGAACAATTAGAGAGAAATTCAATGCCCACTATTATATTCTTTGGGTACCCTCCCACCTGTGAGGGTCACCTCTTGGTAAGATTCCTAATGAAATGGTCACTAATATACATCGTTCTAAAACACCTTTGATAGGTTTCCTGTAACTTCATCTCGAAGGTGATGATCTAGATGATATTCGGGATCTAGAGGGAAAAGGTGCCCCAGTCAACCCTCCAGTTATGGTCTCGCCACATACCACCCTGAGAGGATAAGCCTATCAATAAATTGGTCATGACCATGTCCAATAATGAAGGATTTGGGTTCCTTAAATAGTCAACCACTATGTATCAGATGTATGGTAACTAAGGGAGTAATTGTTTGAATGCCTATCCCCAAAGTCCTACCCTAGCTACAAAATTCTCTTGGGCCTCAAGTGAGGGAATTTAATGTTTTTATGTTAGGGTTGATTTTAGCCTCCACTTGGGGTTATGAACTAAGTGATGTTTTGAATTAAGGTGTGAGAGTGTGTGCACAAGAGGTGTGTACAACTAGGAAACATAAATGATAATGAAATGTAAATTCTTGTATAATGACAAAAAGAGAAATAAGTTCATTTCAATACAAAACTAAATGGTTTCTTTCTTGAAATAAATATATGATTTCTCAATAAGAAATAGATCAAAGTCAAGCCAATCACAAGTCCAAACAAGCATGAAAAAAACATAGCTAACAAAGTATGGATCTATAATGAAAACAGAAAAGGATATTAACCAACAAACAAGGTGTTTTAAACAAATCCAAATAGTCAAATAATCAATATAAATCCAACAATCAAACTTGTTGAAACAAGAGGAAAAATGTAATTGAAAACAAAACTAAAAATAGATCCCTCAAGGAAGAAAGTACTAGGACCTTTTGATCTCTTCTTCATCTACAACATCTATAAAGAGAAGTAATTGACCACTACAATAAGCAATCGACCTATAAACAGTAAAAGCGACACTACAAATAGTACTGAAACATAAAACCGAACAAAAGTGGGAAAAAATGAAGGTGGAAGTAGTTGTAGAATGCACAAAAAATAGGGTTTTGAAATAGGCTACAGATTTCAAAAGAAAATATATGACCCAAGTTGCTAGATTCAACTAAAAACCCATGACCTAGCCCCAAAAATGTTGAAAAGTGATGAATGGCCTTTCGGTCGTAGCCAAAAATATATGGCTTCTATATAGGGAACATACTTGTAACTTAGTTGTGAAATTCAAATCATAGTAGGATCAAATAGCTAAAGGTATCCTCACAAATAAGAATTTGACTAAGTATGCAAGAAAACAGTGTAAAAGAGGCACAATGAACACACAAATGATCAAATAAAAGGTTATTCTATTACTTCCCAACCCATAAATGAGTTGTGAACACCATTATAATACATTTGGGAAAAATCGCGAGCCTTTGGAGGCATCGGAATGAGCTACAAGTGGATAGCTTACATTGGACCTCAATCCCCCCTAGGTTGACCAAGTCTCCCAAATCACCTCAAACTGTCATGAATTCCTAATATGAACATTGGGATGGCATGGGAAGGAATTAATGATGGTAACACAAGAGTGGTGGAGGATTTGGTGGAGTGTAGGTGGCCAAGGATAGGCCAAAACTTCCAAAGAGGAGGCAAAATGGCCACATTCAATGCATGGGCACCTCAAGTCAAAATCAGATCCATAAAACAGGGGATAAGGGCGCAACTCTGGTAGGTAGTGGTAATATTGAGGGTGGTTGCAATAAATGAGGGCTCCTAACTAACTACTTGACCAAAATTAGGCGCTTAGGTGGTGGAAGTGGTCATTAATTTCCTAACAACCTTGGATAATCATCATTAACCTTTTCCTGAACCATTAATCATCAAATTATCATCATAAGACTATGGTCCTAGGTGTAATAATGTTATAAAACCCCCCATTAAGATAAAATTATGTAGCCAAAAAAAAAATGAGAAATTGGTAACTAAGGCTCAACTCACCTCTTACCATTTTTATTAGTCCATGTAACCAGGGTAAGGAGGAAAACCACATGGGAAATAAAAACTCCCCTCTAAAATGGATGTTGGTTGGATTAATTTCCTATTTAATTAAATAGTTGATACTACCAGAACATAAATTATCAACCCAAGGAAGTCTTTTAGTTCAAAGCTATCGTGCAAGATCTATGCAAGCACAATTTCTACCTGACACTGTTGATCTAGCAGTATGAAATCAAAACTCTTTGTAAACTAGATCACACCTTCTTGAAAATAATTCAAACCTTATACCTATTCATAAAACCAAACTGTTAATCTAATCACACTTCAAACAAAATCAACTCTTATAAAGCAAAATCTAATTGCATAAATCTGAAAGAAATGTTATGTTGGCCAACGATCTATGAAAATAAATTAACAGGAAAACAACTATGATAAATCTAATGAATGAAAGCATACAACTATGATGAATATAATGAAATGAAAGCATGAGCTAGATAATAAACAAATCTACAAAATAACAATCAACACTATCAGCATCTGCTCAGGGAAGAGGTCCCTTCCTCCACTGAGCAGAGCTAAATCTCCACAATGAAAGTCTACAACTCCAGAATTAAGAAACTTCTAGCATGTATTATCAAAATGAAACTACTGCATCAGAGTTCTGGATCAAATCCTACAGCATAACATTGTTTTCTCTCTTTCCCCAATACATCAGAATGATTACATATTTATACATAAAATCCTCTCAGGAGAATGAGAAACCAAATCCCCAACTAGTGATCTTTTTCAACCAATTGCTAATTTGTAAAACCGATCGCAAGAGTAAATCTGAGAATTACACGTTTAGAGAACCAGTTGTATAGCTCAAACCGTAGCTTTGTTTAGCAATTTCCCCTACACTTACGTAATTGAGGCCGTTGCACACAAAACCCATGTCCTGGATTTTCGAGATGCTTCTCCATATTCCTGCAAATCGCGACGCAAATCAATGTGTTGTTATCTGGCAAGCGTTTTTGGTTAAGGTCTTTTGATCATAAGCTGGAGATTGCCATGTTGGATTTGGGCATGAATTGAAATCACAAATCCACATAATTAATCATAAGATGAAACCATGTTGTGAAATATCCATGTGGACTTGTGCTAGCATGCCAACTTTGGAAGCTTGAACCATGAGTGTTGCTGCTGTTAATATGACAAAACACTCCATAAACCATCATCAGTAAAATTATGCATAATAGTATTCAATTCATCAAAAATAAAGGAAAATAATCATGATCAACCACTAAAGCATCAATGGAAGTAATATGGTATTTTACGTGCAGTTACAACAAATGGATGGAAAGTGGAATGATAAATGGATAATAATAGGAAGAAGAAGGATGGAATATATGTCAATAGGTGATGAAAATATGGACAAATCCGTGACCCAACATCTCCCCCAAACTGAACTTGTTGCATGTCCTCATGCAACCCAATACATGTGTAGCATCCAAACTAGAATGACTCATTTGGATGTTGCTTTCATTTTACCATGTATAATGACCAAAACCAATCTGCTTACCCACTAATGATGCTAATGGAACATGATACTTCTTTTCAAACAATACTTGAAACTCCTTCAAACAATGGTTGTTGCATTTCTCATCGAAGAATAATCTTCAGAAAAAAATAGCCTTCAAATGATCTCTAGCAATTCTGATGGAGTTTCAGCAATTAGCGAAAACTTTAGCAGAGAAGTTAGCAAAAAATTTGGCAATGTTGTAGCCATTTAGCAGAAAATTTGGCAGTGTTACAGCTGCTTAGCGGAGGATTTAGCGAAGAATTTAGCGGTGTTGCAGCTGCTTTAGTGGAGGATTTGGCAGAGTCGCAGCTGCGAGAATAGGGAAATGGACAAAATTGGCGGAGTAACAGCTGGTGTTGCAGCAAACTTCTTGAACTAATATCTCCCAAAATGCAAACTGGGTTTGGCTGAAATTTTTCAAGCAGGTTTCTACAAATCTAATGCATCTCCATACTGCAAATTAGAGATACCCACATCACGGATTTCGAGAAAAATGCAAATTGGCTGTAGGTGATGATGGCCATTTTTTCTCAATCCGTGAAGTATTTTTTTTCTTCTGAAAATTGGTGAGTATCTTCCTCTTAACATAATGATTCTTCTCCCCAAAGCTCAAATTCATCTGATGCACGGATATCGAGATATAGGCAAAATGGCTGTAGGCGATGGTGGCCATTTTCTCGAAAACCGTGCATTGGATTGGGATGAAACTTACCAGGTTTGTTCATCTTGATATTATGCACTTCTTGTCCAAAAATCATGAGAATCCAGTTCATGGTTTGTGAGGTATGTTCAATTCAAATTCTTCACTAAATATGGAAAAATAATGTGCATGAGTAATATGAATGGCAAACTACCAAGCATGATAAATCTTCTTCTCCCCCAAACTAAATTTTTTTCCATGCCCTCATGGAAAAGATGAGTTTTCAGATAAGTTAAAAATAGCCATCTCCCCCAAACTGAGGATACATCATGTACCCATGCAATTAAAACCAACTTCAACCCAAGTGTGTAATCAGTTCTTCATATTGCCTCTTTGTGATTTTGAAAGAAAAACACTTATTATTGTTACTAATGATCTCCAACAATTGGCACACCAACTGAATCCTCAAAAATGATAAGCATGAGATGATATATGAATGTATGTAAAAGGGATGAATAGAGAAACTGAATGCAACATTAAAATGATCAATTTTCTTTTCAGAGCATGGGAGGAGCAAATCACATATCTTTGTTTCATACCTTGTTATATGGCAGCATGTGTTTGTTTCACAACAAAAATGCCCAAATCATTATGAAAACTTCCTTTAGGATTGCAAATAGAGGTAGCCATATTTTATTGAACATCAAAGCCAAGCCAATGCTAGAGGACTATTTGTTGAACAAGAGGCCAAGCATTCTTTTGCACATTCCACAACAATCAAACTCATTTCAGGAATTCTGTCAACCTTGACAAATGACCAATGATATCCATGTGCAACATGTCATTAAGTCCCATTCTCACTGCCGTGTCTGTAAGTATCTCAAGCTTCGCATAACATAAAAATGCTTGCAAAAAATAATAAATTGAACCTTGAAGCTTGTTGTCCATATTATGATGTTGAAAGAAACTTGGAACAAGAAGTTGAACTGCTGCAACTAACCCAACGTTTTTAAAAATTATTTTCCCATTGTCCTCATACCTGAGATTTTCCTTCAAAATAAATGAATCGGAACTAAGTATATTCTTTTGGAGCTGATATGAATTGCAGATGACTTCATCGATGGTTACCCTACTAATGTAGACACAGTTTGCAACTTGATGATTAAATAATTAATACATATGCAACTATGTCATAATTATTGTTGTTGTCATAAGATGGAAATGAGGACTGTTGTTTGATATGGATTTAGTGACAACAAAAACAGAGATCTAGCACAACCAAAATCGTGTTCCCAAGATGCTCAAATGCTGCTACAAGCTCTGAAAGGTCGATTGTGTTTTTCCATTTGTGGGAGCAAGTAACCATGATGTTTCATACAAGAGGGCCATGAAGCAAGAGGCTGGAAAAGATAATTGCAAACCATTTTTCATGAGATTAACTAATACATCATGGATATGGCCCGAAGAAACCATAACTCTGTCTTTCACCTTGCTGATATGACAGTGCACAGCATGATCTTCTCCCCTTTTTTTTGTTGGTTCTTGGGTAGCAGAAACAACTCATTTTCTCATGCTTGGATGTAGGAAAGGTGTAGGGAAGGACTTGATTTGGATGTGCGTGAAATGGAATGATGAGGTGTTAGAATTGAGTGGAAAAGGATGGGAATGGATGGATAGAAAATGCTATATAGAAAATGGAAATGGATAATGCTTAGTGGTCTTTCATGACATATTCCTAAATCTTTAATAAATCAAAAACTCAAGCTATTTTACCTCAAGTGTTACCTCCATGGAAGCCTTGGTTAACTGCTGCTGAGATATGTAGCTGGAAGATGGAGCATATGAAGGCTGAATTTGATCCACAATGAGGAGCTGTGGAAGCTAACTGAAAACAAATTCAGCCAACTGAATGAAAAGAATATTGCTAAACTACTGGAACAATAAAAATATATAGTCTTCATCCAATATCTGCACTTATGTACAAGTTAATCCATGTGAATGAATGTTCTTGAAGTCGAACATGGAGAAACTTCGTTGGATTACCAATCAATAATGAAAATTGTTGACCAACGCGAGACAACTCACCAATGATGACAATGGGATATCAAGGTACAATAGTACAACCTGTCAGGTATGAATGTATGTTTTGAAGTCGAGTCACTTGCAAGATCTGACAAACAAGAGACATTGATGTATTCCCTTGATCATCAGTGAGGAAATTTACCATTGATGCATTGAAATTCCAAGGTACTATACATAACTCAAGTCTTGTTTCCCAGATAGTGTGCTGAGGTCGATGGGACAAGACCATTGGAAGGTGGACCTTAATGAATTCCACATCATCCAAGATGAGTACGAAACAAATGATTATGAAGAACTAGAGATGAAATATTTTCTCCAATAAGTAGGCTTTATTGGTAAAATGAAAAGTGGGCAACTTAGCATGTAAGAGAGCTGAGAGACATTATTCATGGGTTAGGTGTGAGTGGAGTGGATAGTATGAGAGTGATGAAGTGGAATAGAAGTTCATGGAAGCGATGGAATGGTGGAGGCAAAAATGAAATGTATGGGAAATCATGGTGTTGGTAAATTAGCATGATGGACGAAAGGTCTTTGGGAGGCTTCTTCAGTAACAATTCATGTAGCAATGGAACTTGAATTAAGGAACATTGGTCTTCATATGGTTTTCACAACAATCTCTCCATTTTTTTATGTGCTCAATCCATTTTCAAATTGATAAAAATGTCTTCAAGAGTCACTTGTGCATGTATTGACATTCTTCTTCCAAGGACCTGGGAAAATTTAGCACTTGCCTGCAATAAAACATGAGATGATGGAAGAAGAGAGATGATTGGTCTCTCTTCACCCAACACTTAAAAAAAAAACAAGCAATTGCTTATAAAAAAAATCCAAAGAAAAATGAACGAAGCAAAATCCACTTTATACATGCGAGAGAGCGATGGCCATCTAGACTCGTCGACATTATTCTGATCATAACTTCTTCGTTCCTTGTTCGATTTGAGTGATTCAAAAGCCAAGTGAAAGTAAATTCACAGGTCTATTTCCAATAGAAACAGATTTTAAAAATTATATGTGATGATATTCCAATTTGCTCAGTAACAGCCTGCATGACAAGGTGTTTCTCGAATTCTGGACTAGACCAACAGTCATGGTTTTAGGCGTAACATTTTCGTCTGATAACGGATTGAAGTGATTGAAATTGGAGATGAAAGTAGATAAAAGTAGGGATGTCCAATAGAAACAGGTTTTGAATCCAATAAGAGTGCATGAGTCGAATAGTTTAGGAAACTGAGTTTTAAAAATGCTGATTGTGATAGGCAGTCGATATTTTGGTCATAAAATTTGCATACGATATCGGAATTGAGTGATTCAAATTGTTTTGTAAACTATATTCATAGGGGAATATACTAATGAAACATGTTTTCAATATTTATCCAACAAGGAATTCAAAAAGTGACTGTCTCAGCTCTGTTCCTTGTAAAATTAGTCACAGCAGATCTAATGAACAAGTAAATCAATCACAACAGATGAACATAGAAAATATGGTGCAAAACTGTGCAAAACATGCAGCAGTGCTCTCTATCCCAGAAAGGGTGAATGAATTACAATACAAACTGTCACAATCCAATTGTGTCAATGAGCAATTCGAATTGACTAAGTAGGCCATTCGAATCACTGAATGGAGTAGCTTGACTCTGTCTAGGAGTCCTCATAAATCATCGGTGGTACTCATCAATCACAACAACCAGTCATCCAGGTGTCAATCTGAGTCTAACTGAGCATAATAAATGTAACTGAAGTGTGTAGCACTGATATAGGATCTGGAGGCTCAGTGGGGGCGCATGGGAGGCTAACTGAAGTCAGAACAAGTCACCTAATCGAACTGGAGGTCAAACGGAAGTGATGCAGTCAGTCGGGAGTGAAACTAGCCTCAAATCAGGGAGAATCGGAGCTAACTGAATGTAACTGGAGTGAATCTGCAGTGGTAGGTGAACAAGTGCGCCCTTCTCTGGCAGTAGGTGAGAAGAGGGCGCCTTTCAGCTTAGGAGGGCTAAAACTCTGTGGTAAGTGGCTCCCGGGTGCTAGAAGAAGGTGGATAAGGTGCTGGAGGCATCAAACTGGTGACTGGGATGCATGCCTGTGCATGCAAGATCCTGAAATAGATCATATCCTGAAATAGATCATGCAAGATCCTGAAATAGATGATGTATCCCGAAATAGATGATGGATATCCGAACACCCCCCCTCAAGCTAGACTATGATGTGCCAACTAAAAAAAAAAAATGTGGGGCCCTGGTAACTAAGACCAAAGGTCACCCCAATACAATAATCCAAAAACTAATAACAGTCAATAAACCGAGGAAATGGGGAAAACCTCATGGGAAAAATACCCCCCCTCAAAATAGACTGTAGCACACCAAAAGATTTAACTGCTCCAAAATCAAGTAGATATGTCTGGAGGTATCTTACTCTTGGGAGTAAATGGATCATGCTCCAAAAACATGTGCTTGAATTCTCCATCAGTGGATGCAAGCGAATGTGGAGACTTTAAGAACTTGCTCTTCATACCGAAAAAGGTGAGAACACATATGAAAATATGAGGATGATCCTGGAACCTGTGATTCGAACCAAGTGAGGTAGGAATAGCTCCAATCGGATCAAATAGATCTTGAAACTTGAACTTCTTATCAATAGAAGTTAAATCAGCTCCAAAAATAGATGAATGGTTTCTTGAGATCTCCTTTGAACCAACAAGGGTGAGATCAAAACCAAAATCAGCAAAAAGTGCATGAGAATTGAACTCAAGCGAATGGTAGTGCTCTTCATCTTCATTAAAACTCTGAGAAACTTTGCAAATGATAGAACATAAGTTTATAGAAGGCATGCAATCAAGGAGGGCGAATGCTTCACCTCCAAAATCAGATTTTACCTCCAAAACATCAAGTAGATCATTATTCCGCATGCCGACAAACTCATGTGAAAGAGAGGATTCAAGAACCTCTTTGGAATCTAGAGTATGAGCTTGTTTATCTTGCTCAGAATTCGAAATAGAAGACTTTGAGAGAATGAGTGTTGAATCTACAATTTCTTCTTCATCTTGAACAATTGTTGAGGCCAACACATGATCGGAAAGAACACATAAGGAGATCTCACTGGGCTTGTTCTCCAAAAGGCTAGCATGATCCTCTTCTTCCTGCTTTCCAAATTCTCTGTCAAGTTGGACCCATAGATCACTTGGATTTTCAGCAGTCTTAATGAGGTAGCGCATACAAGGAGACATAGCAAGACATATTGCTCCAAAAGCTCTATCACAATCATTGAGCCAATCATTCTCCTCTTCATCGGAATCAAAATCTCTTGTATTACCAATGCACATATCAAAAAGACATTGTCTCTTCAAGAATGCAATCATCTTTGGTTTCCATTCATCATAGTTGAATGGAGTAAGAATATTTTGTGAAGAAGAAGTCTCCATCTTTGCATTAGCGAATGCACATGGAGGAAGTAAGAAACCTGCAAATCACACACAAACAACCACAATAAGGTCGAACAATCCACCCTTTGAGAGTTGCATCACACCTGGGATTGGATTTCAAGCAATGTTGAATGGGTCCAATGTATCAAATCCAGGAATTATGTGGTAACTCAAGCTTCTGGAGTGGTATTGGAATAATTTTCAAGCTTTGCATGCACAGGAGCGAATGCCCTTGAGATATCTCATGCCAAACTTATTGCAATTTTTAGCAATTCAGTCAAATCTTCTTGTATAAACACCTGTAGAAAAGAGATCTTGTCCCTGCAATGGCTCTGATACCATGTAAAATTAGTCACAGCAGATCTAATGAACAAGTAAATCAATCACAACAGATGAACATAGAAAATATGGTGCAAAACTGTGCAAAACATGCAGCAGTGCTCTCTATCCCAGAAAGGGTGAATGAATTACAATACAAACTGTCACAATCCAATTGTGTCAATGAGCAATTCGAATTGACTAAGTAGGCCATTCGAATCACTGAATGGAGTAGCTTGACTCTGTCTAGGAGTCCTCATAAATAATCGGTGGTACTCATCAATCACAACAACCAGTCATCCAGGTGTCAATCTGAGTCTAACTGAGCATAATAAATGTAACTGAAGTGTGTAGCACTGATATAGGATCTGGAGGCTCAGTGGGGGCGCATGGGAGGCTAACTGAAGTCAGAACAAGTCACCTAATCGAACTGGAGGTCAAACGGAAGTGATACAGTCAGTCGGGAGTGAAACTAGCCTCAAATCAGGGAGAATCGGAGCTAACTGAATGTAACTGGAGTGAATCTGCAGTGGTAGGTGAACAAGTGCGCCCTTCTCTGGCAGTAGGTGAGAAGAGGGCGCCTTTCAGCTTAGGAGGGCTAAAACTCTGTGGTAAGTGGCTCCCGGGTGCTAGAAGAAGGTGGATAAGGTGCTGGAGGCATCAAACTGGTGACTGGGATGCATGCCTGTGCATGCAAGATCCTGAAATAGATCATATCCTGAAATAGATCATGCAAGATCCTGAAATAGATGATGTATCCCGAAATAGATGATGGATATCCGAACATTCCTAAGCTGGCTACTTGACACCCCATTAGTATTTTGACCATAAATTTTTCATTTGATGCCCAATCTCAAAAATTAAAATTGGATTGGAAACTAGATTCAAAGGGATACTTAGGATGTAAACAAGTTTTAAAACTAATTCCATTTGGTGTCCCAAAAATGGACTATCCCAACCGTGTTTTAGTAAAAATTTCAAGTCAAAATGCCACAAAAGTACAATAAATGAAATTTGACTCCCAAAAAGTGACCAGAATAGGTGTGATGATTTTTAATGATGTAAATTTAAATAGAACACACACGCACACCAAAAATTTCAAGCATTGAGTACCTAGATTGACTTACATAGTCTGTTGCAGCAACGACTGCAACTCTTAAAAAATGATATAATGTTGAAATAAAGCCTGTGTATTTTTATGGATGTGTTATATATAAATGAAAGCTAAATACATACCATGATGACCACCCAAGTTTCAAGCTTGAAGGGTTCCATAGTCGTTTGGTTCATTTTCTCGTGGAGTCTTCATTCACCAATGCTTCCTTCCTCTTACCAACTTCCTAAAAAAGAGAGATTAGTAATATGGGTGGCTCTTACTACATCATGTGTCCAAGAGTTCTTTTTCAAAACGAAATGACACTATCTATGCATCCTAGATCTAAGTGAAAAATTGAATGGGATCTTACCAATTTTATTTATTTACAATATCCTAGACTGCTTGGAAATAACAAATTATTTTCAAGTGTAAGAAAACTTCCAATGGAGCCACTTTTGAAGAAATGACTCAAGTATTCTCATACTCCCAACATAAAAATATAACTTTATGAATGCTAGGATATGAGAGATCAAATTCCCTTGAAATGATGGTGCTAAGAATTGGTGAAGTATGGAATGATGTTGCAGACCGATGACAGATTGAAACCAAGCTTCAATATAGTCTTTGTTCCCTTGATTTCTCATGGATGTCACACCATGAAGCTCCTTATTAAATTGATCTTCCTGAATGCATAAGAGATTCAGATCTAATGATGTGAATGATTCTTTTGGTTCCAATGTCTGTTCTTCATCAAATTTGTTGATCTTGTTAACTTGTTGATGATCATAAGAAACTTCACCTCCAAGTCTTGGATTTAAAACATATTCAGGCCTCGTATGGATTTGTTGCAACAATGCACAGTCTTTTTGCAGCGATGTAGGTGAGGTAGAACATGAGGGAAATGTAGGAAAATTTTGTAGTTCAGCACTGTAAGCATATTGTACTTCTTTATTATGGTTAGGGTGGAGGGTGGATTGAACAGGAAATTGTGTTGGATACCAAGGAGTTTGATGAGAGGATAGATGTGTCTGATGTAGGGGATTGGTTTGTGAGGTTGATATTGAAGGACCAAGTTGTGTTGCAACATGAGGGAGAGTGGCCATGGGATCATAAGAAAGGCCATTCCAACCTTGTGGATAAGGTAGGTAAGAGTTAAATTGAGGCTGCAATAGCTTCCATGGTGGAAGACTATTCAATGATTGAGTATGAGAGTAAGGAAATGGAGGGATATAGTTTTGAACCATACATGTAGGCCATGGTTTCCATGAATGTTGCAATGAGTTGGATGCAACTCCCAGATCTCTTTGATATGTTTCTTTCATTCTTGGTAAGGAGGGACACCGATATGTGGAATGATTCAAGTCACATATGCCACAAATTGTGAGACTATCCAAAGGACAATCCATTGCAAGATGTTTCTTCTGGCATCGAGGGAAAACTATTTCTTCAAATTCCTCATGCTTTTCCTTAACCTGCAAAACACCTAATTGTGAATTTAGTGAACCATTGATATCGGCATTAGAATTTTCAAATAAATTATTGATTTCAGCTCATAGAACTCTTGTTCTTGTAGCAAATTTCAAAGATTGAAAAGAAGGATTACTAGAATTCTTACCAGTCTTGAATTTTCCTCTTGAATACCTTCTACATAACTCACAAATATCATCATATTCTAACTGAAATACATCACATGTTCCCATAATATTTAATATTTCTAAAGATTTAGCTTGTATCCCTTTAAGTAGGAGTGTTTTCAAGGTCTCTTTCCCCAGTTTCCTTTTTTTGGATCTTTGAATATTGTATTGAAAGCATTTCATGTAATTCTCCAAACTCTCTTCTTCTGCTTGTGTTATTTCAAATATATCTTCATTGACCCTACAATAATCTTGGTACCTTTTCAAGAATACATGTTTCATGTCTTCCCAAGTTTGTATACAATTCCCACCAAGGCTCATAAACCATCAGAGGGCTGTTCCTTTTAGAGTAAGGGGAAACACATTCAACTTCTGATAATTAGTACAATCATATCCTCTACAAAGTACTTCAAATTCAAATAAAAATACATCAGGGTTTTCATTTTCCAAACCATGAAAATTTGGTAGAACATGTGGGGGAATGCTTTTCGTTGATGCCACTCCTCCTTAATCTCTGATGGGAAATTTGAAGGTAACAACTTCTTCATCTTTCTTACTTGACATCTCTTCATTAGATTCAAAATATGATATCTTGAGGCTCTTGCTTCGAATGTTCCCGTCAATGTGTTAGTATAATGGGTGGTGCTTACAACACCACTAAGGGAAATGACAAGATTTATGCTCCAAAAAATAAAAATTAAATGAACTAAATGCAAACAAAAGAAAATCCACACTCAAATCAAATTCAATAAACTAAAAAATAATCATGCAACCAACATGCTCTATGTTAACAATGCATCTACAAAACAATGTCAGATGTACTTTTGCACCATTGATAACTTCCCTGGCAATGGCGCCAAAATGTTGGTTGGATTAATTGTCTAATTAATTAAACAGTTGATACTACCAGAACATAAATTATCAACCCAAGGAAGTCTTTTATTTCAAAGCTATCGTGCAAGATCTATGCAAGCACAATTTCTACTTGACACTGTTGATCTATTGGTATGAAATCAAAACTCTTTGTAAACTAGATCACACCTTCTTGAAAATAATTCAAACCTTAAACCTATTCATAAAACCAAACTGTTAATCTAATCACACTTCAAACAAAATCAACTCTTATGAAGCAAGATCTAATTGCATAAATCTGAAAGAAATGCTATGTTGGCCAACGATCTATGAAAAGAAATTAACATGAAAACAACTATGATAAATCTAATGAATGAAAGCATACAACTACGATAAATCTAATGAAATGAAAGCATGAACTAAATAATAAACAAATTTACAAAATAACAATCAACACTATCAGCATCTACTCAGGGAAGAGGGCCCTTCCTCCACTGAGCAGAGCTGGATCTCCACAATGAAAGTCTACAACTCCAGAATTAAGAAACTGCCAACATGTATTATCAGAATGAAACTATTACATCAGAGTTCTGGATCAAATCCTACAGCCTAACATTGCTTTCTCTCTTTCCCCAATACATCAGAATGATTACATATTTATACATAAAATCCTCTCAGGAGAATGAGAAACCCAATCCCCAACTTGTGATTTGTTTCAACCAATTGCTAATTTGTAAAACTGGCCACACTAGTAAATCTGAGAATTAAACATTTAGAGAACCAGCTGTATAGCTCAAACCATAGCTTTGTTTGGTGATTTCCACACATATCAAGTAATTGAGGCCATTGCGCACAAAACCCATGTCCCAAATTTTTGAAATGCTTCTCCATATTCTCGCAAATCGTGACGCAAATCAATGTGTTGTTATCTGGCATGCGTTTTTGGTTAAGGTCGTTTGATCATGAGCTGGAGGTTGCCATGTTAGATTTGGGCAGGAATTGAAATAAAAAATCCACATAATTAATCATAAGATGAAACCATGTTGTGAAATATCCATTTGGATGTGTGCTAACATGCCAACTTTGGAAGCTTGAACCATGAGTGTTGCTGCTGTTAATATGACAAATCACTCCATAAACCATCATCAGTAAAATTATGCATAATAGTATTCAATTCATCAAAAATAAAGGAAAGTAATCATGATTAACCACTAAAGCATCAATGGAAGTAATATGGTATTTTACGTGCAGTTACAACAAATTGATGGAAAATGGAATGATAAATGAATAATACTAGGAAGAAGAAGGATGAAATATATGTCGATGGGTGATGAAAATATGGACAAATATGTGATCCAACAATGGACATGAAACAAAATATGTAAAATATACCAGCATTCACCATGCATCACCCAACCCAAGAAGTGATCTAAGGTACATGAAGGTATTCTCTGTGAAACTCTTCGTAAAGATATCAACAGTTTGCTCAGCAGATGAAAATAATGCAAGGCGATAATTTGGTCATGCACCAAGATCCTGGTGTAGTGCATGTGTATCTTTGTGTGCTTGGTCCTTTTTCTCTATATGGGATCAATGTAGATCTTTATTTCACTTTGATTATCACACGAAATGACTGTGGGTGAATCAAATGAAAAACCAAACTCCCCAAGAATACCTTGAAACCACACACACTATGTAGTTGCATTCACTGCTCCTCTGTATTCGGCCTCAGTTGATGATAAGGAAATAGTGTGTTGTTTCTTGCTATACCAGAAAATGGGACCATGTGCAAGCATAAATACATAACCAGAAGTGGACTTCTAGTCAGTGCTATCTCCATCCCAATCTGAATCAATAAAACCAACTAGTTCAAGTGATGAACCAGCTGCATGGTGTATCCCAAAATGCTTGGTTCCTTGCACATAATGCAAGATATCCTTTTAGTATCCTTCCAATGGATATCATGAGGATCTTGAATGTATCTAGAAATAGAACCTACTGCATAATCCAAATCTGGTCGAGAGTGAGTGATATACAACAAGCTCCCAACTAGTTGTCTATACAGCGAATTGTCTACCAATGGTGAGGAACCCCAATCATGACGCTTTACCCATGAAAGGAAGGGAAAATTAGAATCCTTGAATTCATCCATTTTGAACTTTTGTATCATATCCGAAGCATATTTTGATTGTGAACAGTGATCCCTTTGTCAGATTGATCAATCTCCAAACCAAGAAATTGTTTCAACAATCCTAGATCATATATGGAAAATGCACTATGTAATGCATCTTTAACTAAGACTAGTTCTTCAATGAAACTACCAGTGATAAAGAGATCATCAACATACAGTACAATGTTAAAAATAAATTCACTAATATGTTTCATATAAACATTTGGATCATATTTTCATCTCTCAAAACCTTGTGATAGTAGACAATTGTCCATCTTGGCATACCAAGCTCTAGGAGCTTGCTTGAGACCATAGAGGGACTTCTCCAACTTGCAAACAAGTGAAAGATCATCAATGAAACCTTCAAGATGCTACATATATATATCCTCATGAATATATCCATGAACAAAAGCACTCTTCACATCTATATGATGAACCTCCCATCGCTTGGAAGCTGCAATGGCCAAAACTAGCCTGATTGAGTCCATCTTTACCACAAGTGCGAATGTTTCTGTGTATTCCACTCCATGTACTTGCTAGAATCCCTTATATACCAATCTGGCCTTATACTTCACATCAAAACCATCAATAGGCATTTTGGTCCTATACACCCACTTGCATTGCACCAACTTCCTCTTGGAAGGTATAGGAACCAACTCCCAAGTTTCATTGTCATGGAGAGACTTCATCTCTTCTTGCATGGTTGTTTTCCATCTTGGGTCATGTTATGCTTATTCATATGAATTTGTATCATATCCAACCATAATAAAACACCTCCCATCAATATTTGAATCACAAGAAGACAATGCATTCTTAAACTATGATCTATTATTCTTAGGTTCTTGTGGATCACCTGCAAGTTCACCAGTTGCTTGTATGGTTTTCTCAGCCCACTTGGGACTTGTAGGAGGGTCATGATATGCATGCATGTCATCATATTCATCCTCAACATCAGAATCAGAAATATCATAAAATGAATCATCACTTATATCCTCTTCAAGTGGGGGGTTTCAGCATTCCCCTTCTTCTCAGTCAGTTGCATGCATGGGATCTTGTTCGAACTGAACACTCCTCTCAATGAAAGTATTTTGAGATGACGGGTCAAATAGATTGTATCCCTTTTCATATTATGCATATCCAACCATAATGTACTCCTTGCTTCGGGGCTGCAAGGATTTCGTTTTCTCTGGAAGTATTCTAGCCCATGCTCTTGAGCCAAACACCCTAAGATGAGACACATCAACCTTATGTCCCATCCAAGCCTTGAATGGAGTCTTTCTTTCCAATGATTTGTGTAGAAATCTGTTCTAAACATATGAAACATAGTTAATGGCTTAATCCCATATTTTAGGAGACAAATAATTAGCCTCAATCATACAGGTATCCATCTCCTTCAATGCTCTATTCTTGTAGTTTTCCACACCATTCTGTTGGGGTGTGTAAGGCACAAAATGTTGCATTTGAATGTCGTATTCTTCACATAGATGTTGTAGGTACTTATTGACATATTCCCTTCCATTATCAATCCTTAAGAACTTTGTCTTCCTCCCATTGAATTTATCCACTGAAGCTTTGAAAACTTTGAAGGAATGGAACACTTCCGATTTTAACTTGAGAAAGAACACCCAACAAAATCTTGAAAAATCATCAATGAATGTTAGGACATATTTATTCTTGGAATTTCTTCAAACATGTTTTCTTTGCTCAAGGCTTGAATATATTTGTATTTTAGGTGTCCAAAACTCTCATGCCAAAGTCTACTAACCTCATTAGCATGTGATAGAAGAGAATTAGGAGAAGAGTAAGAAATAAAGTGTGAAAACTTGTACATTTTTTACTCATGATATGCAACACCAACTGCAACCACTTTTCCTGTAGAAACTTCATAAATTTCCACATATTCTTGAGTGAAAATAACTCTCTTGGTCAAACCAGTGTGGGTCATTTGGTAAACAGAGAAGAGATTTGCTGCAAGATTAGGCACATATAGCACATTACTAAAGTACCCATTGTCTAGATTGATCCTTCCAATTCCTCTTGCTGGGATTTCTCAGTCATCACCCATGCGAATAGGAGGACCACTGTATGGTGAAAGAGTAGAGAAATTTTCTCTTGCAGAAGCCATGTTCTTTGAGGCACATGAATCTATGATGAAAGAAGAGGATTCTGAGGTACTAGCCATCAATGCATGCAATCTCTCCTTGTCTTCAGAACTACCCTCCTTCTTCTTTTATCCTTCTGGAAGAGGGATGTTATTTTTCTCAAGGCCGATATGAGCCATCATGTCAATGGTCTTATTCATGCATGCACTTTCAGGGTGTCAACCCTTGTTACAGTAAGTGCATTTGGTTTTATCCTTCTTCTTCCATTTCTCCTTGCCAGGATTTGAAACCCCTTTAGAAGATATGAGCTTCTCTTTGTCTTTTCTCTTCTCTTGTTGCTTCAAACATTTGGCCTTCTTATTCCCCTTTGCATTCTTTAAATCTCCAGCTGCAAGAAATTGGTCCTATTGCTTGATTCCACCCATTTGGACCAACTTATCTTGTTCTTATGTAATAATATCCATGAATTTTTCCAAATCTGGCATTTTCAAGTTTCAAATAGTGAGATTGGTGGAATGGAATGTTGAAAAAAACACAGAGTACTCAAGACCCAACTTCGAAAGTATGGACAACACCAGTTGTTCATCCTTCTTGTCAATGCCACATTGTGTGAGCTGCAAGACCAAGGATTTGAACTTGGTGAATAAGTCTTAGATGGTCTCGAAATTGCTTGGTCTCAAAGATATCAACTCATTCTCAAGTTGGTGGCCCCTCAACTCATCATTCTTCCCAAATAGTGACTCAAGCTTGAGCCACACTTCATTTGGATTAGTGATACTTCAAATGAAGTGTGGCTCAAGCTTCATCCATTCTGTTGAAGAACTTCAACTTCTCTACTATAGAATTCGCCTCATTCTCAGTCCCCATGGTAAATCTGAAGAGACCCTTGGATCTCAGCTGGATTATCATTTCGGCCTTCCACTCAAAGTAGTTGAATGGAGTGATCAAGATGACATGAGACTGCTCCATTCTGTACCTTGCGCACTAGGTGACAAAAAACATTGTAAACTTGCAATGCAAACACTCAATCACTCGGGAGGGGATCCTAACTAGATAATTCAAATACTGCATTGACAGAGGCCACATTTGGGAGCACATCACACCCTAGGTAGACTCCAAAGGATTGCTCCAATGGCTTCAAGTAATGGCCCCGAGGATTTTTGTGGTTTCTCCACTGCTTCTAGTTCACCTATGAAGAAGAATAGTTCGACTATAAGCTCCAACAACTCTTATACCATGTGAAATTCAAATAACAGTAGGATCAACAAGTTAAAGATATCCTCACAATTAAGAATTTGACTAAGTATGCAAGAAAATAGTATAAAAGAGGCACAATGAACACACAAATGATCAAATAGCATGTTATTATATTACTATCCAACCCATAAATGAGTTGTACTAAACACCATTGTATTACATTTGGGAAAAATCGTGAGCATTTGGAGGCATCGGAATGAGCTACAAGTGTCTAGCTTACATTGGACCTCAATCCCCCCTAGGTTGACCAATAGTCTCCCAAATCACCTCAAACTGTCATAAATTCCTAATATGAATGTTGGGATGGCATGGGAAGGAATTAATGATGGTAGAACATGAGTGGTGGAGGATTTGGTGGAGTGTAGGTGGCCAAGGATAGACCAAAACGGCCAAAGAGAATGCATGGGTGCCAGATCCATAAAACAAGGGATAAGGGCACACCACAGGCAGGTAGTGGTAATAAATGAGGGTGGTGGCAATAAATGAGGGTGCCCAACTGACTGTTTGACCAAAACTGGGTGCTTAGGTGGTGGAAGTGGCCATTAATTTCCTAACAACCTTGGATAATCATCATTAACCTTTGCTTGAACCATTAATCATCAAATTATCATCATGAGACTATGGTACTAGGTGTAATAATGTTCAAACATTAGTATCTACAAACAACGAGAAAACACAACTAGATCCTAATAAAAAACACTCAACAAGGTGGCTAGAAATGCTGGTCTAACACACCCAAAGGTGGATTATGGATCCATCCCCAGTATGGCTGCCAAAATTTGTTGTGAGTGAGGGGGTGGCTAGAAATGGTGGTCTAACACACCCAAAGGTGGATTATGGATCAATCCCCAGTATGGCCGCCAAAATTTGTTGTGAGTGATTCCTCACTCACATGTTCCAAAATAACCCATCAAGGGGTTGTGCAAGACTTGGTAGTAGATTCAATATGGGAACAAAACAACACAAACTAATTTAAACAAAATATCAACATTCTTTAAATTGCAATACACATAGAGATCATCAAAACATGTAGAGAATAATAAAAGAATGAATCTCATTATCATTACAAAGAAAAAGTGCATAGTAGCACCTTAGTACAATGTAGAGGAAATGGGGCCTCCATAATTCTCCAAGGGAAGGTCCACGTGTCTCCTTTGTGACCTATTTATCTATATCTGATCGTCACTAAGTAGATCTCCACAATGGCGAAAGTAGAAAGTAGGTAATGGCTCCTTATATTCCTAAGAGAATTTCGGTAGATTAATGACGTGAGTATGATATGGAAATTGTGTGTGTGGAATGGTGACATGGGGATTTTTTATAGGAACAAGAGAGGTCAAGAGAAGGATCGATATCCATTGTGAACATTCTCAATTTCCTAGTGGAGAAATTAGGGTTTTGAAACCTAGATCCATAGCTAATTCTGGACCATGTCAAGGTATTTTCCACTTTTTCCCCTTCTTCATTAGGGAAGTGGGAAATAACAATTTTCTTCTTGAAAATCACTTTTTGGGACCAAGTTTCACATTTTGAGGGAAAACCTGCAGCTTAGGTCATTTATTTTGAAGGAAAACCAATGACCCCTTTCAAATTAGTTAATTTCATGGTTTAACTTTCAATTTTTGAGAATTTTATCACTTCGTCAAGTCATATGGATGGAACAAGATGGAAAATGGTTCTTATGAAGTTGATTGATGACATATAAGGGTAATGAAGCCGATGACATGGAAGGTGAACATATTTTGGTTGTTAAACATACAAGAAGCAAGAACTATGGAAGATGTGTAGAAACATCCCCACAATATATGTAGCATTGGATAACAAACAAGCAGAGCATCAATCCAACATGATTGATGTTGAAGGTAAGATTACTGATAACCTATTTCCATTTTAATTGATTCATGAGAAATTCATAGTTATATTTATCCTAATTTTGTTGAATGATTTTAGCTAAAAAGAAGTAAACATGAAAAATCATGGATGATTCAATTGGCTACTAGAACAAAAAGGAAAATCAATGAGTTAGTAAAGAATTTTGAATTAGATATGAATGGACTCGATACTTATGCAGATTTGAATATAATTCCACTTGGTTCTTATGATGTGATTATTGGGATAAATTGGTTGGATGCACATCATGTTAATTTCCATAACAAGACTCTCACTTGTCTTGATGAAGAAGCGGAGCACAAGATAGTGAAAGGCGTTCCAAGGCCTAGTTCCATAATGGAAACTTCATTTGTGTGGTTGAAAATATCTTTCAAAAAAAGGTGTTAGTTGTATGTAGTTCATGTGGAAGATATATAGATGAGAAAACTTCCAAGTGTAGATAACTTTCCATTTTTTCAATAGTTTGTAGATGTGTTTGAATAAATACTAGGATTACCACTAAAATGTGACATTGATTTCTCTATTGACTTGTTTCCTGGATCTGCCCCAATTTCCAAAATTCCATACAAAATGAGTGCTCCTGAGTTGAATGAGTTACACATGAAGTTGAAAGAATTGTTGAATAAAGTATACATACACCCAAGTTTGTCCCCTTGGGGATCACTGGTACACCTTGTAAAGAAGAAGGATGGAACTCTGAGATTATGCATTGACTTAAGGAAATTGAACAAAATCACCATGAGGAATAAATATCATCAACTTAGAATGAATGATTTTTTTTATCAGCTAAAAAGAGCAAGGATTTTATCAAATATAGATTTGAGATTAGGCTAGCATTATGTGATAATCAAAGAAGAAATTAGCAAGACAATTTTTAGAACCAAGTATGGTCACTATGAATTTGTAGTGGTGCCATTTAGGTTAACAAATGCACCAACTACCATTATGTGTCTGATTAATGGAATATTTAGGTAGTATTTGGATAAGTTTGTCATTATATTCCTAGATGGCATTTTATTTATTTAAAATCAAATGAGCATGAAGACAACTTGAGATTAGTACTACATGGCATAAGAAAGAGTCATGTTCATGCCAAGTTGAGTAAATATTCTCTTTATTAAAAGTAGATTCAGTATTGGGGACAAATCATATCCGAGGAAAATATATAATTAGACCCAAAGAATATTAAATCTATCACGGGATGGAATACACCTAGAAATGTATCTGAGATAAGGCCATTTATGTGATTAGTTGGATATTTTAGAATATTTATAGAAGGATTATCAAAAGTGGTACATCCAATTACATCATTGCGGAAGAAAGAAATCAAATTTGAATGGACACCCTAGTGTGAATAAAGTTTCCAACAACTACAAGATTGCTCACTAGTACACCAATTCTCAAAATTGATGATCCAAATGAATATTTGTGGTATGCGCATATGCTTGCAAGGAAGGAACTGGTAGAGTGCTTATGCAAAATGGGCATGACATGATATGTTATGAATCCAAAAATCTCAAGGAGCATGAGAAGAATTATCTCACGCATGATTTATACCTTACTACCATTGTACATGCAATATTGAATATCTGGAGACATTATCTCACATGTAGAAATTTGAGTTATAAAAACACGCCATAGTGACTTGAAGTATTTATTTGAAAAGCATAATTTTAGTGTTAGGTAGACAATATGGTTGGAATTACTTTGCAAGTTTGAATCTAATATCAAGCATATAAAAGGGAAAGATAACAAGGTGGCTAATGCACTCAACAAAAGAGTACATGAAATGCATGCAACAACTATAAGTATGTGAAAATCAGATTTAAGAATCAAAGTTCTTGAAGTTGTTGTCTCATATGAGCATTACCTTCAAGTTAAAGATGAATTATGGTAGGAAAATGTACAACATACATATGAATATTACAAGTTGGAAGTTACAGGTAAAACCTATGTTCATGATTCATGTGAATTAAGGAAATTGGTAATGAATGAGATGCATAAGGTTCTATATGTAAGGCATCCTAGACACCAAAAGACAGTTGTAATAGTAAGAAGTCAATACTTTTGTCCAAGAATGAAAAAGGCATTACTAAGTATATAACTAGATGCATGGAATTTAAAAGGGTAAAGGTGGAGCACATACATCTAACATGATTTCTGCATCCACTACCAATACCAAAGCATAAGTGGAACGTCGTGACAATCGATTTCATCACTATGTTTCCCATGACAACAAATCAGCATGATTCCATCATGGTATTGGTGGACAAGTTGAAAAAATATACTCAATTTATTATAATCAAGTCAACTCATAAGTCATTTAACATAGCAAATATTTACATGAGGAGATTTCCAAGTTACATGCATGGGATATATAAGTTAATTGTTTCAAACAAGGATCCAAAGTGTTTTTATTTGTGTCCAACGCTCCCTGTGAATTTTGCGACATGGGTTTGTGAAATTCTATGTCACTACGGATCTAAAGAGCTTATGATGCCTCACAAAGAAAGAATGAGCAGAAAATTTGAAGAAGAGTGAAAATTGCAGTAAAAAAGAGCAGAAGAATAATAATGCAACAGAACTCAAATAGGAGGAGAATAATGTCACATGTTCCAATTATTAGTATAATAAACAATGATGTTACAATGAATAGAATTCAAATCATACAGAAGAAATTGAACCTCAGTTGGTCTAGCAAAGGGATTATCACCACTGGAGTGCTCCGGAAGACTCAAAGTCAACTGAACTGAACCTAAACTCAGCTAACTAAAGTCATAATCATTTAACTGACTAAGGAGGGAACAATTGTGAGTTTGTAATGCATGCCAGTTAGAAAAGGGTGCATGGGGCCACAATCAGTGGCATCTGGATCTATAACCCCCCACAAAAGTCAGATAACTCAAGTGGACTGCACTGAAACACTCAGTAGGTTCCTATAAAATAGGGAACTGACTGAAGTGGTCCTAAAATGATGTATGCAGGGGTTAGAAGGTGGTATATGGATCCTGGATTACATATGCATGCCACTAGGGGTAAAATGACATCATCAACAACTAGGAAAAATAAATAATGCTAGGTAGGACAATGATGGAGTATTGAAATATCCTAACACCCCCCATTAATCCATACTTTGCAACCTAGTCCCTGGTTACTATGACCAAAGGTCACCCATTCAATCAAATAAATGATAAAAAATAAAGAATTGTCCATGAACCAAGGAAATTGGGGAAAACCTCATGGAAAAAATACCCCCCTCAAAAATAACAGTAGTAGGGAACTCAAAGAAACTTCATGCTAAGCAGATAAGGAAAAAACTTTCCACAGTGAAAGCCTTTGCAAAAATATTGGCAAGTTTCTCCTCTGTAGGATAGCAATGCAGGTGTTAGATCTGGATTTTCTCCTTTGATGTGCCTCCCACTGTGTAGAATTTTTATTTTTCAAAACAAGTCTCTCAAGTACCCTTCTTGCTACTGGAGCGAATGGCTCATTGTGGTCCAAATCATGAACCTTTGAGTCCCTTTTTTTAGAAAATCGAGATTGTTTCCTGGTTGTAGATCCCCCATGGCAAGTCTCTCCAAGATATTGTGTGTCAAAACCCACCATCATGCAGCACCTATCTGAGAGAAGTGTATCTACATGACATAGTGCAATTTTTGCATGATACTGAGATCTGGTGGTTCTATGGTCAAATGGATCCCCAACTGTGTTCCTAGTAGCTACAAGGAATTGTGATACCATATTGGCCTTGGACATGGATTGGGAGCACATGTTGGATCTGGATCTGGATCTGAATAACCTTGAACTTTATTCTCAACATCAAGATCTTTATCCGCATTTTCATTAGAATAGGTATCACTCTGATCTTAATCAGATTTCGATGGGGTAGAAAGAGAGTATGGAAAAAATGTGAGAATTCATATGCCTTGGAGGCATGGTTTGAGAACCCTTTCGCTATAATATTCCTAGAGGAGATCTTTGCAATATCAACTGTGTCATGACCAAATACCACTTTCTTCAGTGAACCTATGTGAGTCATCTGATATACAAACAACAAATTTGTCGACAAATAAGGCACAAATTGAACATTCTTGAACTTTCCATGCTCCATATGTATTGTGCCATTCCCTTTAGCAGAGATCTGAGATTTGTCTCCCATGTGAATAATCGGACCATCTTTGAGTTCTAGAAAAGAAAATGATTCTCTAGAGGAAACCATGTGGTTAGAGGCTCCTGAATCTATGAGGAGGGCTTGCGATTTTGAAAATCCAGCCTTTAGTGCATGGTAACTCTCATGACCATCAGACTCACTTCCAGAATCAATCTCTCTTGCACCTTTTGGGAGGGAAATGTTGGGTTGTTCAAGAATCTTAGTCATCTGATCTATCTTCTTTTGCATGCAATATCTCTCTGGGTGGTTTCCTTTTTTGCAATAGGAACACTTGGATTTCTCAAATCCCTTCTATTTTTCCTTCTTAGAGATGGAGGATTCTTCTGATGGACATGACTTGGAATTCTACTTGGGTTTAGATTGCCTCTTATCCTTTCCTTTGTGCTTCCCCTTCCCATTCGCACTTTTTTCTTCTCCATCCATAAGAGCTTGATATTTGGAGGCCTGCAAGGAACCCATCTGTATCATCTGATCTTGTTCATGGATGAGAGATTCAGTGAAAACATTTAAGGATGGCATCTTCCAACTAGGGATTGACATTTTCCCATAATGGAAGGTAGAGACAAAGATAGAAAATGTAGTACCTAGCTTGCTCAAAATGGATAGCACCAACTGCTCATCCTTCTTCTCAATGCCACATTGCTTGCACTGCATAACCAAAGATTTGAATTTTGAAAAGAAATGCTGAATGGTCTCAAAACGACTTGATTGCAGAGCAATCAACTCATTTTTCAGAATATGTCCTTTTAGCTCATCTTGTTTGCCGAAGAGGGTCTCTAACTTCAACCATAACTCTCTTGGATTCTTCACTGCTTCGATGTGGAAGAGAAGATCTTTGGAAATATGAATACACATGAAGCCAAATGATTCATCCAATCTATTTAGATACTTGGTTTTCTCCACATATGTCACATACCCACCCATCATACCAACATGGGAGAGAACATGACTCTGATTTCGAGACATCTAGCCCCATACTTAAAGATTCATATAAAATGAAGATGGGAATATGCAAATGCACAAGTATTTGGAAACACAGCAGAATTAAATTCTATTACACATCCATCATACATTCAAGATATTCATGTCATTCATCAATTAAAACAATACAGAATTTAAACACATGAGAGTACTTATCTTCAACGAAGTAGTCTCAAGCAACTAGCTATGCAACTGCAACGTTCCACCCAGCCATAGGCTAGCTGTGCTTATCAATATCTTGATACAACTGCCACCCCCAAGCTGGGCATGATTTCTACAAGGAACAAGGGAACAACAGACTCACACATAGCCAAAATACACCAAAATCAGCCAAGCTAATCAACAGTTGGGTTTATCAGGCTGCTAGGGGATGGAAAAGGAAGAATTACTAAGCTAGTGAGCTCAAGCACAGAGCCATGGATACCTCTACAAGATCTATCTAACTTGGCACCCACAATACCTACACACCCAACACAAGGAAGTATTATCTTCACTACTACACAGTCCCTCAAGCCATACCTTCCTTTCTAGTGCTCTCAGGGTGTGCATAGAAAAGTAGCCAAAGCCCTCTTGATCTTCTTGAGAGGTTATTTTCCCCACTAGGTTTATCAAGCCAATTATTTCCACTACCACTCCAAATTTCTTGCTCACAGGTTCAAGCCAAAACAGGGATGCACATAACAGCAAAAGTATAGGTGCTGGGCATGAAGTAACGTTTTTACAGTGAGATGCACATAGAAGGGGTTTCTACCAATTTCCGAAAATCGTGGGCAGCCAAAAACAAAATGGGAGAAGGGGAAAACAACCATGGGAGAGCAAATCATTTTAAGAAAAAATGTCTATGGACATTCTGGGGAAAAAACAACCTCCATACAGTCCCAAATCGTGGTACTCCTCTCCCAGACACTGTGTAAAACAAAAACGAGTTCCCATGCATGGAAAATGCAGGAAAAATGGTGAAAAACATGATGGGGAAATCCTAGCTATCTCAGACTGCGTGAGAGGGAAAAGACCATGGGTGGAAGATGGATTTGGGCACCATTTCGTGGGTGTTTTCTTGCCCAAGAAGAAAAAATATGAATTCCCAGGTTGATGGCTTGCCCATGCACGAAATTGGCTTCCATACCTCTCCATTCCCAAGGCATTAACTGCCTCAACCAACTCTTGGAAGAATTAAATGATTGGGTGCATAACCCAAAATGGGTAGTTGGTGGTTTATGGGTTTTCTCATTGACACATGGATTAACACCATTGGCTCAAGGGTTTGAATAATTTCCCTCCCTATTCCTTATAAAAATCATGCCCCCATCTCTTTGTTGCATTGCATAGCTAGTTGTGGGTATTTCATTAAATGCATATTTATATGATATTTACAATTCCATTGTGTCGGCTAGCACGTAAACCATATGCATCAATAAATCGATGACGGGGCCTTGTCCTTGAGCTCCTCACCATGATTATATAACAAGATTGCATCATTTACAATTTTAATGTGATAGGGTCAAGATGGGGACGTTACATTCCCCTCCCCTTGGAATAACACCATCCTCGGTGTTCCAACACTTTGGAATATATATACCCACTTTACACATGCCTCAAAATTCACAACTAGTGGAAGGTCTGTCCTACGTTTCATCTCTTTACTTGAACTTTTAGGAACAAGTACTTTGGCTTCCACAAGCTGCTCCTACTAGTTTTGATCCTCCATCTCTGCAGGTGGACATTGCTCCACAGCAATCCCTTCCTTTTATTTACCTTCTAACTGATCTACAAGTATGGAATTCCATGGAGGCCATCTTTCTTGCTGTCCTGGAAACTATTTGAGGAAGTTTTCAGCCAAAACATATAGCTTTTGGTCTGCTATCATGATCAATACACATAGCTGGCCCACACTTTGCTCACTAGCAACACTTGGCTAGTAACAGCTGCAAACAATGGCTTTCAATTTCTCACCTGTGAGATTCATAATGGAAATTCCTGTTAGGACAAGCATAACACCATATTATAATTAGTCAATTATTTTCCCAATTGACATGGAACATCCATGCTTTACTCATGATACTTCCACACATTTCATGCTTTCCCAACATACACATGAAATCATTCATGTTCATCCTTTCATAGAAAAATAACTAATTCAACATTCACAATTCATTTCAAGCAATAAACACAATCAACTTCATCTATGACATGCACTCAACAATATTTTGTTTCTAAGATGCATTAGTCAAAAGGAAAGAGAAGAGTAAGAGTTTCCCCCTCTTAGTTTTGTTCCAATCCGGAGCCACACCATCACTGTGGTTTCATGCTCCTTAGCCTCTTTCACTTCAATGTGAATGCTTGACTTGCCCTTTCTTGGCTATGACACTTAGTCTCTAATGTCTGTCTTAGGATTTTCAACTAGGGAACCCCTTTCTCCATTGTTACCTATATAACCTTTGGCTACTAGGACCCACACATGTCCACTAGCAACATCTTTCATTACTTCTCATATTGAGCTCTTTAGGACAGTAACATGTCCACATGCATCCCTATGATGCCCTCATAGTCCTTGCTTCCAGCAGTACCTACACTCAAACATTGAATTAATTCACATGTTTAGTTTATTTTCATAGGTTTTATCTCCAAACAAGAGTTTAAGAACTCATAACCAAATCCTATACACACGTATATTCATACTAAATAAGCAAGAAGTTGCAGGATAACCAAATACTTATCTGCATCGGGTGTCTTCACTTTATTACACATGCTCCCTCTTTTCTTTACAAGCATTGGATTTCCCGTGGATACAATAACGAATGTTGGGCTAGCACGCAGGCTAATCCACAATCATTCAAGTGGCAATGCCAGGCCAGTACACTGACTAGTTTATCAACCATCTCATTTAGAAATATGCTAGGCTAGTGCTCTAACTGCTTTTATTAATTAATTAAAGAATGTTTTTCCAATACGCCAGCTGCTCCAAAACATTAAGGGTTAGTGCCCCCACCAATTACTCTTTGAATTTATCAAGCATTTGTAGCGCCCAACCAGTTACTCCCTGGATTTACTAAGAGTTTATAGTGCCTGACCAGTTACTCTCTGGTTTAACCAAGCATTTTATAGTTCTTTCAGGTTCCTTGCTTCCTGCGATGACCAAAGTTTCCAATAGTGTATCAGCCTAGCCGTTAGATGTTAAATTTTTAGTATTAAATCACAATACTATAGGATCTTTGCTGAGAGAATAACATCTACAGTATATCAATGCATGACAATCATAATATGACAAGCATCACAAGCATCACAAGAATCAAAAGCATAGAGACAAGAGACACAGATTTTCCGTGGGGAAAACCCTAAGGTGAAAAACCCCACAACTTCCTCAGAGATAGAGAGAGCAATGGCTCAACCAAAATACAACCAAATAACACTGAGATAGTCTCTTAGCAGATGATCCTCCTCCTCCTCACTAGTGCGCCACTTTTCAGAGAGAGAGATAGTTACTTTTCCGAGTGAGTAAAATAGAGATCTCCTATCTCTATTTATACTCACCTTTTTTCCCAGTGACCTACTGGGGCCGACTTGTCTACTTGGATACATCCACATTATATTATATATTAATTAGGGCCGACCCCATAAGGTGGTCTAATAACCCATCGGCAAGTACACACACTTGCGACACTTGTCAATCCACATGACGACACTTCCTTATAGAGGAATAACACATCTCTTATAAGGGTACAATAATTATATATATAATACACAGATGAAATACAATCCGAAGTTACATATACATCAACACTCCCTCTTAACTAGGAAGGTATTTCTCGACACAGATCTGCTAGACAAGTCTTCTTCTCTGGATCATCATCATCGATGCATCGTCATCATCATCGTCACTGCTGCTACTATCTCAACCAATCTCTGACTCTACTCGTCATAGGAAGTTCTACAGAGCCAGTCCTTTTTCATACTGGATGTAGGCCCACCACCTGCAGGTCTTCGTCATCACTGGCCATACTGTGGAATCCTCAGGACTTATTACGTGCGTCACAAAACCTCGAAAGAGCATCCCAGGATGTTACGGGTATACAACTCCGACCTGTAGGATCTCCCAGGGCGCTATTACATGTGACCCCACCACAAAACCTCGAAAGAGACACTCAGGATGTTACGGGTACACAACTCCAACCTGAAATCTCCCAGGGCACAAATTACATGTGGTCATGGAAAAACCTCGCAAGAGCATCTCAGGATGTTACGGGTACACAACTCCGACCTGAAATCTCCCAGGGCCCAAATTACATGCCATAGGACAAAACCTCGCAAGAGCATCTCAGGATGTTACGGGTACACAACTCCGACCTGAGATCTCCCAGGGCGCTATTACATGTCCTCCAAGAGCAATGTCTCGAAAGAGCATCCCAGGCTGTTACAGGTACACAACTCCGACCTATAGGATCTCCCAGACATGCTCATCTGCACAACCTGATCCACGGCCATAGAGTATCAACCTGATACTCACAATACATCATCCTGATGTACTCATGATCGTCCTGATCATCATCAATGCAACATCCTGCTGCATGTCATCTGGAGCAACATCCTGAAGCTCATCATCCATGATCATCCTGATCATCACTGCAACATCCTGCTGCATGTCATCTGGAGCAACATCCTGAATCTCATCATCCATGATCATCCTGATCATCAATGCATCCACCTGATGCATATCAAGTATCTACCTGATACATGATACATATCACCATACATGATCCACCTGATCATACAATGTATCCACCTGATCATACAATGTATCCACCTGATACATATACAGATACATGGTCCAAGCATCCAACATGATGCACATACATACATAAATGATCCAACTGATCATATCCAGCATCCAACATGATGCGTACATACATACATAAAAATGATCCAACTGATCATATCCAGCATCCAACATGATGCGTACATACATACATAAAAATGATCCAACTGATCATATCCAGCAGAAACCAGAACATCATCCTGATGCCCATTATCCAGCGCTTACATCCACATCCATGTGAAGGATCCTCCTTCCAACATGCTTGGAATGGCTTTAGCAAATGTGTCCATCACTTCTTCCTCGAAGTGTCCTCGATCTGAAGAATGCCAAGCCTCTCTCTGAAGTACTCGAACTTCACTCTGGCTAGTGGCTTCGTCAGTACATCTGCAATCTGCTCGTCCGTCGCAACATACAGAAGCTTCACAGCTCCTCTCTGCACCATATCCCTGATATAGTGATATTTGATGTCTATGTGTTTCGACCTTTCATGAAACACTGGGTTCTCGGACAGCTTCACACAACTCTGGTTATCACAGAAGATACCAGTAGCCTCCAACGGGAGATCAAATAACTCAGACAGTAGCTTCCGTAGCCATACTGCCTCACAACTAGCTGAGCAGGATGCAACATACTCTGCCTCAGCTATACTCAGTGCTGCGCAGGACTGCTTCCTGCTAAACCAAGAGATCACACCTGATCCCATACTGAAGCAACACCCGGATGTGCTCTTCCTATCTGTAGCACTGCTAGCCCAATCTGAATCAACATAACCCTGCAGGTTAAACTTTTGATTCGCCTCATACCTGAGCCCATAATCCACTGTACCCTTCAGGTACCTCAGAACATGCTTTACAGCAACCAGGTGAACACTCCTCGGATCCGTCAGGAACTGGCTCAATGTGTTCACAGCAAAGCAAATGTCTGGTCTAGTGTTCGTCAGGTACATCAAGGACCCAATCATCTGACGATACATAGAGACATCAATTGGCTCAGATGAAGCATCACATAGAAGCTTCAGATTCGATGCCATAGGTGTGGCCATGGCCTTGCAATCCATCATCCCGAATCTCTTCAGGATATCTACTGTGTACTTCCTTTGACCAAGGAAGATTCCACCTGCATTCTGCCACACCTCCATACCTAGGAAATAGTGCATCATTCCCAAATCTTTCATATCGAATTCAGCTGCAAGATTCCTCTTAGTATCTGCAATCAGTCTTTCATCTCCTGTCACAAATAGGTCATCCACATACAGGAGTAGAATAATTGGATTCCCTTCCTCAACCTTGTAGTAAATATTGGAATCTGCTTTACTCTTGGTAAATTCCAAGCTAGATAGGAAACTGTCCATCCTACCATACCAGGTTCTGGGGGCTTGCTTCAAGCCATACAAGGCTTTCTTCAATCTGCATACATATGACTCCCTGTCAGGTCTTGGGACTGCATCCCAAACATCTTCTTCATGATCTACGGATCATGGCATTCCATTTCTTCATCCCAGATCCTGGGAACTTCAATATCTTCAATAGATATCTTTCTTGCTGGAACAAATGTTGTAGTCCTTTTGTAGGTGAAGATATACGGTCTTTCCTACAAAACAAGTTAAATTGCATGATTAGAAACATCTCATAAATTTCAGAACAAATTCTTTACACATAAAGAAATATGTCATGCAGTTATCTTAGCCAATGCTTCAATACAACATTTATCCATGTTCCACAAATTTCTAGATGCCTTCCAGTCTCTACCAGAACATTGTTAAGAGTTTGCACTACTCCCAACATGTTAGCAAAGAGGTTTCATTCTAGATAAGTAGCAATGGAATGTTGTACAGTGCCATAGGCCACTTACCCATGTATATTAGTAGTATACTGTTCATCAATGCAACTATTCTAATATGCATAATACATATCCTACGTCTAGGAACATGAGCATATACATCATTGAACAATTTTATTTAAACAAACACATATGCAAGAAATGATAATTAAAATACTTATCTCTGTTTGTTCGTTGGGTGGACTCCCTCCGAGTCTTTGCTTCCTGGTAGAAGCTGCTGAAGTAGCTTCTTCTACACCTCTCTGTTGTGGAATGTAGGAAGATGGTCAACTCCCTCTGAAGATCTGCATCCTTGCAGGAGCTGCCAGAGTGTGCTCCCTTTTGATCTTTGCTTCTTGGATTACCTGTCCTTATATTCATCTTTGCTGACATCAATATTCTTGAACCCAGAAAAGACCTCTTCTGGTGTCTTGTTGTCCAATATCTTGTGGGGAGTTCTGTTATGCACATATACAACTGTTCTAACTGCTTCTTCCCATAGATGCATAGGTAGATCCTGGTCATGCAGCATTGCCCTTGCTGCTTCCATGACTGTTCTGTTCTTCCTTTCTACAACTCCATTCTGTTGAGGATTATAAGGAGCAGTCAAATCCCTCTTAATCCCTGAATCACTGCAAAGCTTCTTGAAGTCATTTGAGGTGAATTCTCCACCATTGTCAGATCTGAATGTCTTGATTTTCTTGGCAGTTTGATTCTCCATCAAGGTTTTGAATTCCTTGAATTTATCAAGCACCTTATCTTTTCCCTTCAAGAAGTATACCCAAGTCTTCCTGGAGAAGTCATCGATAAATGATACATAGTAAACATACCCACTCAGGGAGCTGGATGACATAGGGCCACATACATCTGAGTGGATGATTTCCAGGATGTCTTTTGCCTTGCTTTCACTGCTTGGGAAAGCCTTCTTAATGTTCTTACCTTTTGCACATCCTTTGCAAACACCTTCATGTTTGGTCTTGATTTCAGGAAGACCCTCTACTGCCTTGCTTGCAATTGGAAGTGCCCTATAGTGCATATGACCAAGTCTTCTATGCCAAAGTTCACTTGGCTCCATGGATTCATGTACCATGGCATGTTCAGGTTGCCCCTTCAATTTATACAAGCCTCCCTCTTGCTCTCCAATCACTACTGCATCATCTATGGTGATTCCCTTTGGCCACATTAGGACTTGGCCATCCACAAATGCAACCTTCATACCTTTTGCATCCAATGCAGAGATGGAGAGTAAGTTCTTCTTGATCCCAGGTACATAAAGTACTTCTTTCATCTTCAATGATTTTCCAGAATCTAGGTTGTAGGAGGCTTCACCACTTCCTTTGATTGGGTATTGATAATCATCCCCAAGTTTCACCTTATGGGGTGATTCATGTTCAAATAGGTTCACAAAGGATTCTTCAAACCCAGTCATGTGTTTGGAAGCCCCACTATCAATCAACCAATCATTACATCCATGGGAGATGGTACCTGTAAGAGCAGAAATTAGAACATATTCTTCTTCACTTGATGAGTCATCATCACTACTACTTTCTGCCCTAGCCTTCTTCTTTGGAGGTTCATCATCTTCAGCAGCATGAGCATGAAACCTTCTTTTGCTACCCTTCTTCTTCTTACTGGAGTTGTTGTTATTATCCCTTTTGTTCTTGGGACAATCTGAAGCAAAGTGACCCTTCTCATTGCATGTGAAGCATCTTAGGTCCTTCTTACTCTTTTGATGGAATCTTTTGTGGTAAGAGTGATCCTTCTTGGTTTTGCTTCTCTTGGTGTGAGCTGCAAGAGCTTGATCTTCTCCTCCCATCTTTTCCTCACGAGCTATGAGTCTAGCTTCTTCTTGAGAGCATTCTTCCCTCAATCTGTTGAAGGAGATCAATTTCTTCCTTGCACAAATTCCTTGAATAAAGGAATCCCATGACCTGGGTAGGCCATTTAGAGTGGTCATCACCACTTCACCATTCTCCACCATTTCATCTACTGTTTCTAATTGTTCCTTGATCTGGGAGACCCTTGAAAAGTAAGATTGAATGGTTTTTCCATTCTGAAACTTCACTGCTTTCAATTGGTTCCGCAGGGTCATCTTCCGATTTATGTTCTTTCCTTCAAATAGCTTGGTCAAGGATTCAAACATCTCTTTGGGTGTCTTAAGAGAAGACACATGAGGTATGAGATGGTCTTTGATAGAATCAGCAATGATTCTCTTTGCCTTGACCAAGTTCTTCTTGTGCAATGCCTTGGCTTCTTCATCCTCTGGGATAGGGATGTCTTCTTTCACATATGAGTCCAACTCATTCTCTTCCAGGATTAACCCAATCCTATACTTCCAGGCTCAGAAGTTGTCAGCCCCTTCAAGCTTATCCTCAAACTTAGTGTGGAGAGACATCTTTAAGAGTACTTCAAATGGAAATAGAAAAGATTTAGGACTTACCACTTGAAGTGCTGAAAACTGGATCTGGTCCCGGATTAGGGTTTGTCAGAGAAACCCTAAAAATTCAAAATGTGAATTTCAAAATTCTGAAAGGATAGAAAGATGCGCCTTGGAGAGCTGATCAGCCTAGTACATTCAGAATTTGAGATCAGCAAAGTCTTGCCCTTCAAAATTGCCTTTTTGTCCTCCCGGGTTCACTAGGGAGAGCCCTGAATTAGGGTTTGAGTTTCCCGGAGATCTACCCAGCCAAAAATCTCGATCCAAAGCTCTAACCTTCGATTTTTGCAAGGAGCTTCCAGCTGTGCCTTCAGTTTCCAGAAATTCCTATTTTTGTGGAAACCCTAATTTTTAGGGCCAAATCTGAAAATGCTCAGAACTGAATTTTGATTGGACAGATAGATGCGACTTGATGAGTAGATCCAATCTACTATACTGAATTTCAAAAATCTATGGAGAGAAACCCAATAAACAAGGAATACAAGCTTCCGTCACTGCAAAATATCTTCTTCTCAGTTAAGCTCTGATACCATGTTAAATTTTTAGTATTAAATCACAATAATATAGGATCTTTGCTGAGAGAATAACATCTACAGTATATCAATGCATGACAATCATAATATGACAAGCATCACAAGCATCACAAGAATCAAAAGCATAGAGACAAGAGACACAGAGTTTCCGTGGGGAAAACCCTAAGGTGAAAAACCCCACAACTTCCTCAGAGATAGAGAGAGCAATGGCTCAACCAAAATACAACCAAATAACACTGAGATAGTCTCTTAGCAGATGATCCTCCTCCTCCTCACTAGTGCACCACTTTTCAGAGAGAGAGAGAGTTACTTTTCCGAGTGAGTAAAATAGAGATCTCCTATCTCTATTTATACTCACCTTTTTTCCCAGTGACCTACTGGGGCCGACTTGTCTACTTGGATACATCCACATTATATTATATATTAATTAGGGCCGACCCCATAAGGTGGTCTAATAACCCATCGGCAAGTACACACACTTGCGACACTTGTCAATCCACATGACGACACTTCCTTATAGAGGAATAACACATCTCTTATAAGGGTACAATAATTATATATATAATACACAGATGAAATACATTCCGAAGTTACATATACATCAACATTAGAAAACTTATACCTGAAATATTCATTATTACAAGCAAGAAATAAATGAAATTGAATACTTTTCGATATTGTGCATTTCTTGTTACTCCACAGGTTTCCTTCTCTACTTTACAAGCCTTGGATCACCTGTGGGGTGGATGCTTGGCCAGTAGACATGCTGCTCCACAACATCCTCCGAATAGGAAATGCTAAGCCAGTATGCCGATTGGGTTTATCAGGCATCCCAAAAATCAGTATGCTAAGCCAGTACGCTGACTGGGTTTATCAAGCATTTCAAAAATCAGTATGCTAAGCCAGTACGCCGACTGCATTTATCAAGCATACAACGACCATTTCCAAGCCAGTTCTTCGACTAGGTTTGTCAGGAAATAACACCCTTCACCAATACCTCCACAACATGCAAATAACCAATGCCAAGCTAGTATACCGACTGGGTTTGTCGGGCATCCAACAACCATTCACCACAACATCCACATATCCAATGCCAAGCCAGTACACCGACTGGGTTTATCAAGCATAAAACAACCATTACCAAGCCAGTACACCGACTGGGTTTATCAGGCAAGAAGAACAACATATTATGATTACGTGTCTCCTTCTCTTATGCAACCAGTGGTTCCCTCCAGGAAATCCATAGGTGACTCACTTGACTGCAGGCTAGCATGGACCCCACAATACCCACTCACACTGCACAAGGATGATACCCCTTTTCTGCTACCAAGCTCCTCGGGCCTATCAATCTCTTATAGTGTCCTTTAGTGTGAGCGTAGAAAGGTTACAATTGCCCATGCAATCCTCTTGATTACTTTCTCTTCACATTGCCCCTTAACGTGCAAAACCAAATTGCATTCATATAAGCTGACAACATAAGAAGGATAAGCAGGCTCATCAGTATTGCTACTAAAAAATTGTAATCATATTTCATAACATGTTCGGGAACACAAGGTACTACCAAAGGAACGAACACCAAGAGCAACCACTTCACACAAACAGATCACAGATCAACACACCGATGTTTTGACGTGGTTTAAACCCTCTTGAGGGAAACACTCCACGGCCCCGGCCAAATAGCTTCTACGGGACAATTTATTATGCAAAGAAAGAAAGTTACAAATGAGCTTCTCATAATCGATCAACTAAACAATGACCCTCCATGCTCTTTAAATAGAGATCATGGACCAATCGGGTGTTAAGCCACGGATCAAGGTTAGGTTTGATCTAAGAGAAGTTGAGCCGTCGGATCACTCTATGTCGGAAACATATCGTGACTGTCGGATTAAGTATTTACAAATGCATACTAATGCATACTAAAGAAACACACTATCCCTAATGGATATATTACACAAGTTGATCTTAACTAACTCCTAAGTGTCTAAATATCCTAACATCCCCCCTTAAGAACAACTTGGAATAGGATTGAAGGATTTACAAAAGTGACACTATTAGGAGAAGAAAGGAGGCATTAGAGCCTATCCCCCCTTAATGACAAGTTCCTGAACTCCTAACATAGATCAAAGTTTAGAAAACTTCGCTTCTGTAAGAGACTTGGTGAAGATGTCTGCAACTTGATCATCTGTAGGGAAAAAGAGCACTTCAAGAACCCAATCATGAACAAGATTTCTGATGAAGTGCATATGTAGCTCAATGTGTTTGCTGCATTGATGTAGAACTGGATCTTTGGCAAGCTTGATGGCACTTTGATTGTCGCACCAAAGTGGAGTAGGCTGCTGCTGCTCGAATCCAAACTCTGAAAGTATCTGTCGAAGCCATAAAGCTTCCTGATTGGAATTGACGGCTGCTCAATATTCTGCCTCTGCTGAAGAAAGAGCAAGAGCTTGTTGTTTCTTACAAGCCCAAGTAATAGGTCCAGATCCCGGACTGAAAACATAACCTGCAGTAGACTTTCGATCATCAAGATCACCGGCCCAATCTGAATCAGTGAAACCAACCAACAAAGGTTTCCCCCCTATACTGTAATGAATCCCAAACTGAACTGTACCTCAAATATATCGAAGTATTCTTTTAGCTTCTTTCCAGTGACTTTCATGAGGTGTCTGCATATAACGGGCAACTCGACCAACGGCAAAGGAAAGGTCAGGACGGGAATGAGTCAAGTATAAAAGACTACCAACAAGCTGATAATACAAGGTGGCATCTACTTCAGGTGAAGTACAAGTGGCAAAAAGTTTGACTCCAGACTGGAAGGGAGAAGGGGCTGGTGTACAATCTTCCATGTGAAAGCGACGAAGAAGGTCACAAGCATACTTAGACTGAGAAAGAAAGATTCCTTCTTTGGTTTGCATAACTTGAAGACCAAGAAAATAATGCAAATGTCCTAAGTCTGACATTTCAAAGGTTTGTTTAAGACTGGATTTCACATGGGTTATAAGCTTAGGGTCACTACCAGTAAGAATAAGGTCATCAACATATAGAACAAGTATGATGAGATGGTTTCCTACTTTCTTGGTATAGACATTGGGGTCAGAATGGCATCTAGAAAAACCAGTGTCAAGGAGAAAGTTATCCATTTTGGCATACCAAGCTCTAGGAGCTTGCTTAAGGCCATATAAGGATTTCTTAAGGTGGCAGACAAGGCTAGAGTTATTCTGAACATAGCCAGGAGGTTGTTCCATGTAAATTTCCTCCTGTAAATCACCATGTAAGAAGGCAGACTTGACATCCATTTGATGGACTTCCCAGTTGTGTAAGGCTGCAAGGGAAAGAACAAGGCGGATGGAATTCATTTTTGCGACATGAGCAAAGCTTTCATTGTAGTCAATCCCTTCAACTTGGGAAAAACCTTTGGCAACTAACCTTGCCTTAAGTCTTTCAACACTTCCATCTGATGCATACTTAGTTCTATAGACCCATTTACATCTGACAAGTTTTCTTCCTTTTGGAAGAGGTACAAGATCCCAAGTATCGTTCACCATTAAGGAACGATATTCTTCATCCATGGCTGCATCCCAATCTGGATTCCCTGAAGCTTCTGCAAAAGTTTCTGGGTCATGATTCTCGGAAACTTGAGCCAAAAGAGAAGAGGCTCGCTGAAACTGAGAACGTGTTCGACGTTGATCTCTAGGATCATCGGCAAGATCACGAGCTGCTTCACATGTTGAATGGACCCATCGAGGAAGCACTTGTGCTGGTGCAACTAGAGGAACATGAGCAGGCAGAGGTGGATTTTCATCCTCACTGTCATCATCAGAAACTGGAGTTGGAAACCTGTCAAGGAAGTTGGAAGAAGAAGAAGAAGGCACAAACGCCGAATCAGGCTCGCAGGCCAAAGATGGCACACTTGCCGAGTTAGGTTCGCAGGCCAAGATATTTTCATCAAATTTAACATCTCTTCTAATGATTATAGCATGAGAATGTGGTTGAAGAAGTCTATAACCTTTTACATCTTCAGAATATCCAACAAATATGCACTTTTCACTTTTAGGCTGCAATGCTTTCCGTTTTTCATCCGGAATGTGAGCCCATGCTTCACTACCAAACACACGGAAGTGACTTACATCAGGTTTAGTTTTACTCCATGCTTCTTCCGTTGTTATACCTTGTAATGCTTTAGTGGGGGTGCGATTAACTATGTAATTTGCACAATTAATGGCTTCAGCCCAAAATTGAAGACTTTGCGGATCATACAATTAGCCATTTCTTTTAAAGTGTGGTTCTTCCGCTCAGCTACACCATTTTGTTGTGGTGTATATGGAACAGTGTGCTGTTGTTGGATGCCTTGTTCAGTGCAGAAAGTAGTCAACTGTTTGTTAACATATTCTCCTCCATTGTTAGATCTTAACTTAATAATTTGATGACCAGATTGTTTTTCAACAAGGGCCTTGTAGGCCAAGAACATGTTAAATACTTCGCTCTTAAGTTTTAGAAAATAAACCCAAGTGCGTCTGGTGTAATCATCAATGAAAGTTAAGAAATACTTGAAACCAGAAAAGGAAGCAGATGGAAGAGGACCACACAAGTCACTATGCACAAGCTCCAAGGGAACCGAGGCGTGCCAAGAGGCACGTTTGTCAAAACTGTCCCGATGATGTTTTCCGAGTACACAACCGGAGCAAACACCATCTCTGCAAGATACCATCGGAAGACCTGTCACCATATTTTCTTTACATAGTTGTTGCAATGAGCGATAATTTAAGTGACCAAATCGCTCATGCCAAAGTTTGCTCAAGTTATCACTATGAGCAACAAAAACTGAAGAGAAAGGTGATGACCCAAAGTTGTTAAACTTGTACAACCTGGTAATATCATCAACAATTTCGGTAGCTAGGACCTGTTGAGAATCTTTAAAATCCTTGATTACAACTTGGTGAGGTGTAAAGGTCATAGTTTTACCTTCACCAAAATGAGTGATCTGATAGACTGATAACAAATTGCAGAAAATTCTTGGAACACATAGTACATCACTAAAATGACCATTATCTACTGGAACTGTTCCAGCTCCTACAACACTTAGAGATCTATCATCACCAACAAATATTTGTTTGGTGTTACATTCATGCATAGTAGAAAAGATGGCTTGATCCTTAGCCATATGATAAGATGCTCCAGAATCAATGAGCCATTCATTTGAAGTAGAAGAAAAAGATGCATTATAAGAATAACCAGAAGCACAAAGTGCATGTCCATGAGAGGCAGATTCTGAAGGCGAATCTAGGCTGATGTGGTGCTTCTTCATTGCTGCTTCCAAGGCTGCCATCTTCTTGAAACACTTAGATTCATCATGATTATCTTTCCCGCAATAGTTGCAATGACGCTCAGTCTTCTTGCCTTTTGGCTTGGATCCTTTGTCATTTTTTAAAGAAGGAGTTGACTGAGAGGGTTTTGGACCCTTGTTTGACTTATTATTGCGAAAATTTTGTTTCTTGGGAGGCTTGGACTTTTCTTTCTGTTGGGACAATAAGGCTTTCCCAGATGTATCTGCATTGTTGATTATTCCAAGATGAATGAGTTTATCTTGTTCCATAATCAAGGAATCACAAAAGGATTCAAGACTAGGCTCTTGATAGCTAGCTGCATTCAAGGATGTTTTCATGGAGTAAAATGTAGATACAAAAACAGAATATGCAGGTCCAAGTTTGGAAAGAATATGATAAATGCATTGTTTGTCTTCGCTCTCAATCTTACATTCTGCACATAAGAGTTTAAGAGTTTTGTACTTAGATAAATAATCTTGAATGCATGAAAAGTCACTTGGATTTAAAGAAATCAACTCATTTTTGAGTTGATGACCTCGAATTTCATTGTGTTTACCAAACACAATTTCCAACTTGTCTCAAGCAGTATTAGGTTCATCAATTCCAGATATGTGAAATCGCAAATCAGTAAAGATTGACATCCCAATCAATCCACGAGCTTCATCACATCTATTTGCCCATTTTATTTTCTTATCATCATCAATGAGTTCTTTTTCTTTCCCTGTTGTAATTCTGAAAAGTCCCCTACTTCGTAGAACATCCTCCATATGAGATTTTCATGAGAAAAATAGTTGGAACTATTAAGTAGAATATCACAAGGGGCGGCCATATTTGTAAATTAATGGCTGTAAAAGCAAAAACCAATAGTCTGGATGTGAAGATCTCGAAAAAATAGGCGGTTTAAAAAAAAACGGCACTGAAAACTGACTCTGTATGATGAAATTATGCTTGAACAAAGAAACTGTTGAGGATGTCCCCAATAGTGACGTGGCAGCTAGAGAATGTCCAGCAAAAAAAGAACCCCCCTCTTCCCAAGACAAACCTTTTGACAATCACTTTACAAGAAAGTTGCTTTAAGTGAACCACTTTTGTAAAATAAGTGATTTCACTTTTACAATGATATTACTTTTAAATAGTGCAACAATAAATAAAAAACTTAAGTGACTCACTTGTATTTTTATTTTTTATTATTTAAGTGAGATGCACTTTTACAATAAAGTAACTTGAAAATAGAAATTGCATGCACTTTTCTTTTTAAAAGTAACTTCCTAAGACTTGAACTCAAGACCTATTAAGGAATAAAGCAACTTTGAACCAAGTGAGCTAGATTAAAAGGTATGTAAAATATGGGAATGAGGAAGGGTTTTTTTTTTTTTTTTGAACTCTTCTTGCTCGGTTTGCGTGCTTGCCCTTTTTCCTGCAAAACAGACCACAAAACGAAACAAAAAAAACTTTTCCACACTTGTGGAGTTAAATCTTGTTAGCTTTCCCGGAAAATCTACGTTTTCTCTCTGTTTCTGATTTGCCGAGATCGCGCAAGGTGCACGGCAAAGAGCATACGCAGCCGAGAAAAACCCTTTCCCTTTCTGTTTCTGATTTGCCGAGATCGCTCAAAGTGCACGGAAAAGAGCATACGCAGATGGGAAAGCAACAATCCGAACCCAAAAAAAAATCTAACAGTAAAAAAAATGAAATATGATATTTTTTCTTATTAAAAAACGAAATAAAAAAATGCGTCACTGTAACATTATACCTTCAGATCTGATGAAATACGCGTTTCTGGAGCAACCGGGAACCGTTTTCGGTCAAACAAAAACTATTTTCCAATGGAAACGACGCTCCGAATGCAATGGAACACCTCCCACAGCCCAGAAATGCACATAAATACCAAAAATAGAAACCCTTTCGAGTTTCAGCAACAACAGTTCAAGATCTAGATCATAACCGGAAGCGGCACTTCATAAAATTTCTAATACCATGTTCGGGAACACAAGGTACTACCAAAGGACCGAACACCAAGAGAAACCACTTCACACAAACAGATCACAGATCAATACACCGATGTTTTGACGTGGTTTAAACCCTCTTGAGGGAAACACTCCACGGCCCCGGCCAAATAGCTTCTACGGGACAATTTATTATGCAAAGAAAGAAAGTTACAAATGAGCTTCTCATAATCGATCAACTAAACAATGACCCTCCATTCTCTTTAAATAGAGATCATGGACCAATCGGGTGTTAAGCCACGGATCAAGGTTAGGTTTGATCTAAGAGAAGTTGAGCCGTCAGATCACTCTATGTCGGAAACATATCGTGACTGTCGGATTAAGTATTTACAAATGCATACTAATGCATACTAAAGAAACACACTATCCCTAATGGATATATTACACAAGTTGATCTTAACTAACTCCTAAGTGTCTAAATATCCTAACATCACATTCACTATCAAGTATTGAAACACCAGGAATCCGTCCATTCCCTTAGGGTGTAGTCAATATTGACAACCTCAACAAAACCCAACACCCGAAAGGTATGCATCCCTTTCTGATGTGAGTCATGTAGGCCCTAAGTATACTCAAGTAGTCTGGAATAATAATAAAACATGCTCTGCATTTTAAATCTAATAACCAGACATGTATATTCTTAGTTAGGGTCACAGAATACTCATTCATTTATCAGATGTATCCTTTCTTCATTTGCGAAGAATGGGGGCTCCCTTCTCTAAGTCAACAGTCCTTCGGTTTGCCACCTCAATCTTTTCCATGTTCCATAACCCACACATGCCTTCTTGGCATAGTTTTACCATCTCACTCACATGCAGTGCAGCTAAGGTGTTATCAAAATTTACAATGGCGTTTCACCCGAAACCCATTTCCAAAGCATGGGATCCTTCCCATCTAGTATGGATTTTGCAGGCCATCATACATGGTCTTCCTGCAATGTGTCATCCTGGCACACTTATCAAATAGCCAAACAGTCAGCAACATTTAATAATAAACTCAAATATGATTGTTCCATAACCAATCAATAGCATTAATAGTTAAATTCAATATGAATTTGCAATTTTCTTTACTACAGAAATTGATTTTCTCAGCAATGAGGCGATCCTCATATTGTTTGGCTGTCGTAAGTGGTGTCACTCTGTCCATTATGGTTTTACACTTTCTACCATACATGAACATCCACCTACAACATGTCCTCCTAACACAATTTTATATAAGCCAAACAGTCATTGGCAATTATTAGCAAAATCTCAAATCTGAAATTTGTAAATCTGTTTTCCTACAGAAATTAGATTTACAACCATGAGATTATTCTTATAAACTTAAACCAAAAAAATTTCAGATTTGTTTGATGCATAATTCACAACCATGAGAACCCTCTCATAACCTTTGGCTCCTGCACATGGTAGATCCTAGTCTTTACTATGGACTTATCCTCCTTGCCATACGCAAGACTTGCCTACCTGAAATCTCAACTTTAATCAGCCAAACACTTTTTGAGTATCTATACATATAATCATTTCATTGCTGCAACAGTCACTAACGTGATCTGAGAATTATAACACTCAATAATTCAAACACTTTAAGCTATTAATATTTGAAATGCAATGAAATGTATATATATATCTATATATGCATTATTATCACAATAAAATTGCAAGACACAGTCACATTATCCATGCATATTAAATAAACTGTAAATACTCATTACTTCACATTCCATGCAATTCTGTCCTTCCAACAGAGTACTCTGGTAGCCCATCACATGTCTACCTTCTTCATGCAATCATTCTCCTGCATTCACAGTAGCTCATGGAATGGTCTCAGTACTAACAATAGTTCACCATTTCATCTATCATCTAATTGCATTGAAATATATATATATATCACAACCATGTATTCACACAACGCATCTCAACATGTGCACCCGCACATATGCATGCACATTCACAACATTTACATAATATTTTGTTGTTTCTAACATCCTTCCCCAAAATTTTGAAGATATTTGGGGCCCCTCCTTCTACACGTTTTGTAATAAGTGTTTTCCTTGTCTTTCCGACTGTTGTTTTTTTCTCTCTAACTTGACAAAATTTCAACACTTGCTTCCCAAAAGTTTTCTCTAAGGAAAAGTCACCTTGGACTCTTCGGTGCATTTTTTAGCCTTAACTCTTCCACTTGGTGCTAATGTTGAGCATATGAAGGCCGCCCTTTAGCGCAATTGCTAATCATAAATTTTACACTAAGCAGCAAAGTATAAATATAAATCGGCTGCCCTTTAGTGCAACTAGTAACCATATCTCGACCTTCATTCGCGCAGGATTGGTCCTTAAGATCGCCGACACAAAAAATCTCTTAAGTCTTTTCTTTATGGCTCGTTGGCGCAGTTCCCGTTAGCGCACATTTTGTGACTAAAACTTGTGCCAAAGGCGCACAGATTATCAATATAGCTCCCGCTTCCATAGTCACGCCTCATCTTTCCTTGAAGTCCATTCTTGGCGCAGCCCATCAGCACAGAGTTTAACACTAAGACTGCCGCTACGCGCACAGGACATAGCAAAAACAATTGCCGCTGCATTCACGATCCCATTCACTTGGTCATTGGCACATCTTTTGGGTGCAAGACTTAACAATATCTCCTCCGCCCGTCGTGCAGAACCAAACCTTAAGATTCCCGCCAACTTCACACTCTTTGAGAAAACCTTGCCGTTGGCACATCTCTTGGGCCCAAGTCCTAGTGATATTTTCCCCGCTGCGATCGCAAGCGCTGCACTAGTCCTGCGCCATCGCAACTCTTAAGCCTAAAATTGCCGCCGCGCACAAATTTTAAGCTTAGATCCGACGCCGCCTGTGTATAAAGTTAGCCTGACTTTCGCCTCCACGCATGCAGAAAGTTGGCCTAACTTTTGCCGCCGCGCGTGTAGAAAGTTGGCTTAACTTTCACCACCATGTTGCGCAAAGTTAACTTATTTTTCACTGCCACCACAGCCCTTAGGCAAAAAATTTCCATCTTTTGGCGTTCAATTAACAACTATTTCGCCAACTCAATTTTTGCCACCACACGCACAGAAAATTAGTCTAACTTTTGCCACCGCGCGTGCAGAAAGTTAGCCTAACTTTCACCGCCACGCACGCAGAAAGTTAGCTTAACTTTCGTCGCCACAGCTTTAGCAGAAAACTTAGAAAAACAGTTAGAAAAAATTTTGCAAAATTTTCAAAGACAGTCAGAGTTCTCTTCTTGAAATATGTCCTTTGTTTCCTTGTAGAGGTGAGCTACTTACAGATCCTAGTTCGCATATAGCAGAACAGTGAAAGGATGCCAAGAACTTGCACCTCTGAAAGGGGATTTTCTTTTCATTTCAAATTCAACAATCCAACCAATGGATTCATAATCAATCTTCAAGCACCCAACAAGCATGGGCGAGGAAAACTCATGTGCATAAGGGAATAATTCGCAAGCTTTCGTTGCTTCCGAAAACCATCAATGGGCCGCATAAATGTTGGTTTATTGTAATTAACAAACATCATTAAGATATGGTGCTGTAACAACCAACTATTCAGGATTTCAATCATGAAATTAACACACAAAAACTGATACCAGCCATGCCCAACATTCAAAGCATCATGGACATTCAAGGGACAAGGAGTCATAATTAATTGAGGCTTCAAGCACATGATGCGTTATCTCATATGCACAACAATTAGTAACAAACAATAACCAACACACAACAACAAGCCCCATGCACAACACAAAAAATCATATTTTCCTAATCTGTTGTGTGGATGTCGATCCAACAGCCTCAATGTTGTAACCATGGGCTTTGATACCATTCTGTCACATACCCACCTATCATACCAACATGGGAGAGAACACGACTCTAATTTTGGGACATCTAGCCCCATACTTAGTAGACAAAGATTCATATAAAATGAAGATGGGCATATGCAAATGCACAAGTATTTAAAAACACAGCAGAATTAAATTCTATTACACATCCATCATACATTCGAGATATTCATGTCATTCATCAATTAAAACAATACATAATTTAAACACATGAGAGTACTTATCTTCAACAAAGTAGTCCCGAGCAACCAGCTATGCAACTGCAACGTTCCACCCAACCATAGGCTAGCTGTGCTTATCAATCTCTTGATACAACTACCACTCCCGAGCTGGGCATGATTTCTACAAGGAACGAGGGAACACCAGACTCACACATAGCCAAAATACACCAAAATGATCCAATCCAATCAGCAGTTGGGTTTATCGGGCTGCTAGGAGATGGAAAAGGAAGAATTACTAAGCTAGTGAGCTCAAGCACAGAGCCATGGATACCTCTACAAGATCTATCTAACTTGACACCCACAATACCTACACACCCAACACAAGGAATTATTCTCTTCACTACTACACAGTCTCTCAAGCCATACCTTCCTTTCTAGTGCTCTCAGGGTGTGCATAAAAAAGTAGCCAAAGCCCTCTTGATCTTCTTGAGAGATTATTTTCTCCACTAGGTTTATCAAGCCAATTCTGTCCACTACCACTCCAAATTTCTTGCTCACAGGTTCAAGCCAAAACAGGGATGCACATAACAGCAAAAATATAGGTGTTGGGCATGAAGTAAAATTTTTACAGTGAGATGCACAAAGATGGGCTTTCTACCAATTTCAGAAAATTGTGGGTAGCCAAAAACAAAATGGGAGAAGGGGAAAACAACCCTGGGAGAGCAAATCATTTTCAGAAAAAAAAAAAAAAAAAAATTTATGGACATTTTGGGGCAAAAATGACCTCCATAACAGTCCCAAATCATGGTCCTCCTCTCCCAGCCACTGTGTAAAACAAAAACGAGTTCCCAAGCATGGAAAATACAAGAAAAATGGTGAAAAACGTGATGGAGAAATCCCAGCTAGCTCAGACTGCGTGAGAGGGAAAAGGACATGGGTGGAAGATGGCTGTGGGCACCATTTCATGGGTGTTTTCTTGCCTGAGAAGAAAAAATATGAATTCCCAGGTTGATGGCTTTCCCATGCACGAAATTGGCTTCCATACCTCTCCATTCCCAAGGCATTAACTGCCTCAACCAACTCTTGGAAGAATTAAATGATTGGGTGCATAACCCAAAATTGGTAGTTGGTGGTTTATGGGTTTTCTCATTGACACATGTATTAACACCATTGGCTCAAGGGTTTGAATAATTTCCCTCCCTATTCCTTATAAAAATCATGCCCCCATCTCTTTGTTGCATTGCCTAGTTAGTTGTGGGTATTTCATTAAATGCATATTTACATGATATTTACAATTCCATTGTGCCGGCTAGCACATAAACCATATGCATCAATAAATCGATGGCGGGACCTTGGCCTTGAGATCCTCACCACGATTATATAACAAGATTACATCATTTACAATTTTAATGTGATAGGGTCAAGATGGGGATGTTACAACATATGATGTTGGTTTGGGATCCTTCCCCATTGTCACCTTGTATAGTGATTTGTTTCACAATACCATCTGCATATCAGCCCTCTAATCAAGATAATTGAAGGGTGTCAAGATCCTGGGAGAGGAAGGAGAGTTTGAATTGTCCATTACAACTACTAGAGTGAATACAAGGTGAAACTATTGCTACTGCAGAAAAACAGCTGCAACTACAGAAAACTGCTCTAACTATTGTAACTGCATAAAACTGTTGTAACTGCTGCAACTGTTGTTGCACTCAAAAACTTTGAATAACTTGCAAAAAACTCTCAATAAGGAGGTAGAATACTACTGAGTACTTCTTTAGGACAGTAGGAACTTTTATCCGGATCCTTCACATCTGGCTAGACCTCATTGGATTCCTCCAATGAATTCAATGCAATGGCACCAAGATTTGTTGTGGAAATCCAGAGGCTTCTAGTGCAATACCGAAAGCAAATGCTCAACCTATTCGCTCAAATGGATTTGATACCATGTGAAATTATATGTCACAACAGATCTAAAGAGCTGAGGATACCTCACAAAGAAAGAATGAGCAAAAAATTTGAAGAAGAGTGAAAACTGCAACAAAAAAGAGAAAACGAATAATAATGCAGCAGAACTCAAATATGAGTAGAATAATGTCACATGTTCGAATGATCAGTATAATAAATAATGATGTTACAATGGAGATAATTCAAATCATGCAGGTGAATTCAAACCTCAATTGTTATAGCATAGGGATTATCACCACTGGAGTGCTCCGAAAGACTCAAAGTCAACTGAACTGAACCTAAGCTCAGCTAACTGAAGTCACAATCAGTTAACTAACTAAGGAGGGCACAATAGTGAGTATGTCATGCATGCCAGTCATAAAAGGGTGCATGAGGCCACAATCAATGGCATCTGGAGCTCTAACCCCCCAAAAGAGTCAGATAACTCAGGTGGACTGCACTGGAACACTCAGTAGGTTCCTATAAAATAGAGAACTGACTGAAGTGGTCCTAAAATGATGCATGCAAGGCTTAGAAGGTGGTAGATGGATCTCGGATGACATCTGCACACCACTAGGGGGAAAATGACATCATCAACAACTAGGAAAAATAAATAATGCTGGGTAGAAAAAGGATGGAGTATTGAAATATCCTAACAGGATTAACCCCCTCTCATGGATCCCAACTTTGGTAATTTTAGTGGAGATTAACGCATGTGGGTTTTGGTCTAACAGAAATCGCGCTCCAACAATTGGTATCAGATCAGGTTCCTTCAGAAACTATTTAATCACTCGAAGGAATATCACTGCACATATGTGGATAGACAAGAAGGTCTTTTAATAAATAGGGCACCATAGTTTGATGGATCCAATTATGATGTTAGGAACCCATGTCAACCCTACTCTTTACTTTGTTAGTATATTGTTGTTGGACGCATATGCTTTGTAAGCCGTCCCGTAGTATTATATGTTCCATGGTATTGATCCATAGTATTGGACGCATATGCTTTGCAAGTCGTCCTATAGTATTATATGTTCCATGGTATTGATCCATAGTATTAGCACATAGACTTAGTATATATGTACGTGTTGAAGCCATGAAGGCATCGATAAGTTATTTGTATTGATATTGCTCAAAGGAGGTTTCCCCCTCGAAGTGGCCCACAATCAATAATTTTATTTTATGTTCTGTTATTTATGATATATCGTGCATTTTCATTAATTAATTTTTGGAGGTTCCTCACATCTAGTATCATAGCACTTTCTTGGGCTCGTTGGGTGGATATTCTGCCAAATTTTTTTTTTGCATCTATATTTTTCCTTTCAATTGCAGGTTCGGATATGGGAATAATCCCTATCCACTTAACTGTGGGAAGTACTTGGGCATAGCCCTAAAAATAATTGTGAGGAATACCATAGGAACCCCGAAGTAGCTGGCCCATTGACAGGACTTTCCAGCAAAAAGGGAAACGACCCCTACCTGATTGACTAGTTCCCACCCGTGAGGTAAACCAAGAGCTGTCGTTTGTGGAAAAGCAGTTATCAATTTTACCTGAGCAGTGGAGTGAGGGGTACTACCCCAATACGCAAGCCATCAGACAACATTTGTGGATGAGTGAATCCCCTGAACCATTAGGAATTCAAGCATACCTGGGGTCCATATCTATTTTCAGATGATAAATAGCAGATTACATCTATCCACAACTATTGCAAATCAATTTCAAGCCGTTGGAGACCCATTCCAAAAAAAAAAATGTTTTTTGCCATATCTTCTTTATTTTAACTCTATTTCCCTTGAAAATTCACAGACACCCCTACAATCCCATTGTTCATATTTCATTCCTAGGGACCGTATCCCAAATTCCACTTCTCGAAGCCAGAAATCCAACATTTGTCTACTTTTAGGGTTTTCCATAACTTCTTCGATTTTCACCCAATCGCCTTCAAATTTTGCTAGAGTGTTCCTTTCCTATTTCTACTTCTTTGTCCCTCTTTGACAAATTTTCCCATTCTTTCACCCTGCTTCTGAAATCCTCATTTTCTGCTTCCTTGTCAATTAGAAAGTGTCCAAAACATTCAACAACCGACTATTGACCCTCCATCTCTGGATGACCACCCAAATATATCTCTCTGTGCTTTAGCCGGAGTCACCACCCCACAAACAATGCAGGTCAAGGGTTACTTCAAGAAGCTCCCTCTTACAATACTCATTGATTCTGGTATACTCATAACTTCATTGACCCTCAGATCGCCAAACAGGATAATTGTTTTGTCCATTCTTGCTCCAACTTTGAAGTCATGATTTCCAATGGGGGCACCTTACCTTGCAAGGGGAAGTGTTGCAATGTGCGTATCTATCTGGAAGATTATAACTTGCGCTCTGACATGTTTTCCTTGTCCTTAGGTGAATGTGATGTGGTTTTGAGCGCTCAATGGTTACGCACACTTGGCCCCATCTTAAGGGATTTTGCTGAACTTTGGATGCAGTTTTTAGTAAATGGGAAAAAACACATATCTACGGTCTTACAACCAGGGTATCTCCACATCATCAATTCACATCGCTCGAAAAAATATCCTTAAGAAGAATTCACATGGTGTCATCACTCAACTCCATTCCATTCAAATGCACCCATCAACAGTCTCCACTACTCCTTTGGATCTACAACACATTTTGGATAGTTATGTAGGTGTCTTTGTTGAACCAATAAGATTGTCGCCTTTAAGAGACCTTTTCGGTAAGAATTTAACTGCCTCTACATCTGAGAAGGAAATGATGGCTATTTTGCATGTAGTACAGAAGTGGTAGTCATACCTATTAGGGAATTATTTTTGCATCAGGACTGATCACCAAAGTCTGAAATATTTCCTGGAACAACGGTCTCCTCCCCAACAAAACTGAAATGGGTTAGCAAACTTATGGGTTATTCCTATGAGATCACTTACAAGAAGGGTAAGGACAATCTCTTGGCGGATGTTCTTTCTCTCACATTTGATGACCAAGTTTCTCTTTAATATATTTCTATGCTTGTTCCAAATTGGTTGCAATCTGTTCCATAGGGCTATGTCAATGACTCCTCATTATCTCAAATCATCCAATGGTTGGAAAACAACCCTTCTACTGTACCACATTAATCTTGGGATGGTACTACCCTGATATACAAGGGTCATCTAGTGCTTCCCCAGAGCACATATATTGAACAGGTTGTCTTCTGTGAACTCCATGCTTCTCCATCAACAGGGCACTTTGGGTTCCTCAAAACGTATCAACTAGTACGACGTAACTTCTTTTGGTAGGGAATGAAAAGGAAAATTCAATAGATGATGGATAAATGTGATACTTTCCAGCTCAATAAGGGTGAAACAACACTCCTTCCAGGCTTGCTCGTACCCTTTCCCATCCCTACACAGATTTCGACGGATATTTCTATGGATTTCATTGAAGGGATCCCTAAATATGGAGGGAAGATAGTGATTTTGGTTGTGGTCGCTCACCTCTACAAATATAGTCATTTTTTCTCACTCAGCCATCCCTATACAGCCTCCTCAGTCGCACAAATTTTTTTGGACCAGATCTTCTATCTTCATGACATCCCTTCTTTCATTGTCTCGGATCGCAATGGAAATTTCACCAGTCATTTTTGGACAGAACTATTTCTCCACACTAGCACCAAACTGAAGATGAGTTCAGGGTCTCACCCACAAATAGATGGTCTGTCTGAAATTACCAATAAATATTTGGAAAATTATCTTCATTGCTTCACCTCCGAACAACAACCTCAATGGGATAAGTGGCTCTCTCTCGCTGAATGGTGGTACAATAATGCATCTAAATCGACTCCATATGAAGCAATCTATGGTCAAGCACCACTAGTTCTTCTTCCACACACCCTCAACAGTTCACCAGTTCAAAAAATTGACTCGGTTCTTCGAAACTGCGATCAGATTATTCGCATTTTGCAGGACAATATCACATGGTAAGAATTCAAATGAAACAACAAACTGATCAGCACCGTTTTGAGCGCACTTTTCAAGCAGGTGATATGGTTTTACTTTGTCTACATCCTTCCAAGTAATCCTCCCTGAAAATCAAATGGCATCATAAGCTCTCTCCAAAGTTCTATGGGACTTATAAGGTTCTTCAGAATATTGGGTCTATTGCTTATAAATTGGAACTTCCTCCTTCTTCTTGCATTCATCCAGTATTTCACAATAGAGGATATTTGGGTAAAAAAAGGGCCTCCTAAGGAAAATAATAAAATAATAGTAGAGAGAGAGTAAAAAAACTACTTTTTTGGATCGTATTTTCAACTTATCTCCTTGTAGGTTTACTCAAATTTCAAGCGGGAGGACTCGTTTAATGCATAATTAAATTATGCATCCAACAAGTATCCATGTTGCATACTTTTAACAACATCCACACCATGAAAATCAAAATACATTAAAAAACGTGTTTCTAATGAGAGAAAACACATTTTTTTTATTATGTATTTTCGATTTTTCATGGTGTGGATGTTGTTAAAAGTATGCAACATGGGTACTTGTTGGATGAATAATTTAATTATGCATCCAACGAGTCCTCCTACTTGAAATTTGAGTAAACCTACAAGGAGATAAGTTGAAAATAAGATAATAATAAAAAAAGTAGTTTTTATTTTTTCCCTCCAATTTTTTTAGGTGCTCCCTTTTTGAATTTTAAAGCATTTTGATTGGCTAACACATGATGACATGGAATTTGTTTTATTTTTGGAAGGCCCATTTTAAATTGAAATTTCCTCTAATTGTATCTTGTCCGACGAAAGTTCTTGGCACCAACATCAGAGGACAAACTATTTTACTAGAACTAGATAATGAAGGATCCATCCTTTTGGAGCCCGAGGCCATCCTCAATAGGCGCACTCTCCAGCTTTGCTCTTGATCTATCACAGGGGTATTAATTCAGAGGCACAAAATGAAACCAGAGGATGCTACATGGGAACCACTCCTTCATATTCAACATCATTTTCACATCTAAAGCTTTGAGGACAAATCTTTTTCAAGGGGGAGGGGATGTTAGGAACCCGTTTCAACCCTTCTCTTTACTTTGTTAGTATATTGTTGCTGGACGCATATGCTTTGTAAGTCATGCTGTTGTATTATATGTTCCATGGTATTGATCCTTAGTTTGTATTATCCCATTGTATTATCTGCTCCATGGTGTTGATCCATAGTATTGGATGCATATGCTTTGTAATTCGTCTTGTAGTATTATATGTTCCATGGTATTGATCCATAGTATTTGTGCATAGACTTAGTATTAAGTTTGTGTTGAGGCCAATGAAGGCATCGAGAATTTATTTGTATTGAGATTGCTCAAAGCAGGTTTCTCAGGCCCTCAAAGTGGCCTGTGATCAATAAATCTATTCTTTGTTCTGTTATTTCTGATATATCATGAATTTTGATGAATTAATTGTTGGAGGTTCCTCACATATGCTTTCTGGAGCATAAGAATAGAATTATTTTTGTAGTCACTTGGACTTAACATTTGGTAGGTAGTTGAGAATGGTTATAAAGTTCTAAAGACTCCACCAAGAGATGCATCTGATAAAAAGCTTAATGAATGTAATGAAAAAGATAAAAATGAAATATTGTGTAATCTAGCCTATTCAGAGTTTACATAAGTCATTCAATGTAAATCAACAAAAGAGATGTGGGACAAACTCCAAAATATTTATGAATGGGATGACACAATAAAGAAGGAAAAACTACAAACTGATAGAGGACAATTTGAAAGCCTCAAAATGAAGGAAGATGGAAATATTGCAACTTACTTTCTTCTTGTAGATGACGTAGTCAACACCATCATAGGTCTTGGAGAAGACGTTTCAGATGCAATAATTGTACAAAATGTGTTGAGAACTTTTCCTGTGAGGTTTGATTCCAAAGTCTCAGTCCTGGAAGATAGAGAGGATCTTGAAAAAATTACAATGGATGAACTGCATGTAATTTTCACTGCTTATGAGATGAGAATTGATAAAGAGAACCATTCAAGGAAGGAAGTTTCCTTCAAGGGTTCAAAGAAGAAAAAAGGAAGAAAGAAAGAGTCAAGTAAGAGTTCCTTTGATGAATATGATGATGATCAAGAATAAAACTTTGTGAAGAAACTCAAGAAAGGTCGTGGAAAATAAAAAGGTAAGATCCCTTTTAAATGTTTTGAATGGGGTAAAATATCACACGTTGCTTCTGAATTCCTTTATAAATAAAGTATAGATAGTGATTGTTGCTTGGTTTTTCAACCAAGCATGTGCAAGGATGCACCTATTAACTTGTAATAGCAGTCTTCAAATAAAAGCAAAAACAATTATAAATCTAATCTAACATTAACATAAGCATGTGTAAATAAACAAGAACTAAATCAATAACAAGAGATCTATGGAAGAACAAGAGTAAAAAATAATAGATTTTTTGTATTACCTCAAAGGTGAGGATGTTTGGTGTTGAGCAACTCCAAGGTTGAGGTGCTCCAAGCTCCAATGGTCTCTTCTCCAAGATGTTGAAATGGGGGTTTTCAAACTCAAAATGGGAGGCAATGGCTCTCAATGGGAATTTGGCAGCATAAGGATAGGATGAAATGTGGATGGAAATTGAGGAGCCCCTATCACCTTTTTATAGTTTTTGGTGATGGGGAATACCATTATAGTTTTAAGGAAACCAATGGTATTGGCCAACATGGTTTAGGTCTCTTTTTCCCTCTTTTTTCCTTTTTTGAATATTTTGAATATTTTTATTCCCTTTTAATATTTTTGGGGAATTCTGGACCTTTTTTTAGGGTTTTTTGAGGAAATTATATATATTTTGAGGGGAAAAAGGTGTATTATTGTCTTTTTGGTGACCTTTTGATGGCTTTAGAGGCTCAAATGGTGGAAAAGTGGACAAATGGGTCATGTGAATAAGGGAATGAGCTAGTGAGCACTTTTTGGGTGTTAACAGATTGCCCCCTGATGTGTGAGGGAATGAGCTCATCGTATGGATGATAGACATCATAGTTCTTTTGTCTTTTTTCCCAGGGTTTGGAGAAGAGAAGAGACCGGTTGGAGACTAGAGCAATATCCCCTTGGAAGCTGCAAAAACTGAAAAAAATACATGTCCTCAAAATGAATGAGGGATAATCTGTGATTATGGACTAGGCGAGCATACCCATGCTCGTATCAAGACATATACATAACAATTAGGCCCATGAAGGGGGGCCTAAAGAAATACATAAAAATCTGTTGGTAAATCATAATGGTCCAGAGGGGACACAATGCTGGGACATAGTCATGGTCATATCATGACTGATCTGAATAACTGATACACTGGAAAAAAGGGCAACAACCATTCTGAATAACATATCAGAAGGGTTGATGAACTGTTGAAACTGAAGGTGTCCAACATCTGTAGGTACTCAATAACTGTGAGTCAACTCTGAGGAGTTATATGTAACTGTATACTCAAGGGAGTACAAAAGCGGGGTACATCTGAAAACTATCAGTAAAGGCAACCTGAATATCCATAGGAAAATGTAACTGGTTGTATCCTTAATTAGACTTTCATATGTGGTAGAGTTAGATGATCTCTGGGGTCTTCAACAAAGAACTGAAAGGACTGATACCCTGTACGAGTCTCAATGATGCGATCAAGGTGTTGAAGTTGAGCATGTGAGAAACAATCATTTGGAGAGGCACTGAGGACTCCTTTCGAAATGATCCGTAGGCACTCATCATAAATGGTGATGAGTCCAAGGCACAAGGACCTTTGGGTCTATCCTCTGGAATAGATTTGGTTGGTGTCGATAGACGGAGACCAAGGGCAGGTAGGTACCACACAGGTAGTCCTAATGTTAATCCTGGGATATTAAGTGTATCCATGACTAGTGTGCTGATGGCACCTGAAGGGGGAAATAAAAATGGGATAGTATGAATTGGTGTGGCTCCTACGTGAGTTGGCACTGAGGGTGGTTGTGGGAGTAAAGGAGGTTGTTGGTTTGGTACCTGTGTGTTATGTGAGAGGGTGCACAAATCAGGTATCTCGGTTATCTTCAAAGGGGGTGGGATGGATTGGAATGTGGAATTCATAGGTGATTTCGAGTACAATCCGGGTCTGACTGTGGAGACGAACGATGTAGGTGCATTCTGAATTGGTTGTTCAATCATAGGGAGAACATTTTTAGGTGCAGTGGGGGTGTATTGGTTTCGACGCATTTGGAGATTCATGTTGGATGATGACATCATAAGGAGATGATGACTACTTGAATCCATCAGTTGGTTTGTGTGTGCAGCATATGTGATTTGCTGTTGTGGTGCTGTGGTTCCTTGAGGAGGATCCAATGGACGAGTGTTCGCCACTCCTTGTGTGGGAAAAGGACTCTACAACACCATGGGTTGTGGTTGAGTAGGTGGTGCTAGTTGTGCCACATGCCCTTAGTGTTGAATGTCATCATTCCACAGTTGGCGCGCTCGCTCCAAATGGGGGCAAGTGTGTGTGTAATGGCCGTATACTCTGCATATGGAACATGGGTGGTTTGTTCGTAAATTGAGGTTTTTACCCTGTTTTGGTGGTCGATCAAGGTTTTGGTTGGTGAGGGCAGCGTTGTTGTTGTTTGGAGGATAAGTCTACGCGACTGGAGGTTGTGGTGCAGCAAGTGCTGCCTGTGGTGTGTAATAAGCCATTGGGGCTTGTGAGTGAACATGAGCATGTGTGTCCTGCTGATGGTAATACGTAGGGGGTGAAACCAGAGGTGGATAGGCTGAAGGTGCATGATGAGGTGGACCTGTTTCTTGTTGCGGTTGTGGGTAACTTTGAGCTGCTGGAAGTGTTGGAGCAAGAGGTGCTTCCTGTTGAGGATAATAAGCCACTTGGGCTTGTGGCTAGATTGGAGTCTGGTGGGCCTGTTGGTTATAATATGGAGCTGGCGCATAAGCTGATGGCGCTTTCCCATAACACTGTGGTGGACATGAGGGTCCATAAGTGTGGTGGGTGTGTGTTACTAGAGCATACGAAGTTGTAGCTCCATAATTATATGAAGCCCTAGAAAGGTCTGGGGTGTTGTTTGTAGTCATCATGGTAAAAGGTTTGTTTTGCACCATAACCTGGCCGATAATACCGTCGGTGGCATGGGATGCCCCCGGCGCGTCATGGTAGGATGGATCACGATGCGGGGCATTAGGTAAAATAGTGTATAGATATCCTGATTGGGCATATATGAGGTCGAATTACTGATCTTTTAAGATAACTTCTTCTTCTGACTGGGGTCATTCAAAAGCTATATCTTTGGCTATGAGGGGGAAGAGTGATTTGAGGAACCAGTCCAAAAATATTCGATCATCAAGCTTTATCTTGCAAAGGCTACGATGCTTATGCCACTCATGGATATGATCAATGATGTGTGTAGCGGTGTTCTGTCTACAAGACAAAATTATTTCCACTACTGCATCATAGCGTATAGGTAGTTGAAAGAACTAGAGAAAATTTGAGGTGAGGGACGTAAATGTGATGTGAGTCCCATGTGGCTGCTCTATGTACCACTTGGCTGCAGAGCTAGTGAAAGTTCTTTGTAAAAGTCTTAGTCTAATGGAATCATCTACTATGGAGTTAGAGGAACACCATAGGTGAAATGACATGATGTGTTTTTGGGGATCTTCCATAGCTTTTCCTTCAAATTTTGGGATATCTGAGGGGAGCTTTCTGGGCATGGGTGGCCACGTAGAGTCGTGTCTGATAGGATCATTGGTTAACCTTGCCAGGTCTAGTAAGTTTAGACTAGCCATATATGGCAGACTGGCAGATGGGTGTGGCATGGTCATTGGGTCATAGCTATTAAGGGTAGCATTATGGAGAGGTCCAGTGCCCCCTAAGGGTATGCTAGGTGTGAAAGGGATGTTTCCTCCAGCCGATGTGGTGTGGGAGGGGCCTGCGCTTCCAAGTGCAACATGGGTTGCAGATGGGTTAGGGATGGTTCCGGTAATCCCTGGGATCTGGGTAGTGGTAATGAGAGGGGGGGTGACCCCAATGTTATGCATACCTAAAATAGGTGGTGGTCCTGTGTTGGGCATGCCTAGAGGGGGTGTGGCCCCTATGTTTGGCATGCCTAGAGGGGATGTGGCTACCATGGTTGTCATGGTAGTAGTGGGGTTTGTTGATGTAGCTCCAATAGAACTGGTGAAAAGGGGGTCATATTGTGATCCATCCATGGGGTTGATTGGTGGTGTCATGGTAGGGTGTTCGGATTCAGCCTCAGAAACGGATGTAAAATGAAGCGCGTTAGAATCTGATGACTGGGTTCTATGCCAATGACGTGTGGAGTCAAGGGATAACGCTCTACATCTATGACGTGTAGAGTCAAGTGTACCGAACTGAGGGGGTTCACCCTAAAATTGGCGGGATCATCTTAAGTTCTCAATGGTGAGAGATGTGTAGAAATGCCTATGGATGGTGGTGAGATAAAAAACTCAAGACCCTAATGCCATGATGTGTGCAGGAGAGGAGTATGAAAAAAAAACAGCTCTCAGGCCAACAACCAACCTCAAAAGCATTTATTATAACAGCTGTGCTATAATAAGTGGAGGAATCAATAAAAGTGGTCAGAATACCAAAAATCTAACGGTTCCTAGAAAAACGTGGTGCTTACTAGACAAAGGGGGGTAGCAGAGCATGCAAACTCCTAACTAAAAGTCGTATTATGACTCAACTAAACATATCCTCTGCAAGGTGATGAAATCCAAGTTAGACAATATGGGTAGTGGAATCAAAGGATAGATATCCCCCTACCGGGAGGGACACCGGGTAGACAATCCTAAAAAATGGCCACTAAGATACCCCGTTCATGACACGTTCGGTTGGGTGAACCTGCAGTTTGGTTCTATCTCCACTGTACTCCCATATGGGTGGTACATTGAGAACTGCGAAAGGTATCCTTTGGTTACTGAATGGATAGCGGTATTCCACTCAGGCTTTCGGAACCAGTCTGGCTACTTCAACCCTCCTAAGGGAGAGGCCTTCCCGATAAATTGGTGTATAACCGTGTCAACAAATAATAAGGGACTTTTGGGACCCTAAAAGACAACCACTATGTCTCAGATGTAAATAATTGACGGGTATTATTGGAACACCTATCCCCCCAATCCTACCTAGCTACAAGATTCTTTAAGTGTTCCCCAAGTGGGGTTAAAGTGTTGGTTGAGTTTAGGTAGATTTTAAAGCTCAATTAATTAAAAATGTGGCAGATTGGGTGCAAGTGTGATTATTTAACTGAGAATGAATTTGCCTCGCTTGGGCAATTGATTACAAATTAAAAACAAGACGATTCCAATTTGCAAAAAATAAAAGGCTTTTTTTCTGAAATGTAAATGCTTTAACAAAAATATTTCAAAAAAATGGATTTTCGAAATAATTTTTAAAGGAAAGCAAATATTGTAAAAATTGTAAGAAATAAATGGATTTCTAAGTGCTTGCTTAGGAAAAACTATTGAGCAAATTAGAAAAATGGTTCAAAATTTGCAAGGAAATGAAATCTATGATCTAAACAAAGTGCTAAAAACCTTTCTTTCACTTGTTGAAAATTTTTAAAAAGATTTTAATTGAGCTTATGTAATAGAAAAAGATTCACTATTGCTGCAATAATGCAGAAAAAATAATGCTGGAAAATATGCTAAATGGGAAAAAAAAATTCTAAAAATTGGGCCGAACGAAAAATAACAGCATTGCGGGTTTTAGGGTAAAAGGCGCCATGTGCATCGCGGGTTTGAGCCGCGAAGTTGCGATGTGCAGCACAGAAAAAGGCCACAAAGCCACGATGTGCAGCACGGAAAATGGCCGCGAAGCCACGATGTGCAGCGCGGAAAAAGGATGCGAAGCTGTGGCGCACAGCACTGAAAAAGGCCGCGAGGTCGCAATGAGCCGTGCGACTATTGGGCGAAAAGCCATGATGCAAAAACGGAAAAATGAGTCACCGGAAACGAAACGGAAAAGTGAAATTTCGGTCTGTTAAAGGCTACAGAAAGGGACAACAGGTAGGGTAGCAATGAATATGATGTCTAGTATGGCATATCTATTAATTGGAATGGTAAAAACAAGTAAAAAACAAAGATCTAAAGCAAACATTTCAAAAATTTAAAGCTCAAAACCCAGTGGAGTCGCCAAAAAACTGTTGCTTGGTTTTTCAACCAAGCATGTGAAAGGATGCACCTATTAACTTGTAATAGTAGTCTTCGAATAAAAGCAAAAACAATTATAAATATAATCTAACATTAACATAAGCATGTATAAATAAACAAGAACTAAATCAATAACAAGAGATCTATGGAAGAACAAGAGTAAAAAAAATAGATTTTTTGTATTACCTCAAAGGTGAGGATGTTTGGTGTTGAGCAGCTCCAAGGTTGAGGTGCTCCAAGCTCTAATGGTCTCTTCTCCAAGATGCTGAAATGGGGTCTTCAAACTCAAAATGGGAGGCAATGGCTCTCAATGGGAATTTGACAGCATAATGATAGGATGAAATGTGGATGGAAAGTGAGGAGCCCCTATCACCTTTTTATAGTTTTTGGTGATGGGGAATACCATTATGGTTTTAAGGAAACCAATGGTATTTGCCAACATGATTTAGGTCTCTTTTTCCCTCTTTTTTTCTTTTTTGAATATTTTGAATATTTTTATTCCCTTTTAATATTTTGGGGGAATTCTGGACCCTTTTTGAGGGTTTTTTTGTGTTTTTTTGAGGAAAAATATATATTTTGAAGGGGAAAAGGTGTATTATGGTCTTTTTGGTGACTTTTTGATGGCTTTAGAGGCTCAAATGGTGGGAAAGTGAACAAATGGGTCATGTGAATAAGGGAATGAGCTAGTGAGCACTTTTTGGGTGTTAACAGTGATGATGAGGAAGATCATAATAACAATGAAAGGATGAATGTGTACAAAGGAGGAAAATATGAAAATAAGAAAAGGTTCAATAAGAAAAAGAAGAGTCTTTATTCTAAAGAGGACAACAACTCATCAGATGAAGATGATAATGACGATGATACAAGAGAAATAATCTTCATGGCATTAGTTGAAGAACTTAAGAATGAAAATTACGAAGATGAAGTGAATGTTGAAGTAGATATTTAAGGGGAACTTATTAGTGCTTTACATGACTTGAGGAAAGCAAGAAACAAGAATAAGAAACTTAAAGAACAATTGTTGAAGTATGAATAAGAAGTCATTAAAGATCAAAAAATTTAGCTAGAAGAAGCAAAGAAAATAGAAGATGACATAACAGGACAGCTAAAAGAAAAGGAGAAATGGTTTGAGGAATTGGAGGTTGAAATTGTCTCATTGATAAAGAAACTACAGAGAGTGAGAGCCCAATTTAAATATCAACATAAATTTGGTAGAAAAACTAAAGTATTAAATGAAACCATCTACAGGAAAAGACCATCTTCTAATATGTATGGATTAGGATATGGATAAGAAAATGTTAATGAAATATCAAGCTCAGGGGTGCCTAACTATGAAGCAGAAACAAGAAATTATGCAGATGTGTTCAAGAGTTCTATTAAAAGGGAAGACAACAATCTCAAAAGGAAGGACAACCAACAATCCTCTCACGTGAACAAAAGAGTTATTCCACCTAGAAGGCCTCTTATTACTAGGTATCAAACTCTCTTTTGGATCATTGTTATTTCTACAACCATTTTGGTCATAAAAATGTAAATTGCAGAGAATATGCAAAAGATGATTTTGAGAGAATAAAAATTCCTATAAACTCTCCAAGGTTAGTCATGTGAAAAATTAAATCATCAATCCTAATGGACCTATGGATGGAAACCTCAATCCCTTTGGCCCCTTGAAACTAGATATTGAATGCTATCAATGTCACAATTATGGCCATAAATATCAAGACTGTAAAATTTAGTTGATGATTGCTCATTAAAATGTAATCAAGGATTCTTCCTCTAAACATGAGAAGGATCATATAGAAATTTGGAAAAAGAATACAAAAAAAAACAAGCCAAGAAGAATGTGGTATGGATTCGCATGCCCAAAGCAAAAGGGTTCACTGGTATATTGATAGTGGTTGATCCAAACACATGATAGGAGAAAAGGATAAATTTCTTTATATTAAAAAGAAAAAAAGGAGGAATTGTTTAGTTTGGAGATGATGGATTTGCCAAAATTATTGGGAAAGGAATAATGACTCTTGGGACTTAAAAGGCTAAAGTAGAAAATGTCTTGCTTGTTGAAAATACGAAGCTGTAACCTTCTTACTATTATTCAAATGTGTGATCAAGGGCACATCCTCACTTTTGATTCTAAGAGATGTAAAATAAGGAAGGAAGATTCAGGTAGGTTGGTAGAAAAAACATCTAGAACTCCAAATAATGTGTACATTTTGGATGAAAAAAGGAAGAAAATGTTGTATGGGGAAAGTAGAGGAAAGTTGGCTTTGGCACAAAAGAATGGGTCATATAATTTTTGACAACCTTATAAAGGTCACAAAAGGAAAGCAGTGAGAGACATACCAAAAATTCCAAATCCCTCAAACTTTGTCTGCAAGCATTGTTTGCATGAAAAATAAACAAGGATAAGTTTCAAGACAAAAGAATATTGTACAAGAAAACCTTTGGAACTAGTGCATACTGATATTTGTGTGCCAACAAGAACAAAAGGTATAAATGGTGAGTATTTATTTATTATTTTCATTGATGACTATACTAGTTCTTTTCTCAAAAGAAAGTCGGAAGCTATTGAGATTTTCAAGGCTTTTAAAGAAGTAGTTGAGAATGAAACTGACTTAAAAATTAAGTTCTTGAGATCAGATAATGGCGGTGAGTAAATCTCAAATGAATATGAGGAATTCTATGAGAAACATGGAATTATGAGACAATTCTCAACTTCCAGGACTCCACAACAAAATAAAGTAGAAGAGAGAGAGAATAGGACAAGAGATTTCTAGAACGATGTTGAATCACTACAAATTGTCTGATTTTTTTTAACCAAGAAATTCATATTGTTGTCCATGTTTTAAACATGGGACAAATTAGAATTTATAGAAACAAAAATCCCTATGAAATAAGGAAGGGAATACCAACAAAATTTAAACACTTTAGGGTGTTTGGGAGCAAATACCACATCAAAAGAAATGACGAAAATTTGGAAAATTTTGACTCCATGTTTGATGAAGGCATATTCCTTGGCTACTCCTCTAGAAGCAAGGCCCAAAAATGCTACAATTTTAGGCTAAAAAAGATGGTGGAAATTCCATATGTAAAAGTAGATGAAATAATTACTCACATGTCACATTCCCTAACTTCCCAAGTGGCCTTTAGAGGCCATGGGAGACCCTCTGTTTCTTTGTTTTTAATCTAGATTCTTCCAATTTCACACACAGCCACAATGGGCTCAAGTCCGCAATCCCCTTTGCGATCCGCAATCCTCCTTTTTGCATTCTGCAATCCACATGCGAGACTCGGAAATTGGATTTCCAACACCAATTCAAAATTGAAACCACACTTCCGACTTGTGTAATCTTGTGAAATTCGGAAGTTGGAAGCCATTTCCGACCTCGAAAATCAGTCTGTCCAACTTCCGTAGTTCCGCAATCCGCATGCGAAACTCAGAAGTCGGATTCCTCGAATCCGATGACAGTTGCTTCCTGCAACCCGCATTTCACATTCCGCATTGTAGGTGCAGTAATGCGGAATTGCCATTCCAAATATGGGGATATTTTACCTCCTACAATCTGCATTCCACATTGTGGATGTGGAAATGCGGAAGTCCAATTCTCCATTATGGGAAAACTTACCTCCCTCAATATGCAATCCACATTCCGCATTACGGATGCAGACATGAGGAAATCCAATACGTCACTCTTATGGAAGTCGGCCTTCAGACATCCGCAATCCGCATTGTGGATGTGTAAAGGCTAGGGCCACAGACCCTTACTCCAGCAAGCTTTTAGGGAAAACTTCTGGGGTCATAACTCCATCATCCTTTGTCCAAATTGGACAAGTTCAGTACCATTGGAAAGCGCTTGGAGATCTCTATGCAATGGTGCAATCCTAACCCCATTTGAGCACTCCAACCTTGACCCTTTTCCAACTGAAACTTTGGTCATAATATCCCCTATGTACCTTTTCCCTTCTACCATAGGCTCTGCTCCACTTCTGCTAAATCTTCCTTCCTTCATCTAATCCACAAGGTTTCTTGTTCTTCTCCAAGTCTAGGCTAGAATATCCTGCACATTTTACAAACTTATCCCAATTCCTCAAAGGACAATTCAAAAGTGATATCAAGGGGTTTGATAATAGGCATAAGCATGCTCCATGAACAGAAGGAATGAAACATGATTCACACACAAATAGAATGGCATACATGCACATATCTTCTCCTAGGTAGAGTGAGGAAAGCATGTAGGGTTTAGTTCTATTTTTCAAATATAATCACATCTAAGTACCAATCTAAGGATAGAATGTAAGGTTTAAGACACATGTAATTAGCACACACACCAATAGAGGTTATCCCTATTAACACACACACATCTACCAACCATGACAGTGATTACTAGTTAGATCAGTGCAGAAGTGAGATGACAACATACACACATACCTAATACAATGCATAGGAATACAGTTCTCTTCATCCATGGACCATCCCCATAAGCAAACAAATGCATGCATAACCAAACAAGTACTATGAGACCAAAGTTATTCAACACCTCTATAACTCACAATATTAGTCCTACATTACACTCAAGCAATGATGAAGCATTCAACCATGCATTCCACTTCCTAATCATGCTCATACATAGCTTCCTATTGATCCATTTCCATGTAGTCATTCAATCATTGACTTGAACATAATAAGCATACATAACACATGAAGTATCATCATTTAAACACCATAAGGAACACTTATATGTGGAATGAAGTTTCCCCAAGCAACTGTCTAAGTGAGGACAACTTTTCACCCAACCTTAGGTCTATATCTAGCCTATACTCTTTCAGCTGTGAGACCACCCCCGAGATGAATTGTGTATCCACTAAGGAGGGATAATGGGCTCTCTCACATTCAAGGCTCCATCCCAATGCTAAGCCCACATATGGTTGGGTTTACCAAGCACACAAGGAAATAGGGAGGGTACTGCTAAGCTATTGATCTCACCCACAGAGCTACAGACATCTCAACAACTCAACCAACATGGAACCCTCATCACCTACCTCACCCAACACCAGGAAGGCCCTTTTTCTCTGTTGCACAATTCCTGAAGGCTCCTTCCCTCCAGTGCTCCTTAAGGTGGCATAGAAGGATCCCAACTGTTGCTTCCATGATACTTTACCCTCACTGATATTATCATGAAGATCCAAACCTAGGTTAACCTTATTATCTGTTATCCAAGCTAATTCTTCACAGGGCCACGACCTAAGTTATGATCTGCAAATTCGGTCTTCTGCAATTGATCTAAGGGTTCTCACGGGTTCTCTAGGTCATTTGAGCTCTGCAATTTATCCCACAAACCGATCTATGGTTGTCCCAACTAGTTTTGTTCTTGCACAGGGTTTCCTTGGGCGTTCTCGGCACTGCACATCCGGCTTACACAGGAAATCAAAATTTTCACTTGTTTTCTCCATTGCCGGCTCTGTATATGCGTGAATGAATTTCATTCTTGGTTAATCCATGGTTATAAAAATAGTATGGAAAATTCCCAGGTGTGGAGTGGCCTAATGGAAAATCAACACACAGGCCGTACCCTACCATACGGATTCGCAGGTTGCCCCCATACTCCATTGAATTCACGGGTCTGGTTTTCTCAACAATCCTCTTACAGTTGCATTAATGTCAGCATGGTGAGTCAAATGATTTAACAAATGTGCATGTGGAAGCATGGATACCAATCCCATAACACCCTCACCTCTCCCTAGTGGATACACTTGGCCCCTTCTCACTGGTTTCCTCCTTAGCCAATTTCTTGGTGTTTTCATTGCAATATATAATAATTACATCCTTTACAATTATATCATGAATTAACAACAGATGGATTATCAAACTGCCAAATACTTGCCTATGCAATTAAATCTAATCATCCACTAGTGGTGCCTTATCCTTGAGCTCCACACTAGGGAAAACACACATTGCATTTACACATTATTTACATTGAAGCCAATAAACCCTAAGGGTCAAAATAGGGTTATTATAACTCCCCTCCCCTTAGAATAACACCATCCTCGGTGTTCCAACACTTACGAATACATATACAGTCTACACATGTACATAATTTACAACAACAAAAGAAAGTTGTAGGTATGCCCTTGCATTTTTCTCTTTACTTGAGCCTCTAGAACCAAGTCCTTTGGTTCCCACAAGCTGCTTCAGCTAGCTCTGACCTTCCAGATCCATTGCTTCACAATAATACCTTCACGTGGGCATTTCTTCACAACAATCCCTTCATTCTCCTTTCCTCTTAGCTGATCTATAATCCTGAAACCTTCCTGGAAATTCCTATTAGGCTAAACACAACATAATGATTAAAATCAGTTAATTATTTTCCCAATTGGCATGGAGAGTCCATGATTTTTTCATGAGACTCCCACACTTTTCATGCTTTCCAAATCATACACATGAAATCATTCATGTTCCTTCTTTCACAAGGGATTCACTATCTCAACATTCACAATTTATTTCAAGCAACTAGACACAATTAATTTTCAGTCACATCATGCATTCAACACTTTTATGTTTTCTTAAATGCATCAATTAAAAAGGGAAATAGGAGAGTAAGAGTTTTCTTCTCTTAATCTTATTCCAAATTGGAGCCACACCACCACTTTGGTTACATGATCCTTAGCCTCTTTCACTTCAATGTGAATTCTTAGCTTTCCCCTTTTGTTTTGGGATATGACACTTAGTGTCTAAGGTTTGTCCAAGGATTCTCATCCAGGGAACCCTTCCCATGATTTCCTACAGAACCTTTGGCTTCTAGGACCCACCCAAGTCCACTAGAACCATTCTTCATTGTTGCTCATGCTAAGTCTTATATGAAAGTCACATGCCTCATGCACCTTATAGGATGCCTCCAAGGATCTTGCTTCCAACAATACCTATATTAAAAAATTGAATCAATTCACATGTTTAGTTTATTTTCATAGGGTTTATTTCTAACAAGAGCTTAAGAAATCATAACTAAATCATATACACATGTATTTCCATATTAAATAAGCAAGAAGTTGCAAGATAAACCAAATAATTATATTTATGAGCATCTTCCTTTAGCTACACAACTATCCCATATTGACTTCAGACAACTATGGCACCCACATGACCTGCCCCACCCAACACAAGGATGGTACCTCTTCTCTTCTACATAGTCCCTCGAGCGTACCCACCCCTTCTAGTGCCATTCAGGGTGTGCGTCGAAAGGTAACCAATTTTTTACAAGCCTCGGATAGCTTGTTCATGTAACAACGAATGTTTGGCCAGCACGCAGGATGCTCGACAACATCCAAATTCCCAATGCAAAGCCAGTACACCGACTAGGTTTATCAAGAATCCCATGGGCTAGTATGCTAAGCTAGTGAGCTCAACTACAGAGCTACATTCATCTCATATCACTCAGCAAACATGGAACCCACATTACCTACGTCACCCTACACAAGGAAGGCCCTCTTCTCTGCTGCTCAGTTCCCCAAGGCCCCTTCCCTCCAGTGCTATTCAGGGTGTCCATAGAAAGGTCTGACTGCTGTCCTTCATGAGATTTCATCCTTCACCAGGTTTATCAAGAATACCACAACCATTTCCAAGCCATTTCTCCGATTGGGTTTATCAGGAAATAACAATCTCTTCACTTTGCTTCTTTAGTGTGCAACACCAAATTGCATTTTTTCAAGCTGTCAACACAAGAGGGATAAGTAAGATTATTAGTATTGTTGCTTTGAAATTGTAAATATCTTTCACAATCATTCACTATCAAATATTGAAACACCAGGAATGTGTCCATTCCTTTAGGGTGTAGTCAATATTGATAACCCTAACATAACTCAACACCTGAAAGGTGTGCATCCCTCCCTGATGTGAGCCATGTAGGCCCTAGTCACACTCATGCAACCTGAAATAATAACGATAATAATAATAATAAAATGAAATAGGCTTTGCATATTAACCCTAGTAATTAAACAAGCATTTCTTAGCTAGGGTTTCAGAACCCTTATCCATTTTGCGGCTGCATCTTTTCTTTATTTGCAAGGGATGGGGGTTCCTAGCTTCTCTGAGTCAATAGTCCCTTAATTTTCCATCCCAAACTCTTTTACATTCCATATCCCACATATGCCATGCTGGCATAATCCTTACCATCTCACTCACATGAGATATTATCAAAAATTTTAAATAAAATTTAAATCTACAGCAATACATGTCCCATCTCATTGCCATGAGATATTCATCATAATAATTTCAATTTGAAATTATAATTCTGTCTTCTATAGAAATTTAGATTCATTTAACCACGAGTCCATGCTCATATTGTTTGGCCCCTGTAAGTGGCATCACTATGTATGCCAGGGTTTAGGCTTGATTCCATAGCTTAGACATCCACCTACAACATGTCCCTTCGACATAGTTCAGAATTAGACAAACAACCATTAGTAATTGACTAGCAAAAATTCTAAATCTGAGATTTGTAAATCTACTTTCCTGTAACAATTATCAATTTTACACATATGAATTTACAAATTTGTTTCTAGAAATCTAGGGTCTATTACCACAACGCAACCTTTCCCCACAATGTGTCCCTTTGACACCATTCTGGATTAGACAAACCGTCATTAACATTTAGCAATAAATTCAAATTTGATTGTCTCATAACCAAGCAATGACATTATTAATTAAATTCAATGTAATACCCCCATTTTGGCCCTTAGAGCATATTGGCCTTATATGTAAATATTGTGCATATGTATAATTCCTAGCGTGGAGCTAAAGGCCAAGGCCCCACTAGTGAATGCTTATCCTTAAAGAGGCCGGTATTTTATATTGTGCTAACCATGTGCTAGTGAGCCATGGAAATTGTAAAAGCATGTAAATAACTATAATGCAAATAAAATACCAAGGGGCTAGCTATGGATGCAACTATTAAGAGGGGGCCATATGTATCCACTAGGGATAGGTAAGGGGTTTGGGGGAATTGAACCCTATGTTTCCATGTGTCACTTTGTGAACTCTCTTTGACTTCCCTGTTGCCATTAATTTCTATTGTAAGAAAAGTACTCCAGAAATCAATCCATGAACTTGATTGAGTATGGCAACCCGAAATTCGTACGAGTGGGCGTGGGCTCTGTTCACTTGACCCACAAGTCACTCCACCTCATGGGAATTTGTATCCCATCCTCCCAATTCCATAGTGGATCTATTAGACTTTAATTATGTGTAGAGAATGCATGCCCAACAAGAGAAAAACTAGAAATCGCAACTTGTAAAGAAGTTGCGTTTTGGGGTGCCAAAATGACCCATAAATTCATGGAGGATGTAAAATCCATTGGGGAATCCATATATATGAACCCCAGGGCAATTTTTATACTATGAAGAGCCCCAACATCCATGGGAGAATCCTGTTTTAGAAGCCCCAAAGTGGAAATCCGTGAATGAGATTCACGTGGCCAGATTTGGGGGAAAATCCAAGAGTGGATTGAAGTGGGAGAGAGATCAGAGAGTTGGATTCCATAGTGGAACTAGTGAAGGCTCAAGTAACCATTGGTTTAGAATTCAGGACCATCCATACCTTCCCAGGTCAGTGCTGAGGGAAGGGGCACCTGAGGGACTTTGTAGCAGAGAAGGGGACCTTACTCAGGCTGAGAGTGGAGGTGATGGGGGTGCTTGGGATGTCTGAAGCCAAGGATATATGCCTGTAGCTCTGTCATTGAACTCAATGAGTGAGTGACCTCCTTCCCTACCTCCCCACTTGCTTGACAGAGTCAACTTAATGTTGGTTTAGCTTGAATGATTGATACCATGGTTGTGAGTGAACCTGTGTAGTATCCTTAGTGGATACATAGCCCCAGCTCGGGGGTGGTCTCTGAGTGTTGAAAGTCTATAGGCTGGTCATAGGCATATGGTTGGGTTGGAACGTTGCAGTCCATAGCTATTTTCCTGGTGAATTCACTTGGAAAAGATAAGTGCTTATTATGTTTTTAATTATGATTCATTCATGTGTTATGAGTGGATATTTAATATGATTGATTGCATGGATTGGAGCAGCTATGCTATTGAAATGGATGCTTGTGCATTATGTTGTTAATATGCTTATGCATTATTCTATTGTGTTGGAGAAAACTTCCTATGGATTGGGGTGAACCACAATAGACAATTGACTACTAGAAATTAATTCAATTCTCAATGCTATGCTATATAAATGACAATTCTAATATAATGAAGAATATAACCAACCTCGATCCAAACGTTTGATGTAGATCCACGTTGGAGCTTTCAACTCGTGCACTTGAACCTGCAAATTAGTCTTGATAGCCAACATACAACAAGTGCATATGATATATAAACTACATTAACATCATCAATAGCAATGGTACATGATATTATAAGTAAATGCAACCCAATGTAATGTAAACAACATTCACAACATTAATGGACGAGAATATGAGTATTTCTATTAATAAATAACAAGAAGTACAATGTGATATGACCTCTTGTCGGCAACTAATCTGATCCAAGATCTGGGTCAATCCACTTGTGCCTCCACCACTTCAATCCTCCATGGAATGGAAAACTCAAACTATGATAGGAGTTTGGAAGGTGAACATAAAGGGTTCACAACTACAAGGATCAATGAGCGTAGACTCAAGAAAGGGAAAAAATCCACTAGAGTTCTCTTGCTCTCCTTTCTCCCCCCGTCCATAAGCCATATGTGCTCAATATATAGTCCTCCCAAAGTTAAGTGAAAGGACACATCGAGGCGTTTCGGGGCAAATGGAGGGCCAAAGGTCACCCTATGACTGCTTTTTGGGAGGAAAAAGTAATTAACTAGTGATTTTTACCATTTTACATGCTACTTGCGGGCTATAGTGATGCAACTCGCGGGTACGCCCACTCTAGTGATGCAGCTAGCGTACAGGAGAAAAAATAGGGAAAAATAGTGTGTCTAAAGGATATAAAGTGGATCTGAGTCAGTAAAATGGATCATGTAGGCCAAAGAGTGTCGATGCTCACAAGGTGGAAAATTACATTGTAATAGATGCCCCCTAATGTGTGAGGTCAGAGACTGATGCTACGATGGCCGAAATACATTATAAATCTCAAAAGTGGAGTGATGGAGACACAAGTGGAAGGAGCAACTCACTCGTCATAATACAATAGTATCCATGAATACATGTCGGTATAGTACAACAATTTGATACAAGACCTTGTTAATGGCCTCTACTTGTCCATTGGACTGTGGGTAGTAAGGGTTGAGTTTTCATGACGAAAACTCAGTTTGGTGCTCAATTCATCTACCATATGGTTCTGGAAATGAGATCCATGATTGGTGACTATGGCTTGTGGAACTCCGAACCGTGAAATAACACAATTAAACATGAAGAGTGCGGCAGTTTTTCTGTCTTCGTTGTATGTAGGCATAGCCTTGGCCCATTCAGTAAAATAATCCATGGCTACTATGACGTAACCATGCCCCTGTCCGAGGTAGGCTTACAATGCATTAAATCTATGCCCCATTTCGCAAAGGGGCCAATGAAAATAACCGGGTGTAAAGGGGCTGGGTGGGTGCTCTTTTTCGTTTGAAAATGCAGGCATGGGGGCCATTTCTTAACGGCCTCGATGCAATCTTTTAAAGATGGATGGCCAGTAATATCCCACACGTAGTGTCTTTTGGTATGTAGACATCCCAGAGAGATGACCGCCACAAGCCCCAGCGTGACAGTCATTCAAGACGTGTTCAGCCTCCTCATGTGTCAGACAACGTCGATGAACAGAATCAACACCACAACAGTACAAGGTATCACTGATGATCAAGTAATACTTGGCGTGGTGGCATATACGACGACGATCGTCACGAGATAGTTGGGGGTTGAACCATTGGGTTTGAAGATATAAGGTAATATCTCCATACCATGGGTCAGATGTTCTGATGAGGAACAATGACTCATCTAGAAGAGAATTGTTGGACTCAGATCCTGAATCAGCACGGGGAAGATCACAAATGAGCTCCAAAAACACCAAATACTTCTTGAACTTATCCTTCTCGAAGAGGAGATCGAATTCCTGAAGTATCACAATCCAGCATGAATACTTTCCCCCAAGTACTTGACGTATCAAAACATGGTACATGGGGTTCGAGTCAGCGATAATGGTGGTGGTGTGGAGCATTATGTAATGATGGAACTTTAGGATGGCAATGAGTGCCGCGAGAGCGAGCTTCTCGACATGTGAGTAACGCATTTCAGAGTCAATAAGACCCTTACTTAGGTAATAGATCACATGTTCCTGGGCGTTGTTGTGCTCCTGCACCAAGTCCATGCCGATTGTGGTGGTAGAAGCAGAAAGATAAAGGACGTAATCCTGGTAGTAATTGGGTGGTTAGAGCACAGGGGCGTGGGTAATGGCGTGTTTAAGACTATCGAAGGATTGTTGCACTTGATCATCCCATATGAATGGGACGTCTTTCTTGAGTAATCTCATATAACCCTATGTCTTCTGAGCAGAATTATAGACAAAACGTTGTAGATAAGTTTCCTTCCCTTGCAAAATTTGTAGTTCTGTAACATTAGTAGGAGGTGGGAGAGTGAAAATGGCTTCCACCTTCAAGGGATCAATGCGTATCCCACCTTTCGAAACGATAAATCCTAGGAGGCATCCTGATTCGACATAGAAAATACACTTGTGAGGATTCAGACGGATGTTATACCATTTGCATCTGAGGAATACAGTCGTTAGATGATCAATGTAGAACTCATGTTGCTGTGAATGGGCAGGTAGATCGTCAAGATAGGATTCCAGAAAGCCCTTAACATCATGAAAAGCATACGAAATGGCCCACTGGAATGTAGCACCATTATTTTTAAGACCAAAAGGGAGTTTGCGATATGCAAACATACCCCAAGGGCAGATGAAAGTGATCTTATGTTTGTCAGCTGAGTGGATCTCAATTTGTTATAACCGAAAAAGCCATCAATGAATGAGAAGATGACACTTCCGAAAAAATTGTCAATGATTTGATCAATGAAGGGGGTCGGGCAATTTTCCTTAGGACAAGCCTTGTTAAGGTCCCTATAATCAACACAGATGTGACTGATGCCCTGCTTCGTAGCCACATAGCCGACATTTGAGACCCATTCTGTTAATGGAACATGGTAGATGAAGCCAGCCTTTAAGAGCTTTTCAATTTCTGCTTTGATTGCCACAGTTTTTTGAGGATGTACCGGTCGTAAATTTTGGCGTACTGGTTTAGCGTCGGGATAAGTTTTAATTTCGTGCGAAACAATAGCAGGGTCTATCCTGGTAATTTCCTCGTAGGTCCAAGCAAACATGTCTCAGAATTGCTTGAATAAGGCCATAAAAGTAGTAAGCTCTTCAGGGGAACTTTTATGGCTTAAACGAATATGTTCCACTACACCAGGGGTAACCAAGATGTCAACCTGAGTGGTTGGTTCAATGTTTTCTAGGTTTCCCTCAGTGTCCGTAAGACACGTGAGTATCGGGGACTAGGGGAAAGGGTAGACATTCGATGTGAAAATGGTGGTGATGCTATTCTCTACAGAATCCAATGGGGGAATGAAAGACGAACGATGGTGGAGGTATTCCCATGGAGGGTCATCCACACTCATAATTTCCATAATGGACTCGTCAGAATGAAAAGTCTAGAGCAGAGGATTGGGTAAGGATGAAATCCACTGTAGAGAGCAGGATGTAGAGGCCACAACCAAGTGGTCCTCTGGTGCTGACTGCATAGCCTCATAAGTGAGTTCAGCGGGTGAAAGAGGCATGGTATCTCCAATCATATGCATAGTGGCTTCGTCAAGTACAAGCCATTGATCGTTAGAGTTGGGAAAGGATGAAATCCTAGAGGAGATCATGTTCACCGTGGCAACACGGTTAAGGGGATCCGGGGTTGGAAAAATTCCCATAAGAGATGAATCTTTTATGAGGCTGACCCCCATGCTCTCAAATAGCTACGAAGATTGTCCGAGTAGTGGGACATTATCGCTAGGATGAGTAGCAGTTTTTGGTGTACAAAATTCTAGTTGGTCGATAGTGACAATTCAGCCTTGGTGGGGGAATTGCACAATGCAGAAGATAGATGAAGTGACTGCAGTCATGGAATAAAACCAATTACAACCAAGTAAGAGATTATAATCTAAAGGGGCTGTGACTACTTCCACATTAATGGTTGTGATCTTACCCCCCAACTCGACTACTAAAGCTTGTAGTATCCCATGGGGTTGAAAGCCACAACCGTTGAATGCTTTCAGGGTGGTGGGAGAACGGTTCAATTCAATAGAACCAATGGATATCCAACAAGATAGCGACATGACTGAGGTAGAAGCACCTTCATCTAGTATAGTACGATGGACTGTCTTCCCAGCAACGTTCATAGCAACTTGAAATGCTAGCTGGTGGGAAAGCATAGGTTTAAAGTGCTCAAGTCGAAACATGATTGTGTTCGAGGAATCTGGATCTCCCATGCCAATAGCAGCGAGAAGAGTCTTTCCTTGGTTGGGACAATTCTGCAAGACCTCTAGCGTTGACATGGCAGAAGGAGCTTAAGCCAAGTCCTCTAAAATATTGTAATTATGAGCTTGCCAGGCATTAGGATTGAAAAATACTTTCTTAATCGTGCTCTTAGGCGGACGCAATACTGACTCTAAAGAAGGCTTCTAAATGGTGAGAGGAGCCTGCGGTACGGTAACATTGGGAATAGAAGTGGAATCTTTTTCAATATTACTTCCAATGGTTTCCTTCGGAGGGACTGAGTCATATGAACGCGATCATGTGTCTAGGTTAACCATCTCACTATGCATCATGAGAACATGCACGGTAGAGGATGCCTCTTTGTGTGAAGAATAGGTTTGAGCGATCAGTTATTGGTTCTGAGTGGGGAAGGGATCGTTGAGAACTGCGGGAGTGGGGTTTCCCTTGAGAAAATTCTGCACTTCATCTTGGTGGGGACATTCCTTGGATAAATGGTCACCACCACACAGTAAACAAAGATACTTTAGCTTCCTCTTCTGTTTGGTGTCTTCAGGGGTGGTCTTGGGCTCCTGCTGGTTAGAAGGTTTCTTGGGTTTACCTTTGTTTTTCTTCTTACCACCAAATTTCTGAGGCGAACCTGATTGAACATAATTCACTTCTTCGGTGGAGGCAAGAGTGGATGACTTGGTGGTGCTATGTCCAGCCTGTGGTGGAAATGTGGAAGAACCCTGGGGGTTCGACGGTCCACTAGTTTGAGTAGGAGGCTGGGAGTTAAGTGAACCGATAATGTCGTCGGCCTGAGGTCCATTGGGTGGCTTTGTAGGGTCATATGTAGGGCAGGGTGCATTAGGAACAATTTCATACAACGTGTCCGATTGAGCATAGAACAAGTCTAAGTAATGGGTATGGGCGATAGCCTATTCCTCGGTGACTGCCCCTCCAATGGCCACGTCTCGAGCTACGGTGGGAAAAATAGACTTCGTGAACCAGTCAACTAAGATTTGGACTGGAATATGAGCCTTAAAAAGATGTCGTCTCCACTGCCACTCATGGATATGATCAGAAATATGAGTTGCAGTGTTTTGATGGAGCGAAGTCAGTAGGTTCATACCAATTTCTTAGAATATGGGTAACTAGAAATGAGTAAAAAAGGACATAGCAAGAGAGCGGAAATTGGGAAAGGGGTTTGGTGGTAATTCAATATACCACTTGGCAGTTGGGTTGGTGAGAGTCCGTTGGAATAACCTTAGACGGATCGAGTCGTCCATCAAGGATTTGGATGAACACCATAAATGGTATGTCATCACATGGTTTTTTGGGTCTTCACTAGGTTTGCCATCAAATTTGGGAATATCAGAGGGTAGTTTGACCGGAATTGGTGGCCAATTATATCCATTCAGGATAGGGTCATTAGTTAGACGAGATAGATCAAGTAGGTCCAAAGTGGCAAAAAATGGTAGCTGTTGGTTCAGCTGCGGATACTGATAATATTGATATGGCATGTAGGGACCAGTAGGACCTTGCATCGACTTGTTGTAGGGTGTTCCTGGATAAAATTGGCCATAAGGGGGTGTGCCATCTAGATTGGGTGGTGGACCATATGTAGCTCCATCGCCATAATAGGGTGGTCCATTACCAGGAGGGGGTGGGAAAGGTGGGGGTCCTCCACCACCTTTTCTAGGAGGGGGTGGCACTCCACTGCCTTCGCCGAAATAGGGTGGTCCTCCTCTTGCACCTTCCCTGAAATAGGGTGGTCCTCCACTGCCTCCACTGAAAGGGGGGGTCCTCCACCATAAGGTGGGATTCCTCCTCCACCGAAGGGGGGTGGTCCTCCTCCTCCGCCGGGAGGGGGAGGTCCTTCACCTCCGCCACCAGAGTGGGGTGGGATGCTGCTTCCAGAATGAGGTGGGCCTTCGCCAGAAGGTAGAGGTCCTCCCCCTCCAAAATGATATGGTGGCCCGTCGGCTCAGATGGAGGTGGAGGTGGACCGAATGAGGGTGGGGGTGGGGGGACTTGAGGGACAGGTTGTGGGGGTCCACTTGGTAAAACATTTTGGTGCCCCCATAGAGTGTATGGATTTTCGGGATAGGGTATCCCGTAGAGTGTGTTTCTGGGATTGAATTGTCCCGAGACAGGGTTAAGATAACCAGGATATGCTTGAATCCATGGTGGTTGAGTTGAATTGGATGGTCCCCCAGCATGAGATAATCCCACGGTGGATCCCACAGTATTTGAGGAAGTTCCTATGGAATGACCAATAGAAAATCCTCCACTCATATTATGGCTAGAAAACAGGGGTTTCCCCCAAGTAATAGTTTGCTGACCACTAATCGATTTGTTGATGCCCCGAAGATCGCAACATCAAGCAGAAAGGGATTCTCCCCGGTAAACGATCCCAATTAGATTGTCCACTGTTTGGTATGCGGAATCCGTCTGGTTAGCAGTTACGGCTACCGTTAGATTTGGATTTGTTTTCTTCTACACCGGTTATGGACCGATCCACCATTCTTTTTTTATTTTATTGTTAAGATGATATGCAAGTGCCTAAGTTAATTTAATCCAAATGCAGAACTTGAAACAAATCTTTATCTAAAACTGAAATAAATCTAACCTATCACTGCAAGGAGCAAATTGTAAATATGAGCAATGTGCTGGAAGAAACATCTAAAGATCAATAGATAGCCATTAAATCGTAAAGATACATCTACAGCAAGAGATTAAAGATATAAAAGATAGCTTTTAATCCATATGAAATCCTTCCATTACTCATTGAAGAGAAACATCATTGCACAAAAAATAGTAAGATCACTCAATACATAGAAATAATTTAGAACAGTAAAGAAGGATCTCACAGTAAGATATGAATGTCACAAGAATAAATCAGCATGCATCCAACACACATTTCCATGCAAAAGACATCCTCTCCAGGCTCTTATTAGGAAAAAATCATTTTCTTGGAGCAAGTGCAAAATAGTTCATACAAGTTTAGAAAATTCATTTTCCCTGCAAAAAAGTCCTTTACACTATTCCCTATGCATGTAATTATAAGTTTACAAAATGCCTCTTGGGGTGCCACCTGGCCTTTTACACTTGTCTTTTAAAGACTTTACCAAGAAATAAACAATTCGTGGCCCTTTTCTCATAATAGAAATTCTTTGTCATAACAGAAAAGGATAGTTGTCCTTGTGACTCCATGCTCTAACCATAGGGACAGAAAAGTAGACCAAAAAAAAACAACGCATTATGACTAGCGTGTTTGTACTTGGGGTGACGCTTCTGCCAGGGATGATGCGCCTGCGCTGGCTACTACTGCTGCTGCTGCCTTCTTCTCTTCTTCTGCAATATAACTGAACAATATACCAGTGTCTCTTATAACCACATTTGCTGGTGAGGGGAGCAGGATCGTCTGTGAAGTCACATGCTTACCAAGCTCTGCTTCAATACCCTAAATTTCTACTATTGCTTCTTGGTGGATCTCCTTGAGCATATGATTGTGTACTGATGATATCCCAATGTAGTGATGAAAATCATCAGTGGCCAGCACATCAATCTTCTTTACATACTCTATTTGAATGCCCAGTTCTTCCCTCAAGTTTTACAAATGCTACTCTTTGCTTGGAAAATCATCCAGGGTCTGAGGAAAAATAAGCTTTCATTTTTCATGTTCTTCATGAATCTCTTGATACAGGTTGTTACTTTTCTCAATTGTTCCCTGGATCTTATCCATCATCTTGGTGCACAATTCCTGCAAAACTCCATGAGGGCTACATCTTCCTTAAAACCGTCCACAGATTTGAACAAGAAATGCTTAGGGAAATCCACCTTCCCTTCTCTCCACTCCATTTGGCTCAAAATGCTTGCTTTAATCCGAGTATATTTTCCTTTAAGCCTAATGGCTTCAGCATTGACTTCTTTCAACCTAACTAGCATGGTCTTGAGCTTGCACACTTCCTCAATAATCAGTTCTTGTGTGGCATGCATTTGACTTAAGATGTCACAAGACTGCTCATGAAAGGGAGACATATCCATCGCTCTGCTTTCTGCTCACTCTAACTACTCGACCATTGCCTGCTTATCTACTTCCAGGTGAAAAAATCTAGCTTCAGAATCATTCTTTTCCGCTTCTAGAACCATTATCTGGATTGCCAGGTGATCCTTTTCTTCTTCTAGATGTCGATACTTATCCGACAACTCCTTGTGATATGCAGACAGGCGATTATATTTGTTCACCACAAGATCCCTATAAGCCTGCTTGTTAGCCACGGTATGTTGCAGCATGTGAGCTCTTCTCTTTGTTGACTCAAACTCTTTGACCATGCCAATCACATTGTCTTCTATTGCTTTTGCTTCTGACAAAGCGGTAGATTCCATGGCTATGGGATCCTTATTTGTATTTTGCATAACCGTGGTTTCTCGCTGGGTGACAATATATGCCTGAAAAAGTCTCTTTATCCTTTCTTCTAACTTCAGGATCACAACCTTCCTCTTCTTCTAATACACAAATTTATCCCATCGGGACACAGTATGATCTTCGGATGGGGTGAAAGGCATGATCAAGAGGTCTCTTATATGGACTTCTACCTTAGCGGGTGGGGTCTGTACTACCTGAGATGAGTCTATTTCCATGTATTGGGTACCAGAGCCACTCGCCTGGGCATCTTCGTTGGCCTTAAGATCTTCTTCAGCTTTTTTCTCTTCTTTAGCTTTATGCCTTCTTTCCTCTTCTTAAGCCTGTTGCTAATTTTCAATTAACTTCCTCTGCTCTTGTTGTTGAGCTTCCTGTTGCAATCTCACTTCCTCAGCTTCCCTCTGCAACCTTGCTTCCTTAGCTTCTTGCTGCAGTTTTGCTTGCTCAACTTCCTATTGCAATCTTGCTTCCTCTTTCAATATTTGCTCCTCACGGACTAGGGCCTCAATCACTTCTCTTTCTTTGTGGAGGTTGGCTCCTCAAGCTGTGGTAGAGCTAGAGCTAGCTCCACTGCTGTGACGACAAATCTGTAATTCAGTCATATTACTGATTCCCCTGAACACTTCTTCTTCGGCATCATAGTAATGGGCATACTCAAAATCAGCATACAACTCCTTGCAATGCTCCGCAACCTTGCTCTACCTATCATTCCTATGGAATATTGCTTCAACAAAGTGAAAAGATTTCAGCTCCTGAATGAACTCTTCAGCTGCTGCAACTCCTGAGAATTTGTAGGCTCCTATACAAAAACACAAAGGAGGGAAGGAAGCCTTATGCTCCTTATTAAGAACTCCTCCTATCCCATCAAGGAAAACTTGCTTGACTACTTCTTTCAGGACTACATAATCAGTGGCATATTTTGGTAAGATGTATGGTGGCTTAGTACCTCCGAACATCCTGATATAGGTACCCTTTTCTGAGAAGTAGAAATCGCCATAATTTTCCAAGACTTCCATGGCATTCTCTGACAGGCAATTGGGCTCTTCATTGAACATCTGTTCATACAAAGGCATAATGAACTCTTCACAGATGATCATATAGTTTGCTTTGTAATTTTGAGCCCACATTATTTTATAGGCAGTGTATACCGGGGTGTTGGCCTGATCCCACGATCAGCCTAACTTGGGGAAAGGGAGCTTTGCCAAGATGCAATCAATGAGCTATGAAGACATGAAAAATTTTGATTTCTTTAGGGCCAAACCTTCTCTAGCTGCGGCGACAGTGGATGCCAAACTATCTGAGAGGATAGTATCCCAATCAAACATAGTTCCCTTAAATGCTATGTAGTGGATTATGGGGGCCCATTGTATCCTATATACAGTTCCACCAAGCATGCCAAAAATTCTTCTTAAGATGAGGGTAATCAACCTAAAGGGAGGTCTTAGGCTCTGAATGTCATACTCATCATTGTCCCTCTTCCTTAGCTGCTTACCCGTGATTAACAACTTTTTAGCCATTTTGAAATTATTCATCCGTCCCAACCATTCATCGTTCAGTGCCTACTGGGGACACGAGAATTTGTAGGCTGCTGCAATATAAGCAGGATGGAACGAAGTGAATGGCTCTCCCTTGCTATCTTGCAACACTCTTGTTTGTGGGTTGGCATGTTCCAATATCCACTCGATTACTTCTGAGCACGGGAATAGCTCAGGGCAAGTAGAAGCCCTGGATATGCCAGAAGTCTTGATGTTTAGGTAGATTTGTTCTTCTTCCAAGAGCACGTAGGGGATATCTTGGTTCCTGATCATCCAGTAAATGTCTCCCCACCGGACCTCGGGAGGGACGCCTATGATGCACTTTGTGTCTTGAAAAAGAGTTTCAGTCCTTGGTTGTACAAGCTGTGGGTCCATCATTTTAGCTTTCTTTCTGCTACCTTTTGGCATTGTAGCTTATCCCTGTCAGCAACCATAAGTACATGAGCATAAGATTGTCAACCATGATGTAAAATAGACCATAAAATAGAGCAAGACAGGAAAGAAAAGGACTAGCGTGATAACTTATAATCACAAGAGGCCATAATGTCGCATGTCGGGGAAAGAAACAAAATGCAGACTAGCCAAGGAAACATATTATGGCTATCAAACCGATCTTTCTAGGGAGGTGATGCCGAGTTCGAAACTCTCGAGTGGGTATATGGGAGCGGTTACAGGTTTACATTACCAACTGAGTGCACATTGATGGCTTCCTTGGATTGGGAAAACCATGGGGATTGTAGCGGCCGTAAAATATACGATTGCAGATGACTCGAAATAATAACATAAGGTATGCGATGAATGTTCACAGGCTATGCAATAAATGAAAAATCACCCGAAAAAGTCTCAATGTAAAAGCTAAGATGAAGTTGACGGTAGAACCACCTACCTGGCAACAAAACAGCCATGAAAACGGGGCTGGGTAGGCGATAAAGGAGCTGAGCTGGAGCAAATCAATTTGCGCAACTTCAAATGGTGTTCTCCAAATCATAAACTACCAATGGGAACAAAAACCCCCACTGCCTTTATATACAAACCTGGTACATGTGGGAATTTAATTGGGTAGTTGGCAAAATTAAAATGGGGTTAATTACCCATACGATGGGGTCATTTCCACCCATTTGGCATTTATGCACAACCATCAAAATCGAAGGTAAAAGGTGAGTCCTGTCCGACGTTGCGGGAGGACTTTGCGAGTTTCTTTCGAAGTGCGGAAGCATTTTGCGAGTCCGCGCGCGACATCTTGCTTGCTTCGGGAAAGATAAGAAAAAATGCTCCGTTTTCACGGAAAAGCTTGATGAGTTCTGTCGGAATCGACGAGCTAAAAGTTTGCGGTGGAAGTTCTTGAGTTTCTCCGCCATTGCGGAAAGACTCAAGGAGTTCTTCCGAAAATGACAGTTGAGTTTGTTAAGTCTTTTCCTAAAAGTGAATGGCCGAGGGACTTGGTAAGAAGGCGCCCATTGCGGCAATACTTGATGAGTGTTTTCGCTGTTTCGGGAAAGAATTTGAAGTTCTTTCAAAGTTACGGGTGAACATCCCAAGATATTCCGCCGTTTCGGGAGAGAATCTCGAGTTCTTCCGCCGTTTCGGGAGAAAATTTTGAGTTTTGACTTAGAAGAAAACTTAAACTTGAAAAGTTATCTTTCATTTGAAACAAAAAACTAAGTTCAAAGATTTTCCAAAGGAGACTTAACTCTTTAAGCAGACTTTCTGGGAAAACAAAAGGAGGGGCCCCAATATCTACAAAATTTTGGGGGGGATGTTGCTGCAACAACAATTGACGAATCGCTAGCGAACATAGATCTCTGAACAAAACACTCTTCTCGTTCATTGGAAACCATTAAAATTTGCTCACCCTAGGTGCAACAATCGGTTTGAGCATCTGAATCTCGGCAAAGGAAGTGGTCACTTTATCTGCTGGTTACTGGGAAAGGGGAGCTTTGATGAAGACATCCTTAAAACTTTCCAAGGGCCAGAATATGAGGTTCATTTTAGGAGTTTTATCTTTCAGAAGACCACTGTTATTGGACACCACAGGATTGTAACAACATCTCGTAGACATTATTGCTCTTGTTTCTCATTCCCATGTTGCTTGCATCATTTTAGATGTTTCATATGTTTGACAGCTTTTGTTGTTTTGATCCTTCCAGAAATATTTTCTTTAAAGTCATGATCTTTGATTTTGGTTCCTCAATCCATAATGTCCTTTTGTGTGAGCGAGAATTTTATTGATTTATCAAGCCTCACAGATGGAGAAGAACCTGGCTTGAGCTGAGTCCTTTTGGACAGCTTTCCTGACTTGTGTGCTTTACTTAATCTCAACCATGCTTTGATTGATGCAAGAATCTATGGAAAACAGACCCTTGATTGCAAGCCTTTTGGCTTTTGATTTGCAATATGGAGTCATTTCAATACCCTATACCTTCGAGACATGCTTCCTTTCCGTGGGTCCAACTATAGTGATCTTCTTGAGAAGTTTTTAAGCGTGAGGGTGGATCCAGCCCAAAGAAAGTGATAAAGATAATCATAGATCTCTGCTATTTAAACAAGGGTTAGTGTGACCAGCAGAACAGGATTTCTTGACCAGTAGAACAAGATTTCTTCATTCTGGAGAACGATCAGCAAAAACTAAAAATGCATGGATAAACTTCCTTTTGAGGATGAATTCCTAGTTTCATGGGTTGTGAGATTTCTTGAGAGATCTACCTTCATGAGAAACTCAATTGCAGGTGCTTCAAAAACAAACTATACAAAAGGCTCAAACGCTGAGAAAAGAAAACGACCTAGCTGAAACAAAGAAAACTAGAGACTAAAATAAAACGAAGAAAGCTTTATTTATGTACAGAAAGTCTCAACGAGACTAGGCAAAGTATTGTTTCAAGGTGAGGCCATTAAGAGGAAGGGTTACTTCCTCTCCCTGGAGGTCTGTTAGCTTGTAAGTGGATGGGCCGAGCTTTGCATAAATTTGGTAAGGGCCTATCCATAAGTGTTGGAATTTCATGTGCATCCCCTTCCCCTCATGGTTATGGTCCCATTTCAGGACTAATCCCCTACTTCAAAACTTCTTTTACCAGACTTCCTTTTATCGAACCATATTTTGACTATATCTTGGTGCTAATGAAACCAGTCTTTAGCTTTTTGTTGGGATTCCTCATCTTGAAGTGTTGGATTCTTTCTGGACAGACCCGGGTTTTCAGGATGCGCAGCAACAAACACCCCTTTGGCACACTAGCCCTTTCGGCAACGAGCTGCGCAGTAGCCCGAAGTCTCACCCGAAGTGGCTATGGGGGGGCTAAGGAATCAGGTTTCCTTAACCTAGGTGGTGCGGATTCTATAGTCTTCTCTCTTCCCTTCTTGGAGGTAACCCCTGAACAGAGCGTCTTACTCTTTCACAGGTCTCCCAGTGCTATAGCGCTGGAACTCACTCTTCTCCGTCGAGTTGCGCGGTAGCTCCGCACCTGCGCACGAGTCTTTTACCTGCTACCTCCGATACACTATGTATCGTCTCTGCCCATGCACCACAGCACAGTAACACACTCCTTTAGTGCTGCGACGACAGTGTTCTTACAGACTCCTTCGACAATGCATGAGTACAACTTCTAAGGGAGCTTCCAGGATTTACTTTACATAATCATTCATAAAGATAGTGAAACAATCATACAAACATAGACAGTAAAGCAAAGAAATGCAATTACATAAAGCATCACCACAACAACAAGAATTATGTGGTTCACTTCCAGGAGTGAAGCTACATCCACGGGAACTGTGTTTTATATTATCTTGAGATGGGGTTAACACTGTTTCACTGCGCACACAGCTGCAGCCTTAGATCTTTCCGGGAAACTCCACGCACATATCTGGGAGCCCTTCTCTTAGATCTATTCTCTTGTTCTACAGATATTACCATGACAAAGACATACAATTACATTCCCCTCTCAGTCCTCTTGTGACTGGTCAATACATGCAATGGCCCTTACACCAAGCGGTCTTCCTGCGAGATCGCAGCCTTCTTACATGCACAAAATGATCATTAACAACTTAAAAGATACAGCAATACAAATGACTCAGACATCAACTTAGACTGTCTGTGTAACTCAGTAGCTATCTAACCCTTTTCCCTTTTCAATTACACATATATATAGGTGGCCCTGAGGGTCGCACCTTTACAAAACTGTGGGCCTTTCCCAACAGTGATCCCCAAAAACCCTAACCGTGGAAACAGCTAGATGTACTGTAGGCGCCTCTTGCAGTCACGTCGCAGCTTCCTGCAAAATCTGCGATTTCCGGTGCAGATCGTGGGTATGGGCGCCGCTTCATTGTTCTTTGCTCCTTGTCCTTCACTTTCAATGCTTCAGCCCATTGCTCTTCCTTGGTCCAAGAAACCATAACTCCTGTACTTTTCCTTAATGAGGGCAGCTGAGCCCTCTATTCCGCTACTTCATTTACTGTGGTGGTTGAGCTTTCTACTCAGCCACCTTATTTACTCTTTCCTTTGACTTGTGCACGCGAGCTCCACGATTTTTGGACCGCAATATGCGGTGACCTCGTCCATCTGGTGCCGTACCGCGCACTGTTCATTTCTTCCCAAAAATGGTGCTTTTCCTCAAAATTAACACTTTTCCTTCAAAACTTGGTGCTTTTTCCTAAAACTTGGCAGCTTTTCCATAGCTGCGGCCTATGCTCCAACATGCCCCTAACACTTACTTGTGGCTCATCCCCGAGCCACTCGCACTAGCTTGCAGTCGTTTTACTTGTGCATCTTACTTTTATTGGGTCGCAGCAAAGGCTTGCTTCCACTGCGCAATAGCGGAGTCCATGTCATGCACGCACTTCGTGGCTGTCTGCACCAGGTCTGAAGTAGCTTCTTCTCCTTCCACGCCATCGACCAACTCTTGAGACTCAGCAAATGCTTTGACCTTGGCCTCTGCTTGGGAAACAAGTTCATCATACTCATCCATAAACGGCTGAATGATGTTGGCGAGAGTAACATCTTTGTCTCTGAGCCTATGCAGTTCTTGTTGGACTTTGCGGACTTCGCTCATCTTTCTCATTTTGGCTAAGCCTTCCAAGGGCTTAGCTTCTTCGTTCAAAACAGTTAGGGACTTTTCTGCTGCTTTCACCTATTCCAAAAGAGCAACTTTAGAAGGGATCTTCTCGAGCTCAGCCCAAGCCTGCATAGCTTGCGTCATTAACTGCTGGGCTTCATCTGTTCTGCACTTCATTTGGGTAGAAGCTATGTGCAGTGCTTCAAGTCATTCTTTCTTATCATCTGCGGGAGGCGCTATGACACAAGCTTCCAACTCGGCGAGCTGCTTTCTATGGTCCTCAGCCATAGAAACTACTTGTTGTTCTAGGGCTTTCACCCTTCTGCCAATGCGTTGCACTTTCTCAACTAAAGGAAGGTCTAGTTGAATCTAGCTGGTCGACAGCTCCTGGGCGATTTCATCGACGACATTCCTTAGCCTAGTGTCTCGCGTTTCGTGATGTGCAAGCTTCGCAGACATCTCCTTATAGCCTTACCTTAGCTCTACTTCCTGCGTCTGCAGTCTTTGATTGGCATGGAATGTGGAAAGCTCCCTAGCTCTCAGCTCAGTAGAGACCTGCTCGTGAACCAACTGTAGAGTTTCCAATGGAATTAGTGACAAATTTATTTCAACAGGGCCAGCCGCGCTTACCTGCGGTGCAGCCAGAGGATCCGGGAGTGTCATGCTTGCGGGCGGGATGTGGACGACAGTGTGCCTTTCTGTAGGTACTTCAACCTACTCGGTGCTTGTAGATGCTTGCGGTGCCTGTGAGCTAGATGCTAGCGCATGGGTCTGCGCAATTCGTCCTGCGAGACCTTTCAACTCCACGAGCTGCAGATCCAGAGCACTTCTGATATTGGCCTGAGAGGCACGCAGCTCCTGAAATTTCTCCTTCAAGTACTGGTTGAGCCTCGTGACAAGGATCTCATAGGGATCTCCAGTCGCTTCTGTGGGGTGCGACAGCTTCTGCTTCTTGGTAGCTGGTCCTGACGGACCTTCACCATTCTTTTGCACGATCTTTTCCTTGCCCTTATCTTTCTCTGGCACCTCAGGGGGTGGCATTGTGGCAGCGGCTTCAGCGACCTGCTTCCATTCATCTGTCCAGGACTTCACAGTGTCCTCCACGTCCTAGGTAGTCATTCGGTAGAGCCCTACGGCCCATTCTTCCAACTGAATTCCGCGAGGGTGGAAATAGATTTCATGCAAGTTGGCAGAAAAGACAAACTTCGTTCCATAGAGTTCTGTCGTCTCCTCAGTAAGCCTCGACATCTCCAGGATGGTATCCCTGAGAAGATGATAATACTCGAAGAACACGGTGCGGTTCATCTTGCGCTTCACGGGATTACTAGAATTCCAGAGGTTGACATAGCGCATCCCTGTAACCTCTCCTGAGCAGCACGGAAGAAACTGAGTGTTGGGCAGTTCCTTCCACCCGACAAAGGCACACAAGATCAGGAGCCAAGAGAAATGGAACAGCTTATTAGCGGTGTCCTGAACGTTTCAACAGTATTCCAAGAATGAATTCAGGAGGAAGAGACACCAGTTATACTGCTCTCCCTCCGCAGCTACAATTGCGAGCTCTACAATAGCTCCAAGGACTTCTTTAGGTCGACATTTCGTTAAAAGTTTGCCTGCGAGCAGACTGCCTGTGAATTTGAGTGCTTCATCTTCAACTATAGTGAGGTCATAAGCCCGACCTCCTCTTGACAATTTGTATTTCTGCACCACCTGTGCAGCCAGCTTTCGGTCCTTGTCTTTACCAACGAAATGGACGTTGGGGTCCTTACCAACCTTAGATAGGCCGGTAATTCGATGAATCAGGTCCACATTCAGATCAATTGGCCTCCCTAGCCAAAGATAACCACCGTGAACACAGGATAATAGGACCTTGACAACCGCATTAACTTCATTGCTACGCCCGAAGTGCGGTAGCTTCAATAGGTTCAACAGTCCAGGCTTGTCTAGATTTACTGTAAATTCCTGTGGGACGAATTCATCAATCTTCTTAATAGGATTATGGACCAACGTCAGATAGTGATCTGGCGCGAACTGAGGATACGTTCTATAATCTCCCAAGTTGAAGTCAGAAAAATTAACCAGCGGGAGATGTCCAAGCAAGGATCCTTCTTCTTCCACGATTTCCGCCATTGGTGGCAGCGGAATCAAATACTTAGTGTTCTTGGGAATACGCACCTTGGGTGCATCATCTGGGCGCAAAGGGATGTAGTTAACCAGAGTGGCCAAGGGCTCTGGAACGGGTACCTCCTGTTGCTGCTGCTGTTGGGGCTGTTGTTGAGACGCCCTTGTGCCCAAGCACTATCTGGGATCAGAGAAAATAGGAAGCTTGACAGTCTTGGTCGGGGTAGCCATACCAAAGTCTAACCCTCTGCGTCTGAAGTGACAGATGAATTCTTCAGTTGATAGGTTCTCCGACATGAACCTGCATACACGAAAAACACTGAACAGAAAAGGGCAGAACAACGTAGGATGCGAACTTTGAAAATAGAGGGAAGCAGTCTGCATGACACGGCTCTGAAAACAATGGCTTAGACTCTCAATCAGGACAACTATACAACTCAATAGCAAGGAAAGTAACCCAAGCATATGCGAATGAGGGGTATTTGTAGCTGAGGGCAATAGTAGGTGCAGACAGGTGGTGCTAATAACCGTTGGCGCCTAAGCGGATGAGTTGACAACCCCCCGTGTGCCTCTGTGGTGCATTAAATGCGAGGGATGGGCTCTGACAGCCTTTGGGAGATGTGCTAAGGCCTTCGGCTCCTTAATTAAATGTGAATCTTAGGGAAATCAAGCCGAATCTGTCAGAGCAAGTACAATTAGATGGTGGTCTCATCCTTCATTAAGACTCAAATGCGGCTATAGAACTACCGCAATTCAAATTTTTGGCGGGTAACTTCAGCATGGGAAACTGTGCATATGGAGGACTCCGCGACGAGGAGAACTCCGCAAGAGTGACAAATCGACAACAGGGAACTCCGCAAGAGCGAAAGTTCGACAACCCGAGGAACTCCATAAGAGAAAAAATAGGTTCGCTCAGAATAGGCTTTATTGACTGCATGGATGTTTCGACGAACTTCGCGGGAAGCCAGAGACTGAAAATGTCTCATGACTTCCGTGTAGACTGTGATAAATGCGATGCCTCTTTCAACTACACTGGGAATCTACATGACTTTAGCAGCTGATTAGGTCGACAGGGCGGAGTGGCCGTCGCGATAAAGCTTGAGCCGACTCCCGTTGATCATTGTGGGCAGCAACTCTCCATTAAGCTTTGCAAGCTGAACGGCTCCACCTTCTGTTATCCTCATCACTTGAAAAGGGCCTAACCAATGTACACGAAACTTGCCTGGAAACTTGATGAATTTACTATCATAGAGGAGTACCAAGTCTCCTTCCTGAAAGACTTTATTCTTAATATGCCTGTCATGCCAAGCCTTCTGTCTCGCCTTCTGCACTTGTTGATGGAATCTAGCTAAAAGCCTGTCTTCTTCTAAGGCAACCAATTGTGACAACCTTTCACTCATAGTATCAGTATCTGCCATTTCTGTAATTTGAGCAATTCTGAGACTGGGAACAATGTATTCCATGGGCATGACTGCTTCTTGTCCATACACCAAACTGAAAGGTGTGTGACCTGTTAATTTCTTGCATGTGGTTCTGTAAGCCCATAACACAGCTGTGACTCTAAGGTCCCAATCATCTCTTTGTTGATTACAGATCTTGGTTAGGGCATTCTCCATAATCTTATTGAATGCCTCCACCGTACCATTAGCTTGAGGGTGGTAGGGTGTACTCTTATGGTGACTAATGTGGAATTCTTCAGTAAGGGCCTCTATAGTCTCGTTCAGGAAATGTGTGCCCTGATCACTCATTAGAATCAGTGGACATCCAAATCTAGTGACAATATTTTCAAAAATGAACTGCGCAGCAGTGACAGCGTCGCAATTCTTAACTGGCTTTGCCTCAGCCCATTTGGTGAGGTATTCAGTAGCTGTGATGATGTATCTTGTGCTGGTTCTCTTTCCTGGTGGGTTGATAGGTCCCACAAAATCAATGGCCCACTTATCAAAAGCACGCACTGTTATCTGGGGTCTTAGCGGCATTTCATCTCTTCTTGAAGGTTTTCCTGTTCGCTGGCACACATCGCAACACTTGCAGAATTCCTTAGTATCCTTGTGCAATGTTGGCCACCAAAGACCTGCGGCTAAGAGCTTCTGCACAATCGGCTTTCCTGTGAAATGGCCTCCTGCGGTTCCTGAGTGCGCTTCTGCGATTATGGAATTCTTCTCATGCGGTAAAATGCATCTGCGCAAGACTTAATCAGGGCCCAACTTATAGAGCTGGCCTGCTATCAAAGTGAAGTCTGCAGCTTTGACAACAAGTTGTTTCTTCTGCTGCATTGTGAACTCAACTGGCGCTTGCCCTGTAGTGAGAAACTCAAGAATATCAAAATAACACTTGTCTGCTGCTTGAACAGAAAACAGCTGTGCATCAGGCGGATTGTCCTCCAAATTTGTAGGTTCCTCCCCTGACTCTATCCTAGATAAATGGTCAGGTCCTGCATTCAATCTACCTGGATTCACAATAATCTCAAAATCATACTCCTGGAAGAGGAGTAGCCATCTGCAAATTCTTCCCCCTAACACTGGCTTATTGACCAAGTACTTCAAAGCAGAATGGTCAGTATACATTTTAAAATGAGCACCCAATAGATAGTGTCTGAACTTCTGTAAGGCATACACCATAGCGAGTCCTTCTCTTTCTGTAGTGGTGTAGTTCTTCTCAGCTATAGATAGCTTTCTGCTAGAGTAAGCAATGGGGTGGTCAATACCTCCTTCTCCCGGTTGTGTGAGTACAAACCCCAATGCTATGGAAGAAGCATCTACATGAACATGAAAGGGTTTTCTCCAGTCTAGGAAAACTAGAATAGGTGCTGTGACCATCTTTCCTTTAAGTGTGTCCAAGCTCTGTTGGCATTCTTCTGTTCATTGGAATTTCAAATCCTTTTTCAGCAGTCTTTCCATAGGCGCAGTGATCTTTGCATAACCCTTGATAAATTTCCTGTAGTATCCTGTATGTCCCAATGTAGTGCGCAATTGTTTGACTGAGTTGGGCGCAGGCAAGTTAGCAATGATGGCAACCTTCGCAGGATCCATCATGAGTCCTTGTCTGCACATAATGTGACCCAACAAAATACCAAAAGGAGCACAGAAGATACATTTTTTCAAGTTAAGGGAAATATGATACTGTCTACATTTTTCTAACATCATCCTTAGATTCCCTATATGGTTCTTTAGTAATCCAAACATAGTCCAATCATCAAAACAGACTTCTATAAACTTATGAATGAATTCTTTAAAAACAGCAACAACGACTCTAGAGAAAATAGCAGGAGCGTTTTTAAGACCAAAGGGCATTACCATATACTGGAATGAGCCCCATTCAGTCACAAAAGTGGTCTTATGGCGGTCCTCTGGATGGATTCTGATATGATGGTATCCTGAAAATCCATCAGTGAAGGAGTAAGCCTCTTGTCCTCCAACATTGTAAAGCACTTCGTCTGTAAAGGGCGTAGGAAATGGATCATGCGCTGATGCGTCGTTGAGCTTGCGCAGGTCCATGCAGATTCTTATTTCACCTTTTTTCTTTTTCTCTTGTACCACCATAAGACTAATCCAATCACTTTCCTCTACTAGCTCAATGATACCAGCTGCGGGCATCTTATCAATTTCTTCTCTGACCTTTTCTTTATATCACGGGTTCAACCCGTACGGCCGCTGTTTTACTGGCTTAGCGTCCGCTTTCAAAGGTATGCGCATAACTCCTAAATCTCCTAGGATGCCTTTCATTTCTGTAAACTTGGTAGGAAAGATATCCTGGTACTCATGTAGTAAATCTGCAATATGGCCAACAGTTTCATCATCCCAATAATCTCCTATAGAGGCAAACTTGGGTTTGGCTTCTATACCAATGTTAATCTTCTTGAGCTTGATGTGTTCTGTAATGGCAGGGATATCAAGCTGAGGGCCTTCGACTTTGCGCGTCCCTTCTGACTCTGGAATATTGATGTTGCGAGGATCATCATCCTCTTCTCCAGTGGTGAAATTATAGCATTCCAGGGCATGTTCCATCTGGACAGCCCAATCTGGTTGAGAATACTTTGGTAAAGGACATTGTCCAAATATATTCTTTCTAATACACTTTAAAGCCTGATCGATGCTTGGATGTTCTGACTCAAAGCTGAAAGTGAGTTGAAAACTTTCAATCATGAGAGGCCAAGTGATAGTGCCTCTGCGCAATTCTATTTCAGTGTACCAGTTCCTTGGAACTATATCCAACGTGTGGATGAATAGGTGAACCCACTCATCCTCTGGAATATGTGACCATTGCTGAATACATGCTTCAACGTGTGACCTGGGGTCACTCTATCCATCATATTTTCACAAAGATCCTGCTGTAGTCTCTTGAAATCTGCGCAGTATCAACCTGCGACAGTCTTGCCATGTGTCAATATTTTCTTTATGCGCACCCCACCATCTTGCGGGTGTAGCGCGCAGTGCTACATCCAATGCTTGTATGCGCTGCTCATCTGGGATTTCTTGTTCATATGCATGTATGAATTCACTTACTCCAGTTAAACCATCAAATATTGGAGTGTTATTCAATTCTGTGCCAATCCATCGAATGGATTTAGTCGTCATGGCACAACGCCTTGCAGAAACCTCATGTAAGCGATTTTGCCAGTTTTCCAGTCCTGCTTCTGAATCTGATGCGCACGAGCTATCGCATCGCCAGCTGATATGGCCGTCCACTGTGGGATTGACATAATCATTATGATTAGCAGTCATTTGATACAAACTTTCCATGTGGTGCACTTCTTCTTCTGCTCGAATGGGTTCAATATACCGTGGTCCTTGAAGGGGATCAAGTGGTGCAATGACCCTAATCTGGTCATCCTCAAAGGTCATCTGTCTTTTCTTCAAATTAATGACAGCCAGATTATCAAATGCCCAGTCTATGCCTAAAAGTGCTGGGTAAGGTCTACTGTCATCGAGAATTTTGATTACTTCAAAGTCTGCAGAACTTCTTACTCCCTCAATATCAATGGGTACATTGGGTAATCTTCCCAATGGAGAAACTCGTTGCTGATTTGCTAGTCTTAGATGGATAGGAGATCTGATAAGCTGAGGACTACCCATCTGTTCCCAAGTCTGCATGGTGAGAACATTAACTTCTGAGCCTAAATCCAAAATGACTTCGTCCATTTCAAATGCTTCAATCTACGCTGTGAGTCGCATCTCTCTTCCAGTTCTAGTATGACCCCTGATCTGATGAATAGCACGCTGCGCTGTGTTCATTGAAGCAGATTGTTGAAACTGATCCAATAGGTGTTGGAGTTCCATAGTTTCTTTTTCATTCCGGAACAACTTTAAGCAGCTTCTCAGGAAAGCATGAACACTACCTAGTATATCCTCCTCATCAAGCCTTCCAGATGTAGTAGCCTGCTCTTGTACCAGGTTCTCTTGACTTGGCACATGCGGTCTGATATCATTGTGCGGTAATGCGACAAAATTTGAAGCTCGCGGATCTGAGAAATACTCTTGAGCTTGCTTGAATGCTTCTTTTTGCTTCTGTAGGTCGAGCAGGGATGGTTTAATATTAGCGCGGCGCACCCATTGTGTTGCTGGCTTTCTAGTTCTCGACTCTGGCGCACCAGTGGTTGCACCACTGCGCGTCACTATATTAACTGTGGGATCTGGTTCTCTTTTTTCTGCTACTTTCAACTGAATATTCTGGTTAACCTGTGGCTTCTTTTCTTACATCTTGGCCATCAACTGAGGGCATTCTTCAATGACATGATCATAAGATTTACAGTATCTGCAGGTGGTTGTAGGGTTTTGGAAATCCCTTGCATAATGGCCTTGAGCTCCGCAGTTATAGCAAGTGATCTATCCTCTTCCACGACCAAAACCTCCTGCGCGTCCTCGGCCCCTGTAATTTCCTCCTCATCCTTCACGAGCAGGGTCATACTGCGGACCTGCTGTGGGTCCCTGTGGTTCTGACTGTACTCTATAAACATCATGTTTTCTTTCTATCATAAGGTCATATGCTCTACAATTGTTCTCATCATGGCCTACTGATTTACAGAAATTGCAATATAGATTCTTTGGAGTTTGTACATATTTCTGTAACAAGTGACACTCTTGTGGTCTGTGGCCTCTAGTTCTACAGATTTCACACCAACGCCCCTGAGCCTGTGGTAAAGGGTTAGGTGCTCCGGTTGCAATATAATCTATGAAAACATGACAATGGTCCTTTGAATGTCCTTGTGCTCTACACTTTGTACACCAAATTTCTTATTTAACATCCTTTCCTTCCTTAATATCATGCACTTGCAAAGTTAGGTTTGCTATTTGGTTCTACAACTGCACAACATCGTTGCTTGTTCCAGCAATTGGTGAAGCTTCTAGTTTCATAGCCATCTCTAGAGCTTGTTCTTGAGTAGTGAGATTCTGTTGCATAAGAGGAAGTCTAATATGAGGAAGCAGCGCAGCAATGAACCATTCCTTATGCTGCTGCGGTGCAAACTCAAAGCTTACTTGATCTATCAAGGCTTTGAACTTCTGGTCAAAGTCCCATACTGATTCTGTAGGTAACTATTTTATGTCTTTGAGTTTTGTTATGCACTGTGATTCCGATTTAGTTTTCTTGAATTCTTTAATCATAGCACTTCTTACATCAGCAAGCATCCTATTCTGTGCTGCTGAGTATTTCATAAACCAGGTTAAGGCTCTCTCTCTTAGTGTGGTTGCTAACTGAACCATCTTAATAGCATCATCATTAATTTTCTTAATCGTCCAAATGGATTCACATAGAAACCAGTGCTGCTCAGGGTCTTCTAGCCCTGTTTCTCTAAAGGTTGGTAGCTTCATGTCATCACCCATCCTTCTTGCGCTAGGTTGACATGGAGGTGCTGTGGCACTGCCTCCGGGATGGTTAAACAAAGGTGGGGCTGAGGTACTAGAAGTACTGTGCGGGCTACAAGAGGGTGTTACCGCGGGGTTATGCTGAGCCTCGTCTGGATTTTGCGGTGTAAAAGGGTGATAAGGGATATGAGCACTCCCTTGTCTCTCTATATGGCTCGCTCTACGAGCTCGGCTATCTTCTGGGCTAGACTCAAAAGAATGCTGGTCGAGGCCTAATTTATACCATTTTTCGCTACGAGTGCAACCAATAACTTCAAGATCACTATCAGAATCTACGGACATTACTTGTCTATGCTATTCATCGGAAGCTATGCATAGTTTTCCTTTTTCATATAAGAGCATTTCAATCCATAAGTTCAGTGAATTTAAGAACTTACCCCTGTATGCTTTGAAGAAGCTCCTCTCAGCCTCGCTGAAGCTCTTTCTCGTATCTACTGCAAACTCGGTGAAGAAGCCTTCCAGCAGACTATTCAACCAAAATTCTACTGCGTGGGACACACGATTATCTACCCGCTTCAAAATGCTAACTAGCTCAGACGTCCAAACGATAGGTTTATCAACATGCATAGTGGGTCCAGTATCTGCTAGCTTGGATACCCACTCATGCAACTCGAGTGCAAATGTTACAAAGAAGATTTCGTGAAGCTCAGTATAAATATGCTTCTGCAACCAGTCCTCTGTCTGAAGCCTAGGGCTTCTATTTTCACGTTCAGCGAACTCTCTAGCCTTTGAATCAAACCACTCTTGAATTTATTTAGCTGTAGGATTCCAGCACCACATTGCCTTCAAAATAATAGGTTTAAAGCCGGCAATGGAACCATTTGTTGGCTGCTTTCTGGACAGACCCGGGTTTTCAGGATGCGCAGCAACAAACACCCCTTTGGCGCACTGGCCCTTTCGGCAACGAGCTGCGTAGCAGCCCGAAGTCTCACCCGAAGTGGCTATGGGGGGGCTAAGGAATTAGGTTTCCTTAACCTAGGTGGTGTGGAGTCTACAGTATTCTCTCTTCCCTTCTTGGAGGTAACCCCTGAACAGAGCATCTTACTCTTTCACAGGTCTCCCAGTGCTATAGCGCTGGAACTCACTCTTCTCTGCCGAGCTGCGCAGTAGCTCCACACCTGTGCACGAGTCTTTTACCCGCTACCTCCGATACACTATGTATCGTCTCTGCCCTTGCGCCACATCACAGTAACACACTCCTTTAGCGCTGCGGCGACAGTGTTCTTACAGACTCCTTCGACAATGCACAAGTACAACTTCAAAGGGAGCTTCCAAGATTTACTTTACATAAATCATTCATAAAGATAGCGAAACAATCATAGAAACATAGACAGTAAATCAAAGAAATGCAATCACATAAAGCATCACCACAACAACAAGAATTATGTGGTTCACTTCCAGGAGGGAAGCTATGTCCGTGGGAATTGTGTTTTATATTATCTTGAGATGGGGATAACACAGTTCCGCTGTGCACACAGCTGCAGCCTTAGATATTTCTGGGAAACTCCACGCACATAGCTGGGAGCCCTTCTCTTAGATCTATTCTCTTCTTCTACAGATATTACCATGACAAAGACATACAATTACATTCCTCTCTCAGTCCTCTTGCGACTGGTCGATACATGCAATGGCCCTTACACCAAGCGGTCTTCCTGCGAAATCGTGACCTTCTTACATGCAAAAAATGATCATTAACAGCTTAAAATATACAGCAATACAAATGACTCAGACATCAACTTAGACTGTCCGTGTAACTCAGTAGCTATCTAACCCTTTTCCCTTTTCAATTACACATATATATAGGTGGCCCTGAGGGTCGCACCTTTACAAAACTGTGGGCCTTTACCAACAGTGATCCCCAAAAACCCTAACCGCGGACATGGCTAGGTGTACTGTAGGTGCCTCTTGCAGTCACATCGCAACTTCCTGCAGACTCCACGATTTCCGACGTAGATCGCGGGTATGGGCGCCGCTTCATCATTCTTTGCTCTTTGTCCTTCACCTTCAATGCTTTGGCCCATTGCTCTTCCTTGGTCCGAGCAACCATAACTCCTGTACTTTGCCTTAATGAGGGCAGCTGATCCCTCTATTCTGCTGCTTCATTTACTGTGGTGGTTGAGCTTTCTACTCGGCCACCTTATTTACTCTTTCCTTTGACTTGTGCACACGAGCTCCACGATTTTCGGCCCGCAATCTATGGTGAGCTGGTCTATCTGGTGCCGTACCGCGCACTGTTCATTTCTGCCCCAAAAATGGTGCTTTTCCTCAAAATTAGCAATTTTCCTTCAAAACTTAGTGCTTTTTCCTAAAACTTGGCAGCTTTGCCATAGCTGCCGCCTATGCTCCAACATGAAGTAAGGTATTGATCCTGAATTGTAAGACTTGACTACCAGACCCTCAAGAAGCTTGGGACAACTGTAAGGATGGAAGCAAGATATTGGGAGGGAGAATAGCTTCATTGCCATAGACGAGGGTGTAAGGGGAAACCCCTAATGCATTCTTTGGAGTTACTCTATCTTCCCATAAGGCATTTGGGAGAGCTATATTCCAGCTTCGCTGATTTTCAATCATAGTCTTCTTGAGAATTCAGATGAGGTTTTTGTGTGAGGATTCAGCTAGTCTGTTCCCTTGAGGGTAATAATTGGCTAAATAATGCAATTTAATTCCCCATTCATAAACAAATTCATTTATCTTAAAAGATGAGAAATAAGGAGGATTATAAAAAATTAGGGAAATTGGAACCCCAAACCTGGTTATGAAGTTTTCTTTCAAGAAGCTGATGACTGCATCTTCATTGATCTTGCACAATGGGGTAGCGTCCGTCCATCTGGTGAAGTAGTGGGTGGCCTTCAGGATGTATTGATGTTGTAGAGAAGAATTTTGGTTTATCTCTCCAATGACATCTATACCCCATTGTTCGAAAGGTTCTGAGATAATAACCGGCTACAAAGGTCCTACTGCCTTAGGTAATTTCCCAACACTTCTTTGGCATATATCACAGTTCCATGCATAAGCATGAGCATCTCGGAATAAAATGGGCCAATAATATCCAGCTCTAAGTATTTTGTGGGCTGTTGTTTCCCCTGAATAATGTCCATCGGTAGGACCATCATGTAACTCTTTGACAACTTTACTTGCATCTTCCTTGTAACCAGAGAAACCATCAAGAAGGGAAAATAGTTCTGATCTTGATACCATCTGGAGAATTTGTTTCATTGAAGGGATGGGATAGTTGTCTTTATTTGAAGCTCTATTCAAATTTCTAAAGTCAACACATAATCTTATCTCTCCTGACTTCTTTCTCACGGGAACTAGATTAGCAACCCACTCAGAATGCCAGACTTTAAATATTATTTTAGCATCCAATAGCTTCTTCAATTCCTTTTGAATCAAAGGTTCAAGAATAGAATGCATTCTTCTTAATTGTTGCTGAAATGAATTGACACCTGCTTTCATCAGTATGACATGCTGAATAATGCAAATGTCATATGTTTTCAAATCTTCATAAGTCCATGCAAAAACATCCTTATATTGTCGAAATAGCTTGATGAACTTATCTCTTTCTCCCGGTGAACAACATTTGCCAAGGTTAACAAACTTTGGTTCACCCTTGGTTCCCAGATTAAATAATTCATGCTGCATTGATGACCTATTGGTCTTAGTAATTGCTGGCTTTTCGAACTTTCTCTGAAGATCAAACAACATTTCAAGCGACCTCAACCCTTTGGGGATGAACTTGCCTTTAGCCATATCTTTCTTTTGTAAATCAGAATCGTGTTCTTCTTCATCTATCACAGCTTCTTGGAATATGTCTTCATTTGTTAGAAAGCTGATAATTTGTTCATCATCATCGAAAAATCTGAAGTTTGTGATATTGTAAGGGACAGAAGGCGTGAAAACCAATTCAATTGAGCACTTGTTATTAGTCGGCACCAATCTAGAAGCGGAAGTTGCTAATAAATAAGCCGCAGCATTTTGCAGTCTAGGAACATATTTTATATTGAAAGCATCATAATGCATAATTAAATCCCATACCTCAGCTTGATAACCTTTCAAATGAGGTGAGAGACAGTGAATGGTATCTCTTACCTATCTCACAACTATTTCTGAGTCACCATAAACCTTCAGGTACTTAACATTTAAACCAATGGCTTTCTTTAATCTGTGGACTAAAGCTTCATACTCAGAAGTGTTATTAGTACAATCGAATTGTAATCTACAAGACAAGAAGTACTTGTTTCTTTCTGGTTCCATCAGAACGAAACTGGTTCCGGATCCTTCCAAAGTTTTAGAACCATCAAAGTATATTGTCCAAAAAAGATCGCTTGATTCAACTAAGTTAGTATCTTTATGATCTAATTCAGTGACTAAACTAACTATATTACAGTCAATATCATGAGTCTGAGAAAAATAAAGGAGATCGAACTGTTCATCTTATTCATGGCTAATAGTTTCCGACTAATAATTACCCAGATCAATTTCTAAGAAATAATTTCCAAAAAGTGAGGATGAGAATGCTACAGCCTCATTCTTTCCTTCTAGTTGAGTTACATTTTGTTTCATGTGCGGTTCTCTAAGAACCTTGATCTGATTCTATCTATTTTGATATGGCAACCACAAATAAGACTAATCAGTTTCAAAGTAACCATTCAACTTCGTGGACCAGTCCCTACTTAGGATCAAACCATAGGCTTCGGGAATGTCAACTACCATTATATCAATAAACTGACAAACTCTAGAATCTGCTGACAACCTAATGAGGACATCTTTCATTTCCCCGATAACTTTGACAGTAGTCCTATCTAACTGAATAATCTGGGTAGGAGATGGAATTGGTTTCCCATTAATCATTTTACAGATTGATAGTGGCATGATATTCAAAGATGCTCCAGAATCTACCAGATAGTTGTATACATTGTGATTGAAGATTTCAAAAGTTAAAAGGAATAGCAACGTCTGAGATTTGGATTTCCCGTTGATACTGGCCTCATTAATTTCAGGGTCTTCTTGAGTATCTGTTAATGGAGTGCTGGGTTGGGATTGAAGAGCATGCAACAACTTGTCTCCTTGCTGGGGAAAATTACACATATCGAATATTGAAACATTTTCCTTTACTTTCTTTATATCTTCAATGATGTCGTATCCTAGATCACATTCTTTTACAATTCTAGTTCGATGGTTTGTCTTATTCGGTGTGACCTTCAGTTGTTGAACTATTGTGTCAATGTTTGGCTGCTTGGACGCTGTTGGTTTAGCTTTAGGCTGTGGTGGAATGACCGTTATGTGTCTTCTTGTTAGGAACCCATGTCAACCCTTCTCTTCACTATGTTAGTATATTGTTGTTGGATGCATATGCTTTGTAAGTCGTCCCGTAGTATTTGTTGATCCGTAGTTTATATTAGCCCATAGTATTGACCCATAGTATTGGACGCATATGCTTTGTAAGTCGTCCCGTAGTATTATATGTCCCATGGTTTTGACTCATAGTATTGGGCATAGACTTAGTATATAAGTGTGTGTTGAGGTCATTGAAGGCACCGTGAAGTTAATTGTATTGAGCTTGCTCAAAGGAGGTTGCCCCCTCGAAGTGGCCCGTGATCAATATAAAAGCGATTCTGTTCTATTATTTCTGATATCTCGTGTATTTGTATTAATTAATTATTGCAGGTACATCTCATCTGGTATCAGAGCACTTTCCTTGGCACAAGTGGGAAATTTTTTTTCTTTTTTCTTTTTTTGGGCGACGACTTTCAGATCAATTTCTGAAACTTTCTGTACAAAATCAGAAGAAACCAATTGCATATCTGAATTCCTCTTTCAAAAATATGCAGTTTCAAAAAAAAAATCATCTCAATTGGAGTTCTAAAAGTGGAGATATCGCGGATTTAAAATCAGCAATTTTTCAGAATTTCGGTGACGACCGCGGAAATTGCGGCGAGAAAATCTTTTGACCGAGTGCCCAGATTTCTATTCCGCTTAAATGGGTAGAAGCAGAGTGGTTGTTCCAGTTCTAGAAACATGCTATAATAGCGATTCTGAGCAATATAGATCCGGTTTTTGAACATTGGGTGGAATTTCTGCCCAAATTTTTTCTGTTGCAGGTTCGGATCTGGGAATAATCCCTATCCGCTTAACTGTGGGAAGTACTTGGGCATAAGCCCTAAAACTCATTGTAAGGAGTACCACAGGAACCCCAAAGTAGCTGGCCATTGAGAGGACCTGCCAAGCGAAAAGGGCAACGACCCCTACCTGATTGATTAGTTCCCACCCGTGAGGTAAACCAAGAGCTGTCGTTTGTGGCCAAGCGGTTATCAGTTTTACCTGAGCCGTGGAGTGAGGGGTACTGCCCCAATACGCAAGCCGTCAGACAGCATTGGTGGCCGAGTGAAACACCTGAACTGTTAGGAAGCCGTTCATACTTGGGGTCCATATCTATTTAACTGTTGCCGATCACTTCCGCTCCAGCTCCAACCGTTCAGATCTATTCTGAAAGTTGTTCCAGATCCAGTCGCCGTTTCAGATCCAGCCGTTTTCGATCCCTTTCACGTCGTTGCAGATCCATCTGTTGCGGATCCCTTCCGCCCCGCTGTTGCCGATCCATTTCTGGAAAAAAAAAAAAAAAAAAAAAAAAAAAAAAAAAAAAGAAGAAGAAGAAGAAGAAGAGACTTGGTTATGGTTGTAACCCGTGCAGGAGCACACACCATGGAGGAAGCACTTGTAGCCATCCAAACCAAACTCCAAGATCTGGATGAAAAATTTCTTAGCCTCCATCTTCAGCATTCAGCCATGAACAATACCAGACAGCCAGAATCTTTTGCAGCCACTGGGTTCTCTTCTTCCAGCAGTTTTCGTAGGCCGAAGCTTGATTTTCCTCGCTTCAATGGTACGGATCCGACTGGATGGATATACCGAGCAGAACAATATTTCAGTCTGCATAATACTTTTGATGTTCAGAAAGTTCCACTTGCATCCTTTCATTTGGAACAGGAAGCCCTTCAATGGTACCGTTGGTACATCAAAGCTCATCCCGAGCCACACTGGATAGATTTTTGCGAACTCCTTTTGTCACGATTTGGTCCTAGTTCTTTTAACGACTTCACAGGAGCACTCACTAAACTTCACCAAACTGGCACAGTGAGAGAGTATCAGACGGAATTTGAGAAACTAGCCAATCACACAGAAGGATTGTCTGATGAATTCTACAGGAGTTGTTTTATCAGTGGTCTCAAGGATGAAATCCGCTCAGAGGTCAAAATGTTTTGTCCCAACACAATGATGGAAGTCCTAGGGTTGGCTAAGCTGGCCGAGGACAAGATCGCAGCTCAACAACGCTCCAAACCCACCTTTGTTCCCTTCAGAAATATGGGTTCCCAACGACCTTCCATCACGCCTGCTCCTCAACCAACTCCTATCAAGCATTTGTCTGAAATAGAAATGCAGGCACGCCGAGAAAAAGGGATTTGCTATAATTGTGATGAGAAATTCACTCAGGGACATAGATGTATTCAACAAAAGCTCTATCTCTTGGATGTGGATTCTCTGCCTGCCTTAGAACATGGTGAAGAAGCTACAGATACAGTAGATGATCAGGTCGACATTCAACACCTGCCTGTTGACACCCCATCTCAGGACGACCCACCCGAGATCTCTCTCCATGCTGTAACCGGAGTCACCACCCCACAAACAATGCGAGTCAGGGGATACTTCAAGAAGCTCCCTCTTACCATCCTCATTGATTCTGATAGCACTCATAACTTCATTGACCCTCGGATTGCCAAACAGGCTGATTGTTTTGTCCATCCTTGCTCCAACTTTGAAGTCATGGTTGCCAATGGGGGTACCTTACCTTGCAAGGGGAAGTGTCACAATGTGCGTATCTCTATGGAAGATTATAACCTACGCTCTGACATGTTTGCCTTGTCCTTAAGCGGATGTGATGTGGTTTTGGGCGTTAAATGGTTACGCACACTTGGCCCCATCTTATGGGATTTTGCGAAACTTTGGATGCAGTTCAAAGTCAATGGGGCACAACACAAATTTATGGGCTTACAACCAGGGTCTCTCTGCATCATCAGTTCACATCGCCTGGAAAAAATCCTTAAGAAGAATTCACATGGTGTCATCACTCAGCTCAATTCCATTCAGATGCACCCATCAACAGTCTCCACTACTTCCTTGGATAGATATGCAGGTATCTTTGCTGAACCAATGCGCTTGCTACCTTCAAGAGACCTTTCTGGTAAGAATGTAGCCACATCTACCTCTCAGCAGGAAATGATGGCTATTTTGCATGCAGTACAGAAGTGGCAGCCATACCTATTAGGGAATTATTTATGCATCAAGACTGATCTCCCGAGTCTGGAAATTTTTTTGGAACAATGGGTCTCCTCCCCAACACACCTGCAATGGGTTATCCAACTCATGGGTTGTCCCTATGTGATCACTTACAAGAAGGGTAAGGACAATATGGTGGAAGATGCTCCTTCTCGGACAATTGATGACCCAGTTTCTCTTACAGCTCTTTCTCTGCTTGTTCCAAATTGGTTGCAATATGTTCAACAGGGCTTTCTCTTCTATGAACTCCATGCTTCTTCCTCAACAGGGCACTCTGGGTTCTGCAAAATGTATGACCGAGAACAATGTAACTTCTTCTGGTCGGGACTAAAAATGACAATTCAACAGATGGTGGCTGACGATGATACTTTCCAAGTCAACAAGGGGGAAACGACACTCCTTTCGGGATTGCTCAAACCCGTGCCCATCTCTACACAACTTTGGCCAACTATTTCTATGGATTTCCTAGCAGCGCTCTGGTGGTACCATACCACATCTCAAAGGACACCATATGAAGCAGTCTATGGAAAAACACCGCCTGTTCTTCTTCCATACACCCTTAGCAGCTCTCCAGTTCGGGAAATTGACTCGGTTCTTCGAAACCGCGATCAGATTCTTCTCATTCTGCAGGACAATCTTCACATGGCCAGAATTCGCCTGAAACAACAAGCCGATCAGCACCGTTCTGAGCGCATTTTCCACGCAGCTGACAGGGTTATCCTTCATCTACAGCCTTCCAAGCAATCCTCCTTGACACTCCAAAGGCGTCAGTGGCCCGAAATGCAAATCGAGGATGCTACCGGGGAACCACTCCTTCAGATTCTGCAGCAATTTCTCCAACCAAAGCTTTGAGGACAAAGCTTTTTCTAAGGGAGAGGGGATGTTAGGAACCCATGTCAACCCTTCTCTTCACTATGTTAGTATATTGTTGTTGGATGCATATGCTTTGTAAGTCGTCCCGTAGTATTTGTTGATCCGTAGTTTATATTAGCCCATAGTATTGACCCATAGTATTGGACGCATATGCTTTGTAAGTCGTCCCGTAGTATTATATTTCCCATGGTTTTGACTCATAGTATTGGGCATAGACTTAGTATATAAGTGTGTGTTGAGGTCATTGAAGGCACCGTGAAGTTAATTGTATTGATCTTGCTCAAAGGAGGTTGCCCCCTCGAAGTGGCCCGTGATCAATATAAAAGCGATTCTGTTCCATTATTTCTGATATCTCGTGTATTTGTATTAATTAATTATTGCAGGTACATCTCACTTCTAGGTAATTCTTTTAGAATTTTAGGCTTGGAAATAGTCGAGCTTGGAACTGGATCTGCAATGGGACCTTTACTCCAAGTGTTAATGTTTACAGCAGAGATTGGGCTTTCCACGGGATCATCTTCCACCAATTCAGTTAAAGGTACCCAATCCCATAGCACCATGGTAGTATCTGGAGATGGTTCCTCTATCTCTAGGCTTGGTTTGTCTGGAGGATCGTCTTGATCTGGAATCTGTGAATCCATCATTTGGTTCGTGACTAAACTCATAGAGTTAATCCATTGTGAGCAACTCTTTTCCGAGTGTGGCTCTTGATAAAATGTGCAGAAGTGTTCCATCCCTATTTCATTTAGATTTAACACAGGATAAGTATTCGTGGGTGGATGAGGTTGATCGTTGTCTTCTCTCTTCTGGTAGAATGGTTTGAAAGGGTTCCTAGATGTACTAGCTGCTTTATCTTTCTCGAGATCCACAATTTTTTTGGACAATTTCTGCATCATCTTAACTACATTCTCCATGTTTGTTGATGACTCTTCTTTATTCCTGGTGAGCAGTAAGGTTTTTTTATTAGTTGTTGGTTTTATCTCTTCATCTAAGGCATGTTTAGCAATGTTGTCTGCTTCTTCTTCCACCTTTCTAGCTTCTTCAAAATTTTCTATCAGGGTGGTTTTCTTAGATCTTTTGACGAACATTGCTATAAGCCCTTCAAGAGCTGTTGTATAATATTCAACTAGAGATTTCTCTGCTGGTTTATTTGCTTCGCTGAAATTATTCAAGAGTGTTGTGAACCTTTGGTTGAAGTCTTGAAACTTTTCTTTTTTTTCCATTCTCATGGACAATAATTCTTTCATGAGTGTAGCTACAGTCTTTTGATTCTCATACTTCTTTAAGAAACATGTTTCGAATTCTTCCCAACTGGAAATTGAGCTAGCTTCTAAGCTAAAATAATACGAAGAAACCTTTGGCTCAAATGTGTATGGGAAAATCCCACAAACTACATCTTCATGTTGTACATTTAAAAGATTCAAGGCTAAATAAAAACTCTTGAGATGATCTTCAGTAGAAATGGCTTTTCCTGGGTCGAATTTAGGCAAGACTTTCTCTAGATTTTTAGGCAGATTATGGAATGGCCTAGCTAGATTCAATGCTCCCCTTGCTCTCCAAGCAGGTACAGCCATGTTTCTATGTGGAGAATCAGGTGGAGAATTGTGTGGTGAATTAAGTGGGGTGTTCTTTGGAGTAACAAGTTCTCCAAGATTTTCTGGATCTGAAAAATTTTCTGGGTTTTCAAGATCGATTTCTTTCACGGGTTCTATAATCTCTTACAGAGTTAAATTCACAAGCTCTTCAAAATTCTGCACAAGAATCGAATCACGGGTGTACTGTCTTTATTTTCTGGGAGTACTTTTCCTAGGGAGAAAATTTACTACGTTTAAACAACCCAGTTGCCTAACATAAGATCATGTATGTCTTCTTAAATCTTCTATTTCTGCAAAAGGCACAGCATACAAGACTTCTTGCTGTTCAGAATCAGAGATGGGGTTTTCTTGATTGATTACTTCAAGATTTGGGCTGTCTGAAATTCCTCTTTCAAGGGGGTTTTCTGTAACATTTTTGACAATCAGATATTTTCCTTTATCAGCCATGCACTTTAGGCCCTCCTTCTAGCGCCAAAAATTGTTGATGCCCCGAAGATTGCAGCATCAAGCATAAAGGCATTCTCCCCGGTAAACTATCCCAATTAGATTGTCCACTGTTTGGTATGGGGAATCCGTCCGATTAGCAGTTCCAGCTACCGTTAGATTTGGATTTGTTTTATTCTACAACGGTTATGGCCTGATCCACCGTTCTTTTTTGATTTATTGTTAAGATGATATGCAAGTGCCTAAGTTAATTTAATCTAAATGCAAAACTTGAAACAAATTTGTATCTAAAACTGAAATAAATCTAACCTATCCTTGCAAGGAGCAAATTGTAAATACGATCAATGCACTGGAAGAAACATCTAAAGATCAACAGATAGCCATTAAATCGTAAAGATACATCTACAGCAAGAGATTAAAGATATAAAATATAGCGTTTAATCCATATGAAAGCATTCCATTACTCATTGAAGAGAAACATCATTGCACAAAAAATAGTAAGATCACTCAATACATAGAAATAATTCAGAACAGTAAAGAAGGATCTCACAGTAAGATATGAATGTCACAAGAATAAATTAGCATGCATCCAACACACATTTTCATGCAAAAGACGTCCTCTCCAGGATCTTATTAGGAAAAAATCATTTTCTTGGAGCAAATTGCAAAATAGATCATACAAGTTTAGAAAATTCCTTTTCCCTGCAAAAATGTCCTTTACACTATTCCCTATGCATGTATTTATAAGTTTACAAAATGCCTCTTGGGCTTCCACCTGGCCTTTTACACTTGTCTTTTAAAAACTTAACCAAGAAATAAACAATTCATGCCCCTTTCCTCATAATAGAAATTCTTTCTCATAATAGAAAAGGACAGTTATCCTTGTGACTCCACGCTCTAAACATAGGGACAGAAAAGTAGACGAAAACAAAACAACGCATTATGACTAGCGTGTTTATCCTTGGGGTGGTGCTTTTGCTGGGGATAATGTGCCTGTACTAGCTACGACTGCTGCTACTGCCTTCTTCTCTTCTTCTGCAATATAACTGAACCAGATACCAGTGTCTCTTATAACCACATTTCCTGGTGAGGGGAGCAGGATCTTCTGTGAAGTCACATGCTTACCAAGCTCTGCTTCAATACCCTGAATTTATGCTATTGCTACCTAGTGTATCTCCTTGAGCATATAATTGTATACTAATGATATCCCAATGTAGTGATGAAGATCATCGGTAGCTAGCACATCAATCTTCTTTACATACTCTATTTGAATGCCCAGTTCTTCCCGCAAGTCTAAAAAATGTTGCTCTTTGCTTGGAAAATCATCCAGGGTCTGAGGAAAAATAAGCTTTCATTTTTTATGTTCTTCATGAATCTTTTGATACAGGCTGTTACCTTTCTCAATTGTTCCCTGGATCTTAGCCATCAGCTTGGTGCCACAATTCCTACAAAACTCCATGAGGGATACATCTTCCTTAAAATCGTCCACATATTTGAACGAGAGATGCTTAGGGAAATCCACCTTCCCTTCTCTCCACTCCCATTGGCTCAAAATATTTTCTTTAACCCAAGTGTATTTGCCTTTAAGCCTGATCGCTTCAGCATTGACTTCTTTCAACCTAACCAACATGGTATTGAGCTTGCACACTTCCTCAGTATTCAGTTCTTGTGTGGCATGCATTTGACTTAAGATGTCACAAGACTGCTCATGAAAGGGAGACATATCAATCGCTCTGCTTTCTGCTCGCTCTAACTGATCGACCATTTCCTGTTTATCTACTTCTAGGTGAAAAACTCTAGCTTTAGAATCATTCTTTTCCGCTTCTAGAACCATCATCTGGATTTCCAGGTGCTCCTTTTCTTCTTCCAGATGTCGATACTTATCCGACAACTCCTTGTGATCAGCAGACAAGTGATTATATTTGTTCACCACAAGATCCCTATAAGCTTGCTCGTTAGCAGCAGTATGTTGCAGCATGCGAGCTCTTCTCTTTGTTGACTCAAACTCTTTGACCATACCGATCACATTGTCTTTTGTTGCTTTTGCTGCCGACACTGTGGTGGATGCCATGGCTATGGGAGCATTATTTGTATTTTGTATAACCGTGGTTTCTCGCTAGGTGACAATATCTGCCTGAAAAAGTATCTTTATCCTTTCTTCTGACTTCAGGACCATAGCCTTCCTCTTCTTATAATACACAAATTTATCCCATCAAGACACAGTATGATCTTCGAAAGGGGTGAAAGGGATGATCAAGAGGTCTCTTATATGAACTTCTGCCTGCGCGGGTGGGGTCTGTACTACCTGAGCCACCCACCTGGGCATGTTCATTGGCATTAAGATCTTCTTTAGCTTTTTTCTCTTCTTCAGCTTTACGCCTTCTTTCCTCTTCTTCATCCTGCTGCTGATTTTTAATTACCTTCCTCTACTCTTGTTCTTGAGCTTCCTACTGCAATCTCACTTCCTCACCTTCCCTCTGCAACCTTGCTTCCTCAGCTTCCTGCCCCCTTGGGTACCAGAGCCACCCACCTGGGCATGTTCATTGGCGTTAAGATCTTCTTTAGCTTTTTTCTCTTCTTCAGCTTTACGCCTTCTTTCCTCTTCTTCATCCTGCTGCTGATTTTTAATTACCTTCCTCTACTCTTGTTCTTGAGCTTCCTACTGCAATCTCACTTCCTCACCTTCCCTCTGCAACCTTGCTTCCTCAGCTTCCTGCCCCAGTTTTGCTTCCTCAGCTTCCTGCTACAGTATTGCTTCCTCTTTCAATCTTTGCTCCTCATGGACTAGGGCCTCAACCGCTTCCCTTTCTTTCTGGAGATTGGCTTCTTGGGCTGTGGCAGAGCTAGAGCTAGCTCCACTGCTATGATGACAAATCTGTAATTCAGTCATATTAATGATTCCCCTGAACACTTCTTCTTCGGCATCATAGTAATGGGCATACTCAAAATGAGCATATAGCTCCTTGCAATGCTCCGCTACCTTGCTCTGCCTGTCATTCCTATGGAAGACTGCTTCACCGAAGTGAAAATATTTCAGCTCCTGAATGAACTCTTTGGCTACTGCAACTCCTGAGAATTTATAGGATCCTATAAAGAAAGGAAAAGGAGGGAAGGAAGCCTTATGTTGCTTACTAAGAACTCCTCCTATCCCATCAAGGAAAACTTGCCTGACTACTTCTTTCAGGACTACATAATCAATGGCGTATTTTTGTAAAATGTATGGTGGCTTAGTACCTCCGAACATCCTGATATAGGTACCCTTTTATGAGAAGTAGAAATCACCATAATTTTCCAAGACTTCCATGGCATTCTTTGACAGGCAATTTAGCTCTTCATTGAACATTTGTTTATACAAAGGCATAATGAACTCTTCACAGATGAGCTTATAGTTTGCTTTGTAATTTTGAGCCCACATTATTTTATAGGCAGTGTATACCGGGGTGTTGGCTTGATCCCATGAGCAGTCTAACTTGGGGAAAGGGAGCTTTGCCAGGATGCAATCAATGAGGTATGAAGACATGAAAAAATCTTATTTCTTTAGGGCCAAACCTTCTCTGGCTACAGCGACAGTGGATGTCAAACTATTTGAGAGGATAGTAGCCTAATGAAACACAGTTCCCTTAAATGCTATGTAGTGGATTATGGGGCCCCATTGTATCCTATATACGGTTCCATCGGGCATGCCGAAAATTCTGCTTAACATGAGGGCGATCAACCTAAAGGGAGGTCTTAGGATCTGAACGTCATTCTCATCATTGTCCCTCTTCCTTAGATGCTTACCTATGATTAATAGCTTTTTATCCATTTCGAAATTATTCATCTATCCCAACCATTCATCGTTCAGTGCCTGCTGGGGAGGCGAGAATGACCGAAGCACTGAGGTGGACAGGTGGGCCCATGGGAATGATGGTGATGTGTCATAGGAGCATATGAGTTGGTAGCCTCAGACTGTGAGGTAGCCCGCGAAAGGTCGGGGCCAGGGGTAGGACGTGCTATGGAAAAGGGTTGGGGATGCGAAGAAACCCGGCCAATGATGCCGTCTGCAGCGTGGGATGCCCCCGGCGCATCGTGCTGGGAGGACTCGCCGTGAGGGGCGTCAGGTATAATGGTATATAGGTAACCCGACTGGGCATAAATAAGGTCGAACTGCTATTCCTTAAGGATGGCCTCTTCTTCAGACTAGGGTCTTTCGGAAGCTACATCCTTAGCAATGACAGGCAGAAGGGACTTGAGGAACCAATCTAGGAAGATACGCTCGTCTAATTTGATCTTGCATAAGCTTCGGCGTCTACACCACTCATGAATGTGGTCCGTGATGTGGGTAGCCGTGTTTTGTCTGCAAGATAGGAGTATCTCAACGCCCGCGTCATAGCAGATAGGTAACTGGAAGAACTGCAGGAAGGTCGAGGCAAGGGAAGCAAAGGTGGCATGGGTCCCGTGGGGTTGCTCGATATACCACTTGGATGCAGAGCCAGTGAAGGTGCGCTGTAACAGACGGAGGCGAATAGAGTCATCCACTATGGAGTTGGAGGAACACCATAGATGGAAGGACATGATATGGTTTTGTGGGTCCTCACCTGCCTTGCCCTCAAACTTAGGGATGTCCGAGGGGAGCTTGGTGGGCATATGAGGCCACGTAGGGTCATGTCGGATAGGGTCGTTGGTCAGTCTGGCTAGATCAAGTAGGTTGAGGCTAGCCATGAATGGCAGAATGGAAGAAGGATGTGACACAGGAGTGGGTTGGACCAAGTTGGGGCCCATGCCCCTCAGAAGAGGGGCAGGGTTGGGAATGTTGCCCCCAAGTGGGGGGACTAAGGTATTATAGGATGGGCCTGCACCACCATGGGTAGTGTGATTCACTGGTGGAGTGGTGGTATGTATGCCAGCTACGGGAATGGGAATGGTGACCGGGATGGTGGATGTGGCCCCCATCGAGGGCATTCCCAGAGTAGGTGTGGTAACTGGTGTAGTGGTGGATGTGCCACCAATGGTCCCTACAACGAAAGGAATGGAAGTCGCACCAGTCATGGGGCTAGTAGGGGCAGTGTAAATGGGGTTCTCAGACTCTTCTTCAGAATCGGAGGTAAAGTAAGGGGCGTCAAGATCTAGTGACGGAGTCCTATGCCATTGACGAGTGGATTCAAGTGACAAGGCTCTAAATTTGTGATAAGTGGTATCAAGTGATGATGATCTGTGGCGATGACGTGTGGTGTCAAGTGAACCGTGCTGTGGGGGCTCACCCCTGAGGCGTTGAGAATGTCTCGGGGACTCAATGGTGACAGATGGTGTCGAAACTCTGTGGGTTGAGGTGAGTAAAAAATAGCTCGAAAACCCTAATGCAACCGAGTGTGTAGAAGGAGAGATAAAAAAAAAGGCACTCAGGCCAACAACCAACTCAAAACACCCACTGTAACAACTGTGCTACAATAGGTGGAGTACCAACAAAATGGTCAGAATACCAACAAGCAGTAGGTTTCCTAAAAATAAAAAATGGTGGACTCACTAGACCAAAAGGAGGTAAGGGAGCATGCAAACACCTAACTAAAAGGTATTCTGACTCAACTAGACATATCCTCTGCAAGGTGATGAAATCCATGTCAGACAATATGAATAGGAAAGCCAAGTGGCTAAGATATCCCCCTACCGGGAGGGACACCGGGTAGTCAATCCTAGAAGAATGGCAACTAAGATACCCCGTTCATGACACGTCTAGAAAGGTGAATCTGTCATTTGGTCCTTTTACCGCAATACTCCAATATAGGGATATCCTGAGAACTGTGAAAGGTAGCCCTTCGGTTACTGAATGGAGTGTGGTATTCCACTCAGGCCTCCGGAACCAGTCTCGTGACTTCAACCCTCCTAGGGGAGAGGCCCTCTGGTAAACTGGTTGTGACTATGCCAAAAAGTACTAGGGGATTTTGGTTCCCTGATTGGACAACAGCTATGTCTCAAGTGTAAGTAACCGAGGGGTGTTATTGGGAGCCTATCCCCCCGATCCTACCTAACTACAAAGATTCTTTTGTGTTCCCCAAGTGGGGTTAGAATATTGGTTGAGTTAGATAGTTTTTAAGGCTCACTTGAATTATGTGACAGAGTGTGTGCTCGTGAGATAATGATGAACCCAAGTAGAAAGTGCCACTAGGGAGGGCAACTTTCTAGCTAGCAATAACAATACAGAAATTAACTTTTAAAATGCACAATTTTCTTTTTCAAATTTAAAATGCTAAAAATGAAAAAACGGTTCTATAAATGAAACAGAAAAAACTGCAGAAAAATGCTGTAAGGAAGGGTGGCTGCAGGTAGGACAGAGGGCTTTGCTGGTGCAGAAAATAGTGCAGCAAAGTTCTGGGCTCAAAACTGGAAAAAATGCAGAAATCAGACCGCGGGTCTGTGGCGAAATTGGGCAGTCGGACTGCGGGTTTGAGGAAAACAGGCGCGGACAGGACGCAGGTTTTTGGCAGACAGACGCAGTCGGGACGCAGCAAAGGGGCAGAAAGTCACAGTCAGGATGCAGGAAAGACGCCTAAAGGCGCCGGCGGGTTGCGAAAAATGGGCCGGAAGTCGCAGGCGAGACGCAGGAAAGATGCCGTAAGGCACCGGCGAGTTGCGGGAAACTGGCCGAAAGCCGCAGGCGGGACGCCGAAAACAGGGAAAAAGCCGCAGTTAGACTGGATCAAACAGGCTAATAGCCGCGGCCGAATTCCAGGTAACAGACTAAAAGCGGCCGTCAGGTCACCGAAAACAGTCTAAGAGCCGCGGTTGGGTCGCAGGTAAGTGCCTGAAAGACGCGGTCGGGACGCGACTGTTGGGGGAAAAAACGCGGTATACGGCGGCCGAAAGGGACAGCCAAATAAAAAAAAGATTTAAAAATTGTAACCAGAAATTCAAACTTAAGGGAGTCACCAAAACTGTAGCTAGGGTTTTACCCCTAGCTTGTGCAAATGAGCACCTACTAAGGAGAATGGACTCCTTAGTAGCAGTTCAGTAAATGGAAATTAAAATGCTAAAACAAAAATGTAAACTACTCTAAAAATGTGCATGAAACATAAACAACAAAATGTAAATAATGGTTTTTGTATTAATATTACCTCCAATGTGAAGGTTGATGAAGCTCTTGCAATGTCCAAGAGGGTTGCTCCAAGCTCCAATGTGCTCCTTCTCTTTCTCCAATGGTGGAAATGGGCCAAAAGGGGCTCTCAAGGTGAAAGTGGCTCAATGGTGAGCTAGGGTTTCAAGAGAGATTTTGGCAGAGTAAGGGTATACTTGATTGTGGATGTGGAATAAGGGGTCTCCATCACCTATTTATAGTTTTTGGGTGGTGGAGTGCTGGCCCATGGTTTTGGGAACCATATGGTTTAGGGCAGTTGTATAGGGTTTTTTCCTCTTTTTCCTCATTATTTTATATTTTTTATTCCCTTTTTAGAGGGATTTTGCTATTTTAGAGGAATTTTGGATATTTTTGGAGGAAAAATGGGTTTTTTTAGCCTTTTTGAGGCTTTTTTGATGGTTTTGTGGCCTTTTGGAGGCATTTTAGGCCTTTTGGAGGCTTTTTAGTGGGATTTTTTAGGGTTTTTAAGGGAAATATGGTAGGAAAATGGACAAATGAGCCATGTAATGAGGTAGATGAGGTAGTGAACATTTTTTGGGTGTTAACAGATTGCCCCCTGATGTGCGAGGGCAGCAGCTCATCGTATGGCCGATGGACATCATAATTCATGTATGGTTTTCCTGCGGTGTGGAGAAGAGAAGAAACAAACTGAAGCCCGGAACAACGATCCCAAACAAACTGCAAGAACTTAAAAGTACATAACCTCAATAATGGATGAGGAATCATCTGATCATATGGATGAGGCGGGCATTCCCATGCTCGTATCAAGATATAATAACAATGGGGTCCAAAATATGGGGACCTGAAATATACATAACCTCAAATACTGAATGAGGAAGAATATCAATATATGGACGAGGCGGGCATACCCATGCTCGTATCAAGATACATAAAAAGAACTGTAAGGCCCGAAAAGAGGGACCTGTAAGATACATAGAGAACCGCTGTGTACATCATAAGAGTCCAGAGGGGACACAAATATGGGACATACTACTGTGCTGACCATGTCTGAGCTGAAGAACTGATACACTGGAATGACAACAGTGCTACTGAATGTGGTACCAAAGGAACTGATGAGCTGCTGGATCATAGTGACCAGGGGTACACTTGCAATGGTACACTGAACTGGAACTGATCTGGGACGGTACTGGGTACTCAAGGAAGCATGTAACTGGATGGCTTCCGAATACAATCTCCAACGCAGCCCGAACATCCACGGGAACATATAACTGGGTGTTCCGAAGTGACTCACCAATGTGCTAGAGTCGAGGGAAATCCGGGGTCTTCGACAAATAATGGTAGGTGTGTAAATCCTGCGCGATTCTCAACGATGCGATCAAGGTGCTGAAGTCGAGCATGTGAGAAACAACCATTCAGAGAGGCAATGATGACTCCTCCCAAAATGGTCCGTAGGAACTCACCACAGATGGTGATGGGTCCAAGGCGCAGGGGCCTCTAGGTCTATCCTCTGGAATAGAGGGTCTGTCGTCGACAGAGGGAGACCTGCAACTATCAAGGAAATGATGTTTCCTTGAAAGGAGCACGAGGTGGTGTTAACACCTAAAAAGTGCTCACTAGCTCATTCCCTTACTCACATGACCCATTTGTCCACTTTTCCACCATCTGAGCCTCTGAAACCAACAAAAGGTCACCAAAAGACCTTAGTACACCCCTTTTTCCATTAAAAAAGATTATTTTTCCAAGAAAATCATAAAAAACCCTCAAAAAGGGTCCAAATTCCCAAAAATATTAAAAAGGGAATTAAAATATTATTTTTATTCAAAAAAGGAAAAAGGAGGGAAAAGTACCTAAACCATGTTGGTCAATACCATTTGGTTTCCACAAAACCACAAATGGTATCTCCCACCACCAAAACCTATAAAAAGGTGGTAGGGGCTCCTCATTTCACATCCTTCCATTATCTCATCCTTATGCTGCTGAAATCTCCCCTGAGCACTTTTAGCCATTGAAGCAACCTTGGAGAAAGAGACCTATTGGAGTTTGGAGCTACTCATCTTGGGAGTTGCTCAACATCAACCTTCACCATTGAAGGTAATATCGCAAGCACTTGCTTGCCCCCCACTTTTCAATACAAAAAATTATTTATTATGTTTCTTGTTCTTGATTTTTGAAATGTTTAAATTATTTGCTTAGATTCTTGCTTAGATCCATGAAAAGTATTGTTTATTTAGTTTATTGTTTTTATTTCTATTGAAACTGCTACTACTAGTTAGTAGGTGCCCATAGCACTAAGCTTGGTTGCAAAACCGGGCCAACAGTTTTGGCGACTCCGCTTTGGTTTGAACTTTAGATCTCTAGCTTTGCCATTAAATCTTAGTTTTTATGAGTTTTTAACCATTAGATCCATAGATCTGCCATCTTAGACAGCAGATCCATTGCTGTTCTGAGATTTGGCCCCAAAAAACAGCCCTAAATTTTAAATTTTCGCGGTCGTTTCTCGGTTTCCGTGCACGGCTTCCGCCTCGCGGCTTTTTGCCAGACAGTCGCGCGGTCCATCGCGACTTTTCTGCAGTTTTCCGCGCGGTCCATCGCGGCCTTTTTCCAGACAGTCGCGCGGTCCATCGCGACTTTTCTGTGTTTTTCCGCGCTGCACACCGCGGCTTCGCGGCCTTTTTCCGCGCTGTCCATCGCGACTGTGCGCCCAAAACCTGCGCGGTCCATCGCGACTGTGCGCCCAAAACCTGCGCGGTCCATCGCGACTGTGCGCCCAAAACCTGCGCGGTCCATCGCGACTGTGCGTCCAAAACCCGCGCGGTCCATCGCGACTGTTCGGCCAAAACCCGCGCGGCCCATCGCGGCTGTTCGTCCAAAACCCGCGCGGCTGAATTTTTTCATTCGGCCATCCCGATTTTGAAAAATATTTTTTACTGTACTTTCTGCCCATAGCACATTTTTTACAGTACTAAATTCTGCATAGTTTACAGATTTAAAATTTTTTTTACTATTTAAAAGTGCATACCTAGAAATCTTTTTAAAAATTTTCAAGAAAGTGAAAGAAAGACTCATTTTGCATTCTTTATCTAGATTCAAATTTTTTCTTGTTTACTTCTTTAGAATCTTGCCCTTAGCAATTTTTTATTGAAACGAAGAAATCCATTTATTTCTTTTAAAAAAGGAGTTTATTATTTGCTTTCATAAATCCAAGAAATCCTTTATTTTTTTTGAGTTATTTTTTGAAAAGCACATTAATTCCTTTTAGTGAAAAAAAAAAAAAAAAAAAGTCTTAAATATTTGCTTTGTATTTTCGAAAAGTCCTTTATTTTTTGAAAATTTCCCTTAAAGCATTTAATTTTTTCAAGTTCAGTTTACAACACCTCACGTGCACTCACACGATCACTTAATTGAACTAAGACTTAAAACTTACCCTAATTTGAACACACTCTTAACCCCACTTGGGGAACACGAAAAGAATTCTTGTAGCTAGGTAGTATTGGGGGGATAGGTGTTCCAATAACACCCCTCAGTTCATACATCTGAGACATAGAAGTTGTCCAATTAGGGAGCTAAAATCTCTTAGTACTTTTTGGCGCGGTCACAACCGATTTGTGGGAAGGCCTCTCCCCTAGGAGGGTTGAAGTCGCGAGGATGGTTCCGGAAGCCTGAGTGGGATACCGAAACCCATTCAGTAACCGAAGGGCTACCATTCGCAGTTCTCGGGATATCCCTGTATTGGGATATTGCGATCAAAGGACCAAACGGCAGATTTACCTTTTCTCGACGCGTCATGAACGGAGTATCCTAGTAGCCTGTCTTTTTAGGATTGATTACCCGGTGTCCCTCCCGGTAGGGGGATATCTAGCCGTTGTCTCTACATTCATATTGTCTGACTTGGATTTCATCACCTTGCAGGGGATATCGTCTGTTTGAGTCACAATACTTTTAGATTAGGTGTTTGCATGATCTTTACCACCTTTTGAGTCTAGTTACACCTATTTTTTCTAGGAGCCGCTTGCATGTTGGTATTCTGACCGGTTGTTGCATTCCTCCACTTATTGTAGCACAGCTGCTAGAATAAGTGCATTTTTTGAGGATTGATTTTTTGGCCTGTGAGCCTTCTTTTTTCACTCCCCTTTTTGCACCCTTGGTTGCATTAGGGTTTTGAGTCTTTTACATATATATCACCACCTGATACTTAAAACAAATTTTTACATAAAAAACATTTTCTCACCATTGAGAATTCTAGACGTTCTCGTCGTCTACAGGGCGAACTCCCAGAGTTTAGTCCACTTGGCTCTCCACGTCACGGACGAAGAGCATTATCCCTTGATTCGACACATCGTCGATCATCTAGACGGTCATCCGATTCTGACATACCCCACTTCACCTTTGATTTGGAGGTAGAATCCGAAAACCCCACAGAGTTACCACCAACCACAATTATGTCTGGAACACCAGATGATCCACAATTTACATTAACCATAGGTCAGACATCAGCAGACCTTTCTGCGGGAATACCATCCATGACAACATCCACCCCCTTGGGTATGCCCAATATGGGTACCACTCCACATTCAGGAATGCCTAACACAGGACCACCACCTGTCATGGGCATGCCCAACATGGGGGTCATACCCCCTTCGGTTTCCACAAACCCTATCTCAGGAATCCCTAGTACGATTCCTAACCCAAGTGTAACTCCTATTGCACTTGGGAATGCTATCCCAGGAATCCCTAGTGCGATTCCTAACCCAAGTGTAACCCATATTGCACTCGGTAGTGCTATACCAGGAATCCCTAGTGCGATTCCTAACCCAAGTGTAACCCAAGTTGCACTTGGGAGTGCTAACCTATATCAGGCCACACCTTTTGGAGGGCACATACCCTCCATACCTAGCATACCTATAGGCGCTACTGGACCCCTACACCATACCACAATGGCTAGGCAGGTCCCGGTTCCGGTCACCACATCCGCTAGTCTACCATACATGGCAAGTCTCAACCTGCCAGATTTAGCTAGGCTCACAAATGACCCCATCAGGCATGACCCTGCTTGGCCCCATATGCCAACTAAGCTTCCCTCTGACATCCCTAAGTTTGAGGGAAAGGCCGGAGAAGACCCCCAGAACCACATCATGTCTTTCCACTTATGGTGTTCCTCCAACTCCATAGTGGACGACTCTGTCCGCCTCCGTTTATTACAGCGCACCTTCACTGGCTCTGCAGCCAAATGGTATATCGAGCAACCCCATGGGACGCATTCCACATTTACCTCCCTTGCCTCGACCTTCCTGCAGTTCTTTCAGCTACCGGTCCGCTATGATGCGGGCGTCGAAATCCTACTGTCTTGCAGACAGAACACGGCCACGCACATCACTGACCATATCCATGATTGGCGTCGGCGCCGAAGCCTATGCAAGATCAAATTAGACGACCGAATCTTTTTAGACTGGTTCCTTAAATCCCTCCTTCCTCTCATTGCGAAGGATGTAGCATCCGAAAGACCCCAGTCTGAAGAGGAGGCCATCCTTAAGGCCCAACAGTTTGACCTTATCTATGCCCAGTCAGGTTACCTATACACCATCATACCTGACGCCCCACGAGGTGACCCTGCACGCGGTGACACACCGGGGGCATCCCATGCCGCTGATGGCATTATTGGCCAAATTACACCGCAAGCAAAACCTTTCAGTATGGTGAGCACCATGCCCGCCCCAGACCTTTCTAGGGCTACATCCAGTTCCGGAGCGACAACTTCTTATGCTCCAACAAACCAGACCCATCATGTTCATGGACCCTCTTGTCCACAACATTGTTATGGCCAAGCGCCATCAGCATATGTACCTCCTACATACTATGCTCAACCTACGGTACAAAACCCCATGCAGTTTCCACAACAGCCCATGCATTACCCACAACCGGTTGCACCGGCTAACCTCACACCTCCACCAGCTCAGGGGTACCAACAACCCCAACAGGCAACTGGACCACCTCCAGATCCACCTGCATACTATCCACCGCAACCTGCTCCCGCACCTGCGGCTCCTCAGAATCCCCCCAATGCTCAAGGGCATGTGTACGCACAACAACAGCAGCCCCAATATCAAAATAACCAACGCAACCAGGGTGGACAACCCAACCGCGGAAGAGGACGCAACCGTGGAAACAATCAAAACCGCAACCAAGCTCCACAGCCTACCCAGCCCCCGCAAAACAATAACGCGGCGCCCGCTCATCAGAATCCTGATCGGCCACCTAAGCAACCTAAAAATGCTAATTTACGGACAAACCATCCTTGTTCCATTTGCGGTGTCTATGGCCACTATACCCACGCTTGCCCACATCTCGAGCGAGCTCGACAACTATGGACAAATGACGCCCATCGTCAAGGGCAGGCGGCTCCTCAGCCACCACCCAACCCCCCACCACCTCCACAACAACCTCTGGTTCTCCAAAACCCCTTTCCAACACAGGGAGTGGTAAACACCCAGCCGTTAGCCCCCCAACAGGGCAACGTGCAACCACAACAAATAACTTACACAGCTCCTGATCAACCCACGTTTGATTCAGGCACCCACCACTTATTGATGATGTCCACCGCTGACGTCAATATCCAAACCCGTCGAAATCAATACGGACCGACTACTGAAGCCCCCCCCGCTGAAAAGGATACTAATGCTCATCCCACTGATCAGACATTGCGTATACCTCAGCTTCCACTCGATAACGCTTCTAAAGCACCTCGCTTTCCCCTTCGCCGAATCAACAACAACCCCAATGCACGGGCTGCGTCCAATTACAACATCGTAGATGACTTAGCTCAATCCCCCGCAGCCATGTCTGCGTTAGAAGTCTTAAAAACCTGTACTACTCAGCGCAAGACTTTACTTTCCGCCATTGGGGCGATTGACCCAAATGATTCGAACTTGATGACCTTTGATTTAGACCAATCTGAACCACGGCTGCCTTCTACCATAGCAGTCCAAGTTTCCGTTTCTATTCGGAATCTTGTCATCCATCGATGTATCATCGACGAGGGTGCCTCCACATGCGTCATGTCCACTTTTGTTTGGCAAAAGTTGGGCTCCCCTGCTCTCCAGCAATCCACCACTGCATTGCGGGCCTACGACGGCCGGTCAGCTCAACCTCAAGGTTTGTTACCCAAGGTACCCGTCCAATTAGGTGGGAAGACTGTGCTCATCGACATAGAGGTCATTAACGCCCAGCTGGACTATAACCTTTTACTTGGCCGCAGTTACATGTATGCCATGAAAGCGGTCGCCTCCTCCGTCTTCCGCACCATGATGTTCCCCCATGAGGGCCGCGTGGTCAAAATTGACCAACTCACCTACTATGACCCCAACGCCCCTGCAGCACCGGAGAATGTTCTCCCCATGATTGAACAACCCGCTTCTAGTGCAGTTACCTCCTTTGTGTCTTCTGTGGCACCCGGACTGTATTCGGATACACCAATGACCTCTACATTCCAGGCCATCCCACCACCGTCACCGGAGACCCAGGTCGCAAATCTCTGTACTGTTTCGCAGAATACGCAAACATCCGGCGGTCAACCACCATTGATCCCCAGTCACATTGGTGTTACACCCATCCACACCATCCCCTTCCTATTTCCTCCTTCGGGTGTAGTAAGCGCCCCGGTTATGGCTACCCTTAGCCTACCCGGGCTAACATTGGGATTACCCGTGTGGTATATTTCGCCTCCCGTTCGATTACCGACACCAGACGTCATCCTCCAACCGGTACAACCTATTGTTACCACAAATCAGCCTCCTCCTGGCGTCGTGATCCCTTCGTCGGCAACGACACCCCCTCCTAACCTCAATATTCCTTCGTCGTCAATGAAACCTCCTCCCGGTCTCACGATTGCTTCGGCGTCAAACGATCCCCCTCTCCTGCCTAAGCCCACTGGGGGCAGAGGTCCACAACCCTACACTGCCATACCACCTCCTAAGGCAGCCAAACCCCCACCGGTGTTTCGAGCTCCCCCCAAATGTTCATTATGCGATGAAATTGGCCATCCAACTCACCAATGCCCACATTTACCGGCACTCCAAGAACATATGAATATGTTGGACGATGACATAGGAATCCCAGTAGTCAAATTAGAGCCACCTCTACAGCCTCGCGACAAATCACTGCGCACTAACCATCCTTGTGCTATATGCAGTGTTTACGGCCACTACTCTCACCATTGCCCTGATCTACCTGACTATAGAGCAGCGTTGTACGAGTTAAACAATGCCGACTTAGAGATCTCTCCTCCCCTTATCGAGGAGATTCACCCTCCACCATCATCCTCGTCAGAAGAAGTCAATACGATATATATGATTTCGACAACCTTCAAACCAGAACCCCTCGATTTATGGTCTGATTACTTCAGTACTGACGAGCAGATTTTGGAGACACTCACTGCACCCGACTACCCTTGGGATGACATGCATCATCGCTCGTACTTCCTACCGGAGACATCTACCTCCACCGCATCCGACCAGCTATCAGTCGAGTCGAAAGACTTCATACCTGCTAAGGTCGATTGGTTAAAGGACCCCATCCCAGCACCAGATGCCTTTGAAGAAGGGAACATGTCCAACATTTCCCCCACTATCCAGATAGACATTTCCACAACACTAGGGAAACCTGAGCTCATCTCGCTGGGCGCATCTTGCACTCAAGCAGAAACTCAGGCGTACAGAAAGCTCTTTCAGGAGTTTCGCGATGTCTTCGCCTGGTCCTATACCGAGATGCCTGGTCTCGACCCCGCCATTATTGAACACCACATCGATACATGGCCCGAAGTACCCCCTGTTCGTCAGAAACAGCGACCTATTCACCCTGCCAAGCTCCCCGCTGTTAAGGCTGAAGTCGAAAAACTTCGAAAAGCAGGTTTCATCTACCCTATCCCGTACACCACATGGGTGTCGAACCCCGTTCCTGTCAACAAAAAACAAGGCACCCTTAGAGTATGCACTGATTTCCGCGATCTAAACCACGCTTGTCCAAAAGACAATTTCCCCACGCCATTCATTGACCAACTCATTGATGAGTGTGCGGGCCATGAGGTCCTATCCTTCATGGACGGTTTTTCCGGATATAACCAGATCCACATCCGCAAGGAGGATCAGTACAAGACTGCCTTTACCACCCCATGGGGCACCTTTGCCTATCGCGTCATGCCATTTGGCCTTAAAAATGCTGGTGCCACTTTCCAGCGAGCCATGACCTATTGCTTTCACGACTTAGTCCATATCCTGCGAGTCTATCTTGACGACCTCACAGCGCGTTCCCGAAAACGATCAGACCACCTTAGCGACCTCCGGCAAGTTTTCCTGCGTTGTCGCAAATATAAAATCCGCTTGAACCCACACAAGTGTGTCTTTTGCGTCCCAGCGGGCCGGTTGTTGGGTTTCATTGTTTCCCAAGATGGGATCACTGTCGACCCCCTGAAGGTCAAAGCCATCTTAGAACTCCCCCCTCCTCGCACGCTTCGACAGCTTCAGAGCTTGCAAGGGCGGTCCAATTTTCTTAGGCGCTTTGTCCCTGATTATGCCACCAAAGTCCACGGGTTCTTACACTTGCTTCGTACCCACATACCCTTTGTTTGGGACGAACAAGCAGACACGGCATTTGAAGCCCTCAAGAAGGCTCTCACACAAGCCCCCTTGATATCCCCACCGGATTTCTCCCAAGACTTCACCCTTTACGTCTCGGCATCCGAATATGCCGTATCCGGAGTTTTGGTCCAAGAAGATGCTTCCCACAAAGAGCATGTAATTTATTACGTCAGCCAGACCTTGTCTGGCCCACCGCTACGTTACCCATACGAGGAAAGATTAGCCCTAGCTGTAGTCTTTTCCGTACAAAAACTACGACACTACATTTTGCTTAGTCATACCACGGTCGTGGCCGACTCCAACCCCATGGTTTACCTCCTCACCAGGAGGCTCCTGCAGGGTCGTGTCGCTAAATGGGTCATTATCCTCCAGGAATATGACCTCACTTTCAAGACTCCCAAAAGCACCAAAGCCCTCGCGCTTGCTCACCTAATTACAGATCTCCCGTCCTCTTCGACATCACCCGTTATCCATACGGACCTGATTGACGAGCAGATCTTCGTCATTTCGTCGGACGACCCTTGGTACGGAGACATTTTGACTTACCTTCGTACGCAAAAATTCCGACCACACATCGATCGTGATGGACGCCGTCGCATACGACACCACGCACCCCGATACCTACTTATTGGAGATGTACTTTACCGACGCGCCGTTGATACTATCTTACGCCGCTGCCTATCCCATAGTGAGGCAGAACAAGTCCTCAATGATTGTCATAGCGGTGCCTGTGGAGGCCATTTCTCCGGCATGGATACCACCCAGAAAATCATTCGGGCAGGTTATTTTTGGCCATCGTTGTTTACTGATTGCATCACCGCAGTCAAGCATTGCCAAAACTGCCAGCTCTTTGCCCCCAAAGCAAGAACCCCCCCTGCCCCCCTTCATCCAGTTATCACTGTTGGACCATTCTGCAAATGGGCCATAGATTTCCTCGACTGCAACCCCCCGTCAGCCGGCGGTCACAAACATATAATCGTGGCCGTAGATTATTTCACCAAGTGGGCAGAAGCCATGCCGACCTATAACTGCAAAGCCGACACTGCAGCGCGGTTTTTCTTCAACCACGTCATCGCTCGTTTCGGAGTACCACAACAGTTAGTCTCTGACCACAGCTCTCACTTCGAAGATGCCGTCTGGAAGGAATTATCAACCATGTTGAAATTCGAACACCATTTCTCTTCCGCTTACTACCCCCAAGGAAACGGCCAAGTCGAAGCGATCAATAAAATCTTGAAGACCATTCTCCAACGCACTGTAGACAAGCACAAATCCAATTGGCATCACATGCTTTTCCCAGCACTCTGGGCTTACCGCACATCAACCAAAACCGCCACCGGCTTTACCCCTTTCCATTTAGTTCACGGTGTCGAATCTGTCCTCCCTATTGAGTGCCAGATCCCAGCTTTACACATCGCCGTTGAGCTCCTACCGGATACTTCCCCGATCGAGCAACGTTTACTGCTCCTAGAGCAGGCCGATGAAGATCGGCGCACAGCCATTCAAAACATGGAAGCTGCTAAACAACGATCGAAACTAAGTTACGACAAACGCGTCCACCCAAGAACCTTTTCGGAGGGAGACCTTGTCCTCGCTTACGATCAAGCTCATGATAAAACCGGCAAAGGAAAGTTCGTGTCTATGTGGCAAGGCCCCTACATCATACACACCTGCCTCGGGCAGGGGGCATACATTCTGACCGATTCAGAAGGCAACACCTTACGCAACCCACGCAACGGGTTGTACCTTAAAAGATTTTACCCATAGAAAATCTCATGGACACCATCGTCCATTTTTTAGTATAGGCACACGTTTTTTCGTTCACAAAAAATTTTCAAAAACCTAAATATTTGTTTTCCCTGCATGACCACAGATGGAGCCTCTTCCACTCTGCCATATCGGTTTCGCTGATGGTGCAAGCCGTTGGTCTCCCAATCTCGCCTCCGCAGCTTGGGTAATATACTCCCCTTCACATGATTTAATTCACATTGATGGAGTATGTTTAGGTGCCGCCACCAATAATCAAGCTGAATACGATGCCGTGACCGGTCTCCTGGCCGCTGCTCTCCAGATGAGCATACGTCACCTCAACGTTTTCTTGGACTCACAGCTCCTAGTTTCCCAGCTCAACAATGATTACCAGGTACGCGATCCCTGTCTGTTCAGAAAATTCCTGCGCACTAAACAAATGGTTAGACAGTTTGAATCCATTACATTCACACATGTCCCAAGACACCTCAATAGTGTAGCAGATAATATGACCAACAGTGTCCTCGACTGGCACACCAATCACATCATGTCATATCCATAAACAAACATGCATCCAGGTGCAAAACATGTGCCTCCACGGGCATATACAAAAAACCAATATTGCATCCACGTGCATAACATGTGCCTCCACGGGCATAAAAACAAACAAACCAAAATAATGCATCCATGTGCATAGCATGTGCCTCCACGGGCATATATAAATCTACAAACACACTGCATCCACGTGCATAACATGTGCCTCCATGGGCATATACAAAAGACAAAGTGCATCCACGTGCATACACAACAAAATATCCACATATATATACGAACCAAATAGTCTACATGTCATAAGTGCCCTCAGCACTCGATATACACAAAATACATCTGTCATACAAAAAATGCTTCCCCATATGCTCATGAGCATTTGGGGGCAAGTACAATGACGTCTAATCATCAGGATCCTCCGGATCCTCATGCTCCTCCTCCGGCTCCTCCTCCGACTCCACCTCCGCTGGCCCAGCCGGGTCAGGACGACCCCGAACTCGCCGCTCGGCTGGCCCTGCTGGGTCGTCCCTCAGACGTATCCTCCCCGGTGCCGGCTCTGCCGGAGCATCTCCTCCACCACCCCCGTGTCTCGCAGCAAGCACCGCTGCCCTCAACAACAGTGACTGCCACTCAGGCGGTGCACCGAGACATCCCTGCAAAATGTCCCGATCAAGGTCCCTCCAGCCATCCTCCGGAAGTCTAGCTACGATCCGGGATAAAGTCCGTCGAACACCATCTATAGCATCGTCCTGAGGGCCAACCCCTCGCCCACGGGCTCCATATCCTCCACCACGAGGAGGACGTACAGGTACTGGGGGACGCGCAACCACCATCGCCCGCCCCTGCCGAGCCACATAGTCAGGTGGTGGTACCGGATCAATATCTGCACAAAGCAAGTAGAACCATCAGATACTATACAACAGATATCATCATGATCAATCATAATACATATAATATAAACATCACATAAGACACAAAAACATACCGTCTAAGCTCCAGGCCTGTCCTGGGGCACGTGGCATCTCTGGGTCTCCCCGGTAGTCCATGCCGGCGTATGGATAGTCCTCGATCACCAGTGGCATCTGCTCCCACTGCTGGAAAAAATCCTCTGTGAAGAAGCCACGGATACCACCGCCAGCACGGGGCATCATCTGCCCCCACCTCATCATACGAGGCTCGCTAGGAAGACCAGCACGAACGGGTACGTGTGGCCGTAAGGTCGGCACCCGCTCAAAGAAAAAACAACATAAAAAAGAGGCGTAACAGAACTCACCTCCCTCTCTCACGGCCTTGTCCAGATCTCTCCGGACACCGGCCAAGAACATCTGAGCCCAAGCATAGTAAGTACCCCGTAGAACGGAGTCCACCATCACCGTCTGCCCCCCAGACATACGATGTGGTGCAGCAGCACCCAAAACCCTCAGAACACAGGCACCAACGGCCCGCATATCCCACTCACGTAGGAACTTCAGACTGATAGAGCTGTTTACCAAAACAGCGTCATCCCCACAAAAGGTCTGTAAAAGGTCCTCCATATCCACGCCTGGAGGCAACCTCGGAGAGATATCACCCACCTCACCCAAGCGAGGCAAACCGGTCAAAAAATATACATCAGTGAGAGTAATCTCCAACCTCTCACCACCAATAATAAAGGCACCCTCTGCCGGCACCCACCACTGCACGAGCTTGTTCAGGAGTCTCCTCACTGAACGGATATAAGGTATCTGAGCGAACTTCAAGAGTCCGCTCATGGCTAGGGTCTGTCTCACCCCCCCATCATTCTCGATCCTCGCCACAATCTCGGCATCAATATCTCTCTCCCGCCATACGGACTGAGCCCTCCGCAACATCCTGCCAAGAAAACACAGAAAATTTTAGCCCCAGCATAAAAAATTTAGAAAAAAAATCCCATCGCGGCTTTTTCACAAAAAGCCGCGATGACCATCGCGGCTTTTCCACAAAAGCCGCGATGACCATCGCGGGTTCCATGAAAAAACTCGCGATGAACATCGCGAGTTTCGTCCAGACAGTCGCGATGAACATCGCGACTGTCACCCATGAACACGCGATGAACATCGCGGGTTCCGACCTCACAGTCGCGATGATCATCGCGACTGTGATCCTGAAACCCGCGCGGTTCATCGCGGGTTCCGCCCCGAAACCCGCGCGGTTCCACGTTGGAGAGTCAACGTGGCGTTTCGCGGCCTTCGGGGGCCCACCGCCAAATAAAAAAGACATAATTGACTAGGTTAAGGCGAATAGAGTTACCTGCAACTCGCTAAATCGAAAACCAACGGTGAAATCTCCCAGAAATCGAGAAATAGCTCTGACTGCTCTATCAAACTCGCACGTGACAATGACAAGTCATTTTGGGCCCCACGTCCTATTTATAGAAATTCCACAAATTTCAAACAACCATTACGGTGTCATACGAAGTCCATTTCTCAAACCGTTGGTACCGTTGGGATCAGCACAGCAAGAACTTCATAAAGGTTCCTTCCGTTTCCCCTTTTTAATGGGGTCATTTTTTGACCATTTTTTAGCCCCTCTCGTGGCCTCGGTTTGCGTGCCACATCGGCCGTTCACCGTTTTCGATGTGTCTTATATCGCTGGATTCAGTTTTCCGCGCTCTTGATGATGCTAGAGATCATTTCTCGCTCTCACCTTTAGATTTTTCGGACATTTTTTCCACGCCCCCTCGTCGCCTCGGTTTGCGTGCCACATCGGCCGTTCTCCGTTTTCGATGTGTCTTATATCGCCGGATTCAGTTTTCCGCGCTCTTGATGATGCTAGAGATCATTTCTCGCTCTCACCTTTAGATTTTTCGGACATTTTTTCCACGCCCCCTCGTCGCCTCGGTTTGCGTGCCACATCGGCCGTTCTCCGTTTTCGATGTGTCTTATATCGCCGGATTCAGTTTTCCGCGCTCTTGATGATGCTAGAGATCATTTCTCGCCCTCACCTTTAGATTTTCCGTGCATTTTTTCCATGCCCCCTCGTCACCTCGGTTTGCGTGCCACATCGGCCGTTCTCCGTTTTCGACAATCCTTATGTCACCGGATCCAGTTTTCCGCGCTGATGACGATGCTTGAGACCTTTCCTCGCCCTCATCAATCCATTTTTGTTCGGTATAATTTTATCCCTTTTTCGGGCCGAGCAACCCCTCTTTACGAAAAAGGCACTTAGGGAGTTTCTGTTAAGCTCTTTTCTGACTCCTAAAACAATGAAAAGATTGCCGAGCAATCTTGCTTCCTTTCATGCTCGCTAAACGTATCTGAAAGGGCGTCTACCTGGTATAAGTTTACCCCTTTTCCGGACCTTGTAGACTAATTACGAAAAAGGTATACTCTAGTCACATCGGCTAGAAGAGTTCTCCATCCGCATCATTTTATGCTTTTTCGGGCCTTGGAGACTAAACTTACGAAAAAGAAACACCAACAGAGTCCACTTACCACTTTCAGACTCTCTAAACATGATAGCAACCATGAGCATGCGCCGTCCTGGGCTCACAAAATCCACAGGACAGTACCATTTCAGAGCACACTTTTATCCCTTCTTGGAGCTCATTAAAACTACGAAGAAGGAAGAAGGGTGCCTCTTGGCGCCACGACAGATCATATCTACTCACATAGCAGCTTCCCCATTCTGGTCGCCTTTGTTCAGAGTATTCTGCAGTATGTCACCCGGAAACTCCCTCGACAGCTACCATCAGCTTCACCCCCCCCAGAGTCAGTACATACCCTTCAGTCCCTAAAAGATGATCCCCACACCTACAAGTCAGTTCCCTACGCTGCCAGGTCAACCACATCATCTTGCTCTGAACAAAGGAAGTTTGAGTCTACCCATTTTTGACCCAGTTATTTCCCATCCCCACAAGTATGTCAGTCCTACCAGCAGTACTACATCACTTCAGTTTACACCTCGTGCTCCCAGCAAGGAAACATCATTGCCTTGTTAGTTGCTGGTCTCCCTCTGTCGACGACAACCACATTGATTCCAGAGGATAGACCTAGAGGTCCCTGTGTCTTGGACTCATTACCATTTATGATGAGTGCCTACGAATCATTTCGAGAGGAATCCTCAGTGCCTCTCCGAATGGTTGTTTCTCACATGCTCGACTTCAACACCTTGATCGCATCATTGAGACTCGCACAGGGTATTGGTCCGTTCAGTTATTAGTCGAAGACCCCGGATACCACCTGACTCCTCCACATTTGAGAGTCTACCTATGGATACAACCAGTTACATTTTTTCTATAGATATCCGGGTTGCGTATGGCGACAGTATTCAGATGTACCCCAGTTTCATACTCCCTTGAGTATACAGGTACATTATTTCTCAGAGATGACTCATAGTCTTTGAGTCCCTGCAGATGTTGGACACCTTCAGTTTCAGCAGTTCCACAGTTATTCCAGTGTATCAGTTATTGAGATCAGTCATGATCATGAGTATATCCCACAATCATGTCCCCTCTGGACCATTATGATGTACCAGTATATTTCTTTACGTATTAGATCCCCCTTCTTGGGACTAATTGTTTTGTATATGTCTTGATACGAGCATGGGAATGCCCGCCTCGTCCTTTATCAGAGATTATACCTCATTCATATTGAGGCCATGTAATATTTTTTGTTTTTGCAGCTTCCAAGGGCCGTGGCTCCAGTCTCCAACCGGTCTCTTCTCTCCCCTAAACCCCAGAAAAAAGGACAAAAGAACTATGATGTCTATCGGCCATACGATGAGCTCCTGCCCTCACACATCAGGGGGCAATCTGTTAACACCTAAAAAGTGCTCACTAGCTCATTCCCTTACTCACATGACCCATTTGTCCACTTTTCCACCATCTGAGCCTCTGAAACCAACAAAAGGTCACCAAAAGACCTTAGTACACCCCTTTTTCCATTAAAAAAGATTATTTTTCCAAGAAAATCATAAAAAACCCTCAAAAAGGGTCCAAATTCCCAAAAATATTAAAAAGGGAATTAAAATATTATTTTTATTCAAAAAAGGAAAAAGGAGGGAAAAGTACCTAAACCATGTTGGTCAATACCATTTGGTTTCCACAAAACCACAAATGGTATCTCCCACCACCAAAACCTATAAAAAGGTGGTAGGGGCTCCTCATTTCACATCCTTCCATTATCTCATCCTTATGCTGCTGAAATCTCCCCTGAGCACTTTTAGCCATTGAAGCAACCTTGGAGAAAGAGACCTATTGGAGTTTGGAGCTACTCATCTTGGGAGTTGCTCAACATCAACCTTCACCATTGAAGGTAATATCGCAAGCACTTGCTTGCCCCCCACTTTTCAATACAAAAAATTATTTATTATGTTTCTTGTTCTTGATTTTTGAAATGTTTAAATTATTTGCTTAGATTCTTGCTTAGATCCATGAAAAGTATTGTTTATTTAGTTTATTGTTTTTATTTCTATTGAAACTGCTACTACTAGTTAGTAGGTGCCCATAGCACTAAGCTTGGTTGCAAAACCGGGCCAACAGGTGGAGAACTGAAATGTGATAGTACTGATGGCAGGACTGACAAACTGGGGGACTAACTGGGCAAGTAGAGTGGGTGGACTCAAACTTCCTTTGTTCGGAGTATGACGACGGGGATGATCAGGCAGCATATGAAACTGACTGATGGGAAAGGGATCATAGCTGTATTGGATCTGGGAGGGGGACGGGGCTGAGGGAGACTCAAGCTAGGCTAAAATGGCAGGAGACTGCAGAATACTCTGAACAAAGGTGACCTGATTGGGGGTGCTGCCAAGATGATCGATCATAGTGCTGGGAGGCACGGAATGACTTCTTCATGGGTTAAGTAACTAGAAGAAGTGTGTGCAAAATGGTACTATCGTGTGGATTTTACGAGCCCAGGACAGTTCATGCTCGTGGTTGCTTTCAATTTTAAGGAGTCTGAAAGCGATAACAAGACTCTGAAATAATGGAATGGTACTGTCGTGTGGATTTTACGAGCCCAGGACAGTTCGTGCTCGTGGTTGCTTTCAATTTTAGAGAGTCTGAAAGCAAATAAGAAGACTCCAGGGGGTTGCTTTTTCGTATATTTAGTCTCCAAGGCCCAAAGAAGCATAAAAATATGCAATGAAGAACTCTTCTAGCCGGTGTTACTAGAGTATTCCTTTTTCGTAATTAGTCTACCAGGTCCGGAAAAGGGGTCAACTTATACCAGATAGACGCCCTTTCAGGTACTTTAACGAGCATGAAAGGAAGCAAGATTGCTTGGCGATATTTTCATTGTTTTTAGGAGTCAAAAAAGAGCTTAACAGAAACTCCCTAAGTGCCTTTTTCGTAAAGGACTTGTCCGGCCCGAAAAAGGGGTAAAATTATACCGGACAAAAGGAATGGCCAGGCAAGGAGGAAGTGTTCAATCAAGGAACATGTATGATGAACAAGAACAAGGGTGGGGGGGAACACTGGTGGGCCTCCTTGCGGGGGTGAATGAAATGGTGGCAAAATAACGAAACATTTGCAGTGTGACAGGAGTGGATGGCTCATGTAAAAGTGTGGAACAATCCGATGGAGGTCGATGTGGTGCGCAAACCAAGGAAGCAAGGTGTTGGGACACAATGTTGAAAATGTACCAGGTGAGAGCGAGAAATTATCTCAAGCATCATCACGAGCTCAGAAAAATGAATCCGGCGATATAAAGAGTGTCGAAAACGGGTAACGGTCGATGTGGCACGCAAACCGAGGTGACTGGGGGTGTTTTGGAAAAAGACCCAAAAAATCTGGGGGTGAGAGCGAGAAATGATCTCAAGCATTATCACCATCTCGGAAAAATGAATCCGTCGATATAAAATATGCGAAAAATGGAGAACGGTCGATGTGGCACGCAAACCGAGGTGACTAATGGCATCTGAAAAATGTGTAAAAAATGACAGGGACAAAATAATGCAATGAGGTGACTATCAAGACGGTCTCGTCGTGCTGATTCCAATGGTGGAAACGGTTCGAGAAACGGACTCCGTATGGGTTCAGAATGGCCAAAACAAGAAAAAGTCAACTGACTATAAATAGTGTGTGGGTCCAACATGACAAGTGTCATTTGTACTATTTGACTTTGACTAGCGATCAGAGTGGACCAGAGCTGAGGTGTCATTTTTGGATGATCCGACCGGCCGATTTCAGATCCGGGAGATACAGGTATTTCGTCAAACTCATACCTGCATGTTTTTTGGGTTCGGGGGGTGGGTAGTGGGTCCCAGGGTTATGTGTATGGTCCATGTGGGGTGGACCGCGGGTTAGGGGGACGAAACCGCAGTTGGCGACCGCGAGTTTCAGGGTGAACCACGCGGTTGGGTACCGCGTGTTTCTCGGCTGGATACGCTGTCTAGTATCGCGTGTTCCAAGGAGGAACACGCAGTGCCAAACCGCGAGGTTAGGTCGAACAGACGCAGTTAAGGACTGCAAGTGTAGGCCTGACAGCCGCGGTCTAGTTTCTCAATCTCTGCTTTGACAGCTGGGAGATTTGAGGGATGAATGGGACGCTATTTCTGACGGACGGGGGGTACATCAGGCCATGTGTCAATGTGGTGCTCTATAATGGCGGGGTCAAGACCGGGCATTTCGGTATAGGACCAGGCAAAGACGTCACAGGACTCTCTAAAGAGGTTAGTGTATTCCTCAATCTCTTGCTTACTGCAGAAGGCTCCTAAAGTGATGAGTTCAGGGGCACTCCCAGGGGCAGCGATATCAATTTGGATGACAGGTGAGATGTTAGCCATGTTACCCTCCTCGAAGGCGTCGGGAGCAGGAATAGGGTCCTTGAGCCAGTCGACCTTGGTGGGAAGGAAGTCTTTGGATTCAACCGCAAATTGGGTAGCGGTGTTAGAGGAAGATGCTTCTGGGAGGAAATACGAACGATGGTGCATGTCATCCCAGGGATACTCCGGGGCAGTGAGTGCCTCAAGAATCTCCTCATCAGTACGGAAAGTTTGGGCCGTCAAATCGGTTGACGTGGGAATGGTACTGGAAGAGATCATGTAAATGGTGTTGACCTCCCCGGATGGGGGTGAGATCGGGGGGTGAATCTCTTCAATAGTGGTTGGTGCCGTCTCAAGATCCAGATTGTTCATCTCATAGAGAGCCGCTCTGTAATCTGGGAGATCGGGACAATGATGTGAGTAGTGCCCGTAAACACTGCATATAGCACAGGGGTGGTTGGTACGCAGGGATTTATCTTTAGGCTTGGGGGTAGGGTTTAGTTCAACAACCAGGATGTTTGGGTCATCGTGGAGCATGTGCATGTGCTTCTGTAATACTAGTAATTGTGGACACTGGTGAGTCGCATGGCCTAACTCATCGCACAACGAGCATTTGGGAGGAGCACGAAATACTGGGAGGTTTTTGACTATCTTGGGAGGTGGTACAACAGTGTAAGGTTGGGGACCTCTGCCCCCAATAGGTTTGGGAGTAGGAGGGGGAGTCGTGGAGGATGACGAGGTAGAGACGCCGAGGGGTGGCTGAGTGGTAGTAGCCATGGGTTGCACCGGTTGGAGGACGATGTTTGGTGTCGGCGGGGGAGCGGGAGGTGAAAGATACCAGACGGGTAATCCCAAGGTTAGCCCAGGGAGGCTAAGGGTAGCCATAACCGGGGCGCTTACTACATCCGATGGAGGGACTAGGAAAGGGATTGTATGGATAGGTGTAACACCAATGTGGCTAGGTACCAGTGGTGGTTTAGGAAACAAGGGTGGCTGATTGTTAGGTGCTTGGTTATCGTGGGAAAGGGTACATAAGTCAGACACTTCGGGCGTAGATGACGGGGGAGGAATGGATTGGAAAGTGGATGTCATCGGCGGATCTGAGTAAACTCCAGGTCCCAAAGAGGAAACAAATGAGGTAGCAGCACCACTGACTGGTTGTTCAACCACGGGGAGAACATTTTCGGGTGCAGCGGGGGCATTTGGATCATAGTAAGTGAGTTGGTCGATCTTAACCACGCGTCCATCATGGGGGAACATCATGGTATGAAAGACAGAGGAAGCGACTGCCCGCATAGCATACATGTAGCTGCGATCGAGTAAGAGGTTGTAATCAAGCTGGGCGTTGATGACCTCGATATCGATGAGGACGGTTTTACCACCTAACTGGACAGGGACATTGGCTAGGAGACCTTGGGGCTGAGCCGAACGACCGTCGTAGGCGCGTAACGCAGTGGTGGACTGTTGGAGGGTAGGGGATCCCAACTTCTGCCATACAAATGTAGACATAACGCATGTGGAGGCACCTTCATCGATGATGCATCGATGGATGACAATATTCCGAACGGAAACAGAAACTTGGAATGCTAAGGTGGAAGGCAGGCGTGGTTCGGACTAGTCAAAATAAAATGCCATCAAATTTGAATCATTTGGGTCAATAGCCCCAATGGCTGAGAGTAAATTCTTGCACTGGGAAGGGCAGTTCTTCAAGACTTCTAACGCAGACATGGCTGCGGGAGACTGGGCTAAGTCGTCTACAATGTTGTATTTGGACGCAGTGCGCGTATTGGGGTTGTTGTTGATACGGTGAAGTGGGAAGCGAGGGGCTTTGGAAGCACCACCTATCGGAGGTGGAGGTATACGTAATGCTTGATAAGTGGGATGAGCGTTAGTGGTTTTATCAGTGGGAGGGGCTTCAGAGGTGGAGCCATATTGGTTCCGGCGAGTCTGAAGGTTGACATCAGCGGAAGACATCATCAACAAGTGGTGGGTACCTGAGTCAAACATGGGTTGATCAGGAGCGACGTATGTGATTTGTTGTTGTTGGGGTGGCGCATTGGCTTGGGGGGGTTCCAACGGCTAAGTGTTCACGATGCCTTGGGTTGGTAAGGGGTTTTGCAACACCAAAGGGGGCTGCTGAGGTTGTGGGGGGTTGGGCTGCGCTTGAGGACCTACATGTCCTTGACGATGGGCATCATCAACCCAAAGTTGCCGAGCTCGCTCCAAATGTGGGAAAGTATGTGTGTAGTGGCCATAGACCCCGCAGATAGAACAAGGATGGTTCGTTCTCAAATTAGGGTTTTTAGCCTGCTTGGGCGGGCGATCAGGGTTTTGGTTAGCGGGGGCCGCGTTGTTGTTGTCTTGAGGATTAGCCGGTTGACCACCTTGGTCTGTAGGTTGGTTGTTCCCATGATTACGGCCCTTGCTGTGATTTTGTTGCCCTGGTTGCGTTGGTTGTTCTGGTTTTGTTGCGAGTTGTTTTGGGCGTAAACTTGCCCTTGAGAAGTAGGTGGGTTTTGAGGTTGTGCAGGTGCAGGAGCAGGCTGCGGTGGATGATAGGTAGGTGGAGGCTGCGCAGGTGCAGAACCTTGAGGAGGTTGCTGATATGTCTGCGGAGCAGGTTGTGGGTTGACCGCAGGGGCTGCCTGTGGTGGGTAATAACCTGGTTGGGCATGGGAACGCGCAGGAGCTGGTGCAGCCTGCTGGTGGTAATAAGTGGGTTGGGCCTGAGGAGGCGCAGGAGCTGGTGCCGCCTGCTGGTGGTAATAGGGATGAGGTGCGACCGGGGGGTTGTAAGTAGGGGGCGCATGACCGAAGCACTGAGGTGGACAGGTGGGCCCATGGGAATGATGGTGATGTGTCATAGGAGCATATGAGTTGGTAGCCTCAGACTGTGAGGTAGACCGCGAAAGGTCGGGGCCCGGGGTAGGACGTGCTATGGAAAAGGGTTGGGGATGCGAAGAAACCCGGCCAATGATGTCGTCTGCAGCGTGGGATGCCCCCGGCGCATCGTGCTGGGAGGACTCGCCGTGAGGGGAGTCAGGTATAATGGTATATAGGTAACCCGACTGGGCATAAATAAGGTCGAACTGTTGTGCCTTAAGGATGGCCTCTTCTTCAGACTAGGGTCTTTCGGAAGCTACATCCTTAGCAATGACAGGCAGAAGGGACTTGAGGAACCAATCTAGGAAGATACGCTCGTCTAATTTGATCTTGCATAAGCTTCGGCGTCTACACCACTCATGAATGTGGTCCGTGATGTGGGTAGCCATGTTTTGTCTGCAAGATAGGAGTATCTCAACGCCCGCGTCATAGCAGATAGGTAACTGGAAGAACTGCAGGAAGGTCGAGGCAAGGGAAGCAAAGGTGGCATGGGTCCCGTGGGGTTGCTCGATATACCACTTGGCTGCAGAGCCAGTGAAGGTGCGATGTAACAGACGGAGGCGAATAGAGTCATCCACTATGGAGTTGGAGGAACACCATAGATGGAAGGACATGATATGGTTTTGTGGGTCCTCACCTGCCTTGCCCTCGAACTTAGGGATGTCCGAGGGGAGCTTGGTGGGCATATGAGGCCACGTAGGGTCATGTCGGATAGGGTCGTTGGTCAGTCTGGCTAGATCAAGTAGGTTGAGGCTAGCCATGAATGGCAGAATGGAAGAAGGATGTGACACAGGAGTGGGTTGGACCAAGTTGGGGCCCATGCCCCTCAGTAGAGGGGCAGGGTTGGGAATGTTGCCCCCAAGTGGGGGGACTAAGGTAGTATAGGATGGGCCTACACCACCATGGGTAGTGTGAGTCACTGGTGGAGTGGTGGTATGTATGCCAGCTACGGGAATGGGAATGGTGACCGGGATGGTGGATGTGGCCCCCATCGAGGGCATTCCCAGAGCAGGTGTGGTAACTGGTGTAGTGGTGGATGTGCCACCAATGGTCCCTACAACGAAAGGAATGGAAGTCGCACCAGCCATGGGGCTAGTAGGGGCAGTGTAAATGGGGTTCTCAGACTCTTCTTCAGAATCGGAGGTAAAGTAAGGGGCGTCAAGATCTGGTGACGGAGTCCTATGCCGTTGACGAGTGGAGTCAAGTGACAAGGCTCTAGATCTGTGATAAGTGGTATCAAGTGATGATGATCTGTGGCGATGACGTGTGGTGTCAAGTGAACCGTGCTGTGGGGGCTCACCCCTGAGGCGTCGAGAATGTCTCGGGGACTCAATGGTGACAGATGGTGTCGAAACTCTGTGGGTTGAGGTGAGTAAAAAATAGCTCGAAAATCCTAATGCAACCGAGTGTGTAGAAGGAGAGCTCAAAAAAAAGGCACTCAGGCCAACAACCAACTCAAAACACCCACTGTAACAGCTGTGCTACAATAGGTGGAGTACCAACAAAATGGTCAGAATACCAACAAGCAGCAGGTTTCCTAAAAATAAAAAATGGTGGACTCACTAGACCAAAAGGAGGTAAGGGAGCATGCAAACACCTAACTAAAAGGTATTCTGACTCAACTAGACATATCCTCTGCAAGGTGATGAAATCCAAGTCAGACAATATGAATAGGAAAGCCAAGTGGCTAAGATATCCCCCTACCGGGAGGGACACCGTGTAGTCAATCCTAGAAGAATGGCAACTAAGATACCCCGTTCATGACACGTCCAGAAAGGTGAATCTGTCATTTGGTCCTTTTACCGCAATACCCCAATATAGGGATATCCTGAGAACTATGAAAGGTAGCCCTTCGGTTACTGAATGGAGTGCGGTATTCCACTCAGGCCTACGGAACCAGTCTCGCGACTTCAACCCTCCTAGGGGAGAGGCCCTCTGGTAAACTGGTTGTGACCGTGCCAAAAAGTACTAGGGGATTTTGGTTCCCTAATTGGACAACAGCTATGTCTCAAGTGTAAGTAACCAAGGGGTGTTATTGGGAGCCTATCCCCCCGATCCTACCTAACTACAAAGATTCTTTTGTGTTCCCCAAGTGGGGTTAGAATATTGGTTGAGTTAGATAGTTTTTAAGGCTCACTTGAATTATGTGACAGAGTGTGTGCTCATGAGATAATGATGAACCCAAGTAGAAAGTGCCACTAGGGAGGGCAACTTTCTAGCTAGCAATAACAATATAGAAATTAACTTTTAAAATGCACAATTTTCTTTTTCAAATTTAAAATGCTAAAAATGAAAAAACGGTTCTATAAATGAAACAGAAAAAATTGCAGAAAAATGCTGTAAGGAAGGGTGGCTGCAGGTAGGACAGAGGGCTTTGCTAGTGCAGAAAATAGTGCAGCAAAGTTCTGGGCTCAAAACTGGAAAAAATGCAGAAATCAGACCGCGGGTCTGTGGCGAAATTGGGCAGTCGGACCGCGGGTTTGAGGAAAACAGGCGCGGACAGGACGCAGGTTTTTGGCAGACAGACGCAGTCGGGACGCAGCAAAGGGGCAGAAAGTCACAGTCAGGATGCAGGAAAGACGCCTAAAGGCACCGGCGGGTTGCGGAAAATGGGCCGGAAGTCGCAGGCGGGACGCAGGAAAGATGCCGTAAGGCACCGGCGGGTTGCGGGAAACTGGCCGAAAGCCGCAAGCGGGACGCCGAAAACAGGGAAAAAGCTGCAGTTAGACTGGATCAAACAGGCTAATAGCCACGGCCGAATTCCAGGTAACAGACTGAAAGCGGCCGGCAGGTCACCGGAAACAGTCTAAGAGCCGCGGTTGGGTCGCAGGTAAGTGCCTGAAAGACGCGGTCGGGACGCGACTGTTGGGGGAAAAAACGCGGTATACGGCGGCCGAAAGGGACAGCCAAATAAAAAAAAGATTTAAAAATTGTAACCAGAAATTCAAACTTAAGGGAGTCGCCAAAACTGTAGCTAGGGTTTTACCCCTAGCTTGTGCAAATGAGCACCTACTAAGGAGAATGGACTCCTTAGTAGCAGTTCAGTAAATGAAAATTAAAATGCTAAAACAAAAATGTAAACTACTCTAAAACATGTGCATGAAACATAAACAACAAAATGTAAATAATGGTTTTTGTATTAATATTACCTCCAATGTGAAGGTTGATGAAGCTCTTGCAATGTCCAAGAGGGTTGCTCCAAGCTCCAATGTGCTCCTTCTCTTTCTCCAATGGTGGAAATGGGCCAAAAGGGGCTCTCAAGGTGAAAGTGGCTCAATGGTGAGCTAGGGTTTCAAGAGAGATTTTGGCAGAGTAAGGGTATACTTGATTGTGGATGTGGAATAAGGGGTCTCTATCACCTATTTATAGTTTTTTGGTGGTGGAGTGCTGGCCCATGGTTTTGGGAACCATATGGTTTAGGGCAGCTGTATAGGGTTTTTTCCTCTTTTTCCTCATTATTTTATATTTTTTATTCCCTTTTTAGAGAGATTTTGCTATTTTAGAGGAATTTTGGATATTTTTGGAGGAAAAAGGGGTTTTTTAGCCTTTTTGAGGCTTTTTTGATGGTTTTGTGGCCTTTTGGAGGCTTTTTAGTGGGATTTTTAGGGTTTTTAAGGGAAATATGGTAGGAAAATGGACAAATGAGCCATGTAATGAGGTACATGAGGTAGTGAACACTTTTTGGGTGTTAACAGTTTCGGTAGAGAATCTCGAGTTCTTCCACCGTTTCAGGAGAAAATTTTGAGTTTTGACTTAGAAGAAAACTTAAACTTGAAAAGTTATCTTTCATTTGAAACAAAAAACTAATTTCAAAGATTTTCCAAAGGAGACTTAACTCTTTAAGTAGACTTTCTTGGAAAATAAAGGGAGGGGCCCCAATATCTACAAAATTTTGGGGGTGATGTTGCTGCAACAATAATTGGCTTGGCGAACACAGATCTCTGAAAAAAACACTCTTCTCGTTCATTGGAAACCATTAAAAGATGCTCACCCTAGGTGCAACAATCGGTTTGAGAGTCCGAATCTCAGCAAAGGAAGTGGTCACTTTATCTGCTGGTTACTGGGAAAGGGGAGCTTTGATGAAGACATCCTTAAAACTTTCCAAGGGCCAGAATATGAAGTTCATTTTAGGAGTTTTATCTTTCAGAAGACCACTATTATTGGACACCATAGGATCGTAACAAGATCTCGTTGACATTATTTCTCTTGTTCCTCATTCCCATGCTGCTTGCATTCTTTTAGATATTTCATATGTTTGACAGCTTTTGTTGTTTTGAGCCTTCCAGAAATATTTTCTTTAAAGTAACGATCTTTGATTTTGGTTCCTCAATCCATAATGTCCTTTTGTGTGAGCTAGAATTTTATTGATTTATCAAGCCTCATGGACGGAGAAGAACCTGGCTTGAGCTGAGTCCTTTTGGACAACTTTCCTGACTTGTGTTCTTTACTTAATCTCAACCTTGCTTTGATTGAGGCGAGAATATCTGGAAAACAAACCCTTGATTGCAAGCCTTTTGGCTTTTGATTTGCAGCATGGAGCCATTTCAATACCCTATACCTTCGAGACATACTTCCTTTCTGTGGGTCCAACTATAGTGATATTCTTGAGATGTTTTTAAGTGTGAGGGTGGATGGAGCCCAAAGAAAGTGATAAAGATAATCATAGATATCTGTTATTTAAACAAGGGTTAGTGCGACCAGCAGAACAGGATTTCTTCATTCTGGAGAACGATCAACAAAAACCGAAAATGCATGGATAAACTTCCTTTTGAGGATGACTTCGCAGTTTCACGGGTTGTGAGATTTCTTGAGAGATCTACCTTCATGAGAAACTCAATTGCAGGTGACTCAAAAACAAACTGTACAAAAGGCTCAAACGCTGAGAAAAGAAAACGACCTAGCTGAAACAAAGAAAACTAGAGACAAAAATAAAATGAAGAAAGCTTTATTTATGTACAGAAAGTCTGAACGAGAGTAGGAAAAGTATTGTTTCAAGGCGAGGCCATTAAGAGGAAGGGTTACTTCCTCTCCCTAGAGGTCTATTAGCTTGTAAGTGGGTTGGCCGAGCTTTGCAAAAATTTGGTAAGGGCCTATCCATAAGTGTTGGAATTTCATGTGAATCCCCTTACCGTCATGGTTATGGTCCCATTTCAGGACTAAATCCCCTTCTTCAAAACTTCTTTTACTGGACTTCCTTTTATCGAACCATCTTTTGACTATATCTTCGTGCTGATCAAACTGGTCTTTAGCTTTCTGTCGGGCTTCCTCAAGTTGAAGTAAGGTATTGATCCTGGATTGTAAGAATTGACTACCAGACCCTCAAGAATCTTGGGACAACTGTAAGGATGGAAGCAAGATATTGGGAGGGAGAATGGCTTCCTTGCCATAGACGAGGGTGTAAGAGGAAACCCCTAATTCCTTCTTTGGTGTTACTCTATCTTCCCATAAGGAATTTGGGAGAGCTATATGCCAGCTTCCCTGATTTTCAATCACAATCTTTTTGAGAATTCAGATGAGGTTTTTGTTTGAGGATTCAGCTAGTCCGTTCCCTTGAGGGTAATAATTGGATGAATAATGCAATTTAACTCCCCATTCATAAACAAATTCATTTATCTTAAGGAGAATTATAAAAAACTAGGAAAATTGGAACCCCAAACCTGGTTATGATGTTTTCTTTCAAGAAGTTGATGATTGCATCTTCATTGATCTTGTGAAATGGGGTAGTCTCCGTCCATCAGGTGAAGTAGTCAGTGGCCGTCAGGATGTATCAATGTTGTGGAGAAGAATTTGGGTTTATCTCTCCAATGACATCTATACCCCATTGTTCGAAAGGTTCTAAGATAATAATCGGCTGCAAAGGTCCTACTACCTTACGTAATTTCCTAGCACTTCTTTGGCATATATCACAGTTCCATGCAAAAGCATGAGCATCTCGAAATAAAGTGGGCCAATAATATCCAGCTTTGAGGATTTTGTGGGCTGTTGTTTCTCCTTAATAATGTCCACCGTCAGGACCATCATGTAACTCTTTGACAACTTTACTTGCATATTCCTTTTCTAGACATCTAAGGAAAATTCCATCGTAATTTTTTTCTGAAAAGTATCCCTTCAATGATTTGATAAGTTGCTGATTTCAAATGGAGTGCCTTTCTTTGCTTAGAACTCCTGTGTTCTGGTAGATATCCTTGCTGCAAATAGTGCACTAGATCTCTATACCATGATTCAGGAGCTGTGAAAATAGGACATACTTCAACTGAATTCAACTCAGCTTCTTTTTTTCAATGTTTCTCCTCATCGATTGAATACTCAGTAAGTAATTTAAACAGGCCTTGTCCCTTAATGATGATGGCTGGTTTAAATTCTAAATCATATTCTTGAAGAGTCGTGACCCAGTTTCCCCTTCTTTCTCCCAATTCCTTTTTAACGAAAAGGGATCTAACAGCTGGGTGAGGAACTATAACTTTACTTTTGTTCTTAAGAATATATCGTCTAAACCATTTAACTGCTTTGAAGATAAAATATGCATGTTTTTCGACCATAGGATAGTTTAGTTCAACACCTTGCAGACCAGTTCCCATAAACGAGATTGGATATTCGTTTCCTAACTCTACCTTTTGCATGAGCACCGCTGTGAGAGAGTCATCCGAAGCAAAGGTATACATGATAAAATCTTTGTCAAAATCTGGGCTTCTTAAGGAAGGAGCGTTAGCCATGGCTGCCTTAATATCTCTGAATGCATCCTTCTCTAAGTCTGTCCACTTGCACGGTATGCTTTGCTTGACCATTTGCTGCAAAGGTTTAACAATTTGCACGAAATCTGGAACAAACCTTCGGACAAAATTGATAGTGCCCGTAAACGACTGCATGGATTTCTTGTTATGAGGCATTGGAATTTTATTGATAGCCTGTACTCTTTCATGATCTATTGATACTCCTCTTTTGGAAATGATATGGCCCAGTAGTTTACCTTCGGGAACAACAAACACACTCTTCTTGGGATTTAAAGAGATACCATATTTTTAGCAACGCTCAAAAATCTATTTCAAGTGAACAACATGATCTTCTCTTTTCTTTGAAAAAACTACCACATCATCTAGATAGACCACGACATAGTGACCTCCCAATCCTCAGAAGGTGATGTCCATTGCTCACTGAAACATAACTCCTGTGTTTATTAGGCCAAATGGCATTCTTCGTTATGTGAAAGTTCCCCACTTAGTGTGGAAAGAAGTCTTAAGACGATCCTCTTTAGCTACTAATACTTGATTGTAACCAGAGAAACCATCAAGAAGGGAAAATAGTTTTGATCTTGATACCATCTGGAGAATTTGTTCCATTGAAGGGACGGCATAGTTGTCTTTATCTGAAGCTCTATTCAAATTTCTAAATTCAACACATAATCTTATCTCTCCTGACTTCTTTCTCACAGGAACTAGATTAGCAACCCACTCAGAATGTCGGACTATAAATATTATTTTAGCATCCAATAGCTTCTTCAATTCCTTTTGAATCAAAGCTTCAAGAATAGGATGCATCCTTCTTAATTGCTGCTGAAATGGCTTGACACCTGCTTTCATCGGTATGACATGCTGAATAATGCAGATGTCATATGTTTTTAGATCTTCATATGTTCATGCAAAAACATCCTTATATTGTCGAAATAGCTTGATGAACTTATCTCTTTCTCCCCGTGAACAACATTTTCCATGGTTAACAAACTTTGGTTCAGCCTCGGTGCCTAGATTAACTAATTCATGCTGCATTGATGAGCTATTGGCCTTAGTATTCACTGGATTTTTGAACTTGCTCTGAAGATCAAACAGCATTTCAAGCGACCTCACCCCTTTGGGGATGAAATTTCCTTTAGCCATATCTTTCTTTTGTAAATCATAATCGTGTTCTTCTTCATCTATCGCAGTTTCTTGGAATATGTCTTCGTTTGTTAGAAAGTTGATAATCTGTTCATCATCATAGAAAAATATGAATTTTGTGATATTGTTAGGGACAGAAGGCCTAAAAACCAATTCAATTGAGCACTTCTTATTAGTCGGCACCAATCTAGAAGCAGAAGTTCCTAATAAATCAGCCACAGCATTTTGCAGTCTAGGAATAGATTTTATATTGAAAGCATCAAAATGCATAGTTAAATCCCATACCTTAGCCTGATAACCTTTCAAATGAGGTGAGAGACAGTGAATGGTATCTCTTACTTGTCTCACAACTATTTCTGAGTCACCATAAACCTTCAGGTACTTAATATTTAAACCGATGGCTTTCTTCAATCCGTGCACTAAAGCTTCATACTCAGCAGTGTTTTTAGTACAATCAAATTCTAATCTACTGGACAAGAAGTACTTGTTTCTTTCTAGATCCATCAGAATGCAACCGGCTCTGGATCCTTCCAAATTTTTAGAACCATCAAAGTATAGTGTCCAAAAAAGATCGCTTGATTCAGCTAAGTTAGTATCTTTATGATCTCATTCAGTGACTAAACTAACTATATTACAGTCAATATCATCAGTTCGAGAAAAATGAAGGATATCGGACTGTTCATCTGATTCATGGCTAATAGTTTTAGACTGATAATTACCTGGATCAATTTCTAAGAAATAATTACCCAAAACTAAGGATGAGAAGGCTACAACCTTATTCTTTCCTTCTAGTTGAGTTACATTTTGTTTCATGTGTGGTTCTCTGAGAACCTTGATCTGATTCTGTCTATTTTGATACAGAAACCACAAATGGGACCAATCAGTTGCAAAGTAACCATTCAACTTCGTGGACCAGTCCCTACTTAGGATCAAACCATAGGCTCCAGGAATTTCAACTACCATTATATCAATAAACTGACAAACTCTAGAATCTGCTAACAACCTAATGAGGACATCTTTCATTTCCCTGATAACTTTGATAGTAGTCCTATCTAACTGAATAATCTGGGAAGGAGATGGAATTGGTTTCCCATTAATCTTTTTATAGATTGACAGTGGCATGACATTCGAAGATGCTCCAAAATCTACTAGAAAATTGTGTACATTGTGATTGAAGATTTCAAAAGTTAAAAGGAATGACAACGTCTAAGATTTGGATTTCCCGCCGATACTTGACTCATTAATTTCAGGGTCTTCTTGAGTATTTGTTAATGGAGTGCTGGGATGGGATTGAAGAGCATGCAACAACTTGTCTCGTTGCTGGGGCAAATTACACATATTGAATATTGAAACATTTTCCTTTACTTTCTTTATATCTTCAATGATGTCGTATCCCAGATCACATTATTTTACAATTCTAGTTGGATGGTTTGTCTTATTCGGTGTGACCTTCAGTTGTTGAACTGTTGTGTCAATGGTTGGCTGCTTGGCCACTGTTGGGTTAGCTTTAGGCTGTGGTGGGATGACCATTATGTGTCTTCTAGGTAATTCTTTTGGAATTTTAGGCTTGGAAATAGTCAAGCTTGGAGTTGGATCTGCAATGGGACCTTTACTGCTAGTGTTAATGTTTACAACAGAGATTGGGCTTTCCATGGGATCATCTTCCACCATTTCAGTTAAAGGTACCCAATCCCGTAGCACCATGGTAGTATCCAGAGATGGTTCCTCTATCTCCAGGCTTGGTTCATATGGAGGATCGTCTTGATCTAGAATCTGTGAATCCAACATTTGGTTCATGACTAAACTCATAGAGTTAATCCATTGTGAGCAGCTCTTTTCCGAGTGTGGCTCTTGATGAAATGTGCAGAAGTGTTCCATCCCTATTTCATTCATATTTAACACAGGAGAAGTATTCGTGGGTGGATGAGGTTGATCGTTGTCTTCTCTCTTCTGGTAGAATGGTTTGAAAGGCTTCCTAGATGTACTAGCTGCTTTATCTTTCTCGAGATCCACAATTTTATTCGACAATTTCTGCATCATCTTAACTACATTCTCCATGTCTGTTGATGACTCTTCTTTATTCTTGGTGAGTAGTAAGGTTTTTTTATTAGTTGCTGGTTTTGTCTTTGCATCTAAGGAATGTTCAACAATGTTGTCTGCTTCTTCTTCTACCTTTCTAGCTTCCTCAAAATTTTCTATCAAGGTGGTTTTCTTAGATCTTTTGACGAACATTGCTATAGGCCCTTCAATAGCTATTGTATAATATTCAACCAGAGATTCCTCTGTTGGTTTATTTGCTTCACTGAAATTATTCAAGAGTGTTGTGAACCTTTGGTTGAATTCTTGAACCTTTTCTTTCTTTTCCATTCTCATGGACAATAATTCTTTCATGAGTGTAGCTACAGTCTTTTGATTCCCATACTTCTTTAAGAGACATGATTCGAATTCTTCCCAGTTGGAAATTGAGCTAGCTTGTAAGCTAAAATACCAGGAAGAAACTTTTGGCTCAAATGTGTACGGGAAAAGCCTACAAACTACATCTTCATGCTGTACATTTAAAAGATTCAAGGCTAAATAAAAACTCTTGAGATGATCTTCAGCAGAACTGGCTTTTCCTGGGTCGAATTTAAGCAAGACTTTCTCTAGATTTTTAGGCAGATTGTGGAATGGCCCAGCTAGATTCAATGCTCCCCTCGCTCTACAAGCAGGTACATCCATGTTTCTATGTGGAGAATCAGGTGGAGAATTGTGTGGTGAATTAAGTGGGGTGTTCTTTGGAGCAACAAGTTCTCCAAGTTTTTCTGGATCTGAAAATTTTTATGGGTTTTCAAGATCGATTTATTTCAGGGGTTCTGCAATCTCTTCCAGAGTTAGTTTCACAAGCTCTTCAAAATTCTGCAAAAGAATCGAATCACGGGTGTACTGTCTTTCTTTTCTGGGAGTACTTTTCCTAGGGAGAAAATTTACTATGTTTAAACCACCCAGTTTCCTAATATAAGATCTTGTATGTCTTCTTAAATATTCTATTTCTGCAAAAGGCATAGCATACAAGACTTCTTGTTGTTCAGAATCAGAGATGGGGTATTATTGATTGATTACTTCAGGATTTTGGTTGTCTGAAATTCCTGTTTCAAGCGGGTTTTCAGTAACATTTTTGACAATGGGATATTTTCCTTTATCAGCCATGCACTTCAGGCCCTCCTTCTAGCGCCAAAAAATGTTGATGCCCTGAAGATCACAGCATCAAGCAGAAGGGATTCTCCCCGGTAAACTATCCCAATTAGATTGTCCACCGTTTGGTATGGGGAATCCGTCCGGTTAGCGGTTCCGACTACCGTTAGATTTGGATTTGTTTTCTTCTACACCAGTTATGGCTCGATCCACCGTTCTTTTTTTATTTTATAGTTAATATGATATGCAAGTGCCTAATTTAATTTAATCTAAGTGCAGAACTTGAAACAAATCTATATCTAAAACTGAAATAAATCTAACCTATCCCTGCAAGGAGCAAAGTGTAAATATGAGCAATGCACTGGAAGAAACATCTAAAGATCAATAGATAGCCTTTAAATCATAAAGATACATCTACATCAAGAGATTAAAGATATAAAAGATAGCTTTTAATCCATATGAAATAATTTCGTTACTCATTGAAGAGAAACATCATTGCACAGAAAATAGTAAGATCACTCAATACATAGAAATAATTCAGAACAGTAAAGAAGGATCTCACAGTAAGATATGAATGTCACAAGAATAGATCAGCATGCATCCAACACACATTTCCATGCAAAAGACGTCCTCTCCAAGCTCTTATTAGGCAAAAATCATTTTCTTGGAGCAAGTGCAAAATAGTTCGTACAAGTTTAGAAAACTCCTTTTCCCTGCAAAAAATTCCTTTACACTATTCCCTATGCATGTATTTATAAGTTTACAAAATGCCTCTTGGGCTGCCACCTGGCCTTTTACACTTGTCTTTTAAAGACTTTTCCAAGAAATAAACAATTCGTGGCCCTTTTCTCATAATAGAAAAGGACAGCTGTCCTTGTGACTCCACGCTCTAACCATAGGGACAGAAAAGTAGACGAAAACAAAACAACGCATTATGACTAGCGTGTTTATCCTTGGGGTGGCACTTCTGCTGGGGATGATGCACCTGCGCTAGCTGCTACTGCTGCTATTGCCTTCTTCTCTTCCTCTGCAATATAACTAAACTAGATACTAGTGTCTCTTATAACCACATTTGCTGGTGAGGGGAGCAGGATCTTCTGTGAAGTCACATGCTTACCAAGCTCTATTTCAATACCCTGAATTTCTGCTATTGCTGCCTGGTGGATCTCCTTGATCATATGATTGTATACTTAAGATATCCCAATGTATTGATGAAGATCATCGGTGGCTAGCACATCAATCTTCTTTACATACTCAATTTTTCTTTACATACTCTATTTGAATGCCAAGTTCTTCCCTCAAGTCTGACAAATGCTACTCTTTGCCTGGAAAATCATCTAGGGTCTGAGGAAAAATAAGCTTGCATTTTTCATGTTCTTCATGAATGTTTTGATACAGGCTGTTACCTTTCTCAATTGTTCCCTGGATATTAGCCATCAGCTTGGTGCCATAATTCCTACAAAACTCCACGAGGGCTACATATTCCTTAAAACCATCCACAGATTTGAACGGGAGATGCTTAGGGAAATCCACCTTCCCTTCTCTCCACTCCATCTGGCTCAAAATTTTTGCTTTAACCCGAGTGTATTTTCCTTTAAGCCTGATGGCTTCATAATTGAATTCTTTCAACCTAACCAGCATGGTATTGAGCTTGCACACTTTCTCAGTAATCAGTTCTTGTGTGGCATGCATTTGACTTAAGATGTCACAAGACTGCTCATGAAAGGGAGACATATCCATCGCTCTGCTTTCTGCTCGCTCTAACTGCTCTACCATTGCCTATTTATTTACTTCTAGGGTAAAAACTCTAGTTTCATAATCATTCTTTTCCACTTCTAGAACCATCATATGGATTGCCAGGTGCTCCTTTTCTTCTTCCAGATGTCGATACTTATCCGACAACTCCTTGTGATTAGCAGACAGGCGATTATATTTGTTCACCACAAGATCCCTATAAGCGTGCTCATTAGCCATAGTATGTTGCAACATGCAAGCTCTTCTCTTTGTTGACTCAAACTCTTTGACCATGCCGATCACATTGTCTTCTATTGCTTTTGCTGCTGACACAGCGGTGGATGCCATGGCTATGGGAGCCTTATTTGTATTTTGCATAACCGTGGTTTCTTGCTGGGTGACAATATATGCCTGAAAAAGTCTCTTTATCCTTTCTTCTGACTTCAGGACCACAACCTTCCTCTTCTTATAATACACAAATTTATCCCATCGGGACATAGTATGATCTTCGGATGGGGTGAAAGGGATGATTGGGAGATCTCTTATATGGACTTCTACCTCCGCGGTTGGGGTCTGTACTACCTGAGATGAGTCTATTTCCATGTCTTGGGTACCAGAGCCACCCGCCTGGGCATCTTCGTTGGCCTTAAGATCTTCTTCAACTTTTTTCTCTTCTTTAGCTTTATGCCTTCTTTCCTCTTGTTCAGCCTGCTGCTGATTTTCAATTAACTTCCTCCGCTCTTGTTCTCAAGCTTCCTGTTGTAATCTCACTTCCTCAGCTTCCCTCTGCAACCTTGCTTCCTCATCTTTTTGCTGCAGTCTTACTTCCTCTTTCAATCTTTGCTCCTCATGGACTAGGGCCTCAACCGCTTCCCTTTCTTTCTGGAGATTGGCTTCTCGGGCTGTGGCGGAGCTAGAGCTAGCTCCATTGCTGTGATGACAAATTTGTAATTCATTCATATTACTGATTCCCCTGAACACTTCTTCTTTGGCATCATAGTAATGGGCATACTCAAAATGAGCACACAAATCCTTGCAATTCTCCGCAACCTTGCTCTGCCTATCATTCCTATGGAAGATTGCTTCACCGAAGTGAAAAGATTTCAGCTCCTGAATGAACTCTTCGGCTGCTGCAACTCCTGACAATTTATAGGCTCCTATACAGAAAGGAAAAGGAGGGAAGGAATCCTTATGCTGCTTATTAAGAAATCCTCCTATCCCATCAAGGAAAACTTGCCTGACTGCTTCTTTCAGGACTACATAATCAGCGGCATATTTTGGTAAGATGTATGGTGGCTTAGTACCTCCGAACATCCTGATATAGGTACCCTTTTCTGAGAAGTATAAATCGCCATAATTTTCCAAGACTTCCATGGCATTCTCTGACATGAAATTGGGCTATTCATTGAACATCTGCTCATACAAAGGCATAATGAACTCTTCACAGATGAGCTTATAGTTTGCTTTGTAATTTTGAGCCCACATTATTTTATAGGCAGTGTATAACAGGGTGTTGGCCTGATCCCATGACCAGCCTAACTTGGGGAAAGGGAGCTTTTCCAGGATGCAATAAATGAGGTATGAAGACATGAAAAATTATGATTTCTTTAGGGCCGAATCTTCTCTAGATGCGGCAACAGTGGATGCCAAACTATCTGAGAGGATAGTAGCCCAATCAAACATAGTTCCCTTAAATGCTATGTAGTGGATTATGGGGGCCCATTGTATCCTATATACCATTCCATCGGGCATACCAAAAATTCTGCTTAACATGAGGGCGATCAACCTAAAGGGAGGTCTTAGGCTTTGAACATCATACTCATCAATGTCCCTCTTCCTTAGCTGCTTACCCATAATTAACAGCTTTTTAGCCATTTCGAAATTATTCATCGTTCAGTGCCTGCTAGGGACGCAGGAATTTGTAGGCTGCTGCAATATAAGTTGGATGGAACAAAGAAAATGGCTCTCCCTTGCTATCATTCAACACTCTTGTTTGTGGGTTGGCATGTTCCAATATCCACCCGATTACTTCTGAGCATGGGAATAGCTCAGGGCAAGTAGAAGCCCTGGATATGCCAGAAGTCCTGATGTTTAGGTAGATTTGTTCTTCTTCCAAGAGCATGTCGGGGATATCTTGGTTCCTGATCATCCGGTAAATGTCTCCCCACCGGACCTCGGGAGGGACGCCTATGGTGCACTTTGTGTCTTGAAAAAGAGTTTCACTCCTTGGTTGTACTGGCTCTGGCTCCATCACTTTAGCTTTATTTCTGCTACCTTTCGGCATTGTGGCTTATCCCTGTCAGCAACCATACGTGCATGAGCATAAGATTGTCAACCATTATGTAAAATAGAGCAAGACAGGAAAGAAAACGACTAGCATGATAACATATAATCACAAGAGGCCATAATGCCGCATGCCGGGGAAAGAAACAAAATGCAGACTAGCCAAGGAAACATATTATGGCTGTCAAACTAATCTTTCTAGGGAGGTGATGATGAGTTCTAAACTTTCGAGTGGGTATATGGGAGCAGTTACAGGTTCACGTTACCAACTGAGCGCACATTGTTGGCTTCCTTGGATTGGGAAAACCATCGGGCTTGCAACAGCCATAAAATTTACGATTGTAGATGACTCGAAATAATAGCATAAGGTATGCGACGAATGCTCACAGGCTATGCAATAAACAAAAATAACTCGGAAAAGTCTCAACATAAAAGCTAATATGAAGTTGACAGTAGAACCACCTTCCTGGCGACAAAACAACGATGAAAATGGGTCTGGGTAGGCGACAAAGGAGTTGAGCTGGAGCAAATCAATTCGCGCAGCTTCAAATGGTGTTCTCCAAATCATAAACTACCAATGGGAACAAAAACCCCCACCGCCCTTATATACAAACCTGGTACGTGTGGGAATTTAATTGGGTAGGTGGCAAAATTAAAACGTGCTTAATCACCCGTACGGTGGGGTCATTTCCACCCATTTGGCATTTATGCACAACCGTCAAAATCGAAGGGAAAAAGTGAGTCTCGTCCGACGTTGCAGGAGGACTTTGCGAGTTTCTTTCGAAGTGCGGGTCGACTTTGCGAGTCCCCGTGCGGCATCTTGCTTGCTGCGGGAAAGATAGGAAAAAATGTTCCGTTTTTGCGGAAAAGCTTGATGAGTTCTCTCGGAGTCGATGAGCTAAAATTTTGCGGTGGGAGTTCTTGAGTTTCTGCGCCATTGCAAAAAGACTCGACGAGTTCTTCCGAAAATGACGGCTGAGTTTGTTAAGTCTTTTCCAAAAAATGAATGGCCGAGGGACTTGGTAATAAGGCACCCATTGCGGTAAGACTTGACGAGTGTTTTCATTGTTTTGGGAAAGAATTTCAAATTCTTCCGAAGTTACGGATGAACATCCCAAGATCTTCCGCCATTTCAGGAGAGAATCTCGAGTTCTTCCCCCGTTTCGGGATAAAATTTTGAGTTTTGACTTAGAAGAAAACTTAAACTCAAAAAGTTATCTTTCATTTGAAACAAAAAACTAAGTTCAAATATTTTCCAAAGGAGACTTAACTCTTTAAGCATAATTTCTGGGAAAATAAAAGGAGGGGCCCCAATATCTACAAAATTTGGGGGGGATGTTGCTGTAACAACAATTGGCGAATTGTTGGCGAACACTGATCTCTGAACAAAACACTCTTCTTGTTCATTGGAAACCATTAAAAGATGCTCACCCTAGGTGAAACAATCGGTTTGAGTGTCCGAATCTCGGAAAAGGAAGTGGTCACTTTATCTAATGGTTACTGGGAAAGGGGAGCTTTGATGAAGACATCTTTAAAACTTTCCAAGGGCCAGAATATGAGGTTCATTTTAGGAGTTTTATCTTTCAGAAGACCACTGTTATTGGACACCACAGGATCGTAACAACATGTCATAGAAATTATTGCTCTTGTTCCTCATTCCCATGCTGCTTGCATGCTTTTAGATGTTTCATATGTTTGACAACTTTTGTTGTTTTGGGCCTTCCAGAAATATTTTCTTTAAAGTCATGATTTTTTATTTTGGTTCCTCAATCCATAATGTCCTTTTGTGTGAGCAAGAATTTTATTGATTTATCAAGCCTCACGGATGGACAAGAACCTGGCTTGAGCTGAGTCCTTTTGCACAGCTTTCCTGACTTGTGTGCTTTACTTAATCTCAACCATGCTTTGATTGAGGTGAGAATCTCTGGAAAATAGACCCTTGATTGCAAGCCTTTTGGCTTTTGATTTGCAGCATGGAGTCATTTCAATACCCTATACCTTCGAGACATGTTTCCTTTCCGTGGGTCCAACTATAGTGATCTTCTTGAGATGTTTTTAAGTGTGAGGGTGGATGAAGCCTAAAGAAAGTGATAAAGATAATCATAGATCTCTTTTATTTAAACAAGGGTTAGTGCGACCAGTGGAACAGGATTTCTTCATTCTGGAGAACGATCAGCAAAAATAAAAAATGCACGGATAAACTTACTTTTGAGGATGACTTCCCAGTTTCACGTGTTATGAGATTTCTTGAGAGATCTACCTTCACGAGAAACTCAATTGCAGGTGCTTCAAAAACAAACTGTACAAAAGGCTCAAACGCTAAGCAAAGAAAATGACCTAGCTGAAACAAAGAAAACTAGAGGCTAAAATAAAACGAAGAAAGCTTTATTTATGTACAGAAAGTCTCAATGAGACTAGGAAAAGTATTGTTTCAAGGCGAGGCCATTAAGAGGAAGGGTTACTTCCTCTCCCTGGAGGTCTATTAGCTTGTAAGTGGATGGGCTGAGCTTTGCAGAAATTTGGTAAGGGCCTATCCAGTAGTGTTGGAATTTCGTGTGCATCCCCTTCCCTTCATGGTTATGGTCCCATTTCAAGACTAATCCCCTACTTCAAAACTTCTTTTACCGGACTTCCTTTAATCGAACCATCTTTTGACTATATCTTGGTGATGATGAAACCAGTCTTTAGTTTTTTGTCAGGCTTCCTCAAGTTGAAGTAAGGTATTGATCCTAGATTGTAAGAATTGACTACCAGACCCTCGATAAGCTTGGGACAACTATAAGGATGGAAGCAATATATTGGGAGGGAGAATGGCTTCCTTGCCATAGACGAGGGTGTAAGGGGAAACCCCTAATGCATTCTTTGGAGTTACTCTATCTTCCCATAAGGCATTTGGGAGAGCTATATGCCAGCGTCGATGATTTTCAATCATAGTCTTCTTGAGAATTTAGATGAGTTTTTTGTTTGAGGATTCAGCTAGTCTGTTCCCTTGAGGGTAATAATTGGCTGAATAATGCAATTTAATTCCCCATTCATAAACAAATTCATTTATCTTAAACGACGAGAAATAAGGAGAATTATAAAAAACTAGGGAAATTGGAACCCCAAACCTGGTTATGATGTTTTCTTTCAAGAAGCTGGTGACTGCATCTTCATTGATCTTGTGCAATGGGGTAGCCTCCGTCTATCTATTGAAGTAGTCGGTGGTTTTCAGGATGTATTGATGTTGTAGAGAAGAATTTGGGTTTATCTCTCCAATGACATCTATACCCCATTGTTCGAAAGGTTTTGAGATAATAACCGGTTGCAAATGTCTTGCTACCTTAGGTAATTTCCCAGCACTTCTTTGGCATATATGATAGTTTCGTGCATAAGCATGAGCATCTCGTAATAATGTGGGCCAATATTATCCAGCTTTGAGTATTTTGTGGGCTGTTGTTTCCCCTTAATAATGTCCACCGTCAGGACCATCATGTAACTCTTTGACAACTTTACTTGCATCTTCCTTTTCTAGACATCTAAGGAAAATTCCATCGTAATTTTTTTTGAAAAGAATCCCATCAATGATTTGATAAGCTATTGATTTCAAACAGAGTGCCCTTCTTTGCTCAGAACTCCAGTGTTCTGGTAGATATCCTTACTGCAAATAATGCACTAGATCTCTATACCATGATTCAGGAGCTGTGAAAATAGGACATACTTCAACTGAATTCAGCTCAGCTTCATTTTTCCAATGTTTCTCCTCATCGATCGGATGCTCTGTAAGCAATTTACACAGGCCTTCTCCCTTAATGATGATGGCAGGTTTAAATTCTAAATCATATTCTTGAAGAGCCGTGACCCAGTTTCCCCTTCTTTCTCCCAATTCCTTTTGAACGAAAAGGGATGTAACATCTGGGAGAGGAACTATAACTTTAGTTATGTTCTTAAGAATATATGATCTGAACTGTTTGACCGCGTTAAAGACAACATACGCATGTTTGTCGACCATAGGATAGTTCAGTTTAGCACCTTGCAGACCAGTGCTCATAAATCAGATTGGATATTCATCTCCTAACTCTACCTTTTGCATGTGCACCGCCACGAGAGAGTCATCTCAAGCAAAGGTATACAAGATAAAATCTTTGTCGAAATCTAGGCTTCTTAAGGAAGGATCCTTAGCTATGGATGCCATAATGTCTCTGAATGCATCCTTTTCTAAGTCTGTCCACTTGAACTGTATGCTTTGCTTGACCATTTGCTGCAAAGGTTTAACAATTTGCGTGAAATATGGAACAAACCATCGGACAAATTTGGTAGTTCCCATAAACGACTGCATGGATTTCTTGTTATGAGGCATTGGAATTTTATTGATAGCCTGTACTCTTTCTTGATCTATTGATACTCCTCTTTTGGAAATGATATGGCCTAGTAGTTTACCTTCGGGAACAACAAACACACTCTTCTTGGGATTTAAAGAGATACCATATTTTCAGCAGCTCTTAAAAATCTGTTTCAAGTGAATAACATGATCTTCTCTTTTCTTTGAAAAAACTGTCACATCATCTAGATAGACCATGACATAGTGACCTCCCAATCCTCGGAAGGCGATGTCCATTGCTCGCTGAAACGTATCTCCTTTGTTTATTAGGGAAAATGGAATTCTTCGTTGTGAGAAAGTTCCCCACTTAGTGCGGGAAAGTAGTCTTAAGACAGTCCTCTTTAGCTACTAATACTTGATTGTAACTAGAGAAACCATCAAGAAGGGAAAATAGTTTTGATCCTGATACCATCTGGAGAATTTGTTCCATTGAAGGGACGGGATAATTGTCTTTATCTGAAGCTCTATTCAAATTTCTGAAGTCAACACATAATCTTATCTCTCCTGACTTCTTTCTCATGGGAACTAGATTAGCAACCCACTCAGAATGCTAGACTTTAAAGATTATTTTAGCATCCAATAGCTTCTTCAATTCCTTTTGAATCAGAGGTTCAAGAATAGGATGCGTCCTTCTTAATTGCTGCTGAAATGGCTTGACACCTGCTTTCATCGGTATGACATGCTGAATAATGTAGATGTCATATGTTTTCAGATCTTCATAAGTCCATGCAAAAACATCCTTATATTGTCGAAATAGCTTGATGAACTTATATTTTTCTCCCGGTGAACAACATTTGCCAAGGTTAACAAACTTTGGTTCAGCCTCAGCGCCCAGATTAACTAATTCATGCTGCTATGATGAGCTATTGGTCTTAGTATTCATTGGATTTTTGAACATGATCTGAAGATCAAACAACATTTCAAGCGACCTCACCCCTTTGGGGATGAAATTTCCTTTAGCCGTATCTTTCTTTTGTAAATCAAAATCATGTTCTTCTTCATCTATCACAGCTTATTTTGGAATATGTCTTCATTTGTTAGAAAGCTGATAATCTGTTCATCATCATCGAAAAATATGAAGTTTGTGATATTGTTAGGGACGGAAGGCCTAAAAACCAATTCAATATAACACTTGTTATTAGTTGGGATCAATCTAGAAGCGAAAGTTGCTAATAAATCAACCGCAGCATTTTGCAGTCTAGGAACAGATTTTATATTGAAAGCATCAAAATGCATAATTAAATCCCATACCTCAGCCTGATAACCTTTCAAATGAGGTGAAAGATAGTGAATGGTATCCCTTACCTGTCTCACAACTATTTCTAATTCACCATAAACCTTCAGGTACTTAACATTTAAACCGATGGTTTTCTTCAATCCGTGGACTAAAGCTTCATACTCAACACTGTTATTAGTACAATTGAATTCTAATCTATAGGACAAGAAGTACTTGTTTCTTTCTGGATCCATCAGAACGTAGCCGGCTTCAGATCCTTCCAAAGTTTTAGAACCATCAAAGTATAGTGTCCAAAAAATATCACTTGATTCAGCTAAGTTAGTATCTTTATGAGCTCATTCAGTGACTAAACTAACTATATTACAGTCAATATCATCAGTTCGAGAAAAATGAAGGAAATCAGACTGTTCATCTGATTCATGGCTAATAGTTTCAGACTGATAATTACCCGGATCAATTTCTAAGAAATAATTTCCCAAAACTGAGGATGAGAAGGCTACAACTTCATTCTTTCCTTCTAGTTGAGTTACATTTTATTTCATGTGCGGTTCTCTGAGAACCTTGATCTGATTCTGTCTATTTTGATATGGCAACCACAAATGGGACCAATCAGTTGCAAATTAAACATTCAACTCCGTGGACCAGTCCCTACTTAGGATCAAACCATAGGCTTCGGGAATGTCAACTACCATTGTATCAATAAACTGACAAACTCTAGAATCTGCTGACAACCTAATGAGGACAACTTTCATTTCCCCAATAACTTTGACAGCAGTCCTATCTAACTGAATAATCTGGGAAGGAGATGGAATTGGTTTCCCATTAATATTTTTACAGATTGACAGTGGCATGACATTCGAAGATGCTCCAAAATCTACCAGGCAATTGTGTACATTTTGATTGAAGATTTCAAAAGTTAAAAGGAACTGCAACGTCTGAGATTTAGATTTCCCGCCAATACTGGCCTCATTAATTTTAGGGTCTTCTTGAGTATCTGTTAATGGAGTGCTGGGATGGGATTGAAGAGCATGCAACAACTTGTCTCATTGCTGGGTAAAATTACACATATCGAATATTGAAACATTTGCCTTTACTTTCTTTATATCTTCAATGATGTCGTATCTCAGATCACATTCTTTTACAATTCTAGTTGGATGGTTTGTCTTATTCGGTGTGACCTTCGGTTGTTGAACTGCTGTGTCAATGTTTGGCTGCTTGGCTGATGTTGGGTTAGCTTTAGGCTGTGGTGGGATGACCGTTATGTGTATTCTAGGTAATTATTTTGGAATTTTAGGCTTGGGAATAGTCGATCTTGGAACTGGATCTGTAATGGGACCTTTACTGCGAGTGTTAATGTTTACAGCAGAGATTGGGCTTTCCATGGGATCATATTCCACCAATTCAGTTAAAGGTACCCAATCCCATAGCACCATGGTAGTATCTGGAGATGGTTCCTCTATCTCCAAGCTTGGTTCGTCTAGAGGATCATCTTGATCTGGAATCTATGAATCCAGCATTTGGTTCATGACTAAACTCATAGAGTTAATCCATTGTGGGCAGCTCTTTTCTGAGTGTGGCTCTTGATGAAATGTGCAGAAGTGTTCCATCCCTATTTCATTCATATTTAACACAAGAGAAGTGTTCATGGGTGGATGAGGTTGATCGCTGTCTTCTCTCTTCCTATAGAATGGTTTGAAAGGATTCCTAGATGTACTAGCTGCTTTATCTTTCTCGAGATCCATAATTTTATTCGACAATTTCTGCATCATCTTAACTACATTCTCCATGTTTGTTGATTACTCTTATTTATTCCTGTTGAGCAGTAAGGTTTTTTTATTAGTTGTTGGTTTTGTCTCTGTATCTAAGGCATGTTTAGCAATGCTGTCTACTTCTTCTTCCACCTTTATAGCTTCTTCAAAATTTTCTATCAGGGTGGTTTGCTTATATCTTTTGACAAACATTGCTATAGGCCCTTCAAGAGCTGTTGTATAATATTCAACCAGAGATTCCTCTGTTGGTTTATTTGCTTTGCTGAAATTATTCAAGAGTGTTGTGAACCTTTGGTTGAAGTCTTGAACCTTTTCTTTCTTTTCCATTCTCATGGACAATAATTCTTTCATGAGTGTAGCTACAGTCTTTTGATTCCCATACTTGTTCTTTAAGAAACATGTTTCAAATTCTTCCCAGCTAGAAATTGAGCTAGTTTGTAAGCTAAAATACCAGGAAGAAACTTTTTGGCTCAAATATGTATGGGAAAAGCCTACAAACTACATCTTCATGATGTACATTTAAAAGATTCAAGGCTAAATAAAAAATCTTGAGATGATCTTCAACAGAAATGACTTTTCCTAGGTCGAATTTAGGCAAGATTTTCTCTGGATTTTTAGGAAGATTGTGGAATGGCCCAGCTAGATTCAATGTTCCCCTCGGTCTCCAAGCAGGTACAACCATGTTTCTATGTGGGGAATCAAGTGGACAATTGTGTGGTTAATTAAGTGGGGTGTTCTTTGGAGTAACAAGTTCTCCAAGATTTTCTGGATCTGAAAAATTTTCAGGGTTTTCAAGATCGATTTCTTTCAAGGGTTCTGCAATCTCTTCCAGAGTTAAATTCACAAGCTCTTCAAAATTCTGCACAAGAATCGAATCACGGGTGTAATGTCTTTCTTTTATAGGAGTACTTTTCCTAGGAAAAAAATTTACTGCGTTTAAACCACCTAGTTTCCTAACATAAGATCGTGTATGTCTTCTTAAATCTTCTATTTCTGCAAAAGGCATAGCATACAAGACTTCTTACTGTTCAGAATCAGAGATGGGGTTTTCTTCATTGATTACTTCAAGATTTGGGTTGTCTGAAATTCCTGTTTCAAGCGGGTTTTTAGTAACATTTTTGACAATGGGAGATTTTCCTTTATCAACCATGCACTTCAGGCCCTCCTTCTAGCGCCAAAAACTGTTGATGCCCCGAAGATCGCAGCATCAAGCAGAAAGGGATTCTCCCCAGTAAACTATCCCAATTAGATTGTCCACCATTTGGTATGGGGAATCCGTCCGGTTAGTGGTTCCAGCTACCGTTAGATTTTGATTTTTTTTCTTCTACACTGGTTATGGCCCGATCCATCGTTCTTTTTTTATTTTATTGTTAATATGCTATGCAAGTGCCTAAGTTAATTTAATCTAAATGCAGAACTTGAAACAAATCTGTATCTAAAACTGAAATAAATCTAACCTATTCCTGCAAGGAGCAAATTGTAAATATGAGCAATGCACTGGAAGAAACATCTAAAGATCAATAGATAGCCATTAAATCGTAAAGATACATCTACAACATGAGATTAAAGATATAAAAGATAACTTTTAATCCATATGAAAGCATTCCATTACTCATTGAAGAGAAACATCATTGCACAAAAAATAGTAAGATCACTCAATACATAGAAATAATTCATAACAATAAAGAAGGATCTCACAGTAAGATATGAATGTCACAAGAATAAATCAGCATGCATCCAACACACATTTCCATGCAAAAGACGTCCTCTCTAGGCTCTTATTAGGCAAAAATCATTTTCTTGGAGCAAGTGCAAAATAGTTCGTACAAGTTTAAAAAATTCATTTTCCCTGCAAAAAAGTCCTTTACACTAATACCTATGCATGTATTTATAAGTTTACAAAATGCCTCTTGGGCTTCCACCTGGCCTTTTACACTTGTCTTTTAAAGACTTTACCAAGAAATAAACAATTCGTGGCCCTTTTCTCATAATAGAAATTCTTTTTCATAACAGAAAAGTACAGATGTCCTTGTGACTCCATGCTATAGCCATAGGGACAGAAAAGTAGACCCAAACAAAACAACGCATTATGACTAGCGTGTTTATCCTTGGGGTGGCACTTCTGCTAGGGATGATGCGCCTGTGTTGGCTGCTACTGCTACTGCTGCCTTCTTCTCTTCTTCTGCAATATAACTGAACCAGATACCGGTGTCTCTTATAACCACATTTGCTAGTGAAGGGAGCAGGATCTTCTGTGAAGTCACAAGCTTACCAAGCTCTTCTTCAATACCCTGAATTTTTTCTATTGCTGCCAGGTGGATCTCCTTGAGAATAAGATTGTATATTGTTGATAGCCCAATTTAGTGATGAAGATCATCGGTGGCCAGCACATCAATCTTCTTTACACACTCTATTTGAATTCCTAGTTCTTCCCTCAAGTCTGACAAATGCTACTCTTTGCTTGGAAAATCATCTAGGGTCTGAGGAAAAATAAGCTTGCATTTTTCATGTTCTTCATGAATCTTTTGATACAGGCTATTACCTTTCTCAATTCTTCCCTAGATCTTAGCCATCATCTTGGCTCCACAATTCCTGCACAGAGGGATACATCTTCCTTAAAACCATCCACAGATTTGAATGGGAGATGCTTAGGGAAATCCACCTTCCCTTCTCTCCACTCCATCTAGCTCAAAATGTTTTCTTTAACCCGAGTGTATTTTCCTTTAAGCCTAATGGCTTCAGCATTGACTTCTTTCAACCTAACCAGCATGGTATTGAGCTTGCACACTTCCTCAGTAATCAATTCTTGTGTGGCATGCATTTGACTTAAGATGTCACAAGACTGCTCATGAAAAGGAGACATATCCATCGCTCTACTTTCTGCTCGCTCTAACTGCTCGACCATTTCCTCTTTATCTACTTCCAGGTGAAAAACCCTAGCTTCGGAATCATTCTTTTTTGCTTCTAGAACCATCATTTGGATTGCCAGGTGCTCCTTTTCTTCTTCCAGATGTCGATACTTATCCGACAAATCCTTGTGATAAGCAGACAGGTGATTATATTTGTTCACCACAAGATCCCTATAAGCCTGCTCATTAGTAGCAGTATGTTGCAGCATGCGAGCTATTCTCTTTGTTGACTCAAACTCTTTGACCATGTTGATCACATTGTCTTCTATTGCTTTTTCCGCCAACACAGCGGCGGATGCCATGGCTATAGGAGCCTTATTTGTATTTTGCATAAACCTGGTTTCTTGCTGGGTGACAATATCTGCCTGAACATGTCTCTTTATCCTTTCTTCTGACTTCAAGACCACAACCTTCCTCTTCTTATAATACACAAATTTATCCCATCGGGACACAGTATGATCTTCGGATGGGGTGAAAGGGATGATCGGGAGGTCTCTTATATGGACTTCTGCCTCCGTGGGTGGGGTCTGTACTACTTGATATGAGTCTATTTACATGTCTTGGGTACCAAAGCCACCCTCCTAGGCATCTTCGTTGGCCTTAAGATCTTCTTCAGCTTTACACCTTCTTTTTTCTTCTTCAGCCTGTTGCTGATTTTCAATTACCTTCCTGTGCCATTTTTCTTGAGCTTCCTGCTGCAATTTTGCTTCCTCAGCTTCCTACTGCAGTCTTGCTTCCTCTTTCAATATTTGCTCCTCACGGACTAGGGCCTCAACCACTTCCCTTTCTTTATGGAGGTTGGATTCTCGGGCTGTGGCAAAGATAGAGCTAGCTCCATTGCTTTGACGACAAATCTGTAATTCAGTCATATTACTGATTCCCCTACACACTTCTTCTACGGCGTCATAGTAATGGGCATACTCAAAATGAGCATACAGCTCCTTACGATGCTCCGCAACCTTGCTCTGCCTGTCATTCCTATGGAATATTGCTTCACCGAAGTAAAAAGATTTCAGCTCCTGAATGAACTCTTCGGCTGCTGCAACTCCTGAGAATTTATAGGCTCCTATACAGAAAGGCAAAGGAGGGAAGGAAGCCTTATGCTTCTTATTAAAAACTCCTCCTATCCCATCAAGGAAAACTTGCCTGACTACTTCTTTCAGGACTACATAATCAGTGGCTTATTTTGGTAAGATGTATGGTGGCCTAGTACCTCCGAACATCCTGATATAGGTACCCTTTTTTGAGAAGTAGAAATCGCCATAATTTTCCAAGACTTCCATGGCATTCTCTGACAGGCAATTGGTCTCTTCATTGAACATCTGCTCATACAAAGGCATAATGAACTCTTCACAGATGAGCTTATAATTTGCTTTGTAATTTTGAGCCCACATTATTTTATAGGCAGTGTATACCGGGGTGTTGGCATGATCCCATGAGCAGCCTAACTTGGGGAAAGGGAGCTTTGCCAGGATGCAATCAATGAGGTATGAAGACATGAAAAATTCTGATTTCTGTAGGGCCAAGCCTTCTCTAGCTGCGGCGACAGTGGATGCCAAACTATCTGAGAGGATAGTAGCCCAATCAAACACAGTTCCCTTAAATCCTACGTAGTGGATTATGGGGGCCCACTGTGTCCTATATATGGTTCCATAGGGCATGCCAAAAATTCTGTTTAACATGAGGGCAATCAACCTAAAGGGATGTCTTAGGATCTGAACATCATACTTATCATTGTCCCTCTTCCTTAGCTGCATACCCGTGATTAACAACTTTTTAGCCATTTTAAAATTATTCATCTATCCCAACCATTCATCATTCAGTGCCTACTGGGGATGCGAGAATTTGTAGGCTACTGCAATATAAGCTGGATGGAACGAAGCGAATGGCTCTCCCTTGCTATCATGCAACACTCTTGTTTGTGGGTTGGCATGTTCCAATATCCACCCAATTACTTCTAAGCATGGGAATAGCTCAGGGCGAGTAGAAGCTCTGGATATGCCAGAAGTCCTGATGTTTAGGTAGATTTGTTCTTCTTCCAAGAGAAAGTCAGGGATATCTTGGTTCCTGATCATCCGGTAAATGTCTTCCCACCAGACCTTGGGAGGGACGCCTGTGGTGCACTTTGTGTTTTGAAAATGAGTTTCAGTCCTTGGTTGTACTGGCTCTGGCTCCATCATTTTAGCTTTCTTTCTACTACCTTTTGGCATTGTGGTTTATCCCTGTCAGCAACCATATGTGCATGAGCATAAGATTGTCAACCATTATGTAAAATAGAGCATAAACTAGAGCAATACAGGAAAGAAAAGGATTAGCGTGACAACGTATAATCATAAGAGGCCATAATACCGCTTGCCGGGGAAAGAAACAAAATGCAGACTAGCCAAGGAGACATATTATGGCTGTCAAGCCGATCTTTCTAGGGAGGTGATGCTGAGTTTGGAACTCTCGAGTGGGTATATGGGAGTGGTTACAGGTTCACGTTACCAACTGAGCACACATGGCTGGCTTCCTTGGATTGGGAAAACCATGGGGCTTGCAGGGGCCGTAAAATATACGATTGCAGATGACTCGAAACAATAACATAAGGTATGCGACGAATGCTCACACGCTATGCAATAAACGAAAATCACCGGGAAAAGTCTCAACGTAAAATATAAGACAAAGTTGACGGTAGAACCACCTACCTTGCAACAAAACAGGGGTGAAAACGGGGCTGGCTAGGCGACAAAGGAGCTGAGCTGGAGCAAATCAATTCTTGCAGCTTCAAATGGCGTTCTCCAAATCATAAACTACCAATGGGAAAAAAAAACCCCACCGCCCTTATATACAAACCTGGTACGTGTGGGCATTTAATTGGGTAGGTGGTGAAATTAAAACGAGGTTAATCACCCATATGGTGGGGTCATTTCCAGCCATTTGGAATTTATGCACAACCGTCAAAGTACGGAGGGAAAAGGTGAGTCCCATCCGACGTTGCGGGAGGACTTTGCAAGTTTCTTTCGAAGCATAGGTGGACTTTGCGAGTCCTCGCGCGGCATCTTGCTTACTGCAGGAAAGAGAAGAAAAAATGCTCTTTTTTTGCGGAAAATATTGACGAGTTCTCCCAGAGTCGATGAGCTAAAAGTTTGCGGTGGAAGTTCTTGAGTTTCTCCGCGATTGTGGAAAGACTCGACGAGTTGTTCCGAAAATGATAGCTGAGTTTGTTAATTCTTTTCTGAAAAGTGAATGGCCAAGGGACTTGGTAAGAAGGCGCCCATTGCGGCAAGACTTGACAAGTGTTTTCGTTGTTTCGGGAAAGAATTTCAAGTTCTCTTAAAGTTACGAGTGAACATCCCAAGATATTCCACTGTTTCAGGAGAGAATCTCTAGTTCTTCCGCCGTTTCGAGAGAAAATTTTGAGTTTTGACTTAGAAGAAAACTTAAACTCGAAAAGTTATCTTTCATTTGAAACAAGAAAACTAAGTTCAAAGATTTTCCAAAGGAGACTTAACTCTTTAAGCAGACTTTCTAGGAAAATAAAAGGAGGGGCCCCAATATCTACAAAATTTTGGTGGGGATGTTGCTGCAACAACACGATGGTTGACTCATAATGGGTTGTTGATTACATACCATGGGAGGAACACTACTTGTGATAAAGTTAGGGGGTAAAGAGCATCCTCCCTGAGATTTTTGGGGTGGGGGAGGGGTGGGTAATGTTCTGGTAGTAGTAAAAGGGGTGTTGGACTGTTGTCCTTCAACATGTTGATTCATTTGGGGTATAGAACCGGTCTCCTGTTTAATGGGTGTACTTGCAAGAAATGAGGGTTGACTAGGTTCATAAGTGGTCATGTTATGGATGGATGGTTCTGGTGAATCATAAGATAAATAACAAAATGGGATATTTCAAAATATGGGTACCTCTGTGTCTTCAGCCCTTCGTAAGATACTTTGTCTTCTAAGTTCATCGTCAATGGTACGTAATCGGTCCAGGTGATTACGAAAGGGTGCTAGAAGCACTTCAGTAGAAGCCCAATTGGGAGGTGGTGAGATGGAAAAATGAGCCATTTGTTTACCTAGAGATGTTTCCCAAAAGGGTGCGGCTGAACCAAATGCAGCGGATATAGGGTCATCCTGGGATGAATTTAACCATTCTATAGATCCAGGCTCTCCTGGCATCACGCGAGGGAGAGATGTGTCTCGCGAAGTGGAAGGTTCCGCCTCTTCGCCCCTTGAGGGGTTGGAGGTTGGTGAGTCTGGAGGAAACATATGTTCTCCCAACTCCATAGTAGGGTTTTCTACTTCAAGTGACACAACTATGACATGTGGGTCCATTCTTACCATCATTTTTTATCATCAAATGTGCTCTGTTGGCATTATTTTCACTATTTTTATATTATAAGTCATACTTCTTGCCATTTAGACCACCATTTGAACTCAGGTATCAATACATTTGAATATTTCATAAATCTTAAGTGATTATCATTATTTTGTGGATTATTAACGTTAATTTAACATTTCTCGACCTGCTTGGCACATAGACTTCGTTCTGTAGGCTATGGTCTTCAAAAAGACTCTCATTCAGACACACATTCACGCTGAAGATGCACAGTTGCATTCGGACCATCGTTCAACCCTCCATTCGCACCTGTGGATTCATTGGTTGGAATATTATGGGGCACTAAAGGAAAAAACTGTGACATGGGTTCTGTTGGCAACGTGGCCCTCATGGTCTGTGAGCCCTTGTTCTAGAATATATGTGTTCCTATTCACCCATCTTGACAATGCATCAACTGTCCACATCAAAGAGAATCAACGCACCAACTGCTCACATGAAGAGAACCAACACGCACAAATTGTGGGAGACGACCTGTGTGTTGTACTAAGTCATTCCTGTAGCTATTAAGAACTCCTATTTTTAGAGAGGTCGACCACTGAAAGGGTCGACCTTCTCTCCCATTGTAAAACTATATAAAGACGTCTCAGGTTGAGAAACGAAGTTAGGCAGTAAAGAGAATAGACGCAAAGCTAGAGAAAATATTGTGTAACTTTTGATTCAGTTAATGGAAGTCTCTGATTTTAGTTGTTGGTTATTAAATTCATGTTCAGTTGGTGATTAATCTGAGTTAGACAATCCTTGATTGCTGAGAAGGGCCCCTCAACAACCAGAGGTTTCTCATTGTGTATATTTTGTTATTTCTTTTTTGCAGATAAGTAGTTTACATTTTTAGTATATGTATTTAACTTTGTTTTCCTGTAGATGTTGTTTTGTTTCCTGTAATACATTTCTTCTTGTTAATACAATTTACATTTCCAGAATTTAAAGTGACTGGTCATGCATAGTTTCCTTTAGCTTGCTTTCAGCTTTTCCATTGCAGTTAGACAGAGTTTAATTAGTTTAGTATTTCAAGTTCAGTTCGTAAATAGATTTAGTCTTGTTAATTCTCTTGTAGCTATAGATTAGCTTCATTTACCTTTCACCTTTGTTTTGTTATGCAATAGGAAACGATTTCCTTCCTTAGATATAGATTAGTGTAGTTACTTCTTGTTATTTCATCTTTAAACAGTTTATTTGTTGCTTTGCTTGCACTGTAGATTAATATGCATAAACCAACTGGCGTTAGTGTTACGGAGAAAACTTCCTATGGCTTGGGGCAGACCACAACAAACAACTGACTACCATAAAATGACTCAATCCCCAATGCAATGCTATATAAATGACAATGCTAAGATAATGGGGAATATAACCAACCTTGAACCGAATGTTCAATGTAGATCCCCGTTGAAGCTTTCAATTTATGCACTTGAACCTGCAAATTAGTCTTGACAACCAATACACAACAAGTGCATATAATATATGAAATACATTAACATTATCAACAGCAATGGTCCATGATATCATAAGTAAATGCAACCCAATGTAATATAAACAACATTCACAACATTAATGGACGAGAATATGAGTATTTCTATTAATGAATAACAAGAAGTACAATGTGATATGACCTCTTGCTGGAAACCAATCTAAACCAAGAACTGGGTCTCTCCACTTGTGCCTCCACCACTTCAATCCTCCATGTAATGGAAAACTCAAACTAGGATAGGATTTTGGTAGGTGAACATAAGGAGTTCACAACAACAAGGATCAATGAGTGTAGACTCTTGCTCTCTCTTTCTCCTCCCTTCCATATGCCATAAGAGCTCAATATATAACCTTCCAAACGTAAGTGAAAGGACATATCAAGGCATTTAGGGGCAAATGGAGGGCCAAAGGTCACCATAAGACTGCTTTTTGGGAGTAAAAAGTAATTTTCTAGTGACTTTTACCATTTTACTTGGCACCTATGGGCTATAGTGGAACAGCTTGCGTGTACGCTGGCTAAAGTGGAACAACTAGCATATAGGAAGAAAAATAGGGAGAAAGTGTTTCTGAAGGACATAAAGTGCATATGAGTCAGTGAAATGGATCCTGAAGGCCAAAGAGTGTTGATGCTCACAAGGTGGAAAAGTACATTGTAACAGATTCCCCCTAATGTGTGAGGTCATAGAATGGTGCTACAATGGCCGAAATACATTATAAATCTTAGAAGGAGTGATGGAGACACAACTGGAGAGAGTATCTAACTTGTCATAGTACAATAGTATCTCTGAATACATGTCGGTATAGTACAACAATCTGATATAATGGCCATGAATAGGTAGTACATAGTGAATACATGTCATAAGTGATCATAGCCATGATCCCTCTATAGTAAGATATGGTCTCCTGCTGAAAAGGAAACAACTGGTGCAAACTGGAGGTACAAACTACTAATATCTGAGAGGTGATATCTCAGATGTAAAGTCATAATAATAAGTAGCATATTGAATGCGACTATCACCTGGGGTCTTCTACACAAGTCTTCGACGGTGCAAGACCCATCAAGTGAATAAAGGAGTTGAGGTCGAACCTGATGTGACATTGTCTGGTTACCATTTAATGATGTATACCATTAACGGACGTGAGATAACCCACCAATAATGAAAATCCTCATCAAGGCACAGAGTACAATCATCAGAGTGTGAATAGATGTGTTGAAGTCGAACACCAAGATGAATCCATCGATCAGGGGACATTGATGTATTCCCAAAGCTGTCGATGGCGAGAGAACCTGCCACTAATGACTGCAATCCTCTAAGCCTCAAGTCCTGGAATAAAATGGGTTGAAGTCGACGAAACGAGACTTGATGGAAGGAGGGAATTAAGGCATCCCCCAAAAACCAACACGAGGTACCAGCTACGCTGAAATATTTGGAAGATCTTAGGTGAAAACAGACTGACTCAAAAGGATGGCCGACATGCAATAGTCAAGAAATCTGAGGAGTGGCTGACTCTGGTTTCAGGACATCCTTTAAACAAGAGCATGAGCAGATGGATAGACTCAAGCATCATAGACTCAATATAAACTATTTAATGCAGGAGGAACCACAAAGGGCTCCATAATGACTAGAAGCTTAACCAATCGGTGGAGTAAACTGAGAAACAAGTACAACTCCTAAGGTCCAATTATAGTCCTGACTCATAATGTATGGAGTGGAATGAATGCTCTGTTTAAAGGCGACACAACAACTGCCAATTAGAAATAGTAACCATAATCCCGTCCGACTTTTTGGAATATTTTATTTTTTTGGTCTTTTTCATATTTGGAAAAGCTTGAAAAAGAATAAAATTTCTTATAGTACAACAAGTGGGGGAACGAGTTTCAAATAACGAGTAGACTAGTACCAAGTAGTGGAACATACCTATGATCAATGCAAGGAAGCGTATGCAGGATGTGGACACTCAAGGGGGTGTTCCCTTAGGGTCAAAAGGTCATCAAATTGTGAAGGACAAATGGAAGCTCTGCAAGGCTTGACAGGGAAAAGTGCGCAGGCACCAGGCTAACAATTGAGTGAGAGGGAGTCGACACAAGGCTCAAGTGGCAAGTAGGACGATGCAATGCAATCACAACTTGATATAACTGGGGGAGTCCTCATGGGAGATGGCCAGCATAAGACAAAGTAGAGTATGAATCTTTATCGCAAAGTCATGGCGTAACTACAAAGGACTCCCAATCCTAAGGACACACAATGGCATGGGAACCATAATGCAAAAAGCTGTTCTAACTAGGGTACCCATGTTCGAAAAGGCCCTACTGCCACATAACGACACTTTTATAATAGTGTGAAGGTTCCATGTCGACTAAGAAGCGGGGTCGCACCTAGGGTTTATGAAAATGGTCAAAAGGTTAAATGCATAATGCATGTGAGAATGACATCTAACGTATATGCCAGGTGTGAAATGTACCTACCGTAGGCGTGAAATGGTCCAAAATGACTCTCGCCGAAGAAATCTGGTCAAAAATGCTACTCCAAGACATTATATTAGTCCAAAATAACATATAATGGCAAAAACTATAGACAAGTGGGTTTCAAAAATTATAAATAGTAATAAAAATTTACAATTTAGAATTCATTTTTACTATTCACCCATTTGGAATTTTGTGGTTAGTTTTCACCTTGAAGTTCAACTGTTGACTCTGGGAGCTACGGGCGTCCGATCATCGAACCATCAGGAGCAAGATGGCAGTCTCATCCATGCCTTCAATTTTAATGCTTTTATTTCAATTTTCATTGGTTGAATTTTTAATTTGGCCAAGCCCTAAATGGTCTTAGCGCTACCCGCGGGCTATAACTATGCGAGTTGTGGGTAGGACAAGGTACTCGCAATCAACACACGCGTTGACCACGGGTACCCGCCTCTGTAAGCAAACTTGCCCGCGGGTACAGCTGTGAAGCTAGTTTTTAAAATAAAATTGACTAAATTTTTTTTTTTTATCCCTCCAGGATAGTTCTAGAGTGGAGAGAGAGGGAACATGACCTTGTGGATGAGGCCGTCCCCAATGATGTGCATGCACAGCAAGCCTTACAAGCATGTGAGCTATACAAATTTTGGAACATAGGGGGTTTAAGGTCCCAAAACCTATTGCTCCGTTGTTTGATAGATTACTAGGACATCGATGCACAAAACTTCAATCTAGACGGGAAAATACTCTCATTGGAAGTGGAAGATATCTACTTCATTACTGGTTTGTCCCGCCGGGGTGAAGTGGCAAGCCTTCGATCTCATTTTGTGGGTGGTGGGATCACCATCCTCAACTATATAGAGCAGTATTGTGTTCCGAATACTTGGGGGTTGATGTATATGTAACTTCAGAATTTATTTCATATATGTATGTTGTATGTACTCCTATAGAGATGGTATTATTCCTCTATACGGAAGTGTCGTCATTTATATTGTAAATGTCGTAACTTATACTTGATGGGTTATTAGACCACCTTGTTGGGGTCGGCCCTGTATAAGTCATGTGGGTCAAAGGGTTATTAGACCACCCTATTGGGGGTTGGCGATGTGGGTTGAAGGGTTATTAGACCACCCTATTGGGGGTCGGCCCAGTCAACATTATGTTATGTGGTTAAGTTCGAGCCTACATGATTTATGTAAAAGGCAAGTCAATTCAAGTATAAATAGAGTGCAGGAGGCACTCTATTTACTCACTCACTTCTCACTCATGCACTCAAGGAGGAGTGGCGCACTTATGGAGGAGGAGGATCTGCTGCTAGGATATGTCTATCTCTTGTTTGGGTTGTATCATTACTCTATCTATCTCTGAGGAAGTTATTGGGGTTTTTCACCTTTATGGTTTTCCCCAAGTAAATATTTGTGTCTCTTGTGTGCTTGCATTATTGTCTCCATGATTGATATGCTATAGATATGATGTACATGTTGTTCTCTCAGTTAAGATCCTAGATCAGATTGAAGTAAATTCTGAAAATTTAACATGGTTTTCCCCAAATAAATCTTTGTGTCTCTTGTGTGCTTGCATTATTGTCTCCATGATTGATATGCTGTAGATATCTTGTACATGTTGTTGCACTTACAATGCTAGGGCTTGATATAGAAAAAACCAGTCATCGTAGCACTTTCACTATAAATCCGTTTTGGCGAAGTTTTCGGATCTGAAATCTTTACAGGTCGAATCTTAAATCTCCATGTACCTTGTGTCCAAAGGACAACCTATAATTCGTTGTAATTTGTGATTTATGATCTGTACCATATAGGGTTTCTGCTTCTTCCAGATCTGAGTCAAAATCAGGTGACCTTAGGAAAAAGGTCATAACTTGGGCTAGGAGGATCGAAATGAAATTTCATAAAAGTGACAGGTAGTACACAGACTGTACTATCTCAGAAAAAGTTTTCAGAGGCCGAAGCTGAACTAGTGACACGTGGCATGCCGTACAAGTTCGCTCTCCTATATTATCCCATAAACAGGTCATGTTGCGACACTTGGTATAAATATCTCTCAGAGAGTCCAATTGAGGTCAGACCTATCAGGATGGAAAGATAGCAGGTCAGGGTATCTCAGGAAAAGTTTTCAGAGGCCGAAGTTTAAACAGTGACACGTGGAACACTGTACAAGTTCGCTCTCCTGTATTATCTCATAAACAGGTCACGTTGCGACACTTGGCATAACTCTCTCTCAGAGAATCCAATTAAGGTCAGACCTGTCAGGATGGAAAGATAACATGTTGGGCTATCTCAAGAAACATTTTCAGACCCTATGGATTGAAACGTTCGGAGTTACACCAGAAACAATCAAGTACATATTTATGTCAAAACATAATTATTTTTTTAGTACCTTCATTCATGGCTTCCGGAATTTAGGGCTTCGGAGAAAGTTGGAATTTTTGTAATCAGAGACCATGTCTGGATGCTACTCATCAAAATCAAAATTTAGAGACCAAGATCAGAATTTTTGGTTGGGCAGAAGGCCAAGCTTGATCAGACCCTAGTTTGGGACTTTGATCAGAAAAGTGGAAAATTAGGGCTTCTGTAAAAATGGGAATTTTTGAAATCTGTGACCACGGCTGGAAGCTCCTTAGAAAAATAGAATCTTAGAGCTTTGATCAAACCTTTTGATTGGACAGAAGAGTGGGCTTCATCAAACCCCAGTTTAGGGTCACGTCTAGTGAATCTGGAAGTTTCAAAGGCAAAATTGAGGAGTGAAACTTTGCAGTTTTCAAATTCTGAATATACCAGCTTGATCAACTCATCAAGGCACATATTTCTATCCTTTTTGAAGTTTGAAATTCAAAGTTTGAATTTTTGGGGTTTCTCTGACAACCCCATATCTAGCTCCAGGTCCAGTTCTTGCAAATCAAGTGGATTGGTTTAATCCCAGAAGAAGATGGATTGATCATCTGCATAAGTGAAGAAGTTTCTGTTTCAGAGGGAGATGAGGCTAAGGCCTTACATAAGAATATTTCAAACGATCTCGATAGGTATGACTCATCGAGGTATGTTTCGATATTTTTTCATGATTAAGTTTATGGTATGTTTGTCTTCATGTTATTACGGTTAGTACAATCTTGATTTTAGATTTGTCGTATCACCTTAACAAAATTATGAATGCATGATAGAAGATATTCATTGGTTAGGGTGTTGACACTTATGATTGTACTAATGCATTATGGTGTTGTATGAGGTTTATGTTGTCTGCTAACATAAAAGGTACACCAAGAAAGACAAATCATGTTCTACTTCAAGAACATATGATCATGGTGACATGAAGACAAGGATTCATCCATTTTCATGGATCACATAGAAGATCTACTTTCAAGGTATGTATAACTTGTTTCTACAATGGTTAACTTATGAGACATGCAGGTTACTAGCACAAGTCACTGAAGAGAATTAGAAGACATTATGCGGGTATATTAGACATAACTAGCTAGCATGCTAATCCAGGTATGTTTTTCCTATATCAAGCTAGAATCCTACCTTGTGTTAGGATCTTATACTATTGTGTTGTTGATAATGATTATTCATGAAGTCATAGGTTTGAATAATCATGGTGGCATGCATATTATATTTCGTACCATAATTGATGATATGACTAACCAGAAGAATCATGAAGGTATAGTTTTGAATAATCACGGGTTTTTGCATATTATATCTCTTCTCTTGATTGATGATTTAACTAACCAGAAGAGTCCTATGATTAAATAAGAATATGTATGAATAAAAGAAGACTTCCTTGAAACCTTGAATACTAATGTTTATTATCTGTGTTTGAATTGATCCTGACTATACAAGCTTGAGATTATTGTGTCTTGATAATATTAAGATTATACTAATGAATTATATATGAGACCTAGAGGATAACACAATGATGATACCAGCAAGCATGCATAGGGATCAAGAATGTATATAAGTTCAAGGATAGGTAATCCAGGAAGCAAAGATCAAGAGGGAGCACACTGCAGTAGTTTCTACAAGGATGCAGATATTCAGAGGGAGTTGACCACTTCTCACAATCCACATCAGAATAGAGTTGCAAAGATTCAGAGGGAGTCCACCCAACAAACAAACAAAGATAATTATTTGAATTGTCATTACTTGCATATTTTATTGTTTAAATAATACTGTTCAATAATGTATATACAGATGTTCCTAGAATTAGGTTGTGTATTATGCATATTAGAATAGTTGCATTGATGAACAGTATACTCCTTATATGCATGGGTAAGTGGCCTATGACACTGTACAACGTTCCATTGCTACTTATCTAGAATGAAACCTCTTTGCTGACATGTTGGGAGTTGTGCACACTCTTAACAATTTTCTGGTAGAGATTGGAAGGCATCTAGAAAGTTACAGGATATGGATAAATGTTGTATTGGCTAAGATAATTGCATGACTGTATGACATATTTTTTTATGTGTAAGAATTTGTTCTGAAAACTATGAGATGTTTTCTAATCATGCAATTTAACTTGTTGTGTAGGAAAGATCATATGCCATCACCTACAAAAGAAGAACTACAACATTCGTTCAGCAACAAAATTATCTATTGAAGATATTGAAGTTCCCAGGATATGGGAAGAATGCCATGATCCGTCGATCATGAAGAATGATGTTTGGGATGTAGTCCCAAGACCTGAAGGGAAGTTTGTTATGACTTCCATATGGATCTATCAAGATCAAGCATGCTGTAGACGGCAGCATAGAGAAATATAAAAGTGATGAAATAGAAGATACACCAGATGGATTTCAAGACAGCTTTCTCTAATGGTGTAGTTGAAGAAGAAGTGTATGTGGAGCAGCCACTTGGTTCTGAGACATATGACAGGAAATCATATATGTGCAGAACTTGGTATGGTAGGATGGACAGTTTCCTATCTAGTTTGGGCTTTACCAAGAGTAAAGCGGATTCCAATTTTTGCTACAAGGTTGAGGAAAGGAATCATGTGATTCTACTCCTGTATGTGGATGACTTATTTGTAACAGGAAATGACAGACTGATTGCAGATACTAAGAGGAAGCTTGCTGCTGAATTCGATATGAAAGATTTGGGAATGATGCACTATTTCCTAGGTATGGAGGTGTGGCAGAGTGCAGGTAGGATCTTCCTTGGTCAAGGGAAGTACACAGTAGATATCCTGAAGAGATTTGGGATGATGGATTGCAAGGCCATGGCCACACCTATGGCATTGAATCTGAAGCTTCTATGTGATGCTTCATCTGAGCCGGTTGATGTCTCTATGTATCATCAGATGATTGGGTCCTTGATGTACCTGATGAACACGAGACCAGACATTTGCTTTGCTGTGAACACATTGAGTCAGTTCCTGATAGATCCGAGGAGTGTTCACCTGGTTGTTGTAAAGGATGTTCTGAGGTACCTGAAGGGTACAGTGGACTATGGGCTCAAGTATGAAGCGAATCAAAAGTTTAACCTGCAGGGTTATATTGATTCAGATTGGGCTGGCAATGCTGCAGATAGGAAGAGCACATCTGGATGTTGCTTCAGTATGGGATCAGGTGTGATCTCTTGGTTTAGCAGGAAGCAGTCCTGCATAGCACTAAGTACAGCTAAGGCAGAGTATGTTGCAGCCTGTTCAGCTAGTTGTGACATAGTATGGCTATGGAAGCTACTGTCTGAGTTATTTGATCTCCCGTTGGAGGCTACTGGTATCTTTTGTGATAACTAGAGTTGTGTGAAGCTGTTCAAGAAACCAGTGTTTCATGACAAGTCGAAACACATAGAGATCAAATATCACTATATCAGGGATATGATGCAGAGAGGAGCTGTGAAGCTCCTGTATGTTGCGACAAATGAGCAGATTGCAGATGTGCTGACGAAGCCACTAGCCAGGGTGAAGTTCGAGTACTTCAAAGAGAGGCTTGGCATTCTTCAGATCGAGGAAACTTCGAGGAAGAAGTGATGGACACATTTGCTGAAGCCATTCCAAGCATGTTGGAAGGAGGATCCTTCACATGGCTGTGGATGTAAGCACTGGATGATGAACATCAGGATGATCTTCTGGTTTCTGCTTTGTATGATCAGTTGGATCATTTTTATATGTATGCATCATGTTGGATGCTGGATATGATCAGTTGGATCATTTATATGTATGTACGCATCATGTTGAATGTTGGATATGATCAGTTGGATCATTTATATGTACGCATCATGTTGGATACTGGATATGATCGGTTGGATCATGTGTATGTATTTTTGTTTATGCATCATGTTGGATGCTTGGACCATGTATTTGTATATGTATCAGGTGGATACATTGTATGTATTAGGTGGATACATTGTATGATCAAGTGGATCATGTATGGTGATATGTATCATGTATTTGTATCAGGTGGATGCATTGTATGATCAGGTGGATCATGTATGATGATATGTATCAGGTAGATACTTGGTATGCAACAGGTAGATGCATTGTATGATCAGGATGATCATGGATGATGAGCTTCAGGATGTTGCTCCAGATGACATGCAGTAGGATGTTGCAGTGATGATGATCAGGCTGATCATGTGTACATCAGGATGATGTATGGTGAGTATCAGGTTGTGCAGATGAGCATGTAATTTGGTGCCCTCGGAGATTTGCAGATAGTCTTTCAAGGTTTTGCCTATGGCATGTAATTCGGTGCCCTGGAATATCTGGCAAATGCTCTTTCGAGGTTTTTCTCTGGGAGGACATTTAATTCGGTGCCCTGGGAGATCTGCAGATAGTCTTTCGAGGTTTTTCCTATGGCATGTAATTCAGTGCCCTGGGATATCTGGCAGATGCTCTTTCAAGGTTTTGTCCTATGGCATATAATTCGGTTCCCTGGGAGATCCGATAGGTTGGGATGTGTGCCCGTAATCAGTCTTGGGATGCTCTTGCGAGGTTTTTCCATGACCACATGTAATTCGTGCCCTGGGAGATCCTATAGGTAGACCTGCGTGCTCGTAATATCCTGGGATGCTCTTGCGAGGTTTTGTGGTGGGGTCACATGTAATAAGTCCTGGAGATATGGACATGATGAAAAAGGCCTCAGATGCTCTTTAGATTTCTTGCTAGTCAAGAGACTCTTTTAAGGTTTTGTGACGCATGTAATAAGTGCTGAGGATTCCACAGTATGGCCATTGATGATGAAGACCTGCAGGTGGTGGGCCTACATCCAATATGAAAAAGGATTGGCTCTGTAGAACTTCCTATGACGAGTAGATTCAGAGATTGATTTAGATAGCAGCAGCAGTGAGGATGATGATGTCTCGATGACAATTATCCATTGACGATGATCCAGAGAAGAAGACCTGTGCTAGAAGACCTGTGCTGAGAAATACCTTCCTAGTTAAGAGGGAGTGTTGATGTATATGTAACTTCGAAATGTATTTCATATATGTATGTTGTATGTACTCCTATAGAGATGGTATTATTCCTCTATACAGAAGTGTCGTCATTTATATTGTAAATGTCGTAACTTATACTTGATGGGTTATTAGACCACCCTGTTGGGATCAGCCCTGTATAAGTCATGTGGGTCAAAGGGTTATTAGACCACCCTATTGGGGGTCGGCCATGTGGGTCGAAGAGTTATTAGACCACCCTATTGGGGGTCGACCCAGTCAGCATTATGTTATGTGGTTAAGTTCGAGCCTACATGATTTATGTAAAAGGCAAGTCAAGTCAAGTATAAATAGAGTGCGGGAGGCACTCTATTTACTCACTCACTTCTCACTCATGCACTCAAGGAGGAGTGGAGCACTTATGGAGGAGGAGGATATGCTGCTAGGATATGTCTATCTCTTGTTTGGGTTGTATCATTGCTCTATCTATCTCTGAGGAAGTTATTGGGGTTTTTCACCTTTATGGTTTTCCCCAAGTAAATCTTTGTGTCTCTTGTGTGCTTGCATTATTGTCTCCATGATTGATATGCTGTACATGTTTTTCTCTCAGTTAAGATCCTAGATCAGATTGAAGTAAATTCTAAAAATTTAACATCGGGCAGTGGGGAGTCAGGTGCCCATCAGAGCCATAGTTAATCTGAGCATGAAGATCATAGTGGAAACCCTAGTGTAGATTACTAGTTCGAAAGCTCTTCACCAAGCATCCAGGATAGTGATGTTCTATGTGTCACAGTGTATGTAGCCCATGACATTTGACTGGTGCACAACGCTACTTGGGTCCATGAAGACCCAGTTGACGGATTGCAAGCAAGGGGAGGCAAAAAAATTTGGATATGGTAGTATCTTATGCAGTTTCTTCTTTGAGCGAGTTCTAGGGCTCAGTCTAAGGGTTGAGGTCCCTCCTCATAGTCTCCGCGGCCCAACCCTGACCCGGTGGGAAGAGGTCTTGACGCGACAGGGTGGTGACCGTTAGGCATCGCCATATATAAAGGAGTTCTTTCATTGGTGGGGCCGATAGGTCATATCCATAGAGGACTACCCCTATGTAGGGATAGACTTCCACCAGGATCGTGAAATGCCGCTTCCACAAGATGCAGCGTTCGGAGACATTGGTGAGTACACTTTTTAGGTTTTTTTTGGTGTATTAAATTTTTATGGATTTTTTATTATAGATGTAAATGCAAAAATCTTTTTGGGGGTAGTATCATATATTAATGTTTTACTATTTGCTCGCAGACAAGGGCCCAATGAGACCCAAGGGCTTCCTGAGACATCGTCGTCAGGGCAGGGGTGATGAGGCAGGGGGTGCTCCAGCAGATCGTACACTACAGACTCTGCAGGGCAACCTATCATGGATGACTGCCAGGGTACCACAAATAGAGGTGGCGCAGCTACCAGAGGATATGCAGCTCCAAGTAGTGGGGGTGTCGGGTAACTGGTTACGACTACTACAACGTATAGAAAATGCAGTATTACTACGAGACACATCCTATTAGAGCGGCAACTAGGCCTCCTCGTAGGGAGTAGATATCTCAGGGTCCCATTTTTGTATCGATATGTATATTTTTTAGGGCTATGGGCTCCAGTTTTGTATTATGACACTACCATTTTGGACATATTATTTATAAAAAAACTATGGTTCTCTGGTTCTACTATATGCGTGTATGTACAAATGTATGAATGTCTCTTTTATTTGCGTGCTTCATTGTGAATGTGACAAATGCCAATCTAGAACATAGTTAGCATATCCATTAGATATGTTATTAAAACTTCTCGGAACATGAATGTATGTAATTGAAACAAAATGTCGTTCCAAGAGTCTTACCCTTAAGAATTTCCTTAGTAGCGTAGGATCTCTCACATGGTACTGACCATTTAATGGAAACACAACTAGTTGTGAGTCCAGGCGGACTTCTAAATACTGGATACCATGTGAAATAGCATCCCGAAGTAGCTCAATCAAGGCACTATACTCAGCCACATTGTTAGATGTAGGACCAAGACAAGCACCTCCTGAAGACACAACTAGATGGTCAGGTGAATAAATAACCCAGGCAGTAGAAGCAAGCTATTGCGTATGATGGCTAACACTATCCGCGAACCCTAAGAACATAGGATATTCCTCTGATATTTGTCAATCAAATGGAAGTGAATCAGCAGATCCAAAGACCAAAAGAAATCTAAACTATGTATAGAAGCAACTATACAATAGTGTACAAAGGTACTAGCTCGAACTAGAAGTTCAAGCGTAATACCGCTTGAGGTAGAGCCCATGCCTAGGCTCCTTCAAGACATTCCCCTCATAGTCCTCTAATTCTTAGGCTCCTTTTTCTAGGACACGCCTCACAATGTAAGGGTCGTGCCACATGGGGTTAAACTTGCCTGCCCCCAGGGGTTCTTTAGCTTGGTCATATAAGAGGACCAAGTCACCTTCATCATACTGCCGGGGACGGACAAACCTATCATACTAAACCTTGACACAATGTTTATTGGAATCTATAGCCACAGCGGCATCTCGACATTGCTCTTCAAGTTGCTCAAGGTGGATTAAACATTTCTCAATACCTGTCATATCAGGGAGGAGCTCTATGGCCAGTTTAAGCAAAGGGATTTCACATTCAATCGGTAAAATTGACTCCACACCGTGTACCAACTGAAACAGTCAGAACCCAGTGGCAGTCTTGACTGCGGTTCGATATGCCCACAAAGCAGGATATAACATAATATGCCAGTTGTTCTTGTTTTGTTGGATGGTACGTTGGAGAATGGTCTTTAAAGACTTATTGACTGCTTCTACTTGACCATTCGCTTGGGTATAATAAGAAGATGAGTGTTCGTGACAAAACCCAACCTTGAGTGGAAAATCCTCCATCATTTTGTTCTGAAAGTGACTGCCATGGTCAGTGACAATCTCTTTCAGAATACCAAATTGAGTAATACTATGATTGAACACTAAATGGGTTGTTGTAGCACCATCGTCTTTTATGGTAGCCATGGCCTCAACCCATTTGGAAAAGTAGTCCACGGCCACTATGATATGGTGATGCCCCCCAGCCAAAGCTAGTTTGCAATCCATGAAATCCACCCCCCACTTGGTGAAGGGACCGATGGTGACAACCGGATGAAGGGGTGCTAGATGCGAGCGTATATTCCGAGAAAACACCTGGCAAGGGTGACATCTCTTCACAGCGTTCATACAATCTTTAAATATGGAAGGCCAAAAATAACCAGCTCGCATAATACGCTGGGCTGTAGCAAGCCCGGATAAGTGACCGCCACACGCCCCAGCATGGCAATCATTAAGCACACGCTTCACTTCTTCGTGAGTCAAACAATGACGTAGAATGGAATCCTTTCCTCGGCGATACAAAGTGTCACTAATGATAGTATAATCTTTAGCATGATGCTTCACACGCCATCGCTCATCCCGTGAATAATGCAAAGGAAAATTCAAGGTTTGGAGATATACAATGACATCCCCATACCAAGGGTCCTTTGACGAGATAAGAAATAAGTGTTCATCCACAAAGGAATCTTCATGGATGACATCCTCATCAAGTCTCGGAAGGTTCGACATAAGCTCAGCAAACACCAACGATTTCACCAACTTCGCCAAATCAAAATCGAGATTGAACTCCTGAAGGATCACAATCCATTTATTGTACTTCCCCCTATAAGGCATCATGATAGCACGAACTGAAACGGATTGATATGCGCTACAACTATCGTTGTTCTAAGTAAAATATAGTGTCGTAACCGTTGGACTACATGGACAGTCGCAAGTGCCAACTTTTCCACGTGAGTATATCTCAGTTCAACGTCTACTATATTTCGACTAAGGTAATAGATCACATGCTCGATGAGCATATCATCAACCTAAACTAAGACCATGCCAATCGTCTCTTGAGACGCAACCACATAAAGTATAAAATCTCATGCGAAGTCGGGTAGACTAAGCACAGGGGTTGATACCAAAGCTTTCTTAAGGGCATCGAAAGACTGCTGGGCTCGCTCATCCCAGATAAACAGTGTGTCTTTCTTTAACAAGCATGCAAAACATTTGGTAAGGTTAGCATAATTGACTACAAAAAGACGTAGAAAAGTAGCTCTCCCTTGGAGGCTCTGAAGTTGAAACAAGTTGCGCGGAGGAGGCAACCGAAGTATTGCCTCAACTTTAAGAGGATCGACTCTAATACCGTCCTTCGAAACTATGAATCCTAGAAGGCAACTTGACCTCACCACAAAGATGCATTTATTGGGATTCAAATGGATCTTGTAGCATATACATCATTCAAGAATCCAACGGAGGTGCTTGGGGTGGTCCATTCTCTTGCGAGAATGGTCGGCAAGATCATCCAAGAAAACCTTGTTGATTTATATGTAACTTTGGAATGTATTTCATATATGTATATTGTACTCCTATAGATATGGTATTATTCTTCTATACGGAAGTGTTTGTATTCCTATAGAGATGTTATTATTCCTCTATACGGAAGTGTCGTCATTTATATTGTAAGTGTCGTAACTTATACTTGATGGGTTATTAGCCACCTTGTTGGGGTCGGGCCCTGTATAAGTCATGTGGGTCGAAGGGTTATTAGACCACCCTATTGGGGGTCGACCATGTGGGTCAAAGGGTTATTAGACCACCCTATTGGGTGTCAGCCCAGTCAGCATTATGTTATGTGGTTAAGTTAAGGCCAACCTAGTAAAGGTTATTAGGTAAGTCAAGTCAATTATAAATAGAGTGCGGGAGGCACTCTATTTCATCATTCTATTCTCTCTCACACTCTTGGGAGAGTGGTGCACTTGTGGAGGAGGAGAAGCTGCTGCTAGGAGATGTCTATCTCTTATGCTTGGGTTGTATCATTGCTCTATCTATCTCGGAGGAAGTTATTGAGGTTTTTCACCTTTATGGTTTTCCCCAAGTAAATTCTGTGTCTCTTGTGTGCTTGCATTATTGTGTCCATGATTGATATGTTGTATATATGCTATACATGTTGTTCTCTCAGTTAAGATCCTATTCAAATTGAAGTAGATTCTGAAAAATTAACATGGTATCAGAGCTAGCCTGAAAGAATGCATGGTATGGCATGTATGACACTTGTTGCAATTGCGAAGCTAGGGCTTGATATAGCAAAAACCAATCATCGTAGAACTTTTGCTATAAATAAATTTCAGCACGGTTTCAGGGTCTAAAAATCATACAAGAAAAAGATAAGATCTCCATGTACCTTGTATCCAAAGGAAAACCTCTAATTCGTTGTACTTTTTGATTTATGATCTGTACAATACAGGGTTTCTGCCTCTTCCAAATCTCAGTCATAAATAGGTGACCTTGGAAAAAAGGTCATAACTTGGGCTAGGAAGCTCTAAATGAAATTTCATAAAAATTGAGAGGTATTGAATGGAATTTAATTTCTCAGGTAACTTTTTTAGAGGCCGAAACTGAACTAGTGCCACGTGGCACACCGTACAAGTTCGCTCTCCTATTTTATCTCATAAACAGGTCACGTTGTGACACTTGGCATAACTCTCTCTCAGAGAATCCATTTGAGGTCATACCTATGGGGTTGGAAAGATGACAGGTCGAGATATCATAGGAAAATTTGTTAGACCCTATGGATTGAAAAGGTCGAAGTTACACCAGAAACAATCAAGTACATATTTCTGTCAAAACAGAATTATTTTTTAGCACCTTCATTCATGGCTTCCGGAATTTAGGGTTTCGGAGAAAGTTGGAATTTTTGTAATCGGAGACTATGGATAAATTCTACTCATCAAAATCGAAATTTAGAGACCAAGATCAGAATTTTTGGTTGGGCAGAAGGCTAGGCTTAATCAGACCCTAGTTCGGGACTTTGATTAGAAAAGTAAAAAAATAGGGCTTCTGCAAAAATGGGAAGTTTTGAAATCTGTGACCACGGCTGGAAGCTCCTTAGAAAAATAGAAGCTTAGAGCTTTGGATCAAACCTTTTGATTGGGTAGAAGGGTGGGATTTATCAAACCCTAGTCCGGGGTCATGTCCAGTGAATCTAGAAGTTTCAAAGGAAAATTTGAGGGGTGAAACTTTGTAATTTTCAAATTCTGAGTATACCAGCTTGATCAACTCATCAAGGAGCATATCTCTATCCTTTCGAAAGTTTGAAATTCAAAGTTTGAATTTTTAGGGTTTCTCTGACAAACCCTAATCCAGCTCTAGATCCAGTTCCTGCAAATCAAGTGGATTGGGTTAATCCTAGAAGAGAATGGATTGGTCACCTGCATAAGTGAAGAAGTTCTCGTTTCAGAGGGAGATGAGGCTAAGGCCTTACATAAGAATATTACAAGCAATCTCGACAGGTATGACTCATCCAAGTATGTTTCGAGATTTGTTCATAATTAAGTTTATGTTATGTTTGTCTTCATGTTATTACAGTTAGTATAATCTTGATTAAATTTAGACTTTTCATAACACCTTAATAAAATTATGAATGCATGATAGAAGATATTCATTGATTAGGGTGTTGACACTTATGATTGTACTAATAAATTATGGTGTTGTATGAGGTTTATGTTGTCCGCTAACATGAAAGGTACACCAAGAAAGACAAATCATGTTCTAGTTCAAGAACATATGATCATGATGACATGAAGACAAAGATTCATCCATTGTCATGGATCACTTAGAAGATCTATTTACGAGGTATGTATAACTTGGTTCTATAATGGTTAACCTATGAGATATGCAGGTTACTAACACAAGTCATTGAAGAGAACAAGTAGACATCATGTGGGTATGTTAGACATAACTAGCTAACATACCAATCCAGGTATGTTTTTCCTATATCAAGTTAGAATCCTACCTTGTGTTAGGATCCCTTATATAAGTATACTTGGTATGATTGGTTATGTTTATTCATAAATTTAGAAATGTAAGTAATCAAGGGTTTATGCATATTATGTCTTTTATCTTGATTGATGATTTAACTAACTAGAAGAGTCCTATGATCAAATAAGAATATACATGAAGTAAAAGAAGACTTCCCTGAAACCTTGAATACTAATGTTTATTATCTGTGTTTGAAATGATCATGACTATACATGTTTAAGATTGTTGTGTTTTGATAGTATTAAGATTATACTAATGAATGTGTTATTATGTATGAGACTTCGAGGATAACACAATGATGAAACTAATAAGCATGCATAGTGATGGATATAAGTTGAAGGAAAGGTAATCCAGGAAGCAAAGATCAAGAGGGAGCACACTCCAGTTTTTCCTGCAAGGAAGCAAAGATCAAGAGGAAGCACACTCCAGTTGTTCCTGCAAGGATGCAAAGATTAAGAAGAAGCACACTTCAGTAGTTTCTGCAAGGATGCAAATATTCAGAGGGAGTTGACCACTTCTCACAATCCACATCAGAATGGAGTTGCAGAAAAGAAGCAAAGACTGAGAGGGAGTCAACCCAACAAACAAACAAAGATAAGTATTTGAATTATCATTCCTTGCATATATTATTGTTTAAATAATACTGTTCAATAATGTATATACTTATGTTCCTAGAATTAGGTTGTGTATTATGCATATTAGAATAGTTGCATTGATGAACAGTATACTACTAATACACATGGGTAAGTGGCCTATGGCACTATACAACATTCCATTGCTACTTATCTAGAATGAAACCTCTTTGGTGACATGTTGGGAGTTGTGCACACTCTTAACACTTTTCTGGTAGAGATTGGAAGGCTTCTAGAAAGTTACGGGATATGGATAAATGTTGTATTGAAGCATTGGCTAAGATAATTGCATGACTGTATGACATATTTATCTATGTGTAAGAATTTGTTCTGAAAACTATGAGATATTTTCTAATCATGCAATTTAACTTTTTGTGTAGGAAAGATGGTATACCATCACCTACAAAAGAAGGACTACAACATTTGTTTAGCAACAAATTTATCTATTGAAAATATTGAAGATATTGAAGTTCCCAGGATCTGGGAAGAATGCCATGATTGAGGAGTACGAGTCGATCATGAAGATGTTTGGGATGCAGTCCCAAGACCTCAAGGGGAGTCTGTAGTGACTTCCAAGAGGATCTACAAGATCAAGCATGCTGCAGGTGGTAGCATAGAGACTTTTTCTCCTGTAGACAGATACACTTCCATTATATCCGTACTTGCTCTGGCTGCAGTGATGAAAGGGAAGATACACCAGATGGATTTCAAGACAGCTTTCTTGAATGGTGTAGTTGAAGAAGAAGTGTATGTGGAGCATACACTTGGTTTTGAGACACATGACAGGGAGTCATATATGTGCAAAACTTGGTATGGTAGGATAGACATCTTTCTATCCATTTTGGGCTTTACCAAGAGTAAAGTGGATTCCAACCTTTACTACAAGGTTGAGGAAGCAATCCAGTGATACTGCGCTTGTATGACCTATTTTTTACAGGTGAGGATAGATTGATTTCCGACACACAACGGAAGCTTGTTGTCGAGTTCGAGATGAAGAACTTGGAGATGATGCACTATTTTCTAGGCATGGAGGTGTGGCAAAGTACAGATGGAATCTTCCTTGGACAAGGGAAGTATGTAGTAGAGATCCTGAAGAGGTTCAGGATGATGGACTACAAGGCCATGGCAACACCTATGGCATCAAACCTGAAGCTTCTGTGTGATGCTTCATCTGATCCAGTTGATGTCACTATGTATCGTCAGATGATTGGGTCCTTGATGTACTTGATGAACATGAGACTAGATGTTTGCTTTGCGGTGAACACATTGAGCCAGTTCCCGATGGATCCGAGAGGTGTTCACCTGGTTGTTGTAAAGCATATTATGAGGTATTTGAAAGGTACAATTGATTAGGGACTCAAGTATGATGCGAATCAAAAGTTTAACCTACAGGGTTATGTTGATTCAAATTGGGAAGGCAGTGCTCCAGATAGGAAGAGCACTTCTGGGTGCTACTTTAGTGTGGGATCAGGTGTGATCTCTTGGTTTAGCAAGAAGCAGTCCTGCATAGCACTGAGTGCAACCGAAGCAAAGTATGTTGCGACGGATGAGAAGTTTACAAATGTATTGACCAACCCATTGGCCACAGTTCAGTTTTGAGTACTTCAGAGAGAAGCTTGGTGCACTTCAGATTGAGGTTCCTTCCAAAGGGAAGTGATAAGTCTAGAAGATGCAGATGCACATGAGCGTTTTCTGACATGGTTGATGTGTTCTCCCATGGTTGTGATGTAATTGCTGAGCCATTCTCACATGGTGGTAGATGTGTTCTCCCATGGTGAAAAATTAAGGGTTGGAGCCTTCCCTGAATGATGGTAGATGTGTTCTCCCATGTTGGTGGTGTAAGTGCTAGATGATGTGCATCTGGGCTGTGCTTTGTGGACAATGAGATGATCTAAAGAGGACAATGCTATGATGATCAGGAGGATCATGGATGATGAGCATCAGGACAATGCTCCAGTTACTGCTCTATGTATATGCATCATGTTGGATGCTGGATATGATCAGTTGGATCATCTATGTATGTATGCATCATGTTGGATGTTGGATATGATCAGTTGGATCATTTATGTATGAATGCATCATGTTGGATGCTGGATATGATCAGTTGGATCATTTGTATGTATTTGGTATATGCATCATGTTGGATGCTTGGACCATGTATCTGTATATGTATTAGGTGGATACTTTGTATGATCAGGTAGATCATGTATGCTGATATATATCAAGTAGATACATTGTGTGATCAGGTGGATCATGTATCTATGTATGTATCAGGAGGATACATTGTATTATTAGGTGGATCATGTATGATGATATGTATCAGGTAGATACTTGGTATGCATCAGGTAGATGCATTGTATGATCAGGATGATCATGGTTGACAAGCTTCAGGATGTTGCTCCAGATAACATGCATCAGGACGATGCAGTGATGATGATCAGGATGATCATGTGTACATCAGGATGATGTATGGTGAGTATCAAGTTGATATTCTGTGGCTGTGGAATAGGTTGTGTAGATGAGCATGTCTGGGATAGGTCAGAATTATGTACCCGTAATAGCTCGGGATGCTCTTTTGAGACATTGCTCTGGGAGGACATATAATAGCACCCTGGGAGATCCTTCAGGTCGGAGTTGTGTACCTGTAACATCCTGGGATGCTCTTTCGAGGTTTTTTCCTATGGCATATAATAGCGCCATGGGAGATCCTTCAGGTCGAAGTTGTGTACCTGTAACATCCTAGGATGCTCTTTTGAGGTTTTTCCATTACCACATGTAATTTATGCCCTGGGAGATCCTACAAGTCAGAGTTGTGTACCCGTAACATCTTGGGATGCTCTTGTGAGGTTTTGTGGTGACCACATGTAATTTATGCCCTGGGAGATCCTACAGGTCGGAGTTGTGTACCCATAACATCCTGGGATGCTCTTTCGAGGTTTTGTGGTGGGGTCACATGTAATAGCACCCTGGGAGATCCTACAGGTCAGAGTTGTGTACCCGTAACATACTGGGATGCTCTTGCGAGGTTTTGTGGTGACCACATGTAATTTGTGCCCTGGGAGATCCTACGGGTTGGAGTTGTGTACCCGTAACATCCTGGGATGCTCTTTCGAGGTTTTGTGGTGGGGTCACATGTAATAGCGCGCTGGGAGATCCTACAGGTCGGAGTTGTGTACCCGTAACATCCTAGGACACTCTTTCGATGTTTTGTGATGCACGTAATAAGTCCTGAGGATTCCATAGTATGGCCAGTGATGATGAAGACTGCAGGTGGCGGGCCTACATCCCTTATGAAAAAGGACTGGCTCTGTAGAAATTCCTATGACGAGTAGATTCAGATATTGATTGAGATAGCAGCAACAATGACGATGATGATGACTTGATGACGATTATCCAATGACGATGATCCAGAGAATAAGACTTGTGCTAGAAGACCTGTGTCGAGAAATACCTTCCTATTTAAGAGGGAGTGTTGATGTATATGTAACTTCAGAATGTATTTCATATATGTATATTGTACTCCTATAGAGATGGTATTATTCCTCTATACGGAAGTGTTTGTATTCCTATAGAGATGTTATTATTCCTCTATACGGAAGTGTCATCATTTATATTGTAAGTGTCGTAACTTATACTTGATGGGTTATTAGACCGCCTTGTTGGGGTTGGGCCTTGTGTAAGTCATGTGGGTCTAAGGGTTATAAAAACCACCCTATTGGGGGTCGGCCATGTGGATCAAAGGGTTATTATACTACCCTATTGGGTGTCGGCCCAGTTAGCATTATGTTATGTGGTTAAGTTAAGGCCGACCTAGTAAAGATTATTAGGAAAGTCAAGTCAAGTATAAATAGAGTGCGGGAGGCACTCTATTTCATCATTCTATTCTCTCTGACACTCTTGGGAGAGTGGCGCACTTGTGGAGGAGGAGAAGCTGCTGCTAGGAGATGTCTATCTCTTATGCTTGGGTTGTTTCATTGCTCTATCTATCTTTGAGGAAGTTATTGGGGTTTTTCACCTTGATGGTTTTCCCCAAGTAAACTCTATGTCTCTTGTGTGCTTGCATTATTGTGTCCATGATTGATATTCTATAGATATGTTGTACATGTTGTTCTCTTAGTTAAGATCCTATTCAAATTGAAGTAAATTCATAAAAATTAACAAACCGCCATTATACTTTTAAGGTTGTGAAAGGCATAAGTCATGGCACACTGAAACGTAGCTCCGGGGTTTTTAAGGCTGAAGGGAATTTTTCGGTATGAAAATGTACCCCAAGGACAAATGAAAGCAGTCTTATGTTGGTCCTACAGTTTAATTTGAATTTGGTTATACCCCGAAAATCCGTCCATGAATGAAAAAATCTCAATTCCCACACAAGCATCCAAGATCTGATCAATGAATGGGGTGGGGAAGTTGTCTTTCGTACATGCATGATTCAAGTCTCTAAAATCAGTGCATATGCGGATCGTTCCCTTCTTATTATCCACATGAACAGGGTTTGACACCCATTCGGTAAAGGGAACTAGGTAGATAAAACTAGCTTTGAGCAGTTTCTCCACCTCTACCTTAATAGTTGTTGCTTTCCTAGGGTTAACAACACGAAGCTGTTTTCGAACCAGTTTAGCGTGAGGATATGTTCTAATCTCATGTTTGACAATACTGGGGTCTATTCCTGGCATCTCTTCATATGACCAGGTGAAAGCTTCCCAAAGTTTTGTAAACAATACGGTGTAGATGGAAACCTCCTCATGAGAGAAATTAGCACCGATGTAAAGATTTTCAATCTTTCCAGGAGTGCGAGAGATGTTGATCGGTATAGTCAGGGAAATATTAGCCATGTTCTCCTCCGCGAAAATCTCATGTGAACCCAAAACAGCCACAGGGTGACCAACCATCTCAACAAGAGTCGTCTTGAACTCTTCTTGCTCGACGAGATCGAGGTTGGGAAGGAAATAAGAGCGATGGTGCATATCCTCCCAAGGCCTCTCACTACCACACATGGCCTTGATAATAACTTCATCTGAAGTTAAAGTACCATCAAGGAAATCATTTGAACAAGATGAGTTGACTTCCCAAACTGGCAGCATAATGGGATCTTCCTCATTTGTCCGAGAAGAAGAGAGATTCGACTCTATAGTGGCTTGTTGAATATCTTGGTAAGCAAGCTCAGCTACAGACAGTGGCATAGAAATCCTGACGTGCGTAATGTCTCCAGACGTAGAACTCGTAGACAGTAAAGTATGCGGATCATCAAAATATGAAGTTCGAAATGGTACATTATGCAATGGACGAGATGCATTGTCGGAAATGGTTCCAATAAAATTCACGGGTGCAAGGAAATCATAAGATCCCATCAATGAAGGGTACATACCAACACCCATGTTCCCAGTTGCCGACTAAGAATCTATAACCTGTGGGACTACAAATCTCATGGATGCTGTGGGAGGAGGATTAACGAAATCCAGCTGATCGATTGTCACAATATTTCCTTCATGTGGAAAGCAAATAACTCTGAATACAATAGACGTGACATCTTTCATAGCGTACATCCAATTCTAACCCAGTAAAATATTGTAGTCGATGGGCGCATCAACCACGTCAACTTCAATAGGCACAGGTTTACCTCCCAAGTAGACAACAAGGGAAGGGATAATCCCATGTGGCTTAAATGACCGACCGTCAAATGCAATGAGCGTGGTTCTAGACATGAGTAGAGGAGAAGAGCCAAGAGCTTTCCAACAAGTTAAAGACATCACTGATGCAGAAGCACATTCGTCAACCACCATTCTCCTGATGAAATTATGAAGGCACTCCACATGGATTTGAAAAGCCACGTGGTAAGGTACATCAGTAGTATCAAACTTGATAACACTGGGACTCGCCCCATCCTGAACTCCTAACGCATTCAAAAGGGCATGCCTTTGAAAAGGACACGCTTGTAAAACTTCAAGAGCCGACATGGCACACGCAGTTTGGCCCAAATCGTCTACAGTGGAGTAGTTCTGGGTGGCTCGAGCATTGGGATTATGTGTAGGGCGCTTAAGAACACCTTTCGGTATCCATAGCATGATAGAGGGCTTCTCGATATGCAAGGAATTATTAGGAGGAGGGGGAGGCTCACTCCCCATATTAGGTTGTGGTGCACCATAATCACGTTGACGAGTAGCAACACTAACCTCCGATTGAACCATATTCACGCATCCATAACCACTAGTATTGGAAGAAGACATTGCAATCTCATTATGTCCATAACCAGTGGCGAGAGAATGTGAAGCCATGTTTTGATGATGAGGAAGGGGATCCTTCAACACAGCTGGGCTCTATGCAATATGCTTCGATGCTTCTTCTATTCGAGGACACAAGTGAGTAAGATGATCTTCCCCACAAAGATTACAAGGAAATTTCACCTTACGCCTAGGTTTACAGTCCTCACCAGCATTTCCACCTTCCCGAGGAGGGTTGGAATTATGCTTATGAGGGGTATTGCAATTTCGATTATTGTTCCCATTGTTTCCACCCTTACAGTTGTTTCTCCCCTTCTTCTTACCACCAGTTTGCTGGTTACCCGATGGGTTTGTCATTTGCACACTGTGTACATCGAATGATGAGGTGGAAGTGGATAAGGTGTGGACCTGTCCAGGAGTAGTCTGGTTAAGCAACAAATTTTGCATTTTATTAGCCACCAAATCTACACGGTGAGTACTTGCGGATCCCACAATGCCATCGGCATGTGGTCCAGGAACTAACTTGGGGGCTCATGTCGTGTTCACAGTGCGTCAGGAATAATGTCGTACAAAATGCCAGACTGAGAGTATAGTAAATCTAACTGCTGGACTTTTAATATGGTTTGTTCCTCAGTCACAATGCCAGACATCAAAACATCCTTAGCAATATATGGAAGTAAATACTTGTGGAACCATTCCAATAGAAACTATGGAGGAATTTTGGCTTTCACTAACCTCTTCCGCCGACGCCACTCTTAAACGTGGTCAGAAATATGTGTGGCCTTGTTCTGATGGAAGGTAGACAAAAGTTCAGTACCAGTATCGTAATGAACCGGGAACTGGAAATGATCCAAGAAAACCAAAGCGATCTCATTGAAACCCCTATAAGTGTTCCCAGGAAACTCAACATACCACTTCACAGCTGCCCCCGTCAGGGTGCGTTGAAATAGTCGTAATTGAACGGAATCATGATTCAACGAGTTGGAAGAGCACCAAACGTGAAACGTTGTGACATGATCACCCGGATCATCACCACCTTTCCCCTCAAACTTATGAATGTACGAAGGGAGCTTGGTAGGGACCAGAGGCAAATTAGGGTCGCGACACACTGGATCATTCGTGAGCTTCGAAAGATCTGGAAGATTCAAACGTGCAAGGAACGGGAGTTGCGGCTGGAAAGCTTGATTATAAGCTCCCATAAAAGGTTGTGTAATATCCTGATTTTGACCCCATTGCATTAAAATGTAAATGATGTAATATTTCTATAAAATCATGGCGAGGAGCTCAAGGCCAAGGCCCCGCCATCGATTTATTGATGCATATGGTTTACGTGCTAGTCGGGCACATTGGAATTGTAAATATGCATTTTAATAAAATACCCACAACTAGCTATGCAATGCAACAAGAGAAGGGGGCATGATATTACAAGGAATTGGGAGGGAAAACATTCAAACCCTTGAGCCAATCAAGTCAATCCAAATGTCAAGGAGATAACCCATCAAACACTCAACTACCCATGTTGAATTGGTACCCAATCATTCATTTCTCCCAAGAATTGGTTGAGGTATTTAATGCCTTGGGAATGGGAGGTATGGCTATCCAAAAATTCAAGTATGGGCAAGCAACCCTTCATGGAAAAACGTTTTTTGCTTCCTTGGCAAGAAAACAACCATGAATTGCTCCCCAAGCCATTACCCATGAACCAATTTTGCCTCTCTCACGTTTTTGGGGACTGCTGGGCATTTTTCCTCCATGTTTTTCCTGTGTCTTCCTGGTTTTCAGTGGGAAAAGAGAGCATTTTTGTGTTGCAGAGTCGTTGGGAGTATGGGAGCTTGATTTGGGGTTTCATTGGGGCCATTTTGGCCATTTAGATGCCCAAAATACCTATGGAAAATCGGGTTGGTTCCCTGTGGATGATTTTCTCAACCTCAATCCATTTTTGGTGTGCCCACGTGTTGGGCCTGGCCCAAGTTGGGGAAATTTTGGATAACACAGAAGGTTGAGCTGCGGAGTTGAGTGTAGCTCAACAAAAGATATGATTTTGTACAAGTATAGGGGATGCTGCGAAGTTGCGCGCAGCAACCAAATTTTGGCAGTATCGTGAAGGTCAGCGCTGTGAGGAGGCAGTGCTACGAAGTGATCAGACCACGTGGAGCCAGCAAAGCAGATTGATGGACGAAGGATAGATACATGTATCAGATAGACCAACGGTGGTCTAATTTTGGCAAGTATGCTCCAGGATGCCGAGCTGCAGGCATGAGCATATCAGGAAGGCGTCCAACTGTACGAGTTCATTAAGTGGAGAACGACTTAGGGAAAGCGACAGTTGAACGTGCTTAGTGGTACGAGACTGTTAAGTGGAGAATGGTGCTGAGAAAGCGACTGGAGGCCAAGCCAGTTGTACGAGGACATTAAGAGGATGAACGGTCTGCAAAGAAAGTGACTGGGAGTTGAGCCAGTCGTACGAGTCCGTTAGTGGAAGGGCGGCTCGATGAAGATGACCTGTTGGTGTGCACAAAACAGGAAGGCCGAAAGCAACAGAACAAAGGTGTGGAGGACTGCCATGACAGCACACTCGCTACAAGAGGCCAGCAGGATGGTTTAGAGAAATCGTAGCAATTTTGGAAACCCTAAGGGTTTCAGTCTTCAGCATTATAAAGACATGAACTTCGGGCATGGTCTATAAAAGAAGACGTTTTTTGTAAGGGAAGGGGTTACGTTGGTTACTTTTTGGGGTTCTCTCGTTACTTTTTGGGTTTGATGTATTGTAAGATATTTCTGAGTGAGAAGCCATTATAAAGGCTCTGCAACTGTGTGCGCAAAGTGTTAACACCCAAAAAGTGTTCACTACCTCATCTACCCCATTACGTGGCTCATTTGTCCATTTTCCTACCATATTTCCCTTAAAAACCCTAAAAATCCCGCTAAAAAGCCTCCAAAAGGCCACAAAACCATTAAAAAAGCCTCAAAAAGGCTAAAAAACACCTTTTCCCTCCAAAAATATCCAAAATTCCTCTAAAATAGCAAAAACCCTCTAAAGAGGGAATAAAAATATAAAATAATGAGGAAAATGGAGGAAAAAACCCTATACAGCTGACCTAGACCATATGGTTCCCAAAACCATGGGCCAACACTCCACCACCAAAAAACTATAAATAGGTGATGGAGGCCCCTCATTTCATATCCACAATCACAAGCACCCTTACTCTGCCAAAATCTCTCTTGAAACCCTAGCTCACCCTTGAGCTACTTTCACCTTGAGAGCCCCTTTTGGCCCATTCCCACCATTGGAGAAAGAGAAGGAGCAAATTGGAGCTTGGAGCAACCCTCTTGGAGCATTGCAAGAGCTTCACCAACCTTCACATTGGAGGTAAAATTAATACAAACGCCATTCTTTACATCTTAGTTTTTTTGTTTCATGCACATGTTTAGAGTACTTTATATTTCTGTTTTAGCATTTTAATTTACATTTATTGAACTGATACTAAGGAGTCCCTTCTCCTTAGTAGGTGCTCATTTGCACAAGCTAGGGGTAAAACCCTAGCTACAGTTTTGGCGACTCTCCTAGGTTTGAATTTCTGGTTACAAGTTTTAAATATTTTTTCTGTTCGGCTGTCCCTTTCGGCCGCCGTAAACCGCGTTTTTTCCCTCTGCAGTCGCGTCCCAACCGCGTCTTTCAGGCCTTTACTTGTGACCCGACCATGGCTCTCAGACTGTTTTCGGCGCCCTACTGGTGGATTCAAGTCTGTTACCTGCGATCCGACCACGGCTAATCAGCATGTTTGCTGCGATCTGACTGCGCTTGTCGGCCATTTTCCCACGTCCCGACTGCGTCTGTTAGCCTTTTTCCCGCAACCCGACTGCGTATTTTTCCCTATTTCCTGTGGTTCGACTGCCTCTGTCGGCCAAAAAGCCGCGACCTGTCCGCGCCTGTTTCCCTCAAACCCGCGGTCCGACTGCTCAGAGTCGCTGCAGACCCGCGGTCTGATTTCTGTACTTTTTCCTTGTTTTTGAACCCAATCCCTTTGCTGCAATATTTTCTACATCTGCACAGCCATCTGTTCCACCTGCAGCCCTACTTCCCTACAGCCTTTTCTACAACATAATTTCTCTTCCATTTACAAAGTCTTTTTAAAATTTCAGCATTTTAATTCAGAAAATTTTGCATGTTAAAGTTTCGAATTCAGTATTGTTGTTAGTTAGAAAGTTTCCCCCCTTGTGGCACTTTTATTTTGGGTTCATCACCTCACAAGCACACACTCTGTCACATAATTCAAGTGAGCCTTAAAAACTACTTAACTCAACCAATGTTCTAACCCCACTTGGGGAACACAAAATAATCTTTGTAGTTAGGTAGGATCGGGGGGATAGGCTTCCAATAACACCCCTCAGTTACTTACACTTGAGACATAGCTATTGTCCAATTAGGGAACCAAAATCCCCTAGTACTTTTTGGCACGGTCACAACCAGTTTACCAGAGGGCCTCTCCCCTAGGAGGGTTGAAGTCGTGAGGAAGGTTCCGGAGGCCTGAGTGGAATACCGCACTCCATTCAGTAACCGAAGGGCTACCTTTCACAGTTCTCGAGATATCCCTGTATAGGGGTATTGCGGTAAAAGGACCAAACGGCAGATTCACCTTTCTGGACGTGTCATGAACGGGGTATCTTAGTTGCCATTCTTCGAGGATTGACTACTCGGTGTCCCTCCCGGTAGGGGGATATATTAGCCACTTGGCTTTCCTATTCATATTGTCTGACTTGGATTTCATTACCTTGCAGAGGATATGTCTAGTTGAGTTAGAATACTTTTTAGTTAGGTGTTTGCATGCTCCCTTACCTCCTTTTGGTCTAGTGAGTCCACCATTTTTTATTTTTAGGAAACCTGCTGCTTGTTGGTATTCTGACCATTTCTGTTGATACTCCACCCATTGTAGCACAGCTGTTACAGTGGGTGTTTTGAGTTGGTTGTTGGCCTGAGTGCCTTTCTTTTTTGAGCTCTCCTTCTGCACACTCGGTTGCATTAGGATTTTTGATTTGTTTTTCACTCACCACAATCCACAGAGATTTGACATGATCTATCACCATTGAGTCCCCGAGACATTCTCGGCGCTTCAGGAGCGAGCCCCCATAGCACGGTTCACTTGACACCACCCGTCAAAGACACAGATCCTCCTCACTTGATACCACTTATCATAGATCTCGAGCCTTGTCACTTGACTCCACTCGTCAGCGACACAGGACTCCCTCACCTGATCTTGACGCCCCTTACTTTACCTCTGATTCTGAGGCAGAGTCTGAGAACCCCATTTACACTGCCCCTACTAGCCCTATGGCTGGCGTGACTTCCACTCCTTTCTTGGTAGGGACCATTGGTGGCACATCCACCACTACACCAGCTACCACACCTGCTTTGGGTATGCCCTCCATGGGGCCCCCATCTACCGTTCCCCTCACTGCACCTATTCCCGCAGCTGGAATACCTATCCCCACTCCATCAATGGCTCACACTACCCATGGTGGTGCAGGACCATCTTATACCACCTTAGCTCCCCCACTTGAGAGCCACATCCCAAATTTTGCCCCTCCACTTGGGGGCATTGGCCCCAACTTGGTCCAACCCACTACTATGTCACATCCTTCTTCCAGTTTGCCATTCATGGCTAGCCTCAACCTGCCCGACCTAGCCAGATTGACCAACGACCCTATCCGACACAACCCTGCGTGGCCTCACATGCCCACCAAGATCCCCTCTGACATCCCTAAGTTCGAGGGCAAGGCAAGTGAGGACCCACAAAACCATATCATGTCCTTCCATCTATGGTGTTCCTCCAACTCCATAGTGGACGACTCTGTCCGCCTCCATCTGTTACAGCGCACCTTCACTGGCTCTGCATCCAAGTGGTATATCGAGCAACCCCACGGGACCCATGCCACCTTTGATTCCCTTGCCTCGACCTTCCTGCAGTTCTTCCAGTTACCTGTCCGCTATGACGCGGGTGTTGAGATCCTCCTATCTTGCATACAAAACACGGTTACCCACATCACGGACCACATTCATGAGTGGCGTTGACGCCGTAGCTTATGCAAGATCAAATTAGATGACCGTATCCTCCTATATTGGTTCCTCAAGTCCCTTCTCCCTGTCATTGCTAAGGATGTGGCATCAAAAAGACCCCAGTCTGAAGAAGAGGCCATCCTTAAAACCCAACAATTCGACCTCATTTACGCCCAGTCGGGTTATCTCTATACCATTATACATGACGCCCCTCGCGGTGAGTCCTCCCAGCACGATGCACCGGGGGCATCCCATGTTGCAGACGGCATCATCGGCCGTGTTTCTTCGCATCCCCAACCCTTTTCCATAGCACGTCCTAACCCTGGCCCCGACCTTTCGTGAGCTACCTCACAGTCTGGAGCAACCAACTCGTATGCTCCCATGACACATCACCACCATTCCCATGGACCCTCATGTCCATCACAGTGCTTCGGTCATGCGACTCCTGCTTACGCCCCCCCGGTCGCACCTCAGCCCTATTACCACCCCCTGGCTGCACCAACTCCTGCGCCGTCCCAAGCTCAACCCGCTTATTACCCACCACAGGCAGCCCCTGCGGAAAACCCACAACCCACTCCGCAACCATATCAGCAACCCCCTCAAGTTGCTGCACCTGCGCAGCCTCCACCTACATATCATCCACCGCAGCCTGCTCCAGCACCTACGCAACCTCAAAATCCACCTGCTGCCCAAGGGCAAGTTTACGCCCAACACAACCCGCAACAAAACTAGAAAAATCAACGCAACCAGGGCCAACAAAACTGCGGCAAGGGCTGTAATCGTGGGAACAACCAACCTACAGACCAAGCTAGTCAAACTCCTAATCCCCCCGACAATAATAATGTGGCCCCTGCTAACCAAAACCCTGATCGCCCGCCCAAGCAGGCTAAAAACCCCAATTTGTGAACAAACCATCCTTGTTCTATTTGCGGGGTCTATGGACACTACACACATGCTTGCCCACACTTGGAGCGAGCTTGGAAACTTTGGGTTGATGATGCCCATCGCCAAGGGCATGCGGCTCCTCAAGCACCACCCAACCCCCTGCAACCTCAGCAACCACCGTTGGTGCTGCAAAACCCCTTACCAAACCAAGGCATAGTGAACACTCAGCCATTGGCTCCCCCTCAAGCCAACGCGCCACCCCAAAAACAAATCACTTATGCCACTCCTGATCAACCCATGTTTGACTCAGGGACCCACCACTTGTTGATGATGTCATCCACTGATGTCAACCTCCAGACCCGCCGAAACCAATATGGCTCCACCTCTGAAGGCCCCCCACTGATAAAACCACTAATGCTCACCCCACTGATCAGGCGTTACGTATACCTCCACCTCCAAAAGATGGCGCTTCCAAAGCACCTCGTTTCCCACTTCACCGTATCAACAATAACCCCAATGCGCGCACTGCATCAAACTACAACATTGTAGATGACTTAGCCCAATCTCCCGCAGCCATGTCTGCGTTAGAAGTCTTTAAGAACTGCCCTTCCCAGCGCAAGAATTTACTTTCATCCATTGGGGCTATTGACCCAAATGATTCGAATTTGATGGCATTTGATTTGGGCCAGTCCGAACCACGCCTGCCTTCCACCTTAGCATTCCAAGTTTCTGTTTCCGTTCAGAATCTTGTCATCCATCGATGCATCATCGATGAAGGTGCCTCCACATGCTTTATGTCTACATTTGTATGGAAAAAGTTGGGATCCCCTACCCTTCAACAGTCCACCACTGCATTACACGCCTACGACGGTCGTTCGGCTCAGCCCCAAGGTCTCCTAGCTAATGTCCCCGTCCAGTTAGGTGGTAAAACCGTCCTCATTGACATAGAGGTCATCAACGCCCAGCTTGATTACAACCTCTTACGTGGTCGCAGCTACATGTATGCTATGCGGGCGGTAGCTTCCTCTGTCTTTCGTACCATGATGTTCCCCCATGATGGACGCGTGGTCAAGATTGACCAACTCACCTACTACGATCCTAGTGCCCCTGCTGCACCCGAAAATGTTCTCCCCATGGTTGAACAACCTGTTAGTGGTGCCTCTACCTGGTTTGTTTCCTCCTTGGGACCTGGAGTTTACTCAAACCCGCCGATGACATCCACATTCCAATCCATTCCTCACCTGTCATCTATGCCCGAAGTGTCTGACTTATGTACCATGTCCCACGATAACCAAACACCTAACAATCAACCACCCTTGTTGCCTAAACCACCATTGGTACCTAGCCACATTGGTGTTACACCTATCCATACAATCCCCTTCCTAGTCCCTCCCTCGGGAGTAGTAAGCGCCCCGGTCATGGCTACCCTTAGCCTCCCTGGATTAACCTTGGGATTACCCGTCTGGTATCTTTCGCCTCCCGTTCCCCCGCTGACACCAAGCGTCATCCTACAACCGGTGCAACCCATGGCTACTACCACTCAGCCACCCCCCGGTGTATCTACCCCTTCATCCTCCATGAATCCCCCCCCTCCTCCCAAACCCACTGGGGGCAGAGGCCCCCAACCATACACGGCTGTACCTCTGCCCAAAACGGTTAAACCAACCCCCGTGTTTCATGCTCCTCCCAAATGCTCATTGTGCGATGAGTTAGGCCATGCGACTCATCAATGTCCACAGTTACCTGCATTACAGGGACACATGCAGATGCTTGACGATGACCCCAATATCCTGGTTGTCAAACTAGATCCAACCCCTAAGCCTCACAACAAATCCCTATGCACTAACCACCCCTGTTCCATATGCGGTGTTTACGAGCATTACTCACATCATTGTCCCGATCTCCCTGATTACAGAGCAGCTCTCTATGAGATGAACAATCTGGATCTTGATACGGCACCACCCACCATTGAAGAGATTCACCCCCGATCCCACCCTCATCCGGGGAGATCAACACCATTTACATGATCTCTTCAACTACCATTCCCTCATCAACCGATTTGACGGCCCACACTTTCCGTACTGATGAGGAGATTCTTGAGGCACTCATTGCCCTGGAGTATCCCTGGGATGACATGCACCATCGTTCGTATTTCCTCCTAGAAGCATCTTCCTCTAGCACCGCTACCCAATTTGCGGTTGAATCCAAAGATTTCCTTCCTACCAAGGTCGACTGGTTTAAGTATCCTATTCCTGCTCCGGATGCCTTTGAGGAAGGTAACATGGCCAATATTTCACCTGTTATCCACATAGATATCTCTGCCCCTGGAGGTGCCCCTGAACTCATCACTTTAGGAGCCTCTTGCAGCAAGTCTGAGATTGAGGAGTACAAAAAACTCTTCCAAGAATTCCGTGATTTCTTTGCCTGGTCCTATACCGAAGTGCCCGGTCTTGACCCCGCCATCATAGAGCACCACCTTGACACCTCTGAGTCAAGGGGCATAATAGATTCCCTCGACCTTGGGATAGGGGGCATGATCAATCATTTTGAACCTTCCCCATCACATCTATCTCAGCACGTCAATGAACCCATTGTTCAAACCCACACATATGTGATCCATAATCACAAACCCCATGCACATAGCATGGGGGCAAGTCATTAACCCTGCTCACTTTTTCACACTTGTGATCTCAACCATTTTTGAGGTCACATATCACTTGTACATTTGATTTGATTTGATATACATAGTTCTTTCCTTTGATCATTCCAGAGTCCTTATGACCTCCGTTTTTCGCACCATTTGCACTGCCGGTTTCATTTTTTCCGCGCTTGTGATGATGCTTGAGATCATTTCTCGCTCTTACCAGAACCTTTATTGACATCGTGACATGACACCTTGTCGCCCCGGTCTGCGTGCCACATCGGCCGTGGCCCATTTTTGATATACTTTATATCATCGGATTCATTTTTCCAAGCCGGTGATGATGCTTGAGATCATTTCTCGCTCTCACCCCCAGATTTTTTGGGTATTTTTTCCAAAACACCCCCCTTCACCTCGGTTTGCGTGCCACATCGGCCGTTATCCATTTTAGACACTCATTATATCGTCGGATTCATTTTTCCGAGCTCGCAATGATGCTTGAGATCATTTCTCGCTCTCACTTGGTACAGTTTCAACATTGTGTCTCGACACCTTGCTGCCTCGATTTGCGTGCCACATCAGTCGCCATCGAATTGTTCCACGTTTTTACATGAGCCATTCACTCCTGTCATACTGCAAATATTTTGTTATTTTTCCACCATTCATTACCCCACAAGGAGGCCCACCAATGTTCCCCCCCACCCTCGTTCTTGGTCATCATAAATGTTCCTTGATTGAGCACTTCCTCCTTGCCTGGCCATTCCTTTTGTTTGGTATAATTTTATCCATTTTTCGAGCCGAACAAGTCCTTTACGAAAAAGGCACTTAGGGAGTTTCTATTAAGCTCTTTTCTGACTCCTAAAACAATGAAAAGATCGCCGAGCAATCTTGCTTCCTTTCATGCTCGTTAAAGTACCTAGAAGGGCGTCTATCTGGTATAAGTTTAACCCTTTTCTGGACCTGGTAGACTAATTACGAAAAAGGAATACTCTAATCACACTAGCTAGAAGAGTTCTTCATTGCATCCTTTTATGCTTCTTCGGGCCTTGGAGACTAACACACGAAAAAGCAACCCCTTGGAGTCTTCTTATTTGCTTTCAGACTCTCTAAAATTGAAAGCAACCACGAGCATGAACTATCCTGGGCTCGTAAAATCCACATGACAGTACCATTCCATTATTTCAGAGTCTTCTTATCGCTTTCAGACTCCTTAAAATTGAAAGCAATCACGAGCATGAACTGTCCTGGGCTCGTATAAATCCACACGACAGTATCATTTTACACACACTTCTTCTAGTTCCTTAACCCATGAAGAAATCAGCCCATGCCTCCTGGCACTATGATCGATCACCTCGGCAGCACCCCCAATCAGGTCGCCTTTGTTTAGAGTAGTCTGCAGTCTCCTGCCATTTTACACCAGCTTGAGTATCCCTCATCCCAGTCACTATCCTTGATCCATTACAGCTATGATCCCTTTCCCATCAGTCAGTTTCATATGCTTCCCGATCATCCCCGCCATCATACTCTGAACAAAGGAAGTTTGAGTCCACCCACTCTACTTGCCCAGTTATCCCCCACAGTTTGTCAGTCCTACAATCAGTACTATTACATTTTGGTTCTCTACCTCGCGCTCCTATCAAGGAAACATCATTGACTTGCTAGTTGCAGGTCTCCCTCTGTCGACGACAGCCCCTCTATTCCAGAGGATAGACCCAGAGGTCCCTGCGCCTTGGACCCATCACCATCTGTGGTGAGTGCCTATGGATCATTTTGGGAGGAGTCATCATTGCCTCTCCGAATGGTTGTTTCTCACATGCTCGACTTCAGCACCTTGATCGCATCATTTAGAATCGCGCAGGATTTACATCCCTACCCTTATTTGTCGAAGACCCCGGATTTCCCCCGACTCTAGCACATTGGTGAGTCACTTCAGAACACCCAGTTATATGTTCCTGTGGATGTCCGGGTTGCGTTGGCCATTGTATTCGGAAGCCATCCAGTTATATGCTTCCTTGAGTACCCAGTTCAGTTCCAGTTTAGTGTACCATTGAGGTTATGGCTCCCAGTCACTATGATCCAGCAGCTCATCCATTACTTTGGTACCACACTCAGTAGCACTGTTGTCATTCCAGTGTATCAGTTCTTCAGCTCCGACATGGTCAGCCTAGCAGTATGTCCCAGATTTGGTGTCCCCTCTCGACTATTATGATGTACACAGTGGTTCTCTATGTATCTTACAGGTCCCTCTTTTCGACCCTCACGGTTCTTTTTATGTATCTTGATACGAGCATGGGTATGCCCGCCTCGTCCATATATTGATATTCTTCCTCATTCCGTATTTGAGGTCATGTATATGTCAGGTCCCCATTTTTTGGACCCCATTGTCATTATTATGTTATATCTTGATACGAGCATGGGAATGCCCGCCTCGTCCATATGATCAGATGATTCCTCATCCATTATTGAGGTTATGTACTTTTAGTTCTTGCAGTTTGTTCGGGATCGTTGTTCCGGGCTTTAGTTTGTTTCTTCTCTTCTCCACACCCCAAGAAAACCATACATGACTTATGATGTCCATCGGCCATACGATGAGCTCCTGCCCTCGCACATCAGGGGGAAATCTGTTAACACCCAAAAAGTGTTCACTACCTCATCTACCCCATTACATGGCTCATTTGTCCATTTTCCTACCATATTTCCCTTAAAAACCCTAAAAATCCCACTAAAAAGCCTCCAAAAAGCCTAAAATGCCTCCAAAAGGCCACAAAACCATCAAAAAAGCCTCAAAAAGGCTAAAAAACCCCTTTTCCCTCCAAAAATATCCAAAATTCCTCTAAAATAGCAAAAACCCTCTAAAGAGGGAATATAAAATATAAAATAATGAGGAAAATGGAGGAAAAAACCCTATACAGCTGACCTAAACCATATGGTCCCCAAAACCATGGGCCAACACTCCACCACCAAAAAACTATAAGTAGGTGATGGAGACCCCTCATTTCATATCCACAATCATAAGCACCCTTACTCTGCCAAAATCTCTCTTGAAACCCTAGCTCACCCTTGAGCTACTTTCACCTTGACAGCCCCTTTTGGCCCATTCCCACCATTGGAGAAAGAGAAGGAGCAAATTGGAGCTTGGAGCAACCCTCTTGGAGCATTGCAAGAGCTTCACCAACATTCACATTGGAGGTAAACTTAATACAAAAGCCATTCTTTACATCTTAGTTTTTCTGTTTCATGCACATGTTTAGAGTACTTTATATTTCTATTTTACCATTTTAATTTACATTTACTGAACTGCTACTAAGGAGTCCCTTATCCTTAGTAGGTGCTCATTTGCACAAGCTAGGGGTAAAACCCTAGCTACAAAATGACCTAGATGAGAAAGAGAGAGAGAGTTTGCAGCTGAGTGCGTAGACCAAGAGCGGTTGTCCCCTTCCCATTAAAGATATATATATAACAATCATTCTTGTGGACGTAGCTTCCCACCCAGGAAAGTGAACCACATTAAATATTGTGTTGTGTGGTTGAGTGGAACAATGTTGTGTGTGATTACATTTACCTATTTTCTATAGATGAATGTTCGAATATTTCCTTGCATTCTGTTATGTGAAGACTTTTGTATGCATTTTCCATCAGGAGAATATGGGGATGATATGTTAAGTTTGCATGAATAGATGAATGGTTAATACTTAGCTTTGCCTCTGAAAGCAGTGAATCAGTTATTTGTTCAAGTGTTAAGAGACTTCTTAAGTACTCTTCTATGTGCAGCAAACGAATGAACGATAAGTGATTTGCATCTGCGGTAGATGATTAAATTGTAAACATTCTAAGAGTATAAATGAAGGTTAGAGTAATAGTCATTTCGGTGCATGAATGAGTGGATAAGTGATACTCAGTTCAACACCTTAAATGTTTCCATGTACCCCAAGTATAAAGTTGAACTCGATTGTTCGTAGTCTCAGTAGAAGTCCTGTGGTAGAAGTATTTAGTGGTGCGGACCGCAGCATTGTCCATTGCCACGCAGTCTCACCTTGCAGCGCATACCCCTTGTTGCGCTGCACAATATGTCTGTCCAAACAACTCATCACATGCTGTGGAAACCTGATTCCGCAGTACCCCATAGATACCCCTTGGGTTAGACCTCAACCTGTTCGCAGGTTGTTGCCAAAAGGGCCGGTGTGAAGGGGTTTTGTTGGTGAAAGGGAAACCACGAAGAACCTGGGTCTTATTGAAAACCTCTGGGTCAGCATCATTCAACCCAACAAATGGTTCTGTTGCCACGGTAGAATCTGTGATGAGTTGCAATCATGATGTGTGATGAAGAATATCAGTTCCCGGAAGGCTCCAACAACTGGCATCCTAAAAATACAGAGATCCAAGCTTGGTGGGACAAGACCATAAGAGACTTTGCAAGGCAAGAGAATAGCTACTCGTGTCTATGTGACACACAGTGGTCGGATAGATATCTGTGGAAAGATATTCACGATATTTTCTGGGCATCATTTCCAAATGAGTTGCACGGGTGGATATCATGGCTCGTAGAAAAGAAAACCTGTTTTCAAGGAGTTCCTACAGAGTGGACTCTCGAGATCACAGCGTAGCTCAAAGCGATAGACAACCCATTGACAAGCGCAGTTGACTTTTGGGTCGATCATATGCTAGAAGGCTTTGTAACAGAATTTGTTGTAGACACACTCAAATCCTATAGCCAAGCAGAAGCAAATTTTTTCCAAGGATTTCAAGGTAAGTACCTGAACAATCTCAATCTATACATTAAGATGTTGTTAGCTGAGAAAGGTGTTTTAAGAATGCAGTAATACTCTCAAGTTTGTCATGGTAAACAGTATATACAGTGATTCTGACGAAGACACCCATAATATTAGAAGTGGGAAGAGATATAAATTTAATAAGAATCTTGGAGGCCCTGGACTACACATAGATACCGAGATTCCTTGTGACCTTAACAACGAAGCCGCATCACCATTTACCCCTCAGAACCCACTGGCTACAGAGACCGCAGCACCCTTATCTCAGAACCCACCCGCTACGTAGCCCACCCCGCATAATATTCAGCCCCGTATGTCTACCCCGATAAGCCCATTTGTTTTCACTGCACAGAGCACTTTACAGCAGCCGTGCGCTAGTCTGGGACCAAGTGAGCTTTGTTATAGCTCCGCAACAACACAAGGAATGGTTCATTGCTGCACTGTTGCCCCACATCAGATTACCATTAATGCAGCAGAAGCTTGCGTCATAGGTAGAGGCCTTAGAGATCACAATGAAGCTAGAGGCTTCGCCGATTGGTGAGACTAGTTCTGGGATGTCTCAGATCTAGAACCAGCTGACCACCCTGACACTAGAGCTGCAAAGCATGAAAAATGGAAAAGAACAAAGGTATGAACCTAGACACAAGGTCTAGTACACAAGTTGTAAAGGAGAAGGCCATGACTGGGAGCATTGTCCAATATACCGCGATTATCTTAACAACGGTGCGCCCAACCCGATAAATCAGAATTAGGCCCCATGGTGTGAAATTTGTAGAACCACAGGACACAGACCTTAAGACTGATATCTCATACAGAAATATGTGAAAACACCTAAAAATTTATACTGCGCTTTATGTAAATCAGTTGGACATGATGAATCCAACTGCCGCGCATATGAGCTAATGAATGAGAGAAAACGAGATATGGACTCAATGAGAGGCACTGGCTTGTACCGCGTACAAGAAGAAAACCAGCCAAAACAAGAAAATGTGCAATATGACCAAGGAGGATACAGAGGTCGTGGTGGTGAATACCGCAGCAGAGGAAGAAACGCTGCCCGGCACAGGGAAGAGGTCGCGGCCAGGTCATTTGTTACAATTGTGGCCAACCAAGTCACATAGCTAGAGATTGTGTTAACCCATGCACTACATGCAACTATTGTAAATCATTTGAGCATGTTATTGAAGACTTCCCAATGCTACAGGTGGAAATGTAGAAAATAAGATGGACGGAGACACCAAATCCAAACATCCAGTGGATAGCAGCAGAGAACAGACCAGTGGACCCGACAATCAATGTGGTCACGCGTAGTGGTGCTGAGACAGGCCGCGATAGGGAAGCAGAAGCTTCCATGTCAGGGGAGGCTCACAAAAAGCAGACCCCTCTTGAGACAGTATGGATAAGGAATGCCCCAGGAAAAATACCTGCTCTCGACCTATGAAGAACAAGGAAGTCTTCATCAACACGCGGGATACCTTTAGAGAACCGGCAACAGAATCATAGAGGATCCCATTGCACAGTGAAACACCGCATGTTGAAGACATGCCAGCCGCTTATGATAAAACAATTATCGCAATGGATGTCAGGACCTCCGTTGTGCAGTTCCTGCGAAGCTGCATGAAGTTACTAAAAAATGAAAATGCCATAGTAGAGCTAGAGAAGCTCATAAACTAGTATGAACCATAGACGGGAACAAAAACTTCTTATAGCGCTGTACATCACATAAGGAAGCATAAAAGAACAGGCCGAGAAATGAGGCTTACCGTGCAGATAGGAGATTTTAAAATGGATGAAGTCATCCTTGATCTAGGATCTGAAGTGAATGTCTTAACTAAGTAGACATGGTAGCAGATGGGTCAACCAAAGTTGTCATGGTCACCTATCTAGTTGAGAATGGCTAACCAAGAGAAATTCATACCTTTTGGCTGGTTAGCTGATGTGGTGGTCAACATCGATGGAGTCCAAAGTCATGTAGACTTTGAAGTTATCGAGATTGTGAATAATAGTCAACCTTTTCCTGCGCTGCTAGGAATTGACTGGGTGATTGATAGCTTAGCTATCATAAACCTAAAAACAAAGAAGATGATATTTGAAGGAAAGCATCTTAGGGTCATCGCACCATTGGATTTTGCAAATGGTGATAGATACAGTGAGCCGATTTAGGAAGAATCCAAGGCTCAAGACCAGCTCACAGCAAACTAGGAAGATTACATTAACCCTACTACGGATGGTACACTCGGTTGGAGATGTGATAGCTCTTGTATCTCTAACTCAGAGGCAGGACTAGAAAATTGGAAAAGCTGCATGCATGAAGTATCAGCAAGAAGGTGCGCCCAGGTTACGAAGTCACTGCGCTGGATTGGAAAGGAGGTAAGTCCCATTCCCACATATGATGGTTCCACTAACATCTACACTTTCATCCAGGAATATACTGTAGCAGTTCCAAATGAGCATAGGTTACTCGCATTGGATATGGCATTGCGTGACAAACCAGCCAGATGGTGGGTTGCGCACAAGCAGACATTGACCACTTGGGATCAATGCAGGATTAAGATGCAGATTCGGTTTTTTGACAAGGTTACTTTACCCTTTGAGAATTTTAATGGCTAGATAGATCCTAGTCAGCACATTGAAGTCTATTCGCAGGCATGGCTGGAAAGGCCACATGAAGAATGGGTGCACCTATTTGTGCATACCTTGGAAGATGACACTCCAAAGAAATGGTACCTAGACCTGGAGTTGCGCAAGGAAACCACGGATTGGGAGATGTTGACTACCAACTTCCAGAAGGACTTCATCTTCGAGGACGAGAATCTGCTGATCCATGAGGCATTGCAGATAATTAAGGAATGCATATTCAGGAAAGACTATCCTCATGAAAGTATGACCTTGGAGGAATTTTTTGGGACAGATCGTGTTCCTATGCACCTACAGTCAAAATGGGAAGAACATGAAGAACATACCATAGAGTGTTATAACCTAGCTGAAGAAAATGGGGATAGAAACGAAGACGATGAGGATGATCCACGCAACATAAACATACTAGAGTCAGAGGGTGTGCACGATGTAGAAGAACCTCCATTGGAAATCCAAAATATGAGCGAATTGGTAAAGACACAGAAGGTGAATATTGGCACAAGTAAAGAGCCGAAGTTCACATCAATTGGAGACTATTGGGACGAGCAGACTGTTGCAGAGATTGCAGACACTTTACATGAGTATCAGGAGCTGTTTCCGACAAAATTTACAGAAATGAAAGACCTAGGAGTCATGAAGATCCCCTTGAAGCCAGGCGCTAAGCTTGTGAAGTAGAGGCCATACAGATTGAACCCACAGTATAAAGAAAGACTACGCGCAGAGCTGGATAAGATGCTAGAAGCAGGAATCATTGAACCTATCGAGGAATCCGAGTGGATTAGTCCCATGGTTGTTCAGGATAAGAAAATGAAGGGTGAGATCAGGATTTGTGTGGATCTTAGAAAACTGAATGATGCTTCTATGCATGAACCATTCCCCACTCCTTTCACAGATGAAGTGCTTGACAATGTTGGAGGGAATGAGGCCTATTCTTTTACTGATGGTTTCTCCGTATATCATTAGATCAGAATTGATCCCACAGATAGGCATAAGACGACGTTTGCTACAGAATGGGGGTCGTTCCAGTACACAGTAATGCCTTTTGGGCTGAAGAATGCGCCTGCCATATTTTCTTAAGTCGTCGTCGTAGCATTTAAATATTTTATGCACAAGTTTCTAGAAGCCTATTTTGATGATTGGACTGTGTTTGGTCTATTGAAGAACAATTGCGCAAATCTCAGAATGTTGCTTGAGAAGTGTAGAGAGCATCAGATCTCATTGAATCTGAAGAAGTGCATCTTCTGTGTTCCATATGGAATTTTACTCGAACACATTGTCTGTAAGCAGGGATTGATGGTGGACCCTGCGAAGATTACCATTATTGTAGATTTTCCCACACCAAATTTCGTTAAGATGTTGCGCTCTACCTTAGGCCATACTGGATATTACAGGAATTTCATAAAGGGTTACACGCAGATAACCGCAGCAATGGAAAATCTGCTAAAGAAAGACACACCGTTAATTTGGAACATGGAACGTGAACAGGGTTTTGACACACTTAAAGAAAAGATGGTTACTGCGCCGATCCTAGTCTTCCCAGACTAGGCAAAGCCATTCCATGTTCATGTTGATGCATCATGAATTTCCTTGGGAATTGTATTAGCTCAGCCAAGAGAAGGAGGTATTCACCATCCCATTGCATTTTCAAGCAGAAAGCTCTCGACAGAGGAGAAAAATTACACTACTACTGAGAGGGAAGGCCTTGCGATGGTATACGTGCTCCAGAAATTCGGACACTACTTGCTTGGTGCGCACTTCCTTATGTCCAATGACCATTCTGCGTTGAAATACTTGGTCAATAAGCCAATGTTAGGGGGTGCATATGCAGATGGTTGTTGCTATTCCGGGAGTATGATTTTGAAATTGTTGTCAAGCCCGACAGGCTGAACTTGGGACCTGTCCATCTCTCTAGGATTGAATCAGGAGAAGAGCTGAAGAACATTGAAGACAGTATTCCTGATGCGTATTTATTTGCTATACAGATTGCTGATGATTATTATAAGGACATCATCGAATTCTTAAAAACCGGATTGGCACCGCAAGAGTTCTTCGTCCAACAAAAGAAGCAGCTAGTAGTGCGCGCTGCAGACTTCACTATTATTGCAGGTCAGTTATACAAACTCGAACTGGATGAAGTCTTGCGCAGATGTGTACTAGACCATGAGAGACCATTCATCTTAGCAGATGTGCACTCAGGGATCACAGGAGGACATTATGCAGGAAGGGCTACCGCGCAGAAGATACTACATGCAACGCTATGGTGGCCTATGATCCATAAAGACTCTAAAGAACACTGTCAGAACTGTGATGTATGTCAGAGGACAGGAAAATATTTGCGCAGGGATGAGATGCCATTGAATCTGCAGTTGACCTTGCAGGCAATTGAAAAATGGGCCATTGATTTTGTGGGACCTATAAACCCACTAGGGAAAAGAACTGGTGCTAGGTATATCATTACTGCTACTGACTACCTCACCATATGGGCAGAAGCAAAATTAGTGAAGGACTGTAGCGCAGGCACTGCCGCGCAGTTCATTTTTGAAGAAATATTGTCAAGATTTAGGTGCCTAAAGATTTTGATGAGTGATCAAGACACTCACTTTTTAAACAAGACTATTGAAGCTCTCACAGAGGAATTCCATATCCATCATCGGCGCAGTACACCATATCACCCACAAGAGAATGGCACTGTTGAGGCTTTCAATAAAATACTAGAGAATGCAATGACTAAAGTTTGCAATGTGAATAGAGATGATTGGGACCTACGCATCTCATCTGTGTTATGGGAATATAGGACCACTTGCAAGAAATTGACAGGGCACACACCCTTTCGGTTGGCTTACGGATAGGAAGCTATAATGCCAGTGGAGTACATTGTCCCCAGCTTAAGAATCATTGCATTCACAGGGATGGTAGACCCCTCAACGCTAGAAGAAAGGTTGCTACACCTAGTTGGGTTAGAGGAAGATTGCATCATCATCGTCTTCCACCAGCAAGTCCAGAAATACCGCAAGAAAGCATGGCATCATCACCATATAAATAACAAGTGCTTTCAGGCAGGTGACCTAGTCCTCCTGTATGATAGCAAATTCATGAATTTTCCTAGTAAATTTAAGATGCATTGGCTTGGTCCATATACTGTGATACATGTTACTAACACCGGTGCAGTCTAGTTAGCCAATTTAGCTGGCGATACCCTACCAACTTTGATAAATGGAAGCAGGCTAAAGTTGTACCATGACAGCCCTGCTTCACAGAATCCTAAATGATAAGCAGAGGGAGAAATTTCTAAGTGTCAAGTATAGTTGGAATTGGACACTAGAAATGTAAAGGAGTTTGTACATGTACGATAAGTAGAACAATGTATGTACCACGCAACACTGTTAAAGCTTCGTGGGAAAAAAAAAGGGGAAGTTGCGCAGTTCAAACACTGACATTGCGAAGTAACTGCACAGGATCAGAGATGCACTGTCGCGCAGTGCTTAGAAAAATAGTCGTTACCCTTCTTTTGAGAAAAATATAGTTGTTAGGTGACCGTTGCAAGCACTCGCTTGAGCATTTAACGAAAAGATAACCATTTTGAACAGGCTAACGACGGAAGAGACTGAAGGATTTGTTCAAATCGGCCAACGGACACCTCATTAAATTCTCATATAGCCGTTGGAAGGCATGGCGGGACTCAGCTGCGCCTATAAATAACACTGCATAAGGACTCGCGGGCGTTACCAAACACTTAGAATTTTCATGCGAGTCACTCTTGGGTTAGCAATCCTTAGCCATATTCCTGAAACAGTTTCCTACTCTCGCCAGTGAATGTCCAAATCACCAGACAGAGAAGAAGAGCTTACACTTCAAGAAGCAATCTAAGTCTTTCAGTACGGGGGGATTGCAGAGTTAATGAAAAACCCTGCCAAGAAGGTTGTACTCGAACCCAATCAAGCGTCTAGAAGGTCACCTCGACATAATCCAACCATGCAGGACAAAGGAAAAGCCACAGCTGGACCACGAAGCAAGACTACCAAGATAGGCCAGACGACACCAAGATTTTCGATATTTCAGAAGGAACCCTTGAAGTTGACACCGGAGTACATATCACCTCGGGCGCTGGATGCCCCTGTTTTTAATCTGGTCAAGAGAGCCCGTTATGAAATCCCCTTGTCGCCCATTTCAAAGCACATAGAGGTTGTCGAGAACCTACTAGGAAAGATCTCGGAGTGTAAATTGGAATACTATGACCTCCTAGGCATGCAGAGGGAAGAGCCCCATGATCCCAAGTACCCACAGTTCCAGCCTGACCAGTACATGTGCTGGAAGAAAGATGCTAAGGGCATATTTAACTTGGTCACCGAAAGATGGTTAACGCTGGTAGTGGAGTCTGGATTGCTGAACCTACTCCGACTACCTCATTTTGATCATTCACTAGAACTTAATGTAGTGGTTCTCACTCTGATGGCGCGAATTCACCAGGGATACCTATGGATGGATCGAAATGTGGATTTGAACATTGACTTAATCCACCTTATAACAGGATTAAGTAAGCGTAGCAAGGATCCCAAGCATTTCTTCTAAGGGAAGAGTAAGGAAAAATAAGTTGTCACGAAAATGAAGCAGAGCCATGCACTGGTAAAGGGAAAAAAGAGGGTTTCCAACAGAAGAAATCGAAGATAGAGCAGAAAGATTTGTCACACAGTTGATCGCAGGAAAAATCATAGGAATAGCCAGGCCTCCGGAGGTTCCCGCGGGAGTAATACTACTCGGTGTTGCAGCGGCTAAAGGGACCCAATTCAATTGGTGTCAGTACCTTCTAAATGAGTTCCTGGATGAACTCAACGATACCCAGGAGAATGGAGGTCAATTCCACTTCATGTGGTTGATTATCCTCATTGCATTCGTAGGATGGAAGGAACCGAAAAAATATGTCAATGTAATTACAGAAAGCAATGATCCTAGAGGATTCCGTTTTTCCAACCTTTGGGCAAATCTGAACGCAGAGCGGCAACACGCGATAACTGAGGTATTCTATCAGTATTACACCCAGCTGCGCCAGGCGATCACCCATACATCGTGCATTACAAAGCAGGTAACGTTGAAGTACATTCATGTTATTGATTTTCAGGCTGACATGAAATGTATTTTTATTTCACCCAAGGCAAAGATGAAGAAGCCATAATGGTATGTGGATAATTACCATATGTACGAGGAAGACATTGACATCCTCATGAAGGACTGGTCGGTTGACTTCCATGTCGAAGTCATGGATGTGGAGACTAATTCAGAAGAAGATGAACCAATCCTGCTGTCATGCCCCATTGTTGAAGAAAAAGGAAAGAGGAAAGAATCTGAAACCCCGCATAAGCCAAAGGCGTGGAAGAAGATGAAAGCAATAAAGAGTCAATCTGAGACAGTGCTAAACGAAGAAGACTTCGACATGATTGCAAAAAAGGTTTCAGAACAAATGGAAGGGCTGATGACAGAAAAAGACAAGAAGGACAAGGTCATACAGGATGACCTACAAAGGACTAGGCTCACACTACAAGGGCTTATGAAAAAGATGGACGATGTCCAGAAGAGCCTACCCTTGCCGCGCGACGTAGGAGCTGAAGGGAGGTCGGCAGGAACCTCGCAGCAGGCACCGCCGCAGCTAGCCATAATGCTACCTTCAAAGACCAGGGTTGTTCATCTAGACCCATTGACCATAGCATTACCAATGGCAGAACAGATCATTCTGGAAACAAAGGGTGTCGAGCGGGTAGAGCTCGACCTCGCCAAGATTCCTTTTCCTGGATTACACTTTCTGCACACGTAGATCGTCGAGGAGATGCATGAAAGAATAGTAGATTCCATGAAGTCGTAGGCGGAGTTGCAAGACGCAAACAGGCAAGTCGAGGACTCTAGTTCGCGCACACAGATACAATTTTATGATGAACAGGACCATCGGCTACGACTGGAGAACAACATCACTGATGTCGCAAAAGATATTGAAGATTTAGAACTCCAGGCCGATCCTGCGGACACCGTTCTAAGGATCAGAGAAAGGGTGAAATCTTTGAAGATGGAATTACAAGATAAATAGATTCTTTATGAGGCCGATCTTATCGCCTTGAAGGAAAAGCTCAATACACAGACACCATTAACTGAGAAGAAGTTAAGAGAGCAAGCAGTTAGCACCACGGCACATAACATAACCAGCGAGATGGCTAAGTGCCAAGATTTGTTGGAGAAGGTTTCAAAGGCATTCACTGCCCTTGAAGAGGATCAAGGGCTACTGCAGGTAAAGACCGCGGTAAAATAAAAATAGACTACGCTGGAACAATTGGACGCAGAGGTCAAGGCTCTGCCACCCAGAGATAGGCTGCCAAGGTATAAGGATATCTCAGGCTTGAGGAAGGAGGTCCAAGCGCTAAGAGAAAAAGAGACTGAGATCGATAATCAGGCGCAACAACTCCTAGAGGATGCTACAATAGTATCGCAGCAGATCGAAGACAAGCTGAAAGATCTATGCGACAACCAAGAGTAGCTATAGGAACAGATTGGAGAAGAGATAACTCCGGCACTGCTTGATACAGTAAAGCAAGTCGAGCAAGACACCAAGGAAGCAATGGAACAGTTGATCGATACTTACAATGAGTTCATAGCCAAGTTAGCTCCACAGGTCACGGAGCAGATCCAGAATGTGAAGCACCTGCAATAATTAATTAATAAGAATATGCGAAATAGCAGAAATGACAGAACTCAGAATCACTTTTATATTGATCACAGGCCACTTCGAGAGGGCAACCTCCTTTGAGAAATCTCAATACAAATAACTTCACAGTACCTTCACAGGTCTCAACACACACTTATATACTAAGTCTAGGTGCCAATACTATGGGTCAAAACCATGGGCCACTACAAACTATGGATCAACAATACTACGAGCGACTTACAAAGCATATGCGTCCAACAACAATATACTAACAAAGTAAAGACATGGGTTCCTAACATCGCCTCCCCCTTAAAAAAATCTTTGTCCTCAAAGCTTTAGATGTGGAAATTGTTGTTGAATCTGAAGGAGTGGTTCCCATGTAGCATCCTCTGGTTGCATGCCGTGCCACTGAATTAATACCTCTGTGATAGAGCGAGAGTGAAGCTGACGAGTGCGCCGATTGATTATGGCCTCCGGCTCCAAAAGGATGGATCCTTCATTATCCAGTTCGGGTAAAATAATTTTTCCACTGATGTTGGTGCCAAGAACTTTCTTCAGACAAGAGACATGAAATACTAGATGAATGCGGGAAGAAGGAGGAAGTTCCAATTTATAAGCAATGGACCCAATCTTCTGAAGAATCCGATATGTCCCATAGAACTTTGGAGCGAGCTTATGATGCCCTTTGAGTTTCAGGGAGGATTGCTTGTATGGCTGGAGACAAATAAAAACCATATCGCCTACTTGAAAAGTGTGCTCAGAACGGTGTTGATCAACTTGTTGCTTCATGCGATTTCTTGCCATGTGAAGATTGTCCCGCAAAATGCGAAGAATCTGATCGTGGTTTCGAAGGACTGTGTCAACTTCCTGAACTGGTGAACTGTTGGGGGTGTATGGAAGAAGACCTGGAGGTGCCTGACCATAGACTGCTTCATATGGGGTCATTTTAGAGGCAATGTGGTAAGAGGTATTGTACCACCATTCAGCAAGAGGGAGCCACTTTTCCCACTGATGTTGTTGTTCAGAGGTGAAGCAACAAAGATAAGTTTCCAAGCATTTATTGATAATTTCAGTATGACCATCTATTTGTGGGTGATACCCTGAACTCATCTTCAGTTTGGTGCCAGTGTGGAAAAATAGTTATGTCCAAAAATGACCGGTGAAAGTCGCATCACGATACGAGACAATGGAAGAAGGGATGCCATGAAGACGAAAGATCTGGTCCAGGAAAATTTGAGTGACTGAGGAGGCTGTATAGGGATGGATGAGAGCACAAAAATGACTATATTTGAAGAGGCGATAAACCACAATGAGAATCACTGTCTTCCCACCATATTTAGGGAGCCCTTCAATGAAATCCATAGAAATATCTGTCCAAATCCGTGTAGGTATGGGCAAGGGTTCGAGCAATCCTGAAAGGAGTGTTGTTTCACCCTTATTGCGCTGGCAGGTATCACATTCAGCCACCATCTGTTGAATTGTCCTTTTCATGCCCTGCCAAAAGAAGTTGCACTGTGGCCATTCATACGTTTTGAGGAACCCAGAGTGCCCTGCCGATGGAGAAGCATGGAGTTCATAGAAGACAACCTGTTGAAGATATGTGCTTTGGGGAAGCACTATACAAACCTTGTATCTCAAAGAAGCACCATCCCAAGAGTAATGTGGTACATCATAAGGGTTGTTGGTCAAGCATTGGATGATTTGAGATAAGGAAGAGTCCTTGACATAACCCTGTTGAACAGAATGCAACCAATTTGGAACATGCATAGAAATAGCTGAAATAGAACCTTGGGCATCAAATGTGCGAGAAAGAGCATTTGCCACAATATTGTCTTTACCCTTATTGTAAGTGATCTCATAGTCATAACCCATGAGTTTGCTAACACATTCCTGTTGTGTTAGGGAGGAGACATGCTGTTCCAAGAAATATTTCAAACTCTAGTGATCAGTCTTGATGCAGAAATGATTCCCTAATAGGTATGGTCGCCACTTTTGTACTGCATGCAAAATAGCCATCATTTCCTTCTCATATGTAGAGGCATCTAAATTCTTACTTGAAATGGCTTTGCTAGTGAACGCAATGGGGTGTTCATATTGAAGGAGAACAACACCAATTCCATTGCCGCAAGCATCACTCTCAATAGTGAAGGGCTTGGAAAAATCGGGCATAGCTAGAACATGTGTAGTACACACAGCTTGTTTTAGTTTGTCAAATGCACACTGAGCAGCATGTGTCCATGTAAAAGCATTCTTTTTCAATAGAGTAGTTAATGGAGCTGCAATCTTCCCATAATCCTTGACAAACTTGCGGTAGTAGCTAGTCAACCCCCAAAAACCACGAAGGCTCTTGAGTGTCTGAGGATGCGGCCAATTGTTCATGGCATCGATTTTGGCAGGATCCACGCGAACCCCTTGTGCTGAGATAATGTGCCCGAGATACTCAACTTCCTTCTGTCCAAAAACACATTTAGACTGCTTGGCGTGAAGATGATGGTCAGAGAAAAATTGAATGACAAGATCCAGATGCTGGAGATGTTCATCCCATGTTTTACTGTAGATGAGGATATCATCAAAGAATACCAGAATGAATTTTCGCAAGTAGGGTTGAAATATTTTATTCATTAAGGCCTATAATGTGGAAGGAGCATTAGTGAGGCCAAAGGGCATGACCAAAAACTCATAATGGCCATCATGTGTGCAGAAAGCTGTTTTAGGGATATCATCCTCATGAACCCGAATATGATAATACCCAGAACGAAGATCCAACTTGGAGAAAAATTGAGCCCCATGAAGCTCATCGACAATAGGAATTGGAAACTTATCCTTGATGGTGAGGTGATTAAGTGCTCGGAAGTCAATGTAGGGGTGCCATGACCCATCTTTTTTGCGGACAAGAAGAACTGGAGAAGAAAAGGAACTAGTGCTTGGGCAAATAATACCTTGCTTCAATAAGTCATGAACGAGCATTTCAATCTCCATTTTTTGGTGAAATGGGTAGCGATAGGGCCTAATGTTGGTAGGAACGCTGCCAGGAAGGAGCTAAATACGATGGTCTTCTGGCCTTGAAGGTGGCAATCCCACTGGTTCAGCAAAGACACATGTATATAGATCCAGAATTTGTTGTAGATCCAAAGGAGTAGTGGAGACCGTTGATGGTTGTGTCTGAATGGAATGGATCTGAGTGATGACACCATGTGAATTCTTCTTGAGGAGTTTTTTCATGCAATGTGAATTGATGATGCCGAGAGACCCTGGTTATAATCTTGTCAATGTGTGTTTTTGTCCATTGAGGGAAAACTGCATCCAAATTTCAGCAAAATCCCATAAGATAGGGCCAAGTGTGCGTAGCCATTGAGTGCCCAAAACCACATCACATCCGCCTAAGGTCAAGGCAAACATGTCAGAGTGCAAGGTATAATCTCCCATAGAGATACGCACATTTCGACACTTCCCTTTGTAAGGTAAGGTGCCCCATTGGCAACCATGACTTCAAAGTTGGAGAAAGGACCCTTTTTTTTTTCATACTGGAGCGGCTAGGAAGGGATCTGAAACAGATAGATCTGCAACGGCCCAGAAGTGAGCAGAAATAGAGGGATCTGAAATGGCACCGAATGGATTGAAAATGGTTGGATCTGGAATGGCTTTCAGAATGGATCTAAACGGCTGGATCTGAAATGGCAAAGTAGTGATCAACAACAGTTCAGCTGAAAATAGATATGGACCCCAGGTATGTGCAGCTTCCTAACAGTTCAGGGGTTTCACTCGGCCACCAATGCTGTCTGACAGTTTTCGTATTGGGGTAGTACCTCTCACTCCACGGCTCAGGTAAAACTGATAACCGCTTTTCCATAAACGACAGCTCTTGGTTTACCTCATAGGTGGAAACTAGTCAATTAGGTAGGGGTCGTTGCCCTTTTCGCTGGCAGGTCCTCTCAATGGGCCAGCTACTTTGGGGTTCCTGTGGTACTCCTCACAATGGGTTTTAGGGCTTATTCCCAAGTACTTCCCACAGTTAAGCGGATAGGGATTATTCCCAAATCTAAACCTACAATAGATGCGAAAAAAAAATTGGCAAAAATTTCATCTAGCGATCCCAAGAAAGTGCTCTGATACCAAATGTGAAGCACCTGCAACAATTAATTAATAAGAATATGTGAAATAGTAGAAATGACAGAACTCAGAATCACTTTTATATTGATCACAGGCCACTTCGAGGGGGCAACCTCCTTTGAGCAAGTTCAATACAAATAACTTCACGGTGCCTTCATAGGTCTCAACACACACTTATATACTAAGTCTAGGCACCAATAGTATGGGTCAAAACCATGGGCCACTACAAAATATGGATCAACAATACTATGGGAAACTTACAAAGCATATGCATCCAACAACAATATACGAACAAAGTAAAGACATGGGTTCCTAACACAGAAGGTTGAAGCAGAAGGTGGCTCGGGGACAAGCCACATGCAAGTGTTAGGGGCATGTTGGGCCTAGCCCAAGTTGGGGAAATTTTGGATAACACAAGAAGGTTGAGCTGCGGAGTTGATCGTAGCTCAACAAAAGATATGATTTTGTACAAGTATGGCGGATGCTGCGAAGTTACGCGCGGCAACCAAATTTTGGTAGTACCGAGAAGGTCAGCGCTGCAACGAAGTGGTGCTGCGAAGTGATCAGGCCACGTGAAGCAAGGAAAGCGGATTGATGGACGAAGGACAGATGCAAGTATCGGATAGACCAGCGATGGTCTAATTTTGGCAAGTATGCTCCAGGATGTCGAGCTGCGGGAATGAGCATATCAAGAAGGCGGCCAACTATACAAGTTCGTTAAGTGGAGAACGACTCAGGGAAAGCAACAACTGAACATGCTTAGTGGTATGAGACCGTTAAGTGGAGAACAATGCTGACAAAGCGATTGGAGGCCGAGCCAGATGTACGAGGCCGTTAAGAGGACGAACGGTCTGCAAAGAAAGAGACTGGGAGCTGAGCCATTCGTATGAGTTCGTTAGTGGAAGGGAGGCTCGATAAAGATGACCTATTGGTGTGCACACAACAGGAAGGCCGAAAGAGACAGAACAAAGGCGTGGAGGACTACCACGACAACACACTCGCTACTAGAGGCCAGCAAGATGGTTTAGAGAAATCGTAGCAATTTTGGAAACCCTAAGGGTTTCGGTCTTTAGCATTGCAAAGACATGACCTTCGGACATGGTCTATAAAAGAAGACATTTTTTGTAAGGGAAGGGGTTACGTTGGTTACTTTTTGGGGTTTTCTCGTTACTTTTTGTTGTTGATGTATTGTAATATCTTTCTGAGTGAAAAGCCATTGTAAAGGCTCTGCAGCTATGTGCGCAAAGACCTAGCTGAGAGAGAGAGAGAGAGTCTGCAGCTGAGTGCGCAAACCAAGAGCGGTTGTCCCCTTCCCATTAAAGATATATATATAACAACCATTCTTATGGACGTAGCTTCCCACCCGGGGAAGTGAACCACGTTAAATATTGTGTTGTGTTATTGAGTGGAACAATGTTGTGTGTGATTACATTTACTTGTTTCTGTAGATGAATGTCTGAATATTTCCTTGCATTCTGTTATGTGAAGACTTTTGTATGCATTTGCCATCAGGAGAATATGGGGATGATATGTTAAGTCTGCATGAATAGATGAATGGTTAATACTTAGCTTTGCTTCTGAAAGCAGTTAATCAGTTATTTGTTCAAGTGTTAAGAGACTGCTTAAGTACTCTTCTATGTGCAGCAGACGTATGAACGATAAGTGATTTGCATCTGCGGTAGATGATTAAATTGTAAACATTCTAATAGTATAAATGAAGGTTAGAGTAATAGTTATTTCGGTGCATGAATGAGTGGATGAGTGATACTCATTTCAGTGCCTTAAACGTTTCTGTGTACCCTAAGTATAAAGTTGAACTGGATTGTTCGCAGTCTTAGTAGAAGTCATGCGGTGGAAGGACTTAGTGGTGCGGACCGCGGCATTGTCCATCGCCACGCAGTCTCACCTCGTAGCGCATACCCCCTATTGTGCTGCACAGTATGTCTGTCCAAACAACTCATCACATACTGTGGAAACCTGATTCTGCAGTACCCCATAGATACACCTCGGGTGAGACCTTAACCTGCTCGCAGGTTGTTTCCGAAAGGGCAGGTGCGAAGGGGTTTTGTTGGTCAAAGGGAAACCACGAAGAACCTGGGTCTTATTGAAAACCTCTGGGTCAACATCAGTCATCCCAACACCATGTTTTTGGGAAAACCTATGGCCATCGTATTTGCAAATCCCATTGCTGAAAATGGGTATCCATGCCCAGTTGGAGTTGCTGTGTGTAAAAGAAGGTTGGGCTTGAGATGGGTTTCTATTGCTTTGGCTGTGCATGAGCTAGAATATTCCCTTTTCCTTGTAAAAATCATGCCCAGCTCGGGGGTGGCAGTTGTGTTGAGAGAATTGATGAACACAACTGGCCTATGGTTGGGTGGAACGTTGCAGCGACATAGCTAGTTGTTTGGGACAGCATTACAACAAGATGAGTATTTTCTTATATGCAATTACTTCTACAAATTTATTAATTTTTTGACTGTGTTAAATTGAATGGCATCATGTAATGTGTGTGGATGATGTTATTCCGCTGTGCATGTTTGCTTTAAATTGCATCTGCACAAATTTGATTTTAATTGCTGTGAATTTAATGGGCTGATTTTATGTAAAATCCCCAGATTGGCATCATGTTCCCTTCCAGAAATTGGGTCCGCGGGAGGGGATATTACATTGTGGTATAAGAGATTATGGTTCAACACTACGGCTGTTGGGCCCTTCATAGAAATATAAATCATTGTGTGTAAATGTATTTTGTATTTGGAATTAAAATGAATTAGAGAAACCTGAAGATCTCATAGCTTCTATTTGATTAAGATGGGAAATTATTTCCATGACTATTTTGGGGATTCTTGCGAAATTGCTTACATTAATTTCATGCTATGAAATTGAGGAAGGAGGGAGAAAATCCCTTTTCAGGTTGAATGCTTGCTTTAAATTGTTTCCAATGCAGTAGCATTCAGTTTTGTATTTGTCTGTTTTCCTCCATGGAGGAGAGAAAGGAGGCGCAACCTCTGCCATCTTATATTATTTTGTTGTTTTGTTGTTTTATTTTGACATGAAGAGATGCAATTTACTACATCTTTTATTGTTCTGTTATATGCCAAGTATGATCTCTAATTATGCTTCCTAATGAGCAATGATCATCACAGAAAGAAGAAGGAAAAATTCTAAATTTTTCTAACTGTTTTTATGAGTTTTCTGCTAAGGGTTGTGGTGGCAACGAAAAATAGGTTAACTCTACGTGCGCGGCGGTGAAAGTTAGACTAATTTTCTACGTGCGTGGCGGTGAAAGTTAGGCTAACTTTCTGCGTGCACGACGACAAAAGTTATACTAATTGTGTGCACGTGCGGGGGCGAAAATTGGGCTAGCTCTTGCGACTGTGATGGCAAAGATAAGCCCAAAAGCGCCGCAACGGTCGATGAAATAGTTGTTAACTCTGCGCCGAAGGGAAGCGGTCGACAGTTGCAAGGTTGACGGTTGGAGATTTTAACGATAAGTTTTGTGCGCGGCGGCGGCAATTTTAACTTTAAAATCTATGATGGGGGCGGCGCGTGCGGCGAACATAATGTTAAAAGCAGCAACACTAGCAGCGGATCTAAGCTTAACTTTTGGGCACAGCGGCGATTTTAGGCTTAAAAGTTGCGATGGAGGCTTGCACGTGGTGGAAATTTTAGCCTTAAGACCTGCAATGCAGTCGCAACGACGAAGGCTTGTGGGCGCAAAAGTTAAGGTTATCTTTTGCGACACAGTTGGCGAAGAAGTTGGTAATTATGTGCTAAAACGAAGAGAAAATCTCAAAAATTTCTAAGTGTTTTTGAATTTTGCCTAAGGCTGTAGCGACGAAATTAATGTTAAAGTCTGCGACGTAGTCGATGTGTTTAGCATTAACTTTTGTGACCAACGACAATTTTAACATTAATATCCACGCAGGTTTAGCGTTAACTCTGTGACAATGGTGGCCATTTTAGCCTTAATATTTGCGCCAAACGGGGAAAAGCAATGGGAGCAGTAAGGAAACACTGATGAAAGGGAAATCTCTCACCCCAAACCATTTATGTTTATAACATAACAATTGTATGGTTGGAAAATATCATGAATGAATGATTACACGTATGTATATGTTGAATTGCTAATTCACGAGAAGATCATAGCTAATGGTTGCTCATATTCTTGGTAGGAAAGCCAAGAAAAGGATTAGCTATGATGTGGAGGAGGAACTCCATGAGGAATGGGAAAGGGAGAAATCCTTAACTCCTCCATTGTTATTATGTCTATATTCCCTAAGTTTATATACTAAAAATTATAGCATAGGGATGTTGAAAATGCAAGAGAATAATGCATGTGAATTTCTTATGCGTGAGCATGATGTTGCATATGGGTAAAGGTAGTGAAGTTACACATGCAATAGTCCACTAATGGTATTACCTATGGTTGATGACAACCAGTGTTGTAGGAATCGAACCATAGAATCATGACTGAAAATGCAAGGGATTATATAGATAAGATGAATATGCGCCAGATAGCATATTAATTAAACATTACACAGTGCATGTGAAAATGTTTGTGCATGAATAGGATATTGCATATTGGTAAACTAGTGAGGTTTTACATATGCAATGAGCCACTTGAGATAATTATGGTGGTTTCTAACAATTAGTTGTGTCTGCATTGGTTGTAGGACAAAATACAATCAAGGCATGGCTAAAGAAGTTGATGATGTTGTTGCACGAGACCAAAAACCTTATGAAGAAAGGATGATGCAACAAATCCGTGATCATGATGTTGGAAAAATGATTAAGTAGCCTTGGTAAGAGGCCAACTGATCAGGTAACATCAAGCGATGTTAATGACAGCCATGCAGGTAACGGTTATTGGTACTTAATTGCATGAATGTTGAAAAAGGATTTGGTAAGATCCCTTCACTATGTTTAAACTATGTTGAATTTTTTGCATGTGGTATTGAGTGCCCAAATGGGAACGTTAACCTACCGAGTATGGTGAGGTGTGGGTAAGTGAAGGAAATGATCCTTACACCCTATAATTGCTTAGAAATCTCAATGCATTCATATGAAATTATATCATGCTATTTGTGTATGTTGGTTGTGAGTTTAACAACCAAAGCACGTGATGACTTAAGGTCCTGTGGTAGTGTATGCCATATGAGACAAGCATGGTTAGGCCATAATATGTTGGAATGCATAGTATCCATGGATTAATGCAAGGTTGCATTGATGGGTTATGCATTGAGTGAATGCACATTAAAAGATTATGAAAATGTTGTGAATATGCACGCATATGTGTGGGTGCACATGTTGAGATGCATTATGTGAATGCATGGGTGTGACATATATATGTTTCAATGCAGTTAGATAATAGATGAAATGGTGGATTATTGTTAATCCTGAGACCATTTCATGAGCTACTATGAATGCAGGAGAATGATTGCATGAAGAAGGTAGACATGTTGATGGGCTACCAGAGTGTTCTGTTGGAAGGACAAAGTTGCATAAAAATGATATGGCTGTGAAGAAATGAGTATTTACAATTTATTTAAATTGCGTGAACAGTGTACCTGTGTCTTGCAATTTTATTGTGATAATGATGCATATATAGAAATGTATATATTTCATTGCATTTCAAATGTTAACAACTGAAGGTGTTTGAATTATTGAGTGTTATAATTCTGAGATCACTTCAATGACTCTTGTGGCAATAAAAGGATCATATGCATAAATACTCACAACGTGTTTGGCTGATCGAAGTTTCAGATTTCAGGTAGAAAAGTCTTATGTATGGCAATGAGGATAAGTCCATAGTAGAGACTGGGATCTACCATGTGCAGAAGCCAAAGGTTATGAGAAGATTCTCATGGTTGTAACTTATGCATGAAACAAATATGAAAATTTTATGGTTTATAAATTTGTGAGAATAATCTCATGGTGGTAAATCTAATTTCTGTAGGAAAATATATTTATAAATTTCAGATTGAGAATCGTTGATAATTGCTAATCACTATTTGGCATATATAAAAATTGTGTCAGGAGGACATGTTGTAGGTGGATGTTCATGTATGGTAGCAAGGGTGAAACCATAATGGACAAAGTGATACCACTTACGAGAGCCAAACAATATGAGGATAGCCTCATTGCTAAGAAAATCAATTTCTATAGGAGATAGAGTTGCAAATTCATGTTCAATTAATTATTAATGCTAATTATTGGTTATGGAACAATCATACTTGAAGCTTATTGCTAAATGCTGCTAATTGTTTGGCTATTTGAAAAGTATGCCAGGATGACACATTGCAGGAAAACCAGGAGTGATGGCCTGCAAAATCCAAACTAGATGGGAAAGACCCCATGCTTTGGAAATGGGTTTCAGGTGAAACACCATTGATAATATCTCAGCTAAACCACATGTCGGTAAACCATGAGAGTGAGATGGTAAAGCTATGCCCAGAAGGCATGTGAGATACATCTGCAAAATGAATGAGTATTCTGTGACCTTAGACAAGAACATGCATGTCTAAATTATTAGGGTTAATATGCAGAGCATGCTCTATATTATTTATATCATTGTAGACTACTTGAGTATGATTAGGGCCTACATGGCACACATTGGAAAGGGGGTGCACACCTTTTCTGGTGTTGGGTCATGATAGGGTTTTCAATATTGACTACACCCTAATGGAATGGATGCATTCCTGGTGTTTCAATACTTGATAGTGAATGATATGGATTATGGTTACAAAATTGAACAACAATACTGATGAGCTTGCTTATCCTTCTTGTGTTTTCAGCCTACACAGATGCAGATTGATACTACACATTAAGAGGCAATGTGAAGAAGGGTACGCAAAAGGACTGTGTAGGAATTGGTAACCTTTCTATGCTCACACAAAATATTACCAGAAGGGATGGACAGGCCCAAAGAGTTGTGTAATAAGAAGAGGTATCATCCTTGTGTGAGTGGGGTCATGCTAACCTACAGTCAAGAAATTCACCTATAAATTTCCTAGAAGGAACCACCGATTTGCACCAGAGAAGGAGTGACGTCCTTGTATGAATGAAGAGTTGTGTGTGTGAAGGGTTGTGGTGCAAGAAGGTGTGGTGACATTGGTGAAGGCATAAAATCTCTATTGGGACAGCAGTAGGAGGGTGGGTGCCAAGACTGACTGAAAACCCTAAGATGCCTATGTCTCCATAGTAGAGCCTTGACCTATAATGGTCAGGTGGCACATTTTCCTTCCATTGGTCGATGACCCAGATGAATGTGCTGGCTCGGAAATGGAGAGGGCCAACCAGGTATAAGACTGGTTGGGCACCACCAAATGCTTGGTAAATCCAGTCGGCGTGAAGGTGTACTAGGGAAGCATTAACTACATCCAAGTCCATAGGTGATCCCAAGGCTTGGAAAGCGAAGCAGGATCCTGTGGACCAGAGGGAAAACGCACAATATAGATAAGTATTCATTTTCATTTATTTCTTGTTTGGAATAATGAAGATTTCAGGTATAAGTCTTATGACAACCAAGCTAATACACTGCTATTCTTTGTTGGAAACCTTGGCCATTGCAGGAAGTAAGGACCCTAAAAGGGCCACAAATGCTTGGTAAGGAAGAGAGTAACTGGTTGTGCACTATGAAATCCTTGATAAAACCGGAGAGTAACTGATTGTGCACTATAAAATTCTTGGTAAATCCAAAGAGTAATTGATGCTCGATAAACTCAGAGAATAGTGGGTGGGGACATTAACCACTTGATGTTGTGGAGCAGCCATAGTGCTGGCCAAACATTCTTTAATTAATTAATAAAACCATTCGGCGTACTGGCTTGGCATTGCCATTCGAATGATTGGGGAGTAACCTGCGTGCTATCCCAACATTCGTTATTGTATCCATGGGAAATCCAATGCTTGTAACGAAAAGAAGGAGCCTGTGTAATAAAGTGAAGACACCCAATGCAGATAAGTATTTGGTTATCTTGCAACTTCTTGCTTATTTAGTATGAATATATGTGTGTATAGGATTTGGTTATGAGTTCTTAAACTCTTTCTTGGAGATAAAACCTATGAAAATAAACTAAATATGTGAATTAATTCAATGTTTAAGTGTAGGTACTGCTGGAAGCAAGGACTATGAGGGCATCATAGGGATGCATGTGGACATGTGACCCTCCTAAAGAGCTCAGTATGAGAATTAATGAAAGATGGTGCTAGTGAACATGTGTGGGTCCTAGCAGCCAAAGGTTCTGTAGGCAACAATGGGGAAAGGGGTTCCCTAGTTGAAAATCATTAGATAGACCTTAGACACAAAGTGTCATAACCAATAAAGGGAAATTCAAGCATTCACATTAAAGTGAAAGAGACTAAGGAGCATGAAACCACAGTGATGGCATAGCTCCGTAATAAAACAAGACTAAGAGGGAGAAACTCTTACTGTTCTCTTTCCTTTTTATTGATGCATTTATAAAACAAAGAATTGTTGAATGCATGTCATGACTAGAAGAACAATGTGTTTATTTGCTTGAATTAAATTGTGAATGCTAAAATAGTTATTTCATTGTGAAATGATGAACATGAAAGAGATAATGTGTATGTTGAGAAAGCATGAAAAAAAAAATTGGAAGTCGCATGAGTGAAGCATGGACGTTCCATGTCAATTGGGAAATAATTGACTAATTTTAATGTTTATATTATGCTTGTCCTAACAAAGAGTTTCCATGATAAATTTCACAGGGATAAATTGAAACAATTGGTTGCAGCCAACACAAGCAAGTGTTGCTAGTGAGAACAGTGAAGATCCAGTTGTGCGCATTGATCATGGTAGCAAACCAAAAGCTATTGTTTTGGTTGAAAATATTCCTCAAATAGTTGTCAGGACAACAAGAAAGATGGTAGCCATGAAAATTCCAGACTTGTAGATCAGCTGGAAGGTGAATAAAAGGAGGGGATTGTTGTGGAGCAATGCCCACTTGTAAAGCTAGAAGATCAAAGCCAGCAGGAGCAGCTTGAGGAAGCCAAAGGACTTGATCCTGAAAGTTCAAAATAGAGAGATGAACATAGGATAGACCTGCCACATTTTGTGAATTTTGAGACATGTGTAAAGTGGGTATATATTCCTAAGTGTTGGAACACCGAGGACGGTGTTATTCCAAGGGGGAGGGGATTGTAATATCCCGATTTTGACCCCATTGCATTAAAATGTAAATGATGTAATATTGCTATAAAATCGTGGCGAGGAGCTCAAGGCCAAGGCCCCGCCATTGATTTATTGATGCATATGGTTTACGTGCTAGCCAGGCACATTGGAATTGTAAATATGCATTTTAATAAAATACCCACAACTAGCTATGCAATGCAACAAGAGATGGGGGCATGATATTACAAGGAATTGGGAGGGAAAACATTCAAACCCTTGAGCCAATCAAGTTAAGCCAAGTGTCAAGGAGATAACCCATCAAACACTCAACTACCCATGTTGACTTGGTACCCAATCATTCATTTCTCCCAAGAATTGGTTGAGGTAGTTAATGCCTTGGGAATGGGAGGTATGGCTGTCCAAAAATTCGAGTATGGGCAATCCACCCTTCATGGGAAAACATTTTTTGCTTCTTGGGAAAGAAAACAACCATGAATTTCTCCCCAAGCCATTACCCATGAACCAGTTTTGTCTCTCTCACGTTTTTGGGGACTGCTGGGCGTTTTTCCTCCATGTTTTTCCTGTGTCTTCCTGGTTTTTAGTGGGAAAAGAGGGCGTTTTTGTGTTGCAGAGTGGTTGGGAGTATGGGAACTTGATTTGGTATTTCATTGGGGCCATTTTGGCCATTTAGATGCCCAAAATACCCATGGAAAATCAGGTTGGTTCCTTGTGGACGATTTTCTCACCCCCAATCCATTTTTGGTGTGCCCACATTTTTGGGAAAACCTATGGCCATCGTATTTGCAAATCCCATTGCTGAAAATGGGTATCCATGCCCAGTTGGAGTTGTTGTGTGTAAAAGAAGTTTTGGCTTTAGATGGGTTTCTATTGCTTTGGCTATGCATGAGCTGGAATGTTCCCTTTTCGTTGTAAGAATCATGCACAGCTCAGGGGTGGTAGTTGTGTTGAGAGAATTGATGAACACAAATGGCCTATGGTTGAGTGGAACGTTGCGGCAACATAGCTAGTTGTTTGGGACAAAATTACAACAAGATGAGTATTTTCTTATATGCAATTACTTCTGCAAATTTATTAATTTGTTGACTTTGTTAAATTGAATGGCATCATGTAATGTGTGTGGATGATGTTATTCCGCTGTGCATGTTTGCTTTAAATTGCATCAAAACACATTTGATTTTAATTGCTGTGAATTTAATGGGATGAGTTTATGTAAAAGCCCCATATTGGCATCATGTTCCCTTCCAGGAATTGGGTCCGCAGGAGGGGATATTACAGGTTGGTTGTATGGAACCGAATTATAAGATGGGCCAAAGGCTTAACCATGAGCATTAAACTGCTGATTATACGGACTTGACTGACCATAAGCTTGACCATGGACATAAGGTTGATAACCTCCTCTGACCTTACCCATGTGAGAGTAAGCAGGTGTATATGCATTTTGAGCACCATATTGAGGTGGGTTGTACTGGTGGCCAGCACCGACTGTATTGTAGTAAGGGTTGCCACCATAATTATGGTGCATGTACGTACTATTCGTAGCGGGAATTGTGTTGTAATGACCATGATGGTAAGGTATGTTCCCACCCCCAGCGTAAGCATTAGGATTAGCGTGAGAAGTTGTGTGGTGACCATAAGCATGAGATGTATTCCCAACCCCAACATTGGTGTTACTAGTATCGGGAATGGTGGCGCTATGACCGTGAGAATGAGGTATATTCCCACCTCCTACATTAGCATTACTAGTAGTGGCAGCAGACGCAAAAGTATGTTGTATATGTCCACCCCCGTGGTTGGGAGGAGCATTAACATCCGTGAAATTGGTCCTAGGTTAACAGTTAGCGGCATGTGTATTAGGTGGTGGATGGCAAGTCGTATTATGAACAGTGTTCCTATTAGGTTGGGTAGCCCTAGGAGGCGGTCGTCTTCCAACATTAGCATTGTTAGGAGGAATATGACTAGTCCCCATACTATGTGTGTGAGTGGACAACGTGGTGCCCCCGGTGAGGGTATTTCCCCCCAGTGGGTGCAGTGTTGCTAACACCATGACTAGTGCCAGCATGAATACCAACAACAGTGGAAGGATCAACTGTGGTGTAATTAGGCATACCATATGATAATGCAGTAGGGTTGATCGTAGGACATGTGTCATCATGTAACTTTGGCATCCCGTATAAATAATTATGTGGATATGAAGGATTGAATGGGTCATCCTCGGGTGGATCCGGACCAAACAAACTAGGTTGGGTCTCAGGTGGATCACCCCCCACGCCTCACGAGGAGTAGGGGTGTCTTAAGTGTGTTCAAATCTACCTAACGGAGTCGTAGGGGTTTCTCCCGTGTCAGAGTGTGTAGCTGTCATGATGTCTAGGACATTTGTCTTGTAAGAATTCGAAGACTCAAAGAGAGCCCGCCGGTGTCCCCTAGAAACACGATGTGAAAGTTCGGCAGGCTGTAAACCAGCCAACCGACAGGATTGGCAGAGATTAGGACTCCATGCCATGATATCTCCGTAGAGAAAATAAAATCACGTCTCCTAATGGCCAACTATCGATCAAAAATAGTAAATCAAGAGCACACACCTAGAGAAACTACAGCCAAGAGCAGACAAACAGAGTGGCTAAATGAGCTCCCAACACTAGAGCCGGTATGTCTCACCTAGGAGAGGCTTGAGACTCCCAAACTGTAGCCAGAGCTAACAGAATCAGTTATAGAGGAACCCAGGCTTAAATGCGTGCAAAGGGCCATAACCCTCTGTAATAAACAATTGTGTTGTCCAACCCCTATTTGACTCAGGAAACAAACAGTATGACCACTGCAAGTACCCTATGCGATACCTAGGTAACAAAACTATGGTCACCGTAGTATAACCAATGCTCAGGGGGACAGTCACAGGTGGGATCCATTGTATGGGAAGGATAGCTAAGCCTGAAACTCAAGAGGGTCAAATCCCCCAAGAGTCCCTAGATGCGAACAAACCCTGGAAATATCTCTCACATTCAGTCGGTATTGGAGGGATATCTCCGCAACCAACCTCCCGTGACCTCATGCTTAACTCTAGTCTAAGTAGAGCTTCCTAAGAACACCGATGTATACCATGGATTTCACCACTCCCTAGTCAGACACATAATGTTTCGTCTAGTAGTATTGGATTGTTTACTCATAATGATCTATTCCAAGACTCTAAACCTATGCTAGTTGGTGTACCCTATAAATAAAATCGTTCTAATCAATTTTAAGATTAAGCGTTAATTTTAATGGCTGTGATTACTCAAAGTATATGGTTGTGAAACTAGTGATGTATATGACTCAATAGTATGCAAAATCGTCAAACTCTAGACTCATCTATCCAATAAAAACAATGCCACTAACATGCAAAATCAATCCAACGGTTTTGAAATAAAAATGCAACTCTTTTATATTTTTGATGCACAAGCAGAACCTAAATGAAAGCAGCAAGCACTCAATGCAAAATGCAATACATAAAAGTAATTTTTTTTTGTATTTTCACTTATAAGCAAAAGGAAAATGCAAAAGTTTTTTTTTTGTATTTTTCAATATAATGAAATGAAAAATGAAAGTAAAATCCTACTATTTAGTCACTGAAATGTCGAGGAGATCATTAAGACAACCCAGTAGATCCCAAACAGTAAGACTCAGCCAATAGAATGAGCTCGATAGGAAAAAACCAACAAGGCTAAATCCAAGGATGGGTAAAAAACCAACAAGGATCAACCAAGAGAAGCGAAGAGTTATGGTCACAACCAAGGCATGGAACAGTCAAGAATCAGGCCAATAAAGACTCGGGATCATCCAAAACCAGCCCAGTAACAACCAAAGGTCATGAAACAACCAAAGCTAGAGTTAAACGCTATTGTCGAAGGAATACCTGCAAGTACCCGCGGGCAGTAGTGTAAACAGAGGTGGGTAGACGCAGGCAGAGCTAAGCTCACCCGCGGGTAGGGAAAAGAAAATGGGCAATCAAAGAGTCCAATGGATTAGAAAAAATCAATTTTCTATAGTGTATCTCAATAGCCAATCAGTGACACTGAAATTTGACAAATAACAACTCTAAATAAGGACTAATGCCTAAAAATCCCCAAAAATGGATGTTTTCCCCAGTGGAGTCGCCATTTCTTTGTTGGAGAAAACTTCCTATGGCTTGGGGTGAACCACAAAAGACAGTTGACTACCAGAAATTAACTCAATTCTTAGTGTTATGCTATATAAATGACAATGCTAAGATAATGAAGAATATAACCAACCTCGATCCAAACGTTTGATATAGATCCCCGTTGGAGCTTTCAACTTGTGCACTTGAACCTGCAAATTAGTCTTGACAACCAACATACAACAAGTGCATATGATATATAAACAACATTAACATCATCAATAGCAATGGTCCATGATATTATAAGTAAATGCAACCCAAGGTAATATAAACAACATTCACAACATTAATGGACAAGAATATGAGTATTTCTATTAATAAATAAAAAGAAGTACAATGTGATACGACCTCTTGCCGGAAACCAATCTGAACCAAGATCTAGCTCAATCCACTTGTGCCTCCACCACTTCAATCCTCCATGGAATGGCAAACTCAAACTATGATAGGAGTTTGGAAGGTGAACATAAAGGGTTTACAACTACAAGGATCAATGAGTGTAGACTCAAGACAGGGCAAAAATACAGTAGAGTTCTCTTGCTCTCCTTTCTCCCCCTGTCCATAAGCCATATGTGCTCAATATATAGTCCTCCCAAAGGTAAGTGAAGGGACACATCAAGGTGTTTTAGGGAAAATGAAGGGCCAAAGGTCACCCTATGACCGCTTTTTGGGAGTAAAAAGTAATTAACTAGTGATTTTTACCATTTTACATGCTACCTACAGGCTATAGTGATGCAACTCGCAGGTACGCCCACTGTAGTGATGCAGCTAGCATACAGGGGAAAATATAGGGACAAATAGTGTGTCTGAAGGATATAAAGTGGATCTAAGTCAGTAAAATGGATCCTGCAGGCCAAAGAGTGTTGATGCTCACAAGGTGGAAAATTACTTTGTAATGCCTGTGTTGGAATGTTGTTAATGCATTCTGTGTGTGCAGTATTCAGATTTATTTATGTTGTGTATGTTTATCATGTATTGTCACATACATTTGATTATTAAGAATTTTATAATATAGCATTGGGGGGGGAATTAGTACCCATTTTGTGCTCATGTCCCCTCTAGGATTCAGATTGATGGGAGGGGGATGTGACATTCAAACATGAATTTACAATTCTATCACGTACAGAATTTGATTTGCAGCCATGAAATATTTCCATAACTTACATCAGAGGGTTTCAAATCTGAAGTCAACAATATGTTATGTTCCTAAATTTAATTTTACAACCACGAGACCCTTCTCATGAGGTTTGTCCCTTGCACATGGTAAGTTCCATCCCTTCATTACCGTCTTACCCATGCTGCTGTTGACACCAGATCTGAAGAAACCTAGAGTTTTTGCTAAAATGACCTAAAAGAGAAGAAATTATTACAAAAGGGTTGAAATGAAGGTTTTTATACAAAAAATACATTATAAAACCCCATATTTATAAAGTCCGCCAGCAAATTTGTGGAAAGGTTAAACCCCAGTCAGGTTCCGACGACGGAGATAGCATAGATCCAAATCAACGGTCTATATTAACCCCGCGTCGCCAAAGTGATCGTCAACAAACGGTGGAGGGTGGTAGCGGACATATTACCACCAAGGCACGTGTCCCACATTCATTCATCCGCGCCTGGAGAGAGTGGTATCGGAAACCACCATAACACCGCGCGGAACCACCCATTTCAGAAAGATGGGAAAGATCTCTTACGTGGCAAGGTGGGACCTAACAGGTGGCGAACAAGGAATGGATTGATAAGACCGTGGCACGTGGCACTATACCTTGCGCAGATCGGAAGGCCAATACATGTTTCAATCAAATCAAAGGCCAGCATTTCATCCGCGGCCAGGAACATGCGCACGGAATATAAAGGAGAGCGGTCGCGGAGAATAAACTGCCTTGACAGGTGTCAGCAGATGGTGCATCCGCTCGGGTAGCAAACCGGAGAAGGAAACCACCTTTTCGATCGCGGATACCGCCGGTGCAATAAAGATGGACAAGATCTGACGGTTCAAAATGATGGTTCAAAGATCAATGGTTGAAAATGACCCACGTTCGTAAAAGTGCAAGAAGGTTAAGTTTAAAAGACTTATATAAAAAGAAAGGGCTCCACATAACGGCATTTTATATGTGTCGTTATCCTGGAGAGCTCTGAAGACTGGTGGAAGCCGGCGATTGCGACAGAAGGCGAAAAGCAAGCACTTACAGGTAGGGTCTGGTGACCTGTCACTCTCTTTAAACGGAAATTTGTTTAAAAGAAGCATCTAGATGGAGACTGTACAAGATATAGACGTTTTTAGGTCGAAAGATGCCTTAGAAGACCGAGATGAAGACGTTTTCGATACCCTTCTTAGGTTTCCAGTCTCCTATGTAAAAGAGAAGTTATCTGAGCTGTTAAAAGAGGGTATAGACCCGCATAGAGTTCACCAGTCGTCTCTAATAGCTTTTTGCCCTGACCAATTTCCTGTTTTCCCAGAATTCGTCTCCTGGTGTGCTGAAAACTATTCACAGGAAGAAAAAGTTGTTTTAAACAGTCAGAAAACTAGAGCCATCTGCAAAATTGAGCCAGCCGAAGTGTTTAAAGCCCTAGAAATAGATTTGCCCCGAACCCTCGACCCTGAAGTTTTTTCTGAGGTATCAATTATTGAAAATTTTCACCATGCCTCTCAGAGTGATAGAGAAGTGTTTCTGTCGACGTGTCTCAGACCAGAAACTAGCCTTTCTGAACTCCCTTATCCTTTAGATATCAACCTGTTTAATGTAAATACCCAGTTGGTCTTGGCACTGTTGGCCGTAGTTTTAGGGTTAGATTCGGATTTGTATATAACTGAGTTTCAATTGAGTTTATTGTACAGAATAAGTATAGTCCAGTCGGGAATTGACGAAAGTCAAATTCCCCGACTAAATTTTGAAGCTTTCATAGCCGAAAGGATACATGACCAGATGGTCAATTTTTCCACACACAGACATTTCAGGTTTCAAGCATTTTTAATGAAAATGATTATGGTATCCAGCCAGGAAGAATTACAGTTCCCAGAGATTGTTTTTGCAACTCCACTGGAAAACAATATTTTCAATTTCATCAATTACATGCTCTCAACGATATTTAAGATGATTTTCGGAAAAAGTCTGCCTAGGGTATTGCCAGAAATGCAGGTATCAATGCAACTGAATACAGAGTATGCTACAGGAGACTGGTTTTTATCAAAAGATAGTACAGTGGTCAGATTGTATGGGTTCAAGCATAAACCCTATGTGCTACCAGCGTTCCTCACCTTGAGGATTTTTGCCTTGGAGTTTTTAAGACAGAAATTGATTGTAGAAGATAACAATTTTTTGGTCCACAGACAAGCAACGGACATTAAGTACCCTTTCACATTAGGTCCGTTTACAATAAAGAATAAGAACGCTGCTATATATATAGAGAAATTGTTAAAAGATATGAATTTCGAGACAGATGCAGCATTGGAATATGACCCATTAAATATCATATCCTAAAGAAGAATTGAACATCGTATTAAGCCTTTGAATCATCAAATTGTTGAAGGGATGGCAGACAGAGCCAACTGGCTCGAATACAAAGAAGAAATTATCCCAGACAAGTCCGACATAGAAAGGTCATTGGAAGAAGCAATGACAGAAACAGAAAGCGAAATCAATACTGCATTAGTAGGGTCCAAAAGACCTATACAGGACGTTATGATTATTGATGATGAAGAGAGAGAAAAGGGAAAACGATTGAAAACTGATGAGTCACAGGAATTGGCAACCATTTCAGAAGAAGCAAAAGCTACAGAAAATGAAATACCCGAGGTTACAGTGAAGGAATACAATATTGAAGAGACCTCTGTAGGGGATGATGTAAATAGACCTAAAAATTTCATGGATGTATTTAATGAACATAGTAAAAACAAACAGGAATCTGCGAAACAAACAAGTCTATTGTTTCCAAAGGTCAGAAATATATCAAACAATGAAGTGAGCTTATTCACCAGCAGGAACATCAAAGAAAATTCTTTAAAATTTTCAGTTGTGACAAAAGACAAGATCTCAGAGATGAGTGTAGATTTGTCGAAGATAAATGCCCCTGATAAAATTTTGTTACATAGACAGGCTGGAGAGGTTATATATTCAGACTATTTGGGAGCCACATTGAGAGCAAACAAACTAAAGAATTCAGTAGAAAAATTAAATAATCAGTTGAGGCAAGAAAAGGCAGAGAATAAGTCTCGACAACATCAAATTAAGAAGCTGCAAATGGACCTAACTAATAAAGATGGAGCTGCAGCTACCAAACTACTCCAGGAGAAGGAAGAAATGATTTTAACATTGAGACGAAAGTTAAAAATCCCAGATGCTGTACTCATTCAAGGTGCAGAGTTGACTATATTAGAAAAAGAGAAAGAAGAGTTAGCTAACGAAGTCAATGACGTCACAGCTAAATTGTTAAAGCTGTCTGACGAAAAGGACTATTGGGAAAAAGAAAGGTTCATTCTGGAAGAACAGTTGGCAACAGTGAGAAAACAACTAGCAGAGAACAGTCAGCAACAAGTACAGGCAGGCCCAGAAGAAGATAAAAATGGTGTAGATGGGATTTTACAAGCAATGTCACAAATAAGTTTAAAGGATAATGAAATCAAATTATTGAAGGCAGAAATACAGAAATTAAAAGAAGAAAATGAAGCAAAAGAAAAAGAAATAAAAACCTTGCAGGCAAATAATCAGGAATTGATCAGCAATAATAAAGGATTGGCTGCTCATGCAACAGGACAAGCTGCTATGCAGGGATGTAAACATATGGTATGGGACCAGATCATTAAAGAAGTTGAAAAACTTAGGCCGTATCTGGATTATATAAGAGTTAAGGAAAAAGTAGCCAAAGATGCCTTTAACAGTTGCCAGGCAGTCAGGGAAAGCTTAAACAGAAAGCCGAAAGAAATAGCCCAGAGAGCAATTACATTTTTAAACAGTTTATCCGAGGCAGACCTGACGGCCATGAGTATAACAAACAGAATTTCTGTCATCACTTGGGCCAGAAGTATCTTGGGCAAATACTCCCATATCGAAAACATCGAGACCAAAGCAGGAGAAATAAGGAAGGAAGTAATCCAGTTCAAAAAGCAATTTGACAAGTTAGTGAACAAGGGATTCCCATCTTTCTGGGACGAAGATAATGAATTAATTCCTCAGAATGATTATAAAAGATTATTGTTTGATATCAGGATGGATCACCGAAAATTCCAGAAGATAGATCACATGCTCACAGGAAAAATCCTAATGGAGAAAATGTCAGGGGAATTTGAAATTTTAAATATGCTGATTTCAACTTGCGCAAACCTTCTTCCTATTTCTTATGCAGGGCATATCGAGATGCGAGTCTTGGTGAAAGAAATGACCAGTTATGACCTACCCACGGCTGACCAGTGGAATTATGTTGAGAAGTACGGAAAGACCAGATATTCTGTTCATACTTAAATGCATTTGAAATTCTTGCCATGTGGCAAAATGATGATATCCAAAAATCTTGCCAAGTGGCAAAAAGACTTTTTATTTTAAATTTGTAATATTATTTGAAAGACAGTTATGGGTTACTCGAAGACAGTTATCTTTAGTTAAATATTTTTAATTATTAGTTAGAAGAAGCAGTTATGTGGAGCTTCTTCTAAAAATTTTGTATAAAAGACAATGGAGGTCATTGTTGAAAAGGTTGGAAAATTTTTGAGAAACAAGTATGTTTTGAAGTTGAAGTTTATTTTTGAAATAAAGGCAGTACAGTGATGATACCTATTTTTTGATACAGAGATTCATGAGTTAATCAGTCTTGCAGTCTGTTATTTTCCTTATCCTTATATGTGCATGTTTATCTTCTTCGTTATATCTCCCATGGTGTTTTTCTTCTATATTTAAATGAACATTTGAAATAATTTGAGATTCATACTGGTTATGCCTCATTTTATCTGCATTTAAATATCCATTTTATTCTCCAAAGTTGACAATAGATTTATCCTGGATAGATACCTGTTGTTGATGGAATGTCTTTACTTCTTTCTATGTCGCCTGAAAAATCAAATTGACTGTAACATGATTACTATCTTGCCTCTGTGAAAATCTATATGGTGAAATCTCTTGCTGGTTTATTATACCTTCTGAAAGCTTTGACTCCATGCCCAATGTTTCTTGTTTACCCTTTTCGACCAGAAAATATCTTTTGAGAAATTTTAAAGAAACCTTTATATATTTTAGCCTTCATATATATATCCTGAGAGAGCCCTCTCTGGTAGAGAAAATGGCTAGTTCTTCTACCTAAAGCTTGGTTTGAAATAGGTTACCTTAGGTCTTATTTTCTTACAACCGGAATAAAATCTAAGTGCTAACATTTTGGCGCCGTTGCCGGGGAACGAAAGTGAAATTTTCCCTGGGAGAAACGACAAAGAAAGCTCAAATTTCTTGGGCAAGGAAGTTTGAAACAAGTTGGTTGTAGATATTGCCCTGGCGACTTCACTTGTGACAGTTTTTAGAAGTTTTGAGATTAAGTTGAGAAAGACATTGTGGCTACAAGAAGGAATCCCGGTTCGCAGTTCTTTTCGGGCGTAGATAATCCAGAAAAACTCCTCAAGACGGAGAAAATCAAAGGCAAGACGAAAGAAGGTATTTCCCAGTTTTCAAATATATTTCCTTCTTTGCAAGAACATTTGTCTGAGGAAGAAAATATTGGTTCTAGTGAAAAAATTTTGTTTAGAACTAAGTCAGATTCTGATTTGAGAGAAACAAAAGTTGATCCACAAAGTTTGTGGGACTATTCTTTAAAATCTGTTTGGGAAAATTTACAAAGGTCTGAGAGGAAAGCACCTGAAATATCCAAAGCCCAAAGAATACCTGTACCGGGTAATAGACAACAGGCGACTGTAGTTGCACCTTATAACCCACCACCCATGGCTGCCAGATTTGCTCCTTTGGTTTTGCCAGCAGTTTTACATGATTTGCCTCAAAATTATGCACAGAGGATCTTTACTTTTGATAATGAGGGAAATTATACAGCACAGCAACATGTTGATAATTTCAGCGATTTTATTGATTTAGAAGAAGTAGATTTTGATGATGCTAAAATGAGGTTGTTTGCTCAAAGTTTGAGAGGTGAAGTGAAAAAATGGTTTAGAGCTTTGGCAGCTGGATCTATTGCAAATTATGATGCCTTTACAACCCTTTTTCTTGAAAGATGGGAAGATCAGAAGAATCCTTCACAGGTATTGACCCAATACAACAATTTGAAAAAGGGAGGGTTTGAGTCAGTTCAGGAGTTTTCTGCCAGATTTATGAAAGTCTACAATTCAATCCCTACAGATATAAAACCTCCAGTAGGAGCAGCCAAGTTACATTATGCTGATGCTTTTGAAGGTGATTTTTCATGCACATTAAGAGAAAGAAGATCTACTACTTTGGCAATAATGATGAAAGATGCAGTAGAAGTTGAGGCTAATATGATGGCTTCTGGAAAAATGAGACATAGAGATATGGATAGAAAGAAAATTAGAGAAGATAATCAAAATGTGGCTTCTTCTTCTGTTTCTTCTTCCTCTACTGATATAAAGTTTGAAGCGATGATGAAAACTATGGAAAAATTGCTAGAAAGATTAGTAGTGGACAATAAAACTCCAAATAAAGAACCAGCCGAACCTCAAATCAGAAACCCTAACTTCAGGAGACCTTTTGTTCCAGCTGTAAGACCGAGAGGACAGCCAAACCCAAGGAATGCAGAAGACGATCAGATCCGACCTCCTTTTCCTGAAAATTATATTGCTGGAGAAGCTGAAGCCGAAATGCCTGAAGGGGATATTCATCATTGTGGTAGTTCTGATCCAGAAGTATATTTGACTAAACAAGAACATGATATGTTCATGGCAGAAGGAGAATGTTGTAGTTTGGAGATAGGAAGTGATCAATACCAGATTGGTTATCAAAACGCCATAAATGATCTGCAAAGAAAGATGAATCTGAGGAACCGAGATGTTGTAATTGACAAAGGGAAAGAACCAATAGGCAAGTCAAAAAGAAATGCTGATAAAGCTTCTACAAGTCAGTCTGAACCACAAACTAAAAGAAAAGAAAATGAAGATGTACCCAAGGTAATTCCAGACATCAAGAAAGATTCAATGAAAGAAAGTGATAAAAATTTGGTTCCTTTCAACATACAGAATGAAATGTCAAAAGTCAAGATTTCAGTACCCTTTAATGAAATACTGAAGAACAAAGAATACAAGGAGCAAATTTTCAAGATGATGCAGGTAGAAACTCGGGTGGAAGTAGACACTTTGGAGTTAGATGATGATAATCCTAATATCTGTTTAGGATCAAGAATGGAAGACAATAGTTTGGAAGAAGTTTCTCCTTTCTATGTGAATTTGGATATTCATGATAAAGTGGTACATAACTGTATGTTGGATTCCGGAGCTTCTCATAATTTGATGCCCAAACTTGTAGTAGATTCTCTAGGATTGGAGATCACAAGGCCATATGATGACTTATTTTCTTTTGATTCAAGGAAAGTTAAATGTTTAGGGTTAATTAAAGATTTGACAGTCAATCTCAGTAAAATACCAGCCAAAGGTATTCTCATGGATGTGGTGGTTGCTGATATCCCTGCAAAGTTTGGTATGTTATTATCCAGGTCGTGGGCTTCAAAGTTAAAGGGAACTCTACAAATGGATATGTCTTTCGCTACTATTCCAGTGTTGGGGGTACACAGAAGATTGTATACTGAAAAGAGAGCTTCTTATTTGGTAAGTGATCTAAAAGAACCTGAGAAACATGCCATTTATGCTTTAGACACCGATTTGGGGTCTTGCATTTTGTACAATGATGTGGAATCTAAAGAAAAGATTGATTTAATTGAACCTAAAGAAAATAAGGAGGAAAAATTGTTAAGAGAAAAAATCAGAAAAGAAGGTACTTGGACCATGCACTTTGATGGAGCTAGAAGCAGGGAAGGAGCTGGAGCAGGAGTATGGATAATTACTCCTGACAGAGATTTTCTAATGTTTTCTTACCAATTGAATTTTGAGTGTACCAATAATGTTGCAGAGTATGAAGCCTTAATTCTGGGATTGAATGCGTTGAAGGATTTGAAAGCAAAAAAGATTGAGGTATTCGGAGATTCTGAATTGATTATAAATCAAGTAAAAGCTATTTATCAGACCAAACACCCTAAAATGAGGTCTTATAGGAATGAAGTGTGGGATTTACTGGAAAACTTCTTTGATGAACACGATGTTATCTCAATTCCCCGAGTCAGCAACACTGTAGCAGATTCTTTAGCCACTGCAGGAGCTGCATTCAAAACTCCCGTCTTTTCTAAAAAAGAATATAATATTGAAGTCATACATAGACCATCTATTCCAGACAATGTCAAGCATTGGCAGGTCTTTGAAGATGACCAACAGATCAAACGCTTTTTGGAAATGACAGATGAGTTCCACTACAGATCTATTGACGCAGAAGGTGATGAGATGGGTCCAGACGAAGTGGATTCTCCGGAGGAAGCCGAAAAATTCAAACAGAGGATCGGAGGTAAGGATATTATTCAACTGAAGAATAATGTTATCCCTAGAGGTTTAATTCCTTTAGAAAAGTTATTTGATAAAAATGATGTAGTAAAGAATCCAAAGATTGAACCAAAGCCTGAAGATGTGAAGGATTATAATCTGGGTTCTGAAAAAGATCCTAAATTAGTAAAACTTTCAAAGAAGTTACCAAGAAAAGAAGAAGATAAAAGTGTGGAAGTAATGAAAAGGTTTTCAGATGTTTTTGCTTGGAGCTATGAGGATTTAAAGGAATATGATATTTCTGTTATACAACATACAATTCCAATTAAACCAGGTGAAAAGCCTTTTAAGCAAAAGTTGAGAAGAATAAATCCCAAGCTACTGCCAGTGATAGAAAAAGAGGTGAGGAAGTTGTTTGATGCTAAGATAATTGTGTCTCTGAGGTTTTCCAAGTGGTTAGCAAATTTAGTACCTGTGAGGAAAAAGAATGGAGAAATAAGGCTGTGTGTGGATTTTAGAAACTTGAACAGAGCTTCGTTGAAAGATAATTATCCACTCCCTAAAATGGACCAGGTTTTACAACAAGTTGTGGGAGCTGAGAGAATTTCCATGCTAGATGGTTTTTCAGGTTATAATCAAATCAAAGTTCGCCCGGAAGATCAAGAAAAAACTGCTTTTACTACACCTTGGGGAACGTTTATGTACGCCAAAATGCCATTTGGTCTAATGAATGCAGGAGCAACATTTCAGAGAGCTATGGATATTGCATTTGCAGACGAAAGGGACAAAATTGTGGTGGTATACATGGATGATATCACTGTTTATTCAAAGAACGCTGCTGATCACTGGAAACATTTGGAAAGAGTCTTCATAAAATGTAGAAGGTTTGGAATTTCATTAAATCCAAAGAAATCGCATTTCTGCATGGAAGAAGGAAGGTTATTGGGACACATCATATCCAAAGAAGGAATTAAGATTGATCCAGAGAGAGTATCTGCAATACAAAAGGTGGGAATTCCTAGAAGTAAGAAAGAGATTCAATCATTCATAGGAAGGGTAAATTGGTTGAGGAGGTTCATTCCTAGTTTTGCTGAAATTTTGAGAAATATAACTGAAATGTTGAGAAAAGATAGAGAAATTAAATGGAATGAAGAAGCAAGAAAATCCTTTGACAACATCAAGAAAGCATTGACCGAAGCACCGGTATTAATTAGTCCAGATTATACAAGGGATTTCATTATGTTCACATATGCATCGGAACACACAGTGGCTGGAGTATTGTTGCAGAAAAATCAAGAAGGTATAGAACAGCCTATTGCATTTTTTAGTAAAATTCTGAGAGATGCAGAATTAAAATACAACATCATGGAAAAACAAGCTTATGCTTTAGTGAAAGCATTGAAGGATTTCAGAATATATATTTTGCATTCTCATACAATAGCGCATGTTCCATCATCAGCAGTGAAAGACATTCTTACACAACCAGATCCTGAAGGGAAAAGAGCAAAATGGATAGCAGTATTGCTAGAATATGACCTGGACATTAAACCCACCAAATTAATAAAAGGTCAAGGTTTAGCTAAGCTGATGACAGAAACAAATTTGGATTCCCTCAGTATAAATTTTATGGCTGAAACTTCATCCGAGAATGTTCCAAAGTCACCAATAATTGAAGATTTTTCTTTATCTCCCTGGTACTCAGATATTGTATATGTCTTACAGAATCTCCAAGCACCTGTAGACATGGAAAAAACAAGGGCCAGGTCAGTAAAACTGAAAGCTGCAAAGTTTTGCATATTAGATGGGAATTTGTTTTGGAAAGATCCAGGAGGAATATTGTTAAATTGTCTTTTAGAGAATGAGGCACAGCATATTATGATAGAATTTCATAAAGGTATGTGTGGAGGACATCATTCATGGAAGGCTACAGTGAACAAAATTCTTAGAGCTGGTTTTTACTGGCCTAGCATGTATTCCGATGTGTATAAAGAAATAACAAAATGTCATGAATGTCAAATTTTTGATGGAAAAAGAGAATTATTACCATTTCCATTGAAACCCATCTCAGTTGAAGCACCGTTCCAACAGTGGGGGTTAGATTTTATTGGTGAAATTAACCCGAATTCTTCAGGACAACACAGGTGGATTTTGACTGCTACTGATTACTTCACAAAATGGATTGAGGCCATACCAACCAGAAATGCTACAGAGACGGTGATTATGAACTTTTTGGAAGAAAATATTTTGTCCAGGTTTGGTTGCCCTAAAAGGATAGTGACAGATAATGCCCCAGCGTTCAAGTCAAAAAAGATGATAAATTTCTGTCATAAATATCACATACATCTGAATCATTCAACAGCTTATTATCCACAAGGAAATGGATTAGCCGAATCTTCAAATAAAAGTTTGGTGAGAATCATAAAGAAGTTGTTAGAAGATAATAAGAGGGCTTGGCACACCAAACTTAAATATGCTCTATGGGAAGACAGAATCAGTACAAAAAGAGCAATAGGCACTTCCCCTTTCCAGTTGGTATATGGTACAGAAGTAGTTTTTCCTGTTTCTTTAGGATTGCCAGTCATGAAATTGTTACAAGAAGTCGATGAAGAACCAAATCATATGCAAAGAAGAATAAATCAAATGATAGAATTACATGAAGTCAGAGAGAAGGCATATAACAAGACCCAAATACATCAAGAAAAAATGAAAAAGACTTTTGACAGAAAAGTTAAGGAAAGTGATTTTCAAATAAATGATTTGGTTTTGAAATGGGATTCCAGGAAAGAGGAGCACCATGGAAAGTTTGAACATTTATGGAAAGGTCCATATATTATTGCAGGATGCCAAGGAGAAAATGCTTTTATCTTAAAAAATTGCAATGGAGAATTTTATCCTGGAGGGCCAGTAAATGGGAGGCACCTCAAACATTATTTGTCCTAAAAAATGGAAGTGAAGGAAAGTTCCTGTACAGTGTAAATATTTCAAAAAAAAAAATAAAAAAAATAAAAAAAAATTGGCCCAATGGATTAGGCACTTGGTCTACGATGTTCTTTGCTACCTCGCAGGGAGGATAGCATCCCCAGTTGGAGCCAGTTGTTGACACCAGATCTGAAGAAACCTAGAGTTTTTGCTAAAATGACCTAAAAGAGAAGAAATTATTACAAAAGGGTTGAAATGAAGGTTTTTATACAAAAAATACATTATAAAACCCCATATTTATAAAGTCCGCCAGCAAATTTGTGGAAAGGTTAAACCCCAGTCAGGTTCCGACGGCGGAGATAGCATAGATCCAAATCAACGGTCTATATTAACCCCGCGTCGCCAAAGTGATCGTCAACAAACGGTGGAGGGTGGTAGCGGACATATTACCACCAAGGCACGTGTCCCACATTCATTCATCCGCGCCTGGAGAGAGTGGTATCGGAAACCACCATAACACCGCGCGGAACCACCCATTTCAGAAAGATGGGAAAGATCTCTTACGTGGCAAGGTGGGACCTAACAGGTGGCGAACAAGGAATGGATTGATAAGACCGTGGCACGTGGCACTATACCTTGCGCAGATCGGAAGGCCAATACATGTTTCAATCAAATCAAAGGCCAGCATTTCATCCGCGGCCAGGAACATGCGCACGGAATATAAAGGAGAGCGGTCGCGGAGAATAAACCGCCTTGACAGGTGTCAGCAGATGGTGCATCCGCTCGGGTAGCAAACCGGAGAAGGAAACCACCTTTTCGATCGCGGATACCGCCGGTGCAATAAAGATGGACAAGATCTGACGGTTCAAAATGATGGTTCAAAGATCAATGGTTGAAAATGACCCACGTTCGTAAAAGTGCAAGAAGGTTAAGTTTAAAAGACTTATATAAAAAGAAAGGGCTCCACATAACGGCATTTTATATGTGTCGTTATCCTGGAGAGCTCTGAAGACTGGTGGAAGCCGGCGATTGCGACAGAAGGCGAAAAGCAAGCACTTACAGGTAGGGTCTGGTGACCTGTCACTCTCTTTAAACGGAAATTTGTTTAAAAGAAGCATCTAGATGGAGACTGTACAAGATATAGACGTTTTTAGGTCGAAAGATGCCTTAGAAGACCGAGATGAAGACGTTTTCGATACCCTTCTTAGGTTTCCAGTCTCCTATGTAAAAGAGAAGTTATCTGAGCTGTTAAAAGAGGGTATAGACCCGCATAGAGTTCACCAGTCGTCTCTAATAGCTTTTTGCCCTGACCAATTTCCTGTTTTCCCAGAATTCGTCTCCTGGTGTGCTGAAAACTATTCACAGGAAGAAAAAGTTGTTTTAAACAGTCAGAAAACTAGAGCCATCTGCAAAATTGAGCCAGCCGAAGTGTTTAAAGCCCTAGAAATAGATTTGCCCCGAACCCTCGACCCTGAAGTTTTTTCTGAGGTATCAATTATTGAAAATTTTCACCATGCCTCTCAGAGTGATAGAGAAGTGTTTCTGTCGACGTGTCTCAGACCAGAAACTAGCCTTTCTGAACTCCCTTATCCTTTAGATATCAACCTGTTTAATGTAAATACCCAGTTGGTCTTGGCACTGTTGGCCGTAGTTTTAGGGTTAGATTCGGATTTGTATATAACTGAGTTTCAATTGAGTTTATTGTACAGAATAAGTATAGTCCAGTCGGGAATTGACGAAAGTCAAATTCCCCGACTAAATTTTGAAGCTTTCATAGCCGAAAGGATACATGACCAGATGGTCAATTTTTCCACACACAGACATTTCAGGTTTCAAGCATTTTTAATGAAAATGATTATGGTATCCAGCCAGGAAGAATTACAGTTCCCAGAGATTGTTTTTGCAACTCCACTGGAAAACAATATTTTCAATTTCATCAATTACATGCTCTCAACGATATTTAAGATGATTTTCGGAAAAAGTCTGCCTAGGGTATTGCCAGAAATGCAGGTATCAATGCAACTGAATACAAAGTATGCTACAGGAGACTGGTTTTTATCAAAAGATAGTACAGTGGTCAGATTGTATGGGTTCAAGCATAAACCCTATGTGCTACCAGCGTTCCTCACCTTGAGGATTTTTGCCTTGGAGTTTTTAAGACAGAAATTGATTGTAGAAGATAACAATTTTTTGGTCCACAGACAAGCAACGGACATTAAGTACCCTTTCACATTAGGTCCGTTTACAATAAAGAATAAGAACGCTGCTATATATATAGAGAAATTGTTAAAAGATATGAATTTCGAGACAGATGCAGCATTGGAATATGACCCATTAAATATCATATCCTAAAGAAGAATTGAACATCGTATTAAGCCTTTGAATCATCAAATTGTTGAAGGGATGGCAGACAGAGCCAACTGGCTCGAATACAAAGAAGAAATTATCCCAGACAAGTCCGACATAGAAAGGTCATTGGAAGAAGCAATGACAGAAACAGAAAGCGAAATCAATACTGCATTAGTAGGGTCCAAAAGACCTATACAGGACGTTATGATTATTGATGATGAAGAGAGAGAAAAGGGAAAACGATTGAAAACTGATGAGTCACAGGAATTGGCAACCATTTCAGAAGAAGCAAAAGCTACAGAAAATGAAATACCCGAGGTTACAGTGAAGGAATACAATATTGAAGAGACCTCTGTAGGGGATGATGTAAATAGACCTAAAAATTTCATGGATGTATTTAATGAACATAGTAAAAACAAACAGGAATCTGCGAAACAAACAAGTCTATTGTTTCCAAAGGTCAGAAATATATCAAACAATGAAGTGAGCTTATTCACCAGCAGGAACATCAAAGAAAATTCTTTAAAATTTTCAGTTGTGACAAAAGACAAGATCTCAGAGATGAGTGTAGATTTGTCGAAGATAAATGCCCCTGATAAAATTTTGTTACATAGACAGGCTGGAGAGGTTATATATTCAGACTATTTGGGAGCCACATTGAGAGCAAACAAACTAAAGAATTCAGTAGAAAAATTAAATAATCAGTTGAGGCAAGAAAAGGCAGAGAATAAGTCTCGACAACATCAAATTAAGAAGCTGCAAATGGACCTAACTAATAAAGATGGAGCTGCAGCTACCAAACTACTCCAGGAGAAGGAAGAAATGATTTTAACATTGAGACGAAAGTTAAAAATCCCAGATGCTGTACTCATTCAAGGTGCAGAGTTGACTATATTAGAAAAAGAGAAAGAAGAGTTAGCTAACGAAGTCAATGACGTCACAGCTAAATTGTTAAAGCTGTCTGACGAAAAGGACTATTGGGAAAAAGAAAGGTTCATTCTGGAAGAACAGTTGGCAACAGTGAGAAAACAACTAGCAGAGAACAGTCAGCAACAAGTACAGGCAGGCCCAGAAGAAGATAAAAATGGTGTAGATGGGATTTTACAAGCAATGTCACAAATAAGTTTAAAGGATAATGAAATCAAATTATTGAAGGCAGAAATACAGAAATTAAAAGAAGAAAATGAAGCAAAAGAAAAAGAAATAAAAACCTTGCAGGCAAATAATCAGGAATTGATCAGCAATAATAAAGGATTGGCTGCTCATGCAACAGGACAAGCTGCTATGCAGGGATGTAAACATATGGTATGGGACCAGATCATTAAAGAAGTTGAAAAACTTAGGCCGTATCTGGATTATATAAGAGTTAAGGAAAAAGTAGCCAAAGATGCCTTTAACAGTTGCCAGGCAGTCAGGGAAAGCTTAAACAGAAAGCCGAAAGAAATAGCCCAGAGAGCAATTACATTTTTAAACAGTTTATCCGAGGCAGACCTGACGGCCATGAGTATAACAAACAGAATTTCTGTCATCACTTGGGCCAGAAGTATCTTGGGCAAATACTCCCATATCGAAAACATCGAGACCAAAGCAGGAGAAATAAGGAAGGAAGTAATCCAGTTCAAAAAGCAATTTGACAAGTTAGTGAACAAGGGATTCCCATCTTTCTGGGACGAAGATAATGAATTAATTCCTCAGAATGATTATAAAAGATTATTGTTTGATATCAGGATGGATCACCGAAAATTCCAGAAGATAGATCACATGCTCACAGGAAAAATCCTAATGGAGAAAATGTCAGGGGAATTTGAAATTTTAAATATGCTGATTTCAACTTGCGCAAACCTTCTTCCTATTTCTTATGCAGGGCATATCGAGATGCGAGTCTTGGTGAAAGAAATGACCAGTTATGACCTACCCACGGCTGACCAGTGGAATTATGTTGAGAAGTACGGAAAGACCAGATATTCTGTTCATACTTAAATGCATTTGAAATTCTTGCCATGTGGCAAAATGATGATATCCAAAAATCTTGCCAAGTGGCAAAAAGACTTTTTATTTTAAATTTGTAATATTATTTGAAAGACAGTTATGGGTTACTCGAAGACAGTTATCTTTAGTTAAATATTTTTAATTATTAGTTAGAAGAAGCAGTTATGTGGAGCTTCTTCTAAAAATTTTGTATAAAAGACAATGGAGGTCATTGTTGAAAAGGTTGGAAAATTTTTGAGAAACAAGTATGTTTTGAAGTTGAAGTTTATTTTTGAAATAAAGGCAGTACAGTGATGATACCTATTTTTTGATACAGAGATTCATGAGTTAATCAGTCTTGCAGTCTGTTATTTTCCTTATCCTTATATGTGCATGTTTATCTTCTTCGTTATATCTCCCATGGTGTTTTTCTTCTATATTTAAATGAACATTTGAAATAATTTGAGATTCATACTGGTTATGCCTCATTTTATCTGCATTTAAATATCCATTTTATTCTCCAAAGTTGACAATAGATTTATCCTGGATAGATACCTGTTGTTGATGGAATGTCTTTACTTCTTTCTATGTCGCCTGAAAAATCAAATTGACTGTAACATGATTACTATCTTGCCTCTGTGAAAATCTATATGGTGAAATCTCTTGCTGGTTTATTATACCTTCTGAAAGCTTTGACTCCATGCCCAATGTTTCTTGTTTACCCTTTTCGACCAGAAAATATCTTTTGAGAAATTTTAAAGAAACCTTTATATATTTTAGCCTTCATATATATATCCTGAGAGAGCCCTCTCTGGTAGAGAAAATGGCTAGTTCTTCTACCTAAAGCTTGGTTTGAAATAGGTTACCTTAGGTCTTATTTTCTTACAACCGGAATAAAATCTAAGTGCTAACAGCTGCCATACCCAAGGAATTTCTGTCTGAGTTCTTAAACTTCAATCAGCCAAATACTTGCAAGTTCTTTATGCACATAACATTTCCATCACTTCCACAGTCATTGAAGTAATTTTCAGGATTATAACACTTACTAATTCAAGCACTTTCAGCAATTAACATTTCAATATTTCAGAAAAACACATTTACTTCATGTGAACCATTATCATAATAAAATTGCAAGATACAGTCACTTCATTTATGCAATTTTAAATGAAACTTTAAACACTCATTACTTCATAGCTAGATATTTTATACAACTCTATCCTTCCACATTGCATTCTGGCAGTTCATTAAGCATGATTGTCTTCTTCATGCACTCATACTCTTGCACTCATAGCAACTCATGAAATGATTCTATAATTATCATTAATTCATCATTTTGTCCATGATTCAATTTTCAATGGAACATACATCAAAACCATGCATTCATGCAATGCATCACAACATGTGCACCCACTCCCATGCATGCACATTTACGCAAACTCTTCAGGTGCATTCACTCCATGCATACCCACAAGCTTCGCAAAAATTTTTAATGCATATTCACAAGATTTGAAAAATATTTTAATGCACCTTCACTGAATGTCACCTTTCATTGATTCATGAAAACTACACTATCATTTCATGCACTCTACCATTCAAACACATTATGGCCTAACTAGGGTTATCTCATATAACATGCACTACCATAATAGGACTATAAGTCCTTACTTTCCTTGGTCATTAAACTCATAACCAACATACACATGGCATTATATATTTTATATGAATGCATTCTAACATTCAAACAATTACATGGCATGATACTCCTTTCCCCATTACCCATTCATCACAATATCATGGTGGTATGGCATTCACACAATGCATTCAACCATACATGCATACCATTCCAGGATTAGAAAATATGGTTCATGGGATCCTCACCCAATCCCATTTCAACATTTGTACAATTACATGAATAAAATATACATGCATGGTTCTCATTAGCATCATTGATGTTACCTGATCAACTTGGCTTCTTACCAAGGACTACATAGTCCTTCTACCAATCCTCATGATCATAGGTCTGCTACACCAACCTTTCTCCATAAGGTTGTTGGTTGCATGAAACAGTATCATCAACATCTTCAACCACTTTTCAACCACAACTATCATTAGTGGCTCATGACATATGTAAACTTCACTATCTTTACCAAAATTCAACTTCATGTACATGCACTATTCCATAGCTAGAAGTATGTCCACTAGTACCTATTTACTTCATGCATCTAATCTCTTGCGTTCTCAGCATTCCTATGTCATCAATTTCTATGTAGAAAGCTCACAAAATAGAAATACAAGAGAAAGATAGGGGTTAAGGAATTTTCCCTTCAAATTTCTCATTATAGCATGGATTCTTCTTCCATGTCATAGCTGGTCTAATTGTATAGCCTTGTCATGCTTCTGTAGTTTCTCTTGCTCACTGCAATAGCTCTTATTGCATCGAGTTCTTATGCCCGTAAAATCATGGTTTTCCCCCAAAGCAACCCCAATGTTGTAACTTAAGCTCTGATACCACTTGTCACGTTCCCTAACCTCCTAGGTGGCCTTCAGAGGCCATGGGAGACCCTTTGTTTCTTTTTTTTATCCAAATTCTTCCAATTCCACACACAGCCGCAATGTGCTCGGGTCAGCAATTCCCATTGCGATCCACAATCCGCTTTTCCACATTCCACATTCTGCATGCGGGACTCGGAAAGAGGATTTACAACTCCAATTCAAAATCAAAACGGCACTTCCACAATCCACATTGCGGAAGTCGGAAGTCGGAAGCCATTTCCGACCTCGAAAATCAGTCCGTCCAACTTCTGTAGTTCCGCAATTTGCATGTGGGAATTGGAAGTCAGATTCCTCCAATCCGACAACATTTTCTTCCCGCAACCCGCATTCCACATTCTGCATTGTGGGTGCAGGAATGCAGAATTCCCATTCCAAATCCGAGGATATTTTACCTCCTGCAATCCACATTCCACATTGTGGATGCGGAAATGCGGAAGTCCAATTCTCCATTCCAAGAAAAGTTACCTCCCTCAATCCGCATTCCGAATTGCGGATGCAAAATGAGGAAATCCAATATGATAGTATTATAGAAGTCGACCTTCTGACATCTGCAATCCACATTGCGGATGCGAAAAGGCCAGGGCCACAGACCCCTACTCCAACAAGCTTCTAGGGAAAACTTCCAGGGGTCATAAATCCCTCATCCTTGGCCAAAATTGGACAAGGTCGGTACTATTGGAAAGATATTGGAGAGATCTATGAAATGGTGCAATACCGACCCCATTTGAGCACTCCCTTTCCATTTTTCCAACTGAAACTATGGCCATAATCTCCCCTATGTACCTTTGCGCTTCTACCATAGGCTCTGCTCTACTTCTGCTAATTCTTCCCTCCTTCATCTGATCCACAAGGGTTCCTGTTCTTCTCCAATTCTAGGCTGGAATGTCCTACACATTTTCCAGACTCGTCCCAATTCCTCAAAGGACAATTCAAAATTGATATCAAGGGGTTTGATAATAGGCATAAGCATGCTCCATGAACATAAGGAATGAAACATGATTCACACACAAATATAATGGCATACATGCACATATCCTCTCCTAGGCAGAGTGAGGAAAGCATGCAGGGTTTAGTTCTATTCTTCAAACATAATCACATCTAAGTACCAATCTAAGGATATAATGTAAGGTGCAAGACACATGTAATTAGCACACACAATAGTAGAGGTTAACCCTATAAACACACACACATATACCGACCATGACAGTCATTACTAGTTAGATTAGTGCAGAAGTGAAATGACAACATACACACAGACCTAATATAATGCATAGGCATACAATTCTATTCATCCATGGACCATCCCCATAAGCAAATAGTTTCATGCATAACTAAACAACTACTATGATACCAAAACTATTCAACACCTCTATAACCTCAAGCAATGATGAAGCATTCAAACACCCATTCCACTTCCTATTCATGCTCATACATAGCTTCCTATTGATCCATTTCCATGTAGTCATTCAATCATTGACTTGAACATAATAAGCATACATAACACATGAAGTATCATCACTTAAACACCATAAGGAACACTTACTTGTGTAATGAAGCTGCCTCAAGAAACTAACGCATTGAGGACAACTTTCCACCCAACCTTAGGTCTCTATCCTGCCTATACTCTTTCAGTTGTGAGACCACCCCCGAGCTGGGATGAGTATCCACTAATGAGGGATAATGAGCTCTCTCACAATCAAGGTTCCATCCCAATGCTAAGCCCACATATGATTTGGTTTACCAAGCACACAAGGAAATAGGGAGGGTGTTTCTAAGCTAGTGATATCATCGATAGAGCTACAGGCATCTCAACAACTCAACCAACAAGAACCCTCATCACCTACATCACCCAACAGCAGGAAGGCCCTTTTTCTCTGTTGCATAGTTCCTCAAGGCCCCGTCCCTCCAGTACTCATCGAGGTGGCATAGAAGGGTCCCAACTGCTAGCTCCATGAGACTTTTACCCTCACTAAGCTTATCAAGCAGATCCAACCCTAGGTTAACCTTCTTGTATGTTATCCAAGCTAACTCTTCACAAGGCCACGACCTAAGTTCTACTCTGCAAATTCAGTCTTCTGCAGCCGATCTAAGGGTTCTCATGGGTTATCTAGGTCATTCGAGCTCTGCAATTTTTCCCACAAACCGATCTATGGTTGTCCCAACCGGTTTCGTTCTTGCATAGGACAGTTTCCTTGGGCATTCTCGGCTCTACACATTCGGCTTAAATAGGAAATCATGATTTTCACTTGTTTTCTCCATGGTCGGCTCTGTTAACACCCAAAAAGTGCTCACTACCTCATCTACCCCATTACATGACTCATTTGTCCATATTTCCTACCATATTTTCCTCTAGAACCCCAAAAAACCATTAAAAAGCCTCCAAAAGGCCAAAAAACCATTAAAAAGGCCTCCAAAGGCCAAAACCCCATTTTCCCCCCAAAATAAGTTAAATTCCTCCAAAAATAGCAAAAACCCTCTAAAAAGGGAATAAAAAATACAAAAAGAGGAAAAAGAGGGAAAAAATGAAGCAAAAACCCTATACAACTGACCTAAACCATATGGTGCCCAAAACCATGGGTTAGCACTCCACCACTAAAAAACCTATAAATAGGTGATGGAGGCTCCCCATTTCATATCCACAATCATCCCTATCCTCACTCTGCCAAAAATTCTCACGAAACCCTATCTCTCCCTTTGGAGCTACTTTCCACTTGAGAACCCCATTTGGCCCCATTTCCAAAACATCTTTGGAAGAAGGAGAAGGAACAACACTAGAGCTTGGAAGCAACCCTCCTAGACTGCTGCAAGAGCTTCACCAACCTCACATTGGAGGTATAATCAATACAAAAGCATTTTATTATCTTGTCTTTTCTATTTATGCACATGCTAGTTTAAAGTTACTGTATTGTTTTTACTATTTTTACTGAACTGCTACTAAGGAGTCCCTTCTCCTTAGTAGGTGCTCATTTGCACAAGCTAGGGTGAAAACCCTAGCTACAGGCTCTGCAGATTTGTGAATGAATTTCGTTCTTGGTCAATCCATGGTTAGCAAAGAAGGATGGCGAATTCCTAGTCATGGAGTGGCTTAAAGGACAAGCAGCGCATAGGCCATACCCTGCCATACAGGTTCGCAGGTTTCCCCCATACTCCATTGAATTCATGGGTCTGGTTTTCTCAAAAACCCTCTTATATTTGCATTAATGTCATCATGGTGAGTCAAATGGATTCATAAATGGAAATGTGGCAACATGGATACTAATCCCATAACCCCCTCACCTCTCCCTAGTGGATACACTTGGCCCCTTCTCATTGGTTTCCTCCTTAGCCAGTTTCTTGGTGTTTTCATTGCAATATTTAATAATTACATCCTTTACAATTATCTCATGGCTTAACAACACATGGATTATCAAACTACCAAATACTTGCCTATGCATTTAAATCTAATCATCCACTAGTGGGGCCTTGGCCTTGAGATCCTCACTAAGGAAAACACACATTGCATTTACACATTATTTACATTGAATCCAATAAACCCTAAGGGTTAGAATAGGGGTATTACATCACAAATCAAAAATATCAGTGACCATGCATGAACACATTCAACCAATAGTATAAAAACAAGAGGAAAAGCTACAAGAGGAAGAGAAACAAAGAGATCAAGAGGAACAAAAAGAAACTAGAAGATCAGATACAAAGGGTCCTTCCAATTATGTTCAAAATAACCACTCTAAGGATTTAATCATTGGTGATAAAGGTACAGGTATACAAACAAGAAAGGGGAAATTGGAAAGCAATTCTGAAGAGGTACACTTCTCCTTGTTGTCCAAAATAGATCCAAATTGTTTTGAGGAAGCTAGGACTGATGAACAATGGGTTAAAGCTATGGAAGAAGAAATGAGTCATATTGAGAAAAAACAAACTTGGGAACTTGTTCCAAGACCCAAAGATAAATGAAATGTTTTTGGCACTAAGTGGGTTTTCAAAAACAAATTGAATGAGGATGGGTAAGTGATCAGAAACAAAACAAGATTAGTATTAAAGGTTATGCTCAAATAGGAGTCCCATAGACTTTGAGGAAACCTTTGCTCCCATGGCTAGATTAGAAGCAATCATAACTTTTTTGGCATATACATCCTCCAAAAATATTTAAATTTTACAAAATGGAAGTTAAATAATCGTTTCTTAATGGATATTTGAAAGAAGAAGTATATATTTAATAGCCATAAGGATTTATTTTATCCAAAAATAAAGACTATGTTTGTGGATTAAACAAATCCATGTATGGACTAAAGGAGGCTCCCAGGGCTTGGTACTCAAGGTTAGAAAAATACTTGTAGGAACAAGGATTTAGAAGAGGATATGCTGAAAACAATCTATACATAAAAATTGACCATGAAAATATGGTTATCATTGAAGTCTATGTGGAATATACCATAATTGGGAATAATTCCCACTCCTCATTAATTTGTTCAAACCTCATCAAACCTGGAAGTTATGTGAACAAAGAAAAGCTTAGGAAGATAGTCAAAGGTATTGACAAAAGCATATAAGCATTCAGATGGGGGGAGCAACAGAAGAAGAAAGAGAGGCATAAAGATAGGGGAGTCAACACAATCAAAGGGGGAGTATTGTCAAAAAGAAAAGATGTTCTAAAAAATACATTTACAATCAAGGAGATCATATCTTTGTCATTACCGTCAAAGGGGGAGAGATCAAAATAAAAAGGAAAAGATGCAGCAAAGCTGAAAGTATGGTGTTGTCATCAATCACAAGGGGGGAGATTGTTGGAATGTTTTCATTAATGTCAAGATTGTGTCATTGATGTCAATATTTTCAAGGTGCCCATAAGATGATTATGGGGTGTTTTGGGGAAATGCCTACAATAATTCTTGAAGCTACCAAATTCATTTCTCGTAGCTATTGGAATTCAAAATGCATGCAATTGCAAATAAATGCATGCAATTTCCAAGTGAAAATGCACATAGCTAACATTATGCTTGCGGTGGCCAATAATTATTCCCATAGAATCCAAGAATTATGCCTGCATAACCAAGAGAAATATACCCACAACATCCAATAAATATGCTCTCATATCCAAGAGAAATATGCCTACATAGCCAAGAGAAATATGCCCACATAGCCAAGATAGAAATGTCCGCACAACACAGGTAAAATGATCGCACAACCCTTGGGAAAATGTTTCACAACACTAAAATGTCCGTAATAATATGCCTACAACAGTGTAAAAATGCTTTCACAGTACTTAGCACAATGCCTACACAACACTGGGAAAATGATTGCACAACTTTTGGGAAAATGCTCGCACAACATTAAAATTTCTACAATAATATGTCTACAGAAGTCTGAAAGTACTCTCACAACACTTAGCAAAATTCCTGTACAATCCTAAGAAAAATGCCCGAACAAGCCTAAGAAAAATTCTCGCACAAGTTTAAGCAAAATTCCCACACAGGATAACTAAAATGCCTGCACATGTTTAAAAAAATGCCCACATAATTCATGGTCTTGAGGCACCTTCAGAAGGGAAGCCATTATTTCATACATAATTTTTTTTGGGTGACTAAGTGTTGGAACATTTAAAAACCCATTAAATACTTAGGATATATTTTACTAGTCACCTACATTAATTTCCTAAGTTTTGAATAGCTAAATAAGGCCAGTTTTGTCTTTTAGTGGACCACTTGCAATCCTAAGTCACAAAAACGAATTTGGACAAATTCTGGATAAGATTTCCTTGGATTCTGTTTGATTTTATTCTATTCCTGAATCAAAAAGGCACTTTCCTTATTTAGACAGCTTTATCCTTTTTTCTACTTTCTAGTGGATAAGAAAAAGCTAGTTCACTTGGAAACTCTTACCACTTGAAGAATTCGACACATCATATATTCTCTTCTAAATCCACCATTACATTCCATTTACCTCACTCATGAGCTATCATACCATACTTGCCAAATTCATGAGCCTCTAGCACAGTTTTGGAAACTGCTTTTGCCACCTAGGGGGTTTTATGTTTTTAAGTAAGCCTTACTTTTTGTGCTTTACAACTTGCCTTTAAGGCATTCTATTTTCTCTCTTGAGATTTATTATATATTGTATTCACATTGAGGAATACGATATGAGATAATATTTCCATCAATTGAGTTCCTTCTCTTATGTTTTGTTTCAACATTTCTTCTTATTCTTGCATAGCTTTGAATAATTCTTGTGAGGACTTCTTTGCTTCAAGATTCTTGGCTATTAGAATTCTTTCATGGTATTCAACCTATAGATAATTCTCACACTAAGTGGACACTAACCCAAAATATGAATGTTTTACATTCCCCTACCATCATTCATATGGCGTCCCTCCCTTAAGCTTATATATAATGTTACAAAGAAGAAAAGTGAATTCACAAATGCACAAGTTGGATTCATCATGTTGAGACCACATCACATGGTCCTGAATAATATAAAGGATAAATCCATTTGATGAAACTCGTGGAAATGGTATTGAATATGGGATAACTCTAAAATACAAGTGTCACATCCCCTCCCATCAGCCCAAGCAAGGGAGAGAACATGACTCTGATTCCGGGACATCTAGCCCCATATCCATTAAGTAAAAACTCATTGATAATAAAAGACACCTACATATGCATATTGTAATTAAACAACAACAGAATTAAAATGATCAACATATCTAACATCCATTCAAATTTCTCATTTTAGACATTAAATAATACATTGCAGAATTTAACACAAGAGAGTACTTATCTTAAAACAAAGTGGCCCTGAGCAACCAGCTATGCATCTGCAACGTTCCACCCAACCATAGGCCAATTGTGCTTATCAATCTCTTGATACAACTGCCACCCCCGAGCTGGGCATGATTTCTATAAGGAAAAAGGGAATAGCAGACTCACACATAGCCAAAATACACCAAAATCAGCCAAGCCAATCAGTAGTTGGGTTTATCAGGTTGCTAGGAAATGGAAAAGGAAGAATTGCTAAGCTAGTGAGCTCAACCATAGATCTATGGATACCCCTACAGGATCTATCCAGCTTGGTTCCCCACAATGCCTACACACCTGATTCAAGGAAGTATTCCCTTCACTACTACACAGTCTCTCAGGCCATACCTTCCAATTCAATGTTGTTCAAGGTGTGCATAGAAGAGTAGCCAGCCCTTTTGATCTTCTTGAGAGGTTATTTTCTCCACTAGGTTTATCAAGCCAATTATGTCCACTACCACTCCAAATTTCTTGCTCACATGTTCAAACCAAAACAGGGATGCACATAATAGCAAAAGTATAAGTGTTGGGCATGAAGAAACGTTTTTACAGTGAGATGCCCAAAGATGGGGTTTCTAGCAGTTCAGAAAAACATGGGCAACCAAAATGAAATTGAAAAAATGGGAAGTCAACCCTAGGAGAGCATAATTGTTTTCAGAAAAGGTTTATGGGAATTTCGTGGACAAAAACGGACTCCATAACCCCAAAAATCACGGCTCTCTTCCTCCCAGCCACTGTGCAATACAAAAACGAGTTCCCAGGCATGGAAAAATGCAGGAAATGATGAAAAATGTGATGGAGAAAGTCCCAGTTAGCTTAGATTGCATGAGAGAGCAAAGTCCATGGGTGAAAGATGGCTTTAGGCACCATTTCGTGGGTATTTTCTTGCCTAAGAAGCAAAAATATGATTTTTTAGATTGATGGCTTGCCCATACACGAAATTGACTGCCATGCCTCTCCATTCCAAGGGCATTAACTGCCTCAACCAACTCTTGGAAGAATTAAATAATTGGGTGCATAACCCAAAATGGGTAGTTGGTGGTTTATGGGTTTTCTCATTGACACATGGATTAACACCATTGGCTCAAGGGTTTGAATAATTTCCCTCCCTATTCCTTATAAAAATCATGCCCCATCTCTTTGTTGCATTGCATAGCTAGTTGTGGATATTTCATTAGAATTTGTATTTACATGATGTATCAATTTACATTGTGCATGTTCAGCACAAGAACCATAGGTATCTATTTTTAATTGCCGATACATACAAAGCTAAATCGATGGCGGGGCCTTGGCCTTGAGCTCCTCACCATGATTAAATAATGATATTTACATTATTTACAATTTTAATGCAATAGGGTCAAAATCGGGATATTACAACAAGGAAGTGCGTAGAAACAAAAGGATTAAGTCTAGGACAGATGAATTTGATTCTAAATGAGACAATGAATTTTCTGGGCATTAATGTTTTCTGTAAGAACATGTAGCAGTTGCAGGAATAATATAGATATTGTGCTCAATTGAAGAGACGATCGAATACTATATGACAGAGGACTACAAATGTTAAGTTTATACTAATTTGACTAGAAATATCACTGAAAGAAACACAATCACAAGATAGACAGAGATTTTACCCTAGGAAACCCTCATGGGGTAGAAAACCCAGCAAATCTTTCCTTAATAAGATGATCAGCCAAATACAAGATGTAGTCCAAGACTAGAGCTCCTTCTCTACCTCCTATGAAGACCTCTCTCTCACTTGTGCGCTACTTTCCGAGTGATGGAAGTGTGTGATAAGTGAGGAACAACCTCCTCTACTTATACTTGTTTCCTGACTGACTTTTTACCCTATGGGGCCGACCTCTCCTAAGAGAGTCTAATAACCCCTAATAAATTTAAATCAGGGCCGACCCCCACATGGGAGATCTAATAACCCTAGTTACCATAATCCATTGGAGGAATAAACATCTCCGGATACATAATAAAGTCCCATCGGAGGAATGAAACATCTCTGGAATAATACAAATATAATATTCTTAGAAGTTACAATATTTCAACACTCCCCCTTAACGAGAAGAATATTATAACAACATCTGTAGGAGCAAGGAGTCATCGACTACATGATACATGATACATCTATAAATCATCAGAAGCTTTCTTTATACATCATCATCAGTAACTCAAATAGTTACTGGAACATCAGCATCATCAATATTGAGTCTTCATCTTCTGTAGCACTCGATCAGCTACAGCATCATCATCTGGATCTCTCGATCAACAGCCTCATCATTTGGATCTACTGATCAATGTCATCATCTAGATCCTCATGATCAACATCGTCATCACGATCAGTAGCATCATCATATAGACCATCATGACCATAGCATCGTCATCTAGATCATCATGATCACAGCATCGTCACCACACGATCTGCATCATTGTCATCAACTGGATCCTCTCGATCAACAGCACAATAGCAACATACCCTACAACACACATGATCTATTTAAGACACCATATCATGTCTAGGGACGATGCAGTCCACTCATCAATTTAGACAAAGTCTAAGAACCACTTCTCGGAGACATATGTCTACGGATCAATTCAGGGACAGAAGTCCGAGGATGATACAATCCCCTCACTCTTGGAGACATCTGTCTGCGGCTCAATTTAGGACTAAGGTCCAGGGATGATACAATCCCCTCACTCTCAGAGACATCTGTCTGCAGCTCAATTTACGACTAAGGTCCAGGGATAATACAATCCCCTCACTCTCAGAGACATCTGTCTACGGCTCGATTTAGGACTAAGGTCTAGGGATGATACAATCCCCTCACTCTCAGAGACATCTGTCTGTGGCTCAATTTAGGACTAAGTTCCAGGGATGATACAATCCCCTCACTCTTAGAGACATCTGTCTGTGGCTCAATTTAGGACTAAGGTCCAGGGATGATACAATCCCCTCACTCTCGGAGACATCTGTCTACGGCTCACTTTAGGACTAAGGTCCAAGGATGATACAATCCCCTCACTCTTGGAGACATCTTTCTGTGGATCACTTTAGGACTAAATTCCACGGATGATGCAATCCTGTCACTCTCGGACACATCTATCTGCGGATCACTTTAGGACTAAAGTCCACTGATGATACAATCCTCTTACTCTCAGAGACATCTGTCTATGAATCACTTTAGGACTAAAGTCCATGGATGATACAATCCTCTTACTGTCCACTTAGACAAAGTCTAAGGACCATTTCATTGACCTCATCGTCGGAACAAGCAACCTCATCGTTGGAACAGGTATCCTCAATATCATTAATACAAGTATCCATACCAACACAAGTATCCATATCATCAATACAAGTATCCACACTAATACAAGTATCCATATCATCAATACAAGTATCCATACCAATACAAGTATCCATATCAAATACAAGTATCCACACCAATACAAGTATGCATATGTCATGTCCCAAATTTGGTATTGGGTCACAATGGCCTAATCACATTGGCCCTATTCATTATAGTTTGTCAAATTGATGCTAAAGGTCAAATAATTGCCAAGGAGGAAAATTACTAGTTTCCTAGGTTTGGGGTGGAAGCTTTGGGATTTGGAATACTGGGGATAATAAATGATGTTTGAACTTTAGAAAGGCATAAATATTTAATAAAGGAGCTAAATAAATATATACAAGTGAAAATCAAAGTGGCATTTCATCATGAAGACACATGGAGGAAGTGGGACCCACATATAGCTACATTTCCCCACTACACTTGGCATCATTCTCTCACCAATTCGAATTCAAGGTGAATGGTAACATACTTGGGGGAGTCCAAAAGGTATTATTCATTGCATGACTCATCCAAGGTAGAAATATAGAGGAAGAGTAACTCCCATGGAAGAGGAAGAGGCAATTTGGAGCTAGTGAGACACTTGGGCTAGATTCCCTAGCTCTATGACAACAATGATGAAGATGTTATGACACCTATGACACAAATCAGACCTGAAGGCTGACATATGACATATATGACATTTCAGGGCTAAAAATAGACTCCAAGAGGGTGCTCAAGGGTGTTAGGGCAGCTAAGATGCTTCCACATGTCATTTGGTGGAAGTGGGAGACTAGGAATTGATGTACAAGTGGCGTTCTTTGGAATCTCTTCCCAACATGAGTTGGCATGAGTCTCTTGGAAGGAATTCGACTCATGGAGGACATTAGAAGTTTATAAATTTCAATAGCAAAGAATGAAACCAGCTTTTGATCATTTGTATAATTTGCAATTGCATTTGTGTAGAGGGAGAGTTAGTGGATGACTATTTTCTTGCCTTAGCCAATTTCGAGGGTGAAAGATTCCCATCCAAGTTGGTAATTGGAAAGGCCATTCAGACCTTTCATTTGGAGCTTTAATTTTTTCTTTATTTGAAGGTGTAAGGTACAGGGAAGCTCATGGTTTCTTCTATTGCAGCACATTCTCTCAACCATTTCTAGTTTTGATGGCATATTCTTGATCCTTAAGGGAGGGCATTTTTGGTGAGATATTTTACTCTTTGGGGGAGCTTCTCATGCCCCATTTCTTTTTTAATATGAATTAAATACTCTGTTCTTCATCTCCAAAAAGTTTCAGGTCGAAATTCCAAGTAGAAATGTATAAATCTCATTTTTAATGGAAGAACAATGCCATTTCCCCACTACCTTGTTGTGAGCCAATGTATTGATGATGATTTCGAATGAATGGATGATTATATGATGAATATGTGATTAATGGACTGACATGGATGTATTTTACAAGTTTCATGTACTGTACTTGAGCATTTGAAGTATTTTTACTCAGTTTAATTGCATTGGGAGAAGAAATAGTGCCATTTCCCCAAGGGTCGAATTGGTGATTTTTGCAGTTGAATGGGAGAGGGTTGGAACGGATATAATAATCAATTAATGGTTCACATGAGAAATTAATAACATCCTTAATACATTACCTACCTCTTTTCAGAAATTTGAGTGGGTTTGGAGTCATTTGGGAAGCCATTTTCAGTACTAACCCCAGGGGGATTTGAACCCCAAATTACTAGTAAAATTGCATACTTGGTCCAGAATATTAAGAGAGTTTTCAGAGGTATTTTGGTGGCCATATATCATCCCTAGACATCATATTCAATTCCTAATATCATTCATACACCTTACTTGAATATTTGAAGGCATTTGGAGTCAATTCGAGACCTAGAGACCAATACTAGTCAAAGGGAAATTACTAGTAAAGTTCCCTACATTGGCCAGAATTGAAAGAGGATCTACAAAAGTATTTTAAAGGTCCAAAACCATCCCTGAAATACATATTTATGTTCTAACATCATCCATATACCTTTTCATAATATTTGGGAGCAATTGGACCAATTTGGGGACCTAGAGCTCAAAACTAGTCAAAGGTCAAACTAGGGAAAAAAGTGAAAAATTGCCATTTTAATAAAATTCCTAACAAGGGACATTACAACATATCAAATACATTATCCACACCAATACAAGTATACATATCAAATACAAGTATCCACACCAATACAAATATATATATCAAATACAAGTATCCACAATATTGACCTTACCATCAATATAGGCAATCTAATCATCGATACAGGTATCCACATCGATACCAGTATCCAAATATTATCATCGACTATATCACTCCCCCTTTCGAGGAGGGTCCTTCTGAACTACACCAAGCTTGTCTCGGAAATACTCAAACTTTACTCAAGACAGAGGTTTGGTCAATACATCAGCAACTTGTTCATCAGTGCCTACATACTCGAGCTTGATAGCTCCTTTCTGCACCATATCTCGTATATAAAAATATCGGATCTCTATGTTCTTTGACTTATCATGGAACAATGGATTCTCTGTCATCTTGATACAACTCTGGTTGTCACATAAAATCACAGTGGGGTCCATCTCTAAGTCAAACAATCATGATAATGACTTTCGAAGCCATACCGTTTCGCAACTAGCAGAGCAGGCAGCTATATATTCTGCTTCAGTTGTGCTGAGAGCCACACTTGACTGCTTTCTGCTAAACCACGAGATCATGGTAGATCCCAGACAATAACATCCACCTGATGTGCTCTTCTTGTCTTATACACTTCCTTCCCAATCAACATCTGTGTATCCATATAATCTGAAGTCATGATCTCCATGATAATAGAGACCAAAATCTATCGTACCTTTTAGGTACCTCATCACATGTTTTGCAGCAATTAGGTGAACTCGTCTAGGTTCCACTAGATACTAACTCAGAGTGTTCACCACAAAACATATGTCTGGCCTAGTATTCATCATATACATTAATGACCCAATAATCTATCTATACAGAGTCACATCCACTAACTCTGAAGAGTCATCAACTAATAGATTTAAGTTGGAATCCATGGGAGTGGCCATGGCTTTGCATTCCAACATATCGAATCTTTTCAGGATTCCCACAGCATACTTACCTTGGTTGAGAAAGATTCCATTCGGTCCTTGCCATACTTCTAGACCTAGGAAGTAGTGCATCAATCCGAGATCTTTCATCTCAAACTCTGATGATAGCTTCTTCTTACAATCGATAATCTGTTTCTCATTTCCAGTCAAAAATAGATCATCCACATATAGCAACAATATGATAGGTTCATCATTCATAACCTTGAGATAAATATTAGGATCAGCTTTACTTTTGGTAAAGCCCAAGTTTGTCAAGAAACTATCAATTCTTCCATACCAAGCTCTGGGAGCTTGCTTCAACCCATACAAGGCCTTCTTCAGTTTGCATACATGGGTTCTTCCATTTTCCACCTCAAATCCTTGTGGTTGTTCTATGTACACTTCTTCCTCAATCACACCATTTAGGAAGGCTGTCTTTACATCCATTTGGTGTAAATCCCATTTCATCATGGATGCAAGTGCCATGATGGTTCTAATGGAAGTGTACCTTGCAACTGGTGCAAATGTTTCTTCATAGTCAATTCCCTCTTTCTGAGAGAATCCTCTGGCCACAAATATTGCTTTATATTTTTCAATGCTACCATCTGCAGCATGCTTTATTTTGTATATCCATTTGGAGGATACCACACTTTTGTCTTTTGGCTTGGGAACTATATCCCAAACATCATTCTTCATTATTGACTGGTATATCTCTGTCATTGCCTCTACCCATTCTTTCTTATGAATTGCCTCTTCATAACTAGTAGGTTCTTGATCTACAATATCACACATCAAATCCATATAGTTGGAGAATGGCTTTGGTTTCTTGCTTACTCTAGTGGAGCCTTCAGGAGCTCCATACTTTTATGCTCCTAGTATAATATCTCTTGCCCATGCTGGCTTTCTTTTCCTTGAAATGTTTGAAAGGGGGGGTTCTTGTGGTTCTATCATATCATGGTCTTCAGGTGTTACATCTTCAGGGATGGGTATAGCCTCTGTAGTTCTGGGAGGTGCATTTTCTTCATATACTTCTTCATACTGGCACTTCCTAGATCTCTTGAGAGTTGCTTCTTCATCAAATGTCACATCCCTACTTATTTCCATATGATGAAAACCTGGCATGTAAATTCTAAATGCTTTGGATGCTTCACAATATCCAACAAATATTCCCTTCTTCCCAGAAGGATCTAACTTGGTCCTCTTTTCGTTTGGAATGTGAATGTACACTAGACATCCAAATATCTTGAGGTGACTTACCTCAGGCTTCTTTCCTGTGAACACTTCTTCTGGAGTCTTGAAATCAAGAGCACTGTGGGATAGTCTATTTTTCACATAGACTGTTGTCCTAGCTGCTTCATCCCACAGATACATAGGTAGGTCTTGATCATGTATCATTGTCTTCACAGCTTCCATGATGGTTCTATTCTTTCTCTCCACAACACCATTTTGTTGTGGATTGTAGGGAGTGGTTAGCTCCCTCTTGAATCCAACTTCTTTACAGAAATCTTCAAAATCCTTTGAAGTATATTCTCCACCATTATCTGTCCTGAGTATTTTGATTTTCTTTTCTGAATGATTCTCTATCAAGGCTTTGAACTCCTTGAAATTTCCAAAGACTTCATTCTTTCCTTTTAGAAAGTATATCCAAGTCTTCCTTCAATAGTCATCAATAAATGTGAGATAGTATTCATATACACTAAAGGATGTGGAGGGAATTGTTCCACATACATCAGAATGAATTAACTCCAAGATACTCTTAGTCTTTGTTTCACTCTTTCGAAATGGGTTCTTGATATTCTTCCCTTTTGCACAACCTTTGCATGCGCCATCATGATCAATCTTTAAGTCTGGCAGACCTATAACTACCTTGCTTACATGAGGTAGTGCCTTGTAATTAATATGAGCAATCCTCCTATGCCATAGCTCATTTGGGATAGTGGCTTCATGTACAAGGGAAACTTCTAGATGTCCCTTGAGCTTGTATAGACCTCCTTCCTCTTCACCAATGACAATTTCATCCTTAATAGATTTACCTTTGGACCACATTAATACTTGTCCATCAATGAATGCAACTCTATAAATTTTCTTATCCAATGTTGAGATGGAAAGCAAGTTCTTCTTCAATCCTGGTACATACAATATTTCCTTCATCCTCATGGGGGTTCCAGAATCAAGCTTGTAGTTTGCTTCACCAATTCCCTTGATGGGATATTGATAGTCATCTCCTAATGACACTTTCTGTGGGGAGGTATTCTCTTCCAATTTTGAAAGAGTCTTCTTTTGTCCAGTCATGTGCTTTGAAGCACCACTATCAATAAGCCATGTATCTTCTCCAGGTGTTATAGATCCAGAGAGTGCAGAGAATAGAACATACTCTTTTGCATCTTCTTCTTCATTTCTTCTAGATATTCTCTTGAAGAAGGGCCTTTCTTCCTCTTCTTCTTCTCTACTAGATCTTTTCTTGTGAGGCTTTTCTTCCTCTTCTTCTTCTCTACTAGATCTTTTCTTGTGAGGCCTTTCTTCCTCTTCTTCTTCTTATTCTTCTTCACTATCATCTTCTGCAAGATGTGCTTGATGTCTTCTATGGTGAATAAATTTCTTCTTCTTTGAAGGACAATGTCTAGCAATGTGTCCTATTTTGTGGCAATTGAAACATTGGAAAGAAGAGTGTTTTCTGTTAGATTTTCAGAATTTACTTCAATCTGATCTAGGATCTTAACTAAGAGAACAACATGTACAGCATATCTATAGCATATCAATCATGGATAGAATAATGCAAGCACACAAGAGACACAAAGATTTACTTGGGGAAAACCATAAAGGTGAAAAACCCCAATAACTTCCTCAGAGATAGATAGAGCAATGATACAACCAACCAAGAGAGATAGCCATAACCTAGCAGCAGATCCTCCTCCTCCATAAGTGCGCCACTCCTCCTTGAGTGCATGTGTGAGAAGTGAGTGAGTAAATAGAGTGCCTCCCGCACTCTATTTATACTTGACTTGACTTGCCTTTTTACCTAACTCATGTAGGCTCGAACTTAACCACATAATATAATGCTGACTGGGCCGACCCCCAATAGGGTGGTCTAATAACCCTTTGACCCACATGGCCGACCCCCAATAGGGTGGTCTAATAACCCTTCGACCCACATGAATTATACAGGGCCGACCCCAACAAGGTGGTCTAATAACCCATCAAATATAAGTTACGACACTTACAATATAAATGACGACACTTCCGTATAGAGGAATAATACCATCTCTATAGGAATACAATATACATATATGTGAAATACATTCCGAAGTTACATATACATCAACACTCCCTCTTAACTAGGAAGGTATTTCTCAGCACAGTTCTTCTAGAACAAGTCATCTTCTCTGGATCATCGTCACTGGATAATCGTCATCGAGTCATCATCATCGTCACTGCTGCTGCTATCTCAATCAATCTCTGAATCTACTCGTCATAGGAAGTTCTACAGAGCTAGTCCTTTTTCATACTGGATGTAGGCCCACCACCTGCAGGTCTTCATCATCACTGGCCATACTGTGGAATCCTCAGGACATATTACGTGCGTCACAAAACCTGGCTGCAGCATCCCAGGCTATTACGAGCACACAGCTCTACCTGTAGGATCTCCCAGGAGCACATTACATGTGACCCATCACAAAACCTGGCTAAAGCATCCCAGGCTGTTACGAGCACTCAGCTCTACCTGTCAGATCTCCTAGGAGCACATTACATGTGATCTCACCACAAAACCTGGCTGAAGCATCTGAGGCCTTTTTCATCCTGTCCAGATCTCCCAGGAGCAAATTACATGTGGTCATGGCAAAACCTGGCTGAAGCATCTGAGGCCTTTTTCATCCTGTCCAGATCTCCCAGGAGAAAATTACATGCCATAGGACAAAACCTCGCAAGAGAATCTGCCAGATATCCCAGGGCACCGAATTACATGCCATAGGCAAAACCTCGAAAGACTATCTGCAGATCTCCCAGGGCACAAATTACATGTCCTCCCAATCAAAATCTCGCAAGAGCATTTGCCAGATGTCCCAGGGCACCGAATTACATGCCATAGGAAAAACCTCGAAATACCATCTGCAAATCTCCCAGGGCACAAATTACATGCTTTCCTGCACAACCTGATCCATGGCCACAAAGTATCATTTGATACTCATCATCATCACTGCAACATCCTGCTGCATGTCATCTGGAGAAGCTCGTCATCCACGATCATCCTGATCATACAATGCATCCATCTGATGCACACATAGATACATGATCCACACAATGTATCCATCAACATACATGATCTACTTGATCATACAAAGATACATGATCCACACAATGTATCCATCAGCATCCATGATCTACCTGATCATACAAAGATACATGATCCACACAATGTATCCAACAGCATCCATGATCTACCTGATCATACAAAGATACATGATCCACACAATGTATCCAACAGCATCCATGATCTACCTGATCATACAAATATACATGATCCACACAATGTATCCAACAGCATCCAACATGATGCGTTCATACAAAATACATACACATGATCCAATCGATCATATCCAGCATCCAACATGATGTGTACATACATAAATGATCCAACTGATCATATCCAGCATCCAACATGATGCGTACATACATAAATGATCCAACTGATCATATCCAGCATCCAACATGATGCATACATACATAAATGATCCAACTGATCATATCCAGCATCCAACATGATGCGTACATACATAAATGATCCAACTGATCATATCCAAGCAGAAACCATAACATCATCCTAATGCCCATTATCCAGCGCTTACATCCACAGCCATGTGAAGGATCCTCCTTCCAACATGCTTGGAATGGCTTTAGCAAATGTGTCCATCACTTCTTCCTCGAAGTGTCCTCGAAGTGTCCTCGATTTGGAGAATTCCAAGCCTCTCTTGGAAGTACTCGAACTTCACCCTGGCTAGTGGCTTCGTTAGCACATCTGCAATCTGCTCGTCCGTCGCAACATACAGGAGCTTCACAGCTCCTCTCTGCACCATATCCCTGATATAGTGATATTTGATCTCTATGTGTTTCGACCTGTCATGAAACACTGGGTTCTCGGACAGCTTCACACAACTCTGGTTATTACAGAAGATACCAGTAGCATCCAACAGGAGATCAAATAACCCAGATAGTAGCTTCCGTAGCCATACTGTCTCACAACTAGCTGAACAGGCTGCAACATACTCTGCCTCAGCTGTACTCAGTGCTACGCAGGACTGCTTCCTACTAAACCAAGAGATCACACCTGATTCCATACTGAAGTAACACCCAGATGTGCTCTTCCTGTCTGCAGCACTGCCAGCCCAATCTGAATCAACATAACCCTGCAGGTTAAACTTTTGATTCTCCTCATACCTGAGCCCATAATCCACTATACCCTTCAGGTACCTCAGAACATGCTTTACAGCAACCAGGTGAACACTCCTCGGATCCGTCAGGAACTGGCTCAATGTGTTCACAGCAAAGCAAATGTTTGGTCTCGTGTTCGTCAGGTACATCAAGGACCCAATCATATGACGATACAAAGAGACATCAACCGGCTCAGATGAAGCATCACATAGAAGCTTCAGATTTGATGCCATAGGTGTGGCCATATCCTTGCAGTCCATCATCCCGAACCTCTTCAGGATCTCTACTACATACTTCCCTTGTCCAAGGAAGATTCCATATGCACTCTGCCACACCTCCATGCCAAAAACAAATAGTGCATCATCCCCAAGTTCTTCATCTCGAACTTGGAAGAAAGCTTCCGCTGCGTGTCGGCAATCAATCTATCTTTACCTGTAACAAACAGGTTATCTGCATAAAAAAAAAGTAGTATCACTGGATTGCCTTCTTCAACCTTGTAGAAAAGGTTGGAATCTGCTTTACTCTTGGTAACGCCCAAACTGGATAGAAAGCTGTCTATCTTACCATACCAAGTTCTGCACACATATATGACTACACCATGCTGTCTTGAGATCCATCTGGTGCATCTTCTATTTCATCACTTTTATATTTCTCAATGCTGCCATCTGCAACATGCTTGATCTGATAGTTCCATTTGGAAGTCATAACAAACTTCCCTTCACATCTTGGGACTACATCCCAAACATCATTCTTCATGATCGACGGATCATGGCATTCCATTTCTTCATCCCAGATCCTGGGAACTTCAATATCTTCAATAAATAAATTTGTTGCTCAACAAATGTTGTAGTTCTTCTTTTGTAGGAGATGGCATACGATCTTTCCTACACAAGTTAAATTGCATGACTAGAAAACATCTCATAGTTTTCAGAACAAATTCTTACACATAAATAAATATGTCATACAGTCATGCAGTTATCTTAGCCAATGCTTCAATACAACATTTATCCATATCCCGTAACTTTCTAGATGCCTTCCAATCTCTACCAGAACATTGTTAAGAGTGTGCACAACTCCCAACATGTCAGCAAAGAGGTTTCATTCTAGATAAGTAGCAATGGAATGTTGTACAATGCCATAGGCCAATTACCCATGTATATTAGTAGTATACTGTTCATCAATGCAACTATTCTAATATGCACAATACATATCCTAAGTCTAGGAACATGAGCATATACATCATTGAACAATTTTATTTAAACAAACATATATGCAAGAAATGATAATTAAAATACTTATCTTTGTTTGTTCGTTGAGTGGACTCCCTCTGAGTCTTCGCTTTCTTGCAGGAGTTGTTGGAGTCCTAATCTGCAGTAGCTTCTTCTACAACTTTCTGTTGTGGAATGTAGAGAGATGGTCAACTTCCTCTGAATATCTGCATCCTTTCATAAACCACTGGAGTGTACTCCCTCTTGATCTTTGCTTCCTAGATTACCTATTCTTCAACTCATATTCATCCTTGGTCCCTATGCATGCTTATTAGTATCATGATTGAGTTATCCTTGTGATCTCATATAAAATCATACATTCATTAGTATACTATTAAAACACAATAATCTCAAGCATGTATAGTTATGATCATTTCAAACAAAAATAATAAGCATTATCATTCAAGGTTTATGTAGGATTCTTATGGTTAGTCAAATCATAAGAAACATAACATGTCTAAACCTGTAATTACTCAAACCTATGACTCTTCGGGTTAGTTGAATCATCAATCAAGATAAGAGATATAATATGCATAAAACCTGTGATTATTCAAAGCTATACCTTCATGATTCTTCTGGTTAGTCATATCATCAATTATGGTAAGAAACATAATATGCATACAACCATGATTATTCAAACCTATGACTCTTTGTGAATAATCATTATAAACAACACAATAGTATAAGATCCTAACACAAGGTAGGATTCTATCTTGATATAGGAAAAACATACCTGGATTAGGATGCATACTCACATGATGTATTCTTGTTCTTCTTCAATGACTTGTGCTAGTAACCTGTATATCTCATAGGTTAACTATTACAAAATCAAGTTATACATACCTTGTAAATGGATCTTCTATGAGATCCATGACAATGGATGAATCTTTGTCCTCATGTTATCATGATCATATGTTCTTGGACCAGAACATGATTTGTCTTTCTTGGTGTACCTTTCATGTTAGTAGACAACATAAACCTCATACAACACCATAATGCATTAGTACAATCATAAGTGTCAACACCCTAACCAATGAATATCTTCTATCATGCATTCATAATTTTGTTAAGGTGATACGACAAATCTAAAATCAAAATTGTACTAACCGTAATAACATGAAGACAAACATACCATAAACTTAATCATGGACAAATATCGAAACATACCTCGATGAGTCATACCTGTCGAGATCGCTTGTAATCTTCTTATGTAAGGCCTTAGCCTCATCTCCCTCTGAAACAGGAACTCCTTCACTTATGCAGGTAACCAATCCATCTTCTTCTAGGATTAACCCTATCCACTTGATTTGCAAGAAATGGACCTGGAGATGGATATGGGTTTGTCAGAGAAACCCCAAAAATTCAAACTTTGAATTTCAAACTTCCGAAAGGATAGAAATATGCGCCTTGATGAGCTGATCAAACTGGTATATTCAGAATTTGAAAACTGCAAAGTTTCACTCCTCAATTTTGCCTTTGAAACTTTCGGATTCACTGGACGTGACCCTGAACTGGGGTTTGATGAATCCCACTCTTTTTCCCAATCAAAATGTTTTATCCAAATCTCTAGGCTTCTATTTTTCTGAGGAGCTTCCAGCCGTGGTCACAGATTTCAAAAATTCCCATTTTTACAGAAGCCCTAATTTTCCACTTTTCTGATCAAAGTCCCGAACTAGGGTCTAATCAAGCCCGGACTTCTGCCCAACCAAAAATTTTGATATTGGTCTCTAAATTTCTATTTTGATGAGTAGCATCCAGCCGTGGTCTCCGATTACAAAAATTCCAACTTTCTCCAAAGCCCTAAATTCCGGAAGCCATGAATGAAGGTACCAAAAAATAATTCTGTTTTGACAGAAATATGTACCTGATTGTTTCTGGTGTAACTCCAAAATTTTTGATCCACAGGGTCTGAAAAAGTTTCCTGAGATATCCTGACCTGTCATCTTTCCATCCTGACAGGTCTGACCTCAATTGGATTCTCTGAGAGAGAGATATGCCAAATGTCGCAACGTGACCTGTTTTGGGATAAAACAGGAGAGCGAATTTGTAAGGCATGCCACGTGTCACTGTTTTAACTTCGGCCTCTGAAAACGTTTCCTGAGATATCTCGGCCTGTTAACTTTCCATCCTGATAGGTCTGACCTCAATTGGACTCTCTGAGAGAGAGTTATGCCAAATGTCGCAACATGACCTGTTTATGGGATAATACAGGAGAGCGCACTTGTACGGAGTGCCACGTGTCACTGGTTCAACTTCGGCCTCTGAAAAAATTTTCTGAGATAGTACAGTCTGTGTACTACCTGTCAATTTTCACTAAATTTCATTTGGAGCTTCCTAGCCCAAGTTATGACCTTTTTCCCAAGGTCACCTGATTTTGACTCAGATCTGGAAGAGGCAGAAACCCTATATTGTACAGATCATAAATCACAAAGTACAACGAATTAGAGGTTTTCCTTTGGAAAAAAGGTACCTGGAGATCTTAGCTTCAGCCTGTAACAATTTCAGATCCGAAAACTTCTCCAAAACGGATTTATAGTGAAAGTGCTACGATGACTGGTTTTTGCTATATCAAGCCCTAGCATCGTAAGTGCAACAAGTGTCATACATGCCATATTATGCCTTCTTTCAGGCTAGCTCTGATACCATGTTAGATTTTCAGAATTTACTTCAATCTGATCTAGGATCTTAACTGAGAGAACAACATGTACAGCATATCTACAGCATATCAATCATGGAGACAATAATGCAAGCACACAAGAGACACAAAGATTTACTTGGGGAAAACCATAAAGGTGAAAAACCCCAATAACTTCCTCAGAGATAGATAGAGCAATGATACAACCAACCAAGAGAGATAGCCATAACCTAGTAGCAGATCCTCCTCCTCCATAAGTGCGCCACTCCTCCTTGAGTGCATGTGTGAGAAGTGAGTGAGTAAATAGAGTGCCTCCCGCACTCTATTTATACTTTACTTGACTTTCCTTTTTACCTAACTCATGTAGGCACGAACTTAACCACATAATATAATGCTGACTGGGCCGACCCCCAATAGGGTGGTCTAATAACCCTTTGACCCACATGGCCGACCCCCAATAGGGTGGTCTAATAACCCTTCGACCCACATGACTTATACAGGGCCGACCCCAACAAGGTGGTCTAATAACCCATCAAATATAAGTTACGACACTTACAATATAAATGACGACACTTCCGTATAGAGGAATAATACCATCTCTATAGGAATACAATATACATATATGTGAAATACATTCCGAAGTTACATATACATCAACATTTTCTTCTTCCTTTCTTCTGAAATATTTGTGGAGATTGAGATTCCTTGTGATTGTCCTTCTTGAAGTAGGCTTGCTTCCTTCTTCTCTTAGTGTGTGTAGCCAAGGCTTGGTCATATTCTTTGAGCAGGGCTTCTTTGTTGGTTACCCTAGCTTCTTCTTGGATGCAATCTTCCCATACCACATCAAATTTCATGCTCTCTTTTCTGGCACACATGGTTTGGATAAATGACTCCCATGGTCTAGTGAGACCATTTAGAGCAGTCATGACTAGTTCATCTTCATCAAGGGTATCTCCAATAGCATCTAGTTGTTCCTTGAACTGGGACATCCTTGAGAAATAGTCTTGAACAGATTCTCATTTATTCATCTTTGTGCTATTCAATTGAGCTCTTAGATTCATCTTCCTATTGATGTTCTTTCCCTCATACATTCTGGAAAGGGCATCATACATTTCCTTTGTGTTAAATTTTGAGCATTAATTCACAATACTCTAGGATCTTTACTGAGAGAATAACATGTACAGTATATCAATGCATGACAATCATAATAAGCATCACAAGAATCAAAAGCATGAGAGACATGAGACACAGGGTTTCCGTGGGGAAAACCCTAAGGTGAAAAACCCCACAACTTCCTCAGAGATAAAGAGAGCAATGGCTCAACCAAAGTACAACCAAAATACATAGAGATAGTCTCCTAGTAGCAGATAATCCTCCTCCTCACTAGTGCACCACTTTCTGAGTGAGAGAAGTGTGAGTTTCTAAGTGATCAAATAGAGATATCCCGATCTCTTTTTATACTTAACCTGTTTTCCCAATTACACTATGGGGCCTACTTGTCTAGCTAGGTACATCCACAATATAATATATATTTCAGGGCCGACCCCACACATGGTGGTCTAATAACCCATTGGCAAGTAAACACACTTGCGACACTTGTCAATACACATGACAACACTTCCTTATAGAGGAATAACACATCTCTTATAAGGGTATAATAAATATATATGAAATACATAGATGAAATACATTCCAAAGTTACATATACATCAACACTCCCTCTTAACTAGGAAGGTATTTCTCGACACAGATCTGCTAGACAAGTCTTCTTCTCGGGATCATCGTCATAATCATCGTCACTGCTGCTTCTATCTCAACCAATATCTGACTCTACTCATCATAGGAAGTTCTACAGAGCCAGTCCTTTTTCATACTAGATGTAGGCCCACCACCTGCAGGTCTTCATCATCACTGGCCATACTATGGAATCCTCAGGACTTATTACGTGCGTCACAAAACCTTTAAAGAGTCTCTTGCCTAGCAAGAACCCTAAAGAGCATCTAAGGCCTTTTTCATCCTGTCCAGATCTCCAGGACTTATTTCATGTGACCCCACCACAAAACCTAGCAAGAGCATTTCAGGATGTTATGGGTACACAACTCTGACCTGAAATCTTCCTATAACATCCCCATTATTGACCCCATTACATTCAAATGTAATTGATGTAATATTGTTATGAAATCATGGTGAGGAGCTCAAGGCCAAGGCCCCGCCATCAATTTAGTGATGCATATGGCTTGTGTGCTAGCCAGGCACATTGGAATTTCAATATCATGTAAGATGCATTTTAATAAAAATACCCACAACTAGCTATGCAATGCAACAAAGATATGGGGGCATGATTTTACAAGGAATTGGGAGGAAAAACATTCAAACCCTTGAGATTATCAAGTCAAGCCAAATGTCAATGAGAGAACCCATCAAACCCTCAACTACCCATGTTGACTTTTGTACCCAATCATTGATTTCTCCCAAGAGTTGGTTGAGGTAGTTAATGCCTTGGGGAATGGGAGGTATGGCTGTCCAAATTCGGGTATGGGAAAGCCACCCTGCATGGGAAATCGCATTTTGATTCTTGGGCAAGAAAAGAGCCATGAATTGCTCCCCAAGCCATTATCCATCAACAATTGCTCTCCCTCATGAGTGGGGATCTACCTGGGCGTTTTCGAACCATGTTTTTGGGTGTTCTCCTTGATCCTCAGCTGGGATAAGGGCGTTTTTGTATTGTATATCAGTGGGGAAGATGGAAAATCAAATTGGGATTATAGCTGTTAAATGCTGAGATGGTTGGGGAGAAATCGTTTTTCCTCCTTGTGAATGTTTTTCCTCATCCCACAATTCGTTTTTGGATGGAAACAATTTGGGAAAGCCCAAACCCATGGCCATCTTGTTGGAAAATCCATTGTTTTGGCTTGATCTTGAGTGTAAGCCTCCAGGTTTCGAATGCAGCCTGATAAACCCAGTTGTGCACTGGCTTGGCTGAGAGGAAATGAGAAATGGGCTATGAATGAGTGAATGTCCCCTTTTCCTTGTGAGAATCATTCCCAGCTCGGGGGTGGCCTTCAGACAGACTCGGTATAAGCTTTCGAAGAGCCTATGGTTGGGTGGAACATTGCAACGACATAGCTAGTTGCTTGGGGTAGTTGCAAAATGGAGATAATTGTTTTTATGCCTATATATTTACTTCTGCACTATATTAATTTAATGACTATTGATATGCTGTATGCATGAGTAATGTGTGTGGATGTTTTAATTCTGCTGTGCAGAATTGTCTTATTTTCCATCTACACACATCTCTTTTAATGATATGAATCTAATGAGTGGGGTGAGTTTTATGTGAAAGCCCCAGAGATTGCCATCAGGTACCCTTCCTTGCCTTGGATGGATGGGTGGGTACATTACAAAATGGTATCAGAGCTGTTGGTTGCATCATTGGGCCTTTATGGGCTACCTATCATAGTTGCAGAGGTAAGTATGCTTCCTGCTTAACACTGATAGTTAAGAAAAATTTCAAAATTTTCAAATTTTCAAAAGTTTTTCTAAGTGTCTATGAGTTTCTACCAAAAACTGTGCCAGCGAATCTCGACAAGTTCATCTGCAATGGAGAAGGAACTCAGAAAGTTCATCCACAACGGTAGAGAAACTTAGCGAGTTCATCCGCAATGGCGGAAGAACTCGGTGAGTTGCGCCGACGGAGTTGCGGGATGCCCGGGAAAAAGTTTCAAAAATTGTTCTAAGTATTTTTTTGAAAATTTTGTCTAAGTCTATGTCAGAAGGAACTTGTGAGTTTTCGCAGCAACGGCGGAAGAAATCAGTGAGTTCATCCGCAATGGCGGAAGAGATCGGCGAGTTGCTTCACAATGGATCACCCGAAAATTTTAAGTTCGGCGAAAAAGATGGAAAAATTTTGGAAGGAAAAGCTGAGTTTGATCGGAAGAACTTGGCAAGTCACCCCGCAACGACAGAAGGACTCGGCAAGTTGGTTTGAAAAACTTTCTAAGTGTTTTCGGCGTCAAAGAAGAAATTTCGGAAGAACTTGGCGAGTTGCTCCGAAACAACGGGAGAACTCGGTGAGTTGCTCCGAAACAGCGGGAGAACTCAGCAAGATGGTCCGAAATGGCGGAAGGTTTTTCTAAGTATTTTTCGGCATCCAAGAGAAAATTTCTGAAGAACTCGGCAAGTCGCCCCACAATGGCGGAAGGACTCGGCAAGTTGGTCCGCAACGGATCAGAAGGAAAAACTGAGTCTTCGACTGGAAGAACTCAGCGAGTTGGCCCGAAATAGGTCAGAAGAACTCGCTGAGTTGCTCAGAAACAGAGAATTTCAGCTATTTTTCAAACAGATTTTTCAGGCGCCGAAAGTTGAAAAATGCCATGGAACTTGTCCGCCATATTGCACGAAATGAAAAGATTAAAAAAAAAAAAAAAAACGAGGGCGCTTCCCTTGACCCACCCTACAGTGGCGCAGGGAAGCCACAAGGGGGCAAGCCCCCTTGACCCCTGTCATCCCCCGGAGACAGTCGTTGAATGTGTGAAATGCATTCTCTATGTTTGGGAATGAGAAGCAGGAATTGCATAGAAGGGGTTGTGGAATCTCAGCAAGAGTAATGGGTTGTAATACCCATTATGGAGGATAAAAGGGAAATTCCTCACCTTAAACTATTTTTGTTTATAGCATAAGAATTGCATATTTGGTTAATATCAAGAATGAATGTTATACACATATGTATATACTAAAATGCTAATTTGTGAGAAGATTATAGCTAATGAATCCTTGTGTGCTTGGTAGGGAAGCCAAGAAAACGATCAGCTATGATGTGGAGGAGGAACTCCATGTCATGATGAAGAATTGGAAAGGGAGAATTCCTTAACTCCGCCACTGCTATTATATTTATATTTTCCTGAGTTGTCTATACTGAAAATTATGGCATAGGAATGCTGGAAATGCAAGAGGATATATAGATGAAATGAATATGTACTAGATGGCATATTGCATAGTGCATGTGAAAATGTTTTTGCGTGTATATGATATTGCACATTGGTAAAATGGTGAGGATTTACATATGCAATGAGCCACTTAAGATAATGATTGTGGTTGCTAATAATTAGTTGTGTTTGCATTGGTTGTAGGACCAAAGACAACCGAAGCATGGCTAAGGATGTGGATGATGTTGTTGCATATGACCAACAACCTTATGAGGAAAGGATGGTGCAAAAAATCTGTGATCATGAGGTTGGAAAAAAGACTATGTAGCCTTGGTAAGATGCCAACTGATCAGGTAACATCAAGCGATGTTCATAACAGCCATGCATGTAATATTTAATTGTGCTTAATTGCATAAATGTTGAAAGAGGGTTGGGTAAGACCCCTTCCACTATGATTAAACTATGATTGGTTTGGTTGCATATAGTATTGAGTGCCTGAATGAGAATGTTAACCTACCGAGTGTGGTGAGGTGTGGGTAAGTGAAGGCAAGGAGCCTTACACCCTATAGTGCATTCATATGAAATTATACAATATCATTTGTGTATGTTGGTTGTGAGTTTAGCAACCAAAGCAAGTGATGACTTATGGTCATGTTGTAGTGTATGTCATATGAGATAGGCATGGTTAGGCCATAATATGTTGGAATGCATAGTATTCATGGATTAATGCAAGGTTGTATTAAGGGGTATGCATTAAGTAAATGCACATTAAAATATTATGTAAATTTTGTGAATGCACATGCATATGTGTGCGTGCACATGTTGAGATGCATTGTGTGAATGCATGGGTGTGACATATATATGTTTTAGCGCATCTAGATAATAGATGAAATAATGGACTATTGTTAATCCTGAGACCATTTCATGTGCTGCTATGAATGCAGGAGAAAGACTGCATAAAGAAGGTAGACATATGACGGGTTACCAAAGCACTCTGTTGGAAGGATAGAGTGGCATGTAATGTGAAGTAATGAGTATTTACATCTTATTTAAATTGCATGGATAGTGTGACTCTGTCTTGCAATTTTATTGTGATAATGATGCATATATAAGGATATATATTTAATTACATTTCAAATATTAAAAACTGAGAGTGTTTGAATTATTGAGTGTTATAATTCCGAGATCACTTCAGTGACTATTGTAGCAATGAAAGGATTATATGCATAAATACTCACATTGTGTTTGGCTGATTAAAGTCCAATTTTCAGGTAGAAAAGTCTTGTGTATGGCAATGAGGATAAGTCCATAGTAAATACCGAGATCTACCATGTGCATAAGCCAAAGGTTATGAGAAGGTTCTCATGGTTGTAATTTATGCATGAAAAAAATCTAAAAAATTGTCTGGTTTAAGTTTATGAGAATAGTCTCATGGTTGAAAATCTAATTTCTATAGGAAAACAAATTTACAAATTTTAGATTTGAGAATTTACTTATAATTGCTAACAACTATTTGGCTTATATAGAATTGTGTCAGGAGGACATGTTGTAGGTAGATGTTCATGTATGGTAGCAAAGATGAAACCATAATGGACAGAGTGATACCACTTACAACAGCCAAACAATATGAGGATAGCCTCATTGCTAAGCAAATCAATTTCTGTAGGAGACGGAATTATAAATTCATATTGAATTTAATTATTAATGACATTGATTGGTTATGAAACAATCATATTTGAAGCTTATTGATAAATTTTGCTGACTGTTTGGCTATTTGATAAAGTGTGCCAGGATGACACATTGCAAGAAGACCATGTGTGATGGTCTGCAGAAGCCAAACAAGATGGGAAAGATCCCATGCTTGGGAAATGGGTTTTGGGTGAAACACCATTGTCTGAGCCAAACCGCATGTTGGTAAACCATGAAAATGAGATGGTAAAGCTATGCCAAGAATGCATTTGAGACACATCTGCAAGATGAATGAGTATTCTGTGACCCTAGACTAGAACATGCATGTCTAAATTATTAGGGTTAATATGCAGAGCATGCTCTATCTTATTTATATCATTGCAGATTGCTTGAGTATGATTAGGGCCTACACGGCTCACATTGGAAAGGGGGTGCACACCTTTTCTGGTGCGGAGTCATGATAAGGTTGTCAATATTGAATACACCCTAAGGGAATGGATGCATTCCTGGTGTTTCAATACTTGATAGTGAATGCTATGAAATATGATTACAATTTTAGAGCAGTAATACTGATGAGCCTGCTTATCCTTCTTGTGCTACCAGCTTACACAGATGCAATTTGGTGTTGCACATAAGAGGAAAAGTGAAGAAAGGGTGCTCAAGAGAACTGTATGGGAAGTGGTAACCTTTCTACGCTCACACTAAAGGACCCTCGAAGAGATGGATAGGCCCGAGGAGCTGTGTTGTAGAAAAGGGGTATCATCCTTGTGTAGTGTGAGTGGGTATTGTAGGTCCATGCTAGCCTACAGTCAAGTGAGTCACCTATGGAGTTCCTGGAGGGAACTACTGGTTTGCATAAGAGAAGGAGCCACGTAATCATATTATTTTATTCATATTGCCTAATAAACCCAGTCGATGTACTGTCTTGGCAATGTTTGTTGTATGCTTGATAAACCTAGTTGGTGTACTGGCTTGGCATTGGTTATTTGGGTGTTATGGAAAAGGGTTGTTGGATGCCTGATAAACCCAGTCGGTGTACTGGCTTGGCATTGGTTATTTGCATGTTGTGGAGGTATTGGTGAAGGGTGTTATTTCCTAACAAACCTAGTCAGAGAACTGGCTTGAAAATGTTCATTGTATGCTTGATAAACCCAGTCGGCGTACTGGCTTAGCATACTGATTTTTGAAATGCTTGATAAACCTAGTCGGCGAACTGGATTAGCATACTGATTTTTGAAATGCTTGATAAACCCAGTCGGCGTACTGGCTTAGCATATTGATTTTTGAAATGCTTGATAAACCCAGTCAGCGTACTGGCTTAGCATACTGATTTTTGAAACGCTTAATAAACCCGGTCGGTGTACTGGCTTAACATACTGATTTTTGAAATGCTTGATAAACCCAGTCTACATACTGGCTTAGCATACTAATTTTAGGGATTCTTGATAAACCTAGTCGGCATATTGGCTTGGCATTGCCTATTCGGATGATGTTGTGGAGCAGCAGGTGTGCTGGCCAAGCATCCACTCCATAGTTGATCCAAAGCTTGTAAAGCAGAGAAGGAAACCTATGGAGTAGTGAGGAAATGCACAATACAGATAAGTATTCATTTCCATTTATTTCTTGTTTGGAATAATGAATATTTCAGGTATAAGTCTTCTAATAGCTAAGCTGATACACTATTGTTTCCTTGTTGGAAACCTTGGCCATTGCAGGAAGCAAGGACCCTGAAAGAACTATAAATTCTTGGTAAACCCAGAGAGTAACTGGTTGGAGCTATAAATGCTTGGTAAAGCTAGAGAGTAACTGGTTGGGCACTATAAAATTCTTGGTAATACCAGAGAGTAACGGTTGGGCACTATAAAATTCTTGGTGAATTCAGAGAATAGTTGGTGGGAGCATTAACCACTTAATGTTGTGGAGCAGCTGGCGTGCTGGCCAAACATTCCTTAATTAATTGATAAAAACCAGTCAGCGTACTGGCCTGGCATTGCCTATTCGAATGGTTGTCGAGTATCCTGCGTGCTGGCTCAACATTCATTGTTGTATCCATAGGAAATCCAATGCTTGGAGAGCAAAGAAGGATCCTGTGGATTAAAGTGAAGACATCCAATAAAGATAAGTATTTGGTTATCCTATAGCTTCTTGCTTGTTTAATATGAATACACAAGTATATGATTTGGTTATGATTTCCTAAGCTCTTGTTTAAAGATAAATCCTATGAGAATAAACTAAACATGTGAATTGATTCAATGTTGGAGTATAGGTGTTGCTAGAAGCAAGGGCTGTGAAAGCATCTGGAGGATGCGTGTGGACATGTGATTGTCTGAGAGAGCTCAGTATGAGCAGTAATGAAAGATGGTGCTAGTGGACATGCGTGGGTCCTAGCAGCCAAAGGTTTTGTAAGTAGCAACGGGGAAGGGTTCCCTAGTGGAAAATCCATATACAGACCTTAGACACTAAGTGTCATAGCCAAGAAAGGAAATTCAAAGCATTCACATTGAAGTGAAATAGACTAAGGAGCATGAAACCACAACGATGGTGTAGCTCCATAATAGAACAAGACTAAGAGGGAGAAAATCCTACTCTTCTCTTTCTTTTCGATTGATGCATTTATAAAACAAAAGATTGTTGAGTGCATGTCATGGCTGAGAATGGATTGTGTTTAATTGCTTGAAATGAATTGTGAATGCTGAAATAGTTATTTCACTGTGAAAGGATGAACATGAAAGAGATCATGTGTATGTTGGGAAAGCATGAAAATTTTGGAAGTCGCATGAGCGAAGCGTGGACGTTCCATGTCAATTGGGAAATAATTGACTAATTCTAATATTGTGTTATGCTTGTCCTAACAGGAATTGCCCTGATGAGTCTCACAGGTGAGAAATTGAAAGCCATTAATTGCAGCTATTACTAGCCAAGTGTTGCTGGTGAGAAAAGAGAGAGCCAGTTGTGCACATTGATCATGGCAGCAAGCCAAAAGCTATTTGTTTGGGCTGGAAATATTCCTCAGATAGTTGCTAGGACAACAATAAGGTGGCATCCATGAAATTCAAGACTTGTAGATCAGCTGGAAGGTGAATAAAGGGAAGGGATTGCTCTGGAGCAATGCCCACCTACAGAGCTGGAAGACCAAAGCTAGTAGGAGCAGCTTGAGGAAGCCAAAAGACTTGATCCTGAAATTTCAAGTAAAGAGATAAAACGCAGAACAGACCTTCCACTAGTTGTGAATTTTGGACATGTGCAAAGTGGGTATATAATCTGAAGTATTGGAACACCGAGGACGGTGTTATTCCAAGGGGAAGGGAATGTAACGTCCCCATTATTGACCCCATTACATTCAAATGTAATTGATGCAATATTGTTATGAAATCATGGTGAGGGTCTCAAGGCCAAGGCCTTTCCATCGATTTAGCGATGCATATGGCTTGTGTGCTAGCCAGGCACATTGGAATTTCAATATCATGTAAGATGCATTTTAATAAAAATACCCACAACTAGCCATGCAATGCAACAAAGAGATGGGGGCATGATTTTACAAGGAATTGGGAGGAAAAACATTCAAACCCTTGAGCCAATCAAGTCAAGCCAAGTGTCAATGAGATAACCCATCAAACCCTCAACTACCCATGTTGAATTTTGTACCCAATCATTGATTTCTCCCAAGAGTTGGTTGAGGTAGTTAATGCCTTGGGGAATGGGAGGTATGGCTGTCCAAATTCGGGTATGGGCAAGCCACCCTGCATGGGAAATCGTGTTTTTCTTCTTGGGCAAGAAAAGAGCCATGAATTGCTCCCCAAGGCATTATCCATCAACCAATTGCTCTCCCTCACGAGTGGGGATCTACCGGGGCATTTTCCAGCCATGTTTTTGGGTGTTCTCCTTGATCCTCAGCTGAGATAAGGGCATTTTTGTATTGTGTACCAGTGGGGAAGATGGAAAATCGAATTGGGGTTCCATAGAGACCATTATGGTTGTTAAATGCTGAGATGGTTGGGGAGAAATCATTTTTCCTCCCTGTGAATGTTTTTCCTCATCCCACAATTCGTTTTTGGATGGAAACAATTTGGGAAAGCCTAAAGCCATGGTCATCTTGTTGGAAAATCCATTGTTTTGGCTTGATCTTGAGTGTAAGCCTCCAGGGTTAGAATGCAGCCTGATAAACCCAGTTATGCACTGGCTTGGTTGAGAGGAAATGAGAAATGGGATGTGAATGAGTGAATGTACCCTTTTCCTTGTGAGAATCATGCCCAGCTCGAGGGTGGCCTTCGGACGGACTCAGTATAATCTATTGAAGAGCCTATGGTTGGGTGGAACGTTGCAATGACATAGCTAGTTGCTTGGGGCAGTTGCAAAATGGAGATAAGTGTTTTTATGCCTATATATTTACTTCTGCACTATATTAATTTAATGACTGTTGATATGCTGTATGCATGAGTAATGTGTGTGGATGTTTTAATTTCGCTATGCAAAATTTTCTTGTTTTCCATCTGCACACATCTCTTTTAATGATATGAATCTAATGAGTGGGATGAGTTTTATGTGAAAGCCCCAGAGATTGCCATCAGGTACCCTTCCTTGCCTTGGATGGATGGGTGGGTACATTACACTCCCTAGGGCACAAATTACATGTGGTCACCATAAAACCTAGCAAGAGAATCTCAGGATGTTACAGGTACATGACTCCGACCTGAAATCTTCCCAGGGCACAAATTACATGTGGTCATGGAAAAACCTTGAAAGAGCATCTCAGGATGTTACGAGTACACAACTCCGACCTGAAATCTCCTAGGGAACAAATTACATGCCATAGGACAAAACCTTGCAAGAGCATCTCAGGATGTTATGGGTGTACACAACTCCGACCTGAAATCTCCCAGGGCACAAATTACATGTCCTCCCAGAGCAATGTCTCGAAAGAGCATCCCAGGCTGTTACGGGTACACAACTCTAACCTATAGGATCTCCCAGACATGCTCATCTACACAACCTGATCCACGGCCATAAAGTATCATCTTGATACTCACCATACATCATCTTGATGTACACATGATCATCCTAATCATCATCAGTGCAACATCCTGCTGCATGTCATCTGGAGCAACATCATGAAGCTCGTCATCTATGATCATCCTGATCATACACTGCATCCACTTGATGCATACCAAGTATCTACCTAATACATATCATCATACATGATCCACCTGATCATACAATGTATCCACCTGATACAAAAAAATACATGATCCATCTGATCATACCTGATACATATCAACATACATGATCTATCTAATCATACAATGTATCCACCTGATACAAATACAGATACATGGTCCAAGCATCCATCATGATGCATATACAAAATACATACAAATGATCCAACTGATCATATCCAGCATCCAACATGATGCATACATACATGTACATATAAATGATCCAACTGATCATATCCAGCATCCAACTGATGCATATATACACAAATGTAAATGATCCAACTGATCATATAGAGCAGAAACTAGAACATCATCCTGATGCTTATCATCCAACGCTTACATCCACAGCCATGTGAAGGATCCTCCTTCCAACATGCTTGGAATGGCTTCAGCAAATGTCTCCATCACTTCTTCCTTGAAGTGTCATCGATCTGAAGAACACTAAGCCTCTCTCTGAAGTACTCGAACTTCACTCTGGCTAATGGCTTCGTCAATACATTTGCAATATGCTCGTCCGTCGCAACATACATGAGCTTCACTGCTCCTCTCTGCACCATATCCTTGATATAGTGATATTTGATCTCTATGTGTTTCGACCTGTCGTGAAACACTGGGTTCTCAGACAACTTCACACAAATCTGGTTATCACAGAAGATGCCAGTAGCATCCAACAGGAGATCAAATAACTCAGACAGTAGCTTCCGAAGCCATATTGCCTCACAGCTAGCTAAACAGGCTGCAACATACTATGCCTCAGCTGTACTCAGTGCTACGCAGGACTGCTTCCTGCTAAACCAAGAGATCACACCTGATCCCATATTGAAGCAACACCCAGATGTGCTCTTCCTATCTGTAGCACTGCCTGCCCAATCTGAATCAACATAACCTTGTAGGTTAAACATTTGATTCGCTTCATACCTAAGTCCATAATCAACTGTACCCTTTAGGTACCTCAGAATATGCTTTACAGCAACCAGGTGAACACTTCTCGGATCCGTTAGGAATTGGCTCAATGTGATCACCGCAAAGCAAATATCTGGTCTCATGTTCGTCAGGTACATCAAGGACCCAATCATTTGATGATACATAGAAACACCAACCAGCTCAGATGAAGGATCACATAGAAGCTTCAGGTTCGATGCCATAGGTGTGGCCATAGACTTGCAATCCATCATCTCGAACCTCTTCAGGATATCTACAGTATACTTCCCTTGTCCAAGGAAGATCCCATCTGTACTCTGCCACACCTCCATACCTAGGAAATAGTGCATCATCCCCAATTTCTTCATATCAAACTCAACAGCAAGCTTCCTCTTTGTATCTGTCATCTCCTGTTACAAATAAGTCATCCACATACAGGATTAGAATCACAGGATTCCCTTCCTCAACCTTGTAGTAAAGGTTGGAATCCTCTCTCTTGGTAAAGCCCAAACTAGATAGGAAACTGTCCATCCTACCGTACCAAGTTCTGGGAGCTTGCTTCAAGCCATACAAGGATTTCTTCAATCTGCATACATATGACTCCCTGTCATGTGTCTCAGAACCAAGTGGCTGCTCCACATATACTTCTTCTTCAACTACACCATTCAAGAAAGCAGTCTTGACATCCATCTGGTGTATTTTCCATTTCATTACTTTTATATTTCTCTATGCTGCCATCTGCAGCATGCTTGATCTGATAGATCCATATGGAAGTCATAACAAACTTCCCTTTAGGTCTTGGGACTACATCCCAAACATCATTCTTCATGATCGAAAAATCATGGCATTCTTCCCATATCCTGGGAACTTCAATATCTTCAATAGATAATTTTGTTGTTGAACAAATGTTGTAGTTCTTCTTTTGTAGGTGATGGCATACAATCTTTCCTACAAGACAAGTTAAATTGCATGATTAGAAACATCTCATAGTTTTCAAAACAAATTCTTATACATAAAGAAATATGTCATACAGTCATGCAATTATTTTAGCCAATGCTTCAATACAACATTCATCCATATCCTGTAACTTTCTAGATGCCTTCCAATCTCTACCAGAACATTGTTAAGAGTTTGCACTACTCCCAACATGTCAGCAAAGAGGTTTCATTCTAGATAAGTAGCAATGGAATGTTATACAATTCCATAGGCCTACTTACCCATGCATATTAGTAGTCTACTGTTCATTAATGTAATCATTCTAATATGCACAATACATATCCTAAGTCTAGGAACATAAGCATATGTATCATTGAACAATTTTATTTAAACAAACAAATATGTAAGAAGCGGTAATTAAAATACTTATCTTTGTTTGTTTGTTGGGTGGACTCCCTCTGAGTCTTTGCTTCCTTACAGGAGATGCTAAAGTAGCTTCTTCTACACCTTTCTGATGTGGAATGTAGAAAGCTAGTCAACTCCCTCTAAATATATGCATCCTTGCAGGAGCTGCTGGAGTGTGCTCCCTCTTGATCTTTGCTTCCTGGATTACCTGTCCTTGAACTTATATTCATCCTTGGTCCCTATGCATGCTTATTAGTATCATGATTGTGTTATCCTTGTGATCTCATACAAAATCATACATTCATTAGTATATTCTCAATACTATCAAAACACAATAATCTCAAGCATGTATAGTCATGATTATTTCAAACAGAAATAATAAGCATTAGCATTCAAGGTTTATATAGGACTCTTATGGTTAGTCATATCATAAGAAACATAATATGTCTAAACCTATGATTAATCGAATCTATGACTCTTCTGGTTAGTCATATCATTAATTAAGGTAAGACACATAATATGCATATACCCATTATTATTCAAACCTATGTCTTTATGAACAATCATCATCAATCATGCCATGAATACTTATATAAGAGATTCTATGATATAAGGAAAACATACCTGTTCACCATATTTGCTAGTTATGTCTAGCAATGTTTTCTTGTTCTCTTCAATGACCTGCATAGCTCATAAGTTAACCTTTTCAAAACCAAATCATACATACCTCCATGTGATCCATGACTATGGATGAATCTTTGTCTTCATGTCACCATAGCAAGTTCAGGTTGTCCCTTCAATTTGTACAATCCTCCCTCTTGCTCTCCAATCACCACTACATCATCAATAGATTTATCCTTTGTCCACATTAGGACTTGGCCATATACAAATGCAACCCTCATGTCTTTTGCATCCAATGCATAGATGGAGAGAAGATTATTCTTGAGCCCAGGTACATAAAGGACTTCTTTCATCTTCAAAGATTTTCCAGAATCTAGGTTGTAGGAGGCTTCACCACTTCCTTTGATTAGGTATTGATAATCATCCCCAAGTTTCACCTTATGGGGTGATTCATGTTCAGATAGGTTTACAAAGGATTCCTTAAACCCAGTCATGTGTTTGGAAGCCCCACTGTCAATTAACCAATCATTACAACCATGGGAGATAGTACTTGTGAGAGCAGAGATTAGAACATACTCTTATTCACTTGATGAGTCATCATCACTTTCTTCCCTAGCCTTCTTCTTTGGAGGTCCATCATCCTCGGTAGCATGAGCATGGAACTTTCTTTTGTTGCCCTTCTTCTTCTTGCTGGAGTTGTTGTTGTTATCCCTTTTGTGGTTGGGACAATCTGAAGCAAAGTGACCCTTCTCATTGCATGTGAAGCACCTTAGATCCTTCTTATTCTTTTGGTGATAGTGAGTGGACTTCTTGTATTGAGAGTGCTCCTTCTTGGGCTTGCTTCTTTTGGTGTGAGCTGCAAGAGCTTGATATTCACTTCCCATTTTCTCTTCTCGAGCTACAAGCCTGGCTTCTTCTTGAGAGCATTCCTCCCACAGTTTACTGAAAGAGATCAATTTCTTTCTTGCATAGATTCCTTGAATAAAGGATTCCCATGACCTAGGTAGGCCATTCAGAGTGGTCATAACAACTTCACCATTGTCCACTACTTCATCCACAGCTTCAAGTTGTTCCTTGATCTGAAAAACCTTGGAGAAGTAAGATTGAATGGTCTCTCCATTTAACATCTTGACCCCTTTCAATTGATTACACAGAGTCATCTTCCGATTTATGTTCTTCCCTTCAAATAACTTGGTCAGGGAGTCAGACATCTCTTTGGGTGTCTTCAGAGATGACACATGGGGGATGAGATGGTCTTTGATAGAATCAGCAATGATTCTCTTTGCCTTGACCAAGTTCTTCTTATGCAATATATTAGCCTCTTCATCCTCTGGGATAGGGATGTCTTCTTTTATATATGAGTCCAACTCATTCTCTTCCAGGATTAACCCAATCCTATACTTCCAGGCTTGGAATTTATTAGCCCCTTCAAGCTTATCCTCAAGCTTGGTGTGGTGAGACATCTTAAAGAGTACTTCAAATAGAAATAGAAAATTTTTAGGTCTTACCACTTGAATTGTTGAAAACTAGATCTAGTCTCGGATTAGGGTTTGTCGAAAAAACCCTAAAAATTCAAAATGTGAATTTCAACTTTCTGAAAGGGTAGAAAGATGTGCCTTGATGAGCTGATCAACCTGGTGTATTCAGAATTCGAGATCTGCAAAGCTACACCCTTCAAAACTGACTTTCTGTCTTCCCGGTTTCACTAAGGAGAGCCCTGAATTAGGGTTTGAGTTTCTCGGAGATCTACCAAGCCAAAAATCTCGATCCAAAGCTCTAAACTTCGATTTTTGCAAGGAGCTTCCAGCTATGTCTTCAGATTCTAGAAATTCCTATTTTTGTGGAAACCCTAATTTTTAGGGCCAAATCTGAAAATGCTCAGAATTGAATTCTGATTGTACAGATAGATTCTCCTTGATGAGTAGAGTCAATCTACTATACTGCATTTCCAAAATCTGTGGAGAGAAACCCAATAAACAAGAAACCCTAGTTTTCGTCACTACACAATGTTTTCTTCTCAGGTTAGCTCTGATACCATGTTAAATTTTGAGCATTAATTCACAATACTCTAGGATCTTTACTGAGAGAAAAACATGTACATTATATCAATGCATGACAATCGTAATAAGCATGACAAGCATCACACAAATCAAAAGCATGAGAGACATGAGACACAGAGTTTCCGTGGGGAAAACCCTAAGGTGAAAAACCCCACAACTTCCTCAGAGATAGAGAGAGCAATGGCTCAACCAAAATACATAGAGATAGTCTCCTAGTAGCAGACGATCCTCCTCCTCACTAGTGCACCACTTTCTGAGTGAGAGAAGTGTGAGTTTCCGAGTGATCAAATAGAGATATCCCGATCTCTATTTATACTTAACCTGTTTTCCCAGTTACACTATGGGGCCGACTTGTCTAGATAGGTACATCCACAATATAATATATATTCCAGGTCCAACCCCACACATGGTGGTCTAATAACCCATGGGCAAGTACACACACTTGCGACACTTGTCAATACACATGACGACACTTCCTTATAGAGGAATAACACATCTCTTATAAGGGTACAATAAATATATATGAAATACATAGATGAAATACATTCCGAAGTTGCATATCCATCAACACTTTGGAGTCTTCTTCGATGCCACTTGGGGAATCAAGTGGTCTTTAATAGAATCAACAATGATTCTCTTTGCCCTAATCAAATCCTTCATATACTTCTCTTTGGCTTCATCTTCTCCAGGTTCTGCAATCTCATCCTTGATATATTGGGCAAGATCATTCTCTTCAAGAATGAGGCCAATTCTGTATTTCCATGCCCAAAAATTTTCTATACCCTCTAGCTTGTATTCAAGTTTAGTGCTTGGATCCATCTTCTTCAGGGGTCAAAGAGATTGAATTTTTTCAAGAGATAGAATAACACTTACCAGGAGATGTGCTTGATTGAAAGTTCTGGTGTGTTCTGCTTCTAGAAACTTCAACTTTTCACCTTCCGGATCTGCAATAGAATTTATGGTTTTCTACACTTTTGGTCAAACTAGGGTTTGACTTTCCCGGAGTTCCACCCAACCAAAAACCTCGATCCAGGGCTCAAAACTTTGATTTTGAGGAGGGTTATCCATCCATGCAATCAGAATCCAAAAATACCAACTTTTGCAGAAACCCTAATTTTCACTGGAGGAGAGAGAGAGAGAGAGATTTTCACCTTGTGAAAGATGTCATATTCAGGCTAGCTCTGATACCATGTTAAGTTTATACTAATTTGACTAGCAAGATCACTAAAAGAAACACAATCACAAGATAGACAGATATTTTACCCTGGGAAACCCTCATGGGGTAGAAAACCCAGCAAAGCTTTCTTCAATAAGATGATCAACCAAATACAAGATGTAGTCCAAGACTAGAGCTCCTTCTCTACCTCCTATGCATACCTCTCTCTCACTTGTGAACTACTTTCCGAGGGATGGAAGTGTGTGATAAGTGAGGAACAACCTCCTCTACTTATACTAATTCCCAACTAACTTTTTACCGTATGGGGCCGACCTCTCCTAAGAGAGTCTTGATAACCCCTAATAAATTTAGCTCAGGGCCGACCCCCACATGGGAGATCTAATAACCCTAGTTACCATAATCCATAGGAGGAATAAATATCTCTGGATACATAATAAATTCCCATCAGAGGATTGAAACATCTCCAGAATAATACAAATATAATATTCTTAGAAGTTACAATATTTCAACAGCAAAGATCTAGCTTGATGAATACATTTGCTAAAGTGACTCCTTGCTTGAAAAGGTGAAATGATCGTGTAAACAATAGATAAGTAGGGTTACATATTTTTTCCAGGGTGGTGCGGGAGAGAGGATTGGTTTCCTCATCCATTTCATAGGTTGGTGCATGATTTGTAGGTTGGTTCTTATAGAGGATTGGTGTCATCATCCATTTAACAGGTTGGTGCTTATAGAGGATTGGTGTGCTCATTGATCCAAGAGGATCTCCGAGATCGATAAAAATTAAAGTCTTCAAATTGTGAACAAAAGCTTGCAGTTATGTAGATCTAGACGAGATATTTACAGTGACGTTCGTTTCGCCTCAAACAAACTCCAGACGTGAAAAATATCACATTCTAAATTTATAGAAAAATAGGTAAAAGTGGAAAAAAAGGGGCCACATGGCCCACCCACATAGTTCCACGTGGCATGTACATTCAGCATGAAAGTGCCACGTGGCAACACCATAGGGTTCCACATGGACAAGATGTTGACATGGTATATGAGATGGACCAGTAGATTGTTGACAAGTGGAACATATGGTGGCAGGTGGCATCCAGGTAGACCAATCAGAGAGTTCCATGTGGCGATCCGATTGGCCACGTTGTAAGTCGGTTTACCAAAAAAAAGTGGTGTCCAAGGGATTCAAACCCTCGACCTATCCTCCGCCAAAGTCTCTACACCGTCCACCTAGCCAGTATCTCTGCATGGTGGTTCTTAACCATATAGTTCTTACCTTATATTTGAAATTGAATTGTATGATATTTGGAAAAAGGAACGAGGCCAAGGGCTAAGCCCTCGGCCCCATGTGTTATATCCACCATCGAACTGGCGGCTAAACAAATAACCAACACCAAATAGTATTCCAACAAAAAAATCACAATAGGAGGAGAGGTTCATGGTTTTGAACCAGTGACCTCCTCCCAACATGCCAACATTCTCAACCAATGCGCCAAGCGCTCCACATGTTAAGGGATATGAAATATTTGGTTTTAAGTTTGATTTGGATCGGATTTTAACCCCCAAAAGAGAGTGAATCCCTTTGGCCTAAATTTAAAACAAATTCAAACTATTATATGGTTTTTTTAACCATATATATTATATTTTTGGATTTGTTTAATGTTTTTAATATTTTTGCACATCTTTTCTCCATTTTTAATGGATTTTTATTTGATTTTGAGTGGGATGGAATATTTCTAAATTCCATTCAATTTGGGGATAAGTTATGAACCTTTGGGCTATATAAACAATGTAATTTGGCCATGGAAGTGAGAGGAAAGGATTGAAGCTTTTCATGAGAGAATGGTAAGATACCATAATGCCTTTGTAAAGGCTTTGTAAGTTTGCTTATTTTTGTAAAGAGGTTTTTTAGCCACTCTTGGGAAGGTTGAGAATGAGAGGCTTTATGATTGAAATCATAAGTCTTCTTTTTGAAGCGGGCTTGAAGGATGAAGTCATTTTGTACTTGTTCAAATATTTTTTAATACTAATAAGATTGGTCCTCATTGGAGATGGACTCAGAGACGTATTCCATCAGCGACGAAATTCGTTATCATATGGTTTCCACATTCTTGTTGTTTGCATTATTTGTTCATTTATATTTGTTTTCAGTTATTTTTAAGCCTTTGACATGTTAAGTTTATATGCTGCAATAACTCAGATTCCTACTTCATTATCATTTAATGCATTTTCACAATAACAACATAAATAGGATCTCTGAAATACACACAACCAAAAGGTACACAACAATTTATCCTAGGAAACCCTCAAGGGGAAGAAAACCCAACAAGAAATTCCTCAATATAGATTACCAAAGTACAATTCCCAAAGAAATAAGTCTCATAAAGAATAGAGACAAAATAAAACTCTAGAGCCAAGAGTAATCCTCCTCCTCCTTCGCAATCTTCCTCTCTCCTCTAATGCGCAATCCTTGAGTGAGTTAATGGTACAAATGAGAGGAACCACTCTCTATTTATACTTTACCTTTTACATCACATTTAACCTAACTAGGTCGGTCTCACTAATGTACTTAACTGGGCTGACCTCTCGAGGGAGACTCAAATAATATTTATATTACATTATTTTGGGTACTAATGACCCAACTTACAATGGAGGTTTTACGTCATGACTTTTTGTTGGCTGCTTTTCTGGGCAGACCCGGGTTTTCATGAAGCGCAGCAACAAAACCCCTTGGCGCACTGGCCCTCTCGGCAACGAGCTGCGCGGCAGCTCGAGGTCTCACCCGAAGTGGCTATGGGGGGGTTAAGGAATCAGGTTTCCTTAACCGGGGTGACGCGGAGATGGCTCTTCCTTGAATGGTTCCTGTGAAATCGGCGGTCGGACCTTCCCGCAGGCCGCTCGTCGCAGCTGCGTGGGTCCCTTCCTTGGCAGGTCTACTGCGCAGTTTCTTCTCTCTAACGCAGCAGGCAACTATCCCTTGGGTCGACGCGCTGAACACTTCCTCGCCCTTCACATCTAGCGCAGTAACGCAGTCTGCTCTCGCCGCAGCGACCGTGCGTTACTACCTCTTTAGTACTTAAGACACTTCTAGTTATCAAAGGATCTTTCCAACTTGCTCAAACAGTCACAAGGATAAGACAGAAGTCTTGCATACACAAATAATGAACTCTAAATAGTTATCATTCACGCAAACATTATAACAAGAAGACATAAGTGAAGCTCATCCCCTCGAGGAAAACCACATCCACGGGAGCGTTATATTAACCAGAAAATGATAGAGTCATACAATATGCTGCGCACACAGCTGCAGCCTTAGATCTTACAGGAAACTCCACGCACACAGCTGGGAGCCCTTCTCTCAAGCTTGTCTCCTCTCTATGGAGATTACAAAGGCACAGACGTCGACTCAGACTGTCTGGCAACTCAGGGATTAGCTCCTCGGCTATCCGATTTCCTCTCTCTAGTTCTACACACCGGGTAGAAATTACAGTGAAGGATAATCAACACATGATCTATCCTTTAGACTGGCTCTCTAACAGTCTAGTGTCCAACTCTCTAACTCTCCAAAAGGAAGGAACTGAAGGAAGGGAGGAAGAACCCTCTACCCATTACAATGATTCATCTATATAGGTAGCCATGACGGTCACACCTTTACAAAACTGTGGGCCTTTCCCAACAGTGATTCCCAAAAACCCTAACCACGCACATGGCTAGGTGTACTGTAGGCGCCGCTTGCAGTCACGTCGCCGCTTCCTGCAGGCTCCGTGAATTCCGGCGCAGATTGTGGGTATGGGCGATCGTCCTTCGCCTTCAATGCTCTGGTCCGTTGCTCCTCCTTGATCCGAGCAACCATAACTTCTGTACTAAGCCTTTAAATGAGGGTAGCTAAGCCCTCTACTCCATCGCCTTTATTTATTATGGTAGCTGAGCCACCTTCATTCTTTGATGACGTGCGCGCGATCTCCGCAATTTCCGGTCCATGATCTGCGCTGAGATCATCCATCTGGCACCGTACTGCGCACCGTCTCCTTCTTACCCAAAACTTAGTGCTTGTCCCAAAATTAGCACTTTCCTTCCATACTCATGATTTTTCCCAAAATTCGCAGCTTTTACTATAGCTGCGACCTTGGTCCCAACAGGCCCCCAACACTCACTTGTGGCTCGCCCTCGAGCCACTCGCACTAGCGCGTGGTCTTTGGATTTGCGCCTCTGTGTTTGCTTGAATCTCCGCGAATGTTTTCTGCCACTTCGCAATAGCGGAGTCCAATTCCTCAATACACTGATCAGCTGTCTGTACTGTTTCTGCGGTTGTTTCATCTTTAGTGAGTGTATCAATGATCTCTTGAGACTCGGCAATCTCTTTGATTTTTGTCTCAATCTGGCCAACGATTTCAGCATACTCATCCATGAATGGCTGAATGCTGTTGGTGAGCTTCTCATCTTCAGTTCTGAGCTTGTGCAGTTGCTGCTGCATTTTGCGCACTTCGCCCATTTTCTTCATCTTTGGCAAGCCTGTTAAGGACTTGGCTTCTTCATTCAGAACAGTGAGAGACTGTTCTGCAGCTTGCACCTGTTCTGATAGTCCTACTTTAAAAGGGAGGTTCACAAGCTCTGACCATGCTTCCATAGCCTGGTCCATCAGGTTCTTGGCTTCCTGTACTCGACCTTTCATTCGTGTGGAAGCTCTGCTCAATGCTTCAAATTGTACCTGCGCATCATCCGTAAGATGCGCAGCGACGCGAGCTTCTAGCTCAGCAATCTGGGTTTTATGGCCTTCTGCCATAGCAGCTATTTCTTGCTCCAGGGTTTTCGCCCTTTCGCCAATAATTTGAACTTTTGCAACCAGAGGGAGGTCTGGTTGAATCTCGCAAGCCGGCAATTCCTGAGCAATCTCTTCTATTGCGTTTCTGATGCCGGTGTCTTGCGCCTCATAGAGTGCAAGCTTCGCAGAGATATTCTTATGACTTTCCTTCAGCTCTATCTCCTGCGATTGCAGTCGTTGGTTTGCCTGGAAAGTAGAGAGCTCTCTAGCTCTCAACTCAAGAGAAACTTTCTCCTGTACTAGCTGTAGAGTTTCTATAGGAATCATAGACAAATTAATTTCTACAGGTCCAACTGTGCTTACCTGCAGTTCAGCTAGGGGATCTGGAAGTGTCATGCTGGTAGGCGGAATATGCACGACAGTGTGCCTTTCTGTGAGTTCTTCAACTCGCTCACCAGTTGGAATTTCTTGTGGCGCCTGCGAAGTAGATGCTGGCGCATGGGTCTGCGCAATCCTTCCTGCGAGACCTTTTAGTTCTACAAATTGTAAGTCTAGAGCACCTCGGATGTGAGCATGCATGTTCCTCATCTCACGAAATTGGTCTTTCAAATATTTGTCGATCTCCGAGGGAATGGCCTCAGTGGGATGCGACACTTTCTGCTTCTTTGTGGCTGGTTCTGTTGAGCCTTCATCGCTTCTTTGCTCAGGGGCTTCCTTGCCCTTATTTTTTTCTTGCGCAGCGGCGGGTGGCATCGCAGGTGCGATGTCAGCTGCTGCTCTCCATTCATCGGACCACGACTTAATGGTTTCTTCGACATCTTCTGTGGTCATCCTGTAAAGACCTAGCGCCCAGTCACCTGGAATGTCGCAAGGCCGAAGGTAGAGTTGATGGATGTCGGCAGTAAAAGCCAACTTCCCGTCATACAATGTGGCTGTCTCCTCGCTCAGCCTTGGCATATCTTGTATGGTCTCTCGGAGGAGATAGTAATACTCACAAAAAACAGCGCGATTCATCTTGCGCTTCGCGGGATTAGGGGAATCCCAGAGGTTGATGTAGCGCATGCCGGCAACCTCTCCTGCGCGGCGTGGACGGAACTGAGTATTCGGGGGCTCCTTCCACCCGACGAGAGCACATAGAATTAGAAGCCACGAAAAATGGAATGATTGGCCTGCATTGTCCTGCACATTCAGGCAATCAGCCAAAAAAGAATTCAGCAGGAAGAGAGACCAATTGTACTGTTCTCCCTCCGCAGCTGCGATAGCGAGCTCTACGACAGCTCCAGTAACTTCTTTTGGTCGGCACTTGGTGAGAAGTCTGCCTGCAAGCAGACTTCCTGTGAAGCGAAGTGCCTCATCTTCAACTGTGGTGAGGTCATAAGCCCGACCTCCTCTTGTCAAGTTATATTTCTGGACCAGCTTTGCAGCTAATTTTCGGTCCTTCTCCTTTCCCGCAAAATGGATATTGGGATCCTTCCCGACCTTAGATAGGCCGGTGATACGGTGTATCAAATCAACATTTAGATCAATTGGCCTCCCGAGCCAAAGGTAACCTCCATGAACGCAGGATAGCAGTGTTTTAACGACTGCGTTCACTTCATTGCTACGCCCAAAGTGCGGTAGCTTCAACAAATTCAAGAGTCCAGGGCGCTCAAGATTTGCTGCAAATCCCTTCGGGATAAACTCATCAACGTTTCTGGTGGGATTATGGACGATATCCAAATATCGGTCCAACTGAAACTGAGGATATGTCTTATAGTCTCCAAGGTTAAAATCAGAGAATTTAACCAATGGAATGTTTCCCAATAGTTGGCCCTCTACCCGCACACTAGCCGGTAGTGGCGGTAGCGGAATTGGATACTTTGCATTCTTCGGAATCTGTACATCCGGCGCATCATCTGGACGCGGCGGAAGGTAGTTCACCATAGACGCGAGCGGCTCTGGAACAGGTTCCTCCTGCTGCTGCTGAGATGCTCTTGTGCCTGGAGATGTTCTGGGATCAGTAGCACCGGGGTGTACGTAGGTCGAAGCCGTCACCGGAGTGGCCATGCCGAAATCTAAGCCTCGGCGTAGAAATTGACGAACAACTTCTTCAGTCGATAAATTCTCCGTTGTGAACCAATGTAAATAACAAAACTCTGGACAGCAAATGGCGGAACTGCGTAGGGTATAGACTCTGAAAAAAAGGGAAAATAGTCTGCACACTCGGCTCTGAAAACAATAATGCAGATCTTCAAACACAACTTATGCAACTCGAGACAGTAACCCGAAATTGATACAAGTGTGAGGTATGTATAGCCAGCGGGGTTAGTAAATGCGACCAAGTGGGGTTACGTAGCTATAGGCGGCTACAGATGAGTTGACAACACGCTATCCTCCTTGCCGTAGCGGTGCATTTAGTGTGATTGACGGGTTCTGACAGCCTTCCGGGAGAAGCTAATGCTTTCGGCGCCTGAGTTAAATGCAAATCTTTCGGAGATTAAGCCGAATCCGTCAGAACGGGTAGAATTAAATAGCGGCCTTATCCTTCATTTATTCAAACGCGGCTACATAACTGCTGTAATTCAAAATTTCCGGCGGGTCATTTCAACTTAGGAAACCGTGCCTCTATGGGTCCACAACAAAACTCTTTTCAGCGGCAAATTATGAAAGGGGACTTCGCAAGAGCGATAGTCCAATGGTCCACAAAGCAAAACTTCGCCAGAGCGGACTGCTAAGCTTTGCTCAAGCAATTTTTATTCAGGATGCGCGGATATTTCAAGGAACTGCGCAGGAAGCTGGAAACTGAGGGTGTGTCGCAGCTTCCGTGTAGACTAAATGCGATGTCTCTTTCAACTACACTGGGCATCTGCATTCCTGAGTAATATATTATGTCGACAGGGCGGAGTGGCCGTCACAATAAAGCTTAAGCCGACTCCCGTTTATCATTGTAGGTAGTAGTTCTCCATTCAGCTTCGCAAGCTGAACTGCGCCTCCGTCTGTTATTTTTAGTACCTGAAAAGGACCTAACCAATGCACACGAAACTTGCCTGGAAACTTGATGAATTTACTATCGTAAAGGAGTACCAAGTCTCCTTCTTCAAAGTGCTTATGCTTAATGTGCCTGTCATGCCAAGCTTTCTGTCTTGCCTTCTGTACCTGTTGATGAAATCCGGCCATAAGTCTGTCTTCTTCTAAAGAAAGCAGTTGCGAAAGTCTTTCATTCATAGTGTCAGGATCTGCCATTTCTGTAATTTGCGCAATCCGGAGACTGGGAACAATGTATTCCATGGGCATAACTGCTTCTTGTCCATACACCAAGCTGAAAGGTGTGTGACCTGTTAATTTCTTGCAAGTGGTTCTGTAAGCCCATAATACAGCTGTGACTCTAAGGTCCCAATCATCTCTTTGTTGATTACAGATCTTCGTCAGGGCATTCTCAAGGATCTTATTGAATGCTTCCACCGTACCATTAGCTTGAGGATGGTAGGGTGTACTCTTATGGTGATTAATTTGAAATTCTTCAGTAAGGGCCTCTATAGTCTCATTGAGGAAATGTGTACCTTGATCACTCATGAGGATCACTGGGCATCCAAACCTAGTGATAATGTTCTCGAAAATGAACTGCGCGGCAGTAGCAGCGTCGCAGTTCTTAACTGGCTTCGCCTCAGCCCATCGGGTGAGGTACTCAGTAGCTGTAATGATATATCTTGCGCCAGTTCTTTTTCCTGGTGGGTTAATAGGTCCTACAAAGTCAATGGCCCATTTATCAAAAGCACGCAGTGTGATCTGGGGTCTTAGCGGCATTTCATCTCTCCTTGAGGGTTTTCCTGTGCGCTGGCACACATCGCAACATTTACAGAATTCCTTAGTATCCTTGTGCAATGTCGGCCACCAAAGTCCTGCGGCTAATATCTTCTGCGCAGTCGGCTTTCCTGCGAAATGGCCTCCTGCGGTACCTGAATGCGCTTCTGCGATGATAGAGCTCTTTTCATGTGGTAAGATACATCTGCGCAAAATTTCGTCAGGGCCCAACTTATAAAGCTGGCCTGCTATCAAAGTGAAGTCTGCGGCTCTGACAACAAGTTGCTTCTTCTGCTGGATTGTAAACTCAGCCGGCGCTTGTCCGGTAGTGAGAAACTTAAGAATATCAGAGTAATATTCGTCTGCTGCTTGGATATAAAACAACTGTGCGTCAGGCAGATTGTCCTCCAGACTCGTAGGTTCCTCTCCTGACTCTATTCTGGATAGATGGTCAGGCCCTGCATTCAATCTGCCTGGCTTTACAATAACCTCAAAATCATACTCTTGAAAGAGCAATAGCCATCTGCAAATTCTGCCTCCTAAAACTGGTTTATTGACCAAATATTTCAAAGCAGAATGATCAGTATACATTTTAAAGTGAGCTCCTAACAGGTAGTGTCTGAATTTCTGTAAGGCATACACCATAGCTAGTCCTTCCCGTTCTGTAGTGGTGTAGTTCTTCTCAGCTGTAGAGAGCTTTCTGCTGGAGTAAGCAATTGGGTGATCAATACTTCCTTCTCCAGACTGTGTAAGCACGATTCCTAATGCTATGGAAGAAGCATCAACATGAACATGAAAAGGTTTTCTCCAATCCGGGAAAACTAGAATAGGCGCTGTGATCATCTTTTCTTTAAGTGTGTCCAAGCTCTGTTGGCATTCCTCTGTCCATTGGAACTTCGAATCCTTCTTCAGCAATCTTTCCATAGGCGCTGTGATCCTTGCATATCCTTTGATGAATTTTCTGTAGTATCCTGTATGTCCCAATGTAGTGCGCAATTGCTTAACTGAGTTGGGCGCAGGTAACTTAGCAATGATGGCAACCTTCGCAGGATCCATCAAGAGTCCTTGTCTGCATACAATATGTCCCAACAAAATACCAAAGGGGGCACAGAATATACATTTTTTCAAGTTAAGGGAAATCTGATGCTGTCTACATTTTTCTAGCATCATGCGCAGATTCGCAATATGGTTCTTGAGTAAACCAAATACAGTCCAGTCATCAAAATAGACTTCTAAAAACTTGTGGATAAATTCTTTAAAAACAGCAACAACAACTCTAGAGAAAATAGCAGGTGCGTTTTTAAGACCAAAGGGCATTACCGTATACTGGAATGAGCCCCATTCAGTTGCAAAAGTAGTCTTGTGGCGGTCATCCGGATGGATTCTAATCTGATGATATCCCGAAAATCCATCAGTGAAAGAGTAAGCCTCTTGTCCTCCAACATTATCAAGTACTTCATCTGTGAAAGGAGTGGGAAATGGGTCGTGCGCTGATGCATCATTGAGTTTGCGCAAGTCGACACAAATTCTTATTTCACCTTTCGTTTTCTTTTCTTGGACCACCATAGGACTAATCCAATCGCTTTCCTCTACTGGCTCAATAATACCTGCTGCAAGCATCTTATCAATTTCTTCTTTGACTTTTTCTTTGTAGCGCGGGTTCAACCTGTATGGGCGCTGCTTTACTGGCTTGGCGTCGGGTTTCAGAGGTATGCGCATCACTCCTAAGTCTCCTAGGATGCCTTTCATTTCTGTGAACTTGGTAGGAAAGATATCCTGGTAATCACGTAATAAATCTGAAACATGCGCAACGGTTTCATCATCCCAATAATCTCCTATAGAAGCAAACTTTGGGTCAGCTTCTGTACCAATGTTAACTTTCTTGAGCTTGACGTGTTCTGCGATGGCAGGAATGTCAAGCTCAGGACCTTCAATATTGCGCGTCCCTTCTGATTCTGGGATATTGATGTTGCGAGGATCGTCCTCCTCATCTTCAGCGGTGAAGTTATAGCATTCCAGGGCATGTTCTATCTGGACAGCCCAATCTGGTTGGGAATATTCTGTTACTAGACCTGGTTCAAATACCTTCTTTTTAATACACTTCAGAGCCTGATCAATGCTTGGATGCTCTGACTCAAAGCTGAATGTAAGTTGAAAACTTTCTATCATAAGAGCCCAAGTAAGAGTGCCTTTGCGCAATTCTATTTCAGTATACCAATTCCTTGGAATTGTATCTAATGTGTGGATGAATTGGTGAACCCATTCATCTTCCGGAATATCTGACCATTGCTGAATACATGCTTCAATGTGTGACCTGGGGTCACTCTGTCCTTCATATTTGCGTAGCGCTTCGGCTGTGGTGTCCTGAAATCTGCGCAGTATCAATCTGCGACAGTCTTTCCATGTATGAATATTCTCCTTGTGCGCAATCCACCATCTTGCGGGTGTAGCGCGCAATGCTATATCCAGTGCCTGGATGCGCTGCGGTTCTGGAAGCTTTTGTTCATATTCCTGTATGAATTTAGTTACTTCAGTTAAGCCATCAAAAGTTGGAGTATCAATTAATTCTGTGCCAATCCATCGGATGGATTTAGTCATCATGGCGCAACGTCTTGCAGAAACCTCATGTAGACGATTCTGCCAGTTTTCCAATCCTGCATCTGAATCTGATGTGCACGAGCTATCACATCGCCAGCTGATATGGCCGTCTGCTGTGGGGTTGACATAGTCACTGTGGTTAGTGGTCATCTGATACAAGCTTTCCATGTGGCGCGCTTCCTCTTCTGCGCGAATGGGTTCTATATATCTTGGTCCTTGAATAGGATCAAGAGGTGCGATGACCCTGATCTGGTCATCCTCAAAGGTCATCTGTCTTTTCTTCAGGTTAATGACAGCCAAATTATCAAGTGCCCAGTCTATTCCTAACAGCGCTGGGTATGGTCTACTATCATCCATAATTTTGATTACTTCAAAATCTGCAGAGCTTCTTACTCCTTCAATATCAATAGGTACATTGGGTAATCTGCCCAATGGAGAGACTCGTTGCTGATTTGCGAGTCTTAGCTGGATAGGGGATCTTGTAAGCTGAGGGCTTCCCATCTGTTCCCATGTCTGCATAGTGAGAACATTGGCTTCTGAGCCCAAGTCTAACATGACTTCGTCCATTTCAAATGCTCCAATCTGCGCTGTAAGCCTCATCTCTTTTCCAGTTCTAGTGTGACTCCTAATCTGGTGAACAGCACGCTGTGGTGTGTTCGTCGAAGCAGAGTGTTGGCACTGATCCAACAGGTGTTGGAGTTCTAGAGTTGCTTGTTCATTGCGCAACAATTTTAAACATTGTCGCAGGAACGCATGAACACTGCCTAGTGCATGCTCCTTATCGTCATCAGGTCTTCTAGCTGTAGTGGCCTGTTCTTGTACCAGGTTGTCTTGTCTTAGCACTTGCGATCTACTATTGTTCTGCGGAATTGCGGCAGAACTTGAAGCTCTCGGATCTGAGAAATACTCTTGAGCTTGCTTAAATGCTTCTTTTTGCTTCTGTAGGTTAAGTGGGGCTGGTTTAATGTTAGCGCGGCGCACCCATTGCGTCGCTTGCTTTCCCGTTCCCATCTCTTGCGCACCAGTGGTAGCTCCACTGCGTGTCACTATATTAACTGTAGGGTCTGGTTCTCTTTTTTCTGCTCCAATCAACTGGATATTCTGATTGACCTGTGGTGTCTTTGCTTGCATCTTAGCCTGTAACTGAGGGCATTCTTCAATGATATGGTCAGAAGATTTACAATACCTGCAGAGGGTTGTAGGATTTTGGCAATCCCTAGCAAAATGACCTTGTTCTCCGCAATTATAACAAGTGATCTGTCCTCTTCCACGACCAAAGTTTGTTGTGCGTCCGCGTCCTCTGTAATTTGCTGCTCGGGCGTCCCGAGGTTGGTCATAAGGTGGACCTGCTGTGGGTCCTTGTGTCTCTGCTTGTACCCTATAAACATCATGCTTTCTTTCTATCATAAGATCATATGCTCTACAGTTGTTCTCATCATGACCTACTGATTTACAGAAATTACAATATAGATTCTTTGGAGTTTGTACATATTTCTGAAGTAAGTGGCATTCTTGTGGTCTATGACCTCTAGTTCTGCAGATTTCACACCAAGGCCCTTGTGCCTGTGGTAAAGGATTAGGTGCTCCAGTTGCAATATAGTCTATGAAAACAGGACAATGGTCCTTTGAATGACCTTGGGCTTTACATTTTGTACACCAAATTTCTTCCTTAATCTCCTTGCCTTTCTTAATATCATGCACTTGCAAGGTTAAGTTTGCTAATTGGTTCTGTAAATGCGCAACATCGTTGCTTGTTCCTGCAATTGGCGAAGCTTCTAGTTTCATAGCCATTTCTAGAGCTTGTTCCTGAGTATTGAGATTCTGTTGCATAAGAGGAAGTCTAATGTGTGGAAGCAGCGCAGCAATGAACCATTCTTTATGTTGCTGTGGTGCAAACTCGAATCTTACTTGATCTATCAAGGCTTTGAACTTCTGGTCAAAGTCCCATACTGATTCTGTAGGTAACTGTTTGATGTCTTTGAGCTCTGTTATACACTGTGATTCTGACTTAGGTTTCTTGAATTCTCTAATCATGGCATTTCTTACCTCAGCAAGCGTCCTATTCTGTGCTGCTGAGTATTTCATGAACCAAGTCAAGGCTCTTTCTCTTAGTGTGGTTGCTAACTGAACCAGTTTAACAGCATCATCATTAATTTGCTTAATTGTCCAAATGGCTTCACATAAGAACCAGTGCTGCTCAGGGTCCTCTATCCCTGTTCCTCTAAAAGTTGGTAGTTTCATGTCATCACCCATCCTTCTTGCACGGGTTTGAGATGGAGGTACTGTAGCAGTGCCTCCGGGATGGTTAAACAAAGGTGGTACAGAGGTACTAGAAGTAGCGTGTGGGCTACTAGAAGGTGTTACTGTAGGATTATACTGAGCTCCGTCTGGTTTTTGCGGTGTAAAGGGGTAATACGGGATATGAGCACTCCCTTGTCTTTCTATATGGCTTGCTCTAGGAACTTGGCTATCGTTTGGGCTAGACTCAAAAGGATATTGGTCAAGGCCTACTTTATATCGTTTTCCACTACGAGTGCAACCAATAACTTCAGGATCACTATCAGAATCTACGGACATTACTTGACTATGCTATTCATCAGAAGCAATACATAGCTTTCCTTTTTCATACAGAAGCATTTTAATCCATAAGTTCAGAGAATTTAAGAACTTACCTCTGTGTACTTGGAAGAAACTCCTCTCAGCTTCACTGAAACTCTTTCTTGTATCAACTGCAAATTCGGTAATAAAACCTTCCAGTAGACTATTCAACCAAAAGTCTACTGCGCGGGACACAGGATTGTCTATCCGCTTCACAATACTAACTAGCTCAGGCGTCCACGTGACGGGTCGATCAACATGCAGCGTAGGTCTAGATTCTGCTAACTTGGCTATCCAAGCGTGTAACTCCAATGCAAACGTAACAAAGAAAATTTCGTAAAGGTCAGCATAAATATACTTCTGTAACCAATCTTCTGTTTGAAGCGTAGGGCTTCTATTTTCTTGTTCAGCAAACTCTTTAGCCTTTAAATCAAACCAATCTCCAATTTCCTTAGCTGTAGGATTCCAGTAACACATTTGTTAGCTGAGCAAGTCTCAGTGTAACAGAACCTTATGTTGTCTTCAGCAACAGTCTCAGATGTCGCGTGACTAGTAAGTCTTACAGCAACAAGTCGCAAGGCAAAGGAATCATTTGTTGGCTCAATCAACAGGGTTCAAAGCCATGGGAGTAATGTGATCAAAAAGTCATAAGGCAACAGAACCATTTGTTGGTCACTAGGCAACGGAACCATTTGTTGACTCTTCTATCTCGCGCGTTGCCAAAATAACAAGTCTCATTCGCGCGGCAACGGAACCATTTGTTGGCTCTTCTATCTCGCGCGTCGCCAAAATAACAAGTCTCATTCGCGCGGCAACGGAACCATTTGTTGGCTCTTCTATCTCGCGCGTTGCCAAAATAACAAGTCTCATTCGCGCGGCAACGGAACCATTTGTTGGCTCTTCTATCTCGCGCGTCGCCAAAATAACAAGTCTCATTCGCGCGGCAACGGAACCATTTGTTGGCTGCTTTTCTGGGCAGACCCGGGTTTTAATGAAGCGCAGCAACAAAACCCCTTGGCGCACTGGCCCTCTCGGCAACGAGCTGCGCGGCAGCTCGAGGTCTCACCCGAAGTGGCTATGGGGGGGTTAAGGAATCAGGTTTCCTTAACCGGGGTGACGCGGAGATGGCTCTTCCTTGAATGGTTCCTGTGAAATCGGCGGTCGGACCTTCCCGCAGGCCGCTCGTCGCAGCTGCGTGGGTCCCTTCCTTGGCAGGTCTACTGCGCAGTTTCTTCTCTCTAACGCAGCAGGCAACTATCCCTTGGGTCGACGCGCTGAACACTTCCTCGCCCTTCACATCTAGCGCAGTAACGTAGTCTGCTCTCGCCGCAGCGACCGTGCGTTACTACCTCTTTAGTACTTAAGACACTTCTAGTTATCAAAGGATCTTTCCAACTTGCTCAAACAGTCACAAGGATAAGACAGAAGTCTTGCATACACAAATAATGAACTCTAAATAGTTATCATTCACGCAAACATTATAACAAGAAGACATAAGTGAAGCTCATCCCCTCGAGGAAAACCACATCCACGGGAGCGTTATATTAACCAGAAAATGATAGAGTCATACAATATGCTGCGCACACAGCTGCAGCCTTAGATCTTACAGGAAACTCCACGCACACAGCTGGGAGCCCTTCTCTCAAGCTTGTCTCCTCTCTATGGAGATTACAAAGGCACAGACGTCGACTCAAACTGTCTGGCAACTCAGGGATTAGCTCCTCGGCTATCCGATTTCCTCTCTCTAGTTCTACACACCGGGTAGAAATTACAGTGAAGGATAATCAACACATGATCTATCCTTTAGACTGGCTCTCTAACAGTCTAGTGTCCAACTCTCTAACTCTCCAAAAGGAAGGAACTGAAGGAAGGGAGGAAGAACCCTCTACCCATTACAATGATTCATCTATATAGGTAGCCATGACGGTCACACCTTTACAAAACTGTGGGCCTTTCCCAACAGTGATTCCCAAAAACCCTAACCACGCACATGGCTAGGTGTACTGTAGGCGCCGCTTGCAGTCACGTCGCCGCTTCCTGCAGGCTCCGTGAATTCCGGCGCAGATTGTGGGTATGGGCGATCGTCCTTCGCCTTCAATGCTCTGGTCCGTTGCTCCTCCTTGATCCGAGCAACCATAACTTCTGTACTAAGCCTTTAAATGAGGGTAGCTAAGCCCTCTACTCCATCGCCTTTATTTATTATGGTAGCTGAGCCACCTTCATTCTTTGATGACGTGCGCGCGATCTCCGCAATTTCCGGTCCATGATCTGCGCTGAGATCATCCATCTGGCACCGTACTGCGCACCGTCTCCTTCTTACCCAAAACTTAGTGCTTGTCCCAAAATTAGCACTTTCCTTCCATACTCGTGATTTTTCCCAAAATTCGCAGCTTTTACTATAGCTGCGACCTTGGTCCCAACACTTTTACATGACCTTTTACATTAAAGACATCTCCCAAAGGAGTAATAATACAAGTAGAATATTCTTCGAAGTTACATTATTTCAACAGTCCCCCTTAACAGGAAGGGTATTCTACTGACGTCAACAACAACAGGTGTGTCTCTACACAACATCATCGGAAGGAGGGAGGAGGAGGCATAGTCAACAACATCATTTGGAACATTGGTTGGTACATCTATAAATCATTGGAAGTTCTTCAATAACATCAATATCAACAATTGAACGGCTTGTTGTAACATCGTCAACTACAACACAAAGCTGGAACATCATCATCAGTATCATCATCTTCAGTACAGATATGAAGTATCATCATTATCATCTTCAGTACAAAGCTGAAGTATCAACATCATCATCATATTTGGTACATATCTGAAGTATCATCATCATCATCTTCAGTATAGAGTTGATGTATCAGCATCATCATATTTAGTACAGAGCTGATGTATCATCATCATCATCATCTTTAGTACAGAGATGAAGTATCATCATCATCATCTTCAATACAGAGATGAAGTATCATCATCATCATCTTCAGTATAGAGTTGAAGTATAATCATCATCATCTTCAATACAAAGATGAAGTATCATCATCATCATCTTCAGTATAGAGCTAAAGTATCATCGTCATCATCTTCAGTACAGATATGAAGTATCCTCATCATCATATTTAGTACAGAGCTGAAGTATCATCATCATCATCATATCCAGTACATAGTTGAAGTATCATAATCATCAGTATATGAATACTGGAATAGCATCACCAATCATCAGTAAGTGAATACTGAAACAACAACATCAATCAACAGTAAGTAAATATTGAAACAACAACATCAATCAACAACCAACATGATCCTTCCTTTCGGAATTACGAGATAAAGTTCAACAACACCGGTGATCCTTCCTTTTGGAACTAGGGATCATGGACAATCCTTCCTTTCAGAACTAGGGATTCGGTCCAACAACATATGGTGATCCTTCCTTTTAGAACTAGGGATCATGGACAATCCTTCCTTTCGGAACTAGGGATTTAGTCGAACAACTATGGTGATCTTTTCTTTCGGAATTATGGGATCTTGGAAAATCCTTCCTTTCGTAATTACAGTATTCTAGTCCAACAACTCTGGTGATCCTTCATTTTGAAATTACAGGATCTTGGGAAATCCTTCCCTTCGGAATTACATGGTTCTAGTCCAACAACTCTGGTGATCCTTCATTTCATAATTACAGGATCTTGAACAATCCTTCCATTTGGAATTACAGGATTCTAGTCCAACAACTCCGATGATCCTTCCTTCTGTAATTACGGGATCTTGGGAAATCCTTCCTTTTGGAATTATGGGATTCTAGTCCAACAAATCTAGTGATCCTTACTTTTTGAATTACGGGATCTTGGACAATATGTTACACCTAAATCTCATCATCATGAGTCCCATGTTAACTTAGTGCCTAAATACCTGAAGTTCCCATGATCAAGTAATTTATGTAGAGCAAGTTGATTCCCTTTTTCCACATTTCTAGTTGGTACGGTGCATGTTGTCTTTGAGCAAGGAGTGCCGACGCAGAGTGTGTTCTACTGTACTGCATCGGTGGTGTAGAGTATCTGTGTACAACCTCCATTTTCCCTATCAGACGCAGGTTTCCTTCATGCAGCTTGCGCCGAAGTTGGTTAAATGGGATAAAGGTATCTTTCGAGCGATTTATAGAAGTTGGATGAGGTGGATCTCTATCCCTAACTCCTATGTGAGTTGTCCTTAGGTTCCCTAACCTTAAGGGAGGATCCCTTATTCCTCTCCCCATGATACTCAACCTACTCTATCCACTTGGTCCTATAAATACAAGGCCCCTCTCCATTCCAAAGGGGGGAAGTCTATAGCACTTACATGCTGGTGAAATTAGCTTAGGAGATCCCTAACCATTTATTGGGAGAATCTCAGTTCCTTTGGAGGCATTGGTTTGGCTTGTTGGAAGAGGATTGCAGCGTTAAGGCTTGGGTTGTGATCATCTCTCTACTTTGTATTTCCCTCTTTTATAAAGTAATATAAACTATTTCCACAAATTTTATTGTGTTGATAATCTTTGTAGTTTACTTCCTTAACTATTTAGTTATATCAGTTATTGTTTAGACATATTTTACTGCTTGTATTGTTTCCATATGTCTTAACAGGTCTTGTAGCTAATGATCTAATGACTATGGGACTTGGAACAACAACGAGGAAGAAGATCTACAATCTGAAGGTAATATGTCTAAGTACTCGATCTCTAACTAGATCTAGGAAAGTAGATTTGTATTTTGTCCTTATTTGTTCTAGATTCACATTGAACTAGGGAGATCTGGCTCGCATCCGCTCGAGTAGATTGTCCAATAACAAATCTAGCGACCATATTGGGGAGTTTGCATTTGTTTTGATTTCAATTTTGAATGTGTTATTCTTTGATTTCTTGATGATCCATTGACTTGCCTCTTGAACCTATTTTCACCATCAGATTATTTCTTTAAAAAGTTTGTTGACTTTATCTAGGTCTGTTGAGCCATTTTCAGTCCATTTCCTTGATCACTCCTTGGATTTTTTCCATCATTTGCACTGAGTTATTCACTTGACGCACCTGGGTTTTGTACCCTGTGCACCTGTCTATCTAGAGCACATTTTCTCTTTGACCAAACTGCACCACCTGCGCTTTTGCCTATTTGACATCCTACGCCACCAACGCTTTTCCTCTGTGTGCAAACTATATCGAGCGCTCTGTGCCTAACCATAACCTGCGCCGAGTTTTCAAACTTGATGCTTGGGTTTCTTGCTCCAAATATTTTTATTTTTGGATTGATCAACAAACATCTCTGCACTGTATCTTCCAAGCAGAGGTCTTTTTATTTAGCAGTGTTTCGTTTGGTTTGTTTGTATTGGTTTTTGGGTCATTTTGGTCAAGTGAGAGTTTGATTGAAGTGGTGGGAAATTCCAATCCCCCGCGGTCATCCACTCCACCTTGATCCTTCCTGATCACCTCACTAGATCTATCCAGCATGCTAGATCCACTTCCAAACCTTTCTTGAGTATTAGTCATCATCTCCTGACTTGCATTCGTTTGTTTTTGAGTGATTTTTTGTCTTTATGGTCATTGGAATGCTCGTCATTTTTTCTGAGAGTTTAGAGTGCTGCAAGTAGTCTCTTCTTTTCATCCATTTACATTTAAAAGCATTGTTATTATCAAGTTTTGTCTTGTTACATTCATTGGAAAATCAAAAAGTACTTCATTTTTACCATTTTTCAAGTTCATTTGGGAATTGTTGTAAAAGTTGTTTCATGCATTGGAATTTGTCATTCATTAATCTTTTGGAAAAATTGAGAAAGAAGTTAATTGTTTGTGTTTTTCATGAATTATGAGCCATTCATTTTCTTGAAAAATTCAAGTAAAGTCAAATTTTTGCGAAGTGATTCCAAGCTTGAAGTGTCATATGCATTTTTCAATTTTCATGCTTTTGGGCTATCATAGTGAAAATTGATGAGTTAGTGTGCTCTAAGTAGAAATTCTCCCCTTTTTTCATCATTGATGTGTTGTTGATTTTTCATGTTTTGCTTGAAAAACATAAAAGAGTAATTTCATTATCATTTTTGGTAGATTTGGGATTTGTTGAAATTTGTTGTTTTGGTGAAACCATTTGGAAAAATATTTCTCCTTCCCGTGCATAGATTTCATCAAAAGAAAGAGTGCATTTTTTCATGTAGTTAGGGTTTACATTATGTTTACGTTTATGTACTCACCTCATATTCCACCTAATCGTCCAGATAAAATTAACAGTAGAACTAGGTTAAAATATTCAGTAACTTGTGTGTTAAGTTAGAGATGTGTTCCGACATCATAAAACGTGGCAGCTGTCGTTATTTACCTGCAGTGCATTCTGGGGGCATTGTATTTCTTCCACATACCAACCGGTATATCGAAGCTCTTTCACATACCAACTGGTATATCGAAGGCTCTTTCATGCACCTTAGGGTATATCGAAAGGCACTTCACGTACTCGGTGTATATCGAAAGGTGTTTCACGTACTCGGTAGTATATCAGAAGGCTCTTGTCATATGGTTGTGCATTAGACAACACCAGTACGAATTTGAGCTCCCACGTAATTGAGTATATTGAAAGACACTCCTAGGATTCCTGAAACCAACTGAGCTAACCATTTGGTCGTCGTGGTAGAGCAATACACCGAGAACAACACTTAGGGAGATACTACACACGTACTGTCAGGTAGTCGGGTTATATGATCAGGGGTACAGTCCTAATCCTCCTTGGTTAGTGCTTTGAAAAATTGGGCCGAGTATAACTGTTGTTCCCTGGAGTATATCGCGAGTTACGAAGCCTTGAAAATCCCATGAGGTTCCAGACTATTGAATCCACACCTATCACACAAGTTTGCTTTCGACCTTAGTTTCTATAAATTTTATCTTGGATTGCTTTTCTTTTGTTTAAAATACATTGTTGGGTGTATTTTACTGTCTTAATGAATCACCAAATATTTAATTATCGACCAAGGTTGGTAATATTAGAGTTGTGGCACAGTATATGCTGAGGTAGAATGGCACCTAAGACATCGGCTCAGCCGACCTTAGAAATGTTTAATAATGAAAAGATCAAAAGATCTTTCAAAATAAAAAACCGAGTCAAACTTCAGATATACAACTACTAAACTGATTAGACCTAACCAAAACCAATAGATCAAAAGAGTATCAATCTATACTACTCTACTCTATGAACAATAACTGAAAATATAAAAACAATACTATCTAGGAAACAAAACTTGATCAAAAGCAACTACTCTTAAGAAAATGGAAACTACTGATCAAACCCTAATCTAGGAATTAGAAAGTAATAACTATGTACAAGTTCATAAACCTATCTATGAAATGATTCAGTTTACAACTAACTATGGAAACAAGAAACTATGTTATCTTAAAGCAAGATTACAAGCTACTTAATAAACCTAAGAAATTCAACAGTTAAACTATTCATGCATTTAACAAATACTCAAAACTAAGCTAAACTACCTAATTGCATTCTCGTTGAGGATTCTGAGGAAATGTGTCAAATGTAATAGGAACTGGAGAAAATGTATCAAAATGACTTTCAAATGTGACAAGGAAACAAAGCGGAAGTAAATCTAGTTTAACTTCTACAAAGAGATGTAAGCTAAAAAGTGACCAATTGCACTTAATCTTAAACATTGTTATCTATTCTTTATCCATAAGCAAATGACTCTAGTTATGCTACCCAAGACTGATTTGGAATGAGATGTTATTAACAATCGATCTATTAACAAGACACCAAGAACATGTATTTCTAATGACTACTTTGAAATCGAAGGCATGCAAATATCTATGCTATCCTACAAAGGTGAAGCATGAAATATAATTATCAACACAAGTTTAAGGAAATCTAAGCATATGCAAATGACTTTGAAATAAGTTTGATCTAGAAGCAAGTAGAAAACTTAATAAAGATATTCTATTTCTGAATCAAATCCTATCCATGAACATCTTCACTAACTATCTAAATGAGAATAGCAGATCCTATGCTTGAACTAAAATTTATGATCAAACCATGAAAAACTAATGTACTTTTGAAAGTGAAGTTACCAAGTTTAATCCAAAATCAATCTTAATAAAAATGAAGTAAACTAAACTAAGAATGAAATTAACGAGTTCTAGAATAGTAACAAGTTAAGAAATTAGAAGATAAAGGATCAATTATAGAAACATAATCTGAAAAGTAAACTAAAGCGGAGTTAAGGAAATGAATAAGAACTACGAATGGATGTGAAGCTTAATTGAAACTCTATGTAGTTCAAAACAAAGTTCTAGCTACACATACAACTGCTGGTTAACTACAAGAAATAATACAATTTGAAAACCTGAGAAATTGAACTTTAAACAAGCATAAAAACAAGACAGAAAATATTAACGTCCAAATGACAGTTTGGATGACAGTCCGAATGACAATCCGAATGGCAGAAAATAATATAAACTATGAAAATAAGCAAACTAAACGATTCTAGCTGTTACAACGTAATTTTCCACCTTGTGAGCATCAGCACTCTTTGGCCTTCAGGATCAATTTCACTGACTTAGATGCACTTTATGTCCTTCTGAAACACTTTTTCCCTATTTTTCTTCCTGTACGCTAGTTGTTCCACTTTAGCCAGCGTACATGTGAGTTGTTCCACTATAGCCCGCGGGTGCCAAGTAAAATGGTAAAAGTCACTAGAAATTTACTTTTTACTCCTAAAAAGCGGTCTTAGGGTGACCTTTGGCCCTCCATTTGACCCAAAACACCTCGATGTGTCCTTTCACTTACCTTTGGAAGGTTATATATTGAGCTCTTATGGCATATGGAAGGGAGGAGAAAGAGAGAGCAAGAGAACTCTAGTGGATTTTTTCCGTGACTTGAGTCTACACTCATTTATCCTTGTTGTTGTGAACTCCTTATGTTCACCTACCAAAATCCTATCCTAGTTTGAGTTTTCCATTATATGGAGGATTGAAGTGGTGGAGGCACAAGTGGAGAGACCCAGTTTTGGGTTCTGATTGGTTGCTGGCAAGAGGTCGTATCACATTGTACTTCTTGTTATTCATTAATAGAAATACTCATATTCTTGTCCATTAATGTTGTGAATGTTGTTTATATTACATTGGGTTGGATTTACTTATGATATCATGGACCATTGCTATTGATGATGTTAATGTATTTCATATATTATATGCACTTGTTGTCTATTGGTTGTCAAGACTAATTTGCGGGTTCAAGTGCATAAATTGAAAGCTTCAACGAGGATCTACATTGAACGTTCGGTTCAAGGTTGGTTATATTCTCCATTATGATAGCATTGTCACTTATATAGAATTGCATTGGGGATTGAGTCATTTTCTGGTAGTCAGCTTTCTGTTGTGGTCTGCCCCAAGCCATAGGAAGTTTTCTCCGTAACAGAAATGGCGACTCCACTGGGGAGAACATCCATTTTGGAGGATTTTTAGGCATTTGTCCTTTTTTTAGAGTTGTTGTTTGTCGAAGATCCGTGTCATTGATTGGCCGTTGGCATATACTATAGAAACCTGGCTTTTCTGGGCTATTGGACTCTTCCTTGGCTCATTTTCCTTCCCTGTACGTGGGTGAGCCTAGTTCTGCCTGTGTCTACCCGCCTCTGTTTGCACTATTGCTCGCGTCTACCCACTGGTTTTCCCTGTACAGTCACGTACAAATCCGGATTTGGTTTTTATACGACCTTTGGTTGTTTTTGGGTTGGCTTTGAATGTTCCTGAGTCTTTATTGGCCTGATTCCTGACTGTTCTATGCCTTGTTCGTGACCAAAACTCCTCTCTTCTCTTGATTTTGAGCCTTGTTGGTTTTTACCCATCCTTGAATTTTCTAACTCATTACACTGGCTAAGTCTTACTGTTTGGGATCTGCTAGGTTGTCTTAGTGATCTCCTCTGCATTTCTGTAATTAAATAGTGGGATTTTTCTTGCATTTTTCATTTCATTATATTGAAAAATACAAAAACATAGTTTTGCATTTTCCTTTTTCTTATAAGTGAAAATACAAAAAAAAAATTACTTTTATGTACTGCATTTTGCATCTGAGTGCTTGTGTTTTCATCTAGGATCTGCTTGTGTATTGAAAATATAAAAGAGTTGCATTTTTATTTCGAAACCGTTGGATTGATTTTCATTCTAGTGGCATTGTTTTTATTGGATAGATGAGTCTAGAGTTTGACGATTGTGCATACTATTGAGTCATATACATCATTAGTTTCACGACCATATCCTTTGAGTAATCACAGCCACCTAAAATTAACGCTTAATCTTAAAATTGATTGGAACGATTTTTATTTATAGGGTACACCAACTAGTATAGGTTTAGAGTCTTGGAATAGATCATTGTGAGTTAACAATCCAAGACTACTAGATGAAACATTATGTGTCTGACCAGGGAGTGGTGAAATCCATGGTATACATCAGTGTTCTCAGAAATCTCTACTCAGACCAGAGTTAAACACGAGGTCGTGCGAGGTTGGTTGTGGAGATAGCCCTCCAATACCGGTTGAACGTACAGGGAGATATTTCTAGGATTTGTTCATATCTGGGGGTACCAGAGGTTTGTCCTCTTGTGCTTCGAGCTTAGTTACCCTTCCCATACGATGGATCCCACCTGTGACTTTCCCCCTGAGCATTGGTTATATTGCGGTGACCATAGTTTCCTTACCTAGGTATCACATAGGGTGCTTTCAATGGTTATGTTGTATGTATCCTGAGTCAGATAGGGGTTGGACAGTACAGTTTCTGTTGTATAGGGACTTGACCCTGTGCACGTAGTGAATCCTGGGAACCTTTATAACTGATTTTGTAACCTCCGGCTGTATTTTGGGAGTCTCAAGCCTCTCCTAGGCAAGACATACCAGCTGTAGTGTCGGGAGATCATTTAGCCACTCTGATTGTGTGCATTTGGCTATAGTTTCTCTAGGTGTGTGCTCTTGATTTTATGTTTTTGATCGATAATTTGGTTGTTAGGGGATGCTTTGATTTTATAGTCTCTCCAGAGATATTGTGGTGAGAATTCCTGCTCTCCGTCGATCTCGTCAGTTGGATGGTTTACTGGCCTCTGAGGTTTCATGTCATGTTAATAGCGGACGCTAGAAGGCCCCCTCTGATTCTTCGAATTCTTACGAATCGTATTGTACTGACTTCATGACTACACATTTGGGCACGGGAGAAATCCCTACGACTCCATTGGGTAGAGTCAAACACACTTCAAACACCCCTACTCCTAGAGAGGCGTGGGGGGGTGATCCACCCGAGACCCAACCTAGTTTGTTTGGTCCGGATCCACCCGAGGATGACCTGTTTGATCCTTTGAATCCACATAATTTCCTACACGAGATGCCCAACTTGCATGTTAACACAATCCCTACAACCAATACGAACGCTACCTTGTTCTCTTTTGGTATGCCTGAGTACAACACAGTTGATCCATTCAATATGTTTGGTAGTCATGTTAGCACTGGCCACAGTGTTGACAACACTGCACCCACTGGGGGCAATACCCTTACCGGGGGCACCACATTTCCCGCTCACACACATACTACGGGCACTGGTTATATCCCTCCTAACAATCCAAATGTTGGAGGAAGATTGCCTCCTAGGACTACCCATCCTAATAGGAACATTGTTCGCAATAAGACTTTCCATCCACATTTCAACACACATGCCTCTACCCAACAACCTAGGACCACTTTTGCTAATGTTAACAATCCTCCTAATAACGGGGGTGGACACATACCATATACTTTTACGTCTGCTACCGCTACTAGTAATGCAAATGTAGGAGGTGGGAATATACCTTATACTCATGGTCACAACACCACCGCTCCTGCTACTAGTAATGCTTATGTAGGGGGTGGGAACATACCTTATAACCATGGTCATTACAACACGGTTCCCGCTACAAGTAACACTTATATGCCTCGTAATTATGGTGGTAACCCTTACTATAATACAGTCGGTGTTGGCTCTCATTAAAACCCACCTCAATACGGTGCTCAAAATACATATATACCTTCTTACCCTCACATGGTTCAGGTTGGAAGAGGTTATCAGCCTTATGGCCAGGGTCCCGGTTATGGTCCATATTATCCTTCGGGTCCGTATAATCAACCTTTTATGGGAGCTTACAATCAATCTTTCCATCCACAGCTCCCATTCCTTGCTCGACTGAATCTTCCGGATCTTTCGAAGCTCACGAATGATCTAGTGTGTCACAATCCTAATTGGCCTCCAGTCCCTACCAATATCCCTTCGGACATTCCCAAGTTTGAGGGGAAGAGTGGTGAGGATCTAGGTGACCATGTCACAACCTTTCACCTTTGTTGCTCATCCAACACGTTGAATCACGATTTCGTTCGTTTGAGACTATTTCAAAGCACCCTCACAGGGGCAGCCCCGAAATGGTATGTTGAGTTTCCTAAGGGCACTTATAGGGGTTTCAATGAGATAGCTTTGGTTTTCTTGGATCATTTCCAGTTGTTGGTTCATTATGATACTGGTACTGAACTTTTGTATACCTTCCGCCAAAATAAGGCCACACACATTTCTGACCATGTTCAAGAGTGGCATCGACGGAAGAGGTTAGTGAAAGCCAACATTCCTCCAAAGTTCCTATTGGAATGGTTTCTCAAGTATTTACTTCCATATATTGCTATGGATGTTTCAATGTTCGGCATTGTGACTGAGGAATAGGACATCTTAAAAGTCCAGTAGCTAGATTTACTATATTCTCAATCTGGCATTTTGTATGACATTATTCCTAATGCACCACAAACACGACATGAGCCCAAGTCAGTTCCTGGACCACATGCCGATGGCATTGTTGGATCCGCAAGTACTTGACCCATAGATTTGGTTTCTAATCAAATGAATAAATTGTCACTTAATCAGTCTACTCCTGGATAGGTTCACACCTTGTCCACTTCCACCCCATCTTCCGATATACACGCTATGCAATCGAAGAACCCATCAGGTAACCAACAGTCTGGTGGTAAGAAGAAGGGGAGAAACAACCGTAAGGTTGCAAACAATGGGAACAATGGTAGTAATTGCAATACCCCTTGGAAAGAGACTGCCAACCCTCCTCAGGAAGGCAGAAATGCTGGTGGGGATCGTAAACCTAGGCGTAAAGTGAAATTCCCTTGCAAGCTTTGTGGGTAAGATCATCTTACTCATTTGTGTCCTCAAATCGAAGAAGCATCAAAGCATCTGGCATAGAGCCGAGTTGTGTTAAAAGATCCCCTTCCTCATCATTAGAACATGGCTTCACATGCTCTCTCTACTGGTGATGGACCTAATGATACTACAATGTCTTCCTCCAATACTAGTGGCTATGGATGCGTGAATATGGTCCAATCAAAGGTTAGTGTTGCTACTCATCAACCCAATTATGGTGCACCACAACCAAATATGGGGAATGAGCCTCCTCCTCCTGATAACTCTTTGCATATCAAGAAGCCCTCTATTATGCCGTGGATACGGAAAGGTGTTCTCAAGCACTCTACGCATAATCCCAATGCTCGATCCTCCCAGAACTACTCTATTGTAAAATATTAGGGTCAAACTCCATTTCCCATGTCAGCTCTTGAAGTTTTACAAGTGTGTCCTTCTCAAAGGCATGCCCTTTTGAGTGCTTTAGGATTTCAGGACGGGGAAAGTCCCAACGTTATCAAGTTTGATACTACTAACGTTCAACCTCGCTTACCTTACCACCAGGGAAAATTTTAGGGGCGAAATTATAGGGGTCACCAAGAAACCCTGGGCGAATTTTTAATATGAAATGAGTTTTTTTTAATTTAACATATTAGCCCCATATTTATTTAACCCATAGTCAAAAGAAATCGAATAGCCAATGTCGCGAAAGAGGAAAAATTTATGTAGTCCAGTGAACTAATCTCGAAATGGTGAATTCGCCCAGAAATTCGGGTAATGGATGCCCAGAAGAGTTGGTTCGCCCACCATTTAGGGTAATGGAGGCCGCAAACCGTTGGTTCGCCCAGCCAGCAACCGAGGCCGCAATCAGTTCTGATTTGGTAAGTTGGTTCGAAGATTTTGGTGATGATGCCCACAAGCAGTTGGCTCGCCCCACGTTTTCAGAAATGGTGGCCCAGCGTTGAGATTTTTTATGAAAATCGCATTTCAAATTTTCAAATCGCCCCAACTGAAACTCCCCTTGATTTTGGTTAACGGGGGTTTGAATTGAGGTTTCAACCACTAAATTTTGTTGGGTAAAGATGATTTTAACCTTGAATTGGTCCATACTGAGATGAAGGTCTCGATTTTGGTTAACGGGGGTTTGAATTGAGGTTTCAACCACTAAATTTTGTTGGGTAAAGATGATTTTAACCTTGAATTGGTCCATACTGAGATGAAGGTTCTAGAATGTCGAAGTCGCTATATAAGGGGGAAAGAGCCAATAAAAACCACATGAAAAATCATTAGATCTCTGCATTCGACAAAGCTTGAGTTTTTGACAGTGGCTTCTGTAGTTGTTCAAAGTTTCTTGGGGTTTACAGTCTTCACTGAGGCTAAGAGGTTAGTTTTGTTTTCAATTTCATAGAACTAGATGTCTGGATAATAGCGAATGGTTTCTTAATCTATGATTTTTGGATACTGGCATTACCTCAAGGACCATCGACCTAGGGTTTTGAAATGTGAATTTTCCAGCTATTGATCCAAAGATTTTTGGCTAGTGGCATTTCCCTAAGTGCTATAGAACCAGGGGTTTTGGATAATCTACTCTTTGGGGTTTAAAACTCTCTTTCATACCCAATGATAACTTTCTTGTTCATTTTGCAATAGAATGTTCTCTCTCCAGGGTGCGCTCTTTTTTTGGCTAGTGGCATTTCCCTAAGTGCTATAGAACTAGGGGTTTTGGATAATCTACTCTCTGGGTTTAAAACTCTCTTTCATACCTAATGATAACTTTCTTGTTCATTTTTGTAATATCCCTTTTTCAAATTTTATTAAAATGCCCAATTTTCCACTTTTTTTTCCCAATTTCGACCTTTGACTAGTTTTACTGTTTTGACCTCCAAATCAACCCAAATGCTCCCAAATCTTCTGTAGGAGTGTATGAATGGTATTTAGACTTGAATATAATATTCAGGGATGTTTTACGGCCCTCCAAATACTGCTGCAAACTTGATTTGTATTCTGATCAATATATGTAATTTTGACTAGTAATTTGTGCATCAAATCCCCCTCGGGTAACACTGCAAATGGCCTTCCAAATGCCTCCAAACTCCCACAAATTTATGAACAGAGGTATATAATGTGTTAAGTATGTTATTAAGGTCTCATATGCACCATTAATTGATTTTTAATACTGTTCTAACTCTCTCACATTCAACAGCAAAAACCCCCAATTCGACCCTTGGGGAAATGGCACTATTTCACCTCCCAATACAACTAAACTGAGTAAAAATGCTTCAAATGCTCACGTACAGTACATGAAACTTGTAGAAGACATCCATGGCAGTATATTTATCACAAATATATCAGATAATCATCCATCCATTCGAAATAATCAACATTATAGTGTCATACATCAATGCATTGGGGAAATGGACATTGTTTGCTCATTAATCAATAGTTTTGCATACAACCAGTGGGTATTTCGACCTGATACTTTCTGAATATGAATAACAGATGATATTAAGCTATTACAATCATAAATATGTAATGATAAGCTCTCTCAAGAAGCACAAGTTCTCACCAAAAACGCCCTCCCTCAAGGAGCACGAATATGCCTTCAAAACTGGAAACGGTGGAGAGAAAGTGCTACACTAAACCAAACCATGACACTTTCTGTAGCTGCTACCTGCAAATACAAACTCCATTAAAGCACCATGAAATACCTGAGTGGCCTCTCCAAAAACCAACTTGGATGGGAATCTTTCACCCTCGAAATTGGCTAAGGCAAGAAACTAGTCATCCACTAGCTCTCTCTTCACAAATGCAATTTTTCTCAAATCATCAAAAGCCATTCTCATACTTGATTTCTACATTTTATAACCAACATTAACCTTCAAGGGGTTGAAATCCTCTCAATAGATTCAATAATTTTCCATTTAGAAAATATTTCTCATTTGCCACTTGTCTCCTAGTTCCAACCTTCCATCTTCTCCCAAATTCGAATTTGAGTCTCTTTAGATTCCTCCAAATCCATGAGCGCCTTCTTGAGCCTATTTTTGGGGCTGACATGTCATAATAGTCAGGTGTAAGAAATCAGGTCTGAATTTTGTCATAAAATGTCATAGATGCTTCATTATTGTTGTCATAAAACTAGGGAATCTAGCCCATGTGTCCACTAGTCTCCAATTTGACTCTTCCTCTCCCATGGAGGTTACTATTCCTTCCTATTTCGACCTAATATGCTCAATGCCATGTGTTATGACTTACCAACTCACCCAAGAGTGTTCACCTTCCCATGAATTCGAATTGGCAAGAGAGAGCTGCCATGTGTCATTGAAAAATCAAGCTAGTGTGGGTCCCACCACCTCCATATGTCTCCAAAACCACTTGCCACCTAGAATTTCTCTTGAATTTATTTATTCATCATATTTATTAAATGCTTGAACCATTCTAATATCTAAATATCATTTATTAGTTTCCTTATTACCATCCCACATGTGCCCATCCAACCTAGGAAACTAGTAGGATTGATGGGATTGTCTTACTATGCATTTATTTGAATGGGGACATTACAGTCCTCCCCACCCAAGATTTCTTGTCCTCAAGCAATTTCAAATTTGGATGCTGCAAAATCTTCTCCTCTTCCCATGTGGCATCTTCATTTGGTAAGTCCTTCCATTGCACTAAATATTCTTTGATGATTCTACTCCTCAACCTTCTTTCCCGTGTCTTCAAAATATTTTCCGGAACAAGTGTGAGCTGACCTTCATCATCCAAAGGAGGAAGTATTTCTGAAGTGATGATTTGCTGACCAAGAGCTTTCTTAAGACAAGAAACATGAAATACATTGTGGATTTTACTCCCTTCCGAAAGTTCTAGTTCATATGCTACTTCTCCAACCTTCCGCACTACCTTGTATGGCCCATAGTACCTTGGTTTTAATTTTTCTGCTCCATTCTTTTTGAGAGATGTTTGTTTATAGGGATGCAACCTTAAATATACTAAATCATTGACTTGAAAGGTTCTCTCTTCTCTATGTCTATCAGCATATTGTTTTTGTTGATTTTGAGCAACCTGCAAATTGTCTTTCAAGAGCTTTAAAATTTCTTGGCTCTCTTCCACCCAATCTTTAGCCTTTGGGGATCTACTATCACCAAATATAATGTCAGAAAATGTAAGTGCATCATAACCATATAATGCTTTGAAAGGAGACATTCCTATTGACATATGATAAGTGGTGTTGTAGCAAAACTCACCCAAGTGTAGCCATTTTGCCCATGCTTTTTGCTGCCCTCCCACATAGTTTCTTAGGTATCCTTCCAACCATTGGTTTACCCTCTCTGTTTTTCCATCAGTTTGTGGATGATAGCTGGTACTTGGAGTCAATTGAGTGCCTACCAATCTAAAAATTTCTTGCCAAAAAGCACCCATGAATCTACTATCTCTATCACTGACAATGCTCTTGGGGAGCCCATGCAATCTGAAGATTTCTTTGAAAAAAATATCAGCCACTTGTGCAGCACTAAAAGATGATGTAATAGCAAAGAAATGAGCAAATTTTTTCAACCTATCAACTACCACATAGATGCAATCCTTACCTAAGGATTTAGGCAATCCGGTGATGAAATCCATGGAAATACTGTCCCATTTTTGCTCCGGAATGGGCAATGGTTGTAATAGGTCGGCTGGACATGTAAGTTCTGATTTTTTTTGTTGACATGCTTTACATTCATTCACATACTTCTGAACATCTTCCTTCATCCCCTTCCAAAAAAATCTTTGCCTCAACTGTCTATAAGTTTTGAAGATCCCTGGATGGCCCGCTAGTGGGGAATCATGTGCTTCTTGCAAAATTCGGTACTTGAGCTTGGAGTTATGAAATAAATAAATTCTTCCCTTATAATATATCATCCCATTCAAAATACTATAATTATCATCCCCTTTGATTCCATCCAACACATCACAAGCAAATTTGTCTTTGGCATATTCAACTAGTAGCATGTTTTTCCAATCCTTGGCAATATCCATGAGAGAAAAGGAAGGCCTTCTTGACAAAGCATCTGCTACTATATTATTCTTTCCTTTGACATATTCAATATCAAAATCATAAGCTTGAATATTTCTTACCCACTTTTGTTGCCTTTCATTTAGATCTTTTTGGGTGAGAAAGTGTCTTAGACTATTATGGTCAGTTTTCACCACAAACTTGCTGCCCACCAAGTATTGTCTGAATTTCGCCAATGCATGCATAATGGCCAGCATTTATTTATCATAGATGGAGTAAAGTTTTTCATGAGGCTGCAACTTTCTTCTCTCAAAGGCTATGGGGTGTTGGCCTTGCTTTAGGACAGCCCCCTATTCCTCCACCTGAAGCATCACATTCCACAACAAAAGGTTTAGTAAAATCAGGAAGTGCAAGTATGGGACAACTACTCATTAGCTCTTTCATTTTTTGGAATGCTTTTTCAGCCTCTTCATCCCACTTGAAAGCATCCTTCTTATTCAACTCAGTGAGTGGAGAAGTCAACTTGGAGAACCCTTTCACAAATTTTCTTCAGTAGTTGCATATGCCAATAAAGCCTCTCAATTCAGTAATTTTTTTGGTGATGGCCACTCCAAGATAGCCCTGATTTTTTCCATGTGTACCTTCACTCCTTCTTTCCCAATAATGTGCCCAAGATACAGTAGTTCTTTCATCCCAAACTCACATTTTGATAATTTAGCAAATAAGGACACTTCTTGCAAGATTTTCAACACAATCTCTAACTATTGCAAATGCTCTTCCCATGTTTTACTGTAAATGAGAATATCATCAAAGAAAACCAAAACAAACCTTCTTAGTTGCTTGCAAAATATCCTATTCATACATGCTTGAAAGGTGTCTGGAGCATTAGTTAACCCAAAAGGCATGACAAGAAATTCAAAGTGGCCAAAATGACATCGAAAAGCAGTCTTTTGCACATCTTCATCTTTCATTCGAATTTGGTGATACCCTGATCTAAGGTCAATTTTTGAGAAGTATTTGGCCCCATGTAGCTCATCCATGAGCTCATCAATCCTAGGAATAGGATACCTATTCTTGATAGTCTTTTTGTTCAAGGCTCTAAAATCTATGCACATTCTCAATGTTCCACCTTTTTTCTTCACTAGCACTACTGAAGAAGCATAAGGGCTAGAGCTTGGTCTAATGAGCCCCAACTCTAGGAGTTCTTGGATAGCTTTTTCAATCTCATCTCTAAACCTTTTAGGATGTCTATAAGGTGGTATCTGAATGGGTGAAGTACCCTCCTCCAAAACAATACTGTGCTCAACCCCCCTATCTGGTGGCCTACCATGTGGAAGGTCTCTAAAAACCTTTTCATATTTTTGCAAAAGTTTCTCTATCTCCTTTGGGTGTTTGACAATATTTATAGTTGGCTTGGGAGATGTAATATGACATTCAGCAGCCCATTCTATATCCCCATGCCTCAATATATATCTCATGCTATTGCAAGTCACTACTTGATTTGGATAAGTGTGTTGCCCTCTCACAACTCTTTATACTCCTTTTGAATCTTGGAATTTCATTTCGGGAATTTGATAATTTACTGTATGCTCTCCTATTGAATATAACCATTGCACTCCCAAAACCACATTAGTATCAGCAACATCAACCACATAAAAACTATCAACAAAAGTATAGTTACCTATGGTGACTTGCAGCTTTGGAACCCATGTTTTGCATTGCATTGTGTTGTGACCGGGAATGACAACTGTGAAGCCATCAAATGGTTCAATAGGTATCTTTCTTTTCTCTACCATATCTGCATCAATGAAGTTATGAGTGGATCCTCCATCTACCAAAACTGAAGTTCTTTGTCCTTGTACCACACCTTTGCATCGGATAGTATGATAGCGAGGTACTGCTGAAAGCACTGCCATTCTTGCTTTGTCCGGTGAAGGCTGATTTTCTTCTTGTCTTTTCTCTTCTACTGATGTCTCATATGCCTCTTCTTGATCTGAAATATGTCCATATTCATCCATGCCCCCATCATACCCCTCATTATCAGAAAATACTTCTATGTATTGAGCCTTTCCTTTGGTACATTTGTGCCCCGGTGTCCATGGTTGGAAGCATGTGAAGCATAGTTTCTTTTTTCTAAGTTCATCCCTGTTTAGTCCCTCTTTTTTATTCCTCTCAAATGACTCTCTTTGCCAAGGTTTCTTATCATATCCATCCCTTTGCCAAGGTTTCTTTTCAAATTTATAGCTAGGCTTAGGAGGAAATCTCGTTCTAGGAAGCACATTTTGGAGATCCCTAGTCAAGCTCATTGCATCTTTTAATGTAGTTGGCTTGTGGGCTTTGACCAAACCTCTTAAGGGTTCAGCCAAACCTTCAGTGAACAGCAATACTAATCTTCCCATAGATACATCAGCCACCTTGACTGATAATTTTTGAAAGTCCAACATATATTCGGTAGGGGACCCAGTTTGCTTCAATTGAGCTAGTTCTTTGAAAGGCAATTCTGGATCTTTTTGTTCAAATCTTTCTAGTACCCTGTCAACAAATTCTCCATATGTTTTAACCTGATTATGACCCAAGGTTTTCCGCCCATGAAACCACCATTCATTGGCATCTCCTTCCAAATGCAAAATGGCCATTTTTAATGCATCCTCTTCCAACATAGGATTCAGCTGAAAATATACATCCAATTTTTGCACCCAAGTGTTAGCAGAATTTTGAGAAGAACCATCAAAAGTAGGAAGTGACATTTTTCCAATAGCACTATTCAATTCTTTGTTATGGAATGGAATCCTATTGTCTCCCTTCATTTTAATCTTTTGCATAGCATCAATGTAGTCACTGAGTGGTACACCTCTTTTACACTCTTCATTCAAATCATTCCAATCATTTACTAGTTTCTTGTAATCAAATTCAAGATTGGGATCTTCTTTGGGTGTGAGAAATTTAGGTGCAGTATGCCTTTGTGTGCTTTGAAATTAATCAGGTCTATTATGAGGTCCTGTACTTGAGAAAATATGCTCATTCCCTTTCATCTTTTCCCCTGAGTGTGAACCACTATTATCTCCTATCATCCCTTTGCCTGAAAGTTGGCTACCCAACAATTCAAAACCTTTCATCATTTGTTTATTCATATCTAGCATAACCATGGTAAGTCCTTCAAAACATGGTTTTAAGGCTTCAATAAATTCCTCCTTATGTCTTAATTTTTCCTCCTCCTCTCTACCCATTGTTTTAGAAAAAAACTCTTTTTCTGCTACTATCTCTTCTTCAACCAAAACTTCTTCAACTACTGATTCAAAGGGTGGTGTTTTATTTGTTTGTCTTCTTGTTAATACCATCAGGTGCCAAGACCATGCTCTGATACCACTTGTAATATCCCTTTTTCAAATTTTATTAAAATGCCCAATTTTCCACTTTTTTTCCCAATTTCGACCTTTGACTAGTTTTACTGTTTTGACCTCCAAATCAACCCAAATGCTCCCAAATATTCTGTAGGAGTGTATGAATGGTATTTAGACTTGAATATAAGGTTCAGGGATGTTTTACGGCCCTCCAAATACTGCTGCAAACTTGATTTGTATTCTGATCAATATATGTAATTTTGACTAGTAATTTGTGCATCAAATCCCCCTCGGGTAACACTGCAAATGGCCTTCCAAATGCCTCCAAACTCCCACAAATTTATGAACAGAGGTATATAATGTGTTAAGTATGTGATTAAGGTCTCATATGCACCATTAATTGATTTTTAATACTGTTCTAACTCTCTCACATTCAACAGCAAAAACCCCCAATTCGACCCTTGGGGAAATGGCACTATTTCACCTCCCAATACAACTAAACTGAGTAAAAATGATTCAAATGCTCAAGTGCAGTAGATGAAACTTGTAGAAGACATCCATGGCAGTATATTTATCACAAATATATCAGAGAATCATCCATCCATTCGAAATAATCAACAGTATAGTTTCATACATCAATGCATTGGGGAAATGGACATTGTTTGCTCATTAATCAATAGTTTTGCATACAACCAGTGGGTATTTCGACCTGATACTTTCTGAATATGAATAACAGAGGATATGAAGCTATTAAAATCATAAATATGTAATGAGAATCTCTCTCAAGAAGCACAAGTGCTCACCAAAAACGCCCTCCCTCAAGGAGCACGAATATGCCTTCAAAACTGGAAACGGTGGAGAGAAAGTGCTGCACTAAACCAAACCATGAAACTTCCTGTAGCTTCTACCTGCAAATAAAAACTCCATTAAAGCACCATGAAAGACCTGAGTGGCCTCTCCAAACACCAACTTGGATGGGAATCTTTCACCCTCGAAATTGGCTAAGGCAAGAAACTAGTCATCCACTAGCTCTCTCTACACAAATGCAATTTTTCTCAAATCATCAAAAGCCATTCTCATACTTGATTTCTACATTTTATAACCAACATTATCCTTCAAGGGGTCGAAATCCTCTCAATAGATTCAATAATTTTCCATTTAGAAAATATTCCTGATTTGCCACTTGTCTCCTAGTTCCAACCTTCCATCTTCTCCCAAATTCGAATTTGAGTCTCTTTAGATTCCTCCAACTCCATGAGCGCCTTCTTGAGCCTATTTTTGGGCTTACATGTCATAATGGTCAGGTGTAAGAAGTCAGGTCTGAATTTTGTCATAAAATGTCATAGATGCTTCATTATTGTTGTCATAAAACTAGGGAATCTAGCCCATGTGTCCACTAGTCTCCAATTTGACTCTTCCTCTCCCATGGAGGTTACTATTCCTTCCCATTTCGACCTAATATGCTCAATACCATGTGTTATGACTTACCAACTCACCCAAGAGTGTTCACCTTCCCATGAATTCGAATTGGCAAGAGAGAGCTGCCATGTGTCATTGAAAAATCAAGCTAGTGTGGGTCCCACCACCTCCATATGTCTCCAAAACCACTTGCCACCTAGAATTTCTCTTGAATTTATTTATTCATCATATTTATTAAATTCTTGAACCCTTCTAATGTCTAAATATCATTTATTAGTTTCCTTATTACCATCCCACATGTGCCCATCCAACCTAGGAAACTAGTAGGATTGATGGGATTGTCTTACTATGCATTTATTTGAATGGGGACATTACAATTTTGCAATAGAATGTTCTATCTCCAGGGTGTGCTCTTTAGCTAATGCTTGTGCTATCCTAGTGGAAATCCAATACATTGCATATTTTTTGGAAGAAATAGATACAATTTCTTCCTTATTTGAGTTTTATCAAGGTGACTTTTGTAGACTTGTTTGCACCATCTTTGAACATAGTGGACACAATGGATGTTTGCCCAATTACATGGGGCTACTTCTGATATTTTGGCCAATCAGATAATGAAGAAACCTGTATGGATTTTTGTCACGAGGAACATGCCTCCAAGGCTTGCATGGTTTGTCTTTAGATAATTGAATAACTTGCAAGAGGAACAATTTCCGACAAGGTTCTTTTAGATGATATTGCCTTTACATTTATAGTTGTCTGAATTTTTGTTTAAAGTTATTTGTAAGGTAAAAAATTGTGTCGTGGGTGGTCTTCAAGAATTGTAGAGGCATAATATGTTGTTCTTGTATGGTTACCTAGGGTATTTGTGTCTTAAAGATGCCTCTAATTTCTATGTTATGAATTGAAAAAGAGTCAAAAGGTCAGAGTCAAGTTCAGTTTCAATTTTTGCAAGTTGTTTTTTTATTGCAACATGTGGAGTTTTGGGATTCTTAGCATCCCATGAGAGAATACCATCCTTGAGTAGGAGCCACTATCAGCACTTGTACCTGCACCTCATATCAGCAGCAAGTGGTATCCTTTATCCAACAGTTTCCAACCTTTTAGAAGTCCATATCATATTGGACAAGGGTGCTTGTAATGTTGGCATCGTTGGACACGTCCTAAGGATGATCACTACTTGTTGTTTGCAGCCTTTCATATATTCAGATTGTTTCCATTGCTGTGTTTGACTCTTGAGACCTATTACCTTTTCTAAGAGATACCAGTGCTGGAAATTGTATGTGGCAAGGTAGCATATTCCTTAACATAATTCCTAGATTCATTTGAATGCTGGAGAACTTATCAGTAGAGTTTTCTTACACTCCAAGATCAGTGAAATATAATTTGAATACTGTCAGTGGCTTGGTCACAAGTCAACTCTCCCATGACTGATTTTTAGCATCTAATTGACATTTGATGAAAGACAATCATACCAGCAGATGCAGGGCACTGTCCTTGGGTTGAATTGCATGAGGATCTACAGTCAAGGCGTTGATTTCAATAGTTTATCTTCTGCATGAGGTAGTGCCTTTTCCAAATTTTCCCCTTTGTTGGAAGCTGCCAAATATTAAGTGAGGGTGCTGTTATGGGTCTGATTTTAACACATATTCATCAATCTTTGATTATTTGTCATGAGAATTGAAGCACTACTGTTATGCCCACTTTTGAGGAGGATTCAACATGCATAATAGACACACTGTTTTGGGATTTCTTTCTTTGATTCATGCATGCACAGTTTCCCATGCTAAGTCAACATGCAACCAGCACTAGGGCATGCAACCTTGGGGTTATTTTTAGAATTTTTCTTTGAGTTCTTTTCAACAGGAGGGTGCACGAAGATGCCCCATTCACCAACACAATCCCAAAGGGACCTATCAAGTATTGAATTCTCTTTTGTGCTTGGTTTCCTTTCTTTATCTAGTGCACTTGTATTAGAGGTATAAAGCTTGCATTTCCCTTAGCCTTAGTGCCTCACTTACAATCCATACTTGTAGTCTTCTTTGGAGAAGGTGTGGTCAAAGAAGCTAAACCATTTACAAAATCTCTCAACTTCTCAATGTATAGAGGGAAAATAAAAAAAGGGAAAAATCCAAGATCTTTTTTAACACCCCATTAGTAGTCCAAGTTCATTTCAGTAGGTTAATCATTTTTGGTAAACCCAACAACACTTGGCCTCAAATCTTAGTGGCATTTCATTACAGCTTCGCTCCCTTGGTATTCTCTTGTGATTGGCATTTCATTCTTTTATGTGCACTTGTGTATTTGTTGTGTAGTGCACTTGTGCTTGGGTATTTTTTCTATCTCTATCACACTTTTCACTTGGTTATTACAGAATTTGGGTTTGCCTTTGGTTCCATCAATTCTTTTGATTTCACTTGTGAATCTTAACATGGTATTAGAGCGGGGATGTGAACATCATTCTACTCATTTTGTTGTTGGTTAGGGTTTTCATTGGTTGGTAATGCTGGTATCTTCAGAGTTTCAAACCTTCTATTACTTCAAGGTTTTTTTAGTGCCGATTTATTGTTGATTTAGTGTGGTGTTCAATGGATTTCACCCTTAGAATGGTGCCCTAGCATTGTGTCATCTTAGAACCTTGTACATCATTCGTATTTTTGTGCATTTTAGAATGGGTGTGGACTGTGGAGATTCTTGACTATTTTGATTGCCCTAAGGGCTGCATAACTAGGGTTTCCAGATTTGATATTTCACTAGTTGATCAAGGGATTTTTGAATACTGGCATTACCTCAAGGACCATAGACCTAGGGTTTTGAAATGTGATTTTTCCAGCTATTGATCCATATATTTTTGGCTAGTGGCATTGCCCTAAGTGCTATAGAACTAGGGGTTACTATTTAGATTTTAGAATAAATTATTGATATTATTTCACATTGTTTTTAATTCTTTCTTTTCATGACTTTGTGGACACCATTACATCTTATATATTTAAATTCTATTGGCTATGGGCACTAGTGAAGTGATGCTATTGTATATTTTGAATCTTGATTCTTATGAACACCACTTTTTCTAGTAGGTATTTTGGTAATGAAAAATGTAAATAAAAAATTAGTTTTTTAACACATAAGAAATAAAAACTTGTATTTATCGTGATGGATTTATGTATAATTTTGAAGTTAATCTTTCCTTGGTTTAGGTTACTAGGTTCAAATTTTCTAGCCTCTAGAATTCATGTCATCATGGATAACTTACAAATTATACTAATTTTATATCATTTTTCTCATGCAGGTTTCACTTTGGGTTTCTAAATTGATTTGATATCTTAATAATTGTGGAATATTCAACGAAATGTCAAACAACAATTGTGGAAAGAAAGCTTCAAAACAAAGGGATGCATTATCATACTTTCAGAAGCCTCAATCTGAGAATCTAGATTCTCTTCATGATTCAAACTCTTTTGAGCAACCCATCAGCGAGACAAATGTCAACTCTTTTGAGAATGCACCTAATAGTGATATAACATATGATAGGATGGGTTCCTCTAGTGAACAAATTGGTATAAATGCAATTCAACCAGAAATTGGCAATGACAATGTTGAAGGTTTTACCTTGGAAGGAAACAAAAATGATTCATTATCACGAAAAAGGAAAAAAGGCCGATGGGACATAGGAAGAAAATTCCAATCGGAATGGGCCTCAAAATTTCCATTTATTGAACCAATACCTCCAATAAATGAGAAAGAGGCTTCACGAGAAGTTAAATGCATTGTATGTAGTTGGAAACTTGGAAAGGTAGTAAAAATGCAAATGAATATAGATACAATAGAGAAGCATGCAGGAAAGTTGTATGTTAAGAAAATTGAAAATGGCGAGGAGAAGTCTATTACCAAATGGAAATCTTCTGAGGACTGTCGACATGTCAAATATCAAGAAGAATATAATAAATACCTAATAAGCAAGAGTAAACTCGAGGCAAGTGGAGGGACCATCACATCTCTATTTGGAAAGACAATGGAGAGAAATTTGTTATCCAAGACGACACAATTAAGCACTATATTTCACATCTTATCTAGAGGTCGTCCTATGACAGATTATCCATATTACAAGAACTATGTATCTTTTCTTGAAGTATCGAATTTTCCATCTTCTCATTGGTCTCTAACTAGTGGTTGGGAATGGGCAAAATATCTAGCTCAAGTAGAAAAAGATGATTTGAAAGAGAAGATTGCAAATGCTAGGTTTTTTTCACTATCTTTGGATGAAGTTACAGCTGTTGATAATACTTCATGGATCTACATGAGTATTTATATGGTTAATGATCATATTAGGCATTCATATTTACTTGGGATTCATAAAATGAAGAAGAGTTCTACAGCTGGAAATATTTATGAACTTGTTATTAAGACTTTGAAGGAAATTGGCGGTATGGATTATTTAATGATTGCAAAAAGGTTGGTATGTGTCGGAGCTGATGGAGCATCAATCATGCAAGGAAAAAGGAATGGTATTTGTGTCAAAATACAACTATCAGCTTCACCATTTATGATTATTATTCATTGTATGGCTCATAGGATGAATCTTGCATTTAAAATAGTAAGTAAGTTTCCACTGGTTTCAAAAGTTGAAGAACTTGTATGTGAGACTCATGCATACTTTTGTCGTAGTCCCAAGCAATTTACAGAGTTTCAACAATTTGCTGATGGTGTTACAGATGGAAAAAAGCTATTAAAAGATGTCTATACAAGATGGATCTCATTGAATGGACCAGCCCAAAGGCTATTTAGTGAATATCGGTCATTGGTAGGGGTGATGTATGAACATCGCTTTAGTGTAGACAAAGCTCAAGAGCTTCTCTTTCGAATAACTAATATAGAGACATTATTAACATTGGCTAGAATTCTTTTTTTGCTTCATGAAATGAATGTCCTTGTGAAAATGGCTCAGAGTCGCACAATGTATATTGCAGAGTACACAAATGCAAGAAAATTGGCATGCCTTGCATTGGATAATTTGTATACGATGCCAAATTCTTTTACGGTTCAAACATTTAACGGTTGGACTACTATCATTGATACAGAAAAGAGTGAAAATTATTTGAAGTTTGATGAAAAAGGGAGACTATGTATGCAAGTGCGTGGGTATATGGTTCCCTTTTATTATGTTACTAATATGGGACAAACCACCAAAGAGTTCCATGTGTCAAGAGACCAATTCAATGATATTGTGATTTCAGTGAGACGCAACTTGATACAAATTGCACAATCACTATCATTAGAGATAAGAGAATGATTTCCTCGAGATGAATTATTGGAAGCTATGTCTGTGGTATACCCTCATTATTGGAACTCTGAAAAAGAAATAAATCCTTTAAAAGTCGACTTTCTAGCAAAATTGAATACTTTAGTGCACCACTTTGGCAGGAATGCTAAGGTAGAAGGAGAAGAGATTGGAGGTATATTAGATTTATCAAAATTACATCAACAAGCCACTTGCTTTGCTCAAACAATGTCAGGTCAATATCATGCTTTGCCAAAACCTATAGAATATGGTGCAGTAATCAAATTATGGACTATTTTAGGTGAAAGTCAATACCTACAAGAAAACATGTCAGAGTATTTCAAATTAGTCGATTTATGTCAAACCATGATTTTGGGATCAGTGGAGGATGAAAGAATGTTTAGTGCACTGTCATTCTTGAAGTCAAAGTTGAGGAACAAGCTTGATAAGAATATGGATACTTGTTTAAGATTATATGTAACAAAGTATGACATTACCACTTTCCCATTCAATAGAGAACTGGCACTCTGGCGATCAGATTGTGAGAGAAGAGGAGAATACAATATAACAAATGTCTCCAATGAACTTCATATGGAACATAAAATTTTGGAGGCTCATAATGATATTTCATCTACAGAAGTTCATGTTCAAAATGTAGAAAATGAAGAGCGACGTGAGAATTGGGAATTTGATATGCCACAAGATATAATCTAAACCAATATACATTGGCAATGTATAAATAATGAATGGAATTTAATAGATCATGTGATTTTTTTTAGTTTGACTTCGATGTTCCTCTATTCTTGGAGAAGGTTGGAAAAGGAAAATTCTTGATGGGAGAAAGATTACCATACATAAATTTGAAGTTGCATTTCAGGTAAAAATAGGTTCTATAGTCTTTACTTTGTATTAAATATAGTAATATTAGACCTACATTTCCTTGATGCAAGCTATTTCAAGTTTGATGTTTTGATAGTTAACTAATGCATTGTTTTTTTTTCTTATTTGTGACAGGAAATGAAGTTGGGACCTATCTATCCATAGATAATGTCCTAGTATTAAAGGTTAAGTAATTAATTTAACAATACTTCCGCTTAGCAAGAATAGGCTCATTCAAAAGTTAAAACTCAAGTACATGGAATTGCTTGTATTTCTAGCTTTGATGTCTTGGCAAATATGAATGGTTTGCTTGTTTCTTACATTTGGAGCATTTTTTCAAGTTTGGAAGTTTGCATTTATTTTGGTTAAATATATTTTTATTCCCTTGATAATTGATTGCAGTTTGAGCCCTTTGTACTAGTTTGATTCGTTTCATAAATTATTTGTTTTTTTCTTACATTTGGAGCATTTTTTCAAGTTTGGAAGTTTGCATTTATTTTGCTTATATTTTTTTATTCCCTTGATACTTGACTATGAGATATGAATTGCTAAGCGAAGAGAAAAATGGTCTATGCATTGGCTTACTAGGTTCCTATGCATCCATCGTAGGAGACCTATTGGCACGAGACCGACATTTCTCTAATGTAATTGGCATAATTTTCATATGTCCACATACTGTCAATACAGTATTCACTTGAATCTCAGCAGCGACAGTAAATTTTGAAAGCTAGTAGATGATGTTGATGTATATGTAACTTCGGAATGTATTTCATCAGTATATTATATATATATTTATTGTACCCTTATAAGAGATGTGTTATTCCTCTATAAGGAAGTGTCGTCATGTGGATTGACAAGTGTCGCAAGTGTGTGTACTTGCCGATGGGTTATTAGACCACCTTATGGGGTCGGCCCTAATTAATATATAATATAATGTGGATGTACTCAAATAGACAAGTCGGCCCCAGTAGGTCACTGGGCAAAAAGGTGAGTATAAATAGAGATAGGAGATCTCTATTTTACTCACTCGGAAAAGTATCTATCTCTCTCTCTGAAAAGTAGCGCACTAGTGAGGAGGAGGAGGATCATCTGCTAGGAGACTATCTCAGTGTTATTTGGTTGTATTTTGGTTGAGCCATTGCTCTCTCTATCTCTGAGGAAGTTGTGGGGTTTTTCACCTTAGGGTTTTCCCCACGGAAACTCTATGTCTCTTGTCTCTATGCTTTTGATTCTTGTGATGCTTGTGATGCTTGTCATATTATGATTGTCATGCATTGATATACTGTAGATGTTATTCTCTCAGCAAAGATCCTATAGTATTGTGATTTAATACTGAAAATTTAACATGGTATCAGAGCCTAACTGAGAAGAAGACATTTTGCAGTGACGGAAGCTTGTATTCCTTGTTTATTGGGTTTCTCTCCACAGATTTTTGAAATTCAGTATAGTAGATTGGATCTACTCATCAAGGCGCATCTTTCTGTCCAATCAGATTTCAGTTCCGAGCATTTTCAGTTTTGGCCCTAAAAATTAGGGTTTCCACAAAAATAGTTATTTCTGGAAACTGAAGGTACAGCTGGAAGCTCCTTGCAAAAATCGAAGGTTTGAGCTTTGGATCGAGATTTTTGGCTGGGTAGATCTACGGGAAACTCAAACCCTAATTCAGGGCTCTCCCTAGTGAACCCGGGAGGACAAAAAGGCAATTCTGAAGGGCAAGACTTTGCTGATCTCAAATTCTGAATGTACTAGGCTGATCAGCTCTCCAAGGCGCATCTTTCTATCCTTTCGGAATTTTGAAATTCACATTTTGAATTTTTAGGGTTTCTCTGACAAACCCTAATCCGGGACCAGATCCAGTTTTCAGCACTTCAAGTGGTAAGTTCTAAATCTTTTCTATTTCCATTTGAAGTACTCTTAAAGATGTCTCTTCACACCAAGCTTGAGGATAAGCTTGAAGGGGCTGATAACTTCCGAGCCTGGAAGTATAGGATTGGGCTAATCCTGGAAGAGAATGAGTTGGACTCATATGTGAAAGAAGACATCCCTATCCCAGAGGATGAAGAGGCCAAGGTATTGCACAAGAAGAACTTGGTCAAGGCAAAGAGAATCATTGCTGATTCTATCAAAGATCATCTCATACCCCATGTGTCTTCTCTCAAGACACCCAAAGAGATGTTTGAATCTTTGACCAAGCTATTTGAAGGAAAGAACATAAATCGGAAGATGACCCTGCGGAACCAATTGAAAGCAGTAAAGTTTCAGAATGGAGAAACCATTCAATCTTACTTTTCAAGGGTCTCTCAGATCAAGGAACAATTAGAAGCAGTAGATGAAATGGTGGAGAATGGTGAGGTGGTGATGACTACTCTAAATGGCCTACCTAGGTCATGGGATTCCTTTATTCAAGGAATTTGTGCAAGGAAGAAATTGATCTCGTTCAACAGATTGAGGGAAGAATGCTCTCAAGAAGAAGCTAGACTTATAGCTCGTGAGGAAAAGATGGGAGGAGAAGATCAAGCTCTTGCAGCTCACACCAAGAGAAGCAAAACCAAGAAGGATCACTCTCACCACAAAAGATTCCATCAAAAGAGTAAGAAGGACCTAAGATGCTTCACATGCAATGAGAAGGGTCACTTTGCTTCAGATTGTCCCAAGAACAAAAGGGATAATAACAACAACTCCAGTAAGAAGAAGAAGGGCAGCAAAAGAAGGTTTCATGCTCATGCTGCCGAAGATGATGAACCTCCAAAGAAGAAGGCTAGGGCAGAAAGTAGTAGTGATGATGACTCATCAAGTGAAGAAGAATATGTTCTAATTTCTGCTCTTACAGGTACCATCTCCCATGGATGTAATGATTGGTTGATTGATAGTGGGGCTTCCAAACACATGACTGGGTTTAAAGAATCCTTTGTGAACTTATCTGAACATGAATCACCCCATAAGGTGAAACTTGGGGATGATTATCAATACCCAATCAAAGGAAGTGGTGAAGCCTCCTACAACCTAGATTCTGGAAAATCATTGAAGATGAAAGAAGTACTTTATGTACCTGGGCTCAAGAAGAACTTACTCTCCATCTCTGCATTGGATGCAAAAGGTATGAGGGTTGCATTTGTGGATGGCCAAGTCCTAATGTGGCCAAAGGGAAAGACCATAGATGATGCAGTAGTGATTGGAGAGCAAGAGGGAGGCTTGTATAAATTGAAGGGACAACCTGAACATGCCATGGTACATGAATCCATGGATCCAAGTGAACTTTAGCATAGAAGACTTACTCATATGCACTATAGGGCACTTCCAATTGCAAGCAAGGCAGTAGAGGGTCTTCCTAAAATCAAGACCAAACATGAAGGTGTTTGCAAAGGATGTACAAAAGGTAAGAACATTAAGAAGGCTTTCCCAAGCAGTGAAATCAAGGCAAAAGACATCCTAGAAATCATCCACTCAGATGTATGTGGCCCTATGTCATCCAGCTCCCTGAGTGGGTATGTTTACTATGTATCATTTATCGATGACTTCTCCAGGAAGACTTGGGTATACTTCTTGAAGGGAAAAGATGAGGTGCTTGATAAATTCAAGGAATTCAAAACCTTGATGGAGAATCAAACTGACAAGAAAATCAAGACATTCAGATCTGACAATGGTGGAGAATTCACCTCAAATGACTTCAAGAAGCTTTGCAGTGATTCAGGGATTAAGAGGGAGTTGACTGCTCCTTATAATCCTCAACAGAATGGAGTTGCAGAAAGGAAGAACAAAACAGTCATCAAAGCAGCAAGGGAAATGCTGCATGACCTGGATCTACCTATGCATCTATGGGCAGAAGCAGTTAGAACAGTTGTATTTGTGTAGAACAGAACGCCCCACAAGATATTGGACAACAAGACACCAGAAGAGGTCTTTTCTGGGTTCAAGAATATTGATGTCAGCAAAGATGAATATAAGGACAGGTAATCCAGGAAGCAAAGATCAAAAGGGAGCACACTCTAGCAGCTCCTACAAGGATGCAGATCTTCAGAGGGAGTTGACCATCTTCCTACATTCCACAACAGAAAGGTGTAGAAGAAGCTACTTCAGCAGCTCCTACTAGGAAGCAAAGACTCAGAGGGAGTCCACCCAAACAAACAAACAAAGATAAGTATTTCAATTATCATTTCTTGCCTATTTTGTTTGTTTAATAATATTATGCTTATGTTCCTAGACTTAGGAGATGTATTGTGCATATTTGAATGATTGCATTAATGAACAGTATACTACTAATATGCATGTGATGGGTAAGTGACTTATGGCACTGTACAACATTCCAGTGCTACTTATCTAGAATGAAACCTCTTTGCTGACATGTTGGGAGTAGTGCAAACTCTTAACAATGTTCTGGTAGAGACTGGAAGGCATCTAGAAATTTGTGGAACATGGATAAATGTTGTATTGAAGCATTGGCTAAGATAACTGCATGACTGCATGACATATTTCTTTATGTGTAAAGAATTTGTTCTGAAAATTATGAGATGTTTCTAATCATGCAATTTAACTTGTTTTGTAGGAAAGACCGTATATCTTCACCTACAAAAAGACTACAACATTTGTTCCAGCAATAAAGATATCTATTGAAGATATTGAAGTTCCCAGGATCTGGGATGAAGAAATGGAATGCCATGATCCGTCGATCATGAAGAATGATGTTTGGGATGCGATCCCAAGAGCTAAAGGGAAGTCTGTTGTGACTTCCAAATAGAACTTTCATATCAAGCATGTTGCAGATGGCAGCATAGAGAAATATAAAAGTGATGAAATAGAAGATACACCAGATGGATTCAAGACAGCTTTCTTGAATAGTGTAGTTGAAGAAGAAGCAGCCACTTGGTTCTGAGACACATGATAGGAAATCATATATGTGCAGAACTTGGTATGGTGAAGATAGATTGATTGCCGACACACAGCGGAAGCTTACTACCGAGTTCGAGATGAAGAACTTGGGGATGATGCACTATTTGTTTTTGGCATGGAGGTGTGGCAGAGTGCAGAAGGAATCTTCCTTGGACAAGGGAAGTATGCAGTAGAGATCCTGAACAGGTTCGGGATGATGGATTGCAAGGCCATGGCCACACCTATGGCATCGAATCTGAAGCTTCTATGTGATGCTTCATCTGAGCCGGTTGATATCACTATGTATCGTCAGATGATTGGGTCCTTGATGTACCTGACGAACACGAGACCAGACATTTGCTTTGCTGTGAACACATTGAGCCAGTTCCTGACGGATCCGAGGAGTGTTCACCTGGTTGCTGTAAAGAATGTTCTGAGGTACCTGAGGCGAATCAAAAGTTTAACCTGCAGGGTTATGTTGATTCAGATTGGGATGGCAGTGCTGCAGATAGGAAGAGCACATCTGGGTGTTGCTTCAGTATAGGATCAGGTGTGATCTCTTGGTTTAGCAGGAAGCAGTCCTGCGTAGCACTGAGTACAGCTGAGGCAGAGTATGTTGCAGCCTGCTCAGCTAGTTGTGAGGCATTATGGCTATGGAAGCTACTGTCTGAGTTATTTGATCTCCCGTTGGAGGCTACTGGTATCTTCTGTGATAACCAGAGTTGTGTGAAGCTGTCCGAGAACCCAGTGTTTCATGACAGGTCGAAACACATAGAGATCAAATATCAGGGATATGGTGCAGAGAGGAGCTATGAAGCTTCTGTATGTTGCGACGGACGAGCAGATTGCAGATGTGCTGACGAAGCCACTAGCCAGGGTGAAGTTCGAGTACTTCAGAGAGAGGCTTGGCGTTCTTCAGATCGAGGACACTTCGAGGAAGAAGTGATGGACACATTTGCTGAAGCCATTCCAAGCATGTTGGAAGGAGGATCCTTCACATGGCTGTGGGTGTAAGCGCTGGATGATGAGCATCAGGATGATGTTCTAGTTTCTGCTTGATATGATCAGTTGGATCATTTTATGTATGTACGCATCATGTTGGATGCTGGATATGATCAGTTGGATCATTTTATGTATGTATGTACGCATCATGTTGGATGCTGGATATGATCAGTTGGATCATTTTATGTATGTATGTACGCATCATGTTGGATGCTGGATATGATCAGTTGGATCATTTTTATGTATGTATGTACGCATCATGTTGGATGCTGGATATGATCAGTTGGATCATGTGTATGTATTTTTGTATATGCATCATGTTGGATGCTTGGACCATGTATCTGTATATGTATCAGGTGGATACATTGTATGATCAGGTAGATCATGTATGGTGATATGTATCATGTATTTGTATTTCTATCAGGTGGATACATTGTATGATCAGGAGGATCATGTATGATGATATGTATCAGGTAGATACTTGGTGTGCATCAGGTAGATGCATTGATGATCAGGTGGATCATATATGATGACATGCAGCAGGATGTTGCAGTGATGATCAGGATGATCATGGATGACGAGCTTCAGGATGTTGCTTCAGATGACATGCAGCAGGATGTTGCATTGATGATCAGGATGATCATAGATGACGAGCTTCAGGATGTTGCTCCAGATGACATGCAGCAGGACGTTGCAGTGATGATGATTAGGACGATCATGAGTACATCAGGATGATGTATGGTGAGTGTCAGGTTGATACTCTGTGGCCGTGGATCAGGTTGTGCAGATGAGCATGTCTCGGAGATCCTATAGGTCGGAGTTGTGTACCCGTAACAGCCTGGGATGCTCTTTCGAGACATTTCTCTGGGAGGACATGTAATTTGTGCCCTGGGAGATCTCAGGTCGGAGTTGTGTACCCGTAACATCCTGAGATGCTCTTGCGAGGTTTTGTCCTATGGCATGTAATTTGGGCCTTGGGAGATTTCAGGTCGGAGTTGTGTACCCGTAACATCCTGAGATGCTCTTACGAGGTTTTGCCATGACCACATGTAATTTGTGCCCTGGGAGATTTCAGGTCGGAGTTGTGTACCCGTAACATCCTGAGATGCTCTTGCTAGGTTTTGTGGTGGACCACATGTAATTTGTGCCCTGGGAGATTTCAGGTCGGAGTTTTGTACCCGTAACATCCTGAGATGCTCTTTCGAGGTTTTGTGGTGGGGTCACATGTAATAGCGCCCTGGGAGATCCTACAGGTTGGAGTTGTGTACCCGTAATATCCTGGGATGCTCTTTCGAGGTTTTGTGACGCACGTAATAAGTCCTGAGGATTCCACAGTATGGCCAGTGATGACGAAGACCTGCAGGTGGTGGGCCTACATCCAGTATGAAAAAGGACTGGCTCTGTAGAACTTCCTATGACGAGTAGAGACAGAGATTGGACGAGATAGCAGCAGCAGTGACGATGACGATGACGATGCATCGATGACGATGATCCAGAGAAGAAGACTTGTCTAGCAAATCTGTGTCGAGAAATACCTTCCTAGTTAAGAGGGAGTGTTGATTTATATGTAACTTCGGAATGTATTTCATCAGTATATTATATATATATTTATTGTACCCTTATAAGAGATGTGTTATTCCTCTATAAGGAAGTGTCGTCATGTGGATTGACAAGTGTCGCAAGTGTGTGTACTTGCCGATGGGTTATTAGACCACCTTATGGGGTCGGCCCTAATTAATATATAATATAATGTGGATGTACTCAAATAGACAAGTCGGCCCCAGTAGGTCACTGGGCAAAAAGGTGAGTATAAATAGAGATAGGAGATCTCTATTTTACTCACTCGGAAAAGTATCTATCTCTCTCTCTGAAAAGTAGCGCACTAGTGAGGAGGAGGAGGATCATCTGCTAGGAGACTATCTCAGTGTTATTTGGTTGTATTTTGGTTGAGCCATTGCTCTCTCTATCTCTGAGGAAGTTGTGGGGTTTTTCACCTTAGGGTTTTCCCCACGGAAACTCTGTGTCTCTTGTCTCTATGCTTTTGATTCTTGTGATGCTTGTGATGCTTGTCATATTATGATTGTCATGCATTGATATACTGTAGATTTTATTCTCTCAGCAAAGATCCTATAGTATTGTGATTTAATACTGAAAATTTAACAGATGAAAATAGATGCCCAACAATTGAAATTAGTCAATTTCCTACAGATATTGGTTGTATAGAAGTGATATTTGTCCAATTAAGCAACAATTTGACAGATCAGGCATAGATTTGTATTTTTTCTGATGTCTTTTCCATAAATATCAGTCTTTGCATAAATTTGGCAGATTCATGGCAAATATAGTGGTTTGGCAGTAAATTAGAAGGTTTTTTAGCAAATGTTTCAGTAGATATCTCCCTATTTCAAATTTCAATAGTTTGAGCATGTATTCTCTATTTTTCTTCCAGTATTTGCAACTTTGCATAGGAAAGATCATATTTGTATCTCTACATCTATATTTCAGCAGTAGATATAATGATAGACTATACCATGAATTGTACCAACAATTTCCTAGGAAATACCCTCAACTAATCTTGAAAGGTGTTTCTTTGTTTATGCCCTACACATGACGCTAGACCGTTGCATCCTTTATGGTACAATGCAGTATGGCATATTGTAAAAATAAAATATTAAATGAAAAGGCATAATGTAGAAAGAAAATATTGAATGAAAAGGGTGGGATTTTCTTCACTTTCTCCCGTAACAAAGAGAATATATGGGAAACAATGATTATATGGTTATAATGTTATTGCTGCTGCACATTCTAAACATGATGCACTAGATGCTATTCTGGTTTTTGTAGCAGCACTTTTAGATCTTGTTGTTGAAGTATATATTGTTGTGTCTATTGTTGCTGCAAGTTCTGTGCTTCCCATCAAGGAATATGTTGTAGATTTGTTAATGGTAATGATGTGTGATGTCCTTCTCTCTTAGTTCGGCTCATCAAACGACTGGCCACCCTTTGATGAGGTACCTGACCTCAGGAAGAAGTTAAGGACCGAAGGATCACATCATCGGGATGATACCTTTAGTACTGTGATGAAAAAACTTTCAATAGATGTATGGAACATGTGAGGACACATACCGAGAGAGAGAGAGACCTTGTCACCCTATCTTGTTTGTCCTTGTGGTTATCCTGCTTATGGTACTTGACCTTATTGGGTTGGTTGTTTGTCGAGTCACCTTTGTTGTTTTGGTCTCATGATTGACCTTCTAAATGGTCATGAAATCAGGGGGCAAATTAGTTTGGGTTCTATTTTTTCGGCCTCCTTCTAGGGCATCGTTTGGCAGCTGGTTGATGGAACATTTTTCTGTTTTTGATGTCAAGGTTTGAGCCCTGTAGAGCTGTTTTTTTGTTGTCGTTATAAGTCCTCTAGGGATGTGTCTTTCTCCTCTGAGAGGTCCTCCTAATTCTGATGCTATTTGAATATTTGTTTAGCCCTTCTAGGGCTACCGTTCTCCATTCTTTTTGCTTCTCCTGTTAGCTGCCGCCACTTTGGTGTTGGGTCTATTCAAGTTGTCATTGAACTTTTTGGTTAGGGCCTATTGAGGCTACCGTTAACCTATGGATTTCTGGATACTGTTATCAAAGACTATTAGAGTCTGTTGAGGTCTCACGTTGTATTATGAGCCCTGTTAGGACCAGTATTGGTTATTGCAGCTTGACTGGTGGTTGACATTGGTTGTCTCCTAATTAAGTTAGAAGGTCTGCTGGTGCTTGAAGTTTGTCCTAACACAACTGTACCTATTGTTGACACTCTTCCTTGGTCTCTCTCTCTCTCTCTCTCTCATAGGTATGATGTTGCCCTTCTAGGGCTATTTATGTTTCTATATCTATTATGCCTTATTGGAAAAAATGAAAGCAGATCTGAGTACATTAGAGAAGGGCTCATCCCCAGGTAAGTACTTATAACCGTGTCATTTACTAGCATTCTTACTTTCAATTTATTGTGGATTATTGGCACAGTGACCTATTGGTAGTGCCCTATTTGAAATAAATGAAAATTATTTTTTAAATTTATTGGCACGGTGACCTATTGGTAGTGCCCTAGTTGAAAGAAATGCAAATTATGTTTTTAAATTCTTACAGTTGTATTGTATGATTGATTTACATTTCTGATCTACTGCATCATTGTTTAAAAGTTGTTCTTTATTTTATCAAAACCTAACTTTATAAAAATCAACATGGTATTAGATCTAGTTTTGTAGCTAACTCTATTTTGTAGCTTATCAGAATCTACAAAGTTCCTCAGGTAAGGGTTTGAGCACTAACAAATTTGATTGCAGAAGATTCAAGTCTAGTTAGTGGAAGAAATGCGGACTGATGTGGCTCACAACCACAGTGAACCAGATGAGATGTTTAGGTTCTTGGACAACAATATCCGAGAAGTAAGTCTAATCTATTATCTGATTCTTGGGTCTCATTTATACTCCATCACCCATGTATGTGATGGTAGTGAAGTCATGGTTGCTAATTTAGATTTAGAGCTTGGTGTTTTTTATATTTTTGTATGCAGATTTGCAGTTTCAAGGCTATATTTGAGATCTTTTAGCAGTAGATTTTCATGGTTCCAAAGGTAGCATTAGATTGTTAAGTTTAAATATGCATCATAGGTTGATTGTTAAATTTTCTGAATTTACTTCAATCTGATCTAGGATCTTAACTAAGAGAACAACATGTACAGCATATCTACAGCATATCAATCATGGAGACAATAATGCAAGCACACAAGAGACACAAAGATTTACTTGGGGAAAACCATAAAGGTGAAAAACCCCAATAACTTCCTCAGAGATAGATAGAGCAATGATACAACCAACCATGAGAGATAGACATAACCTAGCAGCAGATCCTCCTCCTCCATAAGTGCGCCACTCCTCCTTGAGTGCATGTGTGAGAAGTGAGTGAGTAAATAGAGTGCCTCCCGCACTCTATTTATACTTGACTTGACTTGCCTTTTTACCTAACTCATGTAGGCTCGAACTTAACCACATAACATAATGCTGAGTGGGCCGACCCCCAATAGGGTGGTCTAATAACCCTTTGACCCACATGGCCGACCCCCAATAGGGTGGTCTAATAACCCTTTGACTCGCATGACTTATACAGGGCCGACCCCAAACAAGGTGGTCTAATAACCCATCAAGTATAAGTTACGACACTTACAATATAAATGACGACACTTCCTTATAGAGGAATAATGCCATCTCTATAGGAATACAATATACATATATGTGAAATACATTCCGAAGTTACATATACATCAACACTCCCTCTTAACTAGGAAAGTATTTCTCAGCACAGTTCTTCTAGCACAAGTCATCTTCTCTGGATCATCGTCATTGGATAATCGTCATCGAGTCATCATCATCGTCACTGCTGCTGCTATCTCAATCAATCTCTGAATCTACTCGTCATAGGAAGTTCTACAGAGCCAGTCCTTTTTCATATTGGATGTAGGCCCACCACCTACAGGTCTTCATCATCACTGGCCATACTGTGGAATCCTCAGGACTTATTACGTGCATCACAAAACCTCGAAAGAGCATCCCAGGATGTTACGGGTACACAACTCCGACCTGTAGGATCTCCCAGGGCGCTATTACATGTGACCCCACCACAAAACCTCGAAAGAGCATCCCAGGATGTTACGGGTACACAACTCCAACCTGAAGGATCTCCCAAGGCACAAATTACATGTGGTCACCACAAAACCTAGCAAGAGCATCTCAGGATGTTACGGGTACACAACTCCGACCTGAAATCTCCCAGGGCACAAATTACATGTGGTCATGGCAAAACCTCGAAAGAGCATCTCAGGATGTTACGGGTACACAACTCCGACCTGAAATCTCCCAGGGCACAAATTACATGCCATAGGACAAAACCTCGAAAGAGCATCTGCCAAATATCCCAGGGCACCGAATTACATGCCATAGGCAAAACCTCGAAAGACTATCTGCAGATCTCCCAGGGCACCAAATTATATGTCCTTCCAGAGCAAAACCTCGAAAGAGCATTTGCCAAATGTCCCAGGGCACCGAATTACATGCCATAGGAAAAACCTCGAAAGACCATCTGCAAATCTCCCAGGGCACTGGATTACATGCTCATCTTGCACAACCTGATCCACGGCCATAGAGTATCAACCTGATACTCACCATACATCATCCTGATGTATCCATGATCATCCTGATCGTCATCACTGCAACGTCCTGCTGCATGTCATCTGGAGCAACATCCTGAAGCTCGTCATCCATGATCATCCTGATCATCACTGCAACATCCTGCTGCATGTCATCTGGAGCAACATCCTGAAGCTCGTCATCCATGATCATCCTGATCATCAATGCATCTACCTGATGCATACCAAGTATCTACCTGATACATATCATCATACATGATCCTCCTGATCATACAATGTATCCACCTGATACAAATACAAATACATGATACATATCACCATACATGATCCTCCTGATCATACAATGTATCCACCTGATACATATACAGATACATGGTCCAAGCATCCAACATGATGCATACATACATACATAAAATGATCCAACTGATCATATCCAGCATCCACATGATGCGTACATACATACATAAAAATGATCCAACTGATCATATCCAGCATCCAACATGATGCGTACATACATACATAAAATGATCCAACTGATCATATCCAAGCAGAAACCAGAACATCATCCTGATGCTCATCATCCAGCACTTACATCCACAGCCATGTGAAGGATCCTCCTTCCAACATGCTTGGAATGGCTTCAGCAAATGTGTCCATCACTTCTTCCTCGAAGTGTCCTCAATCTGAAGAACGCCAAGCCTCTCTCTGAAGTACTCGAACTTCACTCTGGCTAGTGGCTTCGTCAGCACATCTGCAATCTGCTCGTCCGTCGCAACATATAGAAGCTTCACAGCTCCTCTCTGCACCATATCCCTGATATAGTGATATTTGATCTCTATGTGTTTCGACCTGTCATGAAACACTAGGTTCTCGGACAGCTTCACACAACTCTGGTTATCACAGAAGATACCAGTAGCCTCCAACGGGAGATCAAATAACTTAGACAGTAGCTTCCGTAGCCATACTGCCTCACAACTAGCTGAACAGGCTGCAACATACTTTGCCTCAGCGCAGCACCCAGATGTGCTCTTCCTATCTGCAGCACTGCCAGCCCAATCTGAATCAACATAACCCTGTAGGTTAAACTTTTGATCCGCCTCATACCTGAGTCCATAATCCACTGTACCCTTCAGGTACCTCAGAACATGCTTTACAGCAACTAGGTGAACACTCCTCGGATCCGTCAGGAACTGGCTCAAGTTGTTCACAGCAAAGCAAATGTCTAGTCTCGTGTTTGTCAAGTACATCAAGGACCCAATCATCTGACGATACAAAGAGACATCAACCGACTCAGATGAAGCATCACATAGAAGCTTCAGATTTGATGCCATAGGTGTGGCCATGGCCTTGCAATCCATCATCCTGAACCTCTTCAGGATCTCTACTGCAGACTTCCCTTGTCCAAGGAAGATTCCATCACTCTGCCACATGCCAAAAATAAATAGTGCATCATCCCCAAGTTCCTCAACTCGAACTCGGCAACAAGCTTCCGCTGCGTGTCGGCAATCAATCTATCCTCACCTGATACAAACAGGTCATCCAAATAGTAGTATCGCTGGATTGCCTTCCTCAACCTTGTAGAAAAGGTTGGAATCCGCTTTATTCTTGGTAAAGCCCAAGCTGGATAGAAAGCTGTCTATCCTACCATATCAAGTTCTGCACACATATATGACTACACCATGCTGTCTTGAAATCCATCTGGTGCATCTTCTATTTCATCACTTTTGTATTTCTCAATGCTGCCATCTGCAACATGCTTGATCTGATAGTTCTATTTGGAAGTCACAACAGACTTCCCTTTAGCTCTTGGGATCGCATGCCAAACATCATTCTTCATGATCGACGGATCATGGCATTCCATTTCTTCATCCCAGATCCTGGGAACTTCAATATCTTCAATAGATATCTTTGTTGCTGGAACAAATGTTGTAGTCCTTTTGTAGGTGAAGATATACGGTCTCTCCTACAAAACAGGTTAAATTGCATGATTAGAAACATCTCATAATTTTCAGAACAAATTCTTACACATAAAGAAATATGTCATACAGTCATGCAATTATCTTAGCCAATGCTTTAATACAACATTTATCCATATCCTGTAACTTTCTAGATGCCTTCCAATCTCTACCAGAACATTGTTAAGAGTGTGCACAACTCCCAACATGTCAGCAAAGAGGTTTCATTCTAGATAAGTAGCAATGGAATGTTGTACAGTGCCATAGGCCACTTACCCATGTATATTACTAGTATACTGTTCATCAATGCAACTATTCTAATATGCACAATACATATCCTAAGTCTAGGAACATGAGCATATACATCATTGAACAATTTTATTTAAACAAACATATATGCAAGAAATGATAATTAAAATACTTATCTTTGTTTGTTCGTTGAGTGGAATCCCTCCGAGTCTTTGCTTTCTTGCAGGAGTTGCTGGAGTCCTAATCTGCAGTAGCTTCTTCTACAACTTTCTGTTGTGGAATGTAGAGTGATGGTCAACTCCCTCTGAATATCTGCATCCTTTCATAAACCACTGGAGTGTACTCCCTCTTGATCTTTGCTTCCTGGATTACCTGTTCTTCAACTCATATTCATCCTTGGTCCCTATGCATGCTTATTAGTATCATGATTGAGTTATCCTTGTGATCTCATATAAAATCATACATTCATTAGTATACTATTAAAACACAATAATCTCAAGTATGTATAGTTATGATCATTTCAAATAGAAATAATAAGCATTATCATTCAAGGTTTATGTAGGATTCTTATGGTTAGTCAAATCATAAGAAGCATAACATGTCTAAACCTATAATTACTCAAACCTATGACTCTTCGGGTTAGTTGAATCATCAATCAAGATAAGAGATATAATATGCATAAAACCTGTGATTATTCAAACCTATACCTTCATGATTCTTCTGGTTAGTCATATCATCAATTATGGTAAGAAACATAATATGCATACAACCATGATTATTCAAACCTATGACTTCATGAATAATTATTATCAACAATAGTATAAGATCCTAACCCAAGGTAGGATTCTATCTTGATATAGGAAAAACATACCTGGATTAGCATACTCACATGATGTCTTCTTGTTCTTCTTCAATGACTTGTGTTAGTAACCTGTATATCTCATAGGTTAGCCATTATAAAACCAAGTTATACATACCTCGTAAATGGATCTTCTATGAGATCCATGACAATGGATGAATCTTTGTCCTCATGTTATCATGATCATATGTTCTTGGACCATAACATGATTTGTCTTCCTTGGTGTACCTTTCATGTTAGTAGACAACATAAACCTCATACAACACCATAATGCATTAGTACAATCATAAGTTTCAACACCCTAACCAATGAATATCTTCTATCATGCATTCATAATTTTGTTAAGGTGATACGACAAATCTAAAATCAAAATTGTACTAACCATAATAACATGAAGACAAACATACCATAAAATTAATCATGGACAAATATCGAAACATACCTCGATGAGTCATACCTGTCAAGATCGCTTGTAATCTTCTTATGTAAGGCCTTAGCCTCATCTCCCTCTGAAACAGGAACTTCTTCACTTATGCAGGTGACCAATCCATCTTCTTCTAGGATTAACCCAATCCACTTGATTTGCAAGAACTGGACCTGGAGCTAGATATGGGTTTGTCAGAGAAACCCCAAAAATTCAGACTTCGAATTTCAAACTTCCGAAAGGATAGGAATATGCGCCTTGATAGGCTGATCAAACCGGTATATTCAGAATTTGAAAACTGGAGAGTTTCACTCCTCAAATTTGCCTTCGAAACTTACGGATTCACTCGACGTGACCCTGAACTGGGGTTTGATGAAGCCCACTCTTCTGCCCAATCAAAAAGTTTGATCCAAAGCTCTAAGCTTCTATTTTTCTGAGGATCTTCCACCCGTGGTCACAGATTTCAAAAATTCCCATTTTTACAGAAGCCCTAATTTTCCACTTTTCTGATCAAAGTCCCGAACTAGGGTTTGATCAAGCCCGGCCTTCTTCCCAAACAAAAATTCTGATCTTGGTCTCTAAATTTTTATTTTGATGAGTAGCATTCAGCCGTGGTCTCCGATTACAAAAATTCCAACTTTCTCCAAAGCCCTAAATTCCGGAAGCCATGAATGAAGGTACCAAAAAATAATTATGTTTTGACAGAAATATGTACCTGATTGTTTCTGGTGTAACTCCAAAATTTTTGATCCACAAGGTCTGAAAACGTTTCCTGAGATAGCCTGACCTGTTAGCTTTCCATCTTGATAGGTCTGACCTCAATTGGATTTTCTGAGAGAGAGTTATGCCAAATGTCGCAACGTGACCTGTTTTGGGATAATACAGGAGAGCGAACTTGTACGGCGTGCCACGTGTCACTGTTTCAACTTCAGCCTCTGAAAACGTTTCCTGATATAGCTCATCCTTTTATATTTCCATCCTGATATGTCTGACCTCAATTGGATTCTCTGAGAGAGAGTTATTCCAAGTGTCACAACGTGACCTGTTTATGGGATAATACAGGAGAGCAAACTTGTACAGTGTGCCACGTGTCACTGGTTCACCTTCGGCCTCTGAAAATGTTTTCTGAGATAGTACATTCTGTGTAATACCTTCCACTTTTTACGAAATTTCATTTGGAGCTTCCTAGCCCAAGTTATGACCTTTTTCCCAAGGTCACTTGATTTTGACTCAGATCTGGAAGAGGCCGAAACCCTATATTGCACAGATCATAAATCACAAAGTACAATGAATTAGAGGTTGTCCTTTGGACATAAGGTACCTGGAGATGTAATCTTCATCTTGTAACAATTTCAAATCCGAAACATTTGCCAAAACGGATTTATAGCGAAAGTGTTACGATGACTGGTTTTTGCTATATCAAGCCCTAGGATCGTAAGTGCAACAAGTGTCATACATGCCATATCATGCCTTCTTTCAGGCTAGCTCTGATACCATGTTAAATTTTCTGAATTTACTTCAATCTGATCTAGGATATTAACTAAGAGAACAACATGTACAGCATATCTATAGCATATCAATCATGGAGACAATAATGCAAGCACACAAGAGACACAAAGATTTACTTGGGGAAAACCATAAAGGTGAAAAACCCCAATAACTTCCTCAGAGATAGATAGAGCAATGATACAACCAACCATGAGAGATAGACATAACCTAGAAGAAGATCCTCCTCCTCCATAAGTGCACCACTCCTCCTTGAGTGCATGTGTGAGAAGTGAGTGAGTAAATAGAGTGCCTCCCGCACTCTATTTATACTTGACTTGACTTGCCTTTTTACCTAACTCATGTAGGCTCGAACTTAACCACATAACATAATGCTGAGTGGGACGACCCCCAATAGGGTGGTCTAATAACCCTTTGACCCACATGGCCGACCCCCAATAGGGTGGTCTAATAACCCTTTGACCCACATGACTTATACAGGGCCGACCCCAAACAAGGTGGTCTAATAACCCATCAAGTATAAGTTACAACACTTACAATATAAATGACGACACTTCCTTATAGAGGAATAATACCATCTCTATAGGAATACAATATACATATATGTGAAATACATTCCGAAGTTACATATACATCAACATTGATGTCCAGAATTATTTCAGACAGATTTCAGGTTTGATATTTATATAGTAGCAAGTATGTGTCACAGCTTGAAAGAATATTTTGGCATCCCTTGTTCATATTTTGTTTCCAAATTGAAAAGGGATTCCCACACAAGGTTAGCAAGGACTAGGATTCAGTGCACAGGCATTACGTAAAGTGATTTAACTTCTATAGTTGTATTTTAACCCAATGTATTCTATCAGGCTTGAAATTGACGGTTCTATTCTCAACAATTATGAACTGTGCAAATGGATAAGAGTATTCTGGAATCCAACATGGAGTGCTTCAATTTTTCAATTTGTTGCTTGATTATGCTCAAATCTATAGGTAGTATTCAGACTCCAGAGCAGATTTAAACATGCTCTGGTCTTAATGGTAGAAAGCCCTCTGCAAGCTAAGAAAATTTGTTTAGTATTTATCTCCGTTCCAAGCCTCAAGTTAATTTCATTAGAAATACGAAATGTCACTGGAAGATGAATTTGAGAAAACCAACAGATATCTGCAGCAACTTTATATTTGTAATATTCTGCTTCATATTTTGATGTTGAAAACTTGAAACAAATGCAATGGATGTGTTATGTTGAATTCTCTTCTTGCATTTCTTTATGGGGATGAAAGAGGATGCTGCAGAGTTTTGTTGTGTTATTTTTGGAAGTACAAGAATTAGATCTACACTACCTACAACAAGATGCGTTGAACCTCTAGTTTCTCTTCTTGTTACAGAGTTTAGTCCATCCCACCACGCTGTAGTCTGTTCTCTTGATAACCTTTTAGATGATGAACAACTTGCAGAGTTTATTGCTACACATGGTGTTGTTGTTCCACTTGTTGGACTTCTGTTTGGTGGGAATTATCATCTTCACGATGTTGTATAAATGCTTTGGCAAAGTTAGGAAAATATAGACCACTTTGCAAGCTTGATATGATTAAAACTGGGGTGGTTGAATACATACCAGACGCACCAGAATCTGTGTGTGCTTTGATGGCATAATTACTTAGAATACCGACATATAATAACAACATTGCAAAAGTAGTCAATTCCACAGTGTTATAAACTCTCAAATAAATTCCTAGCTTTAGGATTTCAGAGTTGTGTCACTGTGTCAATTCCCAGCTTTAAGATGACATGACTTTAGTGCTGCAAGGTAGCATATTGCAATGCAGGTGCTAGTAAATATGTTAGAGAATCCTCATTAGAGTGGATATTGAGAATACATTTTGTTTGTGGCATAATGCTGTGAAGTTGAGAACCTAATCCCATTTCATGGATATTGTTAATGACAAGAAGGGCTCTGTATTTTTAGAGATATTATGCATCCCTGTCCTAAAACTTATATAAACAACTAATTCTATTTTATATCATTGTGTTATAGCCATTTGTAAGGATAAGCTATGAGGATTTTTGTTTTGGATTTTTTTGGAAAAATAGTGGGACTGGTTTGGATAGGGAAGACTCAGCTGGTTTGGGATAAAACCATCCAAAACTAGTCCATGTTTTGGTTTGGCACTAATCTGTGTGGACTGGTTGACACTAAAACAAGTAGTCAGACTTAGAAATGGTTATCATCTTGGAATATTGATGTTCTTTTGGATTCTATCAAACAACTGGTGAGTGTTCTTTCATTCACCTCATCCTAAACATTGTATTAAGTTAGTTGTATCTATTGAAATCTGAAGTTACTTTTTAGTGATAAATTTTCAACAGTGGCGGTTATTCTGCACGCTCCAGAAATCAACTGGGTGTTTGTGATGGAGTCTCTAGATCAGAAAGGATTTTATTTTCTAGATCAGAAAGGATTTTATTTTCTAGATCAGAAAGCCTTCTCTATTTTGATGTCAATTTATGGAAAAACTTTCCAGGTATATACGTTGATTTATGGAAAAAAATTCCAGATAGACATGCAGAGTTATAATGTAGTTGTTGCTATCTTTGGGCTACTAACATGATGGATTGTGTGTACTAACTTTTTTCTTTGCAAGTAAATTATTTTTATCTTGACACAAATGGTTGTAATATATCATGTGTTTGTATTATTTCTATGTAGGATCTTTTTCCCGTTCAAAAAATCTATGGGGGTGTCTAGAATAATGGCGAAGGCCAACCGTCCTTCTTGAGATTTGTTGTATCTGCCTCTCCCAAAGTTTTTACATTTGCACATTCTTAAGGCTAACCACATTTTTTGTGGATGTATTGAGATCATATCTGTGGGAAGTGTTTTTTTCAAGGTCTCAATTACGAGGTTTTTATGTGAATTATCACAATATTTTTGTATATGAAAATGCAGATTAATACATGATGTAATTGGCCCTGAATTCTCAAATCTGAAAGAATTCACTAGAAATTTCCTCCTGAACTCAAACAGCTTTCTATCAACAATAGTAAATAGATTTCTAGACCATAGCCTTTTGTCTCTAATGAACAGAAAGTGGTTGATAAAGACATCCAATTCACCAATTTACATGTTATCCAACTCCATCATAAAAGCAAATAAAATCATTTAGACACATTGACATTAATGTTCCATTTTCAAAATATGGAATTCCACTACCAAAATTGACTTGTTAAAGATGATCCCTCTTTGATATTGCTAGTGTATGTTTAAAAGGATCACAACTCAGGTTTTGGCCTTAGTGTCTTCCTTTCAGTCATCTAGCATCTACAAAGCACCTTGAACTATTGGAAATTTGTGGATAGATAAGAACTCTCCATGGAGTTTCTTTGATGGATCCCAGCAAGACTCAAGCTGAGCCTGTGGGATGGGTTTTGTCATTTATCTCATATATTCACACTACTTCTTTGTCAAGGAAAACTTAGGGGTAGGAACAAATAATACTAGTGAGTTTAAGGCCCTCTACTTACTCTTAAAATTGGCTCTGGATAAGGGAATTTGGATTATATAGGTCTATGGAGACTTAACATTGGTCATAAGATGGATGAAGCATCAAACCTACTTTCACAACATAGGATTGCTTGCTTTGTCTCTAAAACTAAAGGACATCTCAAGGCAGTTCACTAGCATTACCTTCTCTCATGTTTACAAGGAGCAGAATACTGAAGTGGACTCTCTATCAAAAGAGTGTTTACATCTGGCTCAAAACATTATTTCTGAAGAAGAACATGTGGATGGCGATACAATCTCTGCTAGATATCTAAGCGTCGATGTCTATTAAGTGTCTGCAGGATGGTCCATATGAAATTATGTCATTTTTGTTTCTATTGGAAATTTGACAAATAAAATGGTCTTGAGTTATCTTTTTTGTTTTATAAGCTGAGATTTGGAATGATCACTCAGGGAGTTACTCAGGTTAGTGTGGTAGCTCCTTTTTAACAAAGTCTATAGAGAACACTATGAAAATGGCTTAGAATGAGTATGTCACTCTCATTTCACTTTGTATAAATGTTACATGAAGATTGTATTTTGATATTATGAATGGAATTTTTTTTGTTTTGAAGCTACAAGATATGCACACTCCAACCAATATTCTCTGTGGGCCAACAAGAGGCCACATTGCAAACTCATAGAAGGGGCTATCTATACAAGATCCAAGGATTGGGCCACCTTAAATGTGATTGGTCAGTCTTAGGAAGTTTCATTTAGCCTTAATTAACTAAATAGGATTTATTAGTTGACACAAACTTTATTTAGCTTTTACTTGAGAATTCAATCATGGACAAAATGGTGATCCTTTTGTAGGTGAGTGTGCATTCATGAGGCCTTTATTACTAGGGATCTGCCACTATAGTAATATCTTGTATCATGATATTTGTCACCCACAATGAATGTATGAACCTTCTTATTTAATTCAATCAAGTTGCATCCTGGTATCCTTTTCAAGCCTTGGTTTTTTTCATTACTCTCACTTTCGCTACATCATTAGTAATTACACTTCCAGCTGCAACATAAATTTTAGATTATAACTTTATAGTGTCCCCAGCTTCTAATTCAAAAATATTTTCAGCCACATTCTCTTAGATCAATATTGTCGTGAATTCTGCAAGAACCAAGCAAGGCTCCCCACACCCCAACATTAGGTTCTATTGGCAGATTTGTAATAAATAATTTTGCCTCATCCTCCACATCATGTAGTACAAAGTTTGTGTCAGGTACATACCCTGCTTCCTCCATCTACTTAGATACCTAAGGTGCAGGTCTACACATCCACAATCTTTAGAACATTCAGGCACATCATATGCTATTTTATACTCAATTGTAGGAATATATTAGGGCCGACCCTTAAAAATACTTAAAATTTGTTTTGGAATTTAGGCAGGGATGATGTATAGAGTTTAAATACTCATCCAATAGTGTTGTGATTTAACTTTAAAGGGAAGATTCTGGTGGGGTATGTCTTTCATATGCAATGTGCATCCATTGATTCTGTCACTAGTGATTTTCTTAACCAACGCATACTACATTACTCTTTCTACCACAATAAATCATGCCATTCAATCTACCTTAAGAGATATATTGGATTGCAAAATATGAGCCATGATACCATAATGGTCGCTTAACTTCGTGCACATGCTTTCAATCTCTGAAACTCCCACATCAATAGCACCCATGCGAACCTTGGATACTTGGATGATCCATCAACATCCAACACTATGTGATCATGCATTCAACACTCACGGCATTTGGCACTTTACTAGCAAATGGATGACCGAGCACTTGTATGTTTGGTATAATTAGTATGGAATCCACCGATGACACTTGATCGATGGCTTGACACTCACATGTTCTCCTTTAGTGATCATCGTTGCTTGATATACATTTTCCCTTGGCAATATCCATCGAAACATTAATTTGTTTTTTAGAGTATATCCCACATGCATAAAGGAGAGTAGTTTTGATGTCTTAAAATACCCATTTACATTTAAATAATATGGATGCGATCTGCACTATAATGCAAGGCTCTCTCATTAGTGCTCTATGGGTACTTGATATGACAACACTTGGATTTGGTGTTTCTATGATGGGAATCGATCATGACTTTAAATAATGACTTGGACTTAAGCTTAGAAATAAGACCTTTTACTAAAACCAACCTTTTGCCAAAACTGAAATGAAAAAAAAAAAAAAAAAAAAGAGGATTTGGTGTTTCTGTGATGGGAATCGATCATGACTTTAAATAAGGACTTGGACTTAAGCTTAGAAATAAGACCTTTTTCTAAAACTAGCTTTTTGCCAAAAAAAAAAAAAAAAAAAAAGATATAAAATCAAATAATTTTTAATAAATATTTTTTATAAAAACCAAAACTAAAAAAAATGAAGATATCAAATCAAATGATTTTAAATAAACATTTTTTTTAAATCAAAATATATTAAAAAAAATTAAGATATAAAATCAAATGATTTTAAATAAATATTTTTTATAAAAACTAAAACTAAAAAAAATTAAGATATAAAATCAAATGATTTTAAATAAATATTTTTTTTATAAATATTTGATATTTGGTCACATTGGCACTTGATGGCTCATATAAGTGATGTTTGGTTATGACTTTGAAGTTGAGTTTGAATTGGAGAATCGAGATTAAGTATAAACAAACCTTTTGTCCTTTTACCAAATAAATATTAAAAAATCATTTAAAATTAAAATAATGATTTTCTAAATCGTTTTAAAAACAATAATGATTTTGTAAAAATTGGGGTTGTAAAAGCATATAGGAGGAGGATTAGAAGATTTCACTGACTTGGAAAGGCTTATAATGATAGATTGTGCATGCTTAGAGTTTTTGAGAATTAGCCGGAGACTTGGAAAACTAGTGAAAGATAAAAAGAAAATTTTAGGGTAGACTATAGTGCTAACAAGCACATTGAAAGTATTTTGATTCAGTGAGTTAGTTCAATTGGTTCTAACGGGAAAAAGAGGGAGAGGTTTTCCTTGAAAAAATGTTTGAAACTATTCTCTATACATAAATGTTAAACCTCATTATGATTTGTAACTTATGCTCATATTTTATTTTTATGTTGCTTTTATTTGCAATATTGTTTAAGGCAATGCATAATATTTTTCTGATACTTGCCTATAATGGAGGAAGAAGGATTAGAAATTTCACAGCCAACGTGGACACATCTCATTTAGACATGCACTATGGAATCATCATGTGCAATCTACGAAAAAGGGTTCACATGAAAATACGTCTTGTATGGAACTCAATACCTATTCCAAATAATTACTATTCACTTTGAATCAATGATTTATAATACTTGGTTTCAAGACTGAGAAAATTCCTATTGAGTAGTATTTCCATTTCAATAATGCATAAGCATTACAATAGAGGCACAAAGTATATAATAGGATGAATATTCTCCAAGATTTTAGAATTTTATGAAATATTCACCAAGACTATGCAAGGTTTTATAATTCAATGAAATATTCACCAAAATTTTACAAGATTTTATAATTTTATGAAAGTTTCGCCAATATTTTACAGGATTACATAATTTTATGAAAACAATCGCCAAAAAATTATATATACATATTATATTCTTTATAAAATAGCCCTCAAACTTTTCTATGTATCATGGGGATTCGCCCAATTATTATACATATAAATTTAGGGGGGGTTCTTAAAATTATCCCTGCTTACCATGTGGATTTTCAAATCCATGTGGAGTGCCTTCAGAATTTTGTCAAGAGAACGGTGGTTGACGAAGGTGCTTCTACGTCAGTGATGTCCTTATCTTGTTGGAAAGCTCTTGGCTCTCTTCCCTTATCCAAATCTATGACCATTCTCACTGCATTTAACGGTCAATCATTTAAGCCACATCGGATTATCCCTTCCCTTGTTGTCCACTTGGGGGGGAAACCCGTGCCTATTGAAGTCAAGGTGGTTGTTGCGCCCATCGACTACAACCTTCTCCTGGGTAGGAATTGGATGTACGATATGAAAGCGGTCGCGTCCACTGTGTTCAGAGTTATTTTCTTTCCACACGAAGGCAAGATTGTGACAGTCGACCAGCTGGATTTCGTTAGTCCTTATTCCACAACATCCAATGGATCAGTAGTCCCTCAAGTTACAAATTCTCAACCGGCAACTGGGAACATGGGTGTCGGATTGTACCCCTCATTGATGGGATCTTATGATTTCCCTTCACCTATTAATTTTATTGGAACCATTTCCAATAATGCGTCTCCTCCAGTGAATAATGTACCATTCTGGAATTTGTATTTTGATGATCCATGGACCTTACCATCCACGAGTTCCACGTCTGGCGACCTTGCGCACATTGGAATGGCTATGCCACTGTTTGTTGTTGAGCTTTCGTATATGATATTCAACAAGCCAGTGCAGAGCTGAATCTTCCCTCTTCATGGACAGAGGAGGAAGATCCCGTTATGCTACTGGAATGGGAAGTCAACACATCTTGTTCGCACGATTGCCTTCATGGTACTTTACCTTTGGATGAAGCCATTATCGAGGCCATGTGTGGTAGTGAGAGACCTTGGGAGGACATGCATCATCGCTCTTGTTTTCTTCCCAACCTTGATCTCACAAGGCAAGAAGAGTTTAGGATGACTCTTGCCGAGATGGTTGGTCACCCTATGGCTCCTCTGGTTTCACATGGGATTTACATAGAGGGGAACATGGCTAATGTTTCCCTGACTATACCGATCAACATCTCTCACTCTCGGAAAGATTGAGAACGTTTACATCAGTGATAATTGCTCTTCTGAGGAGGTTTCCATTTACACCGAGTTGTTTACAGAACTTCAGGAAGCTTTCGCCTGGTCATATGAGGAGATTCCAGGAATAGACCCCAGTATTGTCGAACACAAGATTAGAACATATCCTCATGCTAAACCAGTTCAACGACGTATTTGTGTTGTTAACCCTAGGAAGGAAATCGTTGTCAAGGCAGAGGTGCAGAAACTACTCAAGGCTGGTTTTATCTACCCCGTTCCCCTTACCGAATGGGTGTGAAACCCCATTCCTGTGGATAAGAAGCAGGGAACTATCCATGTATGCACTGATTTTATATACCTTAACCGTGCATGTCCAAAGGACAATTTCCCCACTCCATTCATTGATCAGATTTTGGAGGCTTGAGCGGGAAGTGAAATTTTCTCGTTCATGGACAGCTTTTCGGGGTATAACCATATTCAAATCAAACCTGAGTACCAACATAAGACTACTTTCATTTGTCCTTGGAGTACATTTGTGTACTGAAAAATGCCCTTCGTCCTTAAGAATGTTAGAGCTACGTTTCAGTGTGCTATGACCTATGTCGTTCACGACCTTAAACGTATAATGGAGGTTTTCTTGGATGATCTTGCTAGCCATTCTCGCAAGAGAGTGGACCTCGCTAAGCACCTCCGTTTGATTCTCGAATAATGTATACACTACAAGATTTGATTGAATCCCAATAAATGCATCTTTTCTGTGAGTACAGGTCGCCTTCTAGGTTTCATAGTTTCGAAAGAGGGTATCAGAGTCAATCCTCTTAAAGTTGAGGCAATACTTCGGTTGCTGTTAACACCCAAAAAGTGCTCACCATATCATCTCCCTCATTACATGACTCATTTGTCTATATTTTCAACCATATTTTCCTCCAAAACCTTAAAAAACCATTAAAAAGCCACCAAAAAGGCCAAAAAAACCCCTTTTTCTCCCAAAATAATTTAAATTTCCTCCAAAAATAGCAAAAACCCTCTAAAAGGGCCCTAAATTCCCAAAAATCAAATAAAAGGGAATAAAAAATATAAAAAAGAGGGAAAAAAGAAGCAAAAACCCTATACAATTGACCTAAACCATATGGTGCCAAAAACCATGGGTCAATACTCCACCACTAAAAAACCTATAAATAGGTGATGGAGGCTCCTCATTTCACATCCACAATCTTCCCTATCCTCACTCTGTCAAAATCACTCTTGAAACCCTTTTGGCCCATTATTCAAACACCTTGGAGAAGGAGAAGGAACCTATTGGAGCACGGAAGTAGCCCTCCTAGACTACTGCAAGAGCTCCACCAACCTCAACACTTGAAGTAAATTTAATACAAAAGGAAAATCTTTATCATCTTATCATTGTCTTTTTATTTTTGTTAATGCTCATGCTAGGTTAAATTTCATACTGTTTTACTGCTTTAATTTACTGTTTATTGAACTGCTACTAAGGAGGCCCTTCTCCTTAGTAGGTGCTCATTTGCACAAGCTAGGGTGAAAACCCCTGGCTACAGTTTTGGTGACTCCACTAGTGTTCCTTTGAATTTCTGGTTAAAAATTTTAAAAAGCTTTTAGTTTTCTGCAAAGTAATTTTCTGTTTTTCCTGTTTGGTTGTGGCTTCGGCCAGTTGGGTTTTTCACCGCAGATCGCGTTTCTTCTCTTTGCAACCGTGACCCAAATCACAGCTTTCAGCCATCTTTTCACGATCCAGATCGCAACTATTTTCTCTTTTCCCGCGACCCAAACCGCCATTTTCTGCCTCTTTCCCGTGACCCCAGCGCAACATTCTTCCTCTTTCCCGTGCTCTAGACCATAGTTTCTATCCCTAGACCTGCGATCCGACCATGGATTTCTACCCCTTTGTCGTGCTCCAAAGCGCGCATTGTGGCCATAAAGCCACGATCCGACCACAGCTCTTCCCCATTTAGCCGCGCCCCAAACCGTGCCTCTTGACCCCATACCCGCGATCCGACCGCAGGGTTCAGGCCTATAGCCGTGCCCCAAACTGCACCTTTTGGCCACATACCTGTGATCTGACCACAGGGTTCAACCTTATAGCCGGGCCCCAAACCACGCCTTTTGATCACTGACCCACGATCTAACCGTAGGTTTCACTCCTACAGCCGCGCTCCAGACCGCACATTTCAGTCATAGACCCGCGCTCTATTTTTTGCATTTTTTACCCTTTCTTGAACCCAGAACTTTGTTGCAATATTTTATGCACCTGCACAGCCACCTGTTCTGTCTGCAACCATACTTACCTATAGCCTTTTTCTGCATTTTTCTTTCTGTTCGATTTATAGAGTTTTTTAAGTTTAAGCATTTCAATTGAAAAAAGAAAATTTTGCATTCCAAGTTTAATTTCTGCATTATTATTATTGGTTAAAAAGTTTCCCACCCCGTGGCACTTTTGATTGGATTCATTACCTCACATGCACACACTCTATCACCTAATTCAAGTGAGCCTTAAAATATAGCCGCGTTCTAGACCGCGCATTTCAGTCACAGACCCGCGCTCTATTTTCTGCATTTTTTACCCTTTCTTGAACCCAGAACTTTGCTGCAATATTTTCTGCACCTGCATAGCCACCTATTCTGTCTGCAGCCATACTTACCTATAGCCTTTTTCTGCAGTTTGTTTTCTGTTCCATTTACACAGTTTTTTAATTTTAAGCATTTCAATTGAAAAAAAAAGAAAATTTTGCATTTCAAGTTTAATTTCTGCATTATTATTATTGGTTAAAAAGTTGCCCACCCCGTGGCACTTTTGATTGGATTCATTACCTCACATGCACACACTCTGTCACCTAATTCAAGTGAGCCTTAAAATACTACTTAACACAACCAACATTCTAACCCCACTTGGGGAACACATAAGAATATTGTAGTTATGTAGGACAGGGGGGATAGGCATCCAAATAACACCCCTCGGTCGCTTACGCTTGAGACATAGTTGTTGTCCATTAGGGAACCAAAATCCCATAGTATTTTTTGGCACAGTCACAACCATTTTATCAGAGGGCCTCTCCCTTAGGAGGGTTGAAGTAGCCAGACTGGTTTCGGAGGCCTGAGTGGAATACCACAATCCATTCAGTAATTGAAGGCTACCTACTCATTGGTCTGCGTGTGGTGATTCCTTTCAAGCCCACACAGTGATAAGACCGGAGCTACAACTTCACCTTTTCTAGACGTGTCATGAACGGGGTATCTTAGTTTCCTTTCTTCTAGGATTGTCTTACCCGGTGTCCCTCCCGGTAGGGGGATATCTTTAGCCACTTGTCTCTACTATCCATATTGTCTGACTTGGATTTCATCACCTTGCAGAGGATATGTCTAGTTGAGTCAAAATACTATTTAGCTAGGTGTTTGTATGCTCCCTTACCTCCCTTTGGTCTAGCGAGTCCACTATTTTTATTTTTTAGGAAACCTGCTGCTTATTTGTATTCTAACCATTGTTGTTGACACTCCGCTTATTATAGCCTAGCTGTTACAGTGAGCGTTTCGAGCTGGTTGTTGGCCTGAGTGCCATATTTTTTGCGCTCTCCTTCTGCACACTCGGCTGCATTAGGGTTTTTGAGTTGTTTTTCACTCAACACAACCCCCATACACTTGACACCATTGAGTCCCCGAGACATTCTCGGCACCTCCGAGGTGATCCCCCGCAGCATGGTTCACTTGACATCACCAGTCATAGGCGTAGAGCTTCATCACTTGATACCACTCATCACAGACCTCGAGCTTCGTCACTTGACTCTACTCGTCGATGACATAGAGCTCCGTCCCCCAGCTCTGACACCCCTTATTTCACATCTGATTCTGAGGAAAAGTCTAAAAACCCCACTTACACTACACCAACCAGCCCCATGGATGGCATGACTTCCAACCCTTTCTTTGTAGGGACCATTGGTGGAGCGTCCACCACCACCCCAGCTACCACACCCACCATCCCAGTTACTGTGCCAATTCCAGTGGCTAGCAGACCCAACCTAACCCCACTAGTGACTCACACTATGCTTAGTGGCGCAGGACCCTCTCATACCACCTCCACCCCCTTGGTAGGGGGTCACATACCTATCACAAACCTAGCCCCTACACTTGGGGGCATTGGCCTCAACGTGGCCACAACCACCAGCATGTCACATCCTTCTACTAGTTTTCCATTCATGGCTAGTCTCAACCTTCCTAACCTGGCCAGACTAACCAACGATCCCATGAGACATGACCCTATGTGGCCTCACATGCCCACCAAGCTCCCATCAGACATCCCTAAGTTTGAAGGAACGGCTGGTGAAGACCCCCAGAACCACATTATGTCCTTCCATCTGTGGTGTTCCTCCAACTCCATAGTATACGACTCTGTCTGACTCCGTTTATTACAATGAACCCTCACTGGCTCTGCAGCGAAATGGTACATCGAGCAACCCCATGGGACCCATGCCACTTTTACTTCCCTCGCCTCGACCTCCGTGTAGTTCTTTCAGTTACATGTCTGCTATGACGCGGGAGTTGAAATCCTACTGTCTTGCAAACAGAATACAGCCACCCACATTCATGAGTGGCATCAACACCAAAGCCTATGGAAAATCAAGTTAGATGACTGTATCTTCTTAGATTGGTTTCTAAAATATCTCCTCCCCTTCATTGCTAAGGATGTGGCATCCAAGCGACCCCAGTTCGAGGAAGAGGCCATCCTAAAAGCCCAGTAGTTTGACCTTATTTATGCCCAGTCTGGTTACTTATATACCATTATACCCGATGCCCCCTACGGTGATTCCTACTGAAACGATGCACCGGGGGCATCCCATGCCGCAGATGGCATCATAGGCCATATTGCATCACAAAACCAACCCCTTTCCATGACTCATAGTAGTACTGGCCCCGACCTTTCGCGAGCTACATCCCACTCAAGAGCAACCAATTCATATGCTCCTATGGCACATAACCACCATTCCCACGGACCCTCGTGTCCACCTCAGTACTTTGGCCATGCATCCCCTGCTTACGTCTTCCCAGTTGCACCTCAACCATATTACCACCCGCAGGTCACACACGCTCTTGTATCCTCTCAAGCCCCCCCGCTTATTATTAGCCATAGGCAACACCTTCGGAAAACCCACAACCCGTCACACAGATGTATCAACAACCCCCACAAGGTCCAGCACCGATGCCACCTCCACCCACTTATTATCCGCCACATCCTGCTCCCACACCTGCACAACCCTAGAACCCACCTGCCACCCAAGGGCAAGTGTACACACAACAGAATCCACAGCCTAACCAAAATAACCAACGCCAACAAGGCCAACAAAACTGTGGAAAAGGACGTAACCATAGGAACAACCCTCCTCCAGACCAAGGTGGCCAACCACCTAACCCCCCAAACAATAATAACGTGGCACCTGCGAACCAAAACCCCGACAAGCCTCCCAAGCCAGCCAAAACCCCTAATTTGCAAACAAACCATCCTTGTTCTATTTGCGGGGTCTATGGCCATTACACCCATGCTTGCCCACATTTGGAGCGGGCTCGACAACTCTAGACTGATGATGCCCACCGCCAAGGGCACGCGGCACCTCAGATGCCACCTAACCCCCCACCACCTCAAACTCAGCCCTTGGTGTTACAGAACCCTTTACCAGCCCAAGGCATGGTGAACACTCAACCGTTAGCTCCCCCTCAAGGAAACGTGCCTCTACAACAACAAATAACTTATGCAGCCCCTGATCAACCCATGCTAGACTCAGGTACCCATCACTTGTTAATGATGTCATCCATCGATGTCAACCTTCAAACCCATTGAAACCAATACGGATCCACCCCTGAAGCCACTCTCATCGACAAAAACACCAACGCTCTTCCCACTGATCAGTCGTTATGAATACCTCCAGCCCCATTAGATGGCGCCCCAAAAGCCCCTCGCTTCCCACTTTGCTGCATCAACAATAACCCTAATGCTCGTGCTGCGTCTAATTACAACATTGTGGATGACTTAGCCCAGTCCCCGGCAGCCATGTCTGTGTTAGAGGTCTTAAAAAATTGTCCTACACAGCGCAAGACTCTGTTATCAGCCATTGGTGCTATCAACCCTACTGATCACGAATGATGGCCTTTGATTTGGACCAATCCGAACCACGCCTTCCTTCCACATTAGAGTTCCAAGTTTCTGTATCCATTTGGAATCTTGTCATCCATCGGTGCATCATCGATGAGGGTGCCTCTACATGCTTTATGTCCACATTCGTTTGGCAGAAGTTGGGATCCCCTACTCTCCAGCAGTCCACCACTGCATTACGATCCTACGACGGCCGTTCGGCTCAACCCCAAGGTCTCTTAGCTAATGTCCCCATCTAGGTGACTAGTAAAACAATGCTTATTGACATAGAGGTCATCAACGCCCAACTTGATTATAACCTCTTACTTGGCCGCAGTTACATGTACGCCATGCGGGTGGTTGCCTCATCCGTTTTTCATACCATGATGTTCCCCCATGAAGGACGTGTGGTAAAGATTGATCAACTCACCTATTACAATCCCAATGCCCCCGCTGCACACGAAAACATTCTCCCCATGGTTGAACAACCTGTTTGTGGTGCATCTACCTCATCGTTGGTTTCCTCACTAGGACCTGGATTTTACTCAGATACGCCGATGAACTCAACATTCCAATCCATTCCACCCCCGTCACCAACGACCAAAATATCTGACTTATGTACTCTGTCCCACAATACACAAACACCCAACCATCAACCGCCCTTGCTACCCCAACCACCATTGGTACCTAGTCATGTTGGTGTTACACCCATCCATACAATCCCCTTCCTATTCTCCCCTTCGGGAGTAGTAAGCGCCCCGGTTATGGCTACTCTCAGCCTCCCCGAGTTAACTTTAGGATTACCTGTGTGGTATCTCACGCCTCCCGTTTCCCCTCCGACACCAAATGTCATCCTACAACCGGTGCAACCCATCACCATTACTAGTCAACCACCTCCCGGTGTCACTACTCCTTCCTCATCCACCAATCCATCCCCTCTTATCAAGCACACTAGGGGCACAGGCCCACAACCATACACTGCCCTACCCCCGCCCAAAACGGTTAAAAACCCCCCCGCATTTCACTCTCCTCCCAAATGCTCTTTGTGTGATGAGTTGGGAAATTCTACCCATCAATGTCCACAATTATCCACATTACAATAGCACATGCAAATGCTTGACAACAACCCCAATATCCCAGTTGTCCAACTCGACCCTACCCCTAAGCCTTGCGATAAGTCACTGCATACCAATCACCCTTGTGCAATATGTGGTATTTACGGCCATTACTCACATCACTGTCCTGATCTCCCAGATTATAGAGCAACTCTCTACGAGATGAACAACTTGGACCTCGAGACGGCTCCCCCCACCATTGAAGAGATCCACCCCCCAGAATCTCTGCCATCAGGAGAGGTCGATACCATTTATATGATATCTACTACTAGTGATCCCTCATCAACCAATTTGACGAAACAAAGTTTCCACAATGATGAGGATATTCTCGAGGCTCTTACTTGATTACCCCTGGGAGGATATGCACCATCGTTCCTATTTCCTCCTGGAAGAGTCCTCCCCCACCACAGCCACCCAATTTTTGGTTGAGTCCAAAGATTTCCTCACCACCAAAGTCGACTGGTTTAAAGAGCCCATTCCTGCTCCCAATGCCTTTAAGGAAGGTCACATGGCCAATATCTCACCCACAATCCATATTGATATCTCTGCTCCAGGTGGTGCCCCTAAAATCATTACTTTGGGAACCTCCTGCACCGAGTACGAGATTGGAGAATACAAGAAACTTTTCCACGAGTTCCGCGACATCTTTTCCTGGTCCTACACTGAAATGTTTGGTCTTGACCCCACTATCATAGAACACCACATTGACATGTGGCCAGATGTGCCCCCTGTTTTCCAGAAATAGCTCCCCATTCATCCATCAAATCTCCCCTCCATTAAAGCAGAGATTGAGAAACTTCATGCAGCAGGTTTTGTTTATCCTATTGCATACACCACTTGGGTTTCTAACCCTGTCCCTGTTAACAAGAAACAAAGCACCATCAGAGTATGTACTGACTTCCGTGATTTAAACCGAGCATGTCCAAAAGACAACTTCCCCACGCCATTTATTGACCAACTCATCGATGCGTGTGTGGGGCATGAAGAACTATCCTTCATGGACGGTTTCTCTAGGTACAACCAGATTCAAATCCACAAGGAAGATCAATATAATACTTCCTTCACTACCCCATGGGGCACCTTTTCCTATCGAGTCATGCCTTTCAGCCTTAAAAATGCTGGGGCCACCTTCCAACGAGCCATGACCTATTGTTTTCACGACTTGGTCCATATCATATTAGTCTATCTTGATGATCCCACAACACGTTCCAAGAAATGATCCGACCACCTTCATGACCTCTGGCAAGTCTTTATGCATTGTCACAAGTATCAAATCCACTTGAACCCACTCAAGTGCGTCTTTTGCGTTCCGACAGGCCAGTTGTTAGGTTTCATTGTTTCCCACAAAGGAATCATTGTGGACCCCTTCAAAGTTCAAGCCATATTAGACCTTCCTGCACCACGCACGCTCCGGCATCTACAGAGCTTACAGGGGAAATCTAATTTCCTTCGCTGCTTCATTCCTGATTATGCCACCACAGTTCATGTTTTCTTACATCTGCTTCGCACCCACATCCCATTTGTTTGGGATGACCAGGCGCAAGCTGCATTCGAAGCCCTAAAAAATGCTCTCACGCAAGCCCCTTTGATCTCCCCTTTGGATTTCTCTTAGGACTTCATCCTTTATGTCTTGGAATCCGACCATGCCGTGTCAGGGGTCCTTGTTCAAGAAGACGTTGCTCGCCAGGAGCATGTCATTTATTATGTCAGCCAAACCTTGTATGGACCACCCCTACGTTACCCATATGAGGAACGACTGGCCCTTGCCGTCGTCTTTTCCGTACAAAAATTGCGCCATTATATTTTACTTAGTCATACTACAGTTGTCACCAACTCCAACCCCATGGTCTACCTCTTGAACCGGTGACTTCTGCAAGGTCGTGTCGCTAAATGGGTAATTATCCTCCAAGAATATGACCTAAATTTCACAACCCCTAAGAGTACTAAATCCCTCGCACTTTCCCAACTCATAATCGACCTCCCATCCCTTTTGTCATCCTCACCAATCTCCAATGAGTTACCAGATAATCATTTGTTCATCATCTCGTCAGATGACCCATGGTACGGTGATATTCTACTATACCTCCACACGTAGAAATTTTGACCAGACATAAATCACGATGGAAGCCACTGTATCCATCACCACGCCTCTCGGTATCTCCTCTTGGGAGACGTCCTTTACCGGCAAGGAGTTGATACTATCCTCCATCGTTTCCTTACACACGAGGAAGCCGAACAAGTCCTCAATGATTGCCATAGTGGCACCTACGGCGGACATTTCTCAGGGATGGCCACCGCCCAGAAGGTCATCCACACTGGATATATTTGGCTCATGTTGATCACTAACTACATCACTGCGGTCAAGCATTTCCATAATTACCAACTCTTTTCCCCTAAGGCCCAGACACCACCCGCCCCACTCCACCCAATCGTCACCATTGGCCCGTTTTGCAAATGGGCCATTGACTTCATGGAATGTAAACCCTCATCCGCAAATGGCCATAAGTACATCATTGTCGCCTTCGACTACTTCACCAAATGGGCTGAAGCCATGCCCACCTTCAACTGTAAACTGCTGCCCGTTTCTTTTTTAACCATGTTATTACACGATTTGGGGTCCCAAAATAGCTTGTCTTCGACCATGGTTCACATTTTGAAGATGCCATTTAGTGCGAGTTATCAGCTTTCTTTAAGTTCAAACATTAGTATGCCTCTTCTTACTACCCCCAAGGGAACGGCCAAGTTGAGGCTATTAACAAAATTTTGAAAACAATCCTCCAACGCACAGTTGACCAACATAAGTCCAATTGGAATCACATGCTTTTCCCCGCATTATGGGCTTACCGCACATCAACTAATACCGCCACCGGTTTCACCCCTTCTCACTTAGTTCACGGTGTCGAATCTATCCTCCCCATCGAGTGTCAGGTCCTCACGCTACACATCGCTATTGAACTTCTCCTCGACACCTTGGTGCCTCGGTTTGCATGCCACATCGGCCGCCATCGAATTGTTACACATTTATACATGAGCCATTCACTCCATTCATACTGCAATTATTTCGTTATTTTGCCACCATTCATCATCCCTCAAGGAAGCCCACCATTGTTCCCCCCCAACCCTCATTCTTGAGTCTCATCAATGACCCTTGATTGAGCACTCTCTCCTTGCTTGTCCATTCCTTTTGTTCAGTATAATTTTATCCCTTTTTCGGGCCAGACAAGTCCTTTACCAAAAGGGCACTTAGGGATTTTATGTTAATCTCTTTTCTGACTCCTAAAAGAATGAAAAGATCGCCGAGCAATCTTGCTTCCTTTCATGCTCGTTAAAGTACCTGAAAGGGAGTCTATCTAGTATAAGTTTAACCCTTTTCTGGACCTGGTAGACTAATTATGAAAAAGGAATACTCTAGTCACAGCGGCTAGAAGAGTTCTTCATTGCATCCTTTTATGATTTTTTGGGCCTTGGAGACTAACACACGAAAAAGAACCCCCCTAGAGTCTTCTTTTTTATTTCAGACTCTCTAAAATTGAAAGCAACCATGAGCATGCACCGTCCTGGGCTCGTACAAATCCACACAACGGTACCATTCCATTACTTCAGAGTCTTCTTCTTGCTTTTAGACTCCTTAAAATTGAAAGCAATCATGAGCACGAACTGTCCTGGGCTCGTATAAATCCACATGACAGTACCATTTTGAGCACACTTCTTCCAGCTCCTTAAACCATGAAGAATCCCCCATCGGTGCCCCTCGCCACTATGATCAATCATCTCGGCAACACCTCCCAATAAGGTCACCTTTTTTTAGAGTATTCTGCGATAAACTACCCTCAGAGTCTCCTGCCATCTTACACCAACTTGAGTATCACTCATCCTAGTCCCCATCCCTGGTCCATTAAAGCTATGATCCCCTTCCCACCAATCAGTTTCATATGATGCCCAATCATCCCCGCCATCATACTCTAAACAAAGGAAGTTTGAGTCCACCCACTCTATTTTCCCAGTTATTCCCCACCCCCACAGTATGTCAGTCCTACCATCAGTACTCTCACACTTCGGTTATCCACCTCGTGCTCCTATCAAGAAAACATAATTGCCTTAATAGTTGCAAGTCTCCCTCTGTCGACGATAGCCCATCTATTCCAAAGGATAGTCCCAGAGGTCCCTACACCTTGGACTCATCACCATCCGTGGTGAGTTCCTACAGACCATTTTGAGTGGAGTCCTCAGTGCCTCTCCGAATGGTTGTTTCTCACATGCTCGAATTCAACACCTTGATCACATCATTGAGATTCGTGCAGGGTATATATCCTTTCAGTTATTTGTCGAAGACCCCAGACTTCCCCTGACTCTAGCACATTGGTGAGTCACCTTGGAACACCCATTTATATGTTCCCATGGATATCCAGGTTGCGTTGGCGATTGTATTCGGAAGCTATCCACTTATATGCTTCCTTGAGTACCCAGTTCAGCTCCAGTTCAGTGTACCATTGAGGGTGTGACTCCCTGTCATTATGATCTTCCAGTTCATCGATTCCCCTGGTACCATACTCAGCACCACTCTTTGATATTCCAGTGTATCAGTTCTTCAGCTCAGACATGGTCAACCCGGCAGTATGTCCCATATTTTTGTCCCCTCTGGACCCTTATGATGTACATAGTGGTTCTCCATGTATCTTTCAGGTCCCCATTTTTGGGCCTCATTGTTATTTGTATATATCTTGATATGAGCATGGGTATGCCCGCCTCGTCCATATATTGAGATTATTCCTCATTCATTATTGAGGTCATGTATTTTCATTTTTTGCAATTTGTTCAGGACCGTTGTTCCAGGCTCTAGTTCGTTTCTTCTCCTCTCCACATCCTAGGAAAACCGTAAAAGACCTATGATGTCTATCAGCCATACGATGAACTCCTACCCTCACACATTAGGGGGAAATCTGTTAACACTCAAAAAGTGCTCACCATCTCATCTCCCTCATTACATGACTCATTTGTCTATATTTCCTACCATATTTGCCTCCAAAACCTTAAAAAACCATTAAAAAGCCACCAAAAAGGCCAAAAAAACCCTTTTTTTCCCCAAAATAATTTAAATTTCCTCCAAAAATAGCAAAAACCCTCTAAAAGGGCCCTAAATTCCCAAAAATCAAATAAAAGGGAATAAAAAATATAAAAAAGAGGAAAAAGAGGGAAAAAATAAGCAAAAAACCTATACAATTGACCTAAACCATATGGTGCCAAAAACCATGGGTCAATACTCCACCACTAAAAAACCTATAAATAGGTGATGGAGGATCCCTATTTCACATCCACAATCTTCCCTATCCTCACTTTGCCAAAATCACTCTTGAAACCCTAGCTTACCATTTAAGCTAGTTTTTCCCATTTGAGTGCCCCTTTTGGCCCATTATTCAAACACCTTGGAGAAGGAGAAGGAACCCATTGGAGCACGGAAGCAGCCCTCCTGGACTACTGCAAGAGCTCCACCAACTTCAACACTTGAGGTAAATTTAATATAAAAGGAAAATCTTTATCATCTTGTCATTGTTTTTTATTTCTGTTAATGCGCATGCTAGGTTAAATTTCATACTATTTTACTGCTTTAATTTACTGTTTATTGAACTGCTACTAAGGAGGCCCTTCTCCTTAGTAGGTGCTCATTTGCACAAGCTAGGGTGAAAACCCTAGCTACAGTTGCCTCCTCCGTGCAACTTGTTACAACTTCAGATCCTCCAAGGGACAGCTACTTTTCTACGTCGCTTTGTAGTGAATTATGCTAGTCTTACCAAAGGTTTCGCGCGCTTGTTGAAGAAAGACACACCGTTTATCTGGGATGAGCGAGCCCGATAGTCTTTCGATGCTCTTAAGAAAGATTTGGTATCAGCCCCTTTGCTTAGTCCACCCGACTTTGCAAGAGATTTTATACTTTATGTGGTTGCGACTCAAGAGACGATTGACATGGTCTTAGTTCAGGTTGATGATATGCTTGTGGAGAATGTGATCTATTACCTTAGTTGAAATATAGTAGACGATGAGTTGAGATATAGTCATGTGGAAAAGTTGGCACTTGCGACTGTACATGCAGTCCAACGGTTATGACACTATATCATGCTTAGGAAGACCAAAGTTATAGCGCATATCAATCCATTTCAGTTCATGCTATCACGACGTCTTATAGGGGGGAAGTATGATAAATGGATTGTGATCCTTCAGGAGTTTGATCTCAATTTTTCTTCGCCAAAGTCGGTGAAATCCTTGGTTTTTGTTGAACTCATGTCGAACATTCCATGACTTGATGAGGATGTTGTCCATGAAGATTCATTTGTGGATGAGCACTTATTTCTTATCTCGTCTGAGGACCCTTGGTATGGGGATATTATTATATATCTTCAAAATTTGAAGTTTCCTTCGCACTATTCGCGAGACGAACGACGAAGTGTGAAACACCATGCTAAAGATTATATCATCGTCGGCGACACTTTGTATCATCGAGGAAAGGATTCTATCCTCCGTCGTTCTTTGAATCATAAAGAAGCGAAGTGTGTGCTTAATGATTGCCATGTTGGGGCGTGTGGCGGTCACTTGTCTGAGCTTGCAACAGCCCAACGCATTATGTGATCTGGTTACTTTTGGCCTTCGATCTTTAAATATTGTATGAACGCTATGAAGAGATGTCACCCTTGCTAGGTGTTTTCTTGGAATATACACTCGCATCCAGCGCCCCTTCATCCAGTCTTCACCATTGGTCCCTTCACCAAGTGGTGGGTGGATTTTATGTATTGCAAACCAACTTCGGCTAGGGGGCATCACCATATCATAGTGGTCATGGAATACTTTTCCAAATGGGATGAGGCCATGCCTACCGTAAAAGTCGATGGTGCTATAGCAACCCATTTCATATTCAATCAGATTATTACTCAGTTCGGTATTCTGAAAGAGATTGTCACTAACCATGGAAGTCACTTTCAGAACAAAATGATGGAGGACTTGTCACTCAAGCTTGGGTTTAGTCAAGAACACTCATCTTCTTACTATCCCCAAGCAAATAGTCAAGTTGAAGCAGTCAATAAGTCTTTAAAGACCATTCTCCAACGTACCATCCAACAGAGCAAGAACAACTGGCATATTATGTTATATCCTGCTTTGTGGGCATATCGAACTGCAGTCAAGACTGCCACCGGGTTCTCACCGTTTCAGCTAGTACACAATGTGGAGTTGATTTTACCGATTGAATGCAAAATCCCTTCGTTAAAACTAGCCATGTAGCTCCTCCCTGATATGTCAAGTATTGAGCAACGTTTAATCCACCTTGAGCAGCTTGACGAGCAGCGTCGAGATGCCGTTGTGGCTATAGATGCCAATAAACGTCGTGTCAAGGTTCAGTATGATAGGTCTTTCCATCCCTGGAAATATGTTGAAGATGACTTGGTCCTCTTATATGACCAAGCTGAAGAACCCCTGGGGGCAGGCAAGTTTAACCCCATGTGGCACAGTCCTGACATCGTGAGGCGTGTCCTGGAAAAAGTATCCTACAAATTGGAATATTATGAAGGTAACATCTTGAAGGAGCCTAGAAATGGGCTCTACCTCAAGCAGTATTACACTTGCACTTCTAGTTCGAGCTAATACTTTTGTATACTATTGTATAGTTTCTTCTGTACATAGTTTAAATTTCTTTTGGTTTTTGGGTATGTTGATTCGCTTATGTTTGATTGATAGATGTCAATGGAATCTCCTATGTTCTTATGGTTTGTGGATGGTGCTAGCCATCATACGCAGCAGCTTGCTTTTGCTACCTGGGTTATTTATTCACCTGACCACCCAGTTGTGTCTTCAGGAGGTGCTTGTCTCGGTCCTACATCTAACAAGGTGGTTTAGTACACTGCTGTAGTTGAGCTACTTCGGGATGTTATTTCACATGGTATCCAGTTTTTAGAATTCCGCCTAGATTCACAATTGGTTGTGTCTCAGTTGAATGGAAATGCTCAGACTGACTATGGATCCAATGGGAACTTGACTCCCCACCTTCGGAGTGTTGGGAAGACAGTACCGCTCTATGTAGTCGGGAATGGTGATCCCACCACCCACAGTACGAGATCGAAGAATTGCCACTTCACCTCGATGGGATAATCCAGTGATAAAGTAAATGTCATCTACCTCCAAGGAGAGTATTTGACCATCCAGGTTGAATTTGTGTGCATCTACGTCCCAGTAGTCTATCAAGTGACAAAGCAATAGGTTTTGGGCCCTCAAACCCCCTATGCTCCAAAATTTGAAAATCCCATATGCTTGTAATGCTTGTTGTGCAGGAAAATCATTGCGGACAACCTCATCCACAAGGTCATGCTCCCTTTCTCTCCATTTTAGAACCATCCTTGAGGAAGAGAAACCAACGATTTAGTCTTTTTCATTTAAAAAAAAGCCTTACGGTCGTACCTGCGGGCTAATTAGCTCACAGATGCGGGTACCGCCGTAACCAAATAGGGATTCCCCATTAAAAACATTTAACCAATGAAAATGGAAATAAAACTATTAAATGAAAGAGGAGGATGAGATAGCTTACCTGCTCCAGATGTCTTGACGAACGGATGCCCGTAGCTCCCAGAATCAGCAACTGAAATCCAAGGTGAAAACTAACCAAAAACTCCAAATTGGGTAAAAAATGAAAATGAATTGTAAATTGTAATTTTTTATTACTATTTATAGTTTTGGAAACCCACTTGTCTATAGTTTTCGCAGTTTTAAGCTGTTTTGGACTAATGTAATGTCTTGGAGTAGCATTTTTTACCAGGTTTCTTCGACGAGAGTTATTTTTTATCGTTTCGCGCCTACAGCAGGTATATTTCACACCTGGCATATAGGATAGATGTCATTTTCACATGCATTATGCATTTGACATTTTGACCATTTTCATTAACCTTAGGTGCGACCCCGCTTCTTAATTGACATGAATCCTTCACACTGTTATAGAAGTGTCGTTATGTGGTAGTAAGGCCTTTCTGAACATGGGTACCCTAGTTAGAACCCCTTTTGCATTATGGTGCCCATGTCATTGTTTGTCCTTGAGATCGGGAGTCCTTTGTAGTTACGCCATGACTTTGAGATAAAGACTCATACTCTACTTTGTCTTATGTTGGCCATCTCCCATAAGAACTCCCGCCATTTTGTATCAAGTTGTGATTGCATTGCATCATCCTGCTTGCCACTTGATCCTTGTGCCGGTTTCCGCTTACTCAATTGTTAGCCTAGTGCCTGAGCACTTTTCCCCGTCAAGCCCTGCAGAGATTCCATTTTCCTTTCACAATTTGATGACATTTTGACCCTGAGGGAACACCCCCTGAGTGTCCACATCCCGCACATGCTTCCTTGCATTGATCATAGCTATGTTCCACTGCTTGAGACTAGTCTGCTCGCCATTTGACACTCATTCCCTCAATTATTGTACTATAAGCAATTTTATTCTTTTTCAAGCTTTCCAAATATGAAAAAGACCAAAAGAATCAAATATTTCAAAAATCTGGATGGGATTATGGTTACTACTTCTACTTGGAAGCTTTTGTATCGCCTTTGAACAGAGCATTCATTCCACTCCATACATTATGAGTCGGGACTATAGTAGGACCTTAGGAGCTGTACTCGTTTCTCAGTTTTACTCCACCGATTGGTTAAGATTCGAGTCACTATGGAGCCCTTTGTTGATGCCTGCTGCATCGCACAGTCTATGTCAAGTCTATGCTTCCTGAGTCTATCCATATGCTCATGCTCTTGTTCAAAGGAAGTCCTAAAACCAGAGTCATCCACTCCTCAGATCTCTTGACTATTGCATGTCGGCCATCCTTATTGAGTCAGTTTGTTTCACCTGAGTTCTTCCAAATCTTTCAGCATAGTTGTTACCTCGTGCTGGTTGATGGGGGATTCCTTAATGCCCTCCTTCTAGTGAGTTTTGTTCGGTCGACATCGACCCTTTTATTTTGGAATTTGAGACTTAGATTTTGGTTGAGTACCTTGAGGCTTGCAGTCATTAGTGGTAGGTTCTCTTGCTATCGACAGTTTTGGGAATACATCAATGTCCCATGATCGATGGATTCATCTTAGTGTTCTTCTTCAACACATTTATTCACACTCTGATGATTGTACTCTGTGCCTTTATGCCCATTTTCATTATTGGTGGGTTATCTCGCGTCTGTTAACAGTATACATCATTGACCGGTAATCAGACGATGTCACATCAGGTTCAACCTCAACACCTTTATTCACATTATGGGACTTGCACCATAGATGATTTGTGTAGAAGACCCCAGGCGTAGTGGCATTCAATATGCTACTTATGATGGTGACTTTACATCTGAGATATCATCTCTCAGATATCAGCAGTTTGTACCTCTAGTTTGCACCAGTTGTTTCGTTTTCAGCAGGAGACCATATATTACTGTAGATGGTTATGGCTATGACCACTTATGACATATATTCATGATGCATTTCCTATTCATGGCCATTGTATTAGATTGTTGTACTATGCCGACATGTATTCAGATATACTATTGTACTATGAGGAGTGAGCTACTCTCTCCAGTTGTGTCTCCATCACTCCACTTCTAAGATTTATAATGTGTTTCAGCCATCGTAGCACCATTCTCTGACCTCACACATTAGGGGGAATCTGTTACAACGTAATTTTTCACCTTGTGAGCATCGGCACTCTTTGGCCTTCAAGATCCATTTCACTGACTCAAATGCACTTTATGTCCTTCAGAAACACTTTTTCCCTATTTTTCTTCCTGTACGCTAGTTGTTCCACTTTAGCCAGCATACATGCAAGTTGTTTCACTATAGCCCACGGGTGCCAAGTAAAATGGTAAAAGTCACTAGAAAATTACTTTTTACTCCCAAAAAGCAGTCTTAGGGTGACCTTTGGCCCTCCATTTACCCAGAAATGCCTCGATGTGTCCTTTCACTTACCTTTGAAAGGTTATATATTGAGCTCTTATGGCATATGGAAGGGAGGATAAAGAGAGAGCAAGAGTCTACACTCATTGATAATTTTTGTTGTGAACTCCTTATGTTCACCTACCAAACTCCTATCCTAGTTTGAGCTTTCCATTACATGGAGGATTGAAGGTGGAGGCACAAGTGGAGAGACCTAGTTCTTGGTTCAGATTGGTTTCCAGCAAGAGGTCGTATCACATTGTACTTCTTGTTATTCATTAATAGAAATACTCATATTCTCATCCATTAATGTTGTGAATGTTGTTTATATTACATTGGGTTGCATTTACTTATGATATCATGAACCATTGCTATTGATGATGTTAATGTATTTCATATATTATATGCGCTTGTTGTGTATTGGTTGTCAAGACTAATTTGCAGGTTCAAGTGCATAAATTGAAAGCTTCAACGGGGCTCTACATCAAATGTTTGGTTCAAGGTTGGTTATATTCTCCATTATCTTAGCATTGTCACTTATATAGCATTGCATTGGGGATTGAGTCATTTTCTGGTAGTCAGTTGGTTGTTGTGGTCTGCCCCAAGCCATAGGAAGTTTTCTCTGTAACACTAATGCCAGCTGGTTTATGCATATTAATCTACAGTGCAAGCAAAGCAGCAAATGAACTGTTTAAAGATGAAATAACAAGAAGTAACTACACTAATCTATATCTAAGGAAGGAAATCGTTTCTTATTGCATAACAAAACAAAGGTGAAAGGTAAATGAAGCTAATCTATAGCTACAAGAGAATTAACAGGACTAAATCTATTTACGAACTGAACTTGAAATACTAAACTAATTAAATTTCATCTAACTGCAATGGAAAAGCTGAAATCAAGCTAAAGGAAACTATGCATGACCAGTCACTTTAAATTCTAGAAATGTAAATTGTATTAACAACAAGAAATGTATTACAGGAAACAAAACAACATCTACAGGAAAACAAAGTTAAATACATATACTGAAAATGTAAACTACTTATCTGCAGAAAAGAAATAACAAAATATACACAATGAAAAACCTCTGGTTGTTGAGGGGCCCTTCTCAGTAATCAGGGATTGTCTAACTTAGATTAATCACCAACAGAACATGAATTTAATCATCAACAGCTAAAATCAGAGACTTCCATTAACTGAATCAAAAGTTACACAGCATTTTCTCTAGCTTTGCGTCTATTCTCTCTACTGCCTAACTTCGTTTCTCAACCTGAGACGTCTTTATATAGTTTTACAATGGGAGAGAAATTTGACCCTTTCAATGGTCGACCTCTCTAAAAATAGGAGGTCTTAATAGTTACAGGAACGACTTAGTACAACACACAGGTCGTCTCCCACAATCCGCGCGTGTTGGTTCTCTTCATGTGAGTAGCTGGTGTGTTGATTCTCTTTGACGTGGACAGTTGATGCGTTGTCAAGATGGGCGAACAGGAATGCGGATATTCTAGAACGAGGGCTCAAGAACCATGAGGGCCACATTTCCCACAGAACCCACGTCACAGTTTTTTCCTTTAGTGCCCCGGAATATTCCAACCAACGAATCCGCAGGTGAAAACAGAGGGTTGAGCGATGATCCAAATGCGGTTGTGCATCTTCAGCGTGAACGTGCATCTGAATGAGAGTCTTTTTGAAGACCATAGCTTGCATAACGAAGTCTATGTGCCAAGCAGGTTGAGAAATGTTAAATTAACATTAATAATCCACAAAATAATGATAATCACTTAAGATTTATGAAATATTCAAATGTATTGATACCTAAGTTCAAATGGTGGTCTAAATGGAAAGAAGTATGACTTATCATATCAAAAATAGTGAAAATAATGCCAACAAAGCACGTTTGATGATAAAAAATGATGACAAAATTGGGCATCAACATACACTTAGGAGAAATTATGGTTCGGTCACTCTGGCTGAATTACCTTGAAGAAGGTCTCGTAGAATTTTAAACTTACCACCTGAATATCCCCTTAATCAGGAGGTAATTTCGGGGGTAAGAATGGACCCACATGTCACATTTGTGTCACCTGAAGTAGAAAACCCTACTATGGAGTCGGGAGAACATATGTTTCCTCTAGACTCACCAACCTCCAACCCCTCAAGGGGCGAAGAGGCGGAACCTTTCACTTTGCAAGACACATCTCTCCCTCACGTGATGCCAATAGAGCCTGGATCTATAGAATGGTTAAATTCATCCCAGGATGACCCTATATCCACCGCATTTGGTCCAGTTGCACCCTTTTGGGAAACATCTCTAGGTCAACAAATGGCTCATTTTTCCATCTCACCACCTCCCAGTTGGGCTTCTACTGAAGTGCTTCTGGCACCCTTTCATAATCACCTAGACCGATTACGTACCATTGACGACGAACTTAGAAGACAAAGTCTCTTACGAAGGGCTGAAGACACGGAGGTACCCATATTTTGAAATATCCCAATTCGTTATTTATGTTATGATTCACCGGAACCATCCATCCATAACATGACTACATATGAACGTAGTCAACCCTCATTTCTTGCACGTACACCCCTTAAATAGGAGACCAGTTATATACCCCAAATGACTCAACATGTTGAAGGACAATAGTCCAACACCCCTCTTACTACTACTGGAACATTACCCACCCCTCCCCCACCGCAAAACTCACGAGGAGGATACTCTTTACCCCCTAATTTTATCACAAGTAGTGTTCCTCACATGGTAAGTAATCAACAACCCATTATGAGTCAACCATCGATTAATGGTTAGCACATTGTTACTGGGGGGAAACCCCTATTTTCTAGCCATAATACGAGTGGAGGATTTCCTATTGGTCATTCCATTGGAACTTCCTCAAATACTGTGGGATCCACCAAGGGATTATCTCATGCTCGGGGACCATCCAATTCAACTCAAACACCATGGATTCAAGCGTATCCAGGTTATCTTAATCCTGTCTCGGGACAATTCAATCCTAGAAACACACTCTATAGGATTGTTGATGCCTCGGGGGTGCAAGGTAAGTGCAAAGTGCTGGAATGGGTTCCAAGGAACACAATAGGGGATGAAAACCTAGCCAAAGGCTTCAGTTAACCCTATGCAAGAGTTACCCTATTGTTGAGCTGTTTGGTGTGGTAATCACCCACAGATATTTGGCCTCTGCTGACACTCTAAGAGTAAAAGGTTTGATCATTCAAAGACCAGTTTTCCTATTAAGGAAAACGAAGTGTGATAGCTGATTAACAAACTTAACCTAACCTACCTAGGGAAAGAATATATCCTAATTCAAATCTAACCTAAAGAGGAAAAGTTGATAATGTGCAGATCAAAACTGAAGTATGAGAAAACAAGTGATCAAGTACCTTAAACAGAAATGTCTTCTGGTTCTTCACTTGTTAATTAAAGTTTTATCAATTAAGAAATTAAGTGACAATGCTTCAAAGTGTTTAAGCTCATTCAAATAACTGATCTGTAATCATGGTGTTAATTGAAAAATTAACAATTGATTATGCATATTTAATTGCATCGAATCATTTGTAGAAATATAAACGTAATAACTGTTCAATCAAAGAAATTTAACAGAACAATCAATAGCTTAGACCTAACATACAGAAAAATCAATATGAAGGCTTTATGCAGAAATAAATAACCTGCAAAAGATTAAATACATTTAAACCGATGACAATTTGAAACATTTAACTCAATGATTCTCAAAGAAATTTGAAGAACACAAGAAAGTGGACAAAAGATAACTTTACTGCTTATAAAAGTCTTGTACCAAAATTACAATGGCTTGAATAGACAGAGCATCTTCAGTCCATACTCCTGCTGAATCAAAATTCCAAAATTCCCAACCTCTTGCTAAGGGAAACATTCCTCCTTAAATACTAAATTTTACCCAAAATCTCAAAAGGAGAAATTATACAAAATAGAAATTACAAAAATCGGCTCCAACCGTCGATCCAATAAAACTTGCTACTTTCGAGCTTGAAGGATTTTTCGCCACCTTATTACCAAAAAGATGTTACAAAGACTCGCTCTTTAATTAGATAGGGTCTCATGGCACCATAAAAATTCAATACCAGATTGTTCATTATCTTCGACAAGTGGCATGGTCTGTGAAACATTTGTTGTAGGAAATTCAGGATCAGGTGATTCATGGTCAAAAACAGAGAAATCCATTAAAGGATTTACTTCAGAAGCAGTGGTCGATATGTTAGGTTCTCCATTGATTATAAAGTCTTGTATGAGATCATCATCAAGGTCAGCTGGTTCTTCCAGAACCTCCTTGCTCTGCTCCATAAAATTTTGCAAATAGGAAGATAACGCTTCAAAGTCCTCCTCACTACTGTCACTGCTAAGATCAGGAACACCTGCATCAAATAGTGGTGACAACGTTTCTTGATACAACAAGGGGTAAAGTTCCTCATTATCAACATGAATATTAGAAGGTTCACCTCCTACATGAAAATTACTCATCCTAGATAAATTTTAGATGACAAGATGCCCAGAACACTGCACAGAATGTTTCCTATTACAGAAATTAATGAACAATGTAGAATCTTCAAGTTAATTGCTATTTTAAGACCAACAGGCAGGGTGATGTCGATTGAGCGAGGCAATTTGCAATGATTAAACTTACGTAGCGAACCCATTATAATTACTTCAACTGTCATGAACAAGCTGAGATTTGAGTTTAAGCTTGTGCGAAGTACAGGCTCAATTACTTCTTGCATGATTTTGAATTTCTATTATGATCACATCGTTATAGGAAACCCCCCATCAATAATTATAACTGGTAATCAATAATGGAAACTGTTAACACCTAAAAAGTGCTCACTAGCTCATTTCCTTATTCACATGACCCATTTGTCCACTTTTCCACCATTTGAGCCTCTAAAGCCACCAAAAGGTCACCAAAAGACCTTAATACACCCCTTTTTCCACTCAAAATGAGTATTTTTCCTAAAAAAGCATAAAAAAAACCCTCAAAAATGGTCCAAAATTCCCAAAAATATTAAAAAGGGAATAAAAATATTAATTTTATTCAAAGAGGAAAAAGGAGGGAAAAAGTACCTAAACCATGTTGGTCAATACCATTGGTTTCCACAAAACCACAATGGTATTCCCTACCACCAAAACCTATAAAAAGGTGGTAGGGGCTTCTCATTTCACATCCATCCATATTCCTATCCTCATGCTGCCAAAATCTCCCTTGAGCTTTTGCCCATTGTAGCAACCTTGGAAAAAGGACCCTTTGGAGTTTGGAGCTGCTCACCCTTGGAGCTTCTCAACTATCTTCATCACTTGGAGGTATTATTATTGCAAGCACTTGCTTGCCCCCATTTTCAATACAAAATTATTTCTTATATTTCTTGTTCTTGTTTTTTAATTCAAAAATGCACATGCTAGTTTAGTTTAGATTTAGATTTAGTTTATTTTTTTTGCTTAATATTGAAACTGCTGCTACTAGTTAGCAGGTGCCCATTGCACTAAGCTTGGTTGCAAAACCAAGCCAACAGAAACGGAGGCTGCAGTGATATAATTGACTTGCAAAAAAATATTGATTAGGATTTCCAGTACATGGGTGATCAGTTCTTCACACGTAACAAATTGGATCAATCTTACCCAACTTCAATGAGAAGGATAGAAGCTTTGAAGTCAGAATTTAAGTGAAAATACATGATCATTAAAAAGCGGAAGAATAACGACAAATTGTCAAGACTCGAGATCATACACGACGAACTTAAAGCAGAGCAATGGTGTCCATCCAACATGAAGCATTTGATAATCTTGTAGTAGTATCCACTGTTACAAAAAAATGATAATTTGGGAGAACCAATTTTCAACAGAAAAAAATAACGCATCCTAACTTAACTGATTACCCAAAATCAACATGATCGTAAGTTCATAGCAATGGACGGTTGAGATTAGCTGGAGCAAGATGCAGAATCGAATTCAATTATGTTCATGAAGTTTTATTGAAAGATTCCGCAAGCCGAAATCTGCAAGTGCGGGCTTGCGGGTTTCGGGTACCAAAAATTAAAATAAAATAAAAAAGATTCTCGAAAGCTAAAAACCTATTGTGCGGGTGGCGGGCTTCGAAACGTTGAACTGTGACATAAAATATCCATCCCGAAAGCCGCATCCCGAAATTACAGTTTGTGGGTTTCGAGAGCACACAGCAGATAAATGAAAAACGACCATCCTGAAAGCCGAATTCCGCCATAGTGGAGTTCAGGTTTCGGGGTAATTATTCCTTGATCTAATTACCGATCAGTTCCGCAACCCGCAAATGTCTGGTTGCAGATTGCAGGATCACCAAATACCAAAATTTTAAACAACAGTCCCACAACCCGCAAATGTCGGGTTGCGGGTTTCAGAGACACCAAATGCTAATTTTCGGAATGGTGATAACAATCAACAAAATAACCAAAAATTTATCTTTCTTTTCTTTTAGACCAAAACACCTTGGAAAAATGAACAACAGTTGCAAACAAGCAAACCAGAGGCATGGGTGAAGAACTTTAGAGGTAAAATCAAAATTCTAATACTCACAAAATGACTCACCCAAACACCTTAGTGTTTATTAAGATAGGGGCTCCCATGCTCAAGTAAGCATGGGATCTGTTGTGGTCACAACAAATGGCGATTGGATGGGAAGAACCAGTTATCTCTGCAATCAAATCCAACTAAAGACAACATGTTAATCAACCGATTTCTCGAAACCCAAGTCATAGAAGATACTGTAAAGATAACAGCCAACAAACAGTCAACATAAAATGGATAAATATAAATCAATGATCATTGTAAAGATAACACTCATCTGATAAGGAGATTTAGAGAGTGATACCGAATCTTTACCATGATGTAATCATAGAAAACCAGCTTAAGTTGAACCTGAGAGCAGCCTTAGAAATGCTCATGGATATCCTAATTACAGATCTCTTTGGTTTATTCATTGAGTAATCTTCTCGGGCTTTTTTTTTTTTTTTTGGATAAAAGATAAATATATATACTATACATAAAACTTTGTCGATACAAGACCACTGTACTGACTTGGTGATCAGATGAAACAGTTCCATTCATAGGCCTGATCTGGAAACTGGTCAAGCTAGCTCGATAACGAGACTCCTTGTCTCTCTGGTTGTAAGACCAAAAGAAATTATCATGGCTTGGTGACCACATAGTGATAATCCCAGTCCAAGGTCAAACCCATGATCATAGCAGGGTTGGCTTGTGATAAGACCCCCTGTTCTTGTATACAACAAAATCTTACGTGAAGGAAACAGTTTATTATGGCATAAGCTACAAGGCATTACCATGGCTTGGTGACCATTTAGTGATAATGTTACTCACCAGTGCTTTATGGATCATGAATGGAACGACCTGTAATATGATCTTCCATCTTTCATAATAACTGAAAGTCACCTTCCAAGTGTGGTAGCTTGATGTGAAGATGTCATTCCACTTTAAGCACCTATGAACCTAATGGGATAGCTTGATAACAAGACTACCCACCTTGTAACTTATAATTTTTTATTTTTTATTTTTAAATTATATTCAAAGTGATTGTAAAAGGATCCATAAGCAATCGAAGCTGGTCAAGCTATTATGATATGATGTTCAACAATGAAACATCAGATAAACAAAATGATAACCAGCCTCTATACCTCAATTACACAAATGAATCATTGTAAAAGATAATGATCATGGTGAAAAGAATCCATAAATACTGCACTTATTGACAGTTTATTCCTTAGAGAAAATTCTAATCATAAGCCAGGAAATAGGATGAATAACAATGCTGATACTTCAAAAACAATTGTTTCCCCCAGAAAAATGATTCCAAGCCATTACCAAAAGTGTGAAGCCTTACTACTAAAATCAAATCAAAACAAAAAAAAAATCAATCAGCATGTCCAGACTAGAAAAGAAATGACTGAAAACCAACCACACCTATATACAAATGCATCAAATTGCTCAAACAAAATACTTCTTGAGAAGAGATATATTCACCTGGTAGGTGTCTACAACTCCCTCCAATGTCTGCAATCGAACTGTGTTGGGACCAATCTTTTCAGCAATAATGAAAGGTCCTAGCCAAAGGCGTTGGAACTTGGTGTACAAATTTTTGTCTTTATGTTGCTTGTCCCACCTCAAAACCAGGTCACCAATGGAAAAATATCTATCAGAAGAATATTTTTCATCAAACCATCTCTTCACCATCTGCTGATGATGATACAACTTGTTCTTAGCTATTTCCCTATCCTCCTCTAGCTTCAAAAGGGTGTCAATCCTCTGCTGGAGAGGAGAAGAATCATCTTCTTGAACAGATTGGGCCAATTGTAATGAAGGAACGGTGAGATTAGTGGGGAGAATGGCTTCTTTTCCATAAACCAGACATTATGGGGAATTTGCAATTGCTACTTTTGGGGTGATTCAGTCTACCCATAATGCATTATACAACTGTGTGTGCCAATCTCTGTGATGAGAGGCTACAATTTTCTTGAGAATATTAATTAGGTTTTTATTTGATGATTCAACCAAGTCGTTACCCTGAGGGTAATAATTGGCAGAATATTTGAGCTTAATTCCCATCTCAAAGGCATATCCAATTATATCGATTGAAGAAAAGTAGAATGCATTATCAAAAACTAAAAAATCTGGAGCACCAAAGCATGTGACAATCTGGCTATTAAGAAAAGAGATTACTTGAGTGGCGTTGCATTGTTTAAGAGGAGCTGCTTCAACCCATCTAGTGAAATAGTCCATGGCTGTGAGAATATACTTATGCTAGAGAGATGAGGGAGGATTTATAGGACCAACAAAATCCAGTCCCCATTGTTAAAACGAAAACTGAACCATAACTGGTTGTATAGGAAATGCAGGTTTCCTAAACTTCCCTGTGCATTTCTGGCATGGCTCACATTTTCTCACATAAGCATAGGCATCTTTAAACAGTGTGGTCCAATAATATCCAGCCCTGAGAATCTTGTGTGTTGTTGTCTCTCCTGAAAAATGGCCTCTGGCTAGACCTGCATGAAATTGAAACAAAATGTCATCAGTTTCATGTTTTTTCAAGCATCTGAGAAGTACTCCATCATAATTCTTTCTAAAAAGAACTTGATCAATGAGTTGATAAGGAGAAAACTTTAGTCTTAAAGCTCTTCTTTTCTTAAAATCAAGGGTTTCAGGAGAAAACCCATGGTTCAGAAAAAAAATTGATATTGTCGTACCATTATGATGTCGAGACATCGATAACTTTAACAACACCTGAGGGAATTTTTTCCTCGCGGTCCCATTCAGACTGTTGCTGTGTGGGGTCACTGGATTGTGTTTTAAGAAGACAAAGGCCCTGCCCCTTTACAATTTTCCCCAGTTTGATCTCAAGATCATATTCTTGCAGGGAAGTCATCCAATGGGCCCTCTTTTCCCCTAATTCTTTCTGAATGAGGACATTCCTGATAGCAGAATATGGAACAATGACTTTGGTTCGGGATTTTAGCAAGTAGGGTCTGAAATGTTTGACAGATTTATAAACTACATAGGCTTTCTTATCAATCTATGAATATTTAAGCTCTGCACCTTTGAATGTTGAGCTCATGAAAGAGATGGGGATTTCTGCATCATTATCATGCTTTTGCGTTAGCACAGCTGCATAAGAAAAATCAGTGGCAAAAGTATAAAGAATGAAATCCTTATCAAAATATGGGGAATGAGGGCACGAGCTTTTGCAATGGCCTTTCGAATTCTGATAAACGAATCTCTCTGCTCCTGTGACCAAGTAAACTACACATCTTTCTTGACCAAAAGTTGCAATGGTTTGACTATTTGGGCAAAATTTGGTACAAATCTCTGTACAAAATTGATCTTACCTAGGAATTATTGCATGGGTTTGCACAAGCTAGGTAAACCAATATTTGAAATGGCCTCTGTACATTTAGGGTTAATAACCATACCTTCTTTCGAAACAATGAAGCCCAGAATCTTTCCTTCAGTTACTGCAAAAAAAAGATTTCTTCAGGTTGAGAGAAATGCCGAATTTTCTGTAGCGATCAAAAACTTACTTCAAAGCAAACACATGTTCATGTCATTTCTTAGAATAAATGATGATATCATCAAGATAAAATACAACAGAATTATGCATTAACCCTCGGAAAGCTATATCCATAGCTCTCTGAAAAAGTAGCTCCAACATTGATCAACCTGAAAGGAATTCATCTGTAAGCAAAAGTACCCCATGGGGTTCTGAAGGCTGTTTTCAATTGATCGTCCAGGGCAACCATCACCTGGTTATACCTCGAAAAACCATCCAGGAGGGAAAACATCTATGCCCCGGCTACTTTCTGAAGAATCTGCTCCATAGGTGGAACAGGGTAGTTATCTTTCTCAGAAGCCCAATTTAGGTTCCTGAAATCAACACAGAGTCGAATTTCCCCATTTTTCTTACGGACAGGTACTAAGTTGGCGATCCACTGAGTGTGCCTGACCAGAAAGATAATCCGAGCATTGAGTAACTTCTCCGGTTCCTTTTTAACAGAAGACTCTAAACTGGGGTGCATTTTTCGTAGCTTTTGTTGAAATGGATTGACCTCTGGTTTCATGGGTATGTTGTGGAACATGACATTAGTGTCAAACATTCTCAATTCGTCATAAGTCTAGGAAAAGACATCTTTATACTATTTACACAATGCAATAATGGCTTTGCGTTCTTCAGGGGTGCAATCAATTTCCAAATTGATGAAACGAGGTTTCTATTCGGTGCCTAGGTTGACCCACTCATAGTTTAAAGATGAAATTTGAGTTTTACAATTAGTATGAGATTTGAATTTGTCCTTTAAATCGTAAAACTTTTCTAGATTGATCACCGATTTCGGGATGACGTTTGAGGAATCAGTGAGAGACTTTTCATGTTCTGCTTCATCAATGGCCATGTCCTAAAACATATCCTGAGTAGTGAGGAAGTCAATTATCTGTCGATCATCATCAAATACTTTCCAATTAGTTACATTATCTGGAATAGATGGTCTGTAGATTAATTCAATTGAAAAGGTTTGAGGAGACAAACCTTCTGGCAGAATTAGTCTAGAAGCTGTGTTCGCTAACAGATCTGCATCAAAATTCTGTGATCTAGGAACTGATTTAATATTGAATGTTGAAAATGAGTTGGTTAGTTCCCTTACCAGCTTTTGAGAATTAGCCAAACGTGGAGATAGACAGTGTATCTTATTTCTGACTTTTTTGACTATAATCTCGGAGTCCCCATAACATTCGATTGCTTGAACACCTAAATCAATGGCTTTCCTGAGCCCCTGCACAAGAGCTTCATATTCAGCCACATTATTAGTGCAGTCAAATTCTAATCTGCAAGCAATCATTATTTTCATTCCTTTAGGATTGATAAGAACACAACCCTCCCCAGCCCCCTCCTTGGATTTAAAACCATCGAAAAATAAAGTCCAGGAGACAGGGTCTAATCTAAAATTTGTATTCACATTATATACATTAAATACAATTTCACCAGAAAAAGGTACAGAAGTAACCTGAGTGATATGTGATTCATTATGAATGCTTTCTTCTAGAGAAGCATCAGCTGGGAATTCACCAAAAAAGGTATCAAATGTAAATTGCTCCGTACGAGAGGTGAGATAACCAACAGGCTCACTTGAATCATTAAGATCAGTAACTATTTGTTTCATAAAAGGTTCTCCGTTGATCTTAATTTTATTCAGTTGACCATTGTATGGAAACCATAAGTGGGACTAGACGGTTGCAAAATAACCTTTAAGTTTCTCTGACCAGTCCCTACTCAGCCACATCCCATAAGCTTCTGGGATGTCAGCTATCACAATGTCAACTGTCTGATGGATCCGAGGGTCAGTTGACAACGTGAGCAGAACGTTTCTCAATTTGCCAACCACTCTGACTTTGGATCTATCAAGTTGCACGATTTGGGTTGGACAAGGTTCCCATGTTGCATTCAATTTTCTACAAACAGAGAGGGGCATCACATTTGATGACGCTCCTGAATCTAGCAGTTGTGCACATTCCGGTTGAAAATCTCAAAAGTGAGCAAGAAAGGAGAAGTTCTCTTACTTGCTGGTTTTTTATCATCAATCTTAGTGACAGAGTCCAGATTATTATTCTGTGACTCTCTAGGCTGTTTGACTACCATGTTTTTAGGTAAAGAATCCCTCATAACAGGAATTTTAAGTAGCTCAAACAGAGAGATGTTTGCTTTGACTCTTTTTAAGTCTTCAACCAGGTTGTACTCCATTTGAGGAAGTACTGTATCCTTCTATGGGACAGGATTTTTTTTGTGGGGATCAGGGAAGAAGGTGAAGGTTGTTGAGGTGGCTGTGGTTTCGACCTTGTATTGTAAGGATGTTGTGTGTTAAACACCGCCTCAGGTTCTTCTTCTTCTTCACACATAGGTAGTTCTGAAAAGCATCCCACAGCATCAACATGTGGGTCGCCTTCCGCTTCATCTTCAGGTAGTGGAGAATCGTGAACAATCTGCTCATTGGGAGTGTCCATATTGACTTGAGATTTTGTTGCTAATGCCCTAAAAATGGAAAAGAGTTCCTTGTTTATGAGTGCATCCACTGGATTTGGCGGTGGTGGATTTTGTGGAGGTTGGTAAGGTCTCCTAAATGGTCGCCTTACAAAACCTCTGTTCTGGTTCTGATTTTCATTAGTGCTCTTTTTTAAATCCACCATCTCGTTTGACATTTCTGAAGAAATTTTTTCATTTCATTCATATCAAATGTATCCTTATTCTGAACTGTGGATTTAGGGGCATTCTCTGTTTTCTTCCTAGAGGTAGAAGGTTGCCCTTCTAAAGTTTCAGGGTTGTCTTCCAGACAAAAGATGTCTTTCTCAACATGGATTGCTTCGTCAAAAGATTCCAGTAAAGTACCCCTTTGTGCCCTTTTGACCCATATTGCAATAGGGGGAGGAAGTCCCTTTTCATAATAGTCCACCAACAACTCTTCAGCGGGAAGAAGATTGGCAGGAATTCTGTTTTTAAGATATGAAAACATTTGGTTAAATTCTTTTACTCTTTCTTTTCCTTTGGCTTTCATGGAGGACAATTCTAATATAAGATCTTGCGGTATTTCGTCATCCCCGAACTTCTGGGTAAAATTGTTCTCGAATTCATCCCAGGAAGTTATAGATTGAGTCGGCAAAGAAAAATACCAAGTGGCCACTCTGCCTTCAAACGTGTATGGAAACAGTCTGCATACTATGTCCTCATGTATCACACTTATAAGCTCGATTGCTTGCATAAAAGTTTTTATGTGGTCCAACACAGGTATCTTGTCATCAGGGTTGTATTTAGGCAGCCATTTCTCAAGATTCTTTGGTAATCTATGTTGATCACCTAGTATGAAAACTACACCTTGGTCAAGCGAGGGTCTGTTTTGACCTTCTCCATCCATTGGAGGTTCTTGTTCTTCTTCTTCAAATGACGAACTAGACGAATTCTCTTGGTCTGAGGAAGATGATGAAGATGAAGTAGGGGACGGTGGTGGACCGCCTGCTCCAAGATTTGGCTGACCTTGTGTTGTTGTGTGAGTAGTCTCACGATTATATTGAGGAGAATCTGGTTGATTAATTTGGTCCTAGTTTTCAGGTTGGTGATCAGTTGTATGTTGATCCTGTGTGTTAAAACTATCAGTATGTTGAACCAATGGATCAGAGCTGTGTGAAGTGGGAACTTGTTGTTCTTCCCGATAGCTAGTATGCAAAACACCCTCTAAGTTTAGAGCTGCCAAGCCGCGTCTTCTTTGATCAGCAATACGTTGTTCAACTCTTAAAACCCTATCGGCAGATGTTTTGAATAACTGCTCTAACGAGATGGGTCCCCTTGTGGGTGACGTGAAAATAACCTCTCTTTTGTTCTCTTGTTGTACCATAGGTGTGACAGGTATAGCTGTAGGTTGCGCGGACGTAGCCAAGAGAACTGTAGGTCATGAATCAGTTGGTTGTTCATACGTTGAATCCCTAGTCTGGCTTTGGGTTTGAACCATTGAAGTACTTGCTAGAGGAGGTTTATTAGTAGCTTGTTTAGGCATGCTTTACTAGCGGCCCTCCTTCTAGCACCATTTGTTGATGCCTCAGGGGTGCAGGGTAAGTGCAAAGTCTTGGAATGGGTTCCAAGGCACACAACAGGGGATGAAAACCCAGCCAAAGGCTTCAATTAACCCTACGCAAGAGTTACCCTATCCTCGAGCTGTTTGGTGTGGTAATCACCCACGGATATTTGGCCTCCACTGGCACTCTAAGAGTAAAAGGTTTGATCATTCAAAGATCAGTTTTCCTATTAAGGAAAACGAAGTGTGATAGCTGATTAACAAACTTAACCTAACCTACCTAGGGAAAGAATCTATCCTAAGTCAGATCTAACCTAAAGAGGAAAAGTTGATAATGTGCAGATCAGAACTGAAAAATATGATAAACAAGTGATTACGTACCTTAAACAAAAATGTCTTCTGGTTCTTCACTTGTTAATTAAAGTTTTATCAATTAAGAAATTAAGTGACAATGCTTCAAAGTGTTTAAGCTCATCCAAATAACTGATCTGTAATCATGGTGTTAATTGAAAAATTAACAATTGATTATGCATATTTAATTGCATCGAATCATTTGTAGAAATATAAACGTAATAATTGTTCAATCAAAGAAATTTAACAGAACAATCAATAGCTTGGACCTAACATACAAAAAAATCAATATGAAGGCTTTGTGCAGAAATAAATAACCTGCAAAAGATTAAATACATTTAAACCGATGACAATTTGAAACATTTAACTCAGCGGTTCTCAAAGAAATTTAAAGAACACAAGAAGGTGGAGAAAAGATAACTTTACTGCATATAAAAGTCTTGTACCAAAATTACAATGGCTCGAATAGACAGAGTATCTTCAGTCCATACTCCTGCTGAATCAAAATTCCAAAATTTTCAACCTCTTTCTAAGGGAAACATTCCTCCTTAAATACTAAATTTTACCCAAAATCTCAAAAGGAGAAATTATACAAATAGAAATTACAAAAATCGGCTCCAACTGTCGATCCAATAAAACTTGCTACTTTCCAGCTTGAAGGATTTTCCGCCACCTTATTACCAAAAAGATGTTACAAAGACTCACTCTTTAATCAGATAGGGTCTCGTGGCACCATAAAAATTCAATAACAGATTGTTCATTATCTTTGACAGGTGGCATGGTTTGTGAAACATCTGCTGTAGGAAATTCGGGATCAGGTAATTCATGGTCAAAAAAAGAGAAATACATTAAAGGATTTACTTCAGAAGCAGTGGTCAGTACGTCAGGTTCTCCGTTGATTATAAAGTCTTGTATGAGATCGTCATCAAGGTCAGCTGGTTCTTCCAGAACCTCCTTGCTCTGCTCCATAGAATTTTGCACATAGGAAGATAACGCTTCAAAGTCCTCCTCACTACTACCGCTGTTAAGATCAGGAACACCTGCATCAAATGGTGGTGACAACGTTTCTTGATACAACAAGGGGTAAAGTTCCTCATTATCAACATGAATATTAGAAGGTTCACCTCCTACATGAAAATTACTCATCCTAGATAAATTTTAGATGATAAGATGCCCAGAACACTGCACAGAACATTTCCTATTATAGAAAGTAATGAACAATGTAGAATCTTCAAGTTAATTGCTATTTTAAGACCAACAGGCAGGGTGATGTCGATTGAGCGAGGCAATTTGCAATGATTAAACTTACGCAGCGAACCCTTTATAATTACTTCAACTGTCATGAAAAAGCCGAGATTTGAGTTTAAGCTTGTGCGAAGTATAGGCTCAATTACTGCTTGCATGATTTTGAATTGCTATTACAATCACATCGTTATAGGCAACCCCCCATCAATAATTATAACTGGTAATTAATAATGGAAATGGAGGCTGCGGTGATAGAATTGACTTGCAAAAAAAATCTCGATTACGAGTTCCATTACACGGGTGATCAGTTCTTCACACGTAACAAATCGGATCAATCTAACCCAACTTCGATGACAAGGATAGAAGCTTTGAAGTCGGAATTTAAGTGAAAAGACTTGATCATTAAAAAGCGGAAGAATAACGACAAATTGTCAAGACTCGAGATCAGACACGACGAACTTAAAGCAGAGCAATGGTGTCCATCCAACATGAAGCATTTGATAATCTTGTAGTAGTATCCACTGTTACAAAAAAATGATAATTTGGGAGAACCAGTTTTCAACAGACAAAATAACGCATCCTGACTTAATTGATTACGCAAAATCAACATGATCATAAGTTCATAGCAATGGACGGCTGAGATTAGCTGGAGCAGGATGCAGAATCATATTCAATTATGTTCATGAAGTTTTATTGAAATATTCCGCAAGCCGAAATCCGAAAGTGCGGGCTTGCGGGTAGCAAAAATGAAAATAAAAAAAAAAGGATTCTCGAAAGCCGAAAACCTATTGTGCAGGTGGTGAGATTCAGAACGTTGAACTGTGACATAAAATATCCATCCCGAAAGTTGCATCCCGAAATTACAGTTTGCGGGTTTCGGGAGCACACAACAGATAAACGAAAAACGACCATCCCGAAAGCCGAATGCCGCCATTGCGGAGTTCGGGTTTCGGGGTAATTATTCCTTGATCTAATTACCAATCAGTTCCGCAACCCGCAAATGTCGGTTGCGGATTGCAGGATCACCAAATACAAAAATTTTAAACAACAGTCCCGCAACCCGCAAATGTCGGGTTGTGGGTTTCGGAGACTCCAAATGCTAATTTTCGGAATGGTGATAACAATCAACAAAATAACCAAAAATTTAGCTTTCTTTTCTTTTAGACCAAAACACCTTGGAAAAATGAACAACAGTTTCAAACAAGCAAACCAAAGGCATGGGTGAAGAACTTTAGAGGTAAAATCAAAATTCTAATACTCACAAATGACTCACCCAAACACCTTAGTGTTTATTAATATAGGGGCTCCCATGCTCAAGTAAGCATGGGATCTGTTGTGGTCACAACAAGGATACCCTATCCCAGAAATCCATACACTCTATGGGGGCACCAAAATGTTTTACCAAGTGGACCCCCACAACCTGTCCCTCAAGTCCCCCCACACCCACCCTCGTTCGGTCCACATCCACCTCCATCTGGAGGCAGCAGGCCCCCATATCATTTTGGAGGGGGAGGACCTCTACCTTCTAGCGAAGGCCCACCTCATTTTGGAAACAGCGTCCCACCCCACTCTAGTGGTGGAGGTGAAGGCCCTCCCCCTCCCGGTGGAGGCAGAGGACCACCCCCTTCGGTGGAGGAGTACTCCCACCTTATGGTGGAGGAACCCCCCTTCTAGTGGAGGCAGTGGAGGACCACCCTATTTCAGTGGAGGTACAGGAGGAGTACCACCCTATTTTGGCGGAGGCAGTGGAGCACCACCCCCTCCCAATAGAGGTGGTGGAGGACCACCTTATTTCAGCAATGGTGGAGGACCCCCACCTTTCGGAGGAGTCCCACCCCCTCCCGGTGGAGGTGGCATAACCCCACCTCATGGTAATGGACCACCCTATTATGGCGGTGGACCTACATATGGTCCACCACCCAATCCATATGGCACACCCCCGTATGGCCAATTTCCTCCAGGAACACCCTACAACCAGTCGATGCAAGGTTCGACTAGTCCCTAGATGCCATATCAATACTATCAATATCCGCAGCTGAACCAACAACTGCCATTTTTGGCCACTTTGGACCTACCTGACCTGTCTCGTTTGACTAATGACCCTATCTTGAACGGATATAATTAGCCACCAATTTCAGTCAAACTACCCTCTGATATTCCCAAATTTGATGACAAACCTAGTGAAGACCCAAAAAACCATGTGATGACATACCATTTATGGTGTTCATCCAAATCCTTGATGGTCGACTCGATCCGTCTAAGGTTATTCCAATGGACTCTCACCGACCCAGCTGCCAAGTGGTATATTGAATTACCACCAAACCCCTTTCCCGATTTCTGCTCTCTTGATATGTACTTTCTGACTCATTTCCAGTTACCCATACGCTAAGAAACTGGTACGAACCTACTAACTTCGCTCCGTCAAAACACCGAAACTCATTATTTTGATCATTTCCATGAGTGGCAGAGGAGATGATGTATTTTTAAGGCTCATATTCCAGTCCAAATCTTAGTTGACTGGTTCACGAAGTCTCTTTTTCCCACCATAGCTCGAGACGTGGCCATTGGAGGGGTCGTCACCGAGGAACAGGCTATCGCCTGTGCCCATTACTTAGACCTGGTCTATGCTCAATCTGACACGTTGTATGAAATTTTTCCTGACGCACCCCGCCCTAGATATGACCCTAAAAAACCACCCAATGGACCTCAGGCCAATGGCATTATCGGTTCACTTAACTCCCAGCCTCCTACTCAAACTGGTGGACTGTCGAACCCCCAGGGTTCTTCCACATCCCCACCACACCACAAGCTGGAAACAGCACCACCAAGTCATCCACTCTTGCCTCCACCGAAGAAGTGAATTATGTTCAATCAAGTTCGCCTCATAAATTCAGTGGTAAGAAAAAAAACAAAGGTAAACCCAAGAAACCTTCTAACTAGTAGGAGCCCAAGACCACCCCTGAAGACACCAAACAGAAGAGGAAGCTAAAGTATCCTTGTTTATTGTGTGGTGGAGACCATTTCTCCAAGGAATGTCCCCACTAAGATGAAGTACAGAAGTTTCTCAAGGGAAACCCCACTCCCGCAGTTCTCAACGATCCCTTCCCCAATCATAACCAATAACTGATTGCTCAAACCTATCCTTCACATGGAGAGGCATCCTCTACTATGCATGTTCTCATGATGCATAATGAGATGGTTAACCTGAACACATGATCGCATTCATACGACTCAGTCCCTCCGAAGGAAACCATTGGAATTAATATTGAAAAAGCTTCCACTTCTATTCCCGATGTTACCATACTACAGGTTCCTCTCACCATTGAGAAACCTTCTTTAGAGTCAGTATTGCATCCACCTAAGAGCATGATTCGGAAAGTAGTTTTCAATCCTAATGCTTGGGCAGCTCATAATTACAATATTGTAGAGAACTTGGTGCAATCTCCTTATGCCATGTCGATGCTAGAGGTCTTGCAGAATTGTCCCAACCAAGGAAAGACTCTTCTCGCTGCTATTGGCATGGTAGATCCAGATTCCTCGAACACAATCATGTTTCAACTTGAGTACTTTAAACCAATGCTTTCCCACCGGCTGGCATTTCAATTTAATACGAACATTGTTGGGAATACAGTCCATCGTATTTTACTAGACGAAGGTGCTTCTACCTCGGTCATGTCATTATCTTGTTGGATATCCATTGGTTCTCCTAAATTGAACCGTTCTCCCACCACCCTGAAAGCATTCAACGGTCGTGGCTTTCAACCCCATGGGATACTACAAGCTTTAGCAGTCGAGTTGGGGGGTAAGATCACAACCATTAATGTGGAAGTAGTCGCAGCCCCTTTAGATTATAATCTCTTACTTGGTCGTAATTGGTTTTATGCCATGACTGCAGTCGCTTCATCTGTCTTCTGCATTGTGCAATTTCCCCACCAAGGATGAATTGTCACTATTGACCAACTGGACTTCTGTACACCAAAAACTGCTACTCATCGTGGTGATAATGTCCCACTACTCAGACAATCTTCGCAGCTATATGAGAGTGTGGGGGTCGGCCTCATAAAAGATTCATCTCTTATGAGCATTTGTCCAACCCCAGATCCCCCTAACCATGTTGCCACGGTGAACATGATCTCCTCTAGATTTCATCCTTTCCTAACTCTAACGATCAATGGCTTGTACCTAACGAAGCCACTATGCCTATGATTGGAGATACCATGCCTCTTTCACCTACTGAACTCACTTATGAGGATATCCAGTCAACACCCGAGGACCACTTGGTTGTGGCCTCTACATCCTGCTCTCTACAGTGGATTTCATCCTTAGCCGATCCTCTGCTCTGGACTTTTCATTCTGACGAGTCCATTATGGAAATTATGAGTGTGGATGACCCTTCATGGGAATACCTCCACCATCACTTGTCTTTCCTTCCCCCATTGGATTCTATAGAGAATAGCATCACCACCATTTTCACATCGGATGTCTACCCTTTCCCCCAGTCCCTGATACTCATGTGTCTTACGGACACTGAGGGAAACCTAGCAAACATTGAACCAACCACTCCGGTTGACATCTCAGTTACCCCTGGCATAGTGGAACATATTTGTTTAGGCCAGAAATGTTCCCCTGAAGAGCTTACTACTTTTATGGCCTTATTCAAGCAATTCCGAGACATGTTTGCTTGGACCTACGAGGAAATGCCTGGGATAGACCCTGCTATTGTTTCTCATGAAATTAAAACTTTTCCTGACGCTAAACCAGTCCGCCAAAAGTTACACCTGGTACATTCTCAAAAAACTGTGGCAATCAAAGCAAAAATTGAAAAGCTCTTAAAGGCTGGCTTCATCTACCATGTTCCCTTAACAGAATGGGTCTCAAATGTTGCCCCTGTGGCTATGAAGCAGGGCACCAACCACATCTGTGTCGATTATAGGGACCTTAACAAGGCTTTTCCTAAGGACAATTACCCGACCCCCTTCATCGATCAGATCATTGACAATTGTGCCGGAAGTGTCATCTTCTCATTCATTGATGGATTTTTCGATTATAAACAAATTGAGATCCACTCAGCTGACAAACATAAGACCACTTTCATCTGCCCTTGGGGTATGTTTGCATATCATAAACTCCCTTTTGGTCTTAAAAATGTTGGTGCTACATTCCAACGGGCCATGTCGTACGCTTTTCATGATGTTAAGGACTTTGTGGAATCCTATCTTGACGATCTACCTACCCATTCGCAGCAACATGAGTTCCAGATCGATCATCTAACAACTGTATTCCTCAAATGCAAATGGTATAACATCCGTCTGAATCCTCACAAGTGTATTTTCTATGTCGAATTAGGATGCCTCCTAGGATTTATCATTTCGAAAGATGGGATACACATTGATCCCTTAAAGGTGGAAGCCATTTTCGCTCTCCCACCTCCTACTAATGTTACAAAACTACAAAGTTTGCAAGGGAAGGCAACTTATCTACATCATTTTGTCTATAATTTTGCTCAGAAGACATAAGGTTATATGAGACTACTCAAGAAGGACGTCCCGTTCATATGGGATGATCAAGTGCAACAATCCTTCGATAGTCTTAAACACGCCATTACCCACGCCCCTGTGCTCTAACCACCCAATTACTACCAGGATTACATCCTTTATATTTTTGCTTCTGCCACCATGATCGCCATGGAATTGGTGCAAGAGCACAACAACACCCAGGAACATGTGATCTATTACCTAAGTAAGGGTCTTATTGACTCTGAAATGCATTACTCACATGTCGAGAAGCTCGCTCTCGCGGCACTCATTGCCATCCAAAAGTTTCATCATTACATACTGCTCCACACCACCACCATTATCACCGACTCGAACCCCATGTACCACATTTTGATACGTCAAGTACTTGGGGGCAAGTATTCATGTTGGATTGTGATACTTCAAGAATTCGATCTCCTCTTCGAGAAGGACAAGTTCAAGAAGTATTTGGCGTTTTCAGAGCTCATTTGTGATCTTCCTCGTGATGATTCAGGATCTGAGTCCAACAATTCTCTTCCAGATGAGTCGTTGTTCCTCATCAGAACGTCTGACCCATGGTATGGAGATATTACCTTATATCTTTAGACCCAACAGTTCAACCCCCAACCGTCTCGTGACGATCGTCGTCGTATACGCCACCACACCAAGTATTACTTGATCATCAGTGATACCTTGTACCGTCGTGGTATTGATTCTGTTCTTCGATGCTATCTGACACATGAGGAGGTTGAACATGTCTTGAATGACTGTCACGCTGGGGCTTGTGGCGATCATCTCTCTGGGATGGCTACATACCAGAATATACTACATGCGGGATATTACTGGCCATCCATCTTTAAAGATTGCATTGAGGCCGTTAAGAAATGGCCCCCATGCCTGCATTTTCAAACGAAAAAGAGCACCCACCCAGCCCCTTTACACCCAGTTATTGTCGTTGGACCCTTTGCGAAATGGGGCATAGATTTCATGCATTGTAAGCCTACCTCAGTCGGGGGCATGGTTACGTCATAGTAGCCGTGGATTATTTTACTAAATGGGCCGAGGCTATGCCTACATACAACGAAGACGGAAAAACCGCCGCACTCTTCATGTTTAATCATGTTATTTCACAATTCGGAGTTCCACAAACCATAATCACCAATCATGGATCTCATTTCCAGAACCATATGGTAGATGAATTGAGCGCCAAACTGAGTTTTCATCATGAAAACTCAACCCCTTACTACCTACAGTCCAATGGACAAGTAGAGGCCATTAACAAGGTCTTGAAAACCATGATCCAACGCATGGTGGGTATGCATAAATCAAATTGGCATAACATGCTCTTTTCCACACAATGGGCTTATCGGACCTCCATTAATACTGCCACCGGATTTACACCTTTCCAATTAGTTTGTGGATTGGAGGTAGTCCTACCAATAGAGTGCGAGATTCCATCTCTCAAACTCGCAATTGAACTTCTTTTGAACACCACTATTGAGGAAGAACGCTTCCTCTACCTAGAAAAACTCGATGAGACCCGTCGCGATGCTGCTCTTGCCAACGAGGCACATAAGAAACGCATCAAAGCTCAGTATGATAAGTTAGTGAAACCCCGTATCTTCAACGAGGGTGATTTGGTCCTCACATATGACCAAAGTCATGATAAGCTGGGGGCAGGTAAGTTCGAGTCCATGTGGCACGGACTGTACATAGTGAAACATGTTCTGGAGAAGGGACCCTACGAACTAGAGGATTATGATGGGATATCTTTGGGTTAGCCCCGCAATGGGATCTACCTAAAGAGGTACTATGCCTAAGTTTTTCACGTGTAGGTATGTTGTATATACTGTACATGGCATGTGTTTTGTGTGGTGTGACGCTTTGTTTTATTGTGTCTAGATCTTGTTTCGCTACGTATACCATGTTTTGTTTGCATGTGAAGTTGGAAAATTGGTATGGATTCGCAGACGGCACCAACCGGAATACCCGTAACCTTGCTTCGGTAGCCTGGGTACTTTATTCCCTGACCGGAGAGCTCATTAGCTCAGGAGGAAGCTATCTAGGATACGCAACCAATAACGCCGCAAAGTATCAGGCGGTGATTGGAACCCTAACCAACGCTCTTTCCTTGGGTATGAACCACGTTGTTATCCACCTGGATTCACAACTAGTGGTTTCTCATCTTATCCGGAACTACGCTATCTATGACCCCACTCTACTCCATCTCTTTTGACGAGTTCATCTTCTAGAAAGGTCCTTTGAGTCTATTCAATACCTGCAAATTCCACGAGACATGAATACATTTGCTGACTTAATGGCCAACTTCATTTTCGATTGGTACATTGCACACACATAACATATTCATAAAATATAAAGATAGACATAACATGTAAATTATCCATTGTATAATCAAACATGTAAACAAGATCTCATTCATTAATCACCAATAGAACACAAGATGTATAAAACCGCCAATAGTGTCTGTATATATATAAATTGGTACAAGATACAAAAATGGTAGTGTTGATACAGAAGTCTGAAGCATGCTAGCTTTCAGTAAGAGTCATCTCTACAAAATCTGAAGCTCATAATATTTCAATACATACATATTTAAAACATACACCTAAGCCCTAGGCCGTGCATCCCTAGTTCACGCAGCCCCAGGATGCACATGGAAGCATACTACAGCCCGCACCACCTTCCGGAGAAGCGTGCCAAAACAAATTGATACTCCAACCGTCAGCCTATGATAGCGACGAGGTAGGTCATGGATACTTGGCTCTGGAATATCCAAGGTCATCCTATGGATGTTCTCCTCAACCTCCTCTAGCTCCTCAAGAGCATCACGAACTGCAAGGCCCACCTCCAACGCTTCTCCTCTCCACACAAGGTGAGAGACTCCAAGTGGTCGCTCTGGACCCACGTCTGCAAGAAAAATGTAAAAGTCATCAACACTACTCCAAAAAAAATCATAAAATGCATAAAATGAAAAAATGCAAGCAGTTGTTCTTACCGATATCATCCCACTATGCTCCCTCAAGAAACACCAAGTATGGGTCTCCTCGGAAGTCTGTACTATGGTATGGGTAGTCCTCCACCATGAGTATCTATCCCTGTAACCACGTGAAGAACCCTGTACCAAAATTGATGATGGGACCTCCACCACCATGGAGAGCCATCACCTCTACCCACCTGGTCATGTGAGGATCGTGTGCATCCCGATCCTCAAGGTCTACTTGTGGACTCAAGTGGGGCACCCGCTCCAGCATAAAGGACACCACCACCGAATCGTACCCAAACTGCTTCAGCGCCCCGCGCTGGCATTTGGTCAACTGATCTCGGATACTGGTGAGAATCCCCTTGCACCAATTGAACACGGTAGGATTCATGCACTCCTCAGCATACATCATCTGCGATTTGCTTGCCAAATGAGCAGATCGGCTGCTAGCTACTCGCACAATAGTAAAGAGTATCGTCCGAAGAGCCTAGTCTAGGACATCCTTGATGGGAATTTTCCCACCAGTTATTGACATACCTGGAGTACATCACTGATTGATCATGTCCTCTACCGAGCAATCACCACCTCGTGATCCGGTCAAGGACACAGGGTTTCCTCGCCGGGATAAACCTGACAAAAAATATATGTCCTCCACATCTATGGTCAGCGTATGCTCACCAATCTGGAAATGTTGTTGTATTGGGTCCCAGCAATGGACCAAGTGTGTCAATAAAGGTACTTGGGACCTCATCCTCGGCACTCGAAAATACTTTATTAGCCCATAGTTTCTCAATGCTGCAACACATTGCGAATCATTTTCCACTTGTGCATCATTGAGCTCATGCTCGCGTTCTCGCCACTCAAGAACCATTGTGCTCACTCCAAACCTGTCAAGAAAGACATTTTAACACCTTTAGAACTTTTCCCAACCCTCAAAAGAGTTTCCATTTGGGTAGGTTTTGGGGTTGAATTGGCGGTTTGCGTCGGCGCAGAACATCCTTTTGGACAGTGTGTTGTCGGCGTAGAACTCCCTTTCGGGTTTTGCGCCGGCGCATATCCCGAATGGGCGACCTACGTCGACCCGTCAGTGCAAATCCCCCATCATAACATGCCCAAAAACTACCTAAATGAAATAAATTGCAAATTCTAATCCACTAGAAATTTAAAGAGACAAGTTTAGGGTTAATTGTCGCTGGCGACACCTAAAATGATGGATTGCAGCTCCCGGAATCAACGAAAGAAGAACGGCTCCAAACGACACTTTTCACCTCTCCAACTTGGTAAAAAACAAATAGTAATTCTTTTTACTATTTACCCCTATTTATATTGAAAAAGAGCATATTGCCTTTTTAATTTATTCCAATGTGGGTTATTTTTCTATAGTTGGATTCATTTATATCCAGTTTATCATTTTTTACCTAGTTTTGAAGCTTGCAGGTGAAGTTAAGTGCCACTTTGATCCAGTTTTTCGCGATTATGGTCTTTTTGCGCGTATTTTCAGGTATGAACAACTTGTAGGGTGTCTTTTTGTCATTATTTCGCTCATTAAATCCAATTATTAATGACACCGAGCTAACTCTTTGTTCTTTCTTGTGCTCATAAAACAATGAGAATAAGTCACCGAGTTATAGTTTATCTCTTTTTCGAGCTCGTTAAACTCCCACAAAAAAGGAACCCCCCGAAGTCTTTTCTTTAAGCTCTTTTTAGGCTCTCTAAATACGAAAAGATCTCCAAGCGAACTTGATACGTTCACACTTGAAAAGTATTTGAATGATCGTCTTCCTGGTGATAATTTACCCATTTTTCGGACTAGGGGGCACTACTTACGAAAAAGGAATACTTCAGCCAATCATGACTGGAAGAGTCCTCTCTTGCGTTGTTTTACCATTTTCTGGGAAAAGAGGCTAACCTTATGAAAAATGACCTTTGGAGTCTTCTTTAGTTATTTTCAGACTCTCTAAATATGAAATGACGTCGAGTTTTCCTTCTATGGACTCATTAAAAATTCAACATTGAAGGGACTGTCATGGGATGAACCCCTCCTTTCCCAGTTTCGTAAAAAATTTGGGATTGGACTCATCTATGAGATGAGCTATACCGAGCATCAATTTACCATCCTCAAGCTCGTTAAAAAACAAGTGAGGCACTCATCAATCATGATGGGGAAAAAGGAAACATTTTGTGTTACACTTTATTTACAGGAACTGCATCGTCACTCTTGAACATGGCACTCATTTTCATTTAAATACGGTACTTGGGTCATCCATTTGTCTTCGAGTCATACAGATTCCATGAGTCATGTCACTCCTTTGGGTCATCCGAAGAATCTCTCCACTATCAGTTACATTAGGGTTCAACACTATTCTCGTCATGTCAATATTGCCAATTCATGTCATGCCCATGTTCAAGAGATGTCCATCGCTCATCATCTGCAGTCAGTACACCTTCTACCATATATGTCTACCTTGAGTCAGTATTTCACATTACTCTACCGTCCGATCTACTCGAAACATCTATTGTCGAGTTTCGTGTTGTTGATGGGGGATTCATCATGGCCCTCCTTCAACAGATTCATCCTTGTCTACTTCAACACATCATCCAAGGATTGAATCTAGAAACCATCCAAGTACCTTGAGCCTTCATGTCTCAATGGCAGGTTACCTCGCTTTCACCATGAGTTTTACATCATTAACATTTGATTGAAATATTTCATCTAGCGTTCGACTTCAACTCATTTATTCACGCTTGGTGATATGTATTATAATACCTTGGGGATCATCGACATTAATGGTGATTTCCCTCATGCTTGTTAACGGTATACACCAATGACTAATAATCAACTGGTTTCTATCATGTTCAACTCCAAAACATTTTAATCACATGGATAGATTTGTATCATTACGGGTTCAACTTGAAGACCCTGGGGAGGTCATATTCCATCCAGGTTGTGATGGAGATAGTTTGATTCATATTACACGGATCCACTTTGTATTGGTCGTGGTTGTGTTATCATTTCATCATGGATCTACGATTGTGTCTAGTAGTTATGATTGTGTTTAGTCTGTTTTTACAACCATGGATCTACAATGTATTGGTCGGAAGCCATGTTGTGAGTCATGTGAGACTTGTATCTCAAAGTCAGTTGTATTGCAACAACATCCTCTAGCTAGAAAGTCCTTTCCATTTATCTTTCAAAGCACTTCACCTATCTTGTTTTTCTAGCTCCATGCTTTGGGGGGCATTATGTTACACCTAAATCTCGTCATCATGAGTCTCATGTTAACTCAGTGCCTAAATCCATAAAGTTCCCATGATCAAGTAAGTCATGTAGAGCAAGTTGATGCCCTTTGTCCACATTTCTAGTTAGGCTGGCGCATGTTGTCTTTGAGCAAGGAGTTTCAGTGCAAAGTGTGTTCTACTATACTGTGCCGGTGGTGCAGAGTATTTGTGTACAACCTTCGTTTTCCCTATCAGGTGCATGTTTCCTTCATGCATCTTGTGCCAAAGTTGGTCAAATGGGATAAAGGTAGCTTTCGAGTGATTTCTAGAAGTTGGATGAGGTGGATCTCTATCCCTAACTCCTAGGTGAGCTGTCCTTTAGCTCCCTAACCTTAAGGGAGGATCCCTTAGCCCTCTCTCCATGATCCTCAACCTACTCTATCCACTTGGTCCTATAAATACAAGGCCCCTCTCCATTCCAAAGGGGGGAAGTCTATAGCACTTACATGCTGGTGAAATTATCTTAGGATATCCCTATCCATTTATTAGGAGACTCTCACTTCCTTTGCAGGCATTGGTTTGGCTTGTTGGAGGAGGATTGCAGCGTTAAGGCTTGGGTTGTGATCATCTCTCTACTTTGTATTTCCCTCTTTTATACAGTAATATAAACTCTTTCCACAAATTTTATTCTGTTGATAATGTTTCTAGTTTACTTCCTTAACTGTTTACTTAGATCTGTTATTGTTTAGACATATTTTAGTGCTTGTATTGTTTCCATATGTCTTAACATGTCTTGCAACTAAAGATTTGATGACCGTGGGAATTGGAGCAACAACGAGGAAGAAGATCTACAATCTGAAGGTAAGAAGTCTAAGTACTCAATCTCTAACGAGATCTAGGAAAGTAGCTTTGTATTCTGTCCTTATTTGTTCTAGATTCACATTGAACTAGGGATATCTAGCTCGCGTCCGCTCGAGTATATTGTCCAATAACACAATCCTTCCTTTCGGAATTACGAGATTCTAGTTCAACAAATCTGGTGATCCTTCCTTTTGGAATTACGGGATCTTGGACAACCCTTCCTTTTGGAATTACGAGATTCTAGTCCAACAACTCTAGTGATCATTCCTTTCAGAATTACAGGATCTTGAACAATCCTTCCTTTCGGATTTATGGGATTCTAGTCCAAAAACTCTAGTGATCCTTCCTTTAGAAATTTTGGGATTCTATTCCAACAACTCTGGTGATCCTTCCTTTTAGAATTATGGTATCTTGGAAAATCCTTCGTTTCAGAATTACGAGATTCTAGTCCAACAACTCTGGTGATCCTTCCTTTCGGAATTACAGGATCTTAGACAATCCTTCCTTTCAGAATTATGGGATCATTTTCCACCACTTACATCTTAGACAATCCTTCCTTTCGGAATTACAGGATTTTAGTCTAAGGATCAACATTTAAGACTATCCTTCCTTTCGTAATTACAGGATCATTGTCTAAGGATGATCAATGTTTTACCAAAATGGGGGCACCAAAATGTTTTACCAAGTGGACCCCCACAACCTGTCCCTCAAGTCCCCCCACACCCACCCTCGTTCGGTCCACATCCACCTCCATCTGGAGGCAGCAGGCCCCCATATCATTTTGGAGGGGGAGGACCTCTACCTTCTAGCGAAGGCCCACCTCATTTTGGAAACAGCGTCCCACCCCACTCTAGTGGTGGAGGTGAAGGCCCTCCCCCTCCCGGTGGAGGCAGAGGACCACCCCCTTCGGTGGAGGAGTACTCCCACCTTATGGTGGAGGAACCCCCCTTCTAGTGGAGGCAGTGGAGGACCACCCTATTTCAGTGGAGGTACAGGAGGAGTACCACCCTATTTTGGCGGAGGCAGTGGAGCACCACCCCCTCCCAATAGAGGTGGTGGAGGACCACCTTATTTCAGCAATGGTGGAGGACCCCCACCTTTCGGAGGAGTCCCACCCCCTCCCGGTGGAGGTGGCATAACCCCACCTCATGGTAATGGACCACCCTATTATGGCGGTGGACCTACATATGGTCCACCACCCAATCCATATGGCACACCCCCGTATGGCCAATTTCCTCCAGGAACACCCTACAACCAGTCGATGCAAGGTTCGACTAGTCCCTAGATGCCATATCAATACTATCAATATCCGCAGCTGAACCAACAACTGCCATTTTTGGCCACTTTGGACCTACCTGACCTGTCTCGTTTGACTAATGACCCTATCTTGAACGGATATAATTAGCCACCAATTTCAGTCAAACTACCCTCTGATATTCCCAAATTTGATGACAAACCTAGTGAAGACCCAAAAAACCATGTGATGACATACCATTTATGGTGTTCATCCAAATCCTTGATGGTCGACTCGATCCGTCTAAGGTTATTCCAATGGACTCTCACCGACCCAGCTGCCAAGTGGTATATTGAATTACCACCAAACCCCTTTCCCGATTTCTGCTCTCTTGATATGTACTTTCTGACTCATTTCCAGTTACCCATACGCTAAGAAACTGGTACGAACCTACTAACTTCGCTCCGTCAAAACACCGAAACTCATTATTTTGATCATTTCCATGAGTGGCAGAGGAGATGATGTATTTTTAAGGCTCATATTCCAGTCCAAATCTTAGTTGACTGGTTCACGAAGTCTCTTTTTCCCACCATAGCTCGAGACGTGGCCATTGGAGGGGTCGTCACCGAGGAACAGGCTATCGCCTGTGCCCATTACTTAGACCTGGTCTATGCTCAATCTGACACGTTGTATGAAATTTTTCCTGACGCACCCCGCCCTAGATATGACCCTAAAAAACCACCCAATGGACCTCAGGCCAATGGCATTATCGGTTCACTTAACTCCCAGCCTCCTACTCAAACTGGTGGACTGTCGAACCCCCAGGGTTCTTCCACATCCCCACCACACCACAAGCTGGAAACAGCACCACCAAGTCATCCACTCTTGCCTCCACCGAAGAAGTGAATTATGTTCAATCAAGTTCGCCTCATAAATTCAGTGGTAAGAAAAAAAACAAAGGTAAACCCAAGAAACCTTCTAACTAGTAGGAGCCCAAGACCACCCCTGAAGACACCAAACAGAAGAGGAAGCTAAAGTATCCTTGTTTATTGTGTGGTGGAGACCATTTCTCCAAGGAATGTCCCCACTAAGATGAAGTACAGAAGTTTCTCAAGGGAAACCCCACTCCCGCAGTTCTCAACGATCCCTTCCCCAATCATAACCAATAACTGATTGCTCAAACCTATCCTTCACATGGAGAGGCATCCTCTACTATGCATGTTCTCATGATGCATAATGAGATGGTTAACCTGAACACATGATCGCATTCATACGACTCAGTCCCTCCGAAGGAAACCATTGGAATTAATATTGAAAAAGCTTCCACTTCTATTCCCGATGTTACCATACTACAGGTTCCTCTCACCATTGAGAAACCTTCTTTAGAGTCAGTATTGCATCCACCTAAGAGCATGATTCGGAAAGTAGTTTTCAATCCTAATGCTTGGGCAGCTCATAATTACAATATTGTAGAGAACTTGGTGCAATCTCCTTATGCCATGTCGATGCTAGAGGTCTTGCAGAATTGTCCCAACCAAGGAAAGACTCTTCTCGCTGCTATTGGCATGGTAGATCCAGATTCCTCGAACACAATCATGTTTCAACTTGAGTACTTTAAACCAATGCTTTCCCACCGGCTGGCATTTCAATTTAATACGAACATTGTTGGGAATACAGTCCATCGTATTTTACTAGACGAAGGTGCTTCTACCTCGGTCATGTCATTATCTTGTTGGATATCCATTGGTTCTCCTAAATTGAACCGTTCTCCCACCACCCTGAAAGCATTCAACGGTCGTGGCTTTCAACCCCATGGGATACTACAAGCTTTAGCAGTCGAGTTGGGGGGTAAGATCACAACCATTAATGTGGAAGTAGTCGCAGCCCCTTTAGATTATAATCTCTTACTTGGTCGTAATTGGTTTTATGCCATGACTGCAGTCGCTTCATCTGTCTTCTGCATTGTGCAATTTCCCCACCAAGGATGAATTGTCACTATTGACCAACTGGACTTCTGTACACCAAAAACTGCTACTCATCGTGGTGATAATGTCCCACTACTCAGACAATCTTCACAGCTATATGAGAGTGTGGGGGTCGGCCTCATAAAAGATTCATCTCTTATGAGCATTTGTCCAACCCCAGATCCCCCTAACCATGTTGCCACGGTGAACATGATCTCCTCTAGATTTCATCCTTTCCTAACTCTAACGATCAATGGCTTGTACCTAACGAAGCCACTATGCCTATGATTGGAGATACCATGCCTCTTTCACCTACTGAACTCACTTATGAGGATATCCAGTCAACACCCGAGGACCACTTGGTTGTGGCCTCTACATCCTGCTCTCTACAGTGGATGTCATCCTTAGCCGATCCTCTGCTCTGGACTTTTCATTCTGACGAGTCCATTATGGAAATTATGAGTGTGGATGACCCTTCATGGGAATACCTCCACCATCACTTGTCTTTCCTTCCCCCATTGGATTCTATAGAGAATAGCATCACCACCATTTTCACATCGGATGTCTACCCTTTCCCCCAGTCCCTGATACTCATGTGTCTTACGGACACTGAGGGAAACCTAGCAAACATTGAACCAACCACTCCGGTTGACATCTCAGTTACCCCTGGCATAGTGGAACATATTTGTTTAGGCCAGAAATGTTCCCCTGAAGAGCTTACTACTTTTATGGCCTTATTCAAGCAATTCCGAGACATGTTTGCTTGGACCTACGAGGAAATGCCTGGGATAGACCCTGCTATTGTTTCTCATGAAATTAAAACTTTTCCTGACGCTAAACCAGTCCGCCAAAAGTTACACCTGGTACATTCTCAAAAAACTGTGGCAATCAAAGCAAAAATTGAAAAGCTCTTAAAGGCTGGCTTCATCTACCATGTTCCCTTAACAGAATGGGTCTCAAATGTTGCCCCTGTGGCTATGAAGCAGGGCACCAGCCACATCTGTGTCGATTATAGGGACCTTAACAAGGCTTTTCCTAAGGACAATTACCCGACCCCCTTCATCGATCAGATCATTGACAATTGTGCCGGAAGTGTCATCTTCTCATTCATTGATGGATTTTTCGATTATAAACAAATTGAGATCCACTCAGCTGACAAACATAAGACCACTTTCATCTGCCCTTGGGGTATGTTTTCATATCATAAACTCCCTTTTGGTCTTAAAAATGTTGGTGCTACATTCCAACGGGCCATGTCGTACGCTTTTCATGATGTTAAGGACTTTGTGGAATCCTATCTTGACGATCTACCTACCCATTCGCAGCAACATGAGTTCCAGATCGATCATCTAACAACTGTATTCCTCAAATGCAAATGGTATAACATCCGTCTGAATCCTCACAAGTGTATTTTCTATGTCGAATTAGGATGCCTCCTAGGATTTATCATTTCGAAAGATGGGATACACATTGATCCCTTAAAGGTGGAAGCCATTTTCGCTCTCCCACCTCCTACTAATGTTACAAAACTACAAAGTTTGCAAGGGAAGGCAACTTATCTACATCATTTTGTCTATAATTTTGCTCAGAAGACATAAGGTTATATGAGACTACTCAAGAAGGACGTCCCGTTCATATGGGATGATCAAGTGCAACAATCCTTCGATAGTCTTAAACACGCCATTACCCACGCCCCTGTGCTCTAACCACCCAATTACTACCAGGATTACATCCTTTATATTTTTGCTTCTGCCACCATGATCGCCATGGAATTGGTGCAAGAGCACAACAACACCCAGGAACATGTGATCTATTACCTAAGTAAGGGTCTTATTGACTCTGAAATGCATTACTCACATGTCGAGAAGCTCGCTCTCGCGGCACTCATTGCCATCCAAAAGTTTCATCATTACATACTGCTCCACACCACCACCATTATCACCGACTCGAACCCCATGTACCACATTTTGATACGTCAAGTACTTGGGGGCAAGTATTCATGTTGGATTGTGATACTTCAAGAATTCGATCTCCTCTTCGAGAAGGACAAGTTCAAGAAGTATTTGGCGTTTTCAGAGCTCATTTGTGATCTTCCTCGTGATGATTCAGGATCTGAGTCCAACAATTCTCTTCCAGATGAGTCGTTGTTCCTCATCAGAACGTCTGACCCATGGTATGGAGATATTACCTTATATCTTTAGACCCAACAGTTCAACCCCCAACCGTCTCGTGACGATCGTCGTCGTATACGCCACCACACCAAGTATTACTTGATCATCAGTGATACCTTGTACCGTCGTGGTATTGATTCTGTTCTTCGATGCTATCTGACACATGAGGAGGTTGAACATGTCTTGAATGACTGTCACGCTGGGGCTTGTGGCGATCATCTCTCTGGGATGGCTACATACCAGAATATACTACATGCGGGATATTACTGGCCATCCATCTTTAAAGATTGCATTGAGGCCGTTAAGAAATGGCCCCCATGCCTGCATTTTCAAACGAAAAAGAGCACCCACCCAGCCCCTTTACACCTGGTTATTGTCGTTGGACCCTTTGCGAAATGGGGCATAGATTTCATGCATTGTAAGCCTACCTCAGTCGGGGGCATGGTTACGTCATAGTAGCCGTGGATTATTTTACTAAATGGGCCGAGGCTATGCCTACATACAACGAAGACGGAAAAACCGCCGCACTCTTCATGTTTAATCATGTTATTTCACAATTCGGAGTTCCACAAACCATAATCACCAATCATGGATCTCATTTCCAGAACCATATGGTAGATGAATTGAGCGCCAAACTGAGTTTTCATCATGAAAACTCAACCCCTTACTACCTACAGTCCAATGGACAAGTAGAGGCCATTAACAAGGTCTTGAAAACCATGATCCAACGCATGGTGGGTATGCATAAATCAAATTGGCATAACATGCTCTTTTCCACACAATGGGCTTATCGGACCTCCATTAATACTGCCACCGGATTTACACCTTTCCAATTTGTTTGTGGATTGGAGGTAGTCCTACCAATAGAGTGCGAGATTCCATCTCTCAAACTCGCAATTGAACTTCTTTTGAACACCACTATTGAGGAAGAACGCTTCCTCTACCTAGAAAAACTCGATGAGACCCGTCGCGATGCTGCTCTTGCCAACGAGGCACATAAGAAACGCATCAAAGCTCAGTATGATAAGTTAGTGAAACCCCGTATCTTCAACGAGGGTGATTTGGTCCTCACATATGACCAAAGTCATGATAAGCTGGGGGCAGGTAAGTTCGAGTCCATGTGGCACGGACTGTACATAGTGAAACATGTTCTGGAGAAGGGACCCTACGAACTAGAGGATTATGATGGGATATCTTTGGGTTAGCCCCGCAATGGGATCTACCTAAAGAGGTACTATGCCTAAGTTTTTCACGTGTAGGTATGTTGTATATACTGTACATGGCATGTGTTTTGTGTGGTGTGACGCTTTGTTTTATTGTGTCTAGATCTTGTTTCGCTACGTATACCATGTTTTGTTTGCATGTGAAGTTGGAAAATTGGTATGGATTCGCAGACGGCACCAACCGGAATACCCGTAACCTTGCTTCGGTAGCCTGGGTACTTTATTCCCTAACCGGAGAGCTCATTAGCTCAGGAGGAAGCTATCTAGGATACGCAACCAATAACGCCGCAAAGTATCAGGCGGTGATTGGAACCCTAACCAACGCTCTTTCCTTGGGTATGAACCACGTTGTTATCCACCTGGATTCACAACTAGTGGTTTCTCATCTTATCCGGAACTACGCTATCTATGACCCCACTCTACTCCATCTCTTTTGACGAGTTCATCTTCTGGAAAGGTCCTTTGAGTCTATTCAATACCTGCAAATTCCACGAGACATGAATACATTTGCTGACTTAATGGCCAACTTCATTTTCGATTGGTACATTGCACACACATAACATATTCATAAAATATAAAGATAGACATAACATGTAAATTATCCATTGTATAATCAAACATGTAAACAAGATCTCATTCATTAATCACCAATAGAACACAAGATGTATAAAACCGCCAATAGTGTCTGTATATATATAAATTGGTACAAGATACAAAAATGGTAGTGTTGATACAGAAGTCTGAAGCATGCTAGCTTTCAGTAAGAGTCATCTCTACAAAATCGGAAGCTCATAATATTTCAATACATACATATTTAAAACATACACCTAAGCCCTAGGCCGTGCATCCCTAGTTCACGCAGCCCCAGGATGCACATGGAAGCATACTACAGCCCGCACCACCTTCCGGAGAAGCGTGCCAAAACAAATTGATACTCCAACCGTCAGCCTATGATAGCGACGAGGTAGGTCATGGATACTTGGCTCTGGAATATCCAAGGTCATCCTATGGAGGTTCTCCTCAACCTCCTCTAGCTCCTCAAGAGCATCACGAACTGCAAGGCCCACCTCCAACGCTTCTCCTCTCCACACAAGGTGAGAGACTCCAAGTGGTCGCTCTGGACCCACGTCTGCAAGAAAAATGTAAAAGTCATCAACACTACTCCAAAAAAAATCATAAAATGCATAAAATGAAAAAATGCAAGCAGTTGTTCTTACCGATATCATCCCACTATGCTCCCTCAAGAAACACCAAGTATGGGTCTCCTCGGAAGTCTGTACTATGGTATGGGTAGTCCTCCACCATGAGTATCTATCCCTGTAACCACGTGAAGAACCCTGTACCAAAATTGATGATGGGACCTCCACCACCATGGAGAGCCATCACCTCTACCCACCTGGTCATGTGAGGATCGTGTGCATCCCGATCCTCAAGGTCTACTTGTGGACTCAAGTGGGGCACCCGCTCCAGCATAAAGGACACCACCACCGAATCGTACCCAAACTGCTTCAGCGCCCCGCGCTGGCATTTGGTCAACTGATCTCGGATACTGGTGAGAATCCCCTTGCACCAATTGAACACGGTAGGATTCATGCACTCCTCAGCATACATCATCTGCGATTTGCTTGCCAAATGAGCAGATCGGCTGCCAGCTACTCGCACAATAGTAAAGAGTATCGTCCGAAGAGCCTAGTCTAGGACATCCTTGATGGGAATTTTCCCACCAGTTATTGACATACCTGGAGTACATCACTGATTGATCATGTCCTCTACCGAGCAATCACCACCTCGTGATCCGGTCAAGGACACAGGGTTTCCTCGCCGGGATAAACCTGACAAAAAATATATGTCCTCCACATCTATGGTCAGCGTATGCTCACCAATCTGGAAATGTTGTTGTATTGGGTCCCAGCAATGGACCAAGTGTGTCAATAAAGGTACTTGGGACCTCATCCTCGGCACTCGAAAATACTTTATTAGCCCATAGTTTCTCAATGCTGCAACACATTGCGAATCATTTTCCACTTGTGCATCATTGAGCTCATGCTCGCGTTCTCGCCACTCAAGAACCATTGTGCTCACTCCAAACCTGTCAAGAAAGACATTTTAACACCTTTAGAACTTTTCCCAACCCTCAAAAGAGTTTCCATTTGGGTAGGTTTTGGGGTTGAATTGGCGGTTTGCGTCGGCGCAGAACATCCTTTTGGACAGTGTGTTGTCGGCGTAGAACTCCCTTTCGGGTTTTGCGCCGGCGCATATCCCGAATGGGCGACCTACGTCGACCCGTCAGTGCAAATCCCCCATCATAACATGCCCAAAAACTACCTAAATGAAATAAATTGCAAATTCTAATCCACTAGAAATTTAAAGAGACAAGTTTAGGGTTAATTGTCGCTGGCGACACCTAAAATGATGGATTGCAGCTCCCGGAATCAACGAAAGAAGAACGGCTCCAAACGACACTTTTCACCTCTCCAACTTGGTAAAAAACAAATAGTAATTCTTTTTACTATTTACCCCTATTTATATTGAAAAAGAGCATATTGCCTTTTTAATTTATTCCAATGTGGGTTATTTTTCTATAGTTGGATTCATTTATATCCAGTTTATCATTTTTTACCTAGTTTTGAAGCTTGCAGGTGAAGTTAAGTGCCACTTTGATCCAGTTTTTCGCGATTATGGTCTTTTTGCGCGTATTTTCAGGTATGAACAACTTGTAGGGTGTCTTTTTGTCATTATTTCGCTCATTAAATCCAATTATTAATGACACCGAGCTAACTCTTTGTTCTTTCTTGTGCTCATAAAACAATGAGAATAAGTCACCGAGTTATAGTTTATCTCTTTTTCGAGCTCGTTAAACTCCCACAAAAAAGGAACCCCCCGAAGTCTTTTCTTTAAGCTCTTTTTAGGCTCTCTAAATACGAAAAGATCTCCAAGCGAACTTGATACGTTCACACTTGAAAAGTATTTGAATGATCGTCTTCCTGGTGATAATTTACCCATTTTTCGGACTAGGGGGCACTACTTACGAAAAAGGAATACTTCAGCCAATCATGACTGGAAGAGTCCTCTCTTGCGTTGTTTTACCATTTTCTGGGAAAAGAGGCTAACCTTATGAAAAATGACCTTTGGAGTCTTCTTTAGTTATTTTCAGACTCTCTAAATATGAAATGACGTCGAGTTTTCCTTCTATGGACTCATTAAAAATTCAACATTGAAGGGACTGTCATGGGATGAACCCCTCCTTTCCTAGTTTCGTAAAAAATTTGGGATTGGACTCATCTATGAGATGAGCTATACCGAGCATCAATTTACCATCCTCAAGCTCGTTAAAAAACAAGTGAGGCACTCATCAATCATGATGGGGAAAAAGGAAACATTTTGTGTTACACTTTATTTACAGGAACTGCATCGTCACTCTTGAACATGGCACTCATTTTCATTTAAATACGGTACTTGGGTCATCCATTTGTCTTCGAGTCATACAGATTCCATGAGTCATGTCACTCCTTTGGGTCATCCGAAGAATCTCTCCACTATCAGTTACATTAGGGTTCAACACTATTCTCGTCATGTCAATATTGCCAATTCATGTCATGCCCATGTTCAAGAGATGTCCATCGCTCATCATCTGCAGTCAGTACACCTTCTACCATATCTGTCTACCTTGAGTCAGTATTTCACATTACTCTACCGTCCGATCTACTCGAAACATCTATTGTCGAGTTTCGTGTTGTTGATGGGGGATTCATCATGGCCCTCCTTCAACAGATTCATCCTTGTCTACTTCAACACATCATCCAAGGATTGAATCTAGAAACCATCCAAGTACCTTGAGCCTTCATGTCTCAATGGCAGGTTACCTCTCTTTCACCATGAGTTTTACATCATTAACATTTGATTGAAATATTTCATCTAGCGTTCGACTTCAACTCATTTATTCACGCTTGGTGATATGTATTATAATACCTTGGGGATCATCGACATTAATGGTGATTTCCCTCATGCTTGTTAACGGTATACACCAATGACTAATAATCAACTGGTTTCTATCATGTTCAACTCCAAAACATTTTAATCACATGGATAGATTTGTATCATTACGGGTTCAACTTGAAGACCCTGGGGAGGTCATATTCCATCCAGGTTGTGATGGAGATAGTTTGATTCATATTACACGGATCCACTTTGTATTGGTCGTGGTTGTGTTATCATTTCATCATGGATCTACGATTGTGTCTAGTAGTTATGATTGTGTTTAGTCTGTTTTTACAACCATGGATCTACAATGTATTGGTCGGAAGCCATGTTGTGAGTCATGTGAGACTTGTATCTCAAAGTCAGTTGTATTGCAACAGCATCCTCTAGCTAGAAAGTCCTTTCCATTTATCTTTCAAAGCACTTCACCTATCTTGTTTTTCCAGCTCCATGCTTTGGGGGGCATTATGTTACACCTAAATCTCGTCATCATGAGTCTCATGTTAACTCAGTGCCTAAATCCATAAAGTTCCCATGATCAAGTAAGTCATGTAGAGCAAGTTGATGCCCTTTGTCCACATTTCTAGTTAGGCTGGCGCATGTTGTCTTTGAGCAAGGAGTTTCAGTGCAAAGTGTGTTCTACTATACTGTGCCGGTGGTGCAGAGTATTTGTGTACAACCTTCGTTTTCCCTATCAGGTGCATGTTTCCTTCATGCATCTTGTGCCAAAGTTGGTCAAATGGGATAAAGGTAGCTTTCGAGTGATTTCTAGAAGTTGGATGAGGTGGATCTCTATCCCTAACTCCTAGGTGAGCTGTCCTTCAGCTCCCTAACCTTAAGGGAGGATCCCTTAGCCCTCTCTCCATGATCCTCAACCTACTCTATCCACTTGGTCCTATAAATACAAGGCCCCTCTCCATTCCAAAGGGGGGAAGTCTATAGCACTTACATGCTGGTGAAATTATCTTAGGATATCCCTATCCATTTATTAGGAGACTCTCACTTCCTTTGCAGGCATTGGTTTGGCTTGTTGGAGGAGGATTGCAGCGTTAAGGCTTGGGTTGTGATCATCTCTCTACTTTGTATTTCCCTCTTTTATACAGTAATATAAACTCTTTCCACAAATTTTATTCTGTTGATAATGTTTCTAGTTTACTTCCTTAACTGTTTACTTAGATCTGTTATTGTTTAGACATATTTTAGTGCTTGTATTGTTTCCATATGTCTTAACATGTCTTGCAACTAAAGATTTGACGACCGTGGGAATTGGAGCAACAACGAGGAAGAAGATCTACAATCTGAAGGTAAGAAGTCTAAGTACTCAATCTCTAACGAGATCTAGGAAAGTAGCTTTGTATTCTGTCCTTATTTGTTCTAGATTCACATTGAACTAGGGATATCTAGCTCGCGTCCGCTCGAGTATATTGTCCAATAACACAATCCTTCCTTTCGGAATTACGAGATTCTAGTTCAACAAATCTGGTGATCCTTCCTTTTGGAATTACGGGATCTTGGACAACCCTTCCTTTTGGAATTACGAGATTCTAGTCCAACAACTCTAGTGATCATTCCTTTCAGAATTACAGGATCTTGAACAATCCTTCCTTTCGGATTTATGGGATTCTAGTCCAAAAACTCTAGTTATCCTTCCTTTAGAAATTTTGGGATTCTATTCCAACAACTCTGGTGATCCTTCCTTTTAGAATTATGGTATCTTGGAAAATCCTTCGTTTCAGAATTACGAGATTCTAGTCCAACAACTCTGGTGATCCTTCCTTTCGGAATTACAGGATCTTAGACAATCCTTCCTTTCAGAATTATGGGATCATTTTCCACCACTTACATCTTAGACAATCCTTCCTTTCGGAATTACAGGATTTTAGTCTAAGGATCAACATTTAAGACTATCCTTCCTTTCGTAATTACAGGATCATTGTCTAAGGATGATCAATGTTTTACCAAAATGGGGGCACCAAAATGTTTTACCAAGTGGACCCCCACAACCTGTCCCTCAAGTCCCCCCACACCCACCCTCGTTCGGTCCACATCCACCTCCATCTGGAGGCAGCAGGCCCCGATATCATTTTGGAGGGGGAGGACCTCTACCTTCTAGCGAAGGCCCACCTCATTTTGGAAACAGCGTCCCACCCCACTCTAGTGGTGGAGGTGAAGGCCCTCCCCCTCCCGGTGGAGGCAGAGGACCACCCCCTTCGGTGGAGGAGTACTCCCACCTTATGGTGGAGGAACCCCCCTTCTAGTTGAGGCAGTGGAGGACCACCCTATTTCAGTGGAGGTACAGGAGGAGTACCACCCTATTTTGGCGGAGGCAGTGGAGCACCACCCCCTCCCAATAGAGGTGGTGGAGGACCACCTTATTTCAGCAATGGTGGAGGACCCCCACCTTTCGGAGGAGTCCCACCCCCTCCCGGTGGAGGTGGCATAACCCCACCTCATGGTAATGGACCACCCTATTATGGCGGTGGACCTACATATGGTCCACCACCCAATCCATATGGCACACCCCGTATGGCCAATTTCCTCCAGGAACACCCTACAACCAGTCGATGCAAGGTTCGACTAGTCCCTAGATGCCATATCAATACTATCAATATCCGCAGCTGAACCAACAACCTGCCATTTTTGGCCACTTTGGACCTACCTGACCTGTCTCGTTTGACTAATGACCCTATCTTGAACGGATATAATAGCCACCAATTTCAGTCAAACTACCCTCTGATATTCCCAAATTTGATGACAAACCTAGTGAAGACCCAAAAAACCATGTGATGACATACCATTTATGGTGTTCATCCAAATCCTTGATGGTCGACTCGATCCGTCTAAGGTTATTCCAATGGACTCTCACCGACCCAGCTGCCAAGTGGTATATTGAATTACCACCAAACCCCTTTCCCGATTTCTGCTCTCTTGATATGTACTTTCTGACTCATTTCCAGTTACCCATTACGCTAAGAAACTGGTACGAAACCTACTAACTTCGCTCCGTCAAAACACCGAAACTCATTATTTGATCATTTCCATGAGTGGCAGAGGAGATGATGTATTTTTAAGGCTCATATTCCATGTCCAAATCTTAGTTGACTGGTTCACGAAGTCTCTTTTTCCCACCATAGCTCGAGACGTGGCCATTGAGGGGTCGTCACCGAGGAACAGGCTATCGCCTGTGCCCATTACTTAGACCTGGTCTATGCTCAATCTGACACGTTGTATGAAATTTTTCCTGACGCAACCCGCCCTAGATATGACCCTAAAAAACCACCCAATGGACCTCAGGCCAATGGCATTATCGGTTCACTTAACTCCCAGCCTCCTACTCAAACTGGTGGACTGTCGAACCCCCAGGGTTCTTCCACATCCCCACCACACCACAAGCTGGAAACAGCACCACCAAGTCATCCACTCTTGCCTCCACCGAAGAAGTGAATTATGTTCAATCAAGTTCGCCTCATAAATTCAGTGGTAAGAAAAAAAACAAAGGTAAACCCAAGAAACCTTCTAACTAGTAGGAGCCCAAGACCACCCCTGAAGACACCAAACAGAAGAGGAAGCTAAAGTATCCTTGTTTATTGTGTGGTGGAGACCATTTCTCCAAGGAATGTCCCCACTAAGATGAAGTACAGAAGTTTCTCAAGGGAAACCCCACTCCCGCAGTTCTCAACGATCCCTTCCCCAATCATAACCAATAACTGATTGCTCAAACCTATCCTTCACATGGAGAGGCATCCTCTACTATGCATGTTCTCATGATGCATAATGAGATGGTTAACCTGAACACATGATCGCATTCATACGACTCAGTCCCTCCGAAGGAAACCATTGGAATTAATATTGAAAAAGCTTCCACTTCTATTCCCGATGTTACCATACTACAGGTTCCTCTCACCATTGAGAAACCTTCTTTAGAGTCAGTATTGCATCCACCTAAGAGCATGATTCGGAAAGTAGTTTTCAATCCTAATGCTTGGGCAGCTCATAATTACAATATTGTAGAGAACTTGGTGCAATCTCCTTATGCCATGTCGATGCTAGAGGTCTTGCAGAATTGTCCCAACCAAGGAAAGACTCTTCTCGCTGCTATTGGCATGGTAGATCCAGATTCCTCGAACACAATCATGTTTCAACTTGAGTACTTTAAACCAATGCTTTCCCACCGGCTGGCATTTCAATTTAATACGAACATTGTTGGGAATACAGTCCATCGTATTTTACTAGACGAAGGTGCTTCTACCTCGGTCATGTCATTATCTTGTTGGATATCCATTGGTTCTCCTAAATTGAACCGTTCTCCCACCACCCTGAAAGCATTCAACGGTCGTGGCTTTCAACCCCATGGGATACTACAAGCTTTAGCAGTCGAGTTGGGGGGTAAGATCACAACCATTAATGTGGAAGTAGTCGCAGCCCCTTTAGATTATAATCTCTTACTTGGTCGTAATTGGTTTTATGCCATGACTGCAGTCGCTTCATCTGTCTTCTGCATTGTGCAATTTCCCCACCAAGGATGAATTGTCACTATTGACCAACTGGACTTCTGTACACCAAAAACTGCTACTCATCGTGGTGATAATGTCCCACTACTCAGACAATCTTCGCAGCTATATGAGAGTGTGGGGGTCGGCCTCATAAAAGATTCATCTCTTATGAGCATTTGTCCAACCCCAGATCCCCCTAACCATGTTGCCACGGTGAACATGATCTCCTCTAGATTTCATCCTTTCCTAACTCTAACGATCAATGGCTTGTACCTAACGAAGCCACTATGCCTATGATTGGAGATACCATGCCTCTTTCACCTACTGAACTCACTTATGAGGATATCCAGTCAACACCCGAGGACCACTTGGTTGTGGCCTCTACATCCTGCTCTCTACAGTGGATTTCATCCTTAGCCGATCCTCTGCTCTGGACTTTTCATTCTGACGAGTCCATTATGGAAATTATGAGTGTGGATGACCCTTCATGGGAATACCTCCACCATCACTTGTCTTTCCTTCCCCCATTGGATTCTATAGAGAATAGCATCACCACCATTTTCACATCGGATGTCTACCCTTTCCCCCAGTCCCTGATACTCATGTGTCTTACGGACACTGAGGGAAACCTAGCAAACATTGAACCAACCACTCCGGTTGACATCTCAGTTACCCCTGGCATAGTGGAACATATTTGTTTAGGCCAGAAATGTTCCCCTGAAGAGCTTACTACTTTTATGGCCTTATTCAAGCAATTCCGAGACATGTTTGCTTGGACCTACGAGGAAATGCCTGGGATAGACCCTGCTATTGTTTCTCATGAAATTAAAACTTTTCCTGACGCTAAACCAGTCCGCCAAAAGTTACACCTGGTACATTCTCAAAAAACTGTGGCAATCAAAGCAAAAATTGAAAAGCTCTTAAAGGCTGGCTTCATCTACCATGTTCCCTTAACAGAATGGGTCTCAAATGTTGCCCCTGTGGCTATGAAGCAGGGCACCAGCCACATCTGTGTCGATTATAGGGACCTTAACAAGGCTTTTCCTAAGGACAATTACCCGACCCCCTTCATCGATCAGATCATTGACAATTGTGCCGGAAGTGTCATCTTCTCATTCATTGATGGATTTTTCGATTATAAACAAATTGAGATCCACTCAGCTGACAAACATAAGACCACTTTCATCTGCCCTTGGGGTATGTTTTCATATCATAAACTCCCTTTTGGTCTTAAAAATGTTGGTGCTACATTCCAACGGGCCATGTCGTACGCTTTTCATGATGTTAAGGACTTTGTGGAATCCTATCTTGACGATCTACCTACCCATTCGCAGCAACATGAGTTCCAGATCGATCATCTAACAACTGTATTCCTCAAATGCAAATGGTATAACATCCGTCTGAATCCTCACAAGTGTATTTTCTATGTCGAATTAGGATGCCTCCTAGGATTTATCATTTCGAAAGATGGGATACACATTGATCCCTTAAAGGTGGAAGCCATTTTCGCTCTCCCACCTCCTACTAATGTTACAAAACTACAAAGTTTGCAAGGGAAGGCAACTTATCTACATCATTTTGTCTATAATTTTGCTCAGAAGACATAAGGTTATATGAGACTACTCAAGAAGGACGTCCCGTTCATATGGGATGATCAAGTGCAACAATCCTTCGATAGTCTTAAACACGCCATTACCCACGCCCCTGTGCTCTAACCACCCAATTACTACCAGGATTACATCCTTTATATTTTTGCTTCTGCCACCATGATCGCCATGGAATTGGTGCAAGAGCACAACAACACCCAGGAACATGTGATCTATTACCTAAGTAAGGGTCTTATTGACTCTGAAATGCATTACTCACATGTCGAGAAGCTCGCTCTCGCGGCACTCATTGCCATCCAAAAGTTTCATCATTACATACTGCTCCACACCACCACCATTATCACCGACTCGAACCCCATGTACCACATTTTGATACGTCAAGTACTTGGGGGCAAGTATTCATGTTGGATTGTGATACTTCAAGAATTCGATCTCCTCTTCGAGAAGGACAAGTTCAAGAAGTATTTGGCGTTTTCAGAGCTCATTTGTGATCTTCCTCGTGATGATTCAGGATCTGAGTCCAACAATTCTCTTCCAGATGAGTCGTTGTTCCTCATCAGAACGTCTGACCCATGGTATGGAGATATTACCTTATATCTTTAGACCCAACAGTTCAACCCCCAACCGTCTCGTGACGATCGTCGTCGTATACGCCACCACACCAAGTATTACTTGATCATCAGTGATACCTTGTACCGTCGTGGTATTGATTCTGTTCTTCGATGCTATCTGACACATGAGGAGGTTGAACATGTCTTGAATGACTGTCACGCTGGGGCTTGTGGCGATCATCTCTCTGGGATGGCTACATACCAGAATATACTACATGCGGGATATTACTGGCCATCCATCTTTAAAGATTGCATTGAGGCCGTTAAGAAATGGCCCCCATGCCTGCATTTTCAAACGAAAAAGAGCACCCACCCAGCCCCTTTACACCCGGTTATTGTCGTTGGACCCTTTGCGAAATGGGGCATAGATTTCATGCATTGTAAGCCTACCTCAGTCGGGGGCATGGTTACGTCATAGTAGCCGTGGATTATTTTACTAAATGGGCCGAGGCTATGCCTACATACAACGAAGACGGAAAAACCACCGCACTCTTCATGTTTAATCATGTTATTTCACAATTCGGAGTTCCACAAACCATAATCACCAATCATGGATCTCATTTCCAGAACCATATGGTAGATGAATTGAGCGCCAAACTGAGTTTTCATCATGAAAACTCAACCCCTTACTACCTACAGTCCAATGGACAAGTAGAGGCCATTAACAAGGTCTTGAAAACCATGATCCAACGCATGGTGGGTATGCATAAATCAAATTGGCATAACATGCTCTTTTCCACACAATGGGCTTATCGGACCTCCATTAATACTGCCACCGGATTTACACCTTTCCAATTAGTTTGTGGATTGGAGGTAGTCCTACCAATAGAGTGCGAGATTCCATCTCTCAAACTCGCAATTGAACTTCTTTTGAACACCACTATTGAGGAAGAACGCTTCCTCTACCTAGAAAAACTCGATGAGACCCGTCGCGATGCTGCTCTTGCCAACGAGGCACATAAGAAACGCATCAAAGCTCAGTATGATAAGTTAGTGAAACCCCGTATCTTCAACGAGGGTGATTTGGTCCTCACATATGACCAAAGTCATGATAAGCTGGGGGCAGGTAAGTTCGAGTCCATGTGGCACGGACTGTACATAGTGAAACATGTTCTGGAGAAGGGACCCTACGAACTAGAGGATTATGATGGGATATCTTTGGGTTAGCCCCGCAATGGGATCTACCTAAAGAGGTACTATGCCTAAGTTTTTCACGTGTAGGTATGTTGTATATACTGTACATGGCATGTGTTTTGTGTGGTGTGACGCTTTGTTTTATTGTGTCTAGATCTTGTTTCGCTACGTATACCATGTTTTGTTTGCATGTGAAGTTGGAAAATTGGTATGGATTCGCAGACGGCACCAACCGGAATACCCGTAACCTTGCTTCGGTAGCCTGGGTACTTTATTCCCTGACCGGAGAGCTCATTAGCTCAGGAGGAAGCTATCTAGGATACGCAACCAATAACGCCGCAAAGTATCAGGCGGTGATTGGAACCCTAACCAACGCTCTTTCCTTGGGTATGAACCACGTTGTTATCCACCTGGATTCACAACTAGTGGTTTCTCATCTTATCCGGAACTACGCTATCTATGACCCCACTCTACTCCATCTCTTTTGACGAGTTCATCTTCTGGAAAGGTCCTTTGAGTCTATTCAATACCTGCAAATTCCACGAGACATGAATACATTTGCTGACTTAATGGCCAACTTCATTTTCGATTGGTACATTGCACACACATAACATATTCATAAAATATAAAGATAGACATAACATGTAAATTATCCATTGTATAATCAAACATGTAAACAAGATCTCATTCATTAATCACCAATAGAACACAAGATGTATAAAACCGCCAATAGTGTCTGTATATATATAAATTGGTACAAGATACAAAAATGGTAGTGTTGATACAGAAGTCTGAAGCATGCTAGCTTTCAGTAAGAGTCATCTCTACAAAATCGGAAGCTCATAATATTTCAATACATACATATTTAAAACATACACCTAAGCCCTAGGCCGTGCATCCCTAGTTCACGCAGCCCCAGGATGCACATGGAAGCATACTACAGCCCGCACCACCTTCCGGAGAAGCGTGCCAAAACAAATTGATACTCCAACCGTCAGCCTATGATAGCGACGAGGTAGGTCATGGATACTTGGCTCTGGAATATCCAAGGTCATCCTATGGAGGTTCTCCTCAACCTCCTCTAGCTCCTCAAGAGCATCACGAACTGCAAGGCCCACCTCCAACGCTTCTCCTCTCCACACAAGGTGAGAGACTCCAAGTGGTCGCTCTGGACCCACGTCTGCAAGAAAAATGTAAAAGTCATCAACACTACTCCAAAAAAAATCATAAAATGCATAAAATGAAAAAATGCAAGCAGTTGTTCTTACCGATATCATCCCACTATGCTCCCTCAAGAAACACCAAGTATGGGTCTCCTCGGAAGTCTGTACTATGGTATGGGTAGTCCTCCACCATGAGTATCTATCCCTGTAACCACGTGAAGAACCCTGTACCAAAATTGATGATGGGACCTCCACCACCATGGAGAGCCATCACCTCTACCCACCTGGTCATGTGAGGATCGTGTGCATCCCGATCCTCAAGGTCTACTTGTGGACTCAAGTGGGGCACCCGCTCCAGCATAAAGGACACCACCACCGAATCGTACCCAAACTGCTTCAGCGCCCCGCGCTGGCATTTGGTCAACTGATCTCGGATACTGGTGAGAATCCCCTTGCACCAATTGAACACGGTAGGATTCATGCACTCCTCAGCATACATCATCTGCGATTTGCTTGCCAAATGAGCAGATCGGCTGCCAGCTACTCGCACAATAGTAAAGAGTATCGTCCGAAGAGCCTAGTCTAGGACATCCTTGATGGGAATTTTCCCACCAGTTATTGACATACCTGGAGTACATCACTGATTGATCATGTCCTCTACCGAGCAATCACCACCTCGTGATCCGGTCAAGGACACAGGGTTTCCTCGCCGGGATAAACCTGACAAAAAATATATGTCCTCCACATCTATGGTCAGCGTATGCTCACCAATCTGGAAATGTTGTTGTATTGGGTCCCAGCAATGGACCAAGTGTGTCAATAAAGGTACTTGGGACCTCATCCTCGGCACTCGAAAATACTTTATTAGCCCATAGTTTCTCAATGCTGCAACACATTGCGAATCATTTTCCACTTGTGCATCATTGAGCTCATGCTCGCGTTCTCGCCACTCAAGAACCATTGTGCTCACTCCAAACCTGTCAAGAAAGACATTTTAACACCTTTAGAACTTTTCCCAACCCTCAAAAGAGTTTCCATTTGGGTAGGTTTTGGGGTTGAATTGGCGGTTTGCGTCGGCGCAGAACATCCTTTTGGACAGTGTGTTGTCGGCGTAGAACTCCCTTTCGGGTTTTGCGCCGGCGCATATCCCGAATGGGCGACCTACGTCGACCCGTCAGTGCAAATCCCCCATCATAACATGCCCAAAAACTACCTAAATGAAATAAATTGCAAATTCTAATCCACTAGAAATTTAAAGAGACAAGTTTAGGGTTAATTGTCGCTGGCGACACCTAAAATGATGGATTGCAGCTCCCGGAATCAACGAAAGAAGAACGGCTCCAAACGACACTTTTCACCTCTCCAACTTGGTAAAAAACAAATAGTAATTCTTTTTACTATTTACCCCTATTTATATTGAAAAAGAGCATATTGCCTTTTTAATTTATTCCAATGTGGGTTATTTTTCTATAGTTGGATTCATTTATATCCAGTTTATCATTTTTTACCTAGTTTTGAAGCTTGCAGGTGAAGTTAAGTGCCACTTTGATCCAGTTTTTCGCGATTATGGTCTTTTTGCGCGTATTTTCAGGTATGAACAACTTGTAGGGTGTCTTTTTGTCATTATTTCGCTCATTAAATCCAATTATTAATGACACCGAGCTAACTCTTTGTTCTTTCTTGTGCTCATAAAACAATGAGAATAAGTCACCGAGTTATAGTTTATCTCTTTTTCGAGCTCGTTAAACTCCCACAAAAAAGGAACCCCCCGAAGTCTTTTCTTTAAGCTCTTTTTAGGCTCTCTAAATACGAAAAGATCTCCAAGCGAACTTGATACGTTCACACTTGAAAAGTATTTGAATGATCGTCTTCCTGGTGATAATTTACCCATTTTTCGGACTAGGGGGCACTACTTACGAAAAAGGAATACTTCAGCCAATCATGACTGGAAGAGTCCTCTCTTGCGTTGTTTTACCATTTTCTGGGAAAAGAGGCTAACCTTATGAAAAATGACCTTTGGAGTCTTCTTTAGTTATTTTCAGACTCTCTAAATATGAAATGACGTCGAGTTTTCCTTCTATGGACTCATTAAAAATTCAACATTGAAGGGACTGTCATGGGATGAACCCCTCCTTTCCCAGTTTCGTAAAAAATTTGGGATTGGACTCATCTATGAGATGAGCTATACCGAGCATCAATTTACCATCCTCAAGCTCGTTAAAAAACAAGTGAGGCACTCATCAATCATGATGGGGAAAAAGGAAACATTTTGTGTTACACTTTATTTACAGGAACTGCATCGTCACTCTTGAACATGGCACTCATTTTCATTTAAATACGGTACTTGGGTCATCCATTTGTCTTCGAGTCATACAGATTCCATGAGTCATGTCACTCCTTTGGGTCATCCGAAGAATCTCTCCACTATCAGTTACATTAGGGTTCAACACTATTCTCGTCATGTCAATATTGCCAATTCATGTCATGCCCATGTTCAAGAGATGTCCATCGCTCATCATCTGCAGTCAGTACACCTTCTACCATATCTGTCTACCTTGAGTCAGTATTTCACATTACTCTACCGTCCGATCTACTCGAAACATCTATTGTCGAGTTTCGTGTTGTTGATGGGGGATTCATCATGGCCCTCCTTCAACAGATTCATCCTTGTCTACTTCAACACATCATCCAAGGATTGAATCTAGAAACCATCCAAGTACCTTGAGCCTTCATGTCTCAATGGCAGGTTACCTCGCTTTCACCATGAGTTTTACATCATTAACATTTGATTGAAATATTTCATCTAGCGTTCGACTTCAACTCATTTATTCACGCTTGGTGATATGTATTATAATACCTTGGGGATCATCGACATTAATGGTGATTTCCCTCATGCTTGTTAACGGTATACACCAATGACTAATAATCAACTGGTTTCTATCATGTTCAACTCCAAAACATTTTAATCACATGGATAGATTTGTATCATTACGGGTTCAACTTGAAGACCCTGGGGAGGTCATATTCCATCCAGGTTGTGATGGAGATAGTTTGATTCATATTACACGGATCCACTTTGTATTGGTCGTGGTTGTGTTATCATTTCATCATGGATCTACGATTGTGTCTAGTAGTTATGATTGTGTTTAGTCTGTTTTTACAACCATGGATCTACAATGTATTGGTCGGAATCCATGTTGTGAGTCATGTGAGACTTGTATCTCAAAGTCAGTTGTATTGCAACAGCATCCTCTAGCTAGAAAGTCCTTTCCATTTATCTTTCAAAGCACTTCACCTATCTTGTTTTTCCAGCTCCATGCTTTGGGGGGCATTATGTTACACCTAAATCTCGTCATCATGAGTCTCATGTTAACTCAGTGCCTAAATCCATAAAGTTCCCATGATCAAGTAAGTCATGTAGAGCAAGTTGATGCCCTTTGTCCACATTTCTAGTTAGGCTGGCGCATGTTGTCTTTGAGCAAGGAGTTTCAGTGCAAAGTGTGTTCTACTATACTGTGCCGGTGGTGCAGAGTATTTGTGTACAACCTTCGTTTTCCCTATCAGGTGCATGTTTCCTTCATGCATCTTGTGCCAAAGTTGGTCAAATGGGATAAAGGTAGCTTTCGAGTGATTTCTAGAAGTTGGATGAGGTGGATCTCTATCCCTAACTCCTAGGTGAGCTGTCCTTCAGCTCCCTAACCTTAAGGGAGGATCCCTTAGCCCTCTCTCCATGATCCTCAACCTACTCTATCCACTTGGTCCTATAAATACAAGGCCCCTCTCCATTCCAAAGGGGGGAAGTATATAGCACTTACATGCTGGTGAAATTATCTTAGGATATCCCTATCCATTTATTAGGAGACTCTCACTTCCTTTGCAGGCATTGGTTTGGCTTGTTGGAGGAGGATTGCAGCGTTAAGGCTTGGGTTGTGATCATCTCTCTACTTTGTATTTCCCTCTTTTATACAGTAATATAAACTCTTTCCACAAATTTTATTCTGTTGATAATGTTTCTAGTTTACTTCCTTAACTGTTTACTTAGATCTGTTATTGTTTAGACATATTTTAGTGCTTGTATTGTTTCCATATGTCTTAACATGTCTTGCAACTAAAGATTTGACGACCGTGGGAATTGGAGCAACAACGAGGAAGAAGATCTACAATCTGAAGGTAAGAAGTCTAAGTACTCAATCTCTAACGAGATCTAGGAAAGTAGCTTTGTATTCTGTCCTTATTTGTTCTAGATTCACATTGAACTAGGGATATCTAGCTCGCGTCCGCTCGAGTATATTGTCCAATAACACAATCCTTCCTTTCGGAATTACGAGATTCTAGTTCAACAAATCTGGTGATCCTTCCTTTTGGAATTACGGGATCTTGGACAACCCTTCCTTTTGGAATTACGAGATTCTAGTCCAACAACTCTAGTGATCATTCCTTTCAGAATTACAGGATCTTGAACAATCCTTCCTTTTGGATTTATGGGATTCTAGTCCAAAAACTCTAGTGATCCTTCCTTTAGAAATTTTGGGATTCTATTCCAACAACTCTGGTGATCCTTCCTTTTAGAATTATGGTATCTTGGAAAATCCTTCGTTTCAGAATTACGAGATTCTAGTCCAACAACTCTGGTGATCCTTCCTTTCGGAATTACAGGATCTTAGACAATCCTTCCTTTCAGAATTATGGGATCATTTTCCACCACTTACATCTTAGACAATCCTTCCTTTCGGAATTACAGGATTTTAGTCTAAGGATCAACATTTAAGACTATCCTTCCTTTCGTAATTACAGGATCATTGTCTAAGGATGATCAATCCCAACTGCACCACCATAGTATCATCAACACTACTCCCCCTTTCGAGGGAAGTCCTTATGGACTACACCAAGCTTGTCACAGAAGTGCTCAAACTTTACATGAGCCAGAGGCTTATTCAACATATCTGCAACTTGCTCATATGTACTCACATATTGTATCTTTACAGCTCCCTTCTGCACCATATCTCATATCTATATAATCGTACAATATGAAGTCATGATCAAAGATCATAGTCTACCATACCTCTTAGGTACCTCATCACAAGCTTTGCAGATACAAGGTGAACACGTCTGGGCTCAACCAAATATTGACTCAAGGTGTTCACAACAAAGGATATACATTAATGATCCAATCATTTTTCTGTATAGTGTCACATCCACTAACTCTGACGAAGCATCAGTCAACAACTTCAAATTTGTATCCATGGGTGTGACCATAGATTTACACTCTGACATATCAAATATTTCTACTACATACTTCCCTTGGTTAAGGAAGATTCCTTCTGGGCTCTGCCATACTTCAAGACGTAGAAAATAATGCATCAAGCCAAGGTATTTCATCTCAAATTCTGCAGCAAGCTTCTTCTTTCATTGGTTCTGCAACTCTGAGAGGCGCTACATCTTGTTCATATACTTCTTCAAGCTGGCACATGAGGTTCTTTGTAGAGAGTTCTAAATTATGGAGGTTACTTCTACTTTAATTTCACCATCTATCTAGTGTAATAATATACATCATTTTCCACTAAGGCAACATCTTGTTATAGTCGAATCACTTTCACTTTGTTCATCTGTAGTATGCTTGATTTTATAAGTCTTCTTGAATGTCATCGTTCTTTGGAACAATTCTCATCATTATTATCTTGTACGAGATTCTACACAATATTTCTTTCAAATCAAATTTAGTTTCATGATTAGAAACATTTCATAAAATCAATTCTTATGTATAAAGATATAGGTCTCACAGTCATGCAACTATCTTAGCCAATGCTTTAACACAACATTCATCCATATCCCGTATTCATAAGATAACTTTCTAGATGCCTTCCATCTCTACCAAAACATTATTAAGAGTGTGCACTACTCCCAATATGTCAGCAAAGAGGTTTCACTCTAGATAAGTATCAATGGAATGTTGTATAATACCATAGGCCACTTACCTGTCACATGCATATTAGTAGTAAACTGTTCATTAATGCAACTATGCATAATACACGTCCTAAATCTAGGAATATATATGTACAGAACTGAACAATATTATTTAAACAATTTGATAAAATGACAATTCAAATACTTATCTTAGTTTGTTTGGTGGGATCTCTTTTGATCCTAGTCTCTTTGCAAGGATTACTGGAATGTCTGATGGTGAGCTCTACTCCATCATCTAATTCTGAGGTCATGTGCCTTTCTTTCTTATGATCTATAATGTTGATCAAGTATTATCCTTCATCTTCATCGGGGTTCCTGAATCAAGCTTGTATGTGGCTTCTCCTATTCTCCTACTGAAAAATTTCTAAGGGGAGTCTTTTTCTTCAATATTGGAAAGAGTGCTTTGAAGCACCACTATTACAAGACATATTATTTAATTTCTTCCTTTGGTAACTTCTTGGGAGGTTCTTATTCTTCTTAATCTTCTTCTTCTTCTTCTTCTTTAGCAAAATGAGCATGAATTTTTTTGTTATTATTCTTTTTGTATTCTTCTTTTATGAATCCTTTTAGGTCATGTTTTTCAAGAATGAGCATGACCTTGTGAAACTGCTTCTCCAAGAACTTTTTCTGGCTTGACCTTTGACATAGAAACCCTAATTTTTCAACTTTGATATCTTGAGAAACTGATTGGAGGAAAAGAGACGCCTCCTCGAGGAGAGTTAGGAAAAGTACTCATTTTCCCAAATTTGTGGACAAGACTACAAAATACTTGATGCCCAAGTTTCTTCAATTTCTACTTCATATTTTTCGGCTCTTAATTCTGATGTATCTCATAAATTTATGCTCCTCAAGGTCTAAAACTTCATTCTATGATATTATGATATGTCCTCTATCCAAAACCATAGGTTAGAGTAGGATTCGATTCACCAAGTGGAACTTATGATAAGTTTCCCAAGATGACCTGTTTATGGACTATTTCAGTATAGCGAAATTTTACGGACCTCCATGTGTCACTATTTCATATTCGGGTTATGAAACTTGTACTAGAGAAACTACAGTCTGTGTAATTTTTGGAACATCTTAAGAAATTCGATTTGGATATTCTTATCCCCAGATATAGCATTTCTCCTTAGGTCACCTGTTTAAAACTGAATTTTGGAGGATGCTGGAACCCTAATTTTCATGGATCATATATCCTAAATTAAAGCATATATGAGGCATAAAATCGCAAAGAAGGTACATGAACATTTCATCTTAGGCCTGTCCAAGTATAAAATCTTGAACCTTCGCCAAAAGTGATTTATAGTGAAAATTACAAGATGACTAGTTTCCAGAGAAAGAGAGAGAGAGATTTACCCTAGTGAAAGATGTTATTTTCAGTCTAGATCTGATACAATTTTAAGTTTATACACTTCAATAACTTAGATTCCTACTTCATTTTAATTTAATACATTTTCACAATAACAACAACATAAATAGGATCTCTGAAAGACACACAATCACAAGGTACACAACAAGTTATCCTGGGAAACTCTCAAGGGGAAGAAAACCCAGCAAGAACTTCCTCAATATAGATTACCAAAGTAAAATGCACAAAGAAATAAGTCTCATAAAGAATAGAGACAAAAACAAACTCTAGAGCCAAGATAAATCCTCCTCCTCCTTCGCAATCTTCCTCTCTCCTCTAATGTGCAATTCTTGAGTGAGTGAATGGTACAAATGAGAGGAAACACTCTATATTTATACTTTACCTTTTACGTCACATTTAACCTAACTAGGTCAGCCTCACTAACTTAACTAGGATGACCTCTCTAGGGAGACTCAAATAATATTTATATTACATTCTTTTGGGTACTAATGACCTGAATTACAATGGAGGTTTTACCTCATGACTTTTACATGACCTTTTACATTAAAGACATCTCCTGAAGGACGAATAATACAAGTAGAATATTCTTCGAAGTTACATTATTTCAACATGATAAGCCTGTTATTTCAAGCATTTTTACAAGTTAACTGGTTTAAGAATTCACATGTAAATTCAAGTGTAGTAGATCCTGTCATTTTCGGATCATATTTGGTATCAGAGCAGGCTAACCAGAGAATTGCAAAGTGTGAATGTTAACTAGATCAAGGCTTAAGCGAGGTGAAGGAAAACTTGAGATTTTCAATCTAGATATTGGATGTACACATCGAAGAAAGGAAATGGAATATGGATACTATCGAGAAGAAGATGAGAAGTATTTCCACAAATATTTCTATCAGATGACAGGCATGGTATAAAAATTGTTTGCAGATTATCAAGAGAGATTGGCAAAAAAGAAAACGAAGAAGGAGAAAGCAGAGGATAATGCTTTGGGAAAAGGAGGAGACCCTTATGAGCCTTCTTCTCCATCCTTTTCTTCCTCTTATGAAAGTTCTAGTACTCCTTCAAATCCAAAGAAAAAACCTGAGAAGATTAAGTATGATTTACCTTATTTGAAACTGGATATTAAGTTTGATTTTCCTACATATAATGGGGAACTTAACGCTGAAAAGTTGGATGATTGAATCAGGAAGATTGAGGTGTATTGAAAGATACAAAATCTTGCATATGATAGTGCAATGATCCAATTAGATACTCTCCATCATGGAGGCATTGCACTCACCTAGTCGAAAATTAAGATACAGGAAGACCTCCTTACAAAAAGTAAAATTATTTCTTCCTGGTATGAATCTACTGTTGCGTTAAAGAAGCAATTTTATCCATTAGGCTACATATAGCAAGCCATGATGGATTGGAAAAACTTAAGGAAATGTAAAGGTTAGAATGTACAAGAATACACTTAGGAATTCATAAAGAGATCTTTGATTTTGGGTATACATCTTTACACTCAAGAAACTCTTATCAAGTTTATTGGAGGATTACATAGTTATTTGTGTCATACTATACTTATGTTTAATCCTACCAACCTGGATGAAGTGTGTGTTCAGGCCACACATATTGAATCTAAAGGGAATAATGCATATGATGGAAATCACTCAGCTAAATCCAGTCAGTTGAAAGAAGGCAAGGACAAAGGGAAGAGAAAGAATACAGCTACCATGAAGAAAGGGGATACGCAACTTTCATGTTCTCATTGTCAGAGAGATGGACATGATGCAGAAAACTGTTGGAAGCTACATCCATAATTGAAAACAAAGTGGTTTAAGGATTGGAAAGGGAATCAAAAGGCCAAAATTATCATTGAGGACCTTAGATCGGATTATGAGGATGAAACAAAGATCACAATCGTAGTTGTGAAAGGTAAATATATTGTTGGTAATGATTCTAACATTGGTTCTTTATGTTCTTCTACTTCTAAAGATCATGACAGTTCTAAGGATAGAAAAAGGAATTCATTGTTTCATATAATGGTAATTAAAAAAAAAACTAAGATCGACACACCCATAGATAGTGGATCCCAAGATAATATCATTTTATAAGTAGTTAAGCAGTTGGGATTAACAACAAAACCACATAGGAAAACTTATCCATTAGGTGGGGTATGCAAAGATAAAATATTACAAGTAACAAAGCAATGTGACATAAAGTTTGCAATAACATCCAAGTTCTTAGATGAAGTCAAATTTGATGTGGTTCCACTAGATATATGTGGAATTGTGTTGGGTAGCCCGTACTTATATGATCGAAAGGCAATTTTCTATAGAGAACATAATCAGTGTCATTTGTTTAAAGAAGGAATTGAGTATATAGTACATTCACATTCATTTAAAAATGACAGATCATTGGGAACTACCAAAAAACTGAAAAGGGTTGTTAATGCAATTCGGAATTTGGCACTTATGTCTATGCAATTTAAGGAAGAAAAGAATCATAAGCATGAAAAGGAAGTGTCATTGCACCACAATGCACCTATTATGGTTGATAGTGTTCCTATGGTAAAACATAAGCATGATATGGGTACAATCTCTTTCATATGTTCAATTTTGATATTCAACTTTCTACTGATCAACAGTGTATGGTTGGCTTCAACAATATTGAATGTAAATTTGGTTGAAAACAGGATTAATGTACTAAACAATGTCAATGCAATGTTGATTGTTATTATGATAAGTGAAATGTATAGGTTCCAAGAAGAATGGACAAATGATACAGGGCAAGTGAGATGAATATGTCCTCAATTGAATTTTGAATGATTCAGGCTTTTGGGGGTCCAAAATATTATCAGTGGGAAGGTTTGATCTAGGAGGATCTCTGAGATCGATCAAAATTAAAGTCTTCAAATTGTGAACAGAAGCTTGCAGCTGTGTAGATCTCGATGAGAGAAGTTCGTTTTGCCTCAAATGGACTTCAGACGTGAAAGATAACACGTTCTGAATTTACAACAAAATAGGTAAAAGTGGCAAAAAAAGGGGGCCACATGGCACACCCACATGGTGCCATGTGGCATGTACATTCAACATTCAAATTCCATGTGGTAGCACCATAGGGTTCCACATGGCCGAGATGGTGACATGGTAGATGAGATGGACCAGTATATTTTTGACAAGTGGCAGGTATGGTGGCAGGTGGAATCCAGGTGGACCAATCGGAGAGCACCACGTGGCGATCCAATTGGCCACGTCGTAAGTCGGTTTACCAAAAAAATGTGGTGGCAAAGGGATTCAAACCCTTGACATATCCTCTACCAAAATCTTTGCACCGTCCACCTAGTCGAGATCTTCACATGGTGGTTCATAACCATATAGTTCTTAACTTCTATTTGAAGTTGAACTGTATGATATTTGGAAAAAGGGGCGAGACCAAGAGCTAATCCCTCGGGCCCATGTGTTATATCCACATCGAATCAGCGACCAAACAAACAAACAACACCATATAATATGCCAACAAAAAAATCGCAATAAGGAGAAGAGGTCCGTGAGTTTGAACCCATGACCTCCTCCCAACATGCCAACGTTTTCAACTAATGCGCAAATCACTCCACATGTTAAGGGACATGAAATATATTTCTTTTAAGTTTGATTTGGATAAGATTTTAACCCCCAAAAGAGCGCGCCTCCCTTTGGAACTAAATTTAAAACAAATTCAAACTATTATATGGTTTTTTAACCATATATATTATATTTTTGGATTTGTTTATTGTTTTTAATATTTTTGCACATATTTTCTCCAATTTTAGTGGATTTTTATTCCATTTTAAGTGGGATTGAATATTTGTAAATTCCATTCAATTTGGGGATAAGTTATGAACCTTTGGGCTGTATAAACAATGTAATTTGTCCATGGAAGGGAGAGGAAAGGATTGAAGCTTTTGAGGAGAGAATGGTAAGATACCATTATGCCTTTGTAAAGGATTTGTAAGTTTGCTTATTTTTGTAAAGAGGCTTTTTAGCATCTTGGGAAGGTTGAGAGTGAGAGGATTTATGATTGAAATCCTAAGTCTTATTTTTGAAGCAAGCTTTAAGGATGAAGGAATTTTGTACCTGTTCAAATATTTTTGAAGAATAATAAGATCGGTCCTCATTGGAGCTGGACCCAGAGACGTATTTTATCAGGGACGAACTCTATTATCATACGGTGTCCACATTCTTATGGTTTTCATTATTTGTTCATTTATATTTGTTTTCATCTATTTTTAAGCCTTTGATAAGCCTGTTATTTCAAGCATTTTTACAAGTTAAGTGGTTTAAGAATTCACATGCAAATTCAAGTGTTAGTAGATCTTGTCATTTTCATATCACTCATTCATTTAACAGGCTGGTGACTCATTTGTAAGTTGGTGCTTTCAAACAATTGGTGTCCTCATCCATTTGGCGTGTTGGTGCTTGATTTGTAAGTTGGTGCTTACAGAAGATTGGTGTCCTGGAAGGTTGGTTCCTGGAAGGTTGGTGCATGCATATTGTAAATTGCATCTTTCAAAATATTGTAACAAATTGAAGTTTAAATTAGTGAAGCATTCATAAGTGTTTTTCTCCCTGTTTAGGTTTCCACTATAAATATCTATCTCATGTACATTATCTTATGTGTTGATGATGGTAATTGACAATTTGTTATGGTTAATTATTCAATGATACTTAAAAGTATATACAACTGAGTATTTCAAGTAATCTTTTATTATAATTTGTCCAGTAGTGATTCACCCCTCCCCCCTCAATACTGCTAAATATTTCAACAATTGGTATCAAATCAGTAGGTCTCGAGTTTGAAACTCACCCGATTAACTCTGGGGAGGATATTGTTGGTGTTTGTGTCTAGTGATCACTGTGAGTTTCGCGACATGGGATGACCCCCTCTCATGGATACAAATTTTGGAAATTGTAGTGGGGATTAACGCCTACGGGTTTTGGTCTAACGGCAATCATGCTCCAACATTAAGAACAACTTGGAATTGAAGGATTTACAAAGGTGACACAATAGGATAAGGAATGAGGCATTAGAGTCTACCCTCCATTAATGACAAATTATTAAACTTCTAACATAGATTGAATTTTAGAAAACTTTGCTTCTGTAAGAGACTTTGTGAAGATGTCTTCAACTTGATCGTCTGTAGGGAAAAAGAGCACTTCGAGAATGTGACCTTGAATAAGATTCATGATGAAGTAAATCTGTAGCTAAATGCATTTTTGCACTAATGTTGAACTAGATCCTTATCGAGCTTGATGGGAATCTAATTGAAACAACAAAGGGTAGTCAAATGTTGTTCCTAGAATCCAAACTATGAAAGAATATGTTGAAGCCACAAGGCTTCTTGGATTGCATTAATTGTGGCTCAATACTCTACTTTTGATAAACAAAAAGAAATATCTTGTTGTTTCTTACAAGCCCAAGTGATAGGTCCATAACCAAGACTGAAAAAACAACCTGCAATAGAATTCTAATCATCAGGGTCAATGACCCAATTGGAATCAGTGAAGCCAACCAACAAAAGAGCCCCCCTTGAACTATTATGTATTCCAAACTAAACTGGTATCGTCGGATATACAAAAGTATTATTTTTTTTACTTTCCAATAACTATCATGGTCCATTATTTGCATATACCAGGAAACAAGACCAACAACAAAGGAAATACTAGGACGTGTGAAGATGCTCACAGTAGATCCAAAGAGATGATGTAAACCTCACAATGAAAGAATTTAGGAATGACAGAAGAAGAATAGAGCATAAGAACATAGATCCAAAGGAGCTTAGATAGAGGCAGAATAATTACACATGTTACATTAATCTGAATAGTAAAAAGGTAAATATACAATTCTCAAGATTCAAATACACTAGGTGTGATTCGAATTAGTCTGCATGGAAAGATCCATAATCAGTGGAGTGTCATCAGGAGTCCAACTCATCATCAGTGAAGTCATCAATGCACAAGTAATAGTCAACCAGAAGTCAAACTGAGTCTAACTGAATGTGGTAGGTGTAACTGGCACATGGAAGCACTAATGTAGTGAAGGAGGCTCAGTGGAGGGCCCTGATGGAGCTAGTTGGAGTCAAAACAGCCTATCTAGTCACACTGGAGGTCCATCGGAGTGATAAGGTCAATAAAGAGTGATTCAAGCCTAAAATCATGGAGATAACTCTTGTTAACTGAACATAACTGGACTGGTAGGTGAAGAAGTGCGCCTCTCTCATGCAATAGGTGAAAGGAGGGCGAACTAGGCACTATGAGGGCTGAAACTGATCAGGAAGAAGCTCCGGGGGCTAGCTAACTGACGGCTAGGTGCTGGGACTGATGACTGTGTTAAATTTTCTGAATTTACTTCAATATGATCTAGGATCTTAACTGAGAGAACAACATGTACAGCATATCTACAGCATATCAATCATGGAGACAATAAAGCAAGCACACAAGAGACACAAAGATTTACTTGGGGAAAACCATAAAGGTGAAAAACCCCAATAACTTCCTCAGAGATAGATAGAGCAATGATACAACCAACCATGAGAGATAGACACAACCTAGCAGCATATCCTCCTCCTCCATAAGTGCACCACTCCTCCTTGAGTGCATGTGTAATAAGTGAGTGAGCAAATAGAGTGCCTCCCGCACTCTATTTATACTTGACTTGACTTGCCTTTTTACCTAACTCATGTAGGCTCAAACTTAACTACATAACATAATGCTGACTGGGCCGACCCCCAATAGGGTGGTCTAATAACCCTTTGACCCACATGACTTATACAGGGCCGACCCCAAACAAGGTGGTCTAATAACCCATCAAGTATAAGTTACGACACTTACAATATAAATAACGACACTTCCTTATAGAGGAATAATACCATCTCTATAGGAATACAATATACATATATGTGAAATACATTCTGAAGTTACATATACATCAACACTCCCTCTTAACTAGGAAGGTATTTCTCAGCACAGTTCTTCTAGCACAAGTCATCTTCTCTGGATCATCGTCACTGGATAATCATCATCGAGTCATCATCATCGTCACGGCTACTGCTATCTCAATCAATCTCTGAATCTACTCGTCATAGGAAGTTCTACAGAGCCAGTCCTTTTTCATATTGGATGTAGGCCCACCACCTGCAGGTCTTCATCATCACTGGCCATACTATGGAATCCTCAGAACTTATTACGTGCGTCACAAAACCTCGAAAGAGCATCCCAGGCTGTTACGAGCACACAGCTCTACCTATAGGATCTCCCAGGGCACCGAATTACATGTGACCTCACCACAAAACCTCGCAAGAGCATCCCAGGCTGTTACGAGCACACAGCTCTACCTATAGGATCTCCCAGGGCAAGGAATTACATGTGGTCATGGCAAAACCTCGCAAGAGCATCCAAGGACTGATTACGGGCACACAGCCCAACCTATCGGATCTCCTAGGGAACCGAATTACATGCCATTAGACAAAACCTCGAAAGAGCATCTGCCAGATATCCCAGGGAATCGAATTACATGCCATAGGAAAAACCTCGAAAGACTATCTGCAGATCTCCCAGGGCACCGAATTACATGTCCTCCCAGAGAAAAACCTCAAAAGAGCATTTGCCAGATGTCCCAGGGCACCGAATTACATGCCATAGGCAAAACCTCGAAAGACCATCTGCAAATCTCCCAGGGCATCGGATTACATGCTCATCTGCACAACCTGATCCACGGCCATAGAGTATCAACCTGATACTCACCATACATCATCCTGATGTATCCATGATCATCCTGATCATCACTGCAGCATCCTGCTGCATGTCATCTGGAGCAACATCCTGAAGCTCGTCATCTATGATCATCCTGATCATCACTGCAACATCCTGCTGCATGTCATCTAGAGCAACATCCTGAAGCTCATCATCTATGATCATCCTGATCATCACTGCAACATCCTGCTGCATGTCATCTAGAGCAACATCCTGAAGCTCGTCATCTATGATCATCCTGATCATCACTGCAACATCCTGCTGCATACCAAGTATCTACCTGATACATATCATCATACATGATCCTCCTGATCATCAATGTATCCACCTGATACAAATACAAATACATGATACATATCACCATACATGATCCACCTGATCATACAATGTATCCACCTGATACATATACAGATACATGGTCCAAGCATCCAACATGATGCATACATACATACATAAAATGATCCAATTGATCATATCCAGCATCCACATGATGCATACATACATACATAAAAATGATCCAACTGATCATGTCCAGCATCCAACATGATGCGTACATACATACATAACATGATCCAACTGATCATATCCAAGCAGAAACCAGAACATCATCCTGATGCTCATCATTCAGCGCTTACATTCATAGCCATGTGAAGGATCCTCCTTCCAACATGCTTGGAATGGCTTCAGCAAATGTGTCCATCACTTCTTCCTCGAAGTGTCCTCGATCTGAAGAACGCCAAGCCTCTCTCTGAAGTACTTGAAATTCACCCTAGCTAGTGGCTTCGTCAGCACATCTGTAATCTGCTCGTCCGTCGCAACATACAGGAGCTTCACAGCTCCTCTCTGCACCATATCCCTGATATAGTGATATTTGATCTCTATGTGTTTCGACCTGTCATGAAACACTGGGTTCTCGGATAGCTTCACACAACTCTGGTTATCACAGAAGATACCAGTAGCCTCCAACTGGAGATCAAATAACTCAGACAGTAGCTTCCGTAGCCATACTGCCTCACAACTTAGCTGAACAGGCTGCAACATACTCTGCCTCAGCTATACTCAGTGCTACGCAGGACTGCTTCCTGCTAAACCAAGAGATCACACCTGATCCCATACTGAAGCAACACCTAGATTTGCTCTTCCTATCTGCAGCACTGCCAGCCCAATCTGAATCAACATAACCCTGCAGGTTAAACTTTTGATTCGCCTCATACCTGAGCCCATAATCCACTATACCCTTCAGGTACCTCAGAACATGCTTTACAGCAACCAGGTGAACACTCCTCGGATCCGTCAGGAACTGGCTCAATGTGTTCACAGCAAAGCAAATGTCTGGTCTCGTGTTCGTCAGGTACATCAAGGACCCAATCATCTGACGATACATAGAGACATCAACTGGCTCAGATGAAGCATCACATAGAAGCTTCAGATTTGATGCCATAGGTGTGGCCATGGCCTTGTAGTCCATCATCCCGAACCTCTTCAGGATCTCTACTGCATACTTCCCTTGTCCAAGGAAGATTCCATCACTCTGCCACACCTCCATTCCAAAAACAAATAGTGCATCAACCCCAAGTTCTTCATCTCGAACTTGGCAGAAAGCTTCCGCTGCGTGTCGGAAATCAATCTATCTTTACCTGTAACAAACAGGTTATCTGCATACAAAAGTAGTATCACTGGATTGCCTTCTTCAACCTTGTAGAAAAGGTTGGAATCTGCTTTACTCTTGGTAACGCCCAAACTGGATAGAAAGCTGTCTATCCTACCATACCAAGTTCTGCACACATATATGACTACACCATGCTGTCTTGAGATCCATCTGGTACATCTTCTATTTCATCACTTTTATATTTCTCAATGCTGCCATCTGCAACATGCTTGATCTGATAGTTCCATTTGGAAGTCATAACAAACTTCCCTTCACGTCTTGGGACTACATCCCAAACATCATTCTTCATGATCGACGGATCATGGCATTCCATTTCTTCATCCCAGATCCTGGGAACTTCAATATCTTCAATAAATAAATTTGTTGCTGAACAAATGTTGTAGTTCTTCTTTTGTAGGAGATGGCATACGATCTTTCCTACACAACAAGTTAAATTGCATGATTAGAAAACATCTCATAGTTTTCAGAACAAATTCTTACACATAAATAAATATGTCATACATTCATGCAATTATCTTAGCCAATGCTTCAATACAACATTTATCCATATCCCGTAACTTTCTAGATGCCTTCCAATCTCTACCAGAACATTATTAAGAGTGTGCACAACTCCCAACATGTCAGCAAAGAGGTTTCATTCTAGATAAGTAGCAATGGAATGTTGTACAGTGCCATAGGCTACTTACCCATGCATATTAGTAGTATACTGTTCATTAATGTAATTATTCTAATATGCACAATACATATCCTAAGTCTAAGACCATGAGCATATACATCATTGAACAATTTTATTTAAACAAACAAATATGTAAGAAATGATAATTAAAATACTTATCTTTGTTTGTTCATTGGGTGGACTCCCTCTGAGTCTTCGCTTCCTTGCAGGAGCTGCTGGAGTCCTAATCTGAAGTAGCTTCTTCTACACCTTTCTGTTGTAGAATGTAGAGAGATGGACAACTCCCTCTGAATATATGCATCCTTGCATAAACCACTAGAGTGTACTCCCTCTTGATCTTTGCTTTCTGGATTACCTGTTCTTGAACTCATATTCATCCTTGGTCCCTATGCATGCTTATTAGTATCATGAATGTGTTATCCTTGTGATCTCATATAAAATCATAAATTCATTAGTATACTATTAAAACACAATAATCTCAAGCATGTATAGTCATGATCATTTCAAACAGAAATAATAAGCATTAGCATTCAAGGTTTATGTAGGATTCTTATGGTTAGTCAAATCATAAGAAACATAACATGTCTAAACCTGTAATTACTCAAACCTATGACTCTTCAGGTTAGTTCAATCATCAATCAAGATAAGAGATATAATATGCATAAAACCATGATTATTCAAACCTATGACTCTTCAGGAATAATCATTATCAACAACAGTATAAGATCCTAACACAAGGTAGGATTCTAGCTTGATATAGGAAAAACATATCTGGATTAGCATGCTAGCTATTTATGTCTAACATACCCGTATAATGTCTTTTGTTTCTCTTCAGTGACTTGTGCTAGTAACCTGCATGTCTCATAAGTTAACCATTGTATAAACAAGTTATACATACCTCGTAAATGGATCTTGTATGAGATCCATGACAATGGATGAATCTTTGTCCTCATGTTATCATGATCATATGTTCTTGGACCAGAACATGATTTGTCTTTCTTGGTGTACCTTTCATGTTAGTAGACAACATAAACCTCATACAACACCATAATGCATTAGTACAATCATAAGTGTCAACACCCTAACCAGTGAATATCTTCTATCATGCATTCATAATTTTGTTAAGCTTATACGACAAATCTAAATCAAAAATGTACTAATCGTAATAACATGAAGACAAACATACCATAAACTTAATCATGGACAAATATCGAAACATACCTCGATGAGTCATACCTGTCGAGATCGCTTGTAATATTCTTATGTAAGGCCTTATCCTCATCTCCCTCTGAGACAGGAACTTCTTCACTTATGCAGGTGACCAATCCATCTTCTTCTAGGATTAACCCAATCCACTTGATTTGCAAGAACTAGACCTGGAGCTGGATATGGGTTTGTCAGAGAAACCCCAAAAATTCAAACTTTGAATTTTAAACTTCTGAAAGGATAGAAATATGCGCCTTGATGAGTTGATCAAACTGGTATATTTAGAATTTGAAAACTGCAAAGTTTCACTCCTCAATTTTGCCTTTGAAACTTCCGGATTCACTAGACGTGACCCTGAACTGGGGTTTGATGAATCCCACTCTTCTACCCAATCAAAAAGTTTGATCCAAATCTCTAAGCTTCTATTTTTCTGAGGAGCTTCCAGTCGTGGTCACAGATTTCAAAAATTCTCATTTTTACAGAAGCCCTAATTTTCCACTTTCCTGATCAAAGTCCCAAACTAGGGTCTGATCAAGCCCGGCCTTCTGCCCAACCAAAAATTCTGATCTTGGTCTCTAAATTTTTATTTTGATGAGTAGCATTCAGCCGTGGTCTCTGATTACAAAAATTCCAACTTTCTCCAAAGCCCTAAATTCCAGAAGCCATGAATGAAGGTACCAAAAAATAATTCTGTTTTGACAGAAATATGTACCTGATTGTTTCTGGTGTAACTCCAAAATTTTTGATCCACAGGGTCTGAAAACGTTTCCTGAGATAGCCTGACCTGTTATCTTTCCATCCTAATAGGTCTGAACTCAATTGGATTTTTTGAGAGAGAGTTATGCCAAATGTCGCAACATGACCTGTTTTGGGATAATACAGGAGAGCAAACTTGTACGGTGTGCCACGTGTCACTGTTTCAACTTCGTCCTTTGAAAATATTTCTTGAGATAGCTCGGCCTGTTATATTTCCATCTTGACAGGTCTGACCTCAATTGGATTCTCTAAGAGAGAGTTATGCCAAGTGTCGCAACGTGACCTGTTTATGGGATAATACAGGAGAGCGAACTTGTACGGCGTACCACGTGTCACTGGTTCACCTTCGGCCTCTGAAAACGTTTTCTGAGATAGTACAGTCTGTGTAATACCTGTCTCTTTTTACGAAATTTCATTTGGAGCTTCCTAGCCCAATTTATGACCTTTTTCCCAAGGTCACCTGATTTTAACTCAGATCTGGAAGAGGCAGAAACCCTATATTGCACAGATCATAAATCACAAAGTACAACGAATTAGAGGTTGTCCGTTGGACACAAGGTACCTGGAGATTTAATCTTCGTCCTGTAACAATTTCAGATCCAAAAACTTCGCCAAAACGGATTTATAGCGCAAGTGCTACGATGACTGGTTTTTTCTATATCAAGCCCTAGCATCGTAAGTGCAACAAGTGTCATACATGCCATATCATGCCTTTTTTCAGGCTAGCTCTGATACCATGTTAAATTTTCTGAATTTACTTCAATATGATCTAGGATCTTAACTGAGAGAACAACATGTACAGCATATCTACAGCATATCAATCATGGAGACAATAAAGCAAGCACACAAGAGACACAAAGATTTACTTGGGGAAAACCATAAAGGTGAAAAACCCCAATAACTTCCTCAGAGATAGATAGAGCAATGATACAACCAACCATGAGAGATAGACACAACCTAGCAGCAGATCCTCCTCCTCCATAAGTGCGCCACTCCTCCTTGAGTGCATGTGTAAGAAGTGAGTGAGCAAATAGAGTGTCTCCCGCACTCTATTTATACTTGACTTGACTTGCCTTTTTACCTAACTCATGTAGGCTCGAACTTAACCACATAACATAATGCTGACTGGGCCGACCCCCAATAGAGTGGTCTAATAACCCTTTGACCCACATGACTTATACAGGGCCGACCCCAAACAAGGTGGTCTAATAACTCATCAAGTATAAGTTACGACACTTACAATATAAATAACGACACTTCCTTATAGAGGAATAATACCATCTCTATAGGAATACAATATACATATATGTGAAATACATTCCGAAGTTACATATACATCAACAGACTGGAAATGCATGCAAAATGCATGCAAACCCTAGAATGCATGCAAACCCTAAAAGACTGAAAAATGAAAATGACTGAAAAGCTAGTAGGACTAGGATGGAGTATAGGAATATCCTAACACCCCCCCTTAATCCATCCTGGGCCCTAGTAACTAGGACCAAAGGTCACCCATACAATCAAAATAAGATAGAAAAATAAAGAACTATCCATAAACTAAGGAAATGGGGAAAACCTCATGGGAAAAATACCCCCCCTCAAAAGAACAGTAAATAACTCAAAGAACCATCATACTAAGCAGAAAAGAAGGAAGCTTTCATCAGTGAAAACTTCTGCAAAAAACTTGACAAGTTGATCCCTGTAGGATGCCAAAATAGGTGCTAGATGTGGATCTAGTCTTCTGATGTGCCTTCCACTGTGTAGAGGATGGATTGGATGAAGAAAGTCTCTCAGGAATTCTTTCTGCTATTGGAGCAAATGGAACATGAGGGGTCTTTCCATGTGATGGAAGAGAGAACCCCATCATCATGCTGCATCTCTCATGGAGAGGTAGATGGCATAATGCAAGGTTGGCATGATGCTAAAGTCTGGTAGTTCGGTGAACAGATGAATCATCAACTGTGTTCTCAGTAGTAGCAAGGACTGTGTGAGCCATTATTGACCTCGAATCTGGACTGAGAATAGGTGTTGGTTCTAGATCTAAATATTTTGGAACTATGATCTCAACATCAATATCTTCATCTTCTTCTTCATCAGAAGAGGAGTCACTCTGATCTTGATCAGAATCTAAAGGAATAGTTGGAGAGAAAGGCATGAGTGAGAGAACTCATGTGCCTTAGAGGCATGATTAGCAACCCCATTCGCTATAATCTTTCCAGTGGAGATCTTTGTAATCTCTACTATGTTTGGACCAAACGTTACTTGCTTTGGTGATCCTGTATGAGTCATCTGATATACTGATAACAAATTAGCTATTAGAGAAGGAACAAATAAAACATTTTTGAACTTACCATGCTCCATATGTACTGTACCCAATCCTTTGGCAGAAATCTGAGAGTTGTCTCCCGTGTGAATAGTAGGCCCATCTTTGAGATCTAAAGAGGAGAAAGATTCTTCAGAGGCAACCATGTGGTTGGAGGCTCCAGAATCTATGAGGAGAGCTTGTGATTTTGAAAAACCAGCCATCAACGCATGGCAATGATCAGATCCACTTCCATGATCAGACATCTTTGCTTCTTTTGGAACAACAATTTTGTTTTGTTCAAGAAGCTTTGTTAGTAGGTCTATTTTCTTGTGCATGCAAGCTTTCTCAGGATGGTTTCCTCTCTTGCAGTAGGAGCAATTTTGTCTCTTTTATTTTTCATTCTTGGATTTAGATGGTTTCTTGTCCTTGTCTTTTTGCCTCCCTTTTGCATTCACTCCACTTGATTCTCCAGCTAGAAGAGCTAGATATTTGGAGGCCTTGATCTCCCACATTTGAATCAATTTGTCCTCTTCTTGAATGAGAGCTTCAGTGAAGTTTTCAAAGGTTGGAAACTTCCATCTAGGGATTGACATTCGCCCATAATGGAAGGTATATACAAAGACAAAAAAATGAGATCCTAGTTCGCTCAGAATGGAGAGAGCCAATTGTTCATCAGTTTTAGTGATGCCACACTACTTGCATTGCAAAACCAAGTTCTTAAATTTTGAGAAGAATTCTTGAATAGTCTCAAAATTGCTAGGTTGAAGGGTGTTGGCTTGGTTTTGCAACCAAGCTTAGTGCAATGAGCACCTGCTAACTAGTAGCAGCAGTTTCAATAGAAATAAATAACAAACTAATCTAAACTATATTAATCATGGATCTATGTGAAGTAAATAAGCAAATAATGGAAATATTATAGAAAGCAAAACAATTGACAATATGTAAAAGAAATGATTTTGTATTAATAATAGGGGCAAGCAAGTGCTTGCAATGGTAATACCTCCAAGTGATGAAGATTGTTGAGCAACTTCCAAGGTGAGTAGCTCCAAGCTCCAAAGGTCTCTTCTCCAAGGTAGCTACAATAGTCAAAAGCTCATGGGATATTTTGATAGCATGAGGATAGGAAGATGGATGGATGGAAAGTGAGGAGCCCCTACCACCTTTTTATAGTTTTTGGTGGTGGGGAATACCATTATGGTTTTGAGGAAACCAATGGTATTGACCAACATGGTTTAGGTACCTTTTCCCTCCTTTTTCCTTTTTTGAATATTTTGAATATTTTTATTCCCTTTTTAATATTTTTGGGAATTCTGGACCCTTTTTTAGGGTTTTTTATGTTTTTTTGAAGACAAATATTCATTTTGAGTGGAAAAAGAGGTGTATTAAGGTATTTTGGTGACCTTTTGACAGCTTTAGAGGCTCAAATGGTGAAAAAGTGGACAAATGGGTCATGTGAATAAGGAAATGAGCTAGTGAGCACTTTTTGGGTGTTAACAAAGGGAAACTAATTCATTTTCGAGAATGTGGCCTCTTAGCCCATCTTGTTTGCCAAAAAGACTCTCCAATTTTATCCATAACTCATTTGGAGACTTCAATCCTTCAATATGAAACAACAGATCTCTAGACATATGAATGCATATGTAACCAAAGGCTTCATCCAATTTATTTAGATGCTTGGTTCTCTCCACAACTGTATGTGGTATGGGATCTTTTTCAAAAACCAATCTGGATAGCCCTTTATTCCACAAGTGTATATTTATCTCTCTCTTCCAATCAAAGTAATTGAAGGGAGTGAGGATTATAGGAGAAGAAGGAGCATTCAAATTGCTCATCTTGACTGGTGGACCAAGTGCAAAAAGAAACTACTGATACTGTTGTTGCAACTGCTGGAACTTCGAAATACCTGCAAAAAACTCTCAAGAATGGAGGTAGAATATACTCTCAAATGTATCTGATACCATGTGAAGATGCTCACAGTAGATCCAAAGAGATGATGTAAACATCACAATGAAAGAATTTAGGAATGAAAGAAGAATAATAGAGCAAACGAACATAGATCCAAAGGAGCTCAGATAGAGGCAGAATAATTACACATGTTACATTAATCTGAACAGTAAAAAGGTAAATATACAATGCTCAATATTTGAATACACTAGGTGTGATTCAAATTAGCCTGCATGGACAGATCCATGATCAATGGAGTGTCATCAGGAGTCCAACTCATCATTAGTGAAGTCATCAACGCACAAGCAATAGTCAACCAGAAGTCAAACTGAGTCTAACTGAATGTGGTAGGTGTAACTTGCACATGGAAGCACTAATGTAGTGAAGGAGGCTCAGTGGAGGGCGCTGATGGAGCTAACTGGAGTCAGAACAGCCTATCTAGTCACACTGGAGGTCCATCGGAGTGATAAGGTCGGTAAAGAATGAGTCAAGCCTAAAATCAGGGAGAGAACTCTTGTTAAGTGAATGTAACTGGACTGGTAGGTGAAGAAGTGCGCCTCTCTCATGCAGTAGGTGAAAGGAGGGTGCACTAGGCACTAGGAGGGATGAAAATGATCAGGAAGAAGCTCCGGGGGCTAGCTAACTGAGGGCTAGGTGCTGGGACTAATGACTGGAAATGCATGCAAACTCTAGAATGCATGCAAACCCTAAAAGTGCATGCAAACCCTAAAAGACTGAAAATGAAAATGACTGAAAAGCTAGTAGGACTAGGATGGAGTATAGGAATATCCTAATAGGACGAGTATGAGTTGATTACAAAACACTACCAACTAATTAGTGGTACAAGGTGGAATCTACTTTGGGCGTAATACGTGTTGTAGAAATTTTGAATCCAAACTAGAAGCAAGAAGGGGTTGGTTTACAATCTTCAATACAAAAGCGATGAAGAAGGTCACAAGCATAGTTAGACTGAGAAAGAAAAATTCCTTCTCGGGTTTGCAAAAGTTGGAGACCAAGAAAATAACGCAAATGCCTCAAGTCAATTATTTCAAATTTCTTCTTAAGGTTGGATTTCACATGGGTTAAAATTTTAGGGTCACTACTAGTAAGAATAAAGTCATTAACATAAAAAAACAATAGTTATGAGATGGTTTCTTCCTTTCTTGGTATAGACATTGGGGTTAGAATGATATCTAGAGAAACGGGTGCCAAAAAAAACTATCCATTTAGACATACTAAGCCCAAGGAGCTTGTTAAGGCCAGAGAAGGATTTCTTAAGGTGGAAAACAAGGTTGGATTCATTCTGAACATAGCCAAGAAGTTGTTCCAGCTAAATTTATTCTTCCAAATATCCTTGCAAGAAGTTGAATTTGACATCCATTTGATGATCCTCCCATTTATTTGAAGTAATAAGGGTGAGAACAAGTTGGATGGAGTTCATTTTGGCATTAGGGGAAAAGGTTTCATTGTAGTCAATTCCTTCAACTTGAGAAAATACTTGGAAACTAACATTTTATTAAGTCTTTCTTAACTTCTATCTGATGCATACTTAGTTCTATACACCCATTTACATCTAACGAGTTTTCTTCCTTTCAGAAGAGGTACAAGATATCAAGTATTTTTTTCCATTAAGGAACGATATTATTCATTCATATATGCATCCCAGTATGGATGGCTAGGAAGTTCTGCTAATGTCTCTAGATCATGAGTCTCTAAAACTTGAGCCAAAAGAGAAGAAGTTCACTAGAACTGTGAATGTGTTCAACACTAATATGTAGGATCATAGGCAAGATCACCAACTACTTCTCATATTGAACAAACCAATCTAAGAAAAAATGGTGCTAGTGCAAATTCATGTTCAATGGACCTAATGAAAGGAACGTGAACAAATAGAGGTGGAATTTAATTCTCACTATCATCATCTTAATAAGAAATTGGAGTAGGATCAAAAGTAGACAAGTTGGGAATAAAAGGTGACACAATAGTCAAAGATGGCTCATAGACTGAATATGGAACAAATGTAAAATTAGGCTCGCATCCCAATCAATTTTCATCAAATTTAACATCTCTTCTAATAATAATGTCATTGGATTTAGGTTGAAGAATTTTATAACCTTTTACATCTTCAAAATATCCAACAAATATGAATTCTCACTCTTAAGTTGTAATGCTTTCCATTTTTCATTGAGAATGTTAGCCCATGCTTCACTACCAAACACAAAAAGTCGATTACATCAAGTTTAATTTTACTCCATGCTTCTTCTGGTGTTATTCTTTTAAAACATTTGTGGGAGTACGATTTACTATGTAATTGGCACAATTAATGGATTCAGCTCAAAGAGGACTTAATCCCCTAGATTGGATCATATAATTTTCCATTTCTTTTAATGTGTGATATTTCTCTTAGCAACACCATTTTTATGTGGCATATATGGAACAGTATGATGCATTTGAACACCCTATGCAGTGCAGTAATTTGTAATTTGTTGTTTACATATTTATGTACATTGTATGTTCTTAAATTATGCATTTGATGTCCAACTTGTTTTTCTACAAGGACCTTATAGGCCAAAAACATAGCAAAATATCCACTCTTAATTTTTTGAAATTAAACCTAAATCCATTTGGAGAATTCATCGATGAAAGTTAGAAGTAATTGAAGCCAAAGAAAGAGATAGAAGAAAGCAAACAACACAAATAATTGTGAACAAGTTGCAAGGGGGTTGAGGCGTGCCGAGAGGCACGTTTGTCAAAACTATCTTGATTATGTTTTTCAAGAACACATCCGGGACAAACACCACCTCTATAAGAAAAGAGAGGATAATCAGTCACCATTTTTTTATTACATAGTTTTTGTAATCAATGACAATGTAAATGACCAAATTGCTCATGCTAAAGTTTTCTCAAGTCATTGCTATGAGCAATAAAAATTGAGGGAAAACGTGATGACCTAAAGTTGTTATATATGTACAATATGGTAATATCATCAACAATTGATGTTGTTAGGACATGTTAAGGTTATTTTAAATCCTTCATTACAACTTGGTGAGGTGAAAAATATACAATATTACCTTCACCGGAATGAGCAATCTAATAGACTGACGACAAATTGAAGGAAATACTTGGAACATGTAATACATATTTGAAATGACCATCATCTAGCTTAATTGGTCCACACCACACAACACTAAGATATCTATCATCACCAACAAATATTTGCTTGGTGTTACATTCATTTAGAGCAGAAAAATTTACTTTACCCTTATCCACATGATCAGATGCTCCAAAATCAATAAGCCACTCGTTAGAAGATAAATAAGAGGATGCATTAAAGGAAAAACCAAAAGTAGAAAGTGCATGTCCATGAGAATAAAAATCAATATTGATGTTATTCTTCTTCATTGTTGCTTCCAAGGATTCCATATTGAAACATTTAAATTCAACATGACCATCTTTCCCACAAAAATTGCAATGTCATTTAGACGTCTTTCCTTTTGATTCAGTGCATTTATCACCATTGGGTGTAGAGGCTTGCTAAGAGGGTTTGGGACCCTTGTTTTGTTTATTGTTGCACGAGTGTTTCTCCATTGGATGCTTAGATTTATCATTTTGTTGTGCCACTAAGGATTTATTATATGTACATGTAATGTTGATCACTCCAAGATGCAAGAGCTTATCTTGCTCTCTAATCAAAGCATCACAAAAATATTCAAGAGTGGTTTCTTTAGAAAAATACCCTAGAGCTTATTTGATGGAGTAAAAAGTATATGCAAAAAATGGAATAAGAAGGACCAAGCTTAAAAAGTATAACATAAATACATTTCTTTTGTGACTTACATATCTTGCATTCAATTAAGACTCTAAGGGTTTTGAATTGACATAGATAGTCTTGAAAGCAAGAGAAATCACTTGGATTTAAAACAACCAACCGATTTTCAAGTTGGTGACCTTGAACCTTATTGTGTTTACCAAATATGGTTTCCAATTTTTCCCAAGCCACATCTGGTGCATTAATTCCTTGAAGATGGAATCGTAATTCATTCAAGAAATAAATATTGATTAATCCATGGGCTTTGTCATTTTTATCATCCCATTTTACTTTCTTATCAGCATCAGTGGGGGTACTTTATTTTCCCAAGGTAATCCAATAAATTCCCCTACTTCATAAGACATCCATGTTGGAATATTATAACCAACTCATCTTGGTTTTTCATGCATGCATGCATTCCATGTAGCACTCCATGCATCCACGCATTGATAGTTGAGTCTCCTAGCCCCCAGTCCTTAATTTAGGCCCCCAAAGCTCAAATTTAGTCATCATTATCCCTCGTATGCACTTAGAACATCTTGGTTACATCACTGAAGTCCAAAGGCACCCTCATGTATGATTTTAGGAGTCAATATAGTCGATTCCATGATTTAGGGCACCTTGTCCCCTTGATTACTCAGTTAACTAACTGTTACACCTAGTTTCACTGCTACTGAGTGTAGGAGCACCTATTTTGACCACTACAAGTCAATATTGCGCCTCCTTGGAGTCTCATCCCCTAATCTATAGCTGCAATGACTCATTTATGTGCCAGTCCACCCTAGTTGACTAGTCATTCATCATCGGTGGCCACTAGACCTTATCAGGAGATGGTTTCAATACAAACTAAGCCTGCCACATGTGTGGATTCCAACTGCCTATTTGGGTTCACAAATTTATCCTTTGGAGATGTATTATCTATGTACACATTTTACTGAATAATAGAGGTAATGGAATTTTTTCCAATTGTTCTTCATTCTCTTGTGTTGTAACACAGTTTTTCCTTCTCAATTACTTTGATCTTTGTTAGACTTAGTGTCAATTTTATATTTGTCTCTAGATATCTGTGAGAATTTCAAAAAATATTACATGGTATCATAGTTGAGGTATCAACTTCAATTCCCTCAAGTTACACTGGAGGAGGATGTTGGAGTATTGGTACAACTACATGGTATAACCGCCACACCTCTGGGAATATAAAAATGTGGACTACCCACCACTCCTGGTAATATGACCTTGTGCTTGGTTTAAAATGTTTACCAACATCTACAAGTTTTGGTGTAATGAAAAACCCTATAGGTTATGGGCCCACCACACTTTGTGAAATTCACAGCAGATCGTACAGCCTGAGAATTCCTCATAGAGAAAGAATTAGCAGAAAAGATAAATTACAGTGAAATGAGCAGTAAAATCAATCGAGCATTGCAAATCAGATGTGCACATAAATGTGTGTCATTATCCATTCATTAGTATAGTCAAAATATATGTTACAATAGAGGAAATTCGAATACCCAGAGAGAATTCGAATCCCAATCAGTCTTGCCTAGGAAATATCACCACTGGAGTGCTCCGTAGCTACCAAACTCAACTCAGACTCAATGAACTAAATCTATTATTAGTTAACTGACCAGAAATGGTGCATCTATGAGTTTGGCATGCAAAATATCATGCAATCAGGATAGAGAGGGCACATTAGATCACAATCAGTGGTAATAGGAGCACAAACCCCTCACTAGAGTCAAGGACTCACGTGGACTGAACTAGATCATTGAGTTAGCTCCTAAAATGTAGGGAATTGACTCTAGATGTCCTAAAATATGCATGCAGGGCGCATCAAGTGGCTAATTCATCCTAGATGACATATGCGTACCACTAGGGGGACAATGACATCATCCAGTACTAGGAAAAGACTAATAATACTAAGGTGGACAAGGTTGGAGTATTAATTATCCTAACACCCTCCCTTAATCCAAACTTGGAAATCCTGGGACCTGGTTACTGAGACCAAAGTTCACCCATACAATCAAAATAATAACTGTAAAAAAAAATTGTCCATGAAACTATGGAAATGGGGAAAACCTCATGGGAACAAAATCCCCCCTCAAAAATGAAAAGCGGGGAACTCAAACAACTTTTACACCAAGTAGAGATCTGAGATAGGAAAATCTCTTCTGCTTGAAAAACTTTGTGAAAATGTCTACAATCATCTCCTCTGTAGGACAATAATGCAGGGAGATGGTCATGTTGTGCACTAATTCCCTACTGTAGCGCATGTGAACCTCAATATGTTTGGTCCTTTACTTCTGAACTAAATAACTGGAGATCCTTATGGCACTTTGATTATCAAATAAAAGGTCTACTAAAGGAGAAGCGCAAATGAAAAACTCTGTCAAGATCCTATGTAACCAAATTGCCTAAATATATGCATTCATAGCCCCTCTGTACTCTACTTCTGCTGAATAATGTGAGTGTGTTGCTTGCTTCTTGCTTAACCAGCATATTGGTCATGATCCCAACATGAACACATATCCTGAAGTAGATTTGCCGTCAATATTGTCTCCACCCCAGTCTGAGTCAATAAAACCAACCAAATCTAACTGAGCACCAGCAGAACAATGAATACCAAACTCTCTCGTACCCTGCACATAGTGCAAGATCCTCTTTGCTTCCTTCCAATGCATCTCATGTGGATCATGCATGTACCTAGACACAACACCAACAACATATGACAGATCTAGTCTCAAATGTGTCAAGTACGATAAGCTACCAATCAGTTGTTTGTACAAAGTGCTATCAACCAAAGGAGTAGAACCACCTTCTTCCAATCTGATGCCAGATAGGAAAGGAAAATTTATAGCTTTGCAATCAATCATGTGGAACTTTCTAAGCAAGTTAGATGCATACCTAGACCATGAAATCATGATCCCTAAAGTATTTTGAGTTACTTCAAAGCCAATAAACTGTTTCAACAGTCCTAGATCTGTCATGGAGAATTATTTACTCAAAGCAGACTTGATATTCTTCAACCCATTAGATGAACCACCAGTGATGAGCAAGTCATCCACGTACAAAACAATCAACAGTAGGAAACCTCGCTTATGTTGCATGTAGACATTGCAGTCAAATTTGCATCTCTCGAACTTTTGTGACAATAAGAAAGAATCCATATTGGCATACAATGCCATTGGGGCTTACTTGAGACCATACAATGATATCCTCAGTATACATACTAGGGATGGATCATTCGTGTTCCCCTCAGGATGTTTCATATAGATATCTTCTTCTAAGTCACCATGTAGGAAGGAAATCGAGTCACATCCATGTGATGTACCTCCCACATATTCGAACCTGCAATGGCCAAAACAAGTCTTATTGAATCCATTCTTGCTACAGGAGCAAATTTCTCATTGTAGTCCAAAACCTGAACTTGTGAGTACCCCTTTGCAACCAATCGGGCTTTGTACTTGGTTGTAGATCCATCAGAAGCAAGTTTTGTTTTGTAGATCCATTTGCAATGAACTAGCTTTCTCCCTGTGGGGGAGAGACAAGATCCTATGTCTCATTATTCTGTAGTGACTCATATCATTCATCCATGGCTGCCTTCCATCTCAGATCATGGAAAGCCTCTCTGTAGGACTATAGATCGGACCCCGCCACCATGTAGCACCTCTCAAGGAGAAGTGGATCTGTATGACATAGTGCAATATTTGCATCTTGGTACTTAGATCTAGTTCTTCTATAGTCAGATGTGTTGAGATATTGTAACTTCAAAGAATATTATATTTGTACTTTATTATTCTGGAGATGTTTCATTCCTCCTTGAAGATCTTATTGTATATCCGGAGATGTTTATTCCTTCGTCGGAATGTGGTAACTTGGGTTATTAGACTTCCCTAGTGGGGGTCGGCCCTATATGTGTTATGTGGGTCAAAGGGTTATTAGACCACCCTAGAGGGGTCATCCCAGTTAGTCGTAGTGGGGTATTTAACCCATTGGTTAAATACGAGCCTACATGTCTTGTGTAAAAGACAAGTCGGAGTAGTGTATAAATAGAGGAGGTGTATTCCTCATTTAACACACACTCACTCACTTGAGAGTGGCGCACTTGTGGAGGAGAGGTCTGCTATGGAGAAGGAGGATCTTATGCTCAGGTTTTGCATCTTTGTATATTGCTGGTCATCTATATTGAGGAAGCTTTGTTGGGTTTTCACCCCATGAGGGTTTCCCAGGATAAATTTGTGTCTCTTGTGTTTATGCTGTGCTTGTTGTTTCTTCAGTGATCCTGTATATGCTATTATTGTGAAATGGAATGCAATGCTACTATTTTCTATCTTAGCATATTAAATCTTAACATGGTATCAAAGATAACTTGAAGGAAGGCAATGTATGGCACTTACGACACTTGCTTCTCTTGCGACAATTTGAAGGTTAGGGTTTTATATAGAAAACACCAGTCATCATGGAACTTTCGCTATAAATCCATTTATGCGAAGTTTCAGGATCTGAAAAGTTTAAAGGTCGTAGAATACATCCCCAGGTACCTTGTGTCCAAAGGGAACCCTCAGATTCGTTGTGCTTTGTGAGTTATGATCAGTACAAATTAGGGTTTCTGCCTCTTCCAGATCTCAGTCAAAATCAGGTGACCTAGGAAAAAAGGTCATAACCTGGGCTAGAAAGCTCCAAATGAAATTTAGTAAAAAGTGACACGTAGTACACAGACTTTACTATCTCAGTAAACTTTTCCAAAGGCCGAAACTTAACCAGTGACACGTGGCATGCCGTACAAGTTCGCTCTCCTGTTTTATCCCATAAACAGGTCACATTGCGACACTTGGCATAACTTGGGCTAGGAAGCTCCAAATGAAATTTCGTAAAAAGTGACAGGTAGTACACATAATGTACTATCTTAGGAAACGTTTTCAGAGGCCGAAGTTGAACCAGTGACACGTGGCATGCCATACAAGTTCACTCTCCTGTTTTATCCCATAAACAGGTCACGTTGCGACACTTGGCATAACTCTCTCTCAGAAAATCCAATTGAGGTCAGACCTGTCATGATAGAAAGAGGACAGGTCAGGCTACCACAGAAATAGTTTTCAGACCCTATGAAGCGAAAATTGTGGAGTTACAGCAGAAACAATCAGGTACATATTTCTGTCAAAACAGAATTATTTTTGGAGGACCTTCATTCATGGCTTCCGGAATTTAGGGTTTCGGAGAAAGTTAGAATTTTTGGAATCGAAATCCACGGCTGAATGCTACTCAGGAAAATCGAAATTTAGAGACCAAGATCGAATTTTTTGGTTGGGTAGAAGACCGGGCTTGATCAAACCCCAGTTCGGGATTTTGATCGGAAAGATGGAAAATTAGGGCTTTAGCAAAAGTTGGAATTTTTTAAGTCTGTAACCATGGCTGGAAGCTTCTCAGAAAAATAAGAGTTTAGAGCCTTGGATCGAACCTTTTGATTGGACAGAAGGGTGGGCTTCATCAAACCCTAGTTCGGGTTCCTGTCCAGAAGATCCAGAAGTCTCGAAGGCAATTTTGAGGGGTCAAATTTTGGAGATTTCAAAATTGAAGTATGCTAGTTTGATCAGCTCAGCAAGACACATCCTTCCATCCATTCAGAAGTGTGAAAGTCAAAGATTGAATTTTTAGGGTTTCTCTAGCAAACCCTAATCAAGCTCCAGATCAAGTTTCAGGGGGAGTTGAGGCTAAGGCCTTACATAAGAAGACTACAAGAAGTCTCGACAGGTATGACTTAAGGAGGTTCAGGTATGTCTTGAAATCTGATTCTTGATTAAGTTCATGATGTGTTTGTCTTCATACTATTTATTAGTACAATCTTGATTAATGTTAGAATTGTCTTATCACCCTAGTAACAGTATGAATGCATGTGAATGATCGAAGACATTCATTGATTAGGGCTATATGATTGTACTAATGCATTATGGTGTTGTGTGAGGTTGATGTTGTCTGCTAACAAGATACAGGTACATCACAAAAGACAAATCAAGTTCCATGACCATGACAACATGAAGACAAAGACTCATCCATAATCTTTGTTCTACTTACGAGGTATGTATGACTTTGTTCTATTATGCTTAACCTATGAGATATGCAGGTTCTAGCATAGGATATCTAAATCATTGAAGAGAACAAAGAAGATATTGATTAGATCATGAGGATGACACTTGAGAATGCACAGTGGTACAGAATGAATAGAAGTTCAAAAGACATACAAAAGATCAAGTGGGAGGCAACCACACAAACATAAAAGATAAGTATTTGAGTTGTTATTTGAAATAGTAAATGATATTGCCTGTAATAGGTTGTATGCATATTTGTATTCCTAGAATATATGATGCTGAGTGTAAACATTCATAGAGCATTGAACAATATACTACTAATACGCATATGATTGGTAAGTTGGACAAACATTCCATTGTTGCTTGTCTAGAATGAAACCTCTTTGCTGACATGCTGAGAGCTGTGCACACTCTCGATAGTATGTTCTGGTAGAGATGGAAGGCATCTAGATAGCCACTGTATGCATACAGGATATGGGAAAGTGTTGTGCCAAAGTATTGGTCAAAATAGTTGCATAACTATGTAAATGATATCTGTATGCATAATAGGTTATCATGTCAATATGATTTGATGATTATGAAGTATTACTAATCATGTACTTAATTTTGATTTGTAGGAAAGATCATGATGAATGATGAACAATGAACAAGCGATGGATGCTCAACAAAAAGATTTACAAATCAAACACACTATAGAAGACTTGTGGCTAGAAGTTTCTCTTAGAAAGAGGAAGAGAATCATGATGAGATGTTTGCTCCAAGTGGCTAGACCATTCTCTTAATGGTGTAATTAAAGAAGAAGTGTGAATTAGGTTCTGTATGGGTTCCCAGGATCGATAATCAATTGATGAGCTTAATGATCACCATGGGTGATGTGGATCTCAACATTTCCTACAAGGTTGAATATGGTTTCTATACACAGATGACATGGATGCAAGAAGAAACTCACCACAGAGCTCGAATGATATTGAGGCTCATATTAGTAGACCCATCTAACGAGAGATGGCACAGATAGATATGCAGGAGATCATTCAATGCAGAGTGCGAATGATGTTCAGTCACAAAGGGAGAATTGATAGTCTCTTGATAAGCTTGGGCTTTACAAAAAGTAAAGCTGATCCTAACCTTTACCTTAAGGTTGTGGATGATGAACCTATCATACCATTATTGTATGACAATGATCTCTTTCTGACAAGGAATGAGAAACAGATCATGAAAAGAAAGAAGAAGATGGCTGCAGAAATGAAAAATGAAAGATCTCAAATTGATGCATTACTTCCTAGGTATGGAAGTATGGCAAGGCTCAGAAGGAATCTTTCTCAACCAGGGAAAGTATGTTGAGAAATATTAAAAAGACTTGATGTGTTGGAATGGCCACTCTTGAAGTTGTTAGCAGATGACTCATCAGAGTTAGTGGATAGAACTCTGTACAGACAAAATATTGAGTCATTAATGTGTCTAACAAATACTAGGTCAGATATATGCTTTGCTGTGAACACCTTGTGTCAGTATCTAGTGGAAACCAGATGTGTTCACCTGTTAGTTGCAAAGCATGTGATGAGGTACCTAAAGGATACAATATACTTTGATCTATGTTATCTTGGAGATCATGACTTTAGATGGCTACATGGATGTTGATTGGGCAGGAAGTGTATCAGACAAGAAGAGCACATCGAGAGGATGTTATTGTCTGGGATCAGCCATGATCTCGTGGTTTAGCAGGAAACAATCTAGTGTGGCTCTTAGCACAAGCAGAATATATGGTTGCTTGCTCTGCTAAGTTATGAAGTAGTATGGCTTCAGGAATGTTTGACTTAGAGATAGACTCAACTGTGATCCTATGTGACAAACAGAGTTGTATCAAAATGGCAGAGAATCCAGTGTTCCATGATAAGTCAAAGCACATAGAAATCTGACATTTCTATATACAAGATATGGTGCAGAAAGGAATTAATGTTCGAATTTGTAACAAGTTACCAATGTACTAACCAAACCTCTACCGATCCGATGTACTAACCAAACCTCTACCTCAAGTAAAGTTTTTTGAGACAAACTTAATATAGTTTAGAAGGACTCTCCTTGAAAGGGGGATTGATGTGATCACTTATGATGAGATTGCTTGCATCGACACTAAGGTCGATGATGTGGATACCTATATTGGTGATGCCGACAAAGAGGTTGGTGGATAGTCCCTAGACAGGGTCTAAGGTGACAAGAGGGATTGCATCATCCTTGAACACATGTTCTAAAAGGAGCCGTAGACAGATGTCTTCGAGAATGAAGTCCTTCGTGGACATGTGAGGATTGAATCATCCTTGGATTTCAGTCCTAAAAGGAGCCGTAGATAGATGTCTTCAAGAATGAAGTCCTTCGTGGACATGTGAGGATTGCATCATCCTTGAACACATGTTCTAAAGTGAGCCGTAGACAGGTGTCTTCGAGAAAGAAGAGGGATTGCATCATCCTTGAACACATGTTCTAAAGTGAGCCGTAGACAGGTGTCTCCGAGAAAGAAGAGGGATTGCATCATCCTTGAACACATGTTCTAAAGTGAGCCATAGACATGATGTCTCCGATAATGAAGTCCTGAATGAACAGGTAGGGGATTGTATCTTCCCCGGATTGAGGTCCCAGAATTGAGCCGTAGACATGATGTCTCCGATAATAAAGTCCTGAATGAATAAGTAGGGGATTGTATCTTCCCCGGAATGAGGTCCCAGAATTGAGCCGTAGACATGATGTCTCCGATAATAAAGTCCTGAATGAACAGGTAGGGGATTGTATCTTCCCCGGACTGAGATCCCAGAATTGAGCCGTAGACATGATGTCTCCGATAATAAAGTCCTGAATGAATAGGTAGGGGATTGTATCTTCCCCGGACTGAGGTCCCATAATTGAGCCGTAGACATGATGTCTCCGATAATAAAGTCCTGAATGAACAAGTAGGGGATTGTATCTTCCCCGGACTGAGGTCCCAGAATTGAGCCGTAGACTGGGTCTCCGATAATGAAGTCCTGAATGAACAGGTAGGGGATTGTATCTTCCCCGGACTGAGGTCCCGGAATTGAGCCGCAGACTGGGTCTCCGATAATGAAGTCCTGAATGAACAGGTAGGGGATTGTATCTTCCCCGGACTTTGGTCCCAGAATTGAGCCGTAGACTGATGTCTCCGAAAACTAAAGATAGGATTGCATCATCCATGAACTAGGTTCAAAATGTATGTGATGGGATTGCATCATCCCTAGACATGAGACTTGTCTTAAAGTGATAAGGATTGATCATCCTAGAACTTGATCTGAATTCTATCATCCATGGACCTATGTCCTAAAGAGAGCGGGATTGATCATCCTATAATATGATCGTGTGTGTTGCAGGGTATGCTGCTATGGATTGATGATAGATGTATTAGTGAGAATACATGCTTTTGATGATAGATGTATTAGTGAGAATACATGCTATTGATGATAGATGTATTAGTGAGAATACATGCTTTTGATGATAGATGTATTAGTGAGAATACATGCTTTTGATGATAGATGTATTAAGTGAGAATACATGCTTTTGATGATAGATGTATTAGTGAGAATACATGTTTTGAATGATATATGTATTAGTAAGAATACATGTTTTGATGATAGATGTATTGGTGTGGATACTAATACAGATGATCCAGATGCTGTAGATCAAGATGATCCAGATGCTGTAGATCGTGATGATCCAGATGCTGTAGATCGAGATGATCCAGATGTTGTAGATCGAGATGATCTAGATGCTGTAGATCGTGATGATCTAGATGTTGTAGATCGAGATGATCCAGATGCTGTAGATCGAGATGATCCAGATGCTGTAGATCGTGATGATCCAGATGTTATAGATCGAGATGATCCAGATGCTGTAGATCGTGATGAACCAGATGCTGTAGATCGAGATGATGTGACGATGCTGATCGTGTTGATCTAGACGACGATGTTGATCGTGTGATGAAAATGCTGATGATCGTGTGATGACGATGCTGACGATCGTGAGGATTCAGATATTGATGTTGCTATAGCTATTTGAGTGCTGCAGAAGATAAAGACTTAGTACTGAAGATGTTGATGTTCCAGTATTGAAGATGTTCCAGTAACTGGTTGAGTTACTGATGATGTTGAGAAAGCTTCCAATGATTTATAGATGTATCATGTATGATGTTGATGACTCCTTGCTCGTGCAGATGCTGTTATAATATCCTTCTCGTTAAGGGGGAGTGTTGAGATATTGTAACTTCAAATAATATTATATTTGTACTTTATTATTCTGGAGATGTTTCATTCCTCCTTGAAGATCTTATTGTATATCCGGAGATGTTTATTCCTCCATCGGAATGTGGTAACTTGGTTTATTAGACTTACCTAGTGGGGGTCGGCCCTATATGTGTTATGTGGGTCAAAGGGTTATTAGACCACCCTAGAGGGGTCGGCCCAATCAGTCGTAGTGGGGTATTTAACCCATTGGTTAAATACGAGCCTACATGTCTTGTGTAAAAGACAAGTCGGAGTAGTGTATAAATAGAGGAGGTGTATTCCTCATTTAACACACACTCACTCACTTGAGAGTGGCGCACTTGTGGAGGAGAGGTCTACTATGGAGAAGGAGGAGCTTATGCTCAGGGTTTGCATCTTTGTATATTGCTGGTCATCTATATTGAGGAAGCTTTGCTGGGTTTTCTACCCCATGAGGGTTTCCCAGGATAAATTTGTGTCTCTTGTGTTTATGCTGTGCTTCTTGTTTCTTCAGTGATAATCTATATGCTATTATTGTGAAATGGAATGCAATGCTGCTATTTTCTGTCTTAGCATATTAAATCTTAACAAGATGGATATCCAGCAATGTTCCCAACAGCCTCAAGAAGATTTTGATCCCATTTAGGATTTGGATTAGGAGTAGGTATTATATCTAGATCTAGATCTGCTTGATATTCATACTCAATATCGATATCTTATTCATCTTGGTCCTCTTCTTCGGAATCTCAATGTGGAACATCTGGAAAAACATCATTAGGAGCAAATGGAGTAGGAAAATCAGTTATACCTTGATCTTCAATTGGTTGTAGATCATGTAATGGATCTTCATCGAACTTGACACTTCTTTCAATGAAGCATATTTTGGCTGCAATCTCCATTAGCTTGTATGCTTTTGCATCTTCTGCATATGCAAGCAGAATGCATTCACTACTTTGAGGTTGAAGTGCTTTTCTTTTGTCAGAGGGGATTTTGGCCCATGCCTTGGATCCAAAAACCATCAGATGAGAGGCATTAGGTTTGTGTCCCTTCAATGATTTGAATGGAGTGACCCCATCCACAGATTTATGGGGTACCCTATTCTGAATGTATGTAGAACAGTTCATTGCTTATTCCTCGAGATATGGTGGAAGATCCCTTGCTTCAACCAAGCAGGTAGCCATCTCTTTCAATGACCTATTCTTCCTCTTAGCTACACCATTTTTATGTGGTGTGTATGGGACATAATGTTGCATTTGGATGCCCTCAAAAGAACAAAACTACCACAACTCCTTGATGTACTCCCCTCCATTATTTGATTTGAGTGCTTTGATATTTTTCCCAACAGTGTTCTCAACTAAGGCCTTGAAAATTTTGAAAGTTTCGAATACCTCAGACTTCTTCTTAATAAAGTAGATCCAACAAAACCTAGAGAATTCATCGATGAGGGTTAGAAGGTATCTAGATCCATTCATAGAAGTTGTGGGCATTGGTCCCGATACATCACTATGTATCAAAACTAGTGTGGAGGAAGCTCTACTTGCCTTCCCAACATCATACTTTCGCTTTGGATGCTTCCCCACCAAGCAACCTTTGCAGATTCCTTAAGAGAATTTTATGTCAAGAATCCTTCAACCATATCTTCCTCGTGCAACTGCTGCAAATACTTTAAGTTTAGATGTCCGAATATTTCATTCCAGAGTCTACTTGTCTAATTTGCATGAGTCAAGAGAGCACTTTGATGTGAATATGGAAAAAAATAGGAGAACTCATATGCCTTTGAGACATGGTTTGCAACACCTTTGGCTATCAATTTTCCAAATGAGATCTCTACAACCTCAACTGTGTCAAGTCCAAAAACTAATTTCTTTGGTGAACCCATGTGTATCATCTGATAAACAGATAACAATTTTTCTGCTGTGAATTCCACATGATATCAAAGCTTGTTGTGAAGCCATTGGAGAAATCCTTTGGAGTCTATCCAAGTGTGAAGGATCCGGATAAAAGTGCTTATTGTCCTAAAGCAGTGCTAAGTAGATTCAATAACTAGTTTATCTCCAAAATTGAGAGTTTTTTGCAAGATTTTGAAATTTTTTCAGTGCAACAGTAGCAACAGTTTCAGTTTGTATTCACTCTAGCAGTTTCACATGGAGAATTCGAATGCTCCCTCGTCTCCAAGAATCTTGACACCCTTCAATTATATTGATTGGAGGGATGATATGCAGATGGTATTGTGCAACAAGATTATGTACAGGGTCACAATGGGAAAGGAGGTCGAACCTCAGGCAGCTATTGAGAAGGAGAAGTACCTAAACATATTAGATGAAGCTTTTGGTTTCATGTGTATTCACATCACCAGATATTTGCTCTTCCACCTTGATGGATTGAAGACACCAAGAGAGGTTTGGTTGAAGCTTGAGTCTCTCTTTGGAAAGCAAGATGAGAGAGGCCACATTCTGGAGAATGGATTAATTGCTCTTCAACCTAGCAGTTTCGAAACCATACAACAATTATTTTCTAAATTCAAGTCCTTATTTATGCAGTGCAAACGATGTGGCATTAAGAAGAAGGATGAGCAGCTGGTGCTCTCCATCCTAAGAAAGCTTGGTGCTCAATTTTCAATATTCGTTTCTACCTTCCATTTTGGGAGATTGTCAATCCCCAGCTGGAAAATTCCTTCTTTAGATGCATTCACTGAATCTCTCATCTAAGAACAAGACAAACTGATTCAGATTGGCGCCTTGAAGGCCTCCAAAAATCAAGCCGCTTATGGTTGGGTAGTCAAAAAGTGTGAATGCTAAAGGGGAGTAGAAAGGTAAGAAAAGAAGCAATTTGAATCCAAGAAGAAGGAGAAGTCTAATCCATCGTAAGGAGCCTCCAACTCCAAGAATGATAAGAAAAAGAGGTTTGAGAAAACCAAGTGTACGTACTACAAGAAAGGAAACCACTGAGAGGGCTCCTACATGAAGAATACGCTAGATCAAATGGCCAAACTTCTGGAACAACACAACATTTCCCTCCCAGAAAGAACAAGGAATACTGATTCTGGAAGAAAGACAGATGATCATGAGAGATGCCATGCTTTGAAAGTTGGAATCTCCTAATCACAAGCCTTCCTCATTTATTATGGAGCCTCCAACCATATGGTTGCCTCCATAGAGTTACTATCTTCTCTAGATCTCACTGATGGTCCTAGTATTCACATGGGAGATGATACTCAAATCTCAGCTGAAGGGAAGGGTACAATACAACTTGAGAATGGAAAGTTCAACAATGTTTTGTATGTACCTTCACTAGCAGAAAATTTGTTATCTGATTATAAGATGACACACACAGGTTCACCAAAGAAAGTAGTTTTTGGACCTGACACAGTTGAGGTTGCAGAGATCTCATTTGGAAAACTAACAACAAAAGGTGTTGCAAACCATGTCTCAAAGGCATATGATTTCTTGTATTTTTTTCCATATTCACATCAAAGTGCTCTCTTGACTCATGCAAATGAGACAAGCATACTCTGGAATGAAAGATTTGTACATAGCATTACACCATCCTTCCACCAACCTCTTAATCATATATTTGTTGCCCCAACCTTTCCTCATAATTTTGCTTGTCACATGCAACAACATCATCAACATCGTTAACCATGCTTCTGATGTCTTTGGTCCTACAACCAATACCAACACCACTAATTATTAACAACCACAATAATTATCTTAAGAGGCTCATTGCATATGTAAAACTTCACTATCTTTATGAACATGCAACATCATATACATGCAAAAACATTTTCACATGCACTATGCAATTTCTAGCAATATGCCCACTAGTGTGTATTCATTTCATATATCTAATCTATTGCATTTCAACATTTCTATGCCATAATTTCCTGTAAAATATAAATTCAATAGTAAGAGAGGATTTAAGGAATTCTCCCTTTCCAATCCATCATCGTAACATGAAATTCCTCTTCCACATCATAGCTAATCCAATTTCATGGCCTCTATAGCGACACGGGGGGTTCACTAGTGAGGCAATATCATATCACGTCCATTCATATTGGGGGGTTGAATACTCTTAAAAACCTCAAAAATATATTGCACCGTATTAAGGGGTCAAGGGGGGTTTTTAATTTGACATAGTAATATAAATATTGGGGGTTATTTTATTTGGGAGTGTTGAGGAATAACCTCCAAATCGTGTGTTGGATTCATACGTCCAAATCACAAGATCGATTCATACCCACCTAAAACTTAAGGACCTTCCATTTTTATTTGATATTGCTTATGATCCTAAGTTTTGCTTAAATTTGATAATAGTGTACCAATGATAATATTGATGGAATTCTCTTTGGATTATTGTCCTTGAGAAATCCTCATTTAATAGCTCATTTAGGCTTGGTTTGAATTGATGTTATATTGTTTTTCATCTTTAAGTTAAGAGATGTAGTTAAATGGGAGTTCATGACTTGAACAATTGTATTGTATTTTTGTAGGAATTCAGGTAAACGATTAAACTCTTCATTTTTTAGGTTAGGGTTAAGGTGGGAATTGAGATTCAATTAAACCTTGCTCCACGAAAACCAAGAAAAGCAAGATCAAACTTTCTTGGTTCACTGGAACCAAGAAAAGTTAGATCAATGTCTCTTGACTAATTATTTATTTCAACTTTTTATATTCTTCTTTAATATTTTCACATTGCCAGTTAGGAATAGTTGTTAGATTGAGTTATATTTGGCACATTCATAATTGTAATTTCAATTATTATATGCAAGGCATCTGTCTTAATATTATATTGGAATTAACATGAACATAGGTGAAACTCTAAATCCTTATTTACATACCCTATGTGTTATCGTTACCATGAAATGGTATCATATAAGTTTCACTATCTGTGCATATTTATAACTATTGCATGCTTGAAGCCTAACAGTGGATATTTTCCCCTATCCTTTAAAGATTAAAAAAAAAAAACTAGATATAACCCAAGAAAATGTAACTAAATGTTGTTAATTCTCGTGATTGCAAGAATAAATGTAGAGGAAGTGGAGGCAATTGATTGGATCTTGTGAATGACCCAAATCCAAGCTATGCACATGATCATATGGTGTTATTGAAAAGTAAAAGGAATTGTTCTATGTTCATTTGGGTTCAAACATTAATGATGTTTGTTCTGATAGGAAGGTAGGGGCATCCTTCCAAAAAAGGGTTTCAATTTTGAATTTTTATGGAGATTAATTTATTAAGCTTATAGAAAACATGAGTTCTCTATGGCTATATTTGTATTTACATGATATAAAATTGATAGATTGACAGGTTGTGGTGTGAAACATTTTCAATTATCATATTTTCTAAGCATTGCACTAATAATTGGACTATCGGTCTTTTACATTCTTTGTTATCATTGATCTCTTGACTAGGTTGCGTTTTATGCATTTTGCCTTCCCCGATACTATTTATTTGGGTTTTCCACTCTCCAATGCTACAAACTGATCAGTCGCCCATGCAATCCTAGTGGGGTCATTATTAGCATTATACTATTATTTTATTTAGCATCTTGCTTGCTTATACTAAGATGTGGCAGGGATCCTGTTTGTTACAACTTGATAATATGATATAAAGGGGGTGTTAAAAATGGGTTGATAAAAATGGATACCTACAATATCCGGTGAAACTAGGGGTTTTCTTAATTGGAAATGCATATTGGGAGGGGGATTCAACAATACAATTTTAGTATGCATTTTCCAATATTTAGTGAAATTAGGGGTATTCTTTAATATCATGCGAACGATCGTGCTATGTAACAATTTTACTGAGTGAACCCCCCGTGTATAGCGAGCACACAATGAATCATTAGTTATGATTTTCTCACCAAACAACAATTCAATACATATACTCATGTATAACATTCCTGCTTGCTACTTTCCAAGCACACAATTCTTATGTTATAAACATAAATAGTTAAAGGTGAGAAATTTCTCTCTTTATCAATGTTTCCTTACTGCTCCAACTGCTTTAAGAAATTATGGTCAAGACCAACTTGACCTTTCTTGGACTTCCCTGCACTTATGAACACTGCAATTTGTCCAATTCCAACTCCATATGGAGTCTTTTCAAGGTCCATTATATTCCCTTGCACCTTATTCAACTATGATACTTCCTTTCATTTCTCACGGAAATATTTGCCACAATTATGAACCACACAATTGATTCACACATGGGAATACCTCATTCCCCAATTACGAGCCTTTGCATGGGCACCATGTCACTATCATGAGCCACATGCCAATTCCACATACTGGGATGTCTTATTTGATCCATAGGATCTCCTCAGTCAAAGAATGCAGAAGGTCTTCATTTTCTTCACAGATGGTCAATCGACGAAGAGCTCATGGAGAGCTTTCTAACACAATTTGAACGGGGTCAAATGGACTTCGTATGCGGAATAAATTGTAGGTTGGTATTACGACCAAAAAAGAGGTTTTCCTTAACAAAAGTTCATAAAATATTGAACAAAGTGTATTTCATTTTTAAAATTGAAAGTTCAATAAAAACTTTGTAAAAATAAATGTATGAAATGCTCGTACATTTTTAATTTATAAAAGGAAATTAAAAGGTGTGAGAATCCACCTCACTTTTAGTTTCCTAGTCCTAAGGGAATGTTGAGATCTTCATGGAGAAAGATCTCCACCTATCCCTTAAGGTGTTTTTTGGTCCTAATTTAGGGGATCATGGGAGAGATATTCTCCTTGATGTATGTAAATAGATCTTATCTTTGGAGGGCTATACAATCCTCTCATGAAAAAGGAGAGGGGGAGATTATTCTTGTAATCTTTTCTTTTCATTGGAGATCTTAAGCAAGGAGGTCTTGCAATTTCATGTGAGAGCCTTAGGAGAAGGATGCCCGAGATGGGAGAAAATGTCACATGATTCTGTCAATGTAAAATGCATGCATATTTTGAAAGAGTATTGATAAGAATGGTTCAAATTTTTTACGAACCCGAAGACGTAGTCAGGAGGCCTGACGAACTCCATTATCATTTGGTTGTCCTCATTTGGTATGTGTGTTTTTTAATTATGTTCTCACTGGTTAAGTAGAGATGTTTTTTTCGTTTTTCAAGTTATGCATAAGTTTGGTCAATTAATTATGTTTAATGATGCATAATAATTGAATGTTCATGTTTTCACATGTAATAGTAAATAAAAACTACATGTAATAAAATAAAACTTAAATAAAAAACTACATGTAATAGTAATAACCCAGATGATATAAAAGTCTAACACTATAACATATACTAACATTAAATTATTTTAAAGTTTTTTCTTAAATAAATCTTTTTATTAATTGACCATGTTTTGGAGTTTTAAATTTTATTGTATTAATATGAATTCGATTCCAATTCAGTTCATTTAAAATTGAGTCAATAAATAGTTGACTGTACGGAACTCTTGTCCGTATTTTTAACGCTACCCTTTAGGTTTTCACCATGGAGACCCATCTGTATCCATAAGGAGAATCATGTGAACTGAAAAGGAGAACAATATATCGAGGAGATCACTGCATATTTATTTGCAAGTGGTTGGTACTCCTCGATACTGAGATCATCGAGATCACCTGGTAGTTGTAGACGGTATTGTCACCAAGAATTGACATCCGATTGTCGTGGAAGCCATGCTGGTCGTGATATCGTCCATCAGCGCATTCTCTTGAAGTATATACTGGTGCAAGGTTAAAATGGAGGATGCATTCAACGACAATGAGACTGCTCCATTCTTCGGCTCCCTCGGGGCCGCCACAGCGTTCGTGTTTTCCTGCATGGGAGTTGCGTATGGGACTGTCAAGAGTGGCGTGGGCGTGGCCTCCATGGGTGTGGTGAGGCCGGAGCTTGTGATATGATCGATGGGAGATTATTGATCTTGTTCCAGGCATGGGTATGCCGAGGAAGCCCTGATTCGTTGACAGAATACACTGCGTGAAACAGTTGAGATAGAAGCCACCGAGAAGGAAAAACGAGAAAATGGGTTTTTGCAAAATCAAATGGCCGAAAGTTGAATGTATGGAGCAGATCGAATGTTGATAAAGTTTATACACTTTGGTAGTTGGCATATCTCCACACAATTTTATAACCCTTATGGTGCAGGTTTTATCTGAAGAAGTCTGAGTGGGTTCATACCTTTGGATTAAAATATCCTTGAAATATGCACTCTTTGGGTTATTGAAACTCATGTTTGTAAGGTCCACCATCAAGGGGTATATTTTTACGGAAGGTTGGAGATGGAAGGGGATATGGTGCATATGTTTTTATATAGTAGGGTTTTGAAACCATAGAATTTCAATGTATTTGATGTAATTGCCATTTGATTTGAAGGTTAAAGTTATCATGGAGAATGGTAAAGGTTTTTATGTAATGAGACATTATGTCTAAAAGCCTTATTGAACATTGTAAAAAGGCTTGTTGTAGCCACTCCTAGGATTTGGAAAGACTTAGAGCCATTTTGTTTTATGCTTAAGTCTTATCAAACATTGTAATAGGTTTTGGTAGCCTTTCTCATTGTAATTACAATTGTTGGGGTGCATAATCGGTTGTACCAGACACTCGAAAACTAGCAGTAAGTGCAAGTAAGCAAAAGGACAGCCATGGACAAAGCTTCAAAGGAGGAGCAGACAAAGACTCTTTTTCGATCATGAATCAAAACTTTTTGGAGGTCCAAAAAGCACTTTTCAGTCGGTAGATTTGATCCAGGAGGATCTCCTCAGTCAAAGAATGTATAAATATTCATTTTCTTCGCGGATGGTCAATCGAAGAAGGGCTCACAGAGAGATTTATAACGCAAATTGAACGGGGTCAAATGGACTTCATATGTGGAAGAAATTGCAAGCTGAAATTACGACCAGAAAGAAGGTTTTCCTTAACAAAAGTTCATAAAATATTGAACAAAGTGTATTTCATTTTTAAAATTGAATGTTCAATAAAAATTTTGTAAAAAAAAATATATATGAAATGCTCATACATTTAATTTATAAAAGGAAATTAAAAGGTGTGAGAATCCACCTCACTTTTAGTTTCCTAGTCCTAAGGGAATGTTGAGATCTTCATGGAGAAATATCTCCACCTATCCCGTAAGGTGTCTTTTGATCCTAATTTAGGGGATCGTGGGAGAGATACTCTCCTTGATGTATGTAACTAGCTCTTATCTATGGAGGGCTATAAAATCCTCTCATGAGAAAGGAGAGGAGGAGATTATTCTTGTAATCTTTTCTTTGCATTGGAGAGCTTAAGCAAGGAAGTCGTGCTTATGAAATTTCATGTGAGAGCCTTAGGAGAAGGCTTCCCAAGATGGGAGAAAACGCCACATGATTTTGTCAATGTAAAATGCATGCATGTTTTGAAGGAGTATTAATAAGAACGGTTCGGAGTTTTGACGAACCCGAAGACATAGTCAAGAGGCCTGATGAACTACGTTATCATTTGGTTGTCCTCATTTGGTATGCGTGTTTTTTAATTATGTTCTCACTTGTTAAGTAGACATGTCATTTTTCGTTTTTCAAGTTACACATAAGTTTGGTCAATTAATTATGTTTAATGATGCATAAGAATTGAATGCTCATGTTTTCACTAGCAAATAAATGTCAATAAATATTTTGTTTGTCGAAGATTTATGTTAGAGAAAGTTCTCAGCTAAATTTTCAGAGCTAAATTTTCAGATCATTATCATTATTCCTGTGAGTGACAACTTTTTGGGAGAATGAAATTTCCTTACCCATTCTATTTACTTACTCATAAGTTACTGACTCATATCTTGTAACTTCTCTTATCATGCATGCACTTGCCCACAAGGATGATTGACTCGTCATCTTTACAAGTTGCATGTCCCTTACCCATAACATATTCCATTACTTGTTGAGCATTCTTTTATGGAATACAATATCCATCTTTGATAATCAATAACTCCTATGGTTCTTCCTTGCAATTCAAAATGCATATATTACTAACAATAGTACATTGGGTGCATTCTTATCCAAGACACCAATGTCCATTATTGGTCCCTTTCATCTTCCAATGATTAAACATGGCTATCACTTCTCCATAAGGCATATTACAACCAAATACTCTTAATAAGGATTACACAACCCCTCTATGCAATTCATATTGCACATTCCGAGCATAGAGAATGCATTTCATACATTCTGGCTAAGGAACATCACTTCCTTTTAGTTCCCTTATTACATCCCGTGCTTATAAAATACAATATGCAAGAGTGTATTCTTATCCATTCAACATATTTTTCCACATGCTAATGTAAATTATCATAATACTCTCAATTGAGTATCATTTCTCATTAGTGGAACTACCTTGTCACAAAGCATTCAACCAAGCTTGCTTCAATTCTTCACATTACTAGCTAACCAACAATTTTACCATGATCATGATCCCAAATATGCCTCCACTCTTATTTTGATAGAACAATTACCATGATGTTGATACCATAAAATTTGTTCACTTTGAGTTACTTCCATATCTAGTATTCTTGCACGATCATGTAAGGAATTTCCAGAAGAAAAAAAAATTGGCTTCTTTGGAGGTCACCCACAATGAGAATTTCTTGCTCAGTCAACCCTACAAGATTTCCTCTACCTGCTATTTGAAACAACTGGAAGCCAATTTCAAAATGAGAACCTTATGTTGATTATTCTACATCCTAGCCTCATTACATTCTTAAGAATACCAAAATAAATTTGTTTTCATGTATTATGGGGACTTATCCCCAAATTGACAATTTCTGCCAAATTACAAAATCATCTGAATTACCCCATCAAGGTGCAAATTTTCTATTCCCATGAGTCCTCTCATTAACATAGAATTTTCTCACAATTGACAATGTATCACGGGGGGACGACAGGGATCAAGGGGGATTGCCCTCTTGTGGCAGCACCCTCGTTTTTTTTTGTAAATCTTTCTATTTCACGCAGTCTGGCGCATAAGTTCAATGCCATTTTCCAATTTCTAGAACCTGAAAATATCCCTAGGAAACTGTTGAAATTCTCTGTTTCAGGGGACTTTTCAATTTCCCCCTGACCGACACACTTATCAATTTTTCATCGACCCATTTCAACGGACTTTTCAATTTTCCTCCGAACGACACACTTATCAATTTGTCGTCGATCAGAGCAATTTCCAATTTTTCCATCGACCTGTTTCGGCAACCTTTTGAATTTCTCTCTGATCGGTGCATTTTCCATTTTGTCACCAAACTGTTTCGGGGCACTTTCCAATTTATGGCCGATCGGCAAACTTTTTACATTTCCATCGACCGTTTCGGTGACTTTTCCAGTTTCTCTCCAATCGACACAAATTCATTTTCGCACCGAAACGCCCTTTTCGACAATTTTTTAATTTCTCGTGGAAACATATCGGCGACTCTTCTGATTTATCATCGATAGTTTCGGTGCTCCTTTCAGTTTTGCATCGACACATACTTAAGCAGAAAACTAAAAAATTAAAAAAAAATGGAAATTTTTCCTGATGATCAGGAAAGGGTATTACCTCTACAAGTGGTCAGATTTGGACCATACAAGCCCAATATTTTAACATTCGCTCTGATACCACACTGTCACGTCCCCTCCCATGGATCCAACGCAAGGAAGGGAACATGACTGAAAATATGGGGCTTTTACAAAAACCCAACCCCATTCATCATTGACAATTCATAAAACAAGTAAAATGCATATGTGTGCAGATGCATAATCAAATAAACACAGCAAAAATCTATATCCACACACATTTGACATGCATACCTCAGCATACATTTATCAACGTAATCATAACAGTCAATAATTTAATACATTGCAGAATTAACACAAGAGAATACTTATCTTGGTTGTGAAATTTTCCCAAGCAACTAGCTATGCAACTGCAACGTTACACCCAGCCATAGGCCAATTGTGTTGATCAATCTCTCAACACAATTGCCACCCCCAAGTTGGGCATGATTTCTACAAGGAATTTTAACACTCAAGTTCAAGCCCAAACTCAAACCCCAACATTCTCTTCCACACACAGCAAGCACATGTGTTGGGCGTAGCAAAAATGTTTTTAGCTATTGGGTTCACAAGCAATATGTCCAAGGGTTTTCTCCAAATCATGGCACCACCAAAAACGAGTTGTGGGAAAGGAAATTCTACCATGAGGAAGAAAACTAATTTCTCCCACATGTCTATAGGGGTTTCAATGGCAAAAACGACCTCCCAAGACCCCCAACTCGGATTCCTCTTCTTCCCTGTTGTTCTATATCACAAAAACGCATGTCTCCCAGCTGAAAATGACGGAAAACACATAAAATTCATAGAGAAAAATCCCAGCAAGATCATAACTCGTGAGAGAGCCAAACTCATGCATGAAGAATGGCTTGGGGAGCAATTTCATGGCTCTTTTCTTGCCAAGGAAGCCAAACACGTTTTTCCAAAATGGTGGCTTGCCCATACACAAAAGTTGGACAATCACACCTCTCCATTTCCCCAAATAATAACTATTGCAACCAACTCTTGGGAGAAATAAATGATTGGGTACAAAAGTCAACATGGCTAGTTGAAGGTTCATAGGTTCTCTCATTAACACTTGGCTTGACTTGATTGGCTTCAAGGGTTTGAATATTTCTCTCCCAATTCCTTGTAAAAATCATGCCCCCATACTCTTGTTGCATTGCTTATCTAGTTGTGGGTATTTGTATTAAAATGCATATTTACATGATATTTATGATTTGTATTGTGCCTAGATAGCACGCAAACCATATGCATCAATTTTAACGTCAATTGTGAGGCCTTGACCTTGATCTCCTCACCATGATTTCATAACGATATTACATCATTTACATGTTAAATGAAATGGGGTCAAAATCGGGATATTACATGAAAATGAAATTTAGATGTCAAAGTTATGCATTTTTTAAAACAATGTAGAAAATGACCAAAGGTGCCATGAGGCAGGCAGAGATTGAACCACATGGTAATGGTTGCTCAATGCAATAAATAATTCCCCCTCTTTAACAAAATTTCCCTATAACCTCACTTTTAAAAATAAGTTATTTTTTTAATAAGTGGGCCACTTTTATAAAACAGCTAGAAAGCACTTTTACAATTAAGCTACTTTATAACATAAAGTTACATACTTAACTAAGGACTTGAACTCAAGACCTCTTACTCAATAAAGTAACTTTCAACCAAGTGAGTTAAAAAAATGTTTAACAATATTATGAAGAAGAATGGGGTTGTTGTTGGTATTGTTGTTGTTGTTGTGGGAGAGTGTCTTACCAAAAAAACCTTGCTTTTGGCCTGCAACACAATTTTACACAACCACAAATAAAAGGAAATTGGAACCAAAATTTCTCAAATTTGGGGTTAGACCGTCGTTGGCTTACATGAAAAATGAAATAGTTCTCATTGTTTCTAGTTTATTGAGTTTGCACAAAGTGGACACCAAAGAGCATACACAATCAATAAAATTGTTCCACAATGTTTTCTATTTCATAAGTTCACACAGAGCGCATGGAAAAAAGCATGCACAAACAAAAAAGGTAACAAACCAGGAATAAAATAGAAAACCTAGCTAACATTTGAAAATATGAGAAAGATTTTAAAAAAAATCGTAAATGTAAACAATATACTTCCAAATTTTGTAAAATGGTCATATCTTGGCAAAACATAAACTTTTTTGAGTGAAACAAGAATTGTTTCCAACTAAAAGAAGTGCTTCGGACACAATGGAACACCTCAACTGAGAAATGCATAGAAATAGTAGAATCTAAAAATCCTTTGATACATAGAACTACATCAATTCAAGATCTCGATCAACAATGGGAGCAAGTCTCCATAAGCATTTGGATACCATGTTGAACTAAAACAGGGCATTTCCACACATGTTAAACCCCTTAAGAAATCTCCCACACAAATAGATCATAGAAGAACATACTGATCTTTTACATGGTCAAAACCCTTAGAGATGGAAATAGTCCATGGCCCCAACCAAGTAACTACTAAGGAAATATATTAATACAAAAGGAAAAAGTATTTACTTATAAGTTGCTCATTATGATCGTCAAACAAATGACTCTCCATGCTCTTTAAATAGAGATCATGGACCAGCCAGGTGTTAAGACACAAATCAATAATCATTAAGATCAAGGTGAAGATGAATTGTCAGATCACTCCATGTCTAGAACATGTCGTGAAAGTTGGATTACATAAGTACAAATGCATATTGAAGAAACATAATTTACCTAAAGATACATTAGACCAAGTTGATCTTAACTAACTCCCAAGTGTCTAAATAACCTGACATAATTCATCTAGTAAATCATCAATAACTGGAATAGGAAACTTATCTTTAATTATCATCTTGTTGAACTCTCTATAATTTGGACACATACACCATGAATCTTTTTTTTGTGAACAATCACCATTGGTGTAGAGAAAAAGACTTTGGCCAGGTTGAATGATGACATCATTTAACATTTCTTAAACCATATTATCAATATCCCTCTTGTGTGCATATGGATACATGTAAGGTCTTATGTTAAGTGGTACAATTATCGATTGCAAGTGAATAACATGGTCATGATCTTGAGGAGGTGGAAGAATCTTTAGGCATCTTTCTAAATACCTTGGAATGTTTGTCAATAACTCTTTGGAGATCCATGGGAATATAGTGTATATATGCTTGAACATCTAATGAGCGAGATTTCAAGTTATTTTATATTTCAAGTGAGCACTAATATTTATTCGAGTTATTCTCTATTTTTTGTTTATCTATGACACCTTTTGAATCATCCTAAAAAATTTTACTACCAAAAGTTATTCAAATTTCAAGTTAGCATACATTTAAAAACCTTGGTTTGTACACTGCATTGTGGCAAATCTTTCTCCTAAACTATATATGAAATTTTTGCCCCTTTAATTCTGAAATTTTGGGTTGTAGTAGCCTGACATGTCTTATGTGCAATCCCTTGGGTTTGACCAAATTTTGATGTTCCAAAAGAAAGTTATGGTAACTTTCCGAAGAAAAAAATTCCCCTTTCAAGAGAGTGAAATTGTATAGCTTACCACATGTCTAATTTTTTTGTTCTGCTTGTGAAATTTATCCCAAAAATAATATTATCCATATTCTTTCCGATGGAATAGGTGTCACTGAATATGGCGCTCACAAACTTAAGATATAAAAGTCTTACCCAAAACACATGTTTGATACTAGTAAAAATCCCTAAATTCCATGGACTGCAACTCCGAACTTGTAGTGAACCAAGGCCTGAAATTTTTACCACATGTACTTAGATATGTCTTTTTAGGATCCCAAAAATTTCATTGTCTAAAACTTTTCGAAAAAAAAGTATAGCAAAAATGGATCTAATACCAAATGTTATGGACCAAATTAAAAAAAGCATAAAAATACAAAGAAAGAATAAATCCAAGCCTTGAGAATGAAATAAAGAGAATGAATAAGAAGCATCTTCGAGTGGTCAACCTCTTTTTACAATATATCAAATGCACAAGATGAGATGATCTCTAAAACTAGGTTTCCTTGGTATACATAGGAGACAAAAGGTGTAATTACAATTAAGGTCCTAGCCAACCAAGAAAGACAACAACGATATAATAATAAAAATCTAATGTCACAATATATTGGGCTTAATACTAAGCAAAATTGATGTCTATACAGTTATGAGTATTATGGAATTTACAAGTGTCATTAAATTTCTATTTTGTATGATTCCTTTGAACTCCAAGGTCTTAGATTGTAATTTCTCATCATGGTTGCAAGTTGAACTATATGTTTAATTTTCTCTTTTCTTGGTTCCTATGTCTTATCAACCTTCCTTATATGCGGTGGAACATATTTTGTAGACGATTCTTGTGTGTGTTCTTTTCAAGTAGTAGTTTATTTTTGGGGCACCTTATCTTCATTCGTAGTTTTCCTATTGCATGAGACTAAAGCTAATGATATTTTTGGCATTACATCATTATAAATTTTAGGATTTTGATTTTGGTTTATTGGGATAACTCATTGTACCCCAATTTCTTTGAGTATTTGATGAGTTCAATCTTACTAGCAGAGTTTCATAAGTTAAGGATTCTATCATTAACTCATCTAGTATTTCAATTAGTTGATCAATCCTTCCTCTATGTTCATTAATTATCCTTGATATCGTGTCCTTGTTGTTGTCTCTCTTTCTTATGAAGTCCAACCATCTTTTTTTGGAATCTTTTATTAATTTGTTAGTTATGTCACTCAATACTTGGTGTATTTTCTATTAATTTGTCAATATGTCACCTAATTGTGTTTTTGGATTCCTCAATCTTATCCATAAGTTGTGCAGCGATATTTCCTTCATCTTCATAACAATGAGCCTCTTAGTGTCTTTTCTATTTCTATCCATTTTGGTGGTGGTCTTCTTTGCAGGACCCATTTTTTTCATTTTCTTTATATGCTATGTCCATAAAGTTTTGTGGTAATGAAATTGTTTTTTCAATGAATTTTTTTTATAAATACACTTCTTTCCAAAGTAAATGAAATTAAAATATGTGATGAAATTTTTCAAGGGGACCTTAGGTGTGCGAAAAGTCATATGGGGATAAATGTGTATGGGATAAAAGGTTGTGGCAATGTTTGACATACATTGGAAAGGTGATGGTGGTTTGTAGAATGACAAGTACAGTGGTTGTATATTGTTGCTAGTATAGCTAGGTGTACATAATTAAAAGTGTAGTAGTTTAATTTGTTTTTTAGATATATACTGCAACGATCAACCAAGACGATTATGTACTCGATAAAATATAGTCAACGATATCGATAGTTGTTATAGCTTTATTGCAATGGTGTTGTACGAACTAAGTATGAAAGAATGGCAATTGTGGATGAATTGATTGCTAACTACGGAATTGTACTACTAATTGTGTGATGTATACAATTGACCCAAAGTATGATTATGCAATTAACCCATGAATTGCTCAAATCAAAGGTACCCTAATACCACTTTTATTACAAGCTTGATAGAGTAAATATGCAAATATATATAACAAAGAATTGAATAACGATTGATTGATTTCAATGAGCCTTGTGACAATATATACAATGATTAGTCACAAAGTGAAAGGCTATATGACCTTTGATATTTCATTAAGTTGTATTATTGTTATTCTTACCATATACTCAATAATGCATTGTTGCATTCAACACCCAGAAACACCTAACATAAATCTAATTTGGTATGATACAGTGATGTTCCATGTGACTAATGGATTGCACATGCATTATGATATAACACTAATGCTAATGAAAAGGTCAGTTCATCCTCATCCTCAGTAATATTTCATATATTGAAAAACATTTAAGGTGACATTTAAAGGTTATTATTTAGTCAATATCTATGTCAAATCATGTGAATAGATGTTAAGCTCCATTTTGTTTATTTAAGTTAACTATTCTAAATGATAAAACATTTTGGTTGAATTTATAGTAAAAAAATTGTAACATCAAGCCTAAGTGGGATATGTTGAGGGCATATTTGGGTTGGATTAGGTACAAATTTGAAAAAGATATAATACTAAATTGATCTTTATATGTTAAAGAAAGTATTTGATGATGTAGGTCAATAGCGTGAAGGCATAAATGTTGGGTTTATTTATAATTAATCAAACATGTTATTAAAAAACAACATTATAAGAGTCAAATAAACAAGAAAAAAGATATAAAGTTCTAAATTTATGAATTTTTTCATCTTAATAAAATAATTTGAATTCCTAAAAATTCTTAAATTTAGTAAAAGAATTGAATACTAACTAGAAAAAAGTGATAGTGAATCACCATTTTTTATTCTTGAGCTATTTGAATCAAATATTATTTGAAAGATTTGAGTAATCCACATTCATAATAGTAAAGTCAGCATCACAATACATGCTAGCATTATCATCACCACAACTCAATCTACATTTATAGTAAAGTTTGCGACTAGTCTGCCCTATCATTGCAACTCTCAATCTACATTTAGAACAATAAACTATGTGTAAGTTTCATTCAAAACATTAAAGTCGATGCCCCTAGCCATGCTAGCATGGCACATCATCAAGACTCCCTAGCCTTGATGATGGTCCACACTAGTGTTGGCTTACATAACTGTCTCCGGGCTTTCTATAAAGCCCCGGGTTCTTCGCGGTTCAAGGAACCAACAAAAACCCTTTTCACCGACCCTTTCGGCAACAATCTGCGAATAGACTGAGGTCTCACCCGAGGCGAAGTAATGGAGGAGCTGTGGAATTAGGTTTCAACAACTACATGATGAGTGCTTAATTAGATCTAATGAACAGCGCACTACGGGACTCACGTTGCGAACTAAAGACTCCTTCGTGTTCAACACTTACTCTATCGCACATCCAAGGACTGCACGATGTTGCATGGACTTTTGTCGACAAGACAGCGCAATTGATAACTACGCTCCCTTTCCAGTCTTAACCAATTTCGGCGACTCTTCTTAGGATTCCCTATCCACTCATCAATTGCCTTAGGTTATTTATCTTACGGCTTATGCTATATGAAAGAACACAAAATACTACGCACTTCCGGTTTTGCGCTTCCAGGGAATCGCACGACGTGAACTCCACTCACTTAAGTGATTATCCAACTGACTTGTGCATTCACAAACTTAAAAATACTTATGCATCTAACATTCATCCATACATGTGATACGTAACATATTATTCCCATCTCATTCTTTATGGCGAATACATATAAAAGTAAAACACATAAACTGATAAGCAAGATCTTAAGCATTCATTGTAAGCAAGTAAATAGATGCAAATATGTAAACAATCACACAACACAGAATTTAACATGGTTCACCCCCAGGATGGGAACTATGTCCACAGAAACTATTGTTATATTATTTTGGGAAGGGTACAACAGTTCCAGTCTGCGCACTCAGCTGCAAACTCTCTTCTCTCTCAATATGTCTTTGCGCACACAGCTTGCAGAGCCTTTACAATGGCTTTCAATACTTAGAGTATTTTACAATGAGGATTACTCACAATAACAACAAGAACAACATTAACCCGTTCCCTTAAAAAATGTGCCTTCTTATAGGTCATGCTCATAGTTCATGTCTTTACAATGCATAGGCAAAAACCCTAAGGTTTCCAAAACTGTCGCGGTTTTCCCCTAACTGGATTGTAAGGCTCTGATAGCAATTCTTCCGTCGCGGCCATCCCCTAAGCGTGGTCACGTCGCTATCAGCCCCCCTGTCTTGCGCACGCCAACATGTCGCTTTCACCTAGTAGTTCCTTCTCTAACGGCTTTATGCGACTAGTTCACGTCGTGCTTCCTCTGCGTGTGTGACTGGTCGCTTTCCTTCGCTTTACTCCTTAGCCACCACTTGGTAATCATGGAGCATCTTAACCAAAAATAGGTTGCTTTCACCTACCCGACCTTACCTTCATTCTTTACCCAAAACAGGTGCCCTGATAACACATTACGGCGTTACTACTTCGCGGAACCAGTCCTCAGCTGCGCGGTTCCCATCTTGTCGATACTGCGCTGCGCTCACATCGCAACTCCTCAAAAACTGTCTTGCCAAAAAGTGTTCATCTGAACTACGCTTAACTTCGCAGTTCCAAAACTAACTTGCACAAAAATACCTTACTTGGGCCAGGCCCAACAGGCCCCTAACACTTACATGTGGCTCATCCCTGAGCCACTTTCAACTTCTGCTTCACCGAGCTGCTCGTCCTCTTGCGGAGTTAACCTCGCAGCAAACTCTTGATATTTTGCACTCAGCTTTGCAACTGTTTCCTTGGTATCCTGCTCAATTTGCTTGATGGTCTCTAACACATCAGATGTTATTTCATCATCCGCTTGCTCTTGTACTGAATTCTTCCCTTTGCGGAGTTCCCTCAATGCTTCTTTAATTTTCTGTGTCAGTTCATGGGCTTCTTCTTACAGGGGCTACAATTTATCTCCAACTTCAGTCTCCCTGTCTCTCAACACTTGAAATTTTTTTTTCAATTCTCTGACTTCGAGATATCTTTTTAGCCTATCTCGTGGTTGGAGTGCCTTCACCTCCGCGTCCAGGGTCTCTAATGCGGCCTGCTTTTCCTTCAAATTGTTCTTGAGTTCCAGCAACTCTGGGTCCTCTTCCATCGCAGTAAATGTTTTTGTCGCCTCGTCCAACAGAGTTTGGCACTTATCTACTTCACTGGATATACTCTCTACTGCAACTTTCACTTCCTTTGCTCTGAGTTGTTGTTGATCAGGTGGTGTCTTTGGTTGATTCTGTGCTTCCAACGCAGCAATCTTCGCTTGGTAACTGATCTCCATATCTTTCATCTCAACCTTAAGATCACTGACCACCTCGCCGATCTTAAGGATAGTGTCCGCAGGCTCTAGCTGCTCATGGCATTCCGATATCTCTGCGGCTACTGAAGCGACCGTATGCTCTAATCTCATTCGGTGGTCGTGCTCATCCTGAAGTTGCATGGACCTCTTTAAGCTGGATTCTTGCAACTGCTATAGTTTGCAACTAACTCATGGTGTTGGTTCCGAGCGACTACATCTCTCTCATGGATCTCCTCCACAACCTGCAGGTGCAGATTATGTAGACCCTCCATTGGCAGCACTAAGATGCCAATATCCACATGTTGTATGTCGTCAAAAGCTAACAGTTCACACGGTAACCTTACGCTTACCAGGTCGAGTTGGACTATGCGCGGTTTCGATGGAAAGGTCAGGGCTAGAGGCGTTGTCTTCGGCTGCGAAGTGCCCCCTGACTTTCCTTCTGATTTTGAATCTCGCGGCAAGGGTAAGCTGTGTTGTACTTGATCAAACTTTTATGTTATACCTTGCAGCGTGGTGAGGTTCTTTTGCAAAGTCTCTTGAATCGCCTTGTCCTTTTTATCTTTGGTGGCCATCAGGCCTTCCATCTGCGTTGTTACCGTGGATGCGATCATCTCGTAATCGTCATCGTGGAGCTTGGCTTCTGACTGGCCCTTAACAGCTTTTTGTTTCTTCTTCTGTACCTTTTGTTGTACAAGACTCTCGACTTCCTTCCTTTTTCCCGTCCACAACTCTTCAACAATACGTGTAGGAATGGGATTACTCTCTGCGGAGTCACTCTCGATTTCCACAATTCCTTTGACTTTAAATTCAGGTATCCATTCCTTCATAATGGTGTCAATGTTTTCTTCATTCATGTGGTAGCTTCCTTAGAACCATTCAGGGTTCTTTTTCTGAGCCTTTGCTGAAATAAAGATAGAATGCATATCAACAGCAAAATTGACAATGGGAATATACTTAGCCATTACCTCTTTTGATATCTGCAGCTTGGAAATAATGACATTGCGCAACTACTTGTAGTATGTGTAGAAGAATTCAGCTGATGCGTGTTGTCTTTATGTTATCAAGTTCGCCCAAAGGTTGGCATAACGGGCTCCTCTGTAATCATTGTTGTCTGTGACCAACCCAGCATAATGCTTTGGGTCCTTCCATCCTACAAATGCAATCAACACTATCAACCAAGTATAGTGGAAATTGTTGCCATGTGTCTGTGTATCATTCAATTCTTTCAGAAACTCATTTAACAGGTACTGACACCAGTTAAATCTTCCTCCCATCATAGCCTTTTCCCCAAGGAGCACTGTGCTAGTGGGTACTTCAGTGGGTCTTGCTTTTCGCAGAATCTTTCCTGCTAGCAGTTGCGTGACAAACCGCGTAGCCTCGTCGTCGATGTCTTCTATGACAAAGCCTCTCTTTCGTTTCACGACGGTGTGTGATTTCTTCATCTTCGCGGTGACCTCCTTGTCCCTGTTTTTGCCTTGAAAGAACTGCTTGGCATCCTCGCCTCGCTTGCTTAACCCCGTGATGCGATGGATTCAATCGATATTCAAATCGACATTGGGATCTAGCCATAGGTATCCTTGGTGGGTGTGTGACATCAGAGTGCACACCACCACGTTCATCTCTGGTGTTCGGTCAAAATGAGGGAGCCTCAACAAATTGAGCAGTCCCAATTTGACTACTTCTGATAACCAGTTCTGCGCGACCAGCGCAGAATTTCCTTTTACATCCTTCCTCTAGCACATGTACTGATCTGGATGGAACTTCGGGAACTTTGGTTCAGCCGGGTACTTTTTCATCTAAAGTATGTCGAAGTCTTCAAACTTACATTCAGCAATCTTCCCCAACAGATTTCCTTCTATCTTCACATACTTTGAGATAAGTGAGAGCGGAATCTCGTACTTCGCATTCTTTAACAACTTAATGGCCAATGCATCCTCTGTACGTGGCGAGATATACTGAGGGGTCAACTTAAGTGGTATTTCCTTGTCGCTCAGTAGGAGTTCTGGTTCTGTGGAGCTCATCATCTTTAGTTTCGATTTCTCCGCTGCTGGTCCTTTGCCTTTATCCTACGAGCCATACTTTCAAGTTGTTTACAGCACGCCCTAAGTGATCATGTTAGTTAGTTGAGCGATTATCCAATGAATGTATGAAATTTCATCCATTGAGGAAGAATTCGCAGTCAAGGAGACTGTGAAGGTGTTTAAATACGGAGGGATTGAAGTGTTGATGAAAACCAATGCTAAGAAAGTTGTTACTAAGCAAGGACAGGGTTCAAGACGATCACCTAGACATACTACAGTTATGCAGGATAAAGGCAAAGGACTAGTAGCAGAGAAATAGAAACCGAAGATGATGAGCTCCACAGAACCAGAACTCCTGCTGGGCGACAAGGAAATACCACTTAAGTTGACCCCTTAGTATATCTCGCCACATACAGAGGACGAACCGGCCATTAAGCTGTTAAAGAATGCGAAGTACGAGATTCCATTCTCACCTATCTCAAAGCATGTGAAGATAGAAGGAAATTTATTGGGGAAGATTGTCAAATGTAAGTTTGAAGACTTCGACCTACTTCAGATGTAGAAGGACCCATTTGAACCAAAGTTCTCGAAGTTCTAGCCAGATCAGTACATGTGCTGGAGGAATGATGTAAAAGGCAATTCTGTGCTGGTTGCACAGAACTGGTTATCCGGATTAGTCGAATCGGGACTGCTCAATCTGTTGAGGCTCCCGCATTTCGACTGAACACCAGAGCTGAATGTGGTGGTGCGCACTCTGATGTCGCGCACTCACCAAGGATACCTATGGCTAGATCACAACGTCGATTTGAATATCGACCTAATCCATTGCATCACGGGGTTAAGCAAGCATGGAGAGGACCCCAAGCAGTTCTTTCAAAGAAAAAACAGGGACAAGGAGGTCGCCGCGAAGATGAAGAAATCACACACCGTTGTGAAACGAAAGAGAGGCTTCGTCATAGAAGACATCGACGACGAGGCTACGTGGTTTGTCACGCAACTGCTAGTAGGAAATATTCTGCGAAAAGCAAAACCCACTGAAGTACCCGCTGGCGCAGTGCTCCTTGGGGCAAAGGCCGCGACGGGAGGAAGATTTAACTAGTGTCAGTACCTGTTAAATGAATTTCTGAAAGAATTGAATGATACACAGACACATGGCAGCAATTTCCACTATACTTGGTTGATAGTGTTGATTGCATTTGTAAGATGGAATGTTAAATTTTGAGCATTAATTCACAATACTCTAGGATCTTTGCTGAGAGAATAACATATACAGTATATCAATGCATGGCAATCACAATAAGCATGACAAGCATCACAAGAATCAAAAGCATGAGAGACAAGAGACACAGAGTTTCCGTGGGGAAAACCCTAGGGTGAAAAACCCCACAACTTCCTCAGAGATAGAGAGAGCAATGGCTCAACCAAAGTACAACCAAAATACACTGAGATAGTCTCCTAGTAGCAGATGATCCTCCTCCTCACTAGTGCGCCACTTTCTGAGTGAGAGTGAGATACTTTTTCGAGTGATCTAAATAGAGATCACCTGATCTCTATTTATACTAATTTGTTTGCCTAGTGACCTTATGGGGCCGACTTGTCTAGCTAGGTACATCCACATTATAATATATATTTCAGGGCCGACCCCACACATGGTGGTCTAATAACCCATCGACAAGTACACACACTTGCGACACTTGTCAATCCACATGACGACACTTCCTTATAGAGGAATGACACATCTCTTATAAGGGTACAATAAATATATATAAAATACACAGATGAAATGCATTCTGAAGTTACATATACATCAACACTCCCTCTTAACTAGGAAGGTATTTCTCGACACAGATCTGCTAGACAAGTCTTCTTCTTGGGATCATCGTCATCATCATCGTCACTGCTGCTGCTATCTCAACCAATCTCTGACTCTACTCGTCATAGGAAGTTCTACAAAGCCAGTCCTTTTTCATACTGGATGTAGGCCCGCCACCTGCAGGTCTTCATCATCACTGGCCATACTGTAGAAATCTCAGGACTTATTACGTGCGTCACAAAACCTTAAAAGAGTCTCTTGACTAGCAAGAACCCTAAAGAGCATCTGAGGCCTTTTTCATCCTGTCCAGATCTCCAGGACTTATTACATGTAACCCCACCACAAAACCTCAAAAGAGAATCCCAGGACTGATTACGAGCACAAGGCTCAACCTATCGGATCTCCCAGGGCACAAATTACATGTGGTCACCACAAAACCTTGAAAGAGTATCCCAGGACATTACGAGCACAAGGCTCAACATATCGGATCTTTCAGGGCACAAATTACATGTGGTCATGGCAAAACCTCGAAAGAGCATCCCAGGACTGATTACGAGCACATGGCTCAACCTATTGGATCTCCCAGGGCACAAATTACATGCCATAGGACAAAACCTCGAAAGAGCATCTACCAGATATCCCAGGGCACAAATTACATGCCATAGGCAAAACATCGAAAGACTATCTGTAGATCTCCCAGGGCACAAATTATATGTCCTCCCAAGCAAAACCTCGAAAGAGCATTTGCCAGATGTCCCAGGGTACGAATTACATGCCATAGGAAAAACCTCGAAAGACCATCTACAAATCTCCCAGGGCACAAATTACATGCTTATCTGCACAACCTGTTCCATGGCCACAGAGTATCAACCTGATACTCACCATACATCATCCTGATGTACACATGATCATCCTGATCATCACTGCAACATCCTGCTGCATGTCATCTGGAGCAACATCCTGAAGCTCGTCATCCATGATTGTCTTGATCATATAATGCATCTACCTGATGCATACCAAGTATCTACCTGATACATATCATCATACATGATCCACCTGATCATACAGTGTATCCACCTGATACAAATACAAATACATGATACATATCACCATACATGATCCACCTGATCATACAATGTATCCACCTGATACATATACAGATACATGGTCCAAGCATCCAACATGATGCTTATACAAAATACATACACATGATCCAACCGATCATATCCAGCATCCAACATGATGCATACATACATACATAAAAATGATCCAACTGATCATATCCAGCATCCAACATGATGCGTACATACATATATAAAAATGATCCAGCTGATCATATCCAGCATCTAACATGATGCGTACATACATATATAAAAATGATCCAGCTGATCATATCCAAGCAGAAACCAGAACATCATCCTGATGCTCGTCATCCAGCGCTTACATCCACAGCCATGTGAAGGATCCTCCTTCCAACATGCTTGGAATGGCTTCAGCAAATGTGTCCATCACTTCTTCCTCGAAGTGTCCTCGATCTAAAGAACACCAAGCCTCTCTTTGAAGTACTCGAACTTCACCCTGGCTAGTGGCTTTGTCAGCACATCTGCAATCTGCTCGTCCGTCGCAACATACAGAAGCTTCACAGCTCCTCTCTGCACCATATCCCTGATATAGTGATATTTTATCTCTATGTGTTTCGACCTGTCATGAAACACTGGGTTCTCGGACAGCTTCACACAACTCTGGTTATCACAGAAGATACCAGTAGCATCCAACGGGAGATCAAATAACTCAGATAGTAGCTTCTGTAGCCATACTGCCTCACAACTAGCTGAACAGGATGCAACATACTCTGCCTCAGCTGTACTTAGTGCTACGCAGGACTGCTTCCTGCTGAACCAAGAGATCACACCTGATCCCATACTGAAGCAGCACCCAGATGTGATCTTCCTATCTGCAGCACTACCAACCCAATCTGAATCAACATAACCCTGCAGGTTAAACTTTTGATTGGCTTCATACTTGAGCCCATAATCCACTGTACCCTTCAGGTACCTCAGAACATGCTTTACAGCAACCAGGTGAACACTCCTCGGATCCGTCAAGAACTGGCTCAATGTGTTCACAGCAAAGAAAATATCTGGTCTCGTGTTCGTCAGGTACATCAAGGACCCAATCATCTGACGAAACATAGAGACATCAACCGGCTCAGATGAAGCATCACATAGAAGCTTCAGGTTCGATGCCATAGCTGTGGCCATGGCCTTGCAATCCATCATCCCAAATCTCTTCAGGATATCTATTGTGTACTTCCCTTGACCAAGGAAGATCCCACCTGCACTCTGCCACACCTCCATACCTAGGAAATAATGCATCATTCCCCAATCTTTCATATCGAACTCAGCAACAAGCTTCCTCTTCGTATCTGCAATCAATCTGTCATCTCCTGTTACAAATAAGTCATCCACATACAGGATTAGAACCACAGGATTCCCTTCCTCAACCTTGTAATAAAGGTTGGAATCCGCTTTACTCTTGGTAAATCCCAAACTAGATAAGAAACTGTCCATCCTACCATACCAGGTTCTAGGAGCTTGTTTCAAGCCATACAAGGCTTTCTTCAATCTGCACACATATGACTCCCTGTCATGTATTTCAAAATCGAGTGGCTGCTCTACATATACTTCCTCTTCAACTACACCATTCAAGAAAGCAGTCTTGACATCCATCTGGTGTATTTTCCATTTCATCGCTGCAGCCAGGGCAAGTACTGTTCTGATGGAAGTATACCTGGCTACAGGTGCAAAAGTTTCTTCATAATCTATTCCCTCTTTCTGAGAGAAGCCACGAGCTACGAATCTTGCCTTGTATTTCTCTACACTGCCATCTGCAGCATGCTTGATTTTGTAGATCCATTTGGAAGTCACAACAGACTTCTCTTTAGGTCTTGGGACAACATCCCAAACATCATTCTTCATTATTGATTGGTATTCCTCAACCATGGCATCCTTCCATTTTTTCTTTTCCGCTGCTTCTTAATAACTGGAAGGCTCTTTGTTAATAATGTCACAGAGTAAAGCAACATAGCTGGTATGTGATCTGGTTCTCTTCTTTGCTCTGTATTCTTCTTCTGGAATGCCAAATCTTTCTGCATCTTGAATGAGCTCTCTAGCCCATGCATGTTTCCTCTTGTGAGAGTTATCCTCTCGGGGTGGATCTACAGGTTCTTGCGGATCTTCAAACTCACGAACAACTTTTGGAACTGCTTCAATCATGGTAGTGTCTTGAAATCTAGTTTCCTTAGGTTCTTCCTAAACTTCGATAGGTGCCTTCCTTGATTTGATGAATGCTGAGTTTTCATCAAATGTTACATCCCTGCTGACATCAATCTTCTTGAACCCTGGAAAGTATATTCTGTAAGCCTTCGAGCTTTCACTGTAACCCACAAAGATACCCTTCTTTCCTGAAGGATCTAGTTTAGTCCTCTTTTCCTTTGGAACATGAGTGTATACTGGACAACCAAATATTCTGAGATGACTGACTTCAGGTTTCTTACCATAAAAGACCTCTTCTGGTGTCTTGTTGTCCAATATCTTATGGGGTGTTCTGTTCTGCACATATACAGTTGTTCTAGTTGCTTTTGCCCATAGATGCATATGTAGATCCTGGTCATGCAACATTGCCCTTGCTGCTTCCATGATAGTTCTGTTCTTCCTTTTTGCAACTCCATTCTGTTGAGGATTATAAGGAGCAGTCAACTCCCTCTTAATCCCTGAATCACTACAAAGCTTCTTGAAGTCACTTGAGGTGAATTCTCCACCATTGTCAGATCTTAATGTTTTGATCTTCTTGTCAGTTTGATTCTCCATCAAGGTTTTGAATTCCTTGAATTTATCAAACACCTCATCTTTGTTCTTCAAGAAGTATACCCAAGTCTTCCTGGAGAAGTCATCAATAAATGAGACATAGTAAACATACCCACTCAGAGAACTGGATGACATAGGACCACATACATCTGAGTGGATGATTTCCAGGATGTCTTTTGCCTTGCTTTCACTGCTTGGGAAAGCCTTCTTAATGTTCTTACCTTTTGCACATCCTTTGCAAACACCTTCATGTTTGGTCTTGATTTCAGGAAGACCCTCTACAGCCTTGCTTGCAATTGGAAGCGCTCTATAGTGCATATGAGCAAGTCTTCTATCCCAAAGTTCACTTGGCTCCATGGATTCATGTACCATGGCATGTTCAGGTTGTCCCTTCAATTTATACAAACCTCCATCTTGCTCTCCAATCACTATTGCATCATCTATGTTCTTTCCCTTTGGCCACATTAGGACTTGGCCATCCACAAATGCACCCCTCATACCTTTTGCATCCAATGCAGAGATGGAGAGTAAGTTCTTCTTGAGCCAAGGTACATAAAGGGCTTCTTTCATCTTCAAATATTTTCCAGAATCTAGGTTGTAGGACACTTCACCACTTCCTTTGATTGGGTATTGATAATCATCCCCAAGTTTCACCTTATAGGGAGATTCATGTTCAGATAGATTCACAAAAGATTCTTTAAACCCAGTCATGTGTTTGGAATCCCCATTGTCAATCAACCAATCATTACAACCATGGGAGATAGTACCTGTGAGAGCAGAAATTAGAACATATTCTTCTTCACTTGATGAGTCGTCATCACTATTACTTTTTTCCCTAGCCTTCTTCTTTGGGGGTTCATCATCTTCAGTAGCATGAGTATGATATCTTCTTTTGTATTCTTCTTCTTCTTATTGAAGTTGTTGTTGTTGTCTTTCTTCTTCTTGGGACAATCTGAAGCAAAGTGTCCCTTCTCATTGTAATTGAAGCATCTGAGATCTTTCCTATATTTATGATAATGGTGGTGTGAGGATCTTCTGTTATGAGATGATTCCTTCTTGGACTTTCCTTTCCTGGCATGTGCTGTGAGAGCTTGATCTTCATTTCCCATCTTTTCTTCTCGGGACACAAGCCTAGCTTCTTCTTGAGAGCATTCTTCCTACAATCTATTGAAGGAGATCAACTTCTTCCTTGCACAAATTCCTTGAATGAAGGAATCCCATGACCTGGGTAGGCCATTTAGAGTGGTCATCACCACTTCACCATTCTCCACCATTTCATCCACTGCTTCTAGTTGTTCCTTGATCTGGGAGACCCTTGAAAAATAATATTGAATGGTTTCTCCATTCTGAAACTTTACTCCTTTCAATTGGTTCCGCAGGGTCATCTTCCAATTTATGTTCTTCCCTTCAAATAGCTTGGTCAAAGAGTCAAACATCTCCTTGGGTGTCTTTAGAGAGGACACATGGGGTATGAGATGGTCTTTAATGGAATCAGCAATGATTCTCTTTGCCTTGACCAAGTTCGTCTTATGCAATACCTTGGCCTCTTCATCCTCTGAGATAGGGATGTCTTCTTTCACATATGAGTCCAACTCATTCTCTTCCAGGATTAACCCAATCCTATACTTCCAAGCTCGGAAGTTATCAGCTCCTTCAAGCTTCTCCTCAAACTTGGTGTGGTGAGACATCTTAAAGAGTACTTCAAATGGAAATAGAAAATATTTAGATCTTACCACTTGAAATGCTGAAAACTGGATCTGGTCCCGGATTAGGGTTTGTCGAAAAAACCCTAATAATTCAAAATGTAAATTTCAATTTTATGAAAGGATAGAAAGATATGCCTTGATGAGCTGATCATCCTAGTGTATTCAGAATTTGTGATCAACAAAGCTTTACCCTTTAGATTTTCCTTTTTGTCCTCCCGGGTTCACTAGGGAGAGCCCTGAATTAGGGTTTGAGTTTCCCGGAGATCTACCCAACCAAAAATCTCGATCCAAAGCTCTAAACTTCGATTTTTGCAAGGAGCTTTCAGCTATGTCTTCAGATTTCAGAAATTCCTATTTTTGAGGAAACCCTAATTTTTAGGGCCAAATCTGAAAATGCTCGGAATTGAATTCTGATTGGACAGATAGATGCGCCTTGATGAGTAGAGTCAATATACTATACTGCTTTTCCAAAATCTGTGGAGAGAAACCCAATAAACAAGAAACTCAAGTTTCTGTCACTGCAAAATGTCTTCTTCTCAGGTTAGCTCTGATACCATGTTAAATTTTGAGCATTAATTCACAATACTCTAGGATCTTTGCTGAGAGAATAACATATACAGTATATCAATGCATGACAATCACAATAAGCATAACAAGCATCACAAGAATCAAAAGCATGAGAGACAAGAGACACAGAGTTTCCGTGGGGAAAACCCTAAGGTGAAAAACCCCACAACTTCCTCAGAGATAGAGAGAGCAATGGTTCAACCAAAGTACAACCAAAATACACTGAGATAGTCTCCTAGTAGTAGATGATCCTCCTCCTCACTAGTGCACCACTTTCTGAGTGAGAGTGAGATACTTTTCCGAGTGATCTAAATAGAGATCACCTGATCTCTATTTATACTAATCTGTTTGCCTAGTGACTTTATGGGGCCAACTTGTCTAGCTAGGTACATCCACATTATAATATATATTTCAGGGCCGACACCACACATGGTGGTCTAATAACCCATCGACAAGTACACACACTTGCGACACTTGTCAATCCACATGACGACACTTCCTTATAGAGGAATGACACATCTCTTATAAGGGTACAATAAATATATATAAAATACACAGATGAAATACATTCCGAAGTTACATATACATCAACATGGAAGGACCCAAAGCATTATGTTGGGTTGGTCACAGACAACAATGATTGCAGAGGATCCCGTTATGCCAACCTTTGGGCGAACTTGATAGCAGAAAGACAGCACGCGTCAGCTGAATTCTTCTACACATACTACGAGCAGGTATGGGTAGTCATTATTTCCAAGCCGCGGATATCAAAAGAGGTAACGGCTAAGTATACTCACACTGTCAATTTTGTTGTTGATATGCATTCTATCTTTATTTCAGCAAAGGCTCAGAAGAAACCCTGAATGGCTCCAAGGAAGCCACCATATGAATGAATAAGACATCAACACCATTATGAAGGAATGGATACCTAAATTTAAAGTTGAAGGAATTGTGGAAATGAAGAGTGACTCCGCGGAGAGTAATCCCATTCCTACACCTATTTTTGAAGAGCCATGGACAGGAAAAAGCAAGGAAGCCGAAAGTCCTGTATAGCAAAAGGTACAAAAGAAGAAACATAAAGTTGTTAAGGGCCAATCAGAATCCAAGCTCCACAATGACGATTACGAGATGATAGCATCCACAATAACAGTGCAGATGAAAGACCTGATGACCTCCAAAGATAAAAAGGACAAGGTGATTCAAGAGACTTTGCAAAAGAACCTCACCATGCTGCAAGGTATAACAGAAAAGTTTGAGCAAGTACAACGCAACTTACCCTTGCCGCGAGATTCAGAATCAGAAAGAAAGTCAGGGGCACTTCGCAGCCGAAGACAGCGCCTCTAGCCCTGACCTTGCCATCGAAACCGCGCATAGTCCAACTTGACCCGGTAAGCATAAGGTTACCGCGTCAACCACTAGCTTCGGACGACATACAACATGTGGATATTGACATCTCAGTGTTGCCAATGGAGGGTCTCCATAATCTGCACCTACAGGTTGTGGAGGAGATCCATGAGAGAGATGTAGTCGCTCGGAACCAACACCATGAGTTCGTTGCAAACTATAAGCAGTTGCAAGAATCCAACTTAAAGAGGTCCATGCAACTTCAGGATGAGCACGACCGTCGAATGAGATTAGAGCATACAGTCACTTGGGTAGCCGTAGAGATATCGGAATGCGACAAGCAGCCAGAGCCTGCGGACACTATCCTTAAGATCGATGAGGTGGTCAGCAATCTTAAGGTTGAGATGAAAGATATGGAGATCAGTTACCAAGCGAAGATTGGTGCGTTGGAAGCACAAAATCAGCCAAAGACACCACCTGATCAGCAACAGCTCAGAGCAAAGGAAGTGAAAGCTGCAGCAGAGAGTATAGCCAGTGAAGTGGCTTAGTGCCAAACTCTACTGGACAAGGCGACAAAAACATTTACTGCGCTGGAAGATGACCCAGAGTTGCTGGAACTCAAGAACACTTTAAAGGAAAAGCAGGCCGCATTAGAGACCTTGGACGTGGAGGTGAAGGCACTCCAACCACGAGATAGGCTAAAAACATATCCCGAAGTCAGAGAATTGAAAAAACAAGTTCAAGTGTTGAGAGACAGGGAGACTGAAGTCGGAGATAAATCACAGCCCCTGCAAGAAGAAGCCTGTGAACTAACACATAAAATTGAAGAAGCATTGAGGGAACTCCGCGAAGTGCAGGATTCAGTACAAAGCAAGTAGAGGATGAAATAACATCTGATGTGTTGGAGACCATCAAGCAACTTGAGCAGGACACCAAGGAAACGGTTGCAAAGTTGAGTGCAAAATATCAAGAGTTCGCTACGAAGTTAACTCCGCAAGAGGACGAGCAGCTCGGTGAAGCAAAAGTAAGCAGAAGACCTAGGTTCTTCGCGGTTCAAGAAACCAACAAAACCCCTTTTCACCATCCCTTTCGGCAACAATCTGTGAACAGAATGAGGTCTCACCCAAGGCGAAGTAATGGGGGAGCTGTGGAATCAGGTTTCCATAGCTACGTGATGAGCGCTTAGTTAGATCTGATGAAAATCGCGCTACGAGACTCACGCTGCGAACTGAAGATTGCGCGAAGGTTAACTCCTTCGCGGTCAACACTTACTATATCGCGCATCCAAGGACTGCATGATGTCAGATTGACTTTCGTCAACATGACAACGCAACTGATAACTACGCTCCATGTTCAGTCTTAACCGATTTCGGCGACTCTTCTTAGGATTCCCTATCCACTCATCAATTGCCTTAGGTTATTTATCTTATGGCTTATGCTATATGACAGAACACAAAATACTGCGCATTTTCGATGCTGCGCTTCCAAGGAATCGCACGACATGAACTCCACTCACTTAAGTGATTATCCAACTGATTTGTGCATTCACAAACTTAGAAATACTTATGCATCTAACATTCATCCATACATGTGATACTTAACATATTATTCCCATCTCATCCTTTATGGCGAATACATATAAAAGCAAAACACATAAACTGATAAGCAGGAGCTTAAGCATTCACTATAAGCAAGTAAACAGATGCAAATATGTAAACAATCACACAACACTGAATTTAACGTGCTTCACCCCCAGGATGGGAGCTATGTCCACAGGAACTGTTGTTATATTATCTTGGAAAGGGTACAACAGTTCTAGTCTGCGCACTCAGCTGCAGACTGTCTTCTCACTCAATAGGCCCCTGCGCACACAGTTTGCAGATCCTTTACAATGGCTTTCAATACTTAGAGGATTTTACAATGAAGATTAACCACAATAACAACAAGAACATCATTAGCCATTTCCCTTACAAAATGTGCCTTCTTATAGCTCATGCACGTAGGTCATGTCTTTGCAATGCATAGGCAAAAACCCTAAGGTTTCCCAAAACTGTCGCGGTTTTCCCCTAACTAGACTGTTAGGCTCTGATAGCGATTCTTCCGTAGTGGCCATCCTCTACGCATGGTCACGTCACTATCATACCCCCTATCGCATGCACGCCAACAGGTCACTTTCACCTAGTCGTTCCTTCTCTAACGACTTTGTGCGGCCGGTTCACGCCATGCTTCCTCTGTGCATGTGACCGATCGCTTTCCTTCGCTTTACTCCTTACCCACCGCTTGGTAATCATGGAGCATCTTAACAAAAAAGAGGTTGCTTTCACCCAGCTGACCTTACCTTCATTCTTTACCCAAAACAAGTGCCCTACTGGCACATCCCGGCACTACTACTTCACGGAACCGATCCTCGGCTGCTTGGTTCCCATCCTATCGATACTGCGCTGCGCTCACATCGTAGCTCCTCAAAAACTGTCTTGCCAAAAAGTCTTCATCTGAACTGCGCTTAACTTCGCAGTTCCAAAACTGACTTGCACAAAAATGCCTTACTTGGGCCAGGCCCAACAACTAGTATGGCTCGACACTCTGACTTTAATGTTTTGAATGCAAATTACCCAAAGAACTCCCAAACATCACCAATGTTTAATAAAATCATTAAATAATAACCATTAAGAAGTTGGGGATGTTAGTATCACTATGGTTTTATACAAGCACTTAATACTATCCATAAGCAAATAATTGGTAATATAGTGTTACAACATCTTAATCAAATTACTAAATGTTTAGGTCATAAAAAATAGTTATGCCAATATTATAACTATTCATATTGAGGCTTAATTTTTAGATTTTTTTCCCAAATTAAACGATTTTGGATGTGGAGTTATTATTTGGAGGTAATAGTTCATATTAAATATTTAGAATTGTAAATTATCTTTTTTAATTGTGGTAGACTATTTTTGTTTTGATTTGAGAGTTGTGCACCATTGTGCTTAGTCTATGGGAAAGAAGATTAAATAAACCATACCCATTCCACCCTTAGCTTCACCAACTGTCATTATACTAATTACACCCTCAACTTCACTGTCATTATACCCATTAGTGAAAGCCTTGAGCAATAAATGACATCTCAAACTTTGACATATTCAAATTCCTCACCAACCATCTCTTGCAAAAAAAAAGAGATGAGAGAAGTTACTTGGCCTCTACATTCTTACATAATACCCATACATGTAAGGGAGAACGAAGGGAAGAACTTTGCAAACAAGGGATGAAATATTTATACATATTACATAGAATTTGAACTACAAATTGGTTAAAGTTTGGCATTTTGTGGGTTGCACAAATCGGTTTACTACTCTCGAGAAGGGATCAAAAAGCAAGATTGAGGTAGAGGCTAATGCAACTTGCAATTTAAAAGCCAGCTCTTTAACCTAGTTGGTGCTAGCAAGTTTACCAAATCATAGTTATAATGCCATCCTATTGAGCTCTTAAGTTCTTATGGTTCTCTCCAATTTTTCAAAGTGGGCTATTTTTTCCTTTAAAATGTGTATTAATGCATGGGTTAGTGGAGGGTTTTGTGTTTAATTGAAACTTTGAGATAAAACTTCTTGTTATCTCCTTTTACCTCTTGTCACTCTCATTTTACCATCTCAAGTGTGGCATTCAAATGAATAATGCATATGGTTGAGTTCAAGGTTTTCCTTTAGCAACCATTTTCACTACATAATTACCTCGTAAGATAAATGTTACTTCTCTCCTTTACACTATTGTTTGGTCATTAATGTTAATGGTTTTTGGCAATAATATCCAATTCTAAAAGTTGATAGTGATGCATGCAAATCAATTGTTAAAATTTTTACTCAAACAAATAATGCATGTGGTTGAGATCAAGGTTCTCCTCTAGCAACCATTTTCACTATATTATTACCTCATAAGATAAATGTTTCTTCTCTCCTTTGTACTATCATTTGGTCATTAATGTTAATGGTTTTGGGGGTTAATGTCCAATTCTAAAAGTTGATTTTGATGCATGCAAATTAGTTGTTAAAATTTTTACTTGCTCATTTCAATTTTGCATTTTTTCAGTGATTGTGATTATGAGCATAGAGTTTGTCGTAATTGGGTTGCTCAACATGATAAATGCTTGGATGACCATGTAAGGAGATAGATTATAGAAAGCACACTGCAATTTTTTATCTTAAAAGCATAAAATATTCAAAAAGAATTGAGGCCCCACTAATTCAAAGGGTGAGAACTATTGCTATTGATGTTGAAGTAACAATGTAAAACACTTAGTAGAAAATCCAAGTAGTAAGATATGGTGATGTTATATGTAGAGTTTGCATATAAGAGTTTAGTGAGTAAAGCAATAGGTTTTACATTGTTTTAAGTGGTATATGGTAGAAATCTAATCGGAGATACATATTTGGTAAGTGTGTGTAAATATAAGCTCTTCGAAATTCTGCACAAGAATCAAATCATGGGTGTACTATCTTTCTTTTCTGGGAGTACTTTTCCTAGGGAGAAAATTTACTGCATTTAAACCACCTAGTTGTCTAACATAAGATCGTGTATGTCTCCTTAAATCTTCTATTTCTGCAAAAGGCACAGCATACAAGACTTCTTGATGTTCATAATCAGAGATGGAGTTTTCTTGATTTGTTACTTCAAGGTTTGGGTTGTCTAAAATTCTTGATTTAAGCGGGTTTTCAGTAACATTTTTGACAATGGGAGATTTTCCTTTATAATCCATGCACTTTAGGCCCTCCTTCTAGCATCAAAAACTGTTGATGCCTCAAAGATCGCAGCATCAAGCAGAAATGGATTCTCCCCGGTAAACTATCCCAATTAGATTGTCCACCGTTTGTTATGGGGAATCCGTCCGGTTAATGGTTCCGGCGACCGTTAGATTTGCTTTTTATTGCACCGGTTATGGCCCGATCCACCGTTCTTTTGATTTTATTATTAAAATGATGTGCAAGTGCCTAAGCTAATTTAATCTAAATGCAAAGCTTGAAACAAATCTAAATCTAAGACTGAAATAAATCTAATCTATCCTTGCAAGGAGCAAATTGTAAATATGAGTAATGTGCTGAAAGAAATATCTGAAGATCCACAGATAACCATTAAATCATGAAGATACATCTACAGCCAGAGATTAAAGATATAAAAGATAGCTTTTAATCCATGTGAAAGCATTCTATCACTCATGTTAGGAGAAACATCATTGCACAAAAAAAATAGTAAGCTCATTCAATACACGGAAATAGTTCTGAACAACAAAGAAAGATCTCACTGCAAGATATGAACGCCATAAGAATAATCCAGCAAACATCCAACATCCATTTTCAAGCAAAATAACTGTCTCCCTCCGGCTCTTTATTAGGCAAAAATAGCTTTCCTTAAGCTAACTACAAAATAGTTCGTACCAGCTAAGAAGCTTCTTTTCCTGCCAAAAAAAAGTCCCTTCTGTTCCTTCTAACCTTCTACTTATATCTTTACAAAGCGCCTCCTGGGCTGACAAGTGTACCCTAATTCTATAACCTCTTCCCTTGGCTTTCATCACATCATTACCAAGCCTATGGATACATGGAATATTTTACAAATAGGACAAAACTAAGGACCAACTGTCCTTTTAGAGTAAATATACAAGGGAAGAATTTCATCTTTTCGACTGGATTAAAACAAAAATCAGGATGATATGTCTATTTGGCTTGGGCTTCTGTCTATTGGCTCGACGATACACCTCCATCAACCGGTGCACTTGAAGTAACTAGGTCATCTATGCTTTGAATGAATGAAGACCATTGGTTGATATCTTTCACGATGAGCTTGCTTCGGGAAGACACTATTGCCTGGGACGCTATTTCATGCTTACGAAGGTCTGACTTGATCAGCGATTTTCCTTGTGTAGCCTCTTTTGCCATTGCTTCAAAGAAGTAAATGTCACATACCCCAATTTTATTAAAATAATGTAATTATTTTTAATATTCCTGAGAACATTATGTTAAATTTAATGCTAAGTAGGAATGGATGACTCAGCAGAGTCTCCAGAAATGGAATGTAAATTCTGAATAATTATTATTAATAAATAAATTATGGAGACAACAGCATGGGAGAGCTGTTAAAAGAGGTTACTGGTCTAACTGGTGGATGGAATTAGGTGGAAGGACAAAAGACAAGTGGCAGCATCCTCAAACACTTCCTGAGTTGCAGGTGGCAACTTCCCTATATTTTGGGGTCATGATTCCCCAAGAAAGTGGAATCTGAGCAGGTGGCTCATTAATGACAGTTAGCCCAACTAAGACCTAGGCAATCTTTTAAATACTACTCAATGAACTGAGCTGGGGGGGTTCAGCAATTGTTCTAGAGGGAGAATACATTCAGGTGAATGCTATTCAGGAGTCCCATTGAGGAAGTGGGAAAATCAGTAAGGAAGTGTTTTGAGACAGGAAGTTGCAGTAACTTGGTTCCAGTATAGCTGCTTGGGCTGAGGGAATTATTGGCCGTACCTAGATTCCAGCCAGTTAGACCAGAGCAAGCTCGGGGGTCCTGAGAAGTGCTGTCTGGGCACTCTCCAGGAATTGGTAGGGAGGAACAGCCTCCCATTGCTGTTATTGTCTACTATAGCTACAGGTTCTGTCACTCTTCCTGCTGTTAGTTTAAATAATTTTCATATGTTTTGACTGTATTCAATTTCAGTAAATCAGCCTCTGTATTTTCTTTTGGTATAAATTACAGAACTCAGATGTTTTAGAATTTTCCCTACTTTATTTAATTAGAGTAATTATCCTATGCAGCACATATTTGTTACTGTTACAGTTAACAAATACCATGTTTATGTATTTCTAGAATTCTTGTTAATAGTTAAATAATAGACAGAATATTAAACAGTAGATATTCCAGAATTATAGCTATTAAACAGTCATAAGAATAGATATAGATAAATCTTAGTTTTTACTTTGAGATATTTCCTATTAGAATAATATACCTGTATACATATATTTGTTTCATATTTCAGTCAACTTTAGTTACAGGTCATACTTGTATCGAGTTAACAGATAAACAAAACTCATATTATTATATTGTTTATATTCAGAATATGATTGACAGCTATCGACTAACTAAAGGGTGTGACTGTAACAATATTTTATTGTTACAAGCTTCCATATAATCTTATTCATTAACACAGTAGTCAAATACAAACACATAGAAACTGTAGAGTATTATTCCCCTTCAACCTAGTGTGTTAATTTGTTAGCCATGTTATCATGACAGAGTTGACAGAGTTGTTTCAAACAAGACAAACATATTAACACACAGAGAAACTGTCAACGAATGCAACCATTATTGGCTGTTACCAACCTTCATAATTATACACAGTAATAATATTTATTTCATTTTAAATATTCTCCCTTAGAGTAGTCCATAAACCCTACACGGCCGTAGCCTTACAACTTTCACTTTACAGACTGAAAACAAATGAAAAGAATGCCTTATATGGCAGACAAAACCTACAGTAGGTTTATACATAGTTCTAAGTATATCACAGTTTTATTAAATAATTATACAGGAATCAAAATAAATTTGTTACAACTCGTTCCCAGTCACCACTGAGTTAACAATTCCATATATATGTGTTGAACACAAAACAGAATCCCAACTCGCCAGAATAACCCTATACTATTTAACTATTACAGTTATAGTCGAAGAACATCCACATTCTTTTAATTAAACATTCAAAATCCAAGAAAACACAGAGAAACGATACATGAACTCCATACAGTAGAGTTATCATCCATTGCAGGTATCGAAGAACTCATTCATCCCTACATTTCAAACATTCTAATATTTTAACAAAACACAAAAATGAAACACGGCCATGACAGGCCTATTATCATATTAAATATTAATTTAAACAGCGTGGATAAAACCCTACGCCTAGAAATTACAAGTACATTAACAGAAACCCTGGCGTCATACAGTCTGAGCCGTGAATGGCTCTCCATAAACATAACAGGGTTTCAAACCCCTTCTCATTTCAAACAAAACAACTTATTACAGATGACTGCACCCATGACATCAAGTCGTTAACGACCTCACTACACAGGAGTTTCCCTCCAAGACTCAACCCTAACCACAAAACCAGCAAAGGAAGAGACAGCCGTGGATAACCAGGCTTACCCGGAGGAGCCAGCGTTGGTGATAAAAGCCCTGTACATCTTCAGAGCCGTGTGACCTGCACATTAACGGATGCCGAGGGATTTTTTTAGTCACCTTATTGAATGCTGAGGGTTGTAATACAAACGTAAATCTAATTAGTAATTTCAAAACATAAAAACTGTGAAAAAGAAACATGATTATTATCTTACTGAGCCATGGAGGAATGTAACAGCGGACAACCGGTAGCCACAAGTTGAACAAGCAGTAAAACCCCATCATCTTCGTCAGGTGGGCGAGCAAGGGAAACCTTCATAACATTTCTTGACAGCCGCGACAGGTAACATTCCAGACGGAACCCTCAAGCTGGGTTTGAACCAGTCGAGAAGCACACCCCCAAACCTAAATGCATCAACCCTCTCATAACTTAAAGACATTAGCAAAACCCTGCCTCATAACCATACCAGCATAATGAAGGACTGTAAGTAGCTGGGATTTAAACAAAGAAGGAGCAACGAGACCACGAAACTATGAAACTGTAGCAAACGCTATCAGCAGAGCCTAGGACTTATCCTACCATAGAATGAAACCATGAAAACCAGAACCACAACACTGTACATTTTGTTACAATACCCAACGACGAAATCCAGACATGGAGGGTTTCACCCTTAGGACCCGAGCCCGGAGGCAAAGACAATAACCTGGTAGGGTTTCGATAACAGCTTATATATCACCAAATGCATGGAGGAGAGTTAACCACGTAGCATTGAAATATATCAACGTAATATGGGTCGAGACCATATAGTTCAGTTGCCATCCAAATCTTTATTCATCGATTTCAAAAATCATTGCATAGATACAAGTCAAACTCAAACGTATGGGAATACAATATGAAATACATTCAATCAACAGATAGTGCATGCCTTGCATTCGAACCTTCAATAATCCCAAGGTACGTGGTATGTATATTCCCTACAATGATATGAACGAGATATAGTCAACTTCAACCATAGAGTTTCTCTTAACCTAGTATGATAGATACAACCTTAACACCATATTGAATATAAAGTTTGCCAACGTATGGGAACATTATGATTGTTGCACAATCATTATATTATTTATATATTGAAACCAAGCCATAGATTAATGCCATGAGCATATTACATTCCTATGTAAGCAATAAGGTAGTCAACTTTCAATTGAAAACACCTTGTTACTTAATACATTGAAATGTTGCCAAGTCTATATGACAAGATACACATTTGCCATTATATACTATCATCGTATTTTCTACTAATACTATTGTCAAACAGTAAACAATTAGAATAATAATCTCTATTATGAAGATACTGAAATATAAATTCCTCTACTGGTTCACACCATGAATGTAGTTTAAAAACAAGGCACAGTCAGGTGACATAAATTAAACTCTAAGTAGACATTGGACCCCGATATTAGATTAATATAATGGAACAACGCTAGAGGCGCCACCTTTTCAACTCACGTTAATAATACGTGAACACAACAGTAATCACCGGTATTAGTTGACAACATATCACATGATGCTAAGTCGCTTTATGCAGATAATAATTATGATACAAACAATTGTTCCAGTGATAGTTACAGCAGTAACATAGAGTCATTTTCATAAAACAATAATTATAACGGAAACAATGTAATTCATCGCAAAACCTGATGATACTATCCGAATAAGATATATCATGTCGAGGCAGACTATCAATCTTAATTCAAGTGTAAGTTCATGAGAATAACTTCACTGTCTTGCACTACAACTTGCAACAGTAAATAAATCTTCTTTAAAGTTTTAAAGTACAGGGAGTATTGATGCTTACCAAGTTTAAAATACAGTGATCCTTATTTCACCGGCGTACCTGAGAAACAGAAGACGACTTATGCATTAGCTCGGAAGCTAAGTAAGCCAGTCAGCTACGACTAGCTCTTCCCTTGCAGTTTGAAACAAAACAGTCATTAATTACAATCTCAGAAATCAAATTTTTAGTAAGACAGAGTCTTTAAAACAGATTACATTAGATACTGAAATTAAAAACAGGACCAGAAATACTATTTAGTTAACATTTATTGTTATAAATAAAATTTTAAATTTTTCAGAAATTTCGGGTTCTGACAGTAAATATGTATCGTAGGCTGGCAAATGAACTGCTAAACGTCGTCCTTGGTCAAAACCTCTGTCTTCTTGATATAAGCCAAGTCTTCGTCCAGCTCGTTCTGCAACTTGAAAGTTCGGTCATCTTCTTTTGGGAAATCATAAATGGAAGCGGGGATAACCGAATGACACTTGCTGAGGGATTCCCTGAGAGCAGAATATATGGAAAAACACTTGTGGACCATCTTGTTGATTTCCAAGCTCAGCTTGGTACCGCAATCTCTGGCGAATTTAAGAATTCCTATGTCCACGTCCAATTCATCCCCTGTAGGGGCGCGTAAGTGTAAAGGGAGCTGAGATTTTCACTTTTTCCACTCAAATTGTTGCTTCAGTTTCTCTACATGGTCTGCAAACCTATCTCGAATCCTTAGGGCTTTGGATTCAATTGTTGTCATTTTCTTAATCATCTCTTTCATGCTCCAAATCTCTTATGAGATCAGCATTAGCAGCTGATGGATTTTAACCCGCATATCACATGCTTGCTTGTGAAATGTGGACAAGTTTTGCTGGTCCTCTGCTGCATCCTTGAGCTGTCTTGCTAGTTGTTCCTTTTCTTGGATCAACCCTTCACGTTCATGCTGGTGGAGTTGAATCTGCTGATCCTTGCTTACTTCGAGTTCTTCCAATTCTGTTATCCGAGCCTTCAGATTATCCAACCCACCTTCAGAGAAAGCCAACTGCACTTCTAAGGAGTTCTTATCATTTTCGAGCTGGAGAATTTCTGACTTAAGCACCAGATGCTCTCCTAACAGTTGATTGTATTTCTCTTTCAGCTTGGTTACTTCCAATACCTCCCTCATTCTGTCATCTCTGATCTTAAGGCATTGCTCTCTGTAATGCTTTATCTTCTCTTTCAAGAAATCAATGTTGGCTTTGGTTGCCTTGGCCGATGCCACGGTACATTGGGCTTGGAATGTAGGGTCAACATCAGTTCCTTGGACAAATGTCTTCTCCGTTACCCATAGCTCATACTCTTTCTCCTCAGTTTCTATATTCATTGTTGTGCCTTCTATTTTCTGCACTCTCCTATCAATGATGGCCTTTTTCTTTGGACTAAAATACATAGTATCCAAGTCTGCTATTTTGCGTTGCTTCCTGGGGTTATATGGGGTCAGCGCTAAGCTCCCTGAATAGACACCTTTTTCTTGAGCTCCCCCTGGGGTGTATATCAATGGTGGATCAAACTCCATATCTGTCGGACTAGATGGCTCTGGATCGAGAGATTTCTCTGTTTGCTCTTTACCTTTCTCTCCTGCTAACCCTTCTTGCTGAGTCGGCAATCCATCTGCCTCTTCAGACTCTCCTTGCTGAGTCTGTAATCCATCAGCTTTTTCACCCAAGGGCCTTTGCTCTTCCTCAGTCTGCTGCTTGGAAGCTTGCTCCTGGGGTACCTGATCTTCTCCTTCTTTCTAGATCTTGGCAGCTCCTTCTTTATGGATCCTGCCAGCTTCTTCTTGCTGGATCCTGGCAGCTTCTTCTTGCCATTCCAACTGAGAGGTTTGCTTATGTTGTTTCCTTGCATCCTCCTCTTGTTGAAGCTTGGCATCTAGATCAGCTTGAATCCTTGCTTGCTCTTGGTCCTGCTGTTCTTTGAGAGCCTGCTCTTAGAGCACTTTGTCCTGCTCCAACTCCAATGGTTCCCCTGATTGTGAGGTCGATGCCTCCCTTTCTCTTTGCATCAAACCGATAGGTCTGTGGCTTGGTTCTTTCACAACTTTTGTATTATACCACTTTCCTAGCTCAGTTAGGTTGCGGGCGCTCCTGAAAAACTCCTCTTCTCGGTTCACTGCATGAGCATTCTCAAAGGAGACTTTGAGGTCAAGACAATGTTTGCTTACTGCACCTATGGGGTCATGTCTCCTGAAAGGGACTGAGCCGAAATGGAAAATTTCTAAGCCTTTAGCGTAATTTTCTCCATCTCTTGCTCTTGGGAGGCTGTAAGCTCCTATGGTGAATGGCATGGGAGGGTACATACCTTTCCTCCTTTCTGTTAAGAATTTGCTTATGGCACAGGTGCCGAAGAGTTGTCTCACAGCCTCCTTATGAATAACAAAGTCTGTAACATACCGAGGGAACATATATGGTTCATGAGTCCCTCCACTCATCCTGATGTATGTGCCTTCCGCACTGTGATAATAGTCTCCAAACTGTTCAATAATAGGCATTGCATTCTCCGACATACAATCTAGCTCTTGCATGAAGATGAGCTGGTACAATGGCATGATGAACCTTTCACAAATCATCTTGTAGTGGTTTACATACTTACTCGCCCATGTACACTAATAAGCTATGAAGAGAGCTGTTTCATTTGGCTTCCATGAGAAACCCAAGTCTGGGAATGAATGCTTGCTTAATAGGTAGTCAATTAGGTATGAAGACATGAAGAAAACTGCCTTCTTTTGGGTCAATCCACCTTGGGCCGTTGCTAACTGTGAGGCCAAGCTATCTGAGATTATTTCAGCCCAGTTGAAGATGGTGCCCTTTGTGGTTATATGAAACATCACTGGCATCCATCCAATCTTAAAGATATTTCCATTAGGCATGCCGATGAGCCTGCTCAACATCAAGACGATGAGCTTGTAAGGGGTTTTTAGGAGATTGCTCCCATATTCATTATTTTGCCTCCTCCTGATCTGCCTGTCATTTATAGTCATCTTACGGACAATTTCTAGCAAGTCCATTTGATGCTTTTCCATCCATTCATCGTCTAAAGAAGCCCTGTGCGAAGGCAATCTATAGGCAGCAGTGACATGCTCGGGGGTGAAAGAATCCAAGACCAATCCATTTTTATCAGTCATAAGCCTTGTGTCGATCTGAATGTTAGGAATCAGCCATCCAACAACTTCAGAACAAGGGAACAACTCTGGCCGAGTTGTTTCTTTATGCAAAAAGGACCTTCTGATGTTGGCATATACTAGAGCGTCCTCTATAGGGGCCGTTGAATTATCTTGAGCTATGATGAATCTGTATAGATCACCCCATTGAAATTCAGGGGCGGCGCTCCCAGGGGTCACACCAGTGGTAGCTTGCGTGTCAGCAAACATTGTGACGAGAGAAGCATCCGACAGAATCTCAACTTCTGAGTCTGAGGTCACTTTCTGCGCTACCCTTTTTCTGGCTGACTTCTTGTGCATGGTAATCCTGCGGCGAGCAATGCAATATCACAAAACTTTAGTTTAGACCATTTCCAAACATTGGCAACACGCTAAGACAAAGCCAAAATATGACATTTTCATAAAATAGAGGCTGTCTAAAACAAACATAATTATCTTCATTTCACATGTAAACTTAATTCAACAATGTCCCTTCATGCTAAAACAAAAACAACAAATCAGGACGAAGAGAAAGATCATTTTGGGTCCACGCGATTTATTTTCGGCGTGTAGGTATCTTTAGGATTATGAAACAAACACTTGCGCGAGTTTTGATGGAGATTTCTGCACTAGCGCCCAAATTAAGTTTTGCGTCGCGCTTGGGATTATGCGCGCGCTAAGATTGGCGATCTAGCAGGCGCTGGGGTATCAGCTGGAATTCACGCGCTAAGACTTAAACGTTACACGTAGCCGACGCCTAAACTTATTCGGGCGCCGACCGAAAATACATTCCTGCACTAAGACCTAAAATATTTCGCACGCCAATGCCATAATTTCGTTTGAGCGCCAAAGCTAAACACATTCGCGCGCTAGCTCACACATTTTCGCACGCGTTGCTTCCTATCCTTACTTTTGCGCTAGCGCTTAACATAATGTACGCGATATTGTGTATGTGTCACTATTTAACATTTCAAGCGCCAGCAGCTTATAGTGGAAGCTACGCTGAAGAGGGCTAAGTTCCGCATCCGCAGGCTTTATTGGCTAAGGATCAGGTCAGAACTTCGAGTTTCTAAATGGGCTTAATTGGTTGATTTAACCCATCCCTATGGCAGCTTCGGCCGAGTAATGGAAGTTTCAAGCAACCTCGACATGAATAAAACTCACTCTTGGTCGAGCAGGGTATCTTGGTGCTTATAGCCTGAAACACTAACCGCAAGGAGCGAAAAGTGTCGAACCTTATGCGCAGAGGATGCTTGGTAGGGATTTTTTTAGAAACAGGTCCTTGGGATGCTGCGGCTTCTATGGGTTTGAGCGAAAAGCTCTGCGGCCGCTAAAATACCGTTGGGACGATTCGACCTCATGACCAGGGCACTTCAAACTTTTAGAAAACAAAGACTCTATTCATGGAAGAAGATCCTTAAACCAGCACAAACTATTATGCAGCCAAGAAAATACATGAAAAACTTTCAAATGCAGTTGTGGGGAGTCGCAGGTTTCGCTTGGTGAATGAAACTCTGAGAGAAAAAACCAGGGAAGCCGAAAGCGCAACAGAGGGGAGAGATTTGTATGCCTGTGGGATGGGGCCATCTCTGCTCTGGTCTGAAAGTGGTGGCTTCATATCCTCATAGGGAAAAGACCAGCGATTGTCCTACGTCTTTTCTAGCTTTCATGCAAAGTAAAACGGAGGGCGTTTGAGCTATTCAACTGTGCGTGGGTGATTTTTTAACCTACTAATCCAAGAGCAGGATTGGGAAAGGGCCTACCTGTCAATATAGCAAGCGTTCCAAGACTTCAATTGCTTGCAGCGGACGGCAGCCTCGAACTTCGATGCAAATGGCGAGCGCTCCGAGTGCAAATGACCAAATAAAAAACCAAAACGACATTGCATGCGTTAAATAGGGGAAAAGTTAAATGCTCACGTACGTTTAAAATTGGCGGGGTTATGAGCACAGGGCTTGAGAAATTTATCATTAAGAATGGCACATGGCTTCATTAAAGGCTTTACCAACTCTGCCGATGCACAGGGATCGAGGAGATCTCTTCGCGCCAAGTATCGATTTCGGCTTTCGCGCCAAGTGGGGAGCGTAATGTTTCGCGCTATGTGGCAAGCGCACATTCAAAGATAAGCTTTGCAATCAAGCAGCAATTTCAGCGTTAGGATTGCGCTCAGAAAAATGCGCCAGACATGAGTTATCCTGAAAGACGAGCGCAGATTTGCAAGCCAAAAGGATAAGCACATCTCTAGCACTTGGGATTCGACTCTATCATCATAGTTGCACTGGGGAGTGATGTGCTAACTTTTAATTCTTGCAAGGAAGTGAAACACAGTTCCAAGGCAGGGTGATAATAATAATTCTTGCGCCTAGAGTGACCGAGGAAAATTATCTCTTGCGCTAACGGTGGCCGGCTTATTGCACCAAATGACAGACTTGGGACTTGCCATAAGGGCGACTGAATTAGAGTCAAGGCCTGCGCTTTACAGAGGACGCGTGGTTAAATATGCGCCAAAGTCGTAGCGGACTCAAGTCTAGATCTTGCGCTACAGCGGGGAAGATGAGACTAAAATCTGCGCTACAGGGAAAGGATGACTTTGCCTTATAGAAAATGAGAAACATAAATGGAAGTAGGCGATGAAATTCTGATTAGTTGGAGGCAACCTGAAAGATGAACTAAAAGAGCTTGCTACAAAAGTGTTAGGAGGGGCCCCAAATAACTTCAAAATTTTTTGGGGAAGGGTGTTGCAGCAACAACAATTGGCGAATCACTGGCGAACACAAATCTCTGAAGACTATCTCGCTTATTGAAAGAATTCCTTTTAAAAGTTGTCCACCTTGCATGCAGCAATCGGCTTGAGCGTTCGAATCTCGACACAGGAGGAAGTCACTTAATCCATTGGTCATTGGGAGAAGGGAGCTTCAATGAAGACATCTTTAAAACTTTCCAAGGCCCAACATATGGGGTTCATTTTTACAAGATTCATCTTTCAGATGACCACTGCTATTAGACTCCACAGGATTTTGCAACAGCATCTCATAGACACCATTGTTGTTGTTCCTCATTCCCATGCTACCTGCATCCATTTAGATGTTCATATATTTGACAACTTTGCTATTTGATCCTTCCAGAAATATTTTCTTTCAAATACGATCTTTGATTTTGGCTCCTCAATCCATAATGCCATTTTGTGTGAGTGAGAGATTTTATTGTTTTATCAAACCTCACGGACGGAGAGGAGCCTAGTTTGAGCCGAGTATTTTGGACAGCTTTCTTGACCTGTATGCTTTGCTTTTATCTCAGTCGTGCTTTGATTGAGGCGAGAATCTCTGGAAAACAGACCCCTGATTATAAGCCCTTTTGGGTTTAAATTTGCAGCATGGAGTCATTTCAATACCATATGCCTTCGAGATATGCTACTCTTCCGTGGGTCCAAACACAGCGATCTTCTTGAGATGTTTTTTTTAAGTGTGATGGTGGATGGAGCCCGAAGATAGTGGTAAAGATGATCATAGATCTATGCTATTTAAACAAGGGTTAGCGTGACCAATAGAACAAGATCTTCTTCATTCTGGAGAACGATCGGCAAAGCCCCAAATGCATGGGTAGACTTTCTTTCTAGGATACATTTCCAGCTTTACGAGTTGTGCAATTCTCTTGCAAGATCTGCCTTCACGAGAGGCCCAATTGCAGGTGACCCGGGGAGACAAAAACGTACAAAAGTTCAAAAGCTAAGGGAAGGAGGCAAACCAGCTGAAACACAGAAACCAGAGGCTAAAGCAAAAATAAAAGAACAACTTTATTTATGTATAGAAAGTCTCATTGAGACTATGCGAAGTATTGTTTCAAGGTGAGACCATTTAGAGGAAGGGTTACTTCCTCTCCCTGGAGGTCTGTCAGCTTGTAAGTGGATGGGCCGAGCTTTGCAAAAATTTGGTAAGGGCCTATCCATAAGTGTTGGAATTTAGTGCGCATCCCCTTGCCCTCATGATTATGGTCCCATTTCAAAACTAAATCCCCTACTTCAAAACTTCTTTTACCAGATTTCCTTTTATCGAACCACCTTTTGACTATATCTTGGTGATGGTGAAATTGGTCTTTAGCTTTCTGATGGGCTTCTTCAAGTTGAAGCAAAGTATTGATCCTAGATTGCAAGACTTGATTACTAGACCCCCGAGAGGCTTGGGATAGTTGTAAGGATGGAAGCAAGATATTGGGAGGTAAAATAACTTCTTTGTTGTAGATGAGGGTGTAAAGGGAAACCCCTAATGCATTCTTTGGAGTCACCCTATCTGCCCACAAGGCGTTTAGGAGAGCTGTATGCCAACTTCCCTGGTTTTCTATCACAGTTTTTTTAAGAATTCGAATGAGATTTTTGTTTGAAGATTTAGCTAATCCATTTCCTTGAGGGTAATAATTGGCCAAATAATGCAGTTTAATTCCCCATTCATAAACAAATTCATTTATTTTAAAAGACGAGAAATAGGTGGCATTATCAAATACTAGGGAAATTGGAACCCCAAACCTAGTTATGATGTTATCTTTCAGGAAACTAATGACTGCATCTTCGTTGATCTTGCGCAATGGGATAGCCTCCATCCATCTGGTGAAGTAGTTGGTGGCTGTGAGGATGTATCGATGTTGAAGAGAAGAATTTGGCTTTATCTCCCCTATAACATCTATACCCATTGTTCGAAAGGTTTTGAGATAATAACTGGCTGCAAAGGTCCTGCTGCCTTAGGTAATTTCTCAGCACTTCTTTGGCATACATCACAGTTCCGTGCATAAGCATGAGCATCTCGAAATAAGGTGGGTCAATAATATCCAGCTCTGAGTATTTTGTGAGCTGTTGTCTCTCCTGAATAATGTCCACCAGCGGGGCCATCATGTAATTCTTTGACAACTTTACTTGCATCTTCCTTTTCTAGACATCTAAGAAAAATTCCATCGTAATTTTTTTCTGAAAAGTATGCCATCAATGATTTGATAAGCTGCTGATTTCAAGCGGAGTTCCCTTCTTTGCTTAAACTCCAGTGTTCTGGTAGATATCCCTGCTGCAAATAATACACTAGATATCTATACCACGATTCAGGAGCTGTGAAAATGGGACAAACCTCAACTGAATTCAATTCGGCTTCATTCTTCCAGTGCAGCTCTTCATCAATTGGATGCTCTGTAAGCAATTTACACAAGCCTTGTCCCATGATGATGGTGGTTGGTTTGAATTCTAAATCATATTCTTGAAGAGTCGTGACCCAGTTTCCTCTTCTTTCTCCCAATTCCTTTTGAACGAAAAGGGATCTAACCGCTGGGTGAGGAACTATAACCTTAGTTCTGTTCTTAAGAATATATGGTCTGAACTGTTTGACCGCTTTGAAGACAGCATACGCATGTTTGTCAACAATGGGATAGTTCAGTTCAGCACCTTGCAGACCAGTGCTCATAAACGAGATTGGGTATTCATCTCCTAACTCTACCTTTTGCGTGAGCACCGTTGTGAGTGAGTCATCTGAAGCAAAGGTATACAATATAAAATCTTTGTCAAAATCTGGGCTTCTTAAGGAAGGAGCCTCAGCTATGGCTGCCTTAATGTCTCTAAATGCATCATTTTCTAAGTCTGTCCACTTAAACTATATGCTTTGCTTGACCATTTGCTGCAAAGGTTTAACAATTTGCGCGAAATCTGTAACAAACCTGCGGACAAAGTTGATAGTACCCATAAACGACTGCATGGATTTCTTGTTATGAGGCATTGGAATTTTGTTGATAGCTTGTACTCTTTCTTGATCTATTGATACTCCCCTTTTGGAAATGATATGTCCCAGTACTTTACCTTCGGGAACAACGAACACACTCTTCTTGGGATTTAAAGAGATACCATATTTTCGGCAACGCTCAAAAATATGCTTTAAGTGAACATGATCTTCTCTTTTCTTTGAAAACACTGTCATATCATCTAGATAGACAACAACACAGTGACCTCCCAATCCTCGAAAGGCGATATCCATTGCTCGTTGGAACGTAGCTCCTACATTTATTAGGCCAAAGGGCATTCTTCGGTATGCGAATGTTCCCCATTTAGTGTGGAAAGTAGTCTTAAGACGGTCTTCTTCAGCTACCAATACTTGATTGTAACCAGAGAAACCATCAAGAAGAGAAAATAGCTCAGATCCTGACACCATTTGAAGAATTTGTTCCATTGAAGGGACGGGATAGTTGTCTTTATCTGAAGCTCTGTTTAAATTTCTGAAGTCAACACACAATCTTATCTCTCTTGACTTCTTTCTCACATGAACTAGGTTGGTAACCCATTTTGAATGCCGAACTTTAAAGATTATTTTGGCATCCAATAGCTTCTTCAACTCCTTTTGAATCAGAGGTTCAAGAGTAGGATGCATCCTTCTTAATTGCTGCTGAAATGGCTTGACACCCGCTTTCATTGGTATGACATACTGAATAATGCAGGTATCATATGTTTTCAGATCTTCATAAGTCCATGCAAAAACATCCTTATATTGTCGAAATAGTTTGATGAACCTATCTCTTTCTCCCGGTGAACAACATTTGCCAAGCTTGACAAACTTTGGTTCAGCCTCGGTGCCCAAATTAACTAATTCATGTTGCATTAATGAGCTATTGGTCTTGGCATTTGCTAGCCTTTTGAACTTACTCTAGAGATCAAACAGCATTTCAAGTGACCTTACCCCTTTGGCGATGAAATTTCCCTTAGATGTATCTTTCTTTTGTAAATCAGAATCGTGCTCTTCTTCATCTATCACAACTTCTTGAAATATGTCTTCGTTTGTTAGAAAACTAATAATATGTTCGTCATCATCGAAAACTATGAAGTTTGTGATATTATCGGGGACAAAAGGCCTGAAAATTAATTCAATTGAACACTTGGTATTAGTTGGCACCAATCTGGAAGTAGATGTTGTTAACAAATCAACTGTAGAATTTTGCAATCCAGGAATAGACTTTATATTGAAAGCATCAAAATGCATAATTAAATCCCATACCTCAGCCTGATAACTCCTTAAATGAGGTGAAAGGCATTGAATGGTATCTCTTACCTGTCTGACAACTATTTTCGAGTCACCAAACACTTTCAGGAACTTAACATTTAAACCGATGGCTTTCTTTAATTCATGAACCAAAGCTTCATATTCAGCAGTGTTGTTAGTACACTCAAACTCTAACTTACAGGACAGAAAATACTTATTTCTTTTCGGATCCATCAGAACACAACTGGCTCCTGATCCTTCCAAAGTTTTAGAACCATCAAAGTACAATGTCCAAAAAAAATCGCTTGATCTAGCTGAGTTAGTATCTTTATGATCTAAGTTAGTGACTAAATTAACTATACTACGGTCAATATCATCAGTCCGAGAAAAATGAAGGAGATCGGACTATTTATCTGATTCATGGCCAATAGTTTCAGACTGATAATTACCCAGGTCAATTTCTAAGAAATAATTTCCCAAAACCGAGGATGAGAAGGCTACAGCTTCATTCTTTCCTTCTAGTTGAGTTACATTTTGTTTCATGTGTGGTTCTCTCAGAACCTTGATCTGATTCTGTCTATTTTGATAAGGCAACCACAAATGGGACCAATCGGTTGCAAAGTACCCATTCAACTTCGTGGACCAGTCCCTACTTAGGATCAAACCATAGGATTCAGGAATGTCAACTACCATTATATCAATGAACTGACAAACTCTAGAATCTGCTGACAACCTAATGAGGACATCTTTCATTTCCCCAATAACTTTGACAACAGTCCTATCTAACTGAATAATCTGGGCAGGGGATGGAATTGGTTGACCATTGATTTTCTTACAAATAGACAGTGGCATCACATTCGAAGATGCTTCGGAATCCACCAGGCAGTTGTGCACGTTGTGATTGAAGATTTCAAAGGTTAAAAGGAACGACAGTGTCTGAGATTTGGATTTCCCACCGATGTTGGCCTCATTAATTTCAGGGTCTTCTTGAGTGTCTGTTAATGGAGTGTTGGGCTGGGATTGAAGGACATGCAACAACTTGTCTCGTTGCTGAGGCAAACTGCACATATCGAATATTGATACATTTGCCTTTACTTTCTTTATATCTTCAATGATATCATATCCCAGATCACATTCTTTTACAATTTTAGTTTGATGGTCTGTCTTATTCAGTGTGACCTTTGGTTGTTGAACTGTTGCGTCGATGTTTGGCTGCTTGGTCGTTGTTGGGTTGACTCTTGGTTGTGGTGGAATGACTGTTATATGCCTTCTAGGTAATTCTTTTGAAATTTTCGGTTTAGGAATAGTCGAGATTGGAACTGGCTCTGCAATGGGACCTTTACTGCGAGTGTTAATGTTTACAGCAGAGACTGGGCTTTCCACGGGATCATCTTCTACCAATTCAGTTAAAGGTACCCAATCCCATAGCACCATGGTAGTGTCTGGAGATTGTTCCTCTATCTCAGGGCTTGGTTCTTCTGGAGGATCGTCTTGATCTAGAATCTGTGAATCCAGCATTTGGTTCATGACTAAACTCATAGAGTTAATCCATTGTGGGCAACTCTTTTCTGAGTGTGGCTCTTGATGAAATGTGCAAAAACTTTCCATCCCTATTTCATTCAGATTTAAAACAAGAGAAGTATTCATTGGTGGATGAGGTTGATCATTATCTTCTCTCTTCTTGTAGAATGGTTTGAAAGGCTTCCTAGATGTACTAGCTGCTTTATCTTTCTCAAGATCTACAATTTTATTGGACAATTTCTGCATCATCTTAACTACGTTCTCCATGTCTGCCGATGATTCTTCTTTATTCCTGGTGAGCAGCAAGGTTTTTTTACCAGTTGTTGGTTTTGTCTCTGCATCTAAGGCATGTTTGGCAATGTTATCTACTTCTTTTTCCATCTTTCTAACTTCTTCAAAATTCTCTATCAGGGTGGTTTTCTTAGATCTTTTGACAAACATTGCCATTGGCCCTTCAAGAGCTGTTGTATAATATTCAACAAGAGATTCTTCTACTGGTTTATTTGCTTCGCTGAAATTATTCAAGAGTGTTGTGAACCTTTGGTTAAAGTCTTGAACCTTTTCTTTCTTTTCCATTGTCATGGACAATAATTCTTTCATGAGTGTAGCTACAATCTTTTGATTTCCATACTTCTTTAAAAAACACGTTTCAAATTCTTCCCAGCTGGAAATTGAGCTAGCTTGTAAGCTAAAATACCAGGAAGAAACTTTTGGCTCAAATGTGTATGGGAAAAGCCTACAAACTACATCTTCATGCTGTACATTTAAAAGATTCAAGGCTAGATAAAAACTCTTAAGATGATCTTCAGCAGAAATGGCTTTTCCTGGGTCGAATTTAGGCAAGACTTTCTCTGGATTTTTAGGCAGATTGTGGAAGGGCCCAACTAGATTTAATGCTCTCCTTGCTCTCCAAGCAGGTACGACCATGTTTCTATGTGGAGAATCAAGTGGAGAATTGTGTGGAGAATTAGGTGGAGTATTCTTTGGGGTAACAAGTTCTCCAAGATTTTATGGGTCTTCAAGATCGAGTTCTTCCAAGGGTTCTGCAATCTCTTCCAAAGTTAAATTTACAAGCTCTTCAAAATTCTGCACAAGAATCGAATCACAGGTGTACTGTCTTTCTTTTCTGGGAGTACTTTTCCTAAGGAGAAAATTTACTGCATTTAAGCCACCTAGTTGTCTAACATAAGATCGTGTATATCTCCTTAAGTCTTCTATTTCTGCAAAAGGCACATCATACAAGACTTCTTGATGTTCAGAATCAGAGATGGAGTTTTCTTGATTTGTTACTTCAAGGTTTGGGCTGTCTGAAATTCCTGATTTAAGCTGGTTTTCAATAGCATTTTTGACAATGGGAGATTTTCCTTTATAAGCCATGCACTTTAGGCCCTCCTTCTAAAGTAAAAAACTGTTGATGCCTCGAAGATCGCAGCATCAAGCAGAAATGGATTCTCCTCGGTAAACTATCCCAATTAGATTGTCCACCGTTTGGTATGGGGAATCCGTCCGATTAACAGTTCCGCCTACCGTTAGATTTGCTTTCTTTTGCACCGGTTATGGCCCGATCCACCGTTCTTTTGATTTTATTGTTAAAATGATGTGCAAGTGTCTAAGCTAATTTAATCTAAATGCAAAGCTTGAAACAAATCTATATTTAAGACTGAAATAAATCTAATCTATCCTTGCAAGGAGAAAACTGTAAATATGAGTAATGTGCTGAAAGAAATATCTGAAGATCCACAGATAACTATTAAATCATGAAGATACATCTACAGCCAGAGATTAAAGATATCAAAAATAGCTTTTAATCCATGTGAAAGCATTCTATTACTCATGTTAGGAGAAACATCATTGCACAAAAAACATAGTAAGCTCATTCAATACACAGAAATAGTTCTAAACAGCAAAGAAAGATCTCACTGCAAGATATGAACGCCACAAGAATAATCCAGCAAACATCCAACATCCATTTTCAGGCAAAATAACTCTCTCCCTCCGGCTCTTTATTAGGCAAAAATCGCTTTCCATAAGCTAATTACAAAATAGTTCGTACCAGCTCAAAAGCTTCTTTTCCTGCCAAAAAAACGTCCCTTCTCTTCCTTCTAACCTTCTACTTATATCTTTACAAAGCACCTCCTGGGCTGACAAGTGTACCCTAATTCTATAACCTCTTCCCTTGGCTTTCATCGCATCATTACCAAGCCTATGGATACGTGGAAGATTTTACAAATAGGACAAAACTAAGGACCAGTTGTCCTTTTAGAGTAATTATACAAAGGAAGAATTTCATCTTTTCGACTGGATTAAAACAAAAATCAGGATGATCTGTCTCTTTGGTTGGGGCTTCTGACTGTTGGCTCGACGATACACCTCCATCAACCAGTGCGCTTGAAGTAACCGGGTCATCTATGCTTTGAATGTATGAAGACCATTGGTTGATATCTTTCGCGATGAGCTTGCTTCGGGAAGACATTGTTGCATGGGACGTTATTTCATGCTTACGAAGGTCTGACTTGATCAGTGCTTTTCCTTGTGTAGCCTCTTTTGCCATTGCTTCCAAGAAGTAAATATGTATCACAGGCTGGCAAATGAACTGTTGAAATTCGTCCTTGGTCAAAACCTCTGTCTTCTTGATATAAGCCAAGTCTTCGTCCAGCTCATTCTGCAACTCGAAAGTTTTGTCATCTTCTTTTGGGAAATCATAAATGGAAGCGCGGATAACTAGATGACACTTGTTGAGGGATTCCCTAAGTGCAGAATATATGGAACAACACTTGTGGATCGTCCTGTTGATTTCCAAGCTCAGCTTGGTACCGCAATCTCTGGCGAATTTAAGAATTCCTATGTCCACATCCAAATCATCCCCTGTAGGGGCGTGTAAGTGTGAAGGGAGCTGAGATTTCACTTTTTCCACTCAGATTGTTGCTTCAGCTTCTCTACATGGTCTACAAACCTATCTCGAATCCTTAGGGCTTTGGATTCAATTGTTGTCATTTTCTTAATCATCTCTTTCATGCTCCAAATCTCTTCCAAGATTACAATTAGCAGCTGATGGATTTTAATCCGCATATCACATGCTTGCTTGTGAAATGTGGACAAGTTTTGCTGGTCCTCTGCTGCTTCCTTGAGATGTCTTGCCAATTGTTCCTTTTCTTGGATCAACCCTTCACGTTCATGCTAGTGGAGCTGAATCTGTTGAGCCTTGCTTGCTTTGAGTTCTTCCAATTCTGCTATCCGAGCCTTCAGATTCTCCAGCCCACCTTCAGAGCAAGCCAACTGCACTTCTAGGGAGTTCTTATCATTTTCGAGCTAGAGAATTTCTGACTTAAGCACCAGATTCTCTCCTAACAATTGATTGTATTTCTCTTTCAGCTTGGTTGCTTCCAATACCTCCCTCATTCTGTCATCTCTGATCTTAAGGCATTGCTCTCTGTAATGCTTTATCTTCTCTTTCAAGAAATCAATGTTGGCTTTGGTTGCCTTGGTCGATGCCACGGTACATTTGGCTTGGAATGTAGGGTCGGCATCAGTTCCTTGGACCAATGTCTTCTCCGTTACCCATAGCTCATACTCTTTCTCCTCAGTTTCCATATTCATTGTTGTGCCTTCTATTTTCTGCACTCTCCTATCAATGATGGCCTTTTTCTTTGGACTAAAATACACAGTATCCAAGTATGTTATTTTGCGTTGCTTCCTAGGGTTATATGGGGTCAGTGCTAAGCTCCCTGAATAGGCACCTTTTTCCTGAGTTCCCCCTGGGGTGCATATCAATGGTGGATCAATCTCCATATCTTTCGGAGTAGATGGCTCCAGATCGAGAGATTTCTCTGTTTGCTCTTTACCTTTCTCTCCTGCTGACCCTTCTTGCTGAGTCTGCAATCCATTTGCCTCTTCAGACTCTCCTTGCTGAGTCTGTAAACCATCAGCTTTTTCACCTAGGGGCCTTTGCTCTTCCTCAGTCTGCTGCTTGGAAGCTTGCTCCTGGGGTACCTGATCTTCTCCTTCTTTCTAGATCCTGGCAACTTCTTCTTGCTAGATCCTAACGGCTTCTTCTTGTTGTTCCAACTGAGAGGTTTGCTTATGTTGTTTCCTTGCATCCTCCTCTTGTTGAAGCTTGGCATCTAGCTCAGCTTGAATCCTTGCTTGCTCTTGGTCCTGCTGTTGTTTGAGAGCCTGCTCTTGGAGCACTATGTCCAGCTCCAACTCCAATGGTTCCCCTGATTGTGAGGTCGATGCCTCCCTTTCTCTTTGGATCAAACCGATCGATCTGGGGCTTGGTTCTTTCACAACTTTTGTATTATACCGCTTTCCTAACTCAGTTAGGTTGCGGGCGCTCCTAAAAAACTCCTCTTCTCGGTTCACTGCATGAGCATACTCAAAGGAGACTTTGAGGTCAAGACAATGTTTGCTTACTGCACCTCTGGGGTCATGTCTCCTGAAAGGGACTGAGCCGAAATGGAAAATTTCTAAGCCTTTAGCGTAATTTTCTCCATCTCTTGCTCTTGGGAGGCTTTAAGCTCCTATGGTGAATGGCATGGGAGGGTACATACCTTTCCTCCTTTCTATTAAGAATTTGCTTATGGCACCGGTGCTGAAGAGTTGTCTCACAGCCTCCTTATGAATAACAAAGTCTGTAACATACCGAGGGAACATATATGGTTCATGAATCCCTCCACTCATCCTGATGTATGTGCCTTCTGCACTGTGATAATAGTCTCCAAACTGTTCAATAATAGTCATTGCATTCTCCGACATACAATCTGGCTCTTGCACGAAGATGAGCTGGTACAATGGCATGATGAACCTTTCACAAATCATCTTGTAGTGGTTTACATACTTACTCGCCCATGTACACTAATAAGCTATGAAGAGAGTTGTTTCATTTGGCTTCCATGAGCAACCCAAGTCCAAGAATGAATGCTTGCTTAATAGGCAGTCAATCAGGTATGAAGAAATGAACAAAACTGCCTTCTTTTGGGTCAATCCACCTTGGGCTGCTGCTAACTGTGAGGCCAAGCTATCTGAGATTATTTCAGCCCAGTTGAAGATGGTGCCCTTTGTGGCTATATGAAACATCACTCGCACCCATCCAATCCTAAAGATATTGCCATTAGGCATGCCGACGAGCCTGCTCAACATCAAGACAATGAGCCTGTAAGGGGTTTTTAGTAGATTGCTCTCATATTCATCATTTTGCCTCCTCCTGATCTGTCTGTCATTTATCGTCATCTTACGGATAGTTTCTAGCAAGTCCATTTGATGCTTTGCCATCCATTCATCGTCTAAAGAAGCCCTGTGCGAAGGCAATCTGTAGGCAGCAGTGACATGCTCAGGGGCGAAAGAAGCCAGGACCAATCCATTTTTATCAATCATAAGCTTTGTGTCGGTCTGAATGTTAGGAATCAGCCATCCAACAACTTCAGAACAAGGGAACAGCTTTGGCCGAGTTGTTGGCTTATGCAAAAAGGACCTTCTGATGTTGGCATATACTAGAGCGTCCTCTATAGGGGTCGTTGAATTATCTTGAGCTATGATGAATCTGTATAGATTACCCCATTGAAATTCAGGGGCGGTGCTCCCAGGGGAAACACCAGCGGTAGCTTGCATGTCAGCCAACATTGTGACGAGAGAAGCATCCAATAGAATCTCAACTTCTGAGTCTGAGGTTGCTTTCTGCGCTGCCCTTTTTCTGGCTGACTTCCTGTGCATGGTAATCCTGCAGCGAGCAATGCAATATCACAAAACTTTAGTTTAGACCATTTACAAACATTGGCAACACTCCAAAACAAAGCCAAAATATGGCATTTTCATAAAATAGAACCTGTCTAAAACAAACATAATTATCTTCATTTCACATGTAAGCTTAATTCAACAATGTCCCTTCATGCTAAAACAAAAACAACAAATCAGGATGAAGAGCAAGATCATTTTGGGTCCGCGCGATTTATTTTTGGTGTGTAGGTATCTTTAGGATTGTGAAACAAACACTTGCGTGAGTTCTGATGGAGATTTCTGCACTGGCGCCCAAATTAAGTTTTGCGTCGTGCTTGGGATTATGTGCATGCTAAGATTGGCGATCTAGCGGGCGCTGGGGTCTCAGCTGGAATTCACGCGCTAAGATTTAAACGTTACACGCGCGCCGACGCCTAAACTTATTCGAGCGCCGACCGAAAATACATTCCTGCACTAAGACCTAAAATATTTCGCGCACCAACACCATAATTTTGTTTGAGCGCCAAAGCTAAACACATTCACGCGCTAGCTCACACATTTTCGCATGCACTGCATCCTATCCTTACTTTTGCGCTAGCGCTTAACATAATGTACGTGATATTGTCTATGCATCATTGTTTAACATTTCAAGCGCCAGCAGCTTATATTGGAAGCTACGCTGAAGAGGGATATGTTCCGCATCCGCAGGCTTTATCGGCTAAGGATCGGGTCAGAACTTCGAGTTTCTAAATGGGATTAATTGGTTGACTTAACCCATCCCTATGGCAGCTTCGGCCAAGTAATGGAAGTTTCAAGCAACCTCGGCATGAATAAAACTCGCTCTTGGTCGAGCAGGGTATCTTGGTGCTTATAGCCTGAAACACTAACCGCAAGGAGCGAGAAGTGTCGAACCTTACGCGCAGAGGATGCTTGGCAAGGATTTTTTTAGAAACAAGGCCTTGGGATGCTGCGGCTTCTATGGTTTTGAGTGAAAAGCTTTACGGCCGCTAAAATACTGCTGGGATGATTCGACCTCATGTTTAGGGCACTTTAAACGTTTAGAAAACTGCAGCGAAAAACTATTCGCTCATACAATAATAGTTACCAAAAGACTTGGTAAATCAAATACGCCATTAATAGCCGAACTTATATAGATATTTTCAACAGAGAAGAAGATGATGAATAATTTACAATGAAGCTCTCTTTTATAGGCTTGAGCGTGTATAGTGAAGGGTTACACCCTTTCACTTAATAATTAATAACTTTAATTACTATACATATAATATTCATAGCATTGCCACTCTCTTAGAAAGGCTTTGTCCTCAAAGCCTTATAATTTTGTTGCATTGTTCTTTGCGATGTCATGGCTGATGAAACATGTCGATACGAACTACTAAGTGTAGAGCATAACTTCCGATATGTGGATGGGTCAATCCATCCCAAATTGATTTGTTGCTGACTGTTGGGATTCCCCATTGATCTGTCGTTAAGAGCTTTGATCACATTAGTACCATCGTCTTTCGACATTTCCCTCTTTTCAGAATATCGATTTTTATGGTTGGGGTGTCGATAGGGAATTTTCACAATGTCATTTTCTTTTACGAGTGTCGTCTTTTGAGCATTGATCTGAGCTGGGATTTTTATTTTCGTCTCTTGAGGTTTTAAGGTTTCATTCTGTATCTTTTCCAACTTGTTTCCTAACTGCTTGTTATCATTTTGAAGCTTCTTAATCAATTCGACTTGCGATTTTCTGTCATCTTCAGATGTCTTAAGTTGCTACTTAAGATCTTCATTATGACTTCTGATACAACTATTTTCTTTTTGTTTGTCTAGAAGTTTCCCTTCAATGTCGTCCATAGATTGTTCTATCTTTCGGCTATTTTTCAACTTCTTAATTTTTGTGACTAGTATCTTGTTATGATTTCTTAGTCTAAAAATTTCTTCAGCATTGTTAGATAATGCTTTATTACTCTTCGCGATCTCTAACTTATGTGTCTTTTTAGAGTCGTCATTTTGTTGTTGAAGAACTTTTATTTGTTGTCGACACTGGCCGATCTCTGATTCTTGACTTTCTAATTTATGCCGTAACTGCATTAGTTCTTCATCTTTGTCGCTAACGATTTTGTTCAAGCGTATTATTTCTGCTTCGTAATTATTTATTTCCTTCTTTATATCTTGATTTTTCAACCTCTGATTGAAATCACTTTCATCTTTTAATTCCTCGATTTGCGCACATAATTTTTCTATGTGATTTTTCTGGCTGGACATTTTTTGTTCATTGAACCGTTCTTGTATCTTATGTAGTTCAATCTTTATTTCTGATCGTGTATTAATGTCTCGTAATTCTTCATTGTCTTTTCGATAATGCTTTAACTTGGCTTCTAATTTCTCTCGCAAACCGGCTTCCATGGTGTCTGTCTTCTTCGACGGTGGAATGATCTTCTTTGATTTTGATTTTTCTGATGATAGCGCGTCTCGACTTCTTGATGATTGCTTTGAATTCTTCTTGATTTGTTCTTGACTTGATTTCTTCGATGATAAGTGTTCTTCGACTTCTTTGATAATAAGGAGTCTTGCTTGGACTTTTATCTTTAATGTCTTCTTTGACTTGAATTTGCTTTTTTTCTTCAACAATTCTTATTTAAAAAAGAATTGACTTTTCTTTTTTTTTTGATAATAATAATTATTATTAAAATTTAATAATAATATTATTATTAATATATATATATTTTTTATAATTATTATTATTAATTAATTAATTAATAATTATTATTAATAATATTTTTTTATAAACTATATATATAGTTTAACATATAGTTTTTTTTTTAAAACAATCAAGATATTTAAACAATTATAATAACACTATTATATTGTTTAATATTTTTTTTTAAAAAACTAGGGTTTTGATGGATGGCGGGAACGAGGGGATCGAAGGAGGGTGTGATGGAGGAATGGAGAGGGCCTAGCAGGAGAAGGGACGGTGGTGGGTGAGTTGACGGGGGAGTGGTTGGCAGAGAGTAGGAGCGGTGGCATTGGAGGCAATGACGGAAGGTAGGCGATGGAGGCTGAAGTGCGACGACGTTGAGCTGCGTGGAGAGTACCGAGCGGGTGTGATGGCGTGGAGGCTACAGTGCAAATATAGAGATAGAGTGGGGCTGGAGAGTATGTAGGAACGTGGGGAAGGAAGATCAGCGCGGATGGTGAGAAGCGCAGAGATGGAGATGGAGTAGGGATGCAGAGTGGGGAGCGGGAGAAGTGCGTGGTGGTGGGAGGAGAGATGTAGAGCGAGAGGAGGGAGAGATGGTGGGGTGGCTTTGGTGAGAGTGCCGGTTGGGTCGTAGAATGGTGGAGGAACGCGATGGATGACGATGTGAGGGAATGGATAGGAGGTGACGAGGACAAGTGCGCAGAAGGTGGATTGGAGTGGAGGGTGGGTAGGAAAACGTGAGGGAAGAGAAAAAAAAAAAAAACACAGGAGTTGCAAGTGTGAGGGCGTGAGGTCAGAGATGGAGAGTGCAGCGGTGGAGAGTGGTGGAGAGTGAGAATGCGAGCGAATTGTGCAGATGGGGAGGCGCAGTAGTGGAGGTGACGTGGGGATGATGGGGATGCGAGGATGATGGAGGGAGTGTGAGAGTTGGAGGAACGCGCAAGTGGAGAAGGGGTGAGCAGGGAAATGGAGGTTGCGGGAGGGTATATGAAGAAGAGGGCCAAGAGCCCGATATCTCGTCAAAGACCAAGTAGCTCAAAAATTCTGAGAGGATGGCTACCAGCCTAGGATCAATGAGGCTCGAGGAAAGAGATGCTCTGATACCAAATGCAGCGAAAAACTATTCGCTCATACAATAATAGTTACCAAAAGACTTGGTAAATCAAATAAGCCATTAATAGGCGAACTTATATAGATATTTTTTATAATAGAGAAGAAGATGATGAATAATTTACAATGAGGCTCGCTTTTATAGGCTTGAGCATGTATAGTGAAGGGTTGCACCCTTTCACTTAATAATTAATAACTTTAATTACTATACATATAATATTCATAGCAAAAACAGAGACTCTATTCACGGAAGAAGATCCTTAAACCGGCACAAACTATTATGCAACCAAGAAAATGCATGAAAAAATTTCAAATGTGGTCGTGGGGAGCCGTTGGTTTAGCTTGGCGAATGAAACTCTGAGAGAAAAAACTAGGGAAGCCGAAAGCGCAACAGAGGGGAGAGATTTGTATGCTTGTGGGATGAGTTCGTCTCTGCTCTGGTCTAAAAGTGGTGACTTCGTATCCTCATAGGGAAAAGACCAGCGACTATCCTACGTCTTTTCTAGCTTTCATGCAAAGTCAAACAGAGGGTGTTTGAGCTATTCAATTGTGCATGTGTGATTTTTTAACCTACTAATCCAAGAGCAGGATTGGGAAAGGGCATACCTGTCAATATAGCGAGCATTCCGAGACTTCAACTGCTTGCAGCGGACAGCAGCCTCGAACTTCGACGCAAATGGCGAGCGCTCCGAGTGCAAATGACCAAATAAAATACCAAAACGTCGTTGCATGCGTTAAATAGGGGAAGAGTTAAATGCTCATGTACGTTTAAAGTTGGTGGGGTTATGAGCATGGGGCTCGAGAAATTTATCATTAAGAATGGCACATGGCTTCATTAAAGGCTTTAACAACTCTACCGGTGCATAGGGATCGAGGAGACCTCTTCGCGCCGAGTATCGATTTCGGCTTTCGCGCCAAGCGGGGAGCGTAATGTTTCGCGCTATGTGTCAAGCGCACGTTCAAAGATAAGCTTTGCGATCAAGCGGCAATCCCGGCATTAGGATTGCACTCAGAAAAACGCGCCAGACATGAGTTATCCTAAAAGACAAGCGTGGATTTGCAAGCCGAAAGGATAACCACATCTCTAGAGCTTGGGATTTGACTCTATCATCATAGTTGCGCTGGGGAGTGACGCGCTAACTTTTAATTCTTGCAAGGAAGTGAAATGCAATTCCAAGGCAGGGTGATAATAATAATTCTTGCGCCTAGAGCGACCGAGGAAAATTATCTCTTGCGCTTACGGTGGTCGGCTTATTGCACTAGATGACAAACTTAGGACTTGCCATAAGGGTGGCTGAATTAGAGTCAAGGCTTGCGCTTGACGGAGGACTCATGGTTAAAGATGCGCCAAAGTCACAGCGGACTCAAGTCTAGATCTTGCGCTACAACGGGGAAGATGAGACTAAAATCTGCGCTAAAGGGAAAGAATGACTTTGCCTTAAAGAAAATGAGAAACATAAATGGAAGCAGGCGATGAAATTCTGATTAGTTGGAGGCAACCTGAAAGATGAACTAAAAGAGCTTGCTACAAAAGTGTTAGAAGGAGGGGCCCCAAATAACTTCAAAATTTTTTGGGGAAGGGTGTTGCAACAACAACAGGCTTACAAAATATTCTCAAGCAAATTTTTATTACGTCATGACATTGATAGCAAGTCTTGCATGTGAAGGGTCCTCATGGTCTATTTGTTGTTTCCCTATGTGATCTAGCTATTAGAGCATGATTTATTTGGAGAGGGGTTTCTTAGATCTAGACTAATGCAAATTCTAACATTAAGTGACCTCCTTGTACCTCATTAGATTGGACAATGTCACATATTTTTCTAAGATATTTCCCATATCATTGGATACATTCATGTACTAAAATTTCATTGGTATGGAACCCAAGTTGGAGTAACCGAGGCCTCATCTATGGGGTTGAAGCGAATGGTCTAGTATTTCATATAACACCACCCTAAAAAGAACCATTATCCCACTTAGAACACCATTTCTCTATACTATATACTTGTAAATATCACTATCAAATAACCTTTTTAACAAAAAATCATTTCAATTTCCCCTATTCTCAATTATTATTTGCATGCCACCTTATGGAAGTTTTAGAATGCCAATAATCCAAAAATGTGCATCTAAGTACATGATTGCTTAACAACTTTACATTTTCCACCACTATTTTTGGTTTCATTTGTGCTCTTGGGGTTTTGGTCACCTTTGACTTGTGTATCTAGTTAACAATTTTATAGGTGGGTCAATAACTTTTGCTTGAAACCCTTCAATTTGCTTCTTACCAAATCCTCCAAGGTTGACATTAGGGACCATTTTTTCTTTGATACTCCTTTTGATCCAATAACTACTCTAGAAAACAAGATTTTGAGGGGGTATGGAAATCCCCATCGAATTTCCCATTCATACAATGACTTGATTCAACTTCACATATTGTTTTCCAAACTCACCACACTCTTGAACCCTCGGTATGTATAATGAGCAAGAAGGAGGTCAACACTTTTATATAACAGGTGGCAAAAATATATATACAACACATAGTGGAGAGATTTAGAAGAGGTGTCTCTATCTAAACCGTCCATTATGGCGTGTCAAACGCTCAACTTGAGCACATTCAAAGACAAAAGATAAAATTGTCTAAGAATGTTCTAACCTCTAGCCTCTATAGCTAAACATAAAATTAGGAATGTGGAGTGATATATTTTCCTTTAGCCCTTGTATTCTATCCAAGACAAAAAGAAGCAGATTTGAAAAGAGATTAACCCATGGCCTTAAAACTTCTTAAACAAAACATAAAAGACGTCAACACAAAGGAAGGTTGAACTCGAGGATCTGCATGTTATTATGCTTCTTCATCCAATAGGTTGAGAAGGGTCCTCATTAACTAGTATTATTTCCTTCTCCCTCTTCTTCACCCTCTAAAGCCTGGTTTGAACCTTGGAGGGCTTGGAGCACGAAGTGATACTTATCATTTAGTTGGTCTATCTCTTCTTTGGTTTCTTGTAGAGATGGCTCCTCTCTATCACTTAATCTAGGTTGCAAATCATCGACTCCTTAGTGTACCAATAAAGGTCCAAGGTTAAGGAATACCTTTTGTTCCTACTTCTGGAGAATCTTGTGTCTGGAATGAGATGGGTGAGGTCCTCATCAATCCTATTGTTGTTGGTGGCACCCCTAGAACCCCTCAACCTCTCCAAATTTTTCAAGCATTGCATAGTGGTGGCCTTGTGCTTACCTTCAAAACCTAATACAATGTGTTGAGATTTAGTCATTTTGATCTTGGCTTGATTCTGATGCCCCTAGCTTCCTAGTGGGATTGGTGAGCTAGTGTCGACCACTACCTTTAGGATTTGGTTGAGTTGAGTCATCCTCATGCTCCTTCAACCACTAGTGCTCTTTCCTTGCCATTTCACTTGCTTCCTTTTGAGATGATCGACTTTGAAAGCTAGAATAGAAACTCAGTACTCCATTGTTGCTCCAACACCACTTCTCCTAATTGATATTTGGTTCTATCTCCTTGGGCTCCTTTGTCTATTATAGAAACAATAGGTGACGGGGGTAGCCATTATATGGTTGTTGTGATAAATCATGAGAAGCAAGGTGATTATAAATCCCCTTATCAACATAATGCTTCTGTAGGCCATGATTGTGCTACGTACTAGCAATATTATGGTCGAGTGAGGGGTTGTCATGGTTATGTGTCCATTATCTTCTTGGATTGCCATTGCTCCCTTCACATACATAACCTTCATGTTGTCTATCATATTCAAAACCTTCATTTTGGGGAGTATCCACTTGGGTGGCTTGAAGAATGTCATCATGTGTTGTATGTTCTATATCTTTTACATGCTCCCCTTCGCTCCCCCTGGCTCATGCCACCTTCTACTACTGGGTGGTTTCCATGAGTGGAAACAAATGGTGTAACGGGCATGTCTCATCTTGTCCCCAACACCCCATCCAAGTGTTGATATGTATACTGTTAATATGAAGAGGATGTGTCAATTTTATCTTCACACTAAGGACAAAGCACTTTCCATATCAAACTAATGTTGTTCATCTCTGCTAAAAGGTATTTTATATTTAAATTATCTAATGTAATGACACTCATTAAAACACTTAACAAAACTTTGTTTTAAATATCTGAGTACTTGGACATACAACAAGTCTCAAACATTTCACTGAATGAAATATAAATTTGAAAAATTAACATCTTCAATCAAATCGAAATAAGTGATTAAAAAGACAATCTGTACGCAATTACTTTGAGACTAACTAATGAAAAATAATTAAGTCATTATTTTTTTGCATAGTTTAAAAAGGAAATAGTCTAAATAATTCCTTACATTTATAATAGTCTCCATTAATTTACTTTCATCTTTTTTTTTTCTTTATCAAAATGGTTTGATGAACAACTACTATAATTAGTGTGAGATCTTTCCTTTCTAACTACTAATTTTCTCTCCTTTAGAAGTAGTGTTCAATAGATTTGAAAGATGCTTTGAGAAACATGCCCCAAGGTCAGAGGCTAAATTGTATAACACGACTTCAACATAAGTGTTGGGTTTGAGAGAGCATTTATTCCACCAAATTTACCCAAGATTTGTACCCAACCTCATCTATTTTTTGAAATATGGCATTCAAGTGAGGAAAACCACAATGAGACCAGAGCCTTGGTGGAAAACTCAATAACCCATTGACCTCATGTATCACCATGTTTTTGACCCAAGATGTGAATGTGTGTGTGATGAAACAAAGGCTAGATGCCAAAGTTATATGGTCCAGGAGACCATAGATATTGTAAACGTTGTACATACTTGTTAATATAAAAATCCCTAACAGCTAGTGAAGAAGGACGAAGAATAGATGGGGGGCTATGATTCCATAAGTGGGGGAAGTGAGAGGAACTAAGGGGTGATGCTCCTTGTTGGCTTTAACTGATTCCTTCGCCTTCATTAACCATTTTAACCCAAAGTTCCTTAACCATAGCTTGAGTGTCACTTTAAATAAGCATAGGATTAACTATCTTAATATGGGATTAAGAGGGGAAAAGTGGTCATAGGAAATCACTTGTCAAGACCCAATCATGCATATATCTTGCCAGAAACTCATCATCCCTTCAGTTTGGGATCCTCTCCATCAAGAGATTTAAGCTCTCACTATTACAAAGAGAAAAACCTGAGTTTCATACCTTCTCACACAAGGCACCCTGGAAAAATTGGTGCAAATGGGATTGGTGCCCATGTGAGAGAGACCCAGTTTGCAACTGGACTTCCTAGGACCCTCACACAGAGAATCCTTGGCTAGCCTATGTTGGAGCACTGGAAGGGGATGGGGGTAGCCTAAGGGACTGGAAAGCAGAAAAGGGGGTATCCTCCCTTGTGTTGTGCACGCTAATGGGGGATGAGTGTAGGGATGGGCACAACTATGGAGGGGGTTCAAGCACCAAAGGGTTTTGTGAGTTTGTTTGAGTAAAGAATTCTGATCTGACCCCTTGTGGATTGATTTCCCCAACTCGAGGGTGGTCTCTATCAAAGAAAGCACATGCTTGACAAATTGCCCAAGGCTGGGACGAACATCCTTCACTTGCAGCTAGTCGAATGACATTTATAAAGATAAGTGCCAAGTATGTTTGAATGCCATGGATGATAATTCTATTGTGTGTTTGATTAAATTATTGTTTATGGAAATGTCTGTGTGCATGAATTTACTACGCATGGAATGTATGCCCTCATAGTAGAGAAGCTTGCATAATTTAAAGTGAGTAAATTTGGTTATTGAACTGCTATATTTACATTTACTCTTGCTATTAAAATTAATGGTCTAGCAAGTCCATGGAATGGAAACTCGAAATTGGTATCAGACATAGAATTTATATGTGGATTTGGGTACTCCGTGGTCTCCCTAATGAAAAGAGGATATCGGGTATGTGACACCTCATGAGTGAAACAAGGCCCAGATGGCTAATTTTTGTTTTGTCCAGTTAAGATAGCCAATTATAGCACAAATCCTCTTCATCCTATTCCCCACGTGTTTACATCCTCACCCTCTATATCTTAAGTTCAAGTTTTTCTTGTTTTGGAATCAAATGCAAAAAGGGAACAAATTGCATCCTTTCTATCTATTTCCTAGAAATTGCTTTGTTAAGGTAGCATGAAATATCTATATTTCTCAATTCTAGGATCACATACTAGATATATCCCTTGTTTTGACCATATCACTCATATCATACAATTTTGTGACAAATATAAATAATTAAGTAATCCATGTTTTTGAAAATGTAATCCTTCACTTGTTAATTATCATTAAAACCATGTGATAAAAAATCATATGCAAAGAAAAATCCTCCACTTGGAGAAGCATGAAGTTCTATAATGACATGAAGAAGAGGAAAGCAATTACTTGTACATTATCATTAAAACCATTTGATAAAAACCATAGGCAAAGAAAAATCCTCCACTTGGAGAAGCATTAAGCACTATAATTTACATGATGAAGAGTAAAGTAATTACCTGTTTAGAATTGTAGTAGTGACATGAGGAGTTAACCAACATGCTTTGCTTCACATACTCAAGTTTAGACCCCCTTTTGTCAAACGGCATACTTAGCAATGTTAAAAGTTGCCATCATTTATAGTAATGTCTATTTGTTTTTTTTAATAAAAGTGGCAATCAATTAGTGATCTTCCCTACAGTTCCTCCAAAATCTGTGCTACAAGGATTAAAAAAGGACACTAGTTACCGACTATAACCAGCTTTACCTGTCCTCTGCTTCAAGCAATACAATCAAGAGTGCGTATGAAAGAAATTAAGATTCATATTAATCAATATTTAGCGAAATGGGTACCTAAGGCCAATTATTTTCCAAAGGTGAAATTGACGAGTTCATGGTTTAAGGTTACACCTGTTATACAAGTTTATTGTGAGGTTTCAAATGGATTTTGTGGACACAAAAGCTAATTTCAGATTCCACTTTCTCCTGATTTTCTTATGAGTGTACTTTAAATTGTAAGTTCATAACCAAAGTGCAGCTTCATGGTTCAATCTGTGATTTACCTTCAAAGAAAATATGACAACAATAGAACTCCTTACCTTATATCCTCGGAGTGGAGAATCCAAAAGAGGATTTAAATTTTACAGCATTCTGAAGACTTTGAAATTATAGAAATTAAAGACCAATCACTCTAATGGATACAACAAGGAGAATTCCCGACTCTTTGTAATTGCTTATCTGATTCTTCACAGCTGCTATCCAAACCCAGCATTTTCTAGCACTTTGGGGAGAGTAAAAAGATGAGAAGTGCAATGAGTCGAGGGAAAATTATAGAAGTTTTCACTGCCCAATTGTGGACAGCTTCTATCTAAGAAAAGGAAAAGAATAAATTATTGACAACCTGCAACAGATTCTCTCGGTTTCCTATGACTTTGCTGTGGAACATGCTGCTGACATCATTGGAATTGGAATAAACTTTAAGTCTTTTTTTATTAACACACAAAAAATTAATTACAATATACATACTTTGTTTGGATCCCTTGACGTTAACTTGGAGAAGGCTGCTGATGTCTTTTATACATGAAGATTGAGGACCGCTTCCCCTGTCAAACCAGCAGTGCAGCTTCTATCAGCTCCCATGTGTGGAATTTAAACCATAATAACATACCTTTTGCCTGTGCATATTTATGGTAAGCTAAAGGAACCTCTTTAACATGAAGGGATTGCTTTTGCATTGCCCATGTCCCTAGCTGGCAACAATAATAAACAAATTCATCTTACAGGATTAAATCAATTGCACTAATTTCTCCTCAATGGAATGACAAAAAATTGTTACAAATCATTGTGAAAACAACGGATCTCTTATTTAATTTGTATAAACAACGTCAATTTATGATTAATTTTAGACCTTTCTATATGCTCCAGCTCCTTACTGTCTTATTATTATCAATCGACATTAAGTAATTAGAGAGGATACAGCTTGGCAGGAAGAGTCTTTGCCTCAAAAGTTTGCAACTTTTGCCTATTCTATCGACAATTCTATCTACAAACAGAAGAATCTTCCCAAAGTGTAATACAAACAGAAGAAATTTTGAAAATATTATAATCAATTCTAGTTGCTTGACAAATCTGAGGATACATTGGTCTGTACATATAATCTATTGCATGGTGTTACCCCTCTTTCGGCAAAGGGTGAATGTTGATCAGTTTTTCCTAGATGAGATCTGTGGTTGCACCATAGATCGTCGGTCAGAGATTCTTCCAACAGCACCAGATGGTCCAGGGTCCTTGATATGCTTAACCAGAGACAGAGCATCACTCCCTAGTGTTATCATATCTCTAACCTTCTATCATGTTTTCTTGCATAATGGTATGTTAGCATGAGAATATTACTTATGTGCTTTCATAGTGACTCACATACTTAAATTATTACTTGTCTTAGTCTAATCTTGGTGTTTATCTTCTTACCTGATAAGTGTGTTACTACGATGTTGATGTGTACCTTAATGAACTAAGTCATGTGATTCCATTCATCCCATAACATATTACCTAGCCATTTTCATTCCGCTAAGCCAGTTCACCCATTCCCTTCACTTTCCCCTTTGTGAATGATCTATTATTAGTAACGACATATGGTCTTGCTACTATTCCAATGTATGAATGCCTCAAATCAAAGTCAAAAGAGTCTTGTACTCTCAAAAAGGAAGTTGTTGATGAATCAAATGTAAAGGAAAATATCATGGTAGATACTCTCCATCACAAAAGATAGGTTCCCTTGTCCCAGGTTGTCTAAGATAAATCTAAAGAAAAAAGGGACTAAGCCAATGAAAGGGCTAAGCAAAAAGTGCAAATGAAAAAGGCACCAAAGTCAAAGAAATAAAAATGAATTGCAATATGAAGGTGTGAGGATGGATGACCCATGACAACACTTCCTAAGCACACATGTGGAAGAAGAATAAAAAAGAATCCTAACGCTTGAAAATTGAGGATAAGACCAGACACTCCTATGTTGCTATGATATTTATTTCACAAAGACCCCCTTTCTCCCCTATGTACGTAATTCACTCCATATACCCTCACTTGACTTAGGTAAATTAAGCTCTGCATGTTAATTTAGAAGTATCAAATGTAAAAGGGTTCTAAGGGTTACATCAAAGTTAGAATGGATAGGTAGACATTATTAACTAACGAGTTGTTCGAGGAAGTATGTTTCTAATGTATATCATGTTAGACTAACATTTCCTAAGTTTGATGTTGTGTTCATTATTATTTCATTGGAGAGATTTATTTACATAGATACTTTGGTATTTTATTATTATCGATGGCTATTAGGCACATGGTGGTGGAGCGCTACACTTGGAAACTATTTCAGTGGACTATTTGACCTTCTATGAGTTCGTTCTATTAAAATTTAATATGCTAAGACAGAAAATAGCAGCATTACATTCCATTTCACAATAATAGCATATATAGGATCACTGAAGAAACAACAAGCATAGCATAAACACAAGAGACACAAATTTATCCTGGGAAACCCTCATGGGGTAGAAAACCCAATAAAGCTTCCTCAATATAGATGACCAGCAATATACAAAGATGCAAACCAAATACATGATCTCCTCCTCCACCATAGCAGACCTCTCTCCACAAGTGCGCCTCTCTCAAGTGAGTGAGTGTGTCAAATGAGGAACATACCTCCTCTATTTATACACTACACTGACATGTATTTTACACAAATACATGTAGGCTCGTATTTAACCATTAGGTTAAATACCCTATTATAACTGACTGGGCCGACCCCCACATGGTGGGTCTAATAACCCTAGTTACCACAACCAATTCGGAGGAATAAACATCTCCGGATTCATAGTATAATCACATCGAAGGCATGTAACATCTCCGGAATAAATAATATACAAATATAATATTCTTAGAAGTTAGAATATTCAACACTCCCCCTTAACGAGAAGGATATTATAACAACATCCACAGGAGCAACGAGTCATACATCATACATGATACATCTATATATCATCGGAAGCTTTCTTTAGTTCATCATCATCAGTAACTCAACTAGTTACTGGAACATCAACATCACTCGATCATCAGCATCGTCATCACACGATCATCAACATCATCATCACACGATCAGCATCGTCATCACACGATCATCAGCATCGATCATCAGCATCGTCATCACACGATCATCAGCATCGCCATCACATGATCAGCATCGTCATCACACGATCATCAGCATCGACATCACACGATCAGCATCGTCATCACACGATCATCAGCATCGATCATCAGCATCGTCATCACACGATCAGCATCGTCATCGTCGTCACACGATCATATTACAGGATGATCAATCCTGCTCTCTTTAGGACATAGGTCCATGGATGATACAATCCAGATCAAGTTCCAGGATGATCAATCCTTATCTCTTTAAGACAAGTCTCATGTCTAGGGACGATCTAATCCCAACCACAGTGCCAGTCCTTTTTCATACTGGATGTGACCTAGATCAGATCTAGGATTTACCGCCACAGAGCCAGTCCTCTTTCATACTGGATGTGTCACGTCTACAGAGCCAGCCCTGTTTCATGCTGGATGTATCACATTTACAGAGCCAGCCCTGTTTCATGCTGGATGTAACCTAGAACAATTCTAGGATTTGTCACGTACATTTTGAACCGAGGTCCAGGGACGATCCAGTCCTATCATGTACCTTTTGAACCGAAGTCCAGGGACAATCCAGTCCTATCATGTACCTTTTGAACCGAAGTCCAGGGACGATCCAGTCCTATCATGTACCTTTTGAACCGAAGTCCAGGGACGATCCAGTCCTATCATGTACCTTTTGAACCGAAGTTCAGGGACGATCCAGTACTATCATGTACCTTTTTGAACCGAAGTCCAGGGACGATCCAGTCCTATCATGTACCTTTTTTAATCGAAGTCCAGGGACGATCCAGTCCTATCATGTACCTTTTGAATCGAAGTTCAGGGACGATCCAGTCCTATCATTCAATTCTCGGAGACCTCATGTCTACGGCTCAATTCAAAGGACCATAGTCTGAGGACGATCCAATCCCCTTACCTGTTCATTCAGGATTTAGTTCTCGGAGACATCATGTCTACGGCTCAATTCAAAGGACTAATAGTCCGAGGACGATCCAATCCCCTTACCTGTTCATTCAGGATTTTGTTCTTGGAGACATACGTCTACGGCTCTCTTTAGGACTGAAGTCCAGGGATGATCCAATCCCCTCAAGTCCACCAAGGACTTCATTCTCGAAGACATACGTCTACGGCTCTCTTTAGGACTTAAGTCCAGGGATGATCCAATCCCCTCAAGTCCACCAAGGAATTCATTCTCGAAGACATACGTCTACGGCTCTCTTTAGGAATGAAGTCCAGGGATGATCCAATCCCCTCAAGTCCACCAAGGACTTCATTCTCGAAGACATATGTCTACGGCTCTCTTTAGGACTGAAGTCCAGGGATGATCCAATCCCCTCAAGTCCACCAAGGAATTCATTCTCGAAGACATACGTCTACGACTCTCTTTAGGACTGAAGTCCAGGGATGATCCAATCCCCACATCACTATGGGTACAAGTATCTTCATCCATACAAGTACAAACACGTATCAATACATCAAGGCATCATGTAACCTCATCATCAAAACATGTATATCAAAACATGTATATCATCATCAAAACATGTATCCTCATCATCGAGACATGTATATAAAAACATGTATATCATCATCAAAACATGTATCCTCATCATCGAGACATGTATATCAAAACATGTATATCATCATCAAAACATGTATATCAAAACATGTATCCTCATCATCGAGACATGTATATCAAAACATGTATATCATCATCAAAACATGTATATCACTAATACATCTATCATCAAAAGCATGTATTCTCACTAATACATCTATCATCAAAAGTAAAAATATAAGAGTCCTAAATCTAAATAATTCTAGGTAACTAAGTGTAGTGAATAGGTAACCTCATCATTGATGAGGCAGACTTGTTATCAGATACTATGCTACTCCCCCTTTCGAGGAGAGTTCTTTTGAACTATACCAAGCTTGTCTCGAAAGTATTCAAACTTCACTCGAGACAGAGGTTTAGTCAAGATATCAGCAATCTGATCCTCAGTGCTTATATATTCGAGCTTGATAACTCCTCTTTGCACCATATCTCGTATATAGAAGTATCGGATCTCTATGTGTTTTGACTTATCGTGGAACACAGGATTTTCAGTCATCTTAATGCATCTTTGATCGTCACACATAATCACAGTGGGATCCATTTCTAAGTCAAACACTCCATATAAAAGCTTCTAAAGCCATACTGCTTCACAGCTGGCAGAGCAGACAGCCATATATTTTGCTTCAGCAATACTGAGAGCCACACTAGATTGTTTCTTGCTGAACCATGAGATCATGGCAGATTCAGGACTATAACATCCACCTGATGTACTCTTTCTGTCTGAGACACTTCCTGCCCAATTAGAATCTGAGTAACCATGTAAACGGAGTTCATGACCTCCAAGATAATATAGACCAAAAATCTAATGTACCTTTTAGGTACCTCACTACATGCTTTGTAGCTATTAAGTGAACCTTTCTAGTTTCTACTAGATACTGACTTAGGGTATTTACAACAAAGCATATATCTGGCCTAGTATTTGTTAAATACATCAATGACCCAATGATTTGTCTATATAGGGTTAGGTCCACTAAATACGATGAGTCATTAACTAATAACTTCAAGTTGGAGTCCATGGGAGTGGCCATGGCTTTATACTCCAACATAACAAGTCTTTTTAGAAACTTCACAGCATACTTACCTTGATTTAAAAGATTCCTTTTGGATCTTGCCATACTTCTAGACCTAAGAAGTAGTGCATTAATCCGAGATCTTTCATTTTCATTTCTGCAGCCATTTTCATGACCTGTTTCTCATTCCTTGTCAGAGAGAGATCATCATCATACAATAATGGTATGATAGGTTCATCATCCACAACCTTAAGGTAAAGGTTAGGAACAACTTTACTTCTGGTAAAGCCCGAGCTTTGTCATGAAGTTGTCAATTGTCCATTATTCACACTCTGCATTGAGTGATCTTTTGCATATCTATCTGTGCCATCTCTCGTCAGATGGGTCTACTAATATGAGCCTCAAAATCATTCGAAATCTGTGGTGAGTTCCTTCTTGCATCTATGTCATATGTGTATAGAAGCCATATTCAACCTTGTAGCAAAGGTTGAGATCCACATCACCCATGATGATAATTAAGCTCATCAATTGACTACCGATCCTGGGTACCCATACAGAACCTGATTCACACTTCTTCTTTAATTACATCATTAAGAGAATGGTCTGATCTAGTCCCTTGGAGCAAAACATCTCATCATGATTCTCTTCCTACAAATCAAAATTAAGTACATGATTAGTAATACTTCATAATCATCAAATCTTATTGACATGATAACCTATTATGCATACAGATATCATTTACATAGTTATGCAACTATTTTGACCAATACTTTGGCACAACACTTTCCCATATCCTGTATGCATACAGTAGCTATCTAGATGCCTTCCATCTTTACCAGAACATACTATCGAGAGTGTGCATAGCTCTCAGCATGTCAGCAAAGAGGTTTCATTCTAGACAAGCAACAATGGAATGTTTGTCCAACTTACCAATCATATGCATATTAGTAGTATACTGTTCAATGCTTTATGAATGTTTACACTCAGCATGATATATTCTAGGAATACAAATATGCATACAAGCAATATCATTTACTATTTCTAATAACAACTCAAACACTTATCTTTTATGTTTGTGTGGTTGCCTCCCGCTTGATCTTCTGTATATTTCCTGAACTTCTATTCATTCTGTACCACTGTGCATGCTCAAGTGTACACTAGTGTCATCCTCATGATCTCATACACAAACATACATTCATTAGTATATTCTCAATATTATCAAAACATTCTAATTCTAAATAATCTTGAATATGTACAGTCATGATCATTAGTATTCAGGGTTTCAAGGAAGTCTTCTTTTACTCATGCATATTCTTGTTTGATCTAGTTAGTTAAATCATCAACCAAGATAAGAGACATAATATGCATAAACCCTTGATTACTAACCAATCATACCAAGTATACTTACATAAGGGATCCTAACACAAGGTAAGATTCTAACATGACATAGGAAAACATACCTGGATTAGTATACCTGCTTAGTTATGTACAACATACCTAAACAATCTCTTCAATGATTTAGAGATCCTGAGCTATAACCTGCATGTCTCATAGGTTAAACATAATATAACAAAGTCATACATACCTCGTGAGTCTTTGTCTTCATGTTGTCATGGTCATGGAACTTGAATTGTCTTTTGTGATGTACCTGTATCTTGTTAGCAGACAACATCAACCTCACACAACACCATAATGCATTAGTACAATCATATAGCCCTAATCAATGAATGTCTTCATGCATTCATACTGTTACTAGGGTGATAAGACAATTCTAACATTAATCAAGATTGTACTAATAAATAATATGAAGACAAACACATCATGAACTTAATCAAGAATAAGATTTCAAGACATACCTGAACCTCCTTAAGTCATACCTGTCGAGACTTCTTGTAGTCTTCTTATGTAAGGCCTTAGCCTCAACTCCCCCTGAAACTTGATCTGGAGCTTGATTAGGGTTTTTTAGAGAAACCCTAAAAATTCAATCTTTGACTTTCACACTTCCGAATGAATGGAAGGATGTGTCTTGCTGAGCTAGCATACTTCAATTCCAAAATTTGACCCCTCAAAATTGCTTTTGAAACTTATGGATCTTCTGGACAGGATCACGAACTAGGGTTTGATGAAGCCCACTCTTCTGTTCAATCAAAAGGTTTGATCCAAGCCTCTAAACTCTTATTTTTCTGAGGAGCTTCCAGCCGTGGTTACAGACTTCAAAAATTCCAAATTTTGCTGAAGCCCTAATTTTCCATCTTTCCGATCAAAATCCCGAGCTAGGGTTTGATCAAGCCTGGTCTTCTACCCAACCAAAAAATTCGATCTTGGTCTCTAAATTTCGATTTTTCTGAGTAGCATTCAACCGTGGATTCCGATTCCAAAAATTCTAACTTTCTCCGAAACCCTAAATTCCGGAAGCCATGAATAAAGGTGCTCCAAAAATAATTCTGTTTTGACAGAAATATGTACCTGATTGTTTCTGCTATAACTCCGAAATTTTCGCTCCACAGGGTCTAAAAACTTTTTTGGCAGTAACCTGACCTGTCATCTTTCCATCCTGATAGGTCTGACCTCAATTGGATTTTTTGAGAGAGAGTTATGCCAAATGTCGCAACGTGACCTGTTTTGGGATAATACAGGAGAGCGAACTTGTACGGTGTGCCACGTGTCACTGTTTGAACTTCGGCCTCTGAAAACTTTTCTTAAGATATCTTGCCCTGTTATCGTTCCATCCTGACAGGTCTGACCTCAATTGGACTCTCTGAGAGAGAGTTATGCCAAGTGTCGCAACGTGACCTGTTTATGGGATAAAACAGGAGAGCGAACTTGTACGGCATGCCACGTGTCACTGGTTCAGCTTCGGCCTCTAAAAAAGTTTCCTGAGATAGTACAGTCTGTTTAATACCTGTCACTTTTTAAGAAATTTCATTTGGAGCTTCCTAGCCCAAGTTATGACCTTTTTGTCTAGGTCACCTGATTTTGACTGAGATCTGGAAGAGGCAGAAACCCTAACTTGTACGAATCATAACTTACAAAGTACAACGAATCTGAGGGTGCCCTTTGGACACAAGATACCTGGAGATGTTATCTACGACCTGTAAAGGTTTTAGATCCTGAACCTTCTCCAAAATGGATTTATAGCGAAAGTTCCATGATGACTGGTTTTTGCTATATAAAACCCTAACCTTCAAATTGTCGTAAGTAAAGCAAGTGTCGTAAGTGCCATACCTTGCCTTCCTTCAGTTTGGCTCTGATACCATGTTAAAATTTAATATGCTAAGACAGAAAATAGCAGCATTACATTCCATTTCACAATAATAGCATATACAGGATCACTGAAGAAACAACAAGCACAGCATAAACACAAGAGACACAAATTTATCCTGGGAAACCCTCATGGGGTAGAAAACCCAATAAAGCTTCCTCAATATAGATGACCAGCAATATACAAAGATGCAAACCAAATACATGATCTCCTCCTCCACCATAGCAGACCTCTCTCCACAAGTGCGCCTCTCTCAAGTGAGTGAGTGTGTCAAATGAGGAACATACCTCCTCTATTTATACACTACACTGACATGTATTTTACACAAGTACATGTAGGCTCGTATTTAACCATTAGGTTAAATACCCTATTATAACTGACTGGGCCGACCCCCACATGGTGGGTCTAATAACCCTAGTTACCACAACCAATTCGGAGGAATAAACATCTCCGGATTCATAGTATAATCACATCGAAGGCATGGAACATCTCCGGAATAAATAATATACAAATATAATATTCTTAGAAGTTACAATATTCAACACGTTCCTCATTGGATTGAGCACTTGCATGGATTTTGGAGCCTATTGATGAGTTCGTTGGGCCATTTTGACCACTCGGAGACTATTCCTAACCTCCTAGACCCTAGCATATTAGATAATTATGAGGTCATTGGCATGTTTTGTTGAATTTTAACTTAGCAGTATAATTTTCAACTCTTTCAACTTTAATTTCATAATTCATTTCATCCCACAATTATAACATCATTCATTTGCAGCGGAAAATAAAAAAATGATCACTGAAAGATAACCATGCACAAGAGACACAAAGATTTATCCTTGGGAAACCAAACATGAGAAAAACCCAACAAACTTTCTCAGAAGAAATTAATCCAATACAAGAACAATACCAGTCATGAAGATTAATCCCAACACAAGAGTGTGCCCTTCTTCCACAAGAAACCCTAGCAAGGGTAGCAAACTTGTAGAGATGATAAGATAACCCCAAAATTACTTCTAGTGATCTTCACTTGTCCTCCTTGAGAAGTGCACACCAATTGAGAGAGATGAACTTACTTGAATGTGACAAATAAAGTGTGAGAGCACTTTTACTTATATTCTTCAGTTGACTTGATTTTCACTCTTGAGGCCGACTTGTACTTTTATCTTCTAGGGTCAATTTACCCCTTTTACTGGGGTAGTTGTGCTCTTTCTTTCCTTCCACTTTCTTTGGGACTTCTTCAATGGATTGACTCCTTAGTTATTTCTTCATCATAGAAAGTTTCTCCTTGTTGATGTCTCATCACATGCAGATCAAATTCTTCACTAGAGCTCTAATGTTGATTTGACCATACTCTAAGAAGTCCCGGACACTTCCTTAGAGCCAATTGTCAAATTCAACATTAGATTAGACTTTGTCTAATATACAAGTAGATAAAATTTCCTTGTAACATAGACAAGTCATCTCACTCTATAAGCAAGATCACTCCCGCTACGGAGCACTCCCACAGAGTACGCAATGTGACCTCTAGCCTACTACAAATCCAATCCACATGATTGGACGAGGCTAAGAATCTGAGCCTCAAAACACACAGTCAATGGCTACAACGGGGCCATTCTCTACCTGGTTTGCGAATCCATCTGGGGGAATGATCTGCTGAATGTTTTCTCGATGCTGGAACCATGGAGAACATCAACACTCCCTCTCAGCAAGGGAGACATTCTGCATCACACCAAGACGTATACTTGGTGAGAATGACCTTCAGTACTACATCTATACGGTAATTGTACTGCATCTGTACTGGATTTTTACTGTATCTATGCTACAACTGCAACTGTACTACGATGTTTGTACTGCAACTTCAACTGTACTACGGCGTTTGTACTACAACTGCATATGTACTACTACCTTGATATCTAGGCCATTCACTTTTCGTGAATGTCTACAACTCATCTATCGAATCATCACAATGTTTGGGCCACTCATCTCATACGAATGCCCACCTGCTCATATGTAATATTATCACGGTGTCTAGGTCATTCATCTCTCGTATGAATGTCTGTAGCTCATATGTAAAATCGTCATTATTTATGGGCCATTCATCTCTCATATGAATGTTTGCCACTCATCTGTAAGATCATCACTGTGTATGGGCCATTCATCTCTCATATGAATGTCTGTCGCTCATCTGTAAGATCATCACGGTGTCTAGGCCATTCATCTCTCATATGAATGTTTGTTGCTCATCATCACGATGTTACACATCCATCAATGCTCCCTCTCCCTCAAAGAGGCATTCTCAATCACACCAAGCTTGTCCCCAAAGTATACAAACTTTGCCTTGGTGAGAAGGTCGGCTATCTGCTCGTCCGTGGATATGTACTGGAGTTTCACTGCTCCCTTCTGCACTATGTCTCGAATGAAGTGTTATTTGATCTTCAGATCAAATAGTCCTGTGACTCTGGCTAGAAATTGCTCTACTTCCGTTGTACTAAGTGCCACATAAGCCTACTTCTCGTTAATCCAAGATATTGAAGCAACACCTCAATATGCTTCTCTATCTACTGCACTACTTGTCATCACATATATAGTAGTCGGGCTACCATACATTCCTTTTCAGATTCCAGAGCATTATTCAGCCAGTTCCTTTGAATTTGAGATGCTGAGATGAGCATCTATTATGGATCATTGTCAAATTATGGATAGCAGATATATTCCCCGTGCCATGACCTAGTTTCAGGACACTCAGAGAGAGGACTGAGGTAGCCATTTAGCCATTTATACAGAGCAGTCAGTAGTGCCCAGAGTTACAGCAGCAATTTCAGAGGACAAATTTTGGTTCAGATGATGAGCATTCAAGTATATGACTCAACAGGTATATTTTGGTGTTATGGTTATTGTTATCACCTAAACTATAGTTACCCCTATGGATGTATCCATTAATGGATGGCAATAGGGAAGGGAAACTCAAAAGGTGCAACCACGATCACCTCGACCTCCAATAGATGGTTGTCACGCCAGTCGAGGCAACCTTCACTTTATGTTATCTAGCCCAGACAACAAAGGAGGAGACCCGATCTACTCCTAACAAGAGAGATCAAAACCAAGACACCAAATCAAGTTAATTCTAAATGAAGGTGTATGGTTTATCCTAGACCTTAGGATGAAGTCACAAGATAAGTGAGGGGTTCAATGAGTATAGCTTTGGTTCATTGTTGATGTGAGAGTGACTTATGATATTTGAAATAGGATCCAGGATTAAAGTACTAGTCAATGTGAGAAAATCCACTGCCTTGGGAACCGTGTCTAATGCAGGGTAGTTTAGGGGTTGAAATGCGGGTAACTAGTACAAGTGACAAGCTTGATCATGAAGTATGATGACATCAAAGGGTTTAGTTCACCACACAAACGTCAAACCACAAGTTAATCCAACAATCTAGGAAAGTCGAATTGACTTGGAGAGAGACCAGTGACTTGGGAATTGGGATAATGGAGTCAAAGTAAAGTTATCTTGTGGTTGATGACTCCTATTGCATGAGACAAGTGGGCAATTAAAGTCTTGATCGATGAATAGGTCTAGATCTAGAGATTCAATGTTTGACCTAAGTGGACCACAATCCCTTAAAACAAGGAATGTTATCCCCAAGGTAAGATTTGACAAAGTGACCTACTAGACCTAGGTTTTGAAATATGCTTGTTCCAAATCCATCAAAATCTCAAGTACCCACGTCTTAGAAGTGGACCAACTCACTTCTCCAAGGTGGTGCGACTTTACCCAAGGAGGCTAAAAAGTGGGATAAATGAATCAAGACAAGTTCAATGGCATCCAAACTTTAGATCCAAGTAGTTTAAGCAAGTGAGAGTATGGATCTATAATTTCATGGAAATCCAATGGCTAGATCTTACTAGATCTGAGTTTAAAGATACCAAGTGGTCCAAAATGGGGAATAAATCCTTCAAAATGTGGAATAGGGCCCACAAGGTAGAAATCAGAAAAGTGACAATCTAGGGGTAGGTTATTGGATGTGTAGATTATGAAACAAGTGGGATCTCAACTACCCATCAACTAGATCTAGGGTAACTCACCTTCCCCAAGGAGTGCAACCTCACTTGGAGAGGCTAAGTTGGCCTAGGAAGGGGGTCAAATGGAGGCCAATCCTCACCAAAATATAGATCCGGGATGCCGTGGATACTATAGAGGTGGGTTTTCAATATTATACCCAACAACCCACTAGATCTCAGTAGATATGAAAAAATGTAAAAATGGAGGTTTTGATTAATTAGGGTTTAAAATGTTTTAGACAAGTGGATAGATCATGGAGATAGAACTTACCTTGAGATCATACCTGAGTGATGAAGAGAGATGCTTTGATGTTGAGGAAGATTCCCACAAAGATCAAATGAGAAATTCTTGATTTTGCTTGCCAAATTGATGCCCTAGCCCACAAGTGCGCCCTCATTTACCTGTCAATCCAAGGAAAATCGATTTCAATCAGAGAGGTCAAGTATGGAGGAAATATAAGTAAAATGCAATGATAACATAGAATAGAAGTTCCTGGAACAGTAATACTCCCTGTTACCAACGAAGAGATCCAAAGAAGAAGTAGGGAGAGTCTTCCCCTACCAATACTTCCTCCTTAAAGCAAATCGGCCTCCACCTGTAGATGCAAAAACGTGGTACAAAAGATATGGCAAACAAGATCTCCAATAACTCAATGCAAAGGAAGAACCAACGAACGAACACCAAAAACATTCACCACAACACTGGAGATAGATGCAATAATAATTTTCTATTCCAATAATCCAGAGCCACAAGTCCCCTTACAATGAGAAGCTCTCTCCTTTAAATAGGAAGGAGAGGCATCAAAATCCTAACCACTTTTTGAATGAGTGGCTAAGATTAAAAGATACAAATGTCGAATCAATGGTTGAGATGAGCTCAACAATAAAATACATGGACCACTCATAAAATATAATATAAGTGGACAAAATCGCCCTAGGAGAGGGGAATCCCACCATATCATGATGACAAAATATAATAAGAAGCTTATGGTGGGTCCAAGGGGTAATTTTAGCCACCCTTGGTTAATCCCCATAGCACAATAATAATAAAATAGTCATCAAAATACCAAATCATGGGCCTCAAAAGGCCTCAGAAATCATCAGAAAGTGCCATAAGTGATGGATGGGGGTCTTGATGAAGCTGAAACTGTTGGAGGAGGTGTGGAAGACATCAATACATCATCACTGATCATCCCATGCCAAAACATTGCCTCAGTAGCCCAAATCGAATTCCTCAATAGCCATTTCTACCAATCCTGAAATGCCTCGGGAAACATGAAACTGCCCCAAACTGCCTCCTGGAGTGCCTGCGCTGTCAAGGTGAAGGCACCAGTGTGTTCGGGAGGGGGGTAATATGGTAAAAACAAGTGGCTAGACAACCCCCTCCAAGCACAGTTCCCTAGGTCAACCAGATAAAATCCATCTCTGCTCTGACAGGGTCTCCGACAGACCAAAACTGCACTGGGATAGCCTACTAAGGCTCAATAATCACGGTAACTGCCCAGAACTAAAAACAGACTGTCTCATTAGACTTAGAAGGTCCAAATCTATCCAAGATGTGTACTCCTACACCATATGAATCTCTGCATGCTCATATAATATATCCAATATACCGGAACATGTCAAATAATAATAATAATCTGTAAATGATCAATAAATGCTGAAAACCATGAATCATCATCATAAACCTGTATCTGATGCACAGAATCATCATGTACATGTACATAGACCATATATCATCTATCCATATCATCACAAGGTCCAACCATCTCATGTCCTGTGGTTGACCTTGGTTAAACTAGGTTTGACCAAGTCAACATAACCAAATATAACTCAGACCATCATCAGAAGTTGCTGCAAAGTGTCAAAGGTTAATGCATGCTCTACAACTTATTCAAATAACAATTATAACACAAAGTAATAATTACTGGCGATCTAAATCCAAAGATATAATGTCATTAATTATTATTATTACTCAGACTAGACTTTCAAGACCATACTCACTTCATAGCTGTGATCAATTTGCTAGTGAAGGGTGAAGACTAAAATAATTGGCTAGGCTAAAGGATGACTTGACTGATTTAACACTGTAACACTTTGGAACAGGGAAAGGGAATACACACCATAGTATATACTGAATGAGCAACAACACAAGGAATGGCGGTGTCTCACAAATGGATGAGTTGTTCAAAGAAGGTTTATTCACCTTTAACAAATGCGCACAATCCATAATACAAATGAGGCCAGCAATAATTTAGATATAGCATTTAAGTCCCATTGCTTTTTGGGCCTGAGGTTTCCATAGCCTTTGATCTATGTGTGTTTATAAACACATTGCATAGATTTACATTTATTCGAGGCTTTCTGTTGCAGGTGTGTTTTTAAGGCACTTGTTTACCTGAGCACTTCTAGGTGTGTCATAGACAACTTGTTTACCTAGGTATTTATTTCACAAAAAGATATAACATTTATTTTCATGGCCACTTTCATTTGGCATGCCTTTCATTCATGTGTGTTTAGAAACACATTGCGTGAACAGGCTTTTCATACAAGGTATAGCATTTCATTTTTCTAGATTTTGTATTCATGGCAGCACTAAAAGGTTTAGCCAACACATCATTAGTGACTAGGGGGAATTCACAAGGAACTCCAACTCACCATAGGTAAGTTTTGTCACCAACTCAGAGCCGAGACACAATAAACAGGGAAGCTCATCCAATATAGAGGCTACAGTGGAGAAAGGTCCTCCATGTCACTAGTCAAGTAGTAAGTCAGGGTAATAAACTAAAAGGTAGGCAATGGATGGATGAAGACAATGAATAATGTAGCCAACACTAGCAAGCCAAGATATGGTGGAATGATCACCTCTCTTCTCTCTAAGGAGGGTAAAACCAATGAGTATGAATAATGAACTTCTAAGTCTGAGTAGGGACAATATAATATATATAATAAGATCAACCAGGTCCACATATCTATATGATCGCCAGATCATGACACTAGGTGCTAAGACATGCTATAAGAATAAATATAAAAGCAATATAACCAAAACACTATGATATACCTGCTGAGTCATATACCTGAATGCTCATCATCTGAACCATCATCTGTCCTCTGAAACCGCTACTGCAACTCTGGGCACTACTGATTGCTCTGTACAAATGGTATAATGGCTACATCAGTCATCTCTCTGAGTGTCATGAGACTCAGTCATGGAAAGGGGAATATATATACTGCTGTCCAAAATCTGATAATGATCCAATATAGATGCTCATCTTAGCATCTCAATGTAAGGGAACTGGCTGAATAGTGTACTCGAATCTGACAAAAAATGTATGGTAGCCCGGCTACTATATATGTGATAACAGTTATATTGCTTTTATATCCATTTTCATAGCATGTCTTCGCATTTAGTATCATGATCTGGCGATCATATAGATATGCGCACCTGGTTGTACTTTATATATATATATATATCATATTGTCCCTACTCAGATTTAGAAGTTCTTGACCTATACTCATTGGTTTTACCCTCCCTAGGGAGATTAGAGGTGATCATTCCCACCATACTTTGGCTTGCTAGTGTTGGTCTCAGTATTCATTGAATTCATCCATCCATTACCTACCCGGTTTGTTCATTACCTTGATTTACTATTTGACTAGTGGCATGGAGGACCTTCACCCATTGTAGACTCTGTCTTGGATAAGCTTCCCTGTTTATTGTGTCTCGGCTCTGAGTAGGTGACAAAACTTGCTTCGGTAAGTTGGATTGTAGGCCTAAATCATTCTAGTCAGTTGCCCCGATGTTTGGCATTGGTCGAAGTCCCCCTAGTCACTAAAGATGTTGTTGGCTACACCTGAAACGGATAGTACTGCCATGAATGCAAATGAAATATTGTGAAAAGCCAAATGAACCTGGCAAAGAAATATCAAATGTTATATCTTTTGTGAAATGTAAAATACCTAAGTAAACAAGTTGTTTGTGACACACCTAGAAGTGCTCAGGTAAACAAGTGCCTTAAAAACACACCTGCAGCAACAAGCCTAAAATAAATGTAAATCTATGCAATGTGTTTGTAAACACACATAGATCAAAGGCTATCGAAACTCAAGGCCCCAAAAGCAATGGAACGTAAATTCTATATCAAAAAGATTGTTGGCCTTCTTTGTATTATGGATTGTGCGCATCTGCTAAGGTGAATAAACACTCTTTGAACAACTTACCCATTTCTGAGACACCGCCATTCCCTGTGTTATCGCTTGTCCATTATATGCTATGGTGTGTATTCCCTTTCCATATCCAAAGTGTCACAATGTTGAATCAGTAAGTCTCACTTGGCCTAGCCATTTTATTTCTAAGCCTTCACCCTTCACTAGCAAATTGATCACAACTATGAAGTGAGTATGGTCTTGAAAGTCTAGTCTGAGTAATAATAATAATTAATGACCTTATATATTTGAATTTAGATCGCTAGTAATGATTGCTACTTGTTATAATTGCTATTTGAATGGATTGTAAAGCATGTTTTAACCTTTGACACCTTGCAGCAGCTTGATGACAGTTTGAGTCATATTTTGGTCGTGTTGACTTGGTCAAACCTCAGTTTGACCAAACGCCAACCACAGGGCATGAGGTGGTAGACCTCAGATGTTACAGATAGATGATATATGGTCTGGTACAGGTCACCATGGTGGGCTTATGCAATGGTTTCAGACTTATGATGATGATTTGTGCTTTTTAGCACTTTTACAGATTATTATTATTCAGTCTGCCGGATATGATGGGCATTTATTTTGGACCATGTAGAGGTTTATATGGTGTATGAGTACACATCTTAGATAGATTTGGACCTTCTGAGTCCAATGAGATAGTCTGTTTTCAGTTCCGGGCAGTTACAGTGATGATGGAGCCTCAGTAGGCTATCCTAGTGCAGTTTTGGTCTGTCGGAGACCTTGTCAGAGCAATGATGGGATTCACTTGGTTCACCTAGGGCATTGTGCATGGAGGGGGTGGTCCAGCCACTTGTTATTACCATATTACCCTCCTCCCAGACTCATTGGTGAGCTCACCTTGACAGTGCAAACACTCCAGGAGGCAGTTTGGGCAGTTTCACACTTCCCGAGGCAGTCCAAAAATGGTAAAAATGGCTACTGAGGAATTCAGTTTGGGCTACTGAGGCAAAGTTTTGGCACGGGATGATCAGTGATGATGAGTGGGATGTCTTCCACACCTTCTCTAGTAGATTCAGCTTCATCGGGACCCACATCCATCACTTATGGCACTTTCTGATGATTTCTGGAGCCTCCTAAGGCTCGCGATTTGTCCATAGAGGCACGATTTGGTACTTTGATGATTATTTTATTGATATTGTGCTATGGGGATTGACCAAGGGTGTCTAAAATTACCCTTTGGACCCACCATAAGCTAGATCTATTATTTTGTCATCATGATTTGGTGGGATCCCCTCTCCTAGGGTCAATTTGTCCACTTATTGTTATATTTTATTATTGATCCATGTATTTTATTGTTGAGCTCATCTCAACCATTGATTAGATCTTTTGATCTTTTAATCTTAGCCACTCATTCAAAAAGTGGTTAGGATTATGGCCTCTCTCCATCCTATTTAAGGAGAGAGCTTCTCAGTGTAAAAGGATCTAGAGATCTTGGCTCTTGGCTCTTGGAATGAAATTTCTATCATTTGGAGTACATGCTTGCGTTTGGAGTGGATGTTGGTTGCTTTGATTGTAAATGCTTTTGTCCATTGCACTGGAGGATCTATTGTAGTTATCTTGCATATTTTGTCATATCTTTTTTACAGGTTAAGAGGACATTTTTGACAAGTGCGAATTGGTGGGGAGGCTTGCCCTTCAAGCTTGGAGGAAGACGTTTTGGTTAAATAGGGAGTGGTTTTGTCTTTGTGCCAACTATTCTTTGCTTATCTCTCTCTTGTTTGTATCTACCTTCAACATGTTAAACTAATTGATGCTTTGCTCCTTTGTTTTGACAGGTTAGAGGGACACACATGTGGCTTGGAGAAATTCGATTTGGAAAGAGGGCTTCAAAATTCTTCATTTGATCTTTCGGAAAAATAATCATCATCTCAACTAGCATCCATCTCTTCATCCAGGTATGCTCCAAAGGTATGATCTTCTCCTTCCTTGACTTACCCATAACTTCTAGACCATAAAAACCCTAATTAATTAAAACCCTCATTTTTACTTTTTCTTAGATCTACTTGGATCTAGCCTAGCTTTTGGAAAGATATTGAAAACGCACCTCTATAGCATCCACGGCAATTCGGATCTATAGTTTGGTGGTGATTGGGTTCCATTTGACACACTTTCCAAGGCACTTAGCCCTCTGTTACCCCTCAAAATGCACTTCCTTTTTGAGTTTTCAAGACAGCTTCATCCTCTGTCTGTCCACAATAGATCTGGGCATGGACAAGTCACTGATCACTCAGCGAAGAGATTATTTTTGTGGCTGTCATATATTCGGATTTCAAAGCTCATGCCAACTCCAGAACAGTGGATCAATGTCTTTAAATCCTGCCTTTTCATACTCTGCATATTATTGCTATGAAAATTTACACATATTCAACAAGCTTCATGAATTGAAGGGATTCACAGCAATAAAATTCACATCCCCTGCCCATATTCCGCCCACAGGTGACAACCGATCAAAGGTCATTTTTGCAGTAAACAAATCTACGGGGGGCTCGGGCCACTGCTGGATTTTGAAGTCTTGTTCATACATAAATTCGGCATCAACCGTGGTAGAGGCAGAGGAACATCTTTTAAAAGTTCCCTAAGAATACGTCATATACAGAGTTTGAACACAAGAATCCTGAAATTTGTTCAAGGAATGCGTGTAGAAGATGCTCTGTTGCAAATGCAAGTAACTGCGAAACGGACTGTCGATGAGGTTCGTCAGGCTATATCAAAGTTAAAAAATTGCACTTCATGTATTCAGCCAACTGTCTGCAATGACCAATCATCACTCACATGGATTTGATGAGAAGAAAATAGGAAGGATAGGGTCCCGAACATCAAATTTAATGTCGCGGGGGTGCTGCAATCCCTGGTTCTAATTGTGGATCACTCAGTTGTGTGGAGCTTTTGAAGCGAATGGTGATGAAAATTATGTGTCTACGTGGAATTTTGGAATACCAGTGACAGGCTGAGATTCACGCCACTGACAGCCGATTTTGATGCGGGGTTACATTCAAACGCCGGAGCTCGAGTAATCAGCAAATTTGAGGGTAATTGGGTGTTCACGCCACGAGTTAAGAAGTCATCCTCCTTTGATATCGTGGCAGTCGATTTGCAAATTTTTGGTTGTATCAAGTATTCAACCATCGTGCAGCCGATTTGGCAGTGACACTTTCCCCGACTTCTTCTCAAATCTCAGCACCGAGTCTATTGTCAAACTGCCAAGTATCGAGTTGATTTCTGCATCAAACTGGGGTTTATGTGATTTTCGGAGCAATGTTACGTCCGGTTCAGACCTTGGGATTTAACAAATTAATCAACACAGCCGAGTCACATCGCGAATAGCTGGTGGTGCCTTCACGGTTGCATGAATTTTTGGAATGGTTTGTTTTTTGCTAGACGTGAAATCGTAAATTTTTGTTTCATTTAAATTGTGACCCCCATATGTTTCATGTGGAGTGCACTCCATTGGCAGCAGAAATAAAGGTTAAAACGCCGAGGATTACACACTCAATTGACTGTCGATCAGAAGATTCAATGCTCGGTGTTCATTTTTGGCACATAAAAATTTTGTATCCCTTTCAGAGCTTGAAATTTGGACACGTTTCACATTGACATTCACACTTGGTGTTTAAAACATCGACTTATGAGCTGGCAGCCAAGTTGTGAGCCGAGTCGTGGAGCTCAAACCTGTTATCATTAAACAGCCGGTTTGCATTTATGGAATCCAATCACCTTAACCACTTGCACTTGGCACAGAATCACCCCTTTTGTTTCTGCTGACAGTCGTGAAACTGAGCTGGGAACAACCACCTATAACTTTTCCATTGACAGCTGATGGCAATCGACCACTGATGGCCTTGAGAGTTTTTGTTTTAGTTAGGCAGTAATATGTTTGGACTGGAGTTAAGAAAAAGTGGGTTTCACCCTTTTTTTTTACTTTTATTTTTTTTATTCCTCAAAAAAGTATGAGAGGCTTTTTGGGTCTATAAAGAGACCAAGCTTCTTCATTGTACGCATGGAAAACTTTTGGGGTTTCTTTTCCTTCTTCAGCATAATGAAAATATCAACTAGGTTTTCTAGGACAAATTGAGTATCTTCATGTGGTTGTGCGATGTATTTCAAGTTGCAGAATAAATCTAGCTTGTGAGGGATTTTTTAAGCACAATAGATTAGCCATTTATGGTTTAAGTTGGTTAATTATGCTTAAACGATTAGTATTTCGATGAACATCAGTATTCGGTTGTACGAAATGTTGATTAAGATCTGATTGTTTGGGCATTCTAGATTAGTCTCACTTTTATGAAGCACAAGGCCTCCATGAATCCTCTTTTGACTCCATCCCCCCTTCTGGTACTGGCACTGGTCTTTCCCTGAGGATTGATCTTCCCTTCTTTTCCATCACCCATTTAAAAAACTCATTACTTTGTTACATCCATTTCTCTAAGGCAGCCTCTTCAAATTCACCTTGCCCGTCACTGTACCTGCCTTAGCGATCCTATCTTAGGGATACCCCCTAGAGTTGGAGGAGAGCCAACCTGAAGCGAAGAGGAGAGGAGTGTGGTGACATTGGCCTCTCTCCTGAGAGAGTTATCATCTAGCTGGTGTGTTATATTTTGGGCTTCAAACAACACGCAGACCATTTTGGGAGACAGCACCCTCCTTGAGCAAAATCGCACCACTTGGGAGAAGCTAGATTGGTTGGTTCCAAGGCATGGGTAGGTGAGATCCCACTTGATTCATGATCCTCATACTTGATAACCTACCCCTAGTGCTTCACCTTGTTGATTTTTGCCTTGTGGGCCCCATTCCTCATTTTGAGGGTTGTGCCCCACTTGGGTCAATTTGGTGATGCATTTTCAATCTCGGATCTATGGAGATCTAGCCATTGGAGATCTAGCATTGATACTTGCCTAAACTACTTCAATCTACAATTTGGTGGCCATTGGACTTGATTTGACACACCCTTCCATGCTTTTAACCCTCCTTGAGCAAAGTCACACTCCTTGGGTGATTTAGTTTGCCCACTTTGAGAACCTGGGTAGTTGAAATTCCATTGGATTTGGAAAGAGCATACCTTGAAACCTACATCTAATGTCTCATTTTGTGAAGATCTGCCTTGGGGGTAGCATTCCTTGTTTTAGGGCATTGTTGTCCACTTGGGTCACATCTTGAAACATTGGATCTAGTAAGATCCAACCACCATATCTTAATTAGCCCACTTGATTTGCATCCTAGGTGTCCCGATCTACAAGTTGACCTTTCTTTTGACTCCATTAACCCATCCAACAAGGCACTAGTCTACCTAGGGCAATTCGCACTCCTTGGGAGTTGTGTCAAGTCTTAGATCCCATATGTGGGTATCTCTGATTTCATCTTAGATCCTTAGATCTATCCCTCTAATACCCCTTGGTACCATTTGTATCCCTTAATTCCACCTTGTGGGCCCCATTTGAGCCATTTCCATATCCCAAGGAAGTGGGTCCCACATGTGTACTTCATGGTACTAGATCTTGTCATCCTACTTCATCATGTGGCCTAAATCATTCATTGGTTGAAACACAAACCACTTCTTAAACTTCCTCAACCATACTTAAATTTCTAGGTCCACATAACCTTGCATTGGTTCCCGTAACTTGTCATTTGCTTATCCCTAGGAACCTTTGTTTGGGTCCAATCATCTTTGATTGGTTATAGGGTCTCCCCCTAGGTCTTGATTCATCTCGATCTGAAGTGAAGTGTGCCTCGGTTGACGTGACTCCCAGCTTGCATTGGGAACCATGGCATCTCTTGGGTCACCTCTTTAGTTGTCCATCTCTTCTACCATCCCGGATGAGATACCACTAGGAACAACTACAAGTTGTGTGATAACACTACTCTTAGTCAGAATCTGTATATGTTATGCAGCTTCGCTTCATCACCAAAGACATCTTCTTAAATTATATCCAACTATATTGTTATCACATCCATAGTAGTCAGGCCTACCATGTCTTCAGACCAGTTTTGAGCATATTTCTGAGCCAATCCTTTACTATGATATTCTGAGATCAACAGTTGATGAGCAGTTCATTGATGATCACTTCTATTATCAAAGGACCAAGAGCATATATTTTATCAGTCTCATGTCAGGACTAAGCCTCATAACCCTAGATTTGATGACTGAGTTAGCCATTTTCTTCCATATAGAGCAGATATGATGACAATGCCCATGATTTGTACAGCAGCAGTGTTCCAGTGACAGTCAGTTGTTCAGATTGTGAATACAGGTATATGACCCAACAGGTATATGGTTTGTGCATTTGGATATTTCATATTATGCTCTTTTACTTATCTTTGTAGCTTGACTGGGTATAGGGTGGTCATGATCCAGAGATATTTTATGTGGTACTTATTGATTGTTTAGAGTAGAGGTGATTCAGTAACTTTAGATTAAAGATTCTTGTGTATACTCGTTGGTCATGCCCTCATAGTAGTATGGACTTGGTCATTCTCCCATAGGGCCTTTGCTAGTCATGGCTTCATGTTGTCATTTTCCCCATCCATTCGTTATCATCCATTCTTGATTCCATCCTGACTTACACCTTAACTAGTGATCTTGAGGACTTCCCCTACTTATGCCTCTTTGTTGGATAGACTCCATGTTTACCTTGTGTCTCGGCTCTAGAGTGTGTGATTCTAGTCACAGTGATTGTTCTCCTTTAGTCCTCGAAACCAAGTATGCCTACCAAAAGTGTTGCTAAACACTAAATCATCGGAACTTAAGTGTGTCGTACTCTAAACGGATGTTAAGTCAACAAAAACAGTGTTGTTAAACACTATTGCAAATAAATTGAATATCTTTAATAGCTAGTCAGTGACCAAGGGATGAGCACTCATACTTTTATGATGTAAGGTCGTTTGCCTCTACAGGGAAACAAGGTGGTCACTCCATCGCACCTATGGATGGTGGCAGTCAATCGAGGTCATACCAAGTCATTATCTGAGGCCCACAAGGTTATTCGGGGCACCTTCCCTTGGAGGCTAGCTAGTGAAAATCTTTATAAATGAAATGAATGTTAAATCTCAAAGTGTAAAAGATGACAATAAATTGCTATAAAGGTTTCTTGTCTAGAGTCTACTAGAAACAGTCTCATTACTCTACCCATTTGTGAGACACCGCCATCCCTTGTGTGTTTCTCTATCCAGCATATGTGTAGATGGCCTTCCCTTATTCCCTTATCCAAGAGGTCACAGTGTTGAGGTTGTGAAGCCATTCCCTTTAGCCTAGCCTTGTTTCTTCCACCTTCACCCATTTCTAGCAAAATGGCCAGTCCATAAATGAGTATACACTTGAGGCTTTTCTTCTAAGTAACTAATTGCTTTGATCTAGACTTATATTCAATGGTTTTATGTATAATCGCCAATTTAAACGCCATTATCTTTTATTCTTGCTATCAATATATTTAAAGGAGCATATCTCATCCATTTGCACGTGCAGCATCAGTTATTTATAGCCTGGGTCATCATTTTGATCAGTTTTGACCTGGTCAACCCAGTTTTACAAAGTCAACAACAAGTTCCGGGATGAGTTGGGTCGATGATGTTCGAGACTGATTATTCATGGTCTTATGGTGCCCATTAGGTGGTTCCATGCTTCAGACAGAGGTTTCATGTGATGGTTTGCTAGATTTTTATTATTATCAACATTTACAAACCATTATTTTTATTATTCGGGAATGGATGAGCCTGTTGTCACATCCATCGTAGTCAGGATGCCATGATTGCATATCAGTTTCCAGTTTATTTTTGAGCTAGTCCTTTGCATATTTTGGTTGAGATCAGTTGATGATGAGCAGCATATTGGTGATCACTCTCATGTATTCAGTGGATCCAGAGCTTGTACATTTTACAATCTCATGCCAGAACTAAGCCCCATGACACCAGGTCAGTGACTAAATCAGCCATTCTTCTATCATCCAGAGCAGGTTGATGACAGTGCCCATGATATGTTCAGATGCAGTGCTTTAGTATGATTTAGGTTGTTTAGATTAGGGACTCTGGTATATGATCCAGCAGGTATATGATTGGTGCATTTGGATTGCTGATGTGTTTTTTCCTTTATCTAGGTAGTTTATGACTGGGTATATGATGATTGTTTACTGGCTATATTTTATATTATGCTTACCTGTTGTGTAGAGTAGAAGTGGTCAATTATTATGAGTAGGAGATTCTTGTGTATACTCATTGGTCATGCCCTTACCTTATAAGTACAGACTCGATCATTCCTTCTTTCTAAGGATTTTTCTATCCATGGCATCATCAGTCACTTCCTCCCCGTCCATCCATTATCTTCCAGTTTCGATTTTATCCCAACTTACACCTTAACTAGTGATATTGAAGACTTCCCCCACCTAGACCTCTGTGTTGGATAGATTCCTTGTTTACATTGTGTCTCGTCTCTGGAGTGTGTGATTTTAGTCATAGTGATTGTTCTCCTCTAGTCCTCGAAAGCAAGTATTCCTATCAGTAGTGTTGCTAAACACTAAAGCATCAGAACTTAAATGCTATATCGAAAGGAATGCTAAGTCAGAAAAAACAGTGTTGCTAAACACTAATGCTTATATCTATATTAACTAATCAATGGCCAAAGGACGAGCACACATCCTTGTTTGATGTAAGGTCGTTTGTCTCCACAGGGAAACAGGGTTGTCATTCCATCGCACCTATGGACGGTGGCGGGAAATGGAGGTCATACTGAGTCATATCTGAAGCCCAGAAGGTTTTCAGGGCACCTTCTTTTGGAGGTTGGCTAGTGAAAATCTATAAAGTGAATTAAATGTTAAATCTCAAGTGAGAAAAGCTGACAAATAAATCAATTTGCTAAAAGGTTTCTTGTCTAGATTCTATTGGAAGCATTCCCATCACTCTACCATTTGTGAGACATTGCCATCCCCTATGTTACTTTCTATCCAGCATATGTATAGGTGGTCTCCCTGGTTCCCTTATCCAAGAGATTGCAATGTTGAAGTTGTCAAGTCTTTCCCCTTAGCCTAGCCTTGTTTCTCCACCCTCACCCATGGTTAGCAAATTGGCCTAGTCTGTAAATGAGTATACACTTGAGGTTCTTGTTTATAATAGTTGGTTACTTTGATCTGGACTTATTATTATTATTATATTTGCATGCTTACGCTAGTTAAACATCATTCTATGCTTTAGTCTAGCTATTGATATAATTGAAGAAGCATATTTCATCCTTTTGTACTGCAGCAGGAGTTATTTGTGATCTGGATCATTATTTTGATCATTCTTGACCTGGTCAACCCAGTTTGGCCAAGTCAACCGCAGGGTCTGGGATGAGTTTGGGCCCACAGTGTTCGAGATGGATTATTCATGGCCCATATGTGTCAATTAGATGGTTCCATACTATAGATGATAGTTTCAGATGATGGTTTGATGGATTTTTATTATTATTATTATTATTTTCAGGCCATTATTTTATGATTCTGGGCATGGATGAGCTTATAGAGCTATCACTTGATGGTCACATGGTGTATCAGTACTCGTTCCTAGTGGATTTGAGCATTTTGAGTCCGTTGGTGCACTCAATTATCAGTTCCAGGAAGCTACAGGTGATGACATGGTCAAATTACCACTTTATTGCATTTTTCCATTCAAAAATGGCCTATCCAGCAGTTTCATTGAGCCTATACGTTCTTTTAGGGCGCTCCTGAGGGCATAGGGGGTCCAGCTAGTTGTTATTACCATATTACCCTCCTCCTAGACATTTTGGTGCAGTCATTTTTGTTCCCAGGGCACGTGGGAATGAGTTACAAGAATTTGTGTACTTTCAGAGGTGGCTTTCCGGCAATAGAATGGCTATCAAAGGAAATCAATTTGGCTCAATGGGGCAAGGAATTGGCATGCGATTGGTCTAGGATGTCACGATGATATTTTCCACACCTTCCAGCATTGGTTCTGGCATCAATGGGGTCCACACGTCATCCCATCTAGCATTTTGGGGATTTTATTATGTATTTTTGGGCACACATCCTAGGGTCTTTTGACAGTTTATTATATGTCATATTATTATTGATGTAAGTGAGGTGTTACCATTCAAACTAGTAGGCTAGGCTTGCAAGTGAAAGGCAATCACATAATAAACTTGGACTGTTGTCACCTTTGTCCAATCTCCTAACTTCTTCGGGATCCAATGTTGTCCCAAGGGAAGAGCCCTTTAATGTACCTACCAAGCAGATGCCAAATTCCTTTCAAACACCTTAAAGCATAGAACAGTGCCTCCAATGGAATCAAACACAAAGTAATATAGAGAGTTAGGATGGTGTTTGTATAGTAGTTTTGGCAGTTTTGCAAGTCTATTTAGGGTTAAAAATGATACGCAAAAGATTTCATGCCCGAAATTTTAGGGCCGCGAGAATTTAGGGTCAAAATTTTGGGGGTCGCGAGAATTTACGACCGAGATTTTAGAGCCGCGAAAATTTAGGGCCGAAATTTTGGGGTCGCACGAATTTAGGGTCGCGGTAATTTAGGGTCGAGGTTTTAGAGCCGAGATTTTAGGGGCGCAATAATTTAAGGTCAAGGTTTTAGAGCCGAGATTTTAGGGCCAAAATTTTGGGGTCTCAAGAATTTAGGGGCAAGATTTTCAGGCCGTGGTAATTTAGGGACGAAATTTCGGGGTTGCGAAGATTTAGGGCCGCGAGAATTTAGGGCCTAAATTTTAGGGAGGCCAAAAAATGAAGAAAATTAATTATTTTTATTTTTAGGATTTTTGTTATAAAATTGCAGACCTAATTCTACCATGAAAATGCAAGTTTAATCTAGCAATAATATTTACAAAAATTCAAACTAGGGTTTGATGTAGAGAAAATGGACAAACTTAAAGTTTTAATGGATGTTACCCCAAACCCTAGCCTTAGAGGAAGGTGACAAGCCTTCCTCTTGGAGGTAATTCTCCTTGCTACTAGGTTAGGGCTTCTTGAAACAACCTCTAGGGTTGGTTTCAAGAGTCTAAACTAGGGAAAAGTTGAAGCTCCAAGGCCAAACTTTGTAAAAACCTCTTCTTGGGAGGGTTTTTAGTATGCAACGAGGATAGAATAGCAGGCAAAAGCCTTATTCAAACAGAATGTAGCCCTAGGGCTACCATTCAGTCATTCAAGATGCAAAATTGACCTACCATTCATCAAGCAAACCTTAAAAATGCAAAAGACTTACTTGAGCATGAGTTATTCCAGCCATTCTAGCATCCACAAAGCATTAGCAAGACAAAGAAAGCATCAAACGTCACCCAAGAGAAAGAAGAATCATCCCTCCTAGAGGTGCACATCACTTCATAAGGCACTTCTAGGGTAAAAGAGTAGCATAATGAATTTTATCCCATAAATTGTGTTTAAAAATGAAATGAAGAGATTGTATTTATATGATCTCTCACTCACTTTTTACAAAATAACCAAACCTACATGCTTTAAAATGTCAATTTAAAATTAAAACATGTCATTTTAAAATTATAACATAAATTAATCAAATATGTGGGTAACTTGGGGCATTTTCCCAGAGTTTACCCAAAAATGACTAAAATAGCTAAAAATGAGCAAATCACTCTAAACTAAAGGCTGGAATAACGAGGGGCGGAGTGTCATGCCCCATCTTGTTAGTTTTTATTTGAGTAGCATATAGCATATAAACAATTACTGAAAGATAAACAAGCACAACATAAAAGACAAGAGACAATTTATCCTGGGAAACCCTCTTGGGGTAGAAAACCCAGCAAAGCCTTCCTCAATATAGAAATCACAAAGTACAAGATAAACCCAAGACAAAACAGCTACTCCTCCACTTGTGCGCACCTCTCTTCTTCACCTATGCGAACTTGCTTGAGTGAATGAGTGAATAGAAGTGAGAGAGAGGTCTTATATTTATATTCTTCTGTTGGGGCGACAATTTCCCCAACAGGGCCGACTTCTCTACTTGATTGGTCAATTACATAATATAATAATCTTTTATGGGATTTTCTGAGCCAACACATGTCTTAGGGTGTACATTGATTCTTTCAATGACCTTTACATTATTAATTACATGACCATCAACTCCCGGAGGAAAAATACAATAATATAAATAGAATATCTTCCGCAGTTACATTATTTTAACACTCCCTCTTAACTAGGAAGGTATTATGCGGGTAACAACATCTGCACAACTGACTTGTGAACTTCTATATGTCGTAGGAAGGCTTTGGATCATAATCTGTCTTGGGGCATCATCAGCGGAGTAGCAACATCATCAGCAGCATCATCATCTTGCTGGAACATCATCTACTGGCACAACAACTTCGTCAACTAGAACTTCTTTTGCTGGAGCATCCTCATCAACAACATCATCAGTTGGAACATCTTCTGCTGTCAACAACCTCATCAGCTAGAATACCATCTGCTGGAACATCCTCATCAGCAGCACCATCAGCTGGAACAACATCATTGTCAGCTGGAACATCCTCATCAGCAGCACCATCAGCTGGAACACCTGCAATAACAATCAATAACAAAGTACTGATACTATCAGTCATCCAATACTGATCTTCCCTCACCCCTGGAGAGGCATCAGCTCGTTAAACCTGGAACTATCAGTCAGCCAGTACTGATCTTCCCTCACCCTTGGAGAGGCATCAGCTCGTGAGAGTTGGAACCATCAATCAGCCAATACTGATCTTCCCTCACCCTTGGAGAGGCATCCATCCCTCCGGACAGGCATCAACTTGTGAGAGTTGGAACCATCAGTCAGCCAATACTGATCTTCCCTTACCCTTGGAGACGCATCCATCCCTCTAGACAGGCATCAGCTCGTGAGAGCTAGAACCATCAGTCAACCAGTACTGATCTTCCCTCACCCTTGGAGAGGCATCCATCCCTATGGACAGGCATCTATCCTTTCGGATAGGAACTCTATTATTCAGCAGGTACTGATCTTCCCTCAGCCTTGGAGAGGCATCCATCCCTACGGACAAGCATCTATCCTTTCGAATAGGCATCATCAATCTCTCTTCCTAGAGAGCTCCCTTTGGACCACACCAAGCTTGTCTCGAAAGTACTCAAACTTCACACGAGCCAGAGGCTTAGTCAGCACATCAGCAACTTGTTCCTCTGTAGGAACATACTCGAGCTTCACAGCTCCCCTCTACACCATATCCCGGATATAGTGAAACTTAATCTCGATGTGCTTCGATCTATCATGAAACACGGGATTTTCTGTCAACTTGATGCAACTCTAGTTGTCACAGAGTATCTCCGTAGCATCAATCTCTGCATCAAACAATCCTGTCAACATCATGCGAAGCCACACTACTTCACCACAAGCTGAACAAGCTGCAACATATTCAACTTCCGCTGTACTCAGTGCAACACAGGGTTGCTTTCTACTAAGACATGAGATCACACTTGATCCCAAACTAAAGCAACATCCTGAAGTGCTCTTTCTGTCTTCAACACTTCCAGCCCAATCTGAGTCTGTGTACCCATACAGTCTGAACTCACTATCTGAGGCATATCTGAGTCCATGATCCAATGTACCCTTCAAATATCTCATCACATGTTTTGCTGCAATCAAGTGAACATTCCTGGGTTCCACCATATACTGACTCAAGGTGTTTAACGCAAAACATATATCTGGACGAGTATTGGTCAAATACATCAATGACCCAATAATTTGTCTATACATGGTGACATCCACTTTCTCTGAAGAAGCATCACTCAGAAGCTTCAAGTTTGTCACCATCGGAGTGGTCATGACCTTGCAATCCAGCATCCCAAATCTCTTTAGGATCTCTACTGTGTATTTTCCTTGACTCAGAAAAATCTCGTCTGGAAACTGCCATACCTCAAGACATAGAAAATAGTGCATCTTGCCAAGGTCTTTCATCTCAAATTCTGCTGCAAGCCTCTTCTTACATCCAACGATAGACTTGTCTTCTCCAGTCAAGAATAAGTCATCCACATACAATAATAGTATCATGGGTTCATCGTTCATAATCTTGTAGTAAAGATTAGAATCCGCTTTACTCTTGGTAAATCCCAAGCTCATCAGGAAGCTGTCAATTCTTCCATACCATGCTCTGGGAGCTTGCTTCAACCCGTACAGTACTTTCTTCAACCTGCATACATGTGACTTATTATCTTCTACTTCAAATCCTTTTGGTTGCTCGATATATACTTCCTCTTCTATGTTCCATTCAAGAAAGCAGTCTTCACATCCATCTGATGTAGCTTCCATTTCATCTTGGCTGCCAAGGCAAGAATGGTTCTAATCGAAGTATATCTAGCTACCGGGGCAAAGTCCTCCTCATAATCAATTCCTTCCTTTTGCGAGAATCCTTGGGCTACAAATCTTACCTTGTATTTTCCAATGCTTCTGTTTGTTGAATGTTTTGTTTTGAAGATCCATTTTGATGAAACAACCGATTTGTCCTTCGGTCTTGGTACCACATCCCAAACATCATTCTTGATGATGAACTGATATTCTTCATTCATGGCATCCAACCATTCCTTCTTCTTTACTGCTTCTTCAAAACAAGTTGGTTCTTCTTCAACAAGATTGCACATCAAGGCTACATAGTTGAAGTATGGCCTTGGTCTCTTGATCTCTCTACTGGAACCTTCTGGGGCACCATTCTTTCCTACATCTTGGATTAATTCACGTGCCCAGGCTGGTCTTCTCTTTCGAGAGATCTCCACATGAGGTATCTCCTCAGGTCTCTGAGGTTCTGCCATGTCATGATCCTCTAAAGTAGGATCATCCTCAACATTTGGAATTAGTTCTTTGGTTGATTCTGCAACTTCTGGGAGCCTCTTGGTCCTCTTCATCCTCATGAGTCTTCTTAGACTTGTTGAAAGTTGAATCTTCATCAAATGTGACATCCCGACTAATCTCGATCTGACGGAATCCTGGGATGTATATGCGGTAAGCCTTAGATTGCTCACTATAACCCACGAATATTCCCTTCTTCCCTAAAGGCTCTAGTTTCGATCTCTTCTCCTTTGGAATGTGGATGAACACCGGACATCCAAATATCTTCAGATGACTGACTTCAGGCTTCCTCCCGGTGAACATCTCTTCAGGGGTCTTGTTGCCAAGAGCACTATAGGAGATCCCGTTCTGTACATACACTGCGGTTCTGGCAGCTTCTTCCCATAGATGCATGGGTATGCCTTGATCATGGATCATAGCCTTTACTGCTTCTATGATCGTTCTATTCTTCCTTTCGGCTACACCATTCTGTTGTGGATTATAAGGAACAGTGAGCTCCCTCTTAATCCCTACTTGCTTACAAAAATCTTTGAAATCTCCCGAGGTATATTCTCCTCCATTGTCTGACCTCATAATCTTATCTTCTTTTCAGAGAGATTCTCTACGAGTGCCTTGAACTCTTTAAATTTTTTAAAGACTTCATTCTTGTTCTTTAGAAAGTAAATCCAGGTTTTGCAAGAATAATCATCAATAAAAGATGCCTAGTATTCATACCCGCTTAGTGAGGTGGTGGACATTGGTCCACAAATGTCTGAATGAATGATATCCAGAATACCTTTCGCCTTGCTGTCGCTACTTGGAAATGGGTTCTTCGTGCTCTTCCCTTGAGCACAACCTTTGTATACTCCTTCATGATCCACCTGGATCTCTGGTAACCCAGTTACTACCTTACTTACATTTTGTAAGGCTTTGTAGTGTACATGAGCTAGTATCCTATACCATAGCTCACAGGGGTTCATGGTACTAGCCATTATTGCTGCATCTGCATGACCCTTAAGCTTGTAAAGTCCTCCTTCTTCTACTCCAATGACTACTGCATCATCAATAGTCTTCCCTTTAGGCCACATGAGAATTTCACCATCTACAAATGCAACACGAAGACCTTTCTTATCTAATGCTGAAATAGATAGAAGGTTCTTCTTCAACCCAGGTACATAAAGTACATCCTTCATGTTCATGGGCTTTCCAGAGTCCAATTTGTAAGAGGCTTCTCCCATACCTTTTATGGGATATTGATAGTCATCTCTGAGTTTTACCTTGTGTGGAGATTCCTTCTGGATAAGATGAGACAAGGATTATTTGAATCCTGTCATGTGCTTTGAAGCTCCACTATCAACTAGCCAAGTATCACTCCCATGAGATACTGAACTAGTGAGTGCTGAGATAAGAACATATTCTTCACTGGAGTCTTCATTATTTCTGGTCTTGTCATCATCATCACTATCTTCCGCTGCATGAGCATGAAACCTCTTCTTCTGATTTTTGTGATGTCCATGTTTGTTTGGACAATTCCTTGCAATGTGTCCAGTCTTGTGGCATGAGTAACACTCAATTAAAGACAAATATTTTCTAGTCCTTCTCTTCTTTCGGTGTCTCCTTGGAGAGTCCTCTTGAGGACGGGGGTTGTCCTTCCTTTTCTTTCCACCTTTAGCATGAGTAGTTAAAGCTTGGTCTTCATCGTTATTTAAATTCTCCTCTCTTACGACAATTCTTTATTCTTCTTGGACACATTCTTCCCATAGGTTTCCGAACTTGATTAGTTTCTTTCTGGCACAAATGCCACAAACAAATGGTTCCCAATCTCGGGGGAGACCATTCAAAGTAGTCATCACAACTTCTGCATCTTCACACATCTCCCCAATGGCTTCTAATTGTTCTTTGATCTGGGATACCCTAGAGAAGTATGAGTGCATGGTTTTAGACTTTATGCACTTCACACCCTTGAGTTGATTTCTCAAGGTCATCTTTCTATTGATGTTCTTTCCTTCAAATAGGTTGGTCAAGGCATCAAACATTTCTTTTGGTGTCTTCTTGGAAGACACATGGGGGATCAAGTGATCCTTGATGGAATCGACAATGATCCTCTTTGCTTTGATAAGATTCTTAATATGCCTTGCTTTCTCTTCATCTCCCTTTGGTTCTGTAAGTCCTTCCTTCACATAGTCTACTAGCTCATGCTCCTCAAGGATGAGCATGACTCTATACTTTCAGGATCTGAAGTTCTCAGCTCCTTCAAGCTTCTCATCAAGCTTGGTATTGCTTGTCATCTTGCTATAATGAGTACTTCAAATGGAAATAGAAATAGATTTGAGACTTACCAAAAATTTTGTCCTTCTAAGATCTGCTCCTCCTTGACCTAGGGTTTGTCAAAGAAACCCTAAAAAATCAATCTTTGAATTTCAAATTTATGAAAGGATAGAAAGATGCGCCTTGTAGAGTTGATCAAGTTGGTATACTTCAAATTTGAAATCTGCAAAATTTGACCCCTCAAAAATTGCCTTGATACTTCCGGATCTTCTGGACAGTATCCCGAGCTAGGGTCTGATAAAGCTCGGGGTTCTACCCAGCCAAAAAGTTCGATCTTGTGCTCAAAAGTTTGATTTTTCTGAGTATCCCACCGTGGTCACAGATTCCAAAAATTTCAACGTTTGCAGAAACCCTCATTTTCCACCTTTCCGATCAAAATCCTGATTTAGGGTTTGATGATGCCCGGCCTTCTACCCAACCAAAAAGTTTGATCTTGGGCTCAAAGGTTCGATTTTCTTGAGAGGATCAATCCTATGCAGAGAAAACTCAAAAATTCGCTTTCTGTGAAAAGCCCTAAATCTTATGTGGCTGCACAATGTAATCTTTCAGGCTAGCCAACTCTGATACCATGTTAGGTTTTACTTGAGCAACATATAGCATATAAACAATTACTAAAAGGTAAACAAGTACAGCATAAAAGACAAGAGACACAATTTATCCTGGGAAACCCTCTTGGGGTAGAAAACCCAGCGAAGCCTTCCTCAATATAGAAATCACAAAGTACAAGATAAACCCAAGACAAAACAGCTACTCCTCCACTTGTGTGCACCTCTCTTCTTCACCTATGCGAACTTGCTTGAGTGAATGAGTGAATAGAAGTGAGAGAGAGGTCTTCTATTTATATTCTTCTGTTGGGATGACAATTTCCCCAACAGGGCCGACTTCTCTACTTGACTGGTCAATTACATAATATAATAATCTTTTATGGGCTTTTCTAAGCCGACACATGTCCTAGGGTTTACATTGATTCTTTCAATGACCTTTACATTATTAATTACATGACTATCAACTCCCGGAGGAGAAATACAATAATATAAACAGAATATCTTCAGCAATTACATTATTTTAACACATTTAACCCCAACAGTAGTGAAAATCCCTCAACGCCCCCCCCATATCAAGCAATGTAGGCCTGGGACAAGGATGACATCATCATGACTAGGACCCCAAGGAGAGAGGGCACTACAGTGCAGAGGGACCAGGAGGGTGTGGACACCAACCTCTGGGAGCCACCCCTGGGAGCCCTAGACACCAACCTCAAGGCTTCAAGCCCTTTCATGAGGCAATTAGCAATGCCACTAAGTCATAGTACTCCTAGGAGAGGAACCAAAAGGGTTTGACCATAACCTCCACTCAGAAAATGCTGGAAGAAACCCTTCCTGGTAAAAAAAAAATGACCCTCTCCCTGGGGCACAACTGAAGATGCGCTGGTACTGGTACCACATAACAGCTAATTCACCTGGTTCGAGTTCGTGTTCGAATTCGGCGACCTTGAAATTCAACAAAAAATCGGCAATGAAAAATTTGGTAATAAAATTCGACATTAAGTTTGAGGGGCTATACATTTCAAAATTTTAATATATATATAAAATTCTAGGCACTCATTAAACATTATGTAAAATGAAAATTGCATGCCAACATTAACACATATAATTATATTTAAAAAGGATGGTATCTTGTTAAAAATTTAGGAATTTAGGTTAGGTTTTTTGTCTTTTTTTTACCTTTTAAAATTTTTATTGAATAAATTCGATTAAATTCATCTTGAAATTCGCCTTGAAGTTCGAATTCGACTTGAAGTTCGACATCAAGTTCGACTTTGAAATTCGGCTTTAAGTTCGACTTCAAGTTTGAATTTGGTTGAAGTTCGGCGAATTTCGAATTTCAAGGTTGAAATTCGCCGAATGCGGTGACTAAGCATAACAGTGGGGCATTAGTCTAGTGAAGACTTGATCTCTTAGACCCCCCCCCACAATGTTATGATGTTACATTGTGTCCCTAGTCATGTTTTATGTGTCACATCGTCCATAGGGTATCATTAAGGGAAGACAACCCCTCTATTTTGAGTAATCCATGTATATCTTGTCCGACTCATCATAGTTGTTGATCTTATATGTTGTATCTTTAGATCCTATCCCTCCATACTCTTTAGATCCTAGCCCTCCATACTATTGGATTTTTAGGGTTTTGGATTATGAGAGGCTATTTATATCCACTCTCACCATTTTGTAAAGGGACTTTTGGCTATTGGATTTTCGGCATAATAAAAATATTTTGCAAAATCTCTTGGAAGCTTTGTGAATGTTCTTGCAAGTGATTGTAAAGTCTTTTCTCTTCGACACTCCTGTGGATCTAGTTTTCTCCATAACCATTTTTGTAGGGTCTGTGTGGTAGCGAAGGAGGCGATTTGAAGGGGGCACAATGGTGATCCTCCTCCTCAACTCAACTTGCACCTCAGGGAGTATCTTTATTGTATCTAGTGATCATTTTGATGCTTCTTGTTTTATCTTTTCTATCGTATCGTTTCTTTATTGTATCGTATGAAGCATCATTTTGATGCTTCATGCTTCATCTGATTCTTACTGTAGATTGTTTTGGCAGGGAAGGGCACACTGGTCACTCTGAACGCATAGCGATTTCACTTAGAGAGGTTGGGATCTCACTTGTAATTGCTTCGGTTTGGGGAGATCATCAATTTGCAAGGCGACCGCAAGTATTTCCAAGTACGATTCATTATATTTTTGTTGTTTCAAGATCTATTGAAATTGTCACCATTAAAACCCTCATTTTGTAGATCTGGTAGATCTGGCGATATTTTGGGATTAATAATTAAAACCTACTTTGGAAATAATTAATAAACCCTAAATTTTAAATTTGAACTTAATCCAACTCCATTTGCCCTTGGATCTAGCACTAGTCACTTCTAGGTGAGACGCCCTCCTTGGTTTTCTCATTATTTCTCCAGATCTATCACTTGGGTCTTGCTTGAACCCTCTCTAATTTCCATATATAATCTCAAGCTCTCATTCTAGTGTCATTTCATTCATAAACTCCTCATTTGGGTCCTGTTATCACATATATAGTAGCTGGGCTACCGTACATTATTTTTCTTATTCCGGTACACTATTCAGCCAGTTCCCTTACATTGAGATGCTGAGATGAGCATCTATTATGGATTACTATCAGATTTGGACAGCAGTTGTATTCCCCATGCCATGACTGAGTCTCAAGACACTCAGAGAGATGACCGATGTATCCATTATACCATTTGTACAGAGCATTCAGTAGTGCTAAGAGTCACAGTGGCAGTTTCAGAAGACAGATGACAGTTCAGAGGATGAGCATTCAGGTATATGACTCAGCAGGTATATCATAATGTTGTGGTTATAATGCTTTTATATTTATTCTTATAGCATGTCTTAGCACTTAGTGTCATGATCTGGCGATCATATAGATATGTGGACCTGGTTGATCTTATTATACATATTCTATTGTCCCTACTCAGACTTAGAAGTTCACTATTCATACTCATTGGTTTTACCCTCCTTAGGGAGAATAGAGGTGATCATTCCACCATACCTTGGCTTGCTAGTGTTGGCTCCATTATTCATTGTCTTCATTCATCCATTACCTACCTTTTAGTTTATCACCCTGATTTACTACTTAACTAGTGGCATGGAGGACTTTTCCCCACTGTAGCCTCTGTATTGGATGAGCTTCCCTGTTTATTGTGTCTCGACTCTGATTTGGTGACAAAACTTACCTATGGTGAGTTGGATTTCCTTGTGAATTCCCCCTAGTCACTAAAGTTGTGTTGGCTAAACTTGAAACTTTTAGTGCTGCCATACATACAAAATCTGGAAAATGAAATGTTATATCTTGTATGAAAAGCCCGTTCATGCAATGTGTTTCTAAACACACATGAATGAAAGGCAAGCCAAATGAAAATGGCCATGAAATAAAATGTTATATCTTTTGTGAAATGTAAAATACCTAGGTAAACAAGCTGTCTGTGACACACCTAGAAGTGCTCAGGTAAACAAGTGCCTTAAAAACACACCTACAGCAGAAAGCCTAAAATAAATGTAAATCTATGCAATGTATTTATAAACACACATAGATCAAAGGCTATGGAAACTTCAGGCCCAAAAGCAATGGAACTTAAATGCTATATCAAAATAATTGCTGGCCTCATTTGTATTATGGATTGTGCACATCTATTAAAGGTGAATAAACCCTCTTTGAACAACTTATCCATTTGTGAGACACCGCCATTCCTTGTGTTGTTGCTCATTCAGTATATACTATGGTGTGTATTCCCTTTCCCATATCCAAAGTGTCACAATGTTGAGTCAGTGAGTCATCCCTTAGCCTAGCCAGTTTATTTTAAGCCTTCACCCTTCACTAGCAAATTGATCACAACTATGAAGTGAGTATGGTCTTGAAAGTCTAGTCTGAGTTATAATAATAATTAATGACATTATATATTTGGATTTAAATCGCCAGTTATGATTACTTTGTGTTATAATTGTTATTTGAATAAGTTGTAAAGCATGCATTAACCTTTGACACTTTGCAGTAGCTTCTGATGACTGTCTGAGTTCTATTTGGTCATGTTGACTTGGTCAAACCTAGTTTGACCAAGGTCAACCATAGGACATGAGATGGTTGGACCTTGTGATGATACAGACAGATGATATATGGTCCATGTACATGTACATGATGGTTCTATGCAGCAGATACAGGGTTATGATGATGATTTATGGTTTTCAGCATTATTTGATCATTTACAAATTATTATTATTTCACCTGTTCCAGTATATTGGATATATTATATGATCATGCAAAGATTCATATGCTGTATGAGTACACATCTTCGATAGATTTGGACCTTCTGAGTCCAATGAGACAGTCTGTTTTCAGTTCCGGGCAGTTACAGTGATGTTTGAGCCTCAGTAGGTTATCCCAGTGCAGTTTTGGTCTGTCGGAGACCCTATCAGAGCAGAGATGGTTTTTATTTGGTTGACCTAGGGCATTGTGCTTGGAGGGGGTGGTCCAGCCACTTGTTTTTACCATATTACCCCCCTCCCGGACACACTAGTGCCCTCACCTTGACAGCGCAAGCCCTCCACGAGGCAGTTTGGTGCAGTTTCACGCTTCCCGATGCATTTCAGGATGGGTAGAAATGGCTACAGAGGAATTCGATTTCGGCTACTGAGGCAAAGTTTTGGCATGGGATGATCAGTGATGGTGAGTGGGATGTCTTCCCGACTTTCTCCAGCAATTCCAGCTTCATCGGGACCCGCATCCATCACTTATGGCATTTTTTGATGATTTCTGAGGCCTCCTAAGGCCCACAATTTGTCCATAGAGGCACAATTTGGTACTTTGATGGCTTTTATTATTATTTTGCTATGGGGATTGACCAAGGGTGTCTAAAATTACCCCTTGGAGCCACCATGAGCTAGTTGTTATATTTTGTCATCATGATTTGGTGGGATCCCCTCTCCTAGGGCAATTTTGTCCACTTATGGTTATATTTTATTAGTGATCCATGTATTTTATTGTTGAGCTCATCTCAACCATTGATTAGACATTTTGGCTTTTAATCTTAGCCACTCATTCAAAAAGTGGTTAGGGTTTTGGTGCCTCTCCTTCCTATTTAAAGGAGAGAGCTTCTCATTGTAAAGGGGACTTGTGGCTCTGGATTATTGGAATAGAAAATTATTATTGCATCTATTTCCAGTGTTGTGGTGAATGTTTTTGGTGTTCGTTCGTTGATTCTTCCTTTGCACTGAGTTATTGGAGATCTTGTCTTGCCATATTTTTGTACCATTTTTGCATCTACAGGTGGAGGCCAAATTCATTCAAGGAGGACATATTGGTAGGGGAGGACCTGTTATCACACAACTTGTAGTTGCCCCTAGTGGTATCCCATCCAAGACAGTAGAAGAGATGGACAACTAAAGAGGTGACCCAAGAGATGCCACGGTTCCCAATGCAAGGTGGGAGTCACGTCAACCGAGGCACTCTTCACTTTAGATCTAGATGAATCAAGACCTAGGGGGAGACCCTATTACCAATCAAAAATGATTGGACCCAAACAAAGGTTCCTAGGGATAAGTAAATAGTGAGTTACGAAAACCAATGCAAGGTTAAGTGGACCTAGAAGTTAAAATATGGTTGATGGTGGTTTGAGAGATGATTAGTGTTTTAACCAATATATGATTTAGGCCACATGAATAGTTATAATGACAAGATCTAGTACCATGTATTACACAAGTGGGACCTACTTTCTTGAGATATGTGAATAGTTCAAATGGGACCCACAAGGTGAAATTAAGGGATGCAATTGGTACTAGTGGATATGTAATGAGTAGATCTATGGATCTAAGTTGAAATTAGGAATACCCACATATAGGATCTAAGGTTTGACACAATTCCCAAGGAGTGCGACTTGCCTAAGGAGGACTATTGCCTTGTTGGATGGGTTAGTGGAGTCAAATAATATGTCAAAGTGTAGATCAGGACACCTAGCATGCAAATCAAGTGGGCTAATTGGGATATGATGGTTGAATTTTGCTAGATCTAAGGTTTCATGATATGACCCAAGTGGACCACAATCCCTTAAAATAAGGAATGCTACCCCCAAGGCAGATCGTCACAAAATGATACTCTAGACCTAGGTTTCAAGGTATGCCCATTCCAAATCCACAAAAATATCAACTACCCACGTCCTCAAAGTGGGCAAACTCAATCACCCAAGGAAGTGCGACCTTGCTCAAGGAGGGCTAAAAGATGGGAAAGGGGTGTCAAAACAAGTCCAATGGCCACCAAATTGTAGATCCAAGTAATTTAGGCAATGATCTATGTGGATCTAGAAAATCAAGACAATCCAAGGGATAGATCTTACTAGATCTGAGTTTTAAGGTGCCAAGTAGTCCAAAATGGGGTTTTAATCCCTTGAAATGTGGAATGATGCCCACAAGGTAGAAATCACCAAAGTAAGAGTCTAGGTTTAGGTTATTAAATATGTAGATTGCAAATCAAGTGGGATCTCACCTACCCATATGCTAGATCTAACCAAACAAGCCTCTCCCAAGGAAGTGTGATTTACCTCAAGAGGGCTATATTGCCTTGAAAAGTGTGTCAATTTTAACCCAATCACCACCAAACTATAGATCCAACTAGGGGTGGATGCTATAGAGGTGGGTTTTTAATATCTCGCCAAAGGCAAGGCTAGATCTAAGTAGATCTAAGAAAAAACAAAATGAGGGTTTTGATTAATTAGGGTTTTTATGATCTAGAAATTATGGATGATTCAAAGAAGAAGAAGATCATACCTTTGGAGCATACCTGGATGAAGAGATGAATGCTAGTTGAGATGAGGATTACTTTTTCCAAAGATCAAATGGAGAATTTTTTAAGCCCTCTTGCCAAATCGATTTTTCCAAACCACATGTGTATCCCTCTAACTTGTCAAAACCAAGGAGCAAAGCATCAATCAGTTTAACATGTTGAAGGTAGATACAAGCAAGAAAGAGATAAGCAAAGAATAGTTGGTGCAAAGACAAAACCACTCCCTGTTTAACCCAAAACGTCCTCCTCCAAGCTTGAAGGGAAAGCCTCCCCACCAATTCGCACTTGTTGAAGAAGTCTTCTCCACCTGTAAAAAGATATGGCAAATATGCAAGATAGCTACAATAGATCCTTCAGTGCAATGGACAAAAGCATTTACAATCAAAACAACCAACATCCACTCCAACCCAAGCATGTACTCCAAAAGACAGAAATTTTATTCCAAGAGCCAAGAGCCAAAAATCTCTAGATGATTTTACAATGAGAAGCTCTCTCCTTAAATAGGATGGAGAGAGACCATAATCCTAACCACTTTTTACATGAGTGGCTAAGATTAAAAGATCAAAAGATCTAATCAATGGTTGAGATGAGCTCAACAATAAAATACATGGATCAACCATAAAATATAACACTAAGTGGACAAAATCGCCCTAGGAGAGGGGATCCCATCAAATCATGATGACAAAATATAACAATAAGCTTATGGTGGGTCCAAGGGGTAATTTTAGACACCCTTGGTCAATCCCCATAGCACAATAATAAAGTAGTCATCAAAGTACCAAATCATGCCTCTATGGACAAATCGTGGGCCTTAGGAGGCCTCAGAAATCATCAAAAAATGCCATAAGTGATGGATGTGGGTCCCAATGAAGCTGAAACTGCTGGAGAAGGTGTGGAAGACATCCCACTCATCATCACTGATCATCCCATGCCATAACATTGCCTCAGTAGCCCAAATCGAATTCCTCTGTAACCATTTCTACCAATCCTGAAATGCCTCGGGAAGCGTGAAACTGCCCCAAACTGCCTCCTGGAGTGCCTGCACTGTCAAGGTGAGGGCACAAATGTGTCTAGGAGGGGTAATATGGTAAAAACAAGTGGCTAGACCACCCCCTCCATGCACAACGCCCTAGGTGAACCAAATAAAAACCAACACTGCTCTGACTGGGTCTCCGAAAGACCAAATCTGCACTGGGATAGCCTACTGAGGCTCAATCATCACTGTAACTGCCCGGAACTGAAAGTAAGTTGTCTCATTCGACTCAGAAGGTCCAAAACTATCCAAAAAGTGTACTCATACACCATATGAATCTCTACATGATCATAAAATATATCCAATATCCCTAAACAGGTGAAATAATAATACTGTAAATGATCAAATAATGCTGAAAACCAAAAATCATCATCATAAACCTGTATCTGATGCATATGTACATGTGCATAAACCACATATCATCCATCTGAATCATCACAAGGTCTAATAATCTCATGTCCTATGGTTGACCTTGGTCAAACTATGTTTGACCAAGTCAACATGACCAAATATAACTCAGACTATCACCATAAGCTACTGCAAAATGTCAAAGGTTCTTGCATGCTCTACAATTCATTCAAATAGCAATTATAACAAAAAGTAATCATTACTGGCGATCTAAATCCAAATATATAGTGTCATTAATTATTATTATGACTCAGACTAGACTTTCAAGACCATACTCACTTCATAGTTGTGATCAATTTGCTAGTGAAGGGTGAAGGCTAAAACTAAACTGGCTAGGTCAAGGGATGACTGACTGACTTAACATTGTGACACTTTGGCACTGGAAAGGGAAAATACACCATAGCAATATACTGAATGAGCAACAACATAGGGAATGGCGGTGTCTCACAAATGGATAAGTTGTTCAAAGAGTGTTTATTCACCTTTAACAAATACGCACAATCCATAATACAAAAGAGGCCAGCAAATATTTGTGATATAGCATTTAAGTTCCATTGCTTTTTGGGCCTAGAGTTTCCATAGCTTTTGATCTATGTGTGTTTACAAACACATTGCATAGATTTTCATTTATTTAGGCTTTTTGCTGCAGGTGTGTTTTTAAGGCACTTGTTTACCTGAGCACTTCTAGGTGTGTCGTAGACAGCTTGTTTACCTAGGTATTTTTCATTTCACAAAAGATATAACATTTTATTTTCATGGCCATTTTCATTTGGCTTGCCTTTCATTCATGTGTGTTTAAAAACACATTGCATGAACGGACTCTACAAGATATAACATTTCATTTTCCATACTTTGTATTCATGGCAGCACTAAAAGTTTCAGGTTTAGCCAACACAACTTTAGTGACTAGGGGGAATTCACAAGGAAATCCAACTCGCCATAGGTAAGTTTTGTCACCAACTCAGAGCCGAGACACAATAAACAGGGAAGCTCACCCAATACAGAGGCTACAATGGGGGAAAATCCTCCATGCCACTAGTCAAGTACTAAGTCAGGGTTACAAACTAAAAGGTAGGTAATGGATGGATGAAGACAATGAATAATGGAGCCAACACTAGCAAGCCAAGGTATGGTGGAATGATCACCTCTATTCTCCCTGAGGAGGGTAAAACCAATGAGTATGAATAGTGAACTTCTAAGTCTGAGTAGGGACAACATAATATATATAATAAGATCAACCAGGCCCACATATCTATATGATCGCCAGATCATGACACTAAATGCTAATACATGCCATAAGAATGAATATAAGAGCAATATAACCACAACACCATTATATACCTGCTGAGTCATATACCTGAATGTTCATCCTCTGAGCCATCATCTGTCCTCTGAAACTGCTACCGTAACTTTGGGCACTACTGACTGCTCTGTACAAATGGTATAATAGCTACATCGGTCATCTCTCTGAGTGTCCTGAGACTCAGTCATGGCATGGGAAAAAAAAGCTGTTGTCCAATAATTTGATAGTGATCCAGAAATAGATGCTCATCTCATCATCTCAATGTAAAGGAAATGGCCGAAAAGTGCTCTAAAATCTGAAAAATAATGTATGGTATCCCAGCTACTATATATGTGATAACAGGACCCTCCCTACTTTTTCTTTGGGTTTCTTCGTTGGTAACAGGGAGTATTATTGTCCCAGGACCTTCTATTTCATGTTACATTTGCACTTCGCTTGTATTTCCTCCATACTTGATCTTTTTGATTGAAATCGCTTTCCTTGGATTGACAGGTAGAGGAGGTCGCACTTGTGGGCTAGGGCATCATTTCGGCAAGCAAAATCATCAATCTCTCATTTGATCTCTGCGGGATTCTTCCTCAACAACAAGGCATCTCATTCACATCACTCAGGTATGATCTCAAGGTAATTTCTTTCCATGATCTATCCACTTGTCTAAAATACTTCAAACCCTAATTAATCAAAACCCTCATTTTTACATTTTTTCAGATCTACTAAGATCTAGTGGCTTCTTGGGTAAGATTTTTAAAACCCACCTCTATAGTATCCACGACATCCCGGATCTATAGTTTTGGTGAGGATTGGCCTCCATTTGACCCTCTTCCCAAGGCAACTTAGCCTCTCCAAGTGAGGTCGCAATCCTTGGTTTGGGTGAGTTAACCTAGATCTAGTACATGGGTAGTTGAGATCCCACTTGATTTGCAATCTACATATCCAATAACCTACCCCTAGACTATCACTTTTGTGATTTCTACCTTGTGGGCCCTATTCCACATTTTAAGGGATTAAAACCCCATTTTGGGCCACTAGGTATCTTAAAACTCAGATTTAGTAAGATCTAACCCTTGGATTGCCTTGATTTTCTAGATCCACATTGTCACTTACTTAAACTACTTGGATCTAAATTTTGGATGCCATTGGACTTGTCTTGATCCCATTTATCACACTTTTAACCCTCCTTGGGCAAAGTCGCACTTCTTGGGGAAATTGAGTTTGTCCACTTATAGGACATGGGTATTTGAGATTTTGGTGGATTTGGAACAAGCATACCTTGAAACCTATGTCTAGTAGGTCATTTTGTGAAATCTTGCCTTGGGGATAGCATTCCTTGTTTTAAGGGATTGTGGTCCACTTAGCTCACATCATGAATTATTAGATCTAGATACATCCATCCATCAAACCTTTAATAGCCCACTTGTCTGATGTTATAGGGGTCATGATCTACAAGTTAACTTCACTTTGACTCCATTTATCCCAATTCCCAAGGCACTGATATTTCTTCAAGCTCATTCGACTTTCCTAGATTGTTGAGTTACAGCAGTAGTCAGTAGTGCCCAGAGTTACAGCAGCAGTTTCAAAGGATAGTTTGATGGTTCAGATGATGATCTTTCAGGTATATGACTTAGCAGGTATATTATGGTGTTGTGGTTATATTGCTTTTATTTCCATTTTCTTAGCATGTCTTAGCATTTAGTATCATGATCTGGCAATCATATAGATATGTGGACCTGGTTATACTTATATATATATTATGTGTCCCTGCTCAGACTTAGAAATTATTGGCTTATACTCATTGGTTTTACCCTCCTTAGGGAGAATAGAGGTGATCATTCCCACCATACTTTGGCTTGCTAGTGTTGGTTTCACTATTCACTGTCTTCATCCATCCATGACTTACCCAGTTTGTTCATTCCCTTGACTTACTACTTGATTAGTGGCATGGAGGACTTTCCCCCACTATAGCCTCTGTATTGGATAAGCTTCCTTGTTTATTGTGTCTCGGCTCTGAGTTGGTGACAAAACTTACCTATGGTAAGTTGGATTTCCTTAAGAAGTCCCCCTAGCCACTAAAGATGTTGGCTAAACCTGAAACTTTTAGTGCTGCCATGAATACAAAATATGGAAACGAAATGTTGTATCTTGTATGAAAAGCCATTCATGCAATGTGTTTCTCAACACACATGAATGAAAGGCAAGCCAAATGAAAATGGCTATGAAATATCAAATGCTATATCTATTATGAAATGTAAATACCTAGGTAAACAAGTTGTCTGTGACACACCTAAAAGTGCTCAGGTAAACAAGTGCCTTAAAAACACGCCTGCAGCAAGAAGCCTAAATAAATGTAAATCTATGCAATGTGTTTGTAAACGCACATAGATCAAAGGCTATGGAAACTCTAGGCCCAAAAAGCAATGGAACTTATACTCTACATCAAAAAGATTGCTGGCCTCATTTGTATTATGGATTGTGCGCATCTGTGTAAGGTGAATAAACACTCTTTGAACAACTTATCCATTTGTGAGACACCGCCATTCCCTGTATTGTTGCTTGTCCACTATATGTTATGGTGTGCATTCCTTTTTCCATTTCCAAAGTGTCACAGTGTTAAGTCAGTAAGTCATCCTTTGACCTAGCCAATTGTTTTTTAGCCTTCACCCTTCACTAGCAAATTGATCACAACTATGAAGTGAGTATGACCTTGAAAGTCTTGTCTGAGTAATTAATAATAATTAATGACATATTATATTTGGATTTAGATCACCAGTAATGATTACTACTTGATATAATTGCTATGCGAATGGACTGTAAAGCATGTTTTAACCCTTGACACCTTATAGGAGCTTGATGACAGTTTGAGTCATATTTTGGTCATGTTGACTTGGTCAAACCTCAATTTGACCAAAATTCAACCACAGGACATGAGGTGGCAGACCTCAAATGTTACAGATAGATGATATATGGTCTGGTACAGGTCACCATGGTGGGCTTATGCAGTGGTTTCACGCTTATTATGATGATTTGTGCTTTCCAGCACTTTTACAGATTATTATTATTTGGTCTACCGGATATGATGAGTATTTATTTTGGACCATGCAGAGGTTTATAAGGTGTAAGAGTACACATCTTAGATGGATTTGGACCTTCTGAGTCCAATGAGATAGTCAGTTTTCAGTTTCGGACAGTTACAGTGATGATTGAGCTTCAATTGGCTATCCTAGTGCAGTTTTGGTCTGTTGGAGGCCCTGTCAGAGCAATGAAGAGATTTACATGGTTCACCTAGGGCGCATGGAGGGGGTGGTTCAGCCACTTGTTATTACCATATTACCCCCTTCCCATACTCATTGATGAGCTCACCTTGACAGTGCAGGCACTCCAGAAGGCAGTTTGGGTAGTTTCACATTTCCCGAGGCAGTCCAGAAGTGGTAAAAATGGCTACAAAGGAATTCGATTTGGGCTACTGAGGCAAGGTTATGATGATCAGTGATGATGAGTGGGATGTCTTCCACACCTTCTCCAGCAGTTTCAGCTTCATCAGGACCCACATCCATCACTTATGGCACTTTTTGATGATTTCTGGAGCTTCGTAAGGCTCACGACTTTCCTAGAGAGGCACGATTTGGTGTCTAGAGCATTTATTCTTGGATATTGTGCCATGGGGATTGACCTGTTAGGATATTCCTATACTCCATCCTAGTCCCACCAGTATTTTGATCATTTACATTTTCAGTCATGCATGCACCTTTTAGGGTTTGCATGCATTCTAGGGTTTGCATGCATTTTGCATGCATCCCAGTCATCAGTCCAGCACCTAGCCCTCAGTTAGCCAGCCCCCAGGAGCTTCTCACTATTCAGTTTTAGCCCTCCAGTTGCTTAGTGCGCTCTTCTTCCTTGATTTTAGGGAGCAACTCGCCCTTCTTCACCTACCAGTTCAGTTACACTCAGTTACAGTCAGTTACAGTCAGTTACACTCAGTTACATTGAGTTACACTCAGTTACATTCAGTTACAGTCAGTTACACTCAGTTACACTCAGTTACATTGAGTTACACTCAGTTACACTCAGTTACATTGAGTTACACTCAGTTACATTGAGTTACACTCAGTTACACTCAGTTACACTTAGTTACACTGAGTTACACTTAGTTACACTGAGTTACACCTACCAGAGTTAGTTTGACTGATGGTTGACAGTTACTTGAGCATTGATGACTCCACTGATGATGATGAAGACTTCCAGTTGCGCTCCGATGATCATGAGGACACCTAGTTGTGCTCCGATGACACTCCAGTGATCCTTTGATCACTCCATGAAGGCTAATTCGAATTGCCACCTTAGGCATTCGAATTCCTCATGCATTGTATTATTTATATGTCCATTTGTGATTAATAATTTAGTATGACCGAAGTATTATTGCTTCTATCTGAGTTCTACTGTACCATATTATTCTGTTGCTCATTATACTGCATGTATCACTCTTCTTCTATTTTCTTGCTTAATCATAATTATTCTCTTGTGAGATACATCATCTCTTAGATCTGCTGTGAGGATTTTCACATGACCAAGGGTGTTAGAAATTACCCCTTGGACCCACCATGAGCTATATTTTATGTTTTGTCATCATGATTTGGTGGGATCCCCTCTCCTAGGGCAATTTTGTCCACTTATTGTTATATTTTATTAGTGATCCATGTATTGTATTGTTAAGCTCATCTCAACCACTGATTAGATCTTTTAATCTTAGCCACTCATTTAAAAAGTGGTTATATTTTGGACTCACTCCTTCCTATTTAAAGGAGAGAGCTTCTCATTGTAAAGGGGGTCTTTGGCTCTTGGAATCTTGATATAGAAAAACTTTCTTGTGGTCTCCTTTGCATCTAGTGTTCTTAGATGGTGATTGGAAAGTCTATTGCATCCTAGCATTTGGGTATTTGTGATAAGATCTATCTTTTTGGAAACTTTTGTCTTGTCTACGGGAGGGCGACTTCACTTGGGCATTTTTGCAAGGCTTCTTCAGCTCGCTTCACTTGGCATTCACTTGTATCAGAGGGTTATCATTAGTATCATTGTGACCTATGCTATCTTTCTGTTATTTCTCTTGTGGCATTAGTCTTATCTCTTGTTCACAATAAATCTGATATTGTTGACATTTATTGTGCAGGAGATAGGGCGCATTGGCTTCCTTGGGCAATTCGACTTCATAGAAAACTACCTCAGATCGCTCCAAATTGATCGGGTTTGCATAGATCATCATCATCAAGGCATCTACAAGGTTATCCTAGTAAGATCCACAAGTTTGTTCTTCTTGTATTGGCTCCAATCCATTGACATGGCTACTTCATTGATAAAACCCTTAATTTACAAACCCTCATTTTACATTTTCTCAGATCTAGTAAGATCCACTTGGTGTTTGGGTATAAAATTTAAAACCAGCCTCTACAGTATCCACAGCAATTCAGATCTGTAGTTTGGTGTGATTTGGCCTTCATCCGACCCCTTTCCCAAGGCAAAACAGTCTCTCCAAGGGAGGTCGCACTTCCTAGGAGGGGCTAGTTTGCAAGGATCTAGCACCTGGGTAGGTGAGATCCCACTTGATCCTTGATCTCCATAATTGATAACCTACCCCTAGTGTGTCACTTTAGTGATTTTGACCTTGTGGGCCCCATTCCTCATTTTGAGGGTTGAGCCCCACTTGGGTCACTTTGTGGCACATTTCAATCTCAGATCTACTGAGATCTAGCCATTGGATGATCCTAATCTTTTGGATCCACCTACCTCAACACCTCAACATTCCAGATCTACAATTTGGTGGACACCATATTATAGCAGGGCTACTATTCTTGCTTAGCAGATATTTGCACATTCCAAAGCTTGGATTATTCAAAGCTTGGCTATGATGACTTTATATTTTGAGATCACTTATGATCATAGTAGTGTATTATTCAGACTTGTGTCAAGGCTGAGCCTTGAGAGTTCAGATTTAATGACCAATGTGACCCTTTATTCCATACAGTTTCAGTTCAATGCCCAAAGATGTATTGCAATAGTGTTTCAGATGATATATGATGATTATTCTCGTGATGATGTTGTATGACCTATAGATTTCTGATCATTGACCGTGGATTATTATCTTGTTGCTTTAGTCATGTTCACAGCATTAGCTTGGTATATAATTCATGATGTGGCAAACTTTGTAAAACTTAAAATGGACTATCTTGATGATAAACTATAAAATGGACATTTTACTTGCACAATTAGGTTGTTTGACAAAACTCACTGGTTTACTACCTTGCATAGATATGGTCTTTCTTGATACCAATTGTCTGCTAGCTTAGGCTCCACATTCACTTGACTCCATCCATCCATGACTTTCCTTATTTGGCTTTAACCCTTGACTTATCTTACTTGACTTTCTGATATTAAGGACTTCCCTTTTTACTACCTCTGTGTTTGGACCGCATCCCTGTTTGTTTAGTGTCTCGACTCTAAGTTGGTGACAGAACTTGCTTATGGTAAGTTGGATTGTAGGCCTAAATCATTCTGGTCGGTTGTCCCGATGTTTGGCACTGGCACGAACTCCCCCTAGTCACTTGAGATGTTGTTGGCTAAAACTGAAAGCTCATGTACTACTTATGGAAACTTATGTAAATTCGCCCATGGAAACTAAAAAGGGCAAGAGCGATGAACTGCTAAAAATACTCCTCGAAGACTATAAGAAAGGTCCAAAAAGCAATGGTTTTTAAATTCTATATCTAAACAATTGCTAAGCTTATATATATAAAAACATGCCCTGGATGCAAGCTGCAATTAGTTGTACTTATCAACACACCTGAGATCCGAAGGGTTATGTAGGCCAAAAAGGCCATGAAATGAAATTGAATGATCCTAATGAACTTGGATCAGCTTGATGTAGACATGATGCCTAAGTTGAATAAGCACTCTCTAAACAACTTATACCCATTTGTGATGCACAGCCATTCCCCGTGTTTATTTTGTCCGACAGAGTTTGTAGCTTCCCCTTTCTCCCAGTCTAAAGTGTCTTTTAGTTGAGTTTAGACAAGTCAACCCCTTTGTCCAACCTTGTTCCTAACCTTCATCCTTAGCTAGCAGTTAGACCATGTCCAATGGGTGAGTTTGTCATTTAAGCTATTGTGCAAGTGAATACAAATAACAACGGAATGAACAAATATGTTTAATGCCACTAAATGATGTTACACTTTAAGTTAAGTTGTGAGTATGATTAGAGGAACATGTCTTAGTCTATTGATATGATTTATTCTTGGTTGTATATGGACCTAGTCAAACCCAGTTTGACTATGGTCATTTCTTGGGATCCGTGATGATGTGGGCCATGCATGCTTTTTGATGATGATAGATGGACCCACATACTCTTGATGATGATGCTATATGATGGACACATGATTCAGATGATGATTGATGCAGTTCAGCAGGTTTTATTATTTCTCCAGATCATCAGATTATACACTGTCCATATGTGGTGGACCCTACAGTTAGCCCATCAGGGCAACCTATGGTGTATGAGTACACATTCTTAGTAGATTTGGCTCTTCTAGATCCAATGAGACACTTATCATTCAGTTCTTGGCACTTCTGACAGTGATAGATGCAGTTTTCCACTTGTTGACCAGATTTGGGGCTGATTTCCCAGCCTGAGCAGCAGGGGCCATGAGAGGCCAGTTCACCTAGGACACTTTATGAGGAGGGGGTGGTCCAACCATTTGATATTACCATTTACCCCCCTTCTGGAGAGCCTGGTGGGCTCATTTTGACAGCGCGGATGCCCCAGGTGGCAGTTTCGGCACTTTCACAATTACTGAGGCAGTCCAGAAATGGGATAAAAGGGTCACTGAGGAATTTGATTTGGGCAATTGAGGCAAGGTTTTGACATTTGGTTTTCACATAGGTCTTCCAGGATGAACCCCCTATCTTCCAGCCAGTTTTCATTAGTCAGGGGGGTCCACAGAGGCCACAGGAGGCCATTTACTGCATGTCTCTCACAGATTTTGAGGATAGATTTGATGATTTGTATTTATTTTGGACATAATATATTATTTTATTGTGCCATGGGGATGAGCTAGCAAGGATTGATGCCTCCTATCCCCACCATGAGCTCCATGTGTCATGTCCTAGTCATATGAGGTGGGCTCATGTACTTTTGCCCCCTCTAATGGATGACGTCACCCTTCTTGAATAGTGAGTACCTTTTAGCTATGACATCATCACTATTTTGAGTGATCCATGTGTTATGTTGTTATGTTGCATCTTAGCCATTGATTATGTATTGAGATCTTTTAATCTCAACCACTCATTTCAAAAAGTGTTTTTGAGATCTAGGGTTTTGGTCTTTATTATCCTATATAAGGAGGACACCCCCTCATTGTAAAATTATCTAGAGAATTTGGCTCTTGGCTCTTGGAATAAAATTTCTATCTTTTGGAGTACATGCTTGGATCTTGGAGTGGATGTTGGTTGTTTTGATTGTAAATGCTTTTGTCCATTGCACTGTAGGATCTATTGTAGCTATCTTGCATATTTTGCCATATCTTTTTACAGGTGGAGGAGACTTCTTTGACAAGTGTGAATTGGTGGGGAGGCTTGCCCTTCAAGCTTGGAGGAGGACGTTTTGGTTAATCAGGGAGTGGTTTTGTCTTTGTACCAACTATTCTTTGCTTATCTCTTTCTTGCTTGTATCTACCTTCAACATGTTAAACTGATTGATGCTTTGCTCCTTGGTTTTGATAGGTTAGAGGGACACACATGTGGCTTGGAGAAAATCGATTTGGCAAGAGAGCTTCAAAAATTCTTCATTTGATCTTTGGAAAAAGTAATCCTCATCTCAACTAGCATTCATCTCTTCATCCAGGTATGCTCCAAAGGTATGGTCTTCTTCTTCCTTAGCTTATCCATAAATTCTAGATCATAAAACCCTAATTGATTAAAACCCTCATTTTGCACTTTTTCTTAGATCTACTTGGATCTAGCTTGGCTTTGGGTAAGATATTGAAAACCCACCTCTAGAGCATCCACGGCAATTCGGATCTATAGTTTGGTGAGGATTGGCCTTCATTTGACACACTTTCCAAGGCACATTAGCCTTCTTGAAGGAGGTCGCACTTCTTGAGGGAGGCTAATGGGGCTATTTCCAAGAGATGGGTAGGTGAGATCCCACTTGATCCATAATCTCCATACTTGATAGCCTACCCCTAGTGCCTCACTTCATTGATTTTTTCCTTGTGGGCCCTGTTATCACACAACTTGTAGTTGCCCCTAGTGGTATCCCATCCGGGACGGTAGAGGAGATGGGCAACTAAAGAGGTGACCCAAGAAATGCCACGGTTCCCAATGCAAGGTGGGAGTCACGTCAACCGAGGCACTCTTCGCTTTGGGTCAAGGTGAAACAAGACCTAAGGGGGAGACCCTATAACCAATCAAAGGTGATTGGACCCAAACAAAGGTTCCTAGGGATGAGTAAATGGTAAGTTACGGAAACCAATGCAAGTAAGTGGACCTAGAAATTAAAGTATGGTTGAAGGTGGTTTGGGAGATTGTTAGTGTTTCAACCAATGTATGACTTAGGCCACTTGATGAGCTAGAGAGACAAGATCTAGTACCATGATTTACACAAGTGGGACATACTTCCTTGGGATATGTGAGATGGCTTAAAGTGGACCCACAAGGTGAAGTTGAAAGATGCAATTGGTACTAGTGGATATGTGATGAGTAGATCTATGGATCTAAGTTGTTTTTAGGAATACCCATGTACCGGATCTAGAGTTTGACACAATTCCCAAGGAGTGCGACTTGCTTAGAGGAGGACTAGTGCCTTGTTGGATGGGCTAATGGGGTCAAAAGGTATGTCAAAGTGTAGATCGGGACCCCTAGGAGCCAAGTAAAGTGGGCTAATTGAGATTGAATGGTTGGATCTTGCTAGATCTAGGTTTTCATGAAATGACCCTAAGTGGACCACAATCCCTTGAAACAAGGAATGCTACCCCCTAGGCAGATCGTCACAAAATGATACTCTAGACCTAGGTTTCAAGGTATGGTCGTTTCAAATCCACAAAACTCTCGACCACCCACTTCCTCAAAGTGGGCAAACTCACTTACCCAAGGGAGTGCGACTTTCCTCAAGGAGGGTTAAAAGGTGGGTTAAGTGGACCAAATCAAGTCCAATGGCCACCAAACTATAGATCCAAGTAGCTTATGCACCTATCTATGTGGATCTAGAAAATCATGTCAATCCAAGGGTTAGATCTTACTAGATCTGAGTTTTAAGGTGCCAAGAAATTCAAAAAGGGGGTTTAAATCCCTTAAAACGTGGAATGATGCCCACAAGGTAGAAATCACCAAAGTAACAATCTGGGGATAGGTTATCAAGTCTCTAGATTGCAAATCAAGTGGGATCTCACCTACCCATGTGCCAGATCTAACCAAACAAGCCTCTCTTAGGGAAGTGCGATTTGGTTCAAGAGGGCTTTTTGCCCTGAAAAATGTGTCAATTTTAACCCAATCACCACCAAACTATAGATCCAACTAGGGGTGGATGCTATAGAGGTGGGTTCTTAAGATCTTTTCAAAAGCAAGGCTATATTTAAGTAGATCTAAGAAATATCAAAATTGGGGTTTTTAATTAATTAGGGTTTGAGACCAATGAAGATAAAATGGATGAAAGAGGCACATACCTTGTAGATCTTACCTCAATTGCTTGTGGCCATGTTATCACACAACTTGTAGTTGCCCCTAGTGGTATCCCATCCAGGACGGTAGAGGAGATAGGCAACTAAAGAGGTGACCCAAGAGATGCCACGGTTCCCAATGCAAGGTGGGAGTCATGTCAACCGAGGCACTCTTCGCTTTAGGTCAAGGTGAAACAAGACCTAGGGGGAGACCCTATAACCAATCACAGTTGATTGGACCCAAACAAAGGTTTCTAAGGATAAGTAAATGAAGAGTTACGGAAACCAATGCAAGGTTGAGTGGACCTAGATGTTAAAGTATGGTTGAAGGTGGTTTGGGAGATTGTTAGTGTTTCAACCGATGTATGATTTAGGCCACATAATGGTATTGTGACAAGGTGTAGTACCATATGTTTACACAAGTGGGTCCTATTTTCTTGGGATGTGTGAAATGGCTTTAAGTGGCCCACAAGGTGAAGCTAAGGTGTGAAATTACTACTAGAGGTTAGGTAATGATTAGATCTATGGATCTAAGTTGTTTTTAGGAATACCCATGTACTAGACCTATGGTTTGACACAATTCCCAAGGAGTGCGACTTGCTTAGAGGAGGACTAGTGCCTTGTTAAATGGGCTAATGGGGTCAAAAAGGTATGTCAAAGTGTAGATCGGGACACCTAGGAGCCAAGTCAAGTGGGCTAAATGAGATTGAATGGTTGGATCTTGCTAGATCTAGGTTTTCATGAAATGACCCTAAGTGGACCACAATCCCTTGAAACAAGGAATGCTACCCCCAAGGCAGATCGTCACAAAATGATATTTTAGACCTAGGTTTCAAGGTATGGCCAATCCAAATCTACAGAAATCTCAAATACCCACTTCCTCAATGTGGACAAACTCACCTTCCCTAGGTAGTGCGACTTTGCTCAAGGAGGGCTAAAAGAGGGGTTAGGTGGGTATGCCCGCATTGATCACAGGAGGTCTTTTACTGTGACAGACAAGCAATAAAAGACCTCCTGGGATCAATGCGGGCATACCCACATGGCGAAAACTGACTGGAAGATAGTGAGATCACCCTGGAAGACCTCTGCGGAGACCAAATGTCAAAACCTTGCCTCAATTGCCCAAATCGAATTCCTCAGTGACCACTTTATCCCATTTTTTAACTGCCTCGATAACTGTGAAAGTGCCAAAACTGCCTCCTAGGGCATCTGCGCTGTCCATTTGAGCCCACCAGGCTCTACAAAAGGGGGGGTAAATGGTAAAAATAAGTGGCTGGACCACCCCCTCCATCATCAGCGCCCTAGCTGAACTGGCCTCTTATGGCCCCTGCTGCTCAGGCTGGGAAATCAACCCCAAATCTGGTCAACAAGTGTAAAACTGCATCAATCACTGTCAGAAGTGCCCGGAACTGAAAGATAAGTGTCTCATTGGATCCAGAAGACCCAAATCCACTAAGAATGTGTACTCATACACCATGGGTTGCCCAAATGGGCCAGCTGTAGGGTCCACCATATATGGACAATGCATAATCCACTGATCTGAAGTAATAATGAAACCTGCTGAACTGCATCAATCATCATCTGCATCATATGTCCTGTTATCACACCATAGTAGCAGGGCTACTATTCTTGTACAACAGATATCTGCACATTCCAGAGCTTCCTTTCTTCCAGAGCATGGCTATATATTTTGGATCACTCATGATCAGAGCAGTACATTATTCAGATTTTATGACCTTGTGTCAAGGCTGAGCCTTGAGAGTTCAGATTTGATGACTGATGTGACCACTTATCCCATTACAGTTTCAGTTCAGTGCCTAGAGATGTATTTCAGCAGTGTTTCAGATGTTGTATGATCTATGGATATGTTCTCACTGACTGTGGATTATTATCTTGTTGATTTAGTCATGATCATGGCATGTGCTTGGTATATTATTCCTGATGTGGCAAACTTTTAAAATGAACTATAAATCATTAAAATGGACAATTGCTTGCACTGTTAGGTCATTTAACAAAACTTACCAGTATTTCACCTTACATAGACATGGTCTTTCCCCGACACCAGTTGTCTGCTAGTGTAGGCTCCATCTTCACTTGTCTCCATCCATACATGACCTTCCTGTTTGACTTTAAACCCTGACTTGTCTCATTTGACTTTCTGATACCGAGGACTTCCCCATTTTTCTACCTCTGTGTTTGGACCGCATCCCTGTTTATTCAGTGTCTCGGCTCTGAGTTGGTGACAGAACTTGCCTTTGGTGAGTTGGATTGTAGGCCTAAATCATTCTGGTCGGTTGTCCCGATGTTTGGCATTGGCTCGAACTCCCCCTAGTCACTTGAGATGTTGTTGGCTAAAACTGAAAGCTCATGTTCTACCTATGGAAACTAAAAAATTCGCCCATGGAAACAAAAAAAAAGGGCAAGAGCAATGAAAAGCTAAAAATACTCCTCGAAGAGTATAAGAAAGGTCCAAAAAGCAATGGTTCTTAAAAGTTATATCTAAACAATTGCTGACCTTATAAATATGTGAAAAACATGCCCTGGATGCAAGCTGCAACTAGTTGTGCTTCTCAGCACATCTGAAATCTGAAGGGTTATGTAGGCCAAAAAGGCCATGGAAATGAAATTGAATGATCCTAATGAACCTGGATCAACTTGATGTAGACATGATGCCTAAGTTGAATAAGCACTCTCTAAACAACTTATCCATTTGTGAGGCACAGCCATTCCCCGTGTTCTTTTGTCCAGCACAGAGTTTGTAGCTTTCCCCCTTCTCCCAGTCCAAAGTATTTTTGAGTTAAGTTAGACAAGTCAAACCCTTGGCCCAACCTTGCTCCTAGCCTTCATCCTTTACTAGCAGTTTGACCATGTCCAATGGGTGAGTTTGTCATTTGAACTATTGTGCAAGTAATTTTACATAATCACGGAATATGTTAACTTGATTAATGCCACTGAATGGAATTTATACTTTGAGCTTAGCTGTGGGAATGATTAGAGAAACATTGTCTTAGTCTACTGATGTGATTCATCCTTGATTATATATTCTTGGGATCCGTGATGATGTGGGCCATGTATGGATGATTATTGATGATGATTTATGGTCCCACATGTTTGATGATGATATCATATGATGGACATATGATGCAGATGATGTTTGATCCAGTTCAGCAGGTTTATTATTATTTCAGATCAGCAGATTATACATTGTCCATATATGGTGGACCCTACAGCTGGCCCATTAGGGCAACCCATGATGTATGAGTACTCATTCCTAGTGGATTTGGGTCTTCTGGATCCATTGAGACACTTATCTTTCAGTTCCGGGCACTTCTGACAGTGATTGATGCAGTTTTACACTTGTTGACCAGATTTGGGGCTGATTTCCCAGCCTGAGCAGCAGGGGCCCCGAGAGGCCAGTTCACCTAGGGCGCTGATGATGGAGGGGGTGGTCCAGCCACTTGTTATTACCATTTATCCCCCCTTCCGGAGAGCCTGGTGGGCTCAGATTGACAGCGCTAGCACCCTAGGAAGCAGTTTTGGCACTTTCACAGTTCCCGAGGCAGTTAAAAAATGGGAAAAGGTGGTCACTGAGGAAATCGATTTGGGCAATTGAGGCAAGGTTTTGGCATTTGGTTTTCACCGAGGTCTTCCAGGGCGGCATCACTACCTTCCAGTCAGTTTTCACCATGTGGGTATGCCCAGATTGATCACAGGAGGACATTTACTGCTTGACTGTCATGGATTCTGAGGACAGTTTTGATCATTTTTATTATATTGGACATATTTTATTATTTTTATTGTGCCTTGGGGATGAGCTAGTAAGGATTAAAACCTCCTAGCCCCACCATGAGCTTATATTGTTATGTCCTAGTCACCATGAGGTGGATTTTGATGCTTATAGTTTCTCTTGTGGATGACGTCACCCCTCATTGTACCTTTTTAGTGGGGGCGCTATCATTATGTGGGTGATCCATGTGATATATGGTTATGATTTATTATTAGCCATTGATTATGTTGTGAGATCTTTTAATCTCAACCACTCATTTCAAAAAGTGGTTTTGAGATCTAGGGTTTTGGTCTTTATTATCCTATATAAGGAGGAGACCCCCTCATTGTAAAATTCATCTAGAGATTTTTGGCTCTTGGCTCTTGGAATAAAATTTCTATCTTTTGGAGTACATGCTTGGATTGGAGTGGATGTTGGTTGTTTCGATTGTAAATGCTATTGTCCATTGCATTGGAGGATCTATTGTAGCTTTCTTGCGTATTTGCCATACTTTATTTGCAGGTTGAGAGGGCGACTTTGACAAGTGCGAATTGGTGGGGAGGCTTGCCCTTCAAGCTTGGAAGAAGTCGTTTTGGGTTTGACAGGGAGTGGTTTTGCCTTTGTGTCAACTATTCTATGTTTTTCTCTCTCTTGTTTGCATCTACCTTCAATTTGTTAAACTAATTGATGCTTTGCTCCTTGGCTTGACAGGTTAGAAGGAATCTCATGTGGCTTGGAAAAATCGATTTGGCAAGAGGGCTTCAACAATTCTCCATTTGATCTTTGGCAAAGTAATCCTCGTCTCAACTAGCATTCATCTCTTCATCCAGGTATGTCCCAAGAGGTATGATCTTCTCTTCCTTGAATCTTCCATAATTTCTAGATCACAAAAACCCTAATCAAATTAAAACCCTTGTTTTTGGTATTTCTTAGATCTACTTAGATCTAGCCCTCAATTTGAAAAGATATTGAAAACCCACCTCTATAGCATCCACCCCTAGTTGGATCTATAATTTGGTGGTGATTGGCAAAGAATTGACCCATCTTCTAAGAAAAAAAAGCTCTCCTTGACCTAAAGCGCACTTCCTTGACAGAGGCTTGTTGGGCTAGATTTAGCACATGGGTATGTGAGATCCCGCTTGATTTGACAACTAGACACTTGATAACACATACCCATATCCTTACTTTGGTGAAAACTACCTTGTGGACATCTCTCCATGTTTTGAGGGGTTGAAACCCCCTTTTGACCTTCTTGGCACCTTAAAACCTAGATCTACCAAGATCTACCCATTGGATTCATTTGAAACTTTGAAGGAACATAGATCGGGGTACTAGCACCCCGGATCTACACTTTGGTGGCCATTGGACTTGGCATGGTCCACCAAACCCACTTTTTGCCTCTCCTTGAGAAAGTCGCACCCCTTGGGAGTTTTGAGTTGGACCACTTCTAGGAAGTGGGTGTTGGAGATTTTCGTAGATTTGGAATGCCCATGCCTTGAAACCTAGGTCTAGACTATCCTTTTGCCCCGATCTACCTTGGGGATTGCATTCCTTGTTTTAAGGAATTGTGGTCCACTTTTGGTCATCACTTAAAAACCTAGATCTAGTAAGACCTAACCATTGGATCACATCCATTTCACTTGACTTGGCTTCTAGGTGTCCCGATCTACACTTTGACATCTTTCTTGACTCCATTAGCCCACTAAACAAGGCACTAGTCCTTCTCCAAGCAAGGCGCACTTCTTGGGATTAGTGTCCAACCCTAGATCTAGCACATGGGTAATCCTAGAACCAACTCCAACTTATAAATTTATCCTAGATCTAACCTATAGTACCACCCTCACACCTAACTTCACCTTGTGGGTCCATCTAGAACCATTTCACACTTCCCAAGAAACTAGACCCATTTGTGCAAACACATTGGTACTATACCTAGTAATCATACCCCATCATGTGGCCTAAACCATTCATAGGTTGAAACACTTATTATCCATCACACCACCTTCAACCATACCTTAACCTTTAGGTCCACTTAGCCTTGCATTGGTTTCCGTAACTCATCATTTACCTACCCTTAGAAACCTTTGTTTAGGTCCAATCAACTGTGATTGGGGTATAGGGTCTCCCCCTTGGTCTAGTTATACCTTGACCTAAAGCGAAGAATGCCGCGGTTGACGTGACTCCCACATTGCATTGGGAACCGTGGCATCTCTTGGGTCACCTCTTTAGTTGCCTGTCTCCTCTACCGTCCCGGATGGGATACCTCTAGGGGCAACTACAAGTTGTGTGATAACATTTTTGGCGCCGTTGCCGGGGAGGTAGAGGCCTACCTTGGTTCAACACACCTTTGTGTCTCACTATCTCTTTGCACCTTAAACGACATACCTCTTGGTAGAAGAGTTTAAAAATCTACCTGGCGACTCCAATTCGTGACTCCGCTGAGGATCGGTCCCATTCCCATCTTTCAATTTTGTAATTTGTAAATCATAAATGAATTTAGACATTTTCTTCCAAATGACAAGGTGTATGAATGAAATATATGAGAATCTATCTCGCTATAGAGGGCAGTTGGAAGAAAGTAATGAAGGTCAGTCAACATATCAATATGGGAGTGATTATGTACATAATTCTTATGACTCTCATCATTCTTCAAGTAAAAATACTAATCCAATTAACTTAAACAAAAGTCAATTTCAACCAAGGCCTTGCAACCAAAGCATTCGGTCAAATGACTCTAGCATTCCAGTTAGACATCCAAAACTAATCCCTAGTAGAATGGCCAAAGTTATTAGAAATCCACCTAAGCCATCTCCTTTTGACTTTTCTGAAATTCATGGGGCACTTCATCTTATGCCAAATAATTACTCTGAATGGTTGCCTCGTTTCTATGGAAATTATTTTGAGTCAATTGAAAATCATTTACAAAGATTTTGGGATTATATGGAAGTTAGGGGTGCTGATGATGAAGATGTTTATATGCGGGCCCTGGGTGAGACATTAGGTGGAAATGCCGGATTATGGTTTGATAATTTAGCCCCAGGATCCATCACTGGATATGATATGTTTGTTGGGTTATTAAAGAATAAATGGGGTAGTAATATTGAAGAATCCTTAACAGAGACATCAAGCAATAACTGTGTTGTGGAGGATCAGTTTGACAAGGACCATGACAATAATAATGACACTTCAAATCGGTCCTTGAGTAGCCCCCCTTTTGACCTTGAAGAAATTTCTGATTCTGTGGATCCTTCAGAAAAAGAACTCCTTAATCATTCTATCATTAACAATCCTTTAATTTCTCATCACCTTTTTGAAGAAGAAGAAAGTGGGGACATTGACCAAGATCCATTAGTGGTGGTTTCACATGATCATGGTGCAAATAATCAAGATGTTCTAAATAAATCTGTTAATTTTATCCCTGATAAATTTAATGACAATGATCAAGTATCCTCTTGTGATTTTAATGATGAATCGATAAAAGGAGAGGATGAGCCAGTAGATCACACTAGATGCTCTAATCTTTGTTCCACTTCTTATAAGGAGTCTTTAAATTTTTGTTTTTCTGTCCTTAGTCGAGATAGCTTTTTCTTAGAGTTAGAATCTTGTCCTCAACTTAGATTAAATCAAAAGTTTGAAGTCATTCCTAGTGCTATTTTGAAAGGCCTTTCATTTTGTCAAATTTCAAGGCCAAATCTTTCTATCCATCTAGGAGACTGCTCATATTTGCATTCCACCCTCCCTTCCCAACTCTTTCAATCATCTTTGGGTTGGTGGTCTAGTCAATCTTTTGCTTTTAAAATTTTCAATAAGAAGTATAAGCATGACTACATGTTTGGAGAAAAAGCACTTCATTTCCCTTTTCAGTCACTTTGGAACCATAATGCTTGTTGTCAATTTATCAATCATTCTAGGTGGCTAGAAAAGGTGTTTAAAGATCAATTCCATCTTTTCTCCATTTTTGAGCATCAAGAGGGTCTGACTTTGATTTTTCGTCTTCTAAGCTTTGATTTGTCTCCACTTGGTTTCTATTTGATCATCAGTCCCAAGGAGAACCGTATTGAATATGCAAGTAAAGTGCCATATGTTTTCCCTCCATCAATTTTAAACAATCATTTACACAAATTTTATGATCCTATCAATTTTTTGATGGAGGATGTCTGCTTCAGTCAAATTTCTCCTTGGCATGATTTCATTTTGCTCCATTCAAATCCTTCTTCAATTTCTGAACAAGTCAAGAAGATTGTGCTGTCAATTTCATTAAGCTTTAATCCAATCTTGACTTGTTTTATCAACAAAAATCAAAGAAGAATCATTAATTTATTTGATGAATGGTTGCACTGGATTTATGATTTTACCTAACATTTGTGCTAACTGGTTAGAGTAGAGTAGGTAGTTTCTGAATAAGCTCACTTGAGCAATAGGATTTGTATGATTCTTCTTTTTCTGTGTGTCGAGTATTGTCCCTTTTTCTTCTTCTGCCTGAGTTGAGTCTTGCTCCTTCCTAAGCTTTTCTCTTCTCCTGCATGCATTTAAGAATTTATAGTTAGCATTTCTATTGTTAGCTGCCTGTGCTGTTTGAGATTTTCCTGATTTAAGAATGTACTCTTTTCCTCCTGCACAGTAAATAAAAAAATGATAATGATATATGCCATGTTAGTTTATATTCACATTTTGGCGCATTTCAGTTCATGCTTTAGATTAAATTTCAGTTCAGTTTTATTTTATTTTTATCCCATACATGCTCCATGATGGTATTCTAGTTTTTGTGAGAGCAGGAACAGGTGCAAGATAAAAGCTGAAAGCAAGGATGGTGCAGTGCTGGATTGAAGATTGATGCAGAGCAGTTCGAGACCAGAGATTCTGAGGTTCTCAAGCGCTCTCTCCCTTAGAGCACTTGTCCCAGCTGGAGCCAGATGTTATCACACCATAGTAGCAGGGCTACTATTCTTGTACAACAGATATCTGCACATTCCAGAGCTTCCTTTCTTCCAGAGCATGGCTATATATTTTGGATCACTCATGATCAGAGCAGTACATTATTCAGATTTTATGACCTTGTGTCAAGGCTGAGCCTTGAGAGTTCAGATTTGATGACTGATGTGACCACTTATCCCATTACAGTTTCAGTTCAGTGCCTAGAGATGTATTTCAGCAGTGTTTCAGATGTTGTATGATCTATGGATATGTTCTCACTGACTGTGGATTATTATCTTGTTGATTTAGTCATGATCATGGCATGTGCTTGGTATATTATTCCTGATGTGGCAAACTTTTAAAATGAACTATAAATCATTAAAATGGACAATTGCTTGCACTGTTAGGTCATTTAACAAAACTTACCAGTATTTCACCTTACATAGACATGGTCTTTCCCCGACACCAGTTGTCTGCTAGTGTAGGCTCCATCTTCACTTGTCTCCATCCATACATGACCTTCCTGTTTGACTTTAAACCCTGACTTGTCTCATTTGACTTTCTGATACCGAGGACTTCCCCATTTTTCTACCTCTGTGTTTGGACCGCATCCCTGTTTATTCAGTGTCTCGGCTCTGAGTTGGTGACAGAACTTGCCTTTGGTGAGTTGGATTGTAGGCCTAAATCATTCTGGTCGGTTGTCCCGATGTTTGGCATTGGCTCGGACTCCCCCTAGTCACTTGAGATGTTGTTGGCTAAAACTGAAAGCTCATGTTCTACCTATGGAAACTAAAAAATTCGCCCATGGAAACAAAAAAAAAGGGCAAGAGCAATGAAAAGCTAAAAATACTCCTCGAAGAGTATAAGAAAGGTCCAAAAAGCAATGGTTCTTAAAAGTTATATCTAAACAATTGCTGACCTTATAAATATGTGAAAAACATGCCCTGGATGCAAGCTGCAACTAGTTGTGCTTCTCAGCACATCTGAAATCTGAAGGGTTATGTAGGCCAAAAAGGCCATGGAAATGAAATTGAATGATCCTAATGAACCTGGATCAACTTGATGTAGACATGATGCCTAAGTTGAATAAGCACTCTCTAAACAACTTATCCATTTGTGAGGCACAGCCATTCCCCGTGTTCTTTTGTCCAGCACAGAGTTTGTAGCTTTCCCCCTTCTCCCAGTCCAAAGTATTTTTGAGTTAAGTTAGACAAGTCAAACCCTTGGCCCAACCTTGCTCCTAGCCTTCATCCTTTACTAGCAGTTTGCCCATGTCCAATGGGTGAGTTTGTCATTTGAACTATTGTGCAAGTAATTTTACATAATCACGGAATATGTTAACTTGATTAATGCCACTGAATGGAATTTATACTTTGAGCTTAGCTGTGGGAATGATTAGAGAAACATTGTCTTAGTCTACTGATGTGATTCATCCTTGATTATATATTCTTGGGATCCGTGATGATGTGGGCCATGTATGGATGATTATTGATGATGATTTATGGTCCCACATGTTTGATGATGATATCATATGATGGACATATGATGCAGATGATGTTTGATCCAGTTCAGCAGGTTTATTATTATTTCAGATCAGCAGATTATACATTGTCCATATATGGTGGACCCTACAGCTGGCCCATTAGGGCAACCCATGATGTATGAGTACTCATTCCTAGTGGATTTGGGTCTTCTGGATCCATTGAGACACTTATCTTTCAGTTCCGGGCACTTCTGACAGTGATTGATGCAGTTTTACACTTGTTGACCAGATTTGGGGCTGATTTCCCAGCCTGAGCAGCAGGGGCCCCCGAGAGGCCAGTTCACCTAGGGCGCTGATGATGGAGGGGGTGGTCCAGCCACTTGTTATTACCATTTATCCCCCCTTCCGGAGAGCCTGGTGGGCTCAGATTGACAGCGCTAGCACCCTAGGAAGCAGTTTTGGCACTTTCACAGTTCCCGAGGCAGTTAAAAAATGGGAAAAGGTGGTCACTGAGGAAATCGATTTGGGCAATTGAGGCAAGGTTTTGGCATTTGGTTTTCACCGAGGTCTTCCAGGGCGGCATCACTACCTTCCAGTCAGTTTTCACCATGTGGGTATGCCCAGATTGATCACAGGAGGACATTTACTGCTTGACTGTCATGGATTCTGAGGACAGTTTTGATCATTTTTATTATATTGGACATATTTTATTATTTTTATTGTGCCTTGGGGATGAGCTAGTAAGGATTAAAACCTCCTAGCCCCACCATGAGCTTATATTGTTATGTCCTAGTCACCATGAGGTGGATTTTGATGCTTATAGTTTCTCTTGTGGATGACGTCACCCCTCATTGTACCTTTTTAGTGGGGGCGCTATCATTATGTGGGTGATCCATGTGATATATGGTTATGATTTATTATTAGCCATTGATTATGTTGTGAGATCTTTTAATCTCAACCACTCATTTCAAAAAGTGGTTTTGAGATCTAGGGTTTTGGTCTTTATTATCCTATATAAGGAGGAGACCCCCTCATTGTAAAATTCATCTAGAGATTTTTGGCTCTTGGCTCTTGGAATAAAATTTCTATCTTTTGGAGTACATGCTTGGATTGGAGTGGATGTTGGTTGTTTCGATTGTAAATGCTATTGTCCATTGCATTGGAGGATCTATTGTAGCTTTCTTGCGTATTTGCCATACTTTATTTGCAGGTTGAGAGGGCGACTTTGACAAGTGCGAATTGGTGGGGAGGCTTGCCCTTCAAGCTTGGAAGAAGTCGTTTTGGGTTTGACAGGGAGTGGTTTTGCCTTTGTGTCAACTATTCTATGTTTTTCTCTCTCTTGTTTGCATCTACCTTCAATTTGTTAAACTAATTGATGCTTTGCTCCTTGGCTTGACAGGTTAGAAGGAATCTCATGTGGCTTGGAAAAATCGATTTGGCAAGAGGGCTTCAACAATTCTCCATTTGATCTTTGGCAAAGTAATCCTCGTCTCAACTAGCATTCATCTCTTCATCCAGGTATGTCCCAAGAGGTATGATCTTCTCTTCCTTGAATCTTCCATAATTTCTAGATCACAAAAACCCTAATCAAATTAAAACCCTTGTTTTTGGTATTTCTTAGATCTACTTAGATCTAGCCCTCAATTTGAAAAGATATTGAAAACCCACCTCTATAGCATCCACCCCTAGTTGGATCTATAATTTGGTGGTGATTGGCAAAGAATTGACCCATCTTCTAAGAAAAAAAAGCTCTCCTTGACCTAAAGCGCACTTCCTTGAGAGAGGCTTGTTGGGCTAGATTTAGCACATGGGTATGTGAGATCCCGCTTGATTTGACAACTAGACACTTGATAACACATACCCATATCCTTACTTTGGTGAAAACTACCTTGTGGACATCTCTCCATGTTTTGAGGGGTTGAAACCCCCTTTTGACCTTCTTGGCACCTTAAAACCTAGATCTACCAAGATCTACCCATTGGATTCATTTGAAACTTTGAAGGAACATAGATCGGGGTACTAGCACCCCGGATCTACACTTTGGTGGCCATTGGACTTGGCATGGTCCACCAAACCCACTTTTTGCCTCTCCTTGAGAAAGTCGCACCCCTTGGGAGTTTTGAGTTGGACCACTTCTAGGAAGTGGGTGTTGGAGATTTTCGTAGATTTGGAATGCCCATGCCTTGAAACCTAGGTCTAGACTATCCTTTTGCCCCGATCTACCTTGGGGATTGCATTCCTTGTTTTAAGGAATTGTGGTCCACTTTTGGTCATCACTTTAAAACCTAGATCTAGTAAGACCTAACCATTGGATCACATCCATTTCACTTGACTTGGCTTCTAGGTGTCCCGATCTACACTTTGACATCTTTCTTGACTCCATTAGCCCACTAAACAAGGCACTAGTCCTTCTCCAAGCAAGGCGCACTTCTTGGGATTAGTGTCCAACCCTAGATCTAGCACATGGGTAATCCTAGAACCAACTCCAACTTATAAATTTATCCTAGATCTAACCTATAGTACCACCCTCACACCTAACTTCACCTTGTGGGTCCATCTAGAACCATTTCACACTTCCCAAGAAACTAGACCCATTTGTGCAAACACATTGGTACTATACCTAGTAATCATACCCCATCATGTGGCCTAAACCATTCATAGGTTGAAACACTTATTATCCATCACACCACCTTCAACCATACCTTAACCTTTAGGTCCACTTAGCCTTGCATTGGTTTCCGTAACTCATCATTTACCTACCCTTAGAAACCTTTGTTTAGGTCCAATCAACTGTGATTGGGGTATAGGGTCTCCCCCTTGGTCTAGTTATACCTTGACCTAAAGCGAAGAATGCCGCGGTTGACGTGACTCCCACATTGCATTGGGAACCGTGGCATCTCTTGGGTCACCTCTTTAGTTGCCTGTCTCCTCTACCGTCCCGGATGGGATACCTCTAGGGGCAACTACAAGTTGTGTGATAACATTTTTGGCGCCGTTGCCGGGGAGGTAGAGGCCTACCTTGGTTCAACACACCTTTGTGTCTCACTATCTCTTTGCACCTTAAACGACATACCTCTTGGTAGAAGAGTTTAAAAATCTACCTGGCGACTCCAATTCGTGACTCCGCTGAGGATCGGTCCCATTCCCATCTTTCAATTTTGTAATTTGTAAATCATAAATGAATTTAGACATTTTCTTCCAAATGACAAGGTGTATGAATGAAATATATGAGAATCTATCTCGCTATAGAGGGCAGTTGGAAGAAAGTAATGAAGGTCAGTCAACATATCAATATGGGAGTGATTATGTACATAATTCTTATGACTCTCATCATTCTTCAAGTAAAAATACTAATCCAATTAACTTAAACAAAAGTCAATTTCAACCAAGGCCTTGCAACCAAAGCATTCGGTCAAATGACTCTAGCATTCCAGTTAGACATCCAAAACTAATCCCTAGTAGAATGGCCAAAGTTATTAGAAATCCACCTAAGCCATCTCCTTTTGACTTTTCTGAAATTCATGGGGCACTTCATCTTATGCCAAATAATTACTCTGAATGGTTGCCTCGTTTCTATGGAAATTATTTTGAGTCAATTGAAAATCATTTACAAAGATTTTGGGATTATATGGAAGTTAGGGGTGCTGATGATGAAGATGTTTATATGCGGGCCCTGGGTGAGACATTAGGTGGAAATGCCGGATTATGGTTTGATAATTTAGCCCCAGGATCCATCACTGGATATGATATGTTTGTTGGGTTATTAAAGAATAAATGGGGTAGTAATATTGAAGAATCCTTAACAGAGACATCAAGCAATAACTGTGTTGTGGAGGATCAGTTTGACAAGGACCATGACAATAATAATGACACTTCAAATCGGTCCTTGAGTAGCCCCCCTTTTGACCTTGAAGAAATTTCTGATTCTGTGGATCCTTCAGAAAAAGAACTCCTTAATCATTCTATCATTAACAATCCTTTAATTTCTCATCACCTTTTTGAAGAAGAAGAAAGTGGGGACATTGACCAAGATCCATTAGTGGTGGTTTCACATGATCATGGTGCAAATAATCAAGATGTTCTAAATAAATCTGTTAATTTTATCCCTGATAAATTTAATGACAATGATCAAGTATCCTCTTGTGATTTTAATGATGAATCGATAAAAGGAGAGGATGAGCCAGTAGATCACACTAGATGCTCTAATCTTTGTTCCACTTCTTATAAGGAGTCTTTAAATTTTTGTTTTTCTGTCCTTAGTCGAGATAGCTTTTTCTTAGAGTTAGAATCTTGTCCTCAACTTAGATTAAATCAAAAGTTTGAAGTCATTCCTAGTGCTATTTTGAAAGGCCTTTCATTTTGTCAAATTTCAAGGCCAAATCTTTCTATCCATCTAGGAGACTGCTCATATTTGCATTCCACCCTCCCTTCCCAACTCTTTCAATCATCTTTGGGTTGGTGGTCTAGTCAATCTTTTGCTTTTAAAATTTTCAATAAGAAGTATAAGCATGACTACATGTTTGGAGAAAAAGCACTTCATTTCCCTTTTCAGTCACTTTGGAACCATAATGCTTGTTGTCAATTTATCAATCATTCTAGGTGGCTAGAAAAGGTGTTTAAAGATCAATTCCATCTTTTCTCCATTTTTGAGCATCAAGAGGGTCTGACTTTGATTTTTCGTCTTCTAAGCTTTGATTTGTCTCCACTTGGTTTCTATTTGATCATCAGTCCCAAGGAGAACCGTATTGAATATGCAAGTAAAGTGCCATATGTTTTCCCTCCATCAATTTTAAACAATCATTTACACAAATTTTATGATCCTATCAATTTTTTGATGGAGGATGTCTGCTTCAGTCAAATTTCTCCTTGGCATGATTTCATTTTGCTCCATTCAAATCCTTCTTCAATTTCTGAACAAGTCAAGAAGATTGTGCTGTCATCGTCCTCCTCCTACAAGACAAGATCAAAGAAACAAGTCAAGCAAGATGATTATGAAAATGATAGAAAGATGTAATAGAAAGCATCAACTATGTCACGAAGATATAATAATGATACTCCCTGTCACAAGATCAACCCAAGAGAGAATATGTGGATCCCTCCAACAATAACCCTCAAGAAATCGCCCTCCTCTCCACCAATTCGACTTTCCTGTAAGAAGATTAGTAGAAGCACCAAAATCCACAATGATACATAGAAGAGATACTGTATATTCAATATGCAAGAGAATCCACAAGACAAGAGAGATATGCTCCACAAAGAAATGTTCTATTCTAATATTCCAGAGCTCCAAAGGTGAACTACAATGGGGGGTCTCCTCCTTATATAGGATAATAAAGACCAAAACCCTATACCACTCTACAATACTACATCAAATGTGTGGTTGAGATTAAAAGATCTCATCATACAATCAATGGCTAAGATGAACCATAACAATATATCGCATGGATCACCCAATATAATGATGACGTCATAGTATAAAATAATCATGGAGGGTGATGTCATCCACTAGAGGGGGTAAAAGTACCAAAAATCCACCTCATGATGACTGGGACATGACATAATAAGCACATGGTGGGGCTAGGAGGCATCAATCCTTACTAGCTCATCCCCAAGGCACAATAAAATAATAAAATATGTCCAAGATAATATAAATGATCAAATCTGTCCTCAAAATCTGTGACAGACAAGTAGTAAAAGACCTCCTGTGATCGCTGTGGGCCTACCCACATGGTGAAAACTCGCTGGAAGATAGTGGGATCACCCTGGAAGACCTCTGTGAAAACCAAATGTCAAAACCTTGCCTCAATTGCCCAAATCGAATTCCTCAGTGACCACTTTATCCCATTTTTTAACTGCCTCGGTAACTGTGAAAGTGCCAAAACTGCCTCCTAGGGCATCTGCGCTGTCCATCTGAGCCCACCAGGCTCTCCAGAAGGGGGGGTAAATGGTAAAAACAAGTGCCTGGACCACCCCCTCCATCATTAGTGCCCTAGGTGAACTGGCCTCTCGTGGCCCCTGCTACTCACGCTGGGAAATCAGCCCCAAATCTGGTCAACAAGTGTAAAACTGCATCAATCACTGTCAGAAGTGCCCGGAACTGAAAGCTAAGTGTCTCATTGGATCCAGAAGACCCAAGTCCACTAGAAAGGTGTACTCATACACCATGGGTTGCCCTATTGGGCCAGCTGTAGGGTCCACCATATATGGACAATGCATACACTGCTGATCTGAAATAATAAATAAACCTGCTGAACTGCATCAATCATCATCTGCATCATATGTCCATCATATGATATCATCATCAAGTATGTGGGACCATCAATCATCATCAATAGGCATCTATACATGGCCCACATCATCATACATCCCAATAATATACAACCAAGGATAAATCACATCAGTAGACTAAGACATGCTTCTCTAATCATTCTCACAGCCAAGCTCAAAGTATAAGATCCATTCAGTGGCATTAATCAAGTTAGCATATTCCTTTGTTATATAAAATTACTTGCACAATAGTTCAAATGACAAACTCACCCATTGGACATGGTCAAACTGCTAGTGAAGGATGAAGGCTAGGAGCAAGGTTGGGCCAAGGGGTGGACTTGTCTAACTTAACTCAAAAATACTTTGGACTGGGAGAAGGGGGAAGCTACAAACTCTGTGCTGGACAAAATAACACGGGGGATGGTTGTGCCTCACAAATGGATAAGTTGTTCATAGAGTGCTTATTCAACTTAGGCATCATGTCTACATCAAGTTGATCCAAGTTCATTAGAATCATTCAATTTCATTTCATGGCCTTTTTGGCCTACATAACCCTTCAGATTTCAGGTGTGCTGATAAGCACAACTAGTTGCAGCTTGCATCCAGGGCATGTTTTCAAATACATATAAGGTCAACAATTGTTTAGATATAACTTTTAAGAACCATTGCTTTTTGGACCTTTCTTATACTCTTCGAGGAGTATTCTTTTTTTAGCTGTTCATCGCTCTTGCCCCCTTTTTTTAGTTTCCATGGGCGAATTTATAAGTTTCCATAGGTAGAACATGAGCTTTCAATTTTAGCCAACAACATCTCAAGTGACTAGGGGGAATTCGAGCCAATGCCAAACATCGAGAGAACCGACCAGAATGATTTAGGCCTACAATCCAACTCACCAAAGGCAAGTTTTGTCACCAACTTAGAGCCGAGACACTGAATATACAGGGATGCAGTCCAAACACAGAGGTAGAAAAATGGGGAAGTCCTCAGTATCAGAAAGTCAAATGAGATAGGTCAAGGTTTAAAGTCAAATAGGAAAGTCATGTATGGATGGAGTCAAGTGAATATGGAGCCTACACTAGCAGACAACTGGTGTCGGGGAAGACCATATCTATGTAAGGTGGAAAACCAGTGGGTTTTGTTAAATGACCTAAATGTGCAAGCAATTGTCCATTTTATAATTTACAGTTCATTTTAAATAGTTTGCCACATCAGGAATAGTATACCAAGCAGATGCTGTGATCATGACTAAATCAACAAGATAATAATCCACAGTCAGTGATAAAGCATCCATAGATCATATAACATCATCATAGTAAGAAGCATCATATACCATCTGAAACACTACTACAATACATCTCTAAGCACTGAACTGAAACTGTATGGGATAAAGGGTTACATCGGTCATCAAATCTGAACTCTCAAGGCTCAGCCTTGACATAAGTCTGAATAATACACTGCTCTGATCATGAGTGATCCAAAATATACAATCATCATAGCCATGCTCTGAATAATGGAAGCTCTGGAATGTGCAAATATCTGCTGAACAAGGATAGTAGCCCTGCTACTATAGGGTGATAACAGGCCCCATTCCTCATTTTGAGGGTTGTGCCCCGCTTGGGTCAATTTGGTGATGCATGTTCAATCTCAGATCTAAGGAGATCTAGCCATTGGATGCCCATAATTTTCAAGATCCACATTCATACTTGCCTAAACTACTTGTATCTAAACTTTGGTGGCCTTTGGGTTTGATTTGACACACTTTTCCATGATTGTAGCCCTCCTTGGGCTAAGTCGCACTTCTTGGGTAATTGAGTTGTCCCACTTTGAGAACCTAGGTGGTTGACATCCCATTGGATTTGAAAAGAGCATATCTTGAAACCTACATCTAGTGTCTCACTTTGTGAAGTTCTCCCTTGGGGGTAGCATTCCTTGTTTTTGGGGAAAGTTGTCCACTTGAGTCACTTAGTGAAATATTAGATATAGTAAGATCCAACCATCACATCTCAAGTAGCCCACTTGATTTGCATCCTAGGTGTCCCGATCTACATTTTGGTATCTTTTTGACTCCATTGGCCCATCCATTTCAAGGCACTAATCAAACTAGGGCAATTCACATTTCTTGGGAATTGTGTCAAGTACTAGATCCCATATGTGGGTATCTCTATTTTCATCTTAGATCCATAGATCTATCGCTTGCATACCCCTTGGTACCATTTGCACCCCTAACTTCACCTTTTTGAACCATTTCCATATCCCAAGGAAGTGGGTCCCGCTTGTGTATTTCATGGTACTAGATCTGTCTTTTGGGTCTTCATAGGTGACCCAACCCATTCATTGGTTGAAACACTTTTCACTCTTTAAACCTCTTCAACCACTATCTAAACTCTTGGGTCCACCTAACCTTGCATTGGTTTCTATAACTTGCCATTTACACATCCCTAGGAAACTTTGTTTTGGTCCAATCACTTTTGAGTGATCATAGGGTCTCCCCCTTGATCTTGATTTATCTTGATCTAAAGTGAAGAGTGCCTCGGTTGTCGTGACTCCTAGCTTGCATTGGGAACCGTGGCATCTCTTGGGTCACCTCTTTAGTTGTCCATCTTCTCTACCGTCCCGGATGGGATACCTTTAGGGACAACTACAAGTTGTGTGATAACAGCACCGTCAGAGCACTCAGATCCAGTTTGGCAGTTAGGGCTTACTTCTTCAGTGCATGCATCAGCTGGATGCATGCAAATTTAGAGTCTGTCCTGTTTCAGAGGGATTGAGTTACCGGCTGAGGTAATCCTGTATTGTATTGTCATTGATACATCTATATGCTCTGGGCTTGAGAGAGAAGATAGCCCCATAGTTAGCTGGTTTTTCCCGCAAGGGTTCCAGGGTACATCTGTTGTTTATGTGGTTGATTGCATTTATATTTCAGTTGGTAAATGCAGATCTAGTTGTTTGAGTCTATATTTTTATGAGTACATACTGATATTGAGATTCATACCACTTGAGATCTCAGGGCGATCCAAAGGGAGTAGTGATCTCTGGGTCTAATATTTACAGTCATGTCTGCTTTGAGGCTGCTGAAAGCATGAGTGATCATCAAAAGTACTGCTCATCATAGGCTGATCTCATCAAAAATGTGTAAAGGACTGTCTCAAAAATATACAGAGACTGCTCTGCAATCATGGTAGCTTGGCTACTATGGATGTGATAACAAAGCCAACATGATTAAATGTGAATTTTGATGCTACAACATTATGGTTCATTGTTGATTTCTGTTTCATGAGTTTCTTTCATTTAATATCCATGAATGTTCTTTCTTCCTACATGAGCAATTTTTATTTCTGAAAGGTGTCTTGTTTTATTTATTTCTTCACTTGCACATTTTACTGATCAAGCAAATGAGTGGGTTTCAACTTAATGCAAAACACACATTCATCTTAAGACAAATTCAAAAACGCAAAGCCCTTTCCTTATAGCTCTCCCAAACTTTAGATCCAATAACCACTAGGAAAGCCTCCCTTGGCCTTGAGAAGTTGAGAGTAGGCCTAAAACACGGGAATATCATTGCTAAGGTGACAGTGGCAATCATCTTCCGAAGTTGCACTTGTAGCATTAGTGGATTAGGACTTTGCCACTTAGGTGTGAAAACAAGTTGTAACACAGGCATTCCAAAACATATGTTGTTTAGCAAAATATTCTCTGAAGAGATTCATTTCTAATTCCACGTGTTCAGAAACGCTGAAATGAATAGCCCAGTATTGAAAAGATCCACACCAGCAATAAAGGTACAAAGTATCTAACATGAATGACAAGTAAATTTTAGACTAAAGGTCCCTCCCCACTGACAGATAGTTCCTACTAAATTCAATTCTCTCTACACTGGTACATTTGCAATTTCCACTAGCAATAATTTCATTGTTTCCGTGCTTCTTTAAAACAATCTACGTAGGTATATGAGGAACTCTCAAGACATGCTTCATTTAATTTGTAAAAACTCCCATTTTTTATCTATTCCAAAACCCAAATAAGTGTAAGGTGGTACTAAGGGGCCATACAATGTATTGATGTTCAATATGGAAGGATATCTACTGAACAAGGAAATGTTATGTCTTCTCTTTACAATTATGTAGCTCCTAAAACTGAGAACCTTAGTTACTATTTTTCCTTCCTTAGTTTCTATAGAAATAGAAAATGAAGAGCAAACTTTTCATTTGTCGTACTTTTCTCCAATTTTAGTTTGTTTGGGAACAGAGCGTTAGAAGATGGCATAGAACTGTTTTAACTGTCCATACATTTTCTTTTGGAGTTCCTCTATTCAACTTTGGTTACTTGGCATTTGCTAAAAACTTAAGATAAATCTGAGAGGGAAAATCATATATTTTCATGTTAATATTGAGGCCTGCAGATAACAACCTGGCTGACAATTCTTGCAGTTCAGCTCTAATGATTTATTAATAATAATAATTTAAAAAAAAAAGAGCAGAAACTTAACCATGGCATGTTACTTAGTCTGTGCAATCATGAATAGTACAATTAAAATACTTGTTATTCTGTGGGTTTTAGTTATTAAGGATAGATAAAGCCATAGATCCCTTACCATGCATTCGTTTAACGAAACGATCAAATTCACAAAAGTTTGCTCTCTCCATTAATGTAGGGCTCAGCCGTAGGTAGGTAAAAGCAATCAAGTGCCGCCCATCAGGATCATTCCTTGGCTTTGCATTCTCAAGGATCCTATTATAGCCATCTCTATCATAACATGGAACAGGATTCACACTTGCAACTGGTATGCCAGCATCCCAAGCTGCATTCATAACCTGAAAAGAAAAAGGGTTCAGACCAATCAAAATTATTACATTTCATCAGCACACTCTTTAAAGGAAAGGCAAATGGTGCTTGTATACACCTGCCACACAAGGCCATGCGGATCTTCCATTGCTTCGAGGAACCCTTGTTCCTGATCTAAATTGTTTAAGTCCACACAGCTGAAGTTAAATGTAGCATTGTGTTTCTTCACAATCTGACAAATTGGCCCATATCCATCTAGATTGGATGAATTGTAGAAGCCCGCTGTAAGCTCTGCAGCATGACTAGCAGTTTTATACCACCAATGAATTCCAGAAACCTATTCATCATACATACACACAAGTCTCACATGTCAATACTTTACTCCTTGACACTGACGATGTCTGTCTATGAGAAAGTGCACAGCTTCTTCCACTGGAATATAATTTAGAAATGCAAAACATCAGAACCTAATTATCTCACGGACACACACAACTTCATTGTAATTAAGGAAATATAAGTCAAGTGATGTTATGAAAATATTTAAGAAGAGAGGAGCAGCTAAAATAAGCGATACCATAATTTAAGGTATGAGGATTCAATGTCTCCAATTCCTAAGCGAACAGGATATCAAGCTGCAATTTTGATAAACTCTTATAGATTCTACTGCAACTGTAGACAACAGCTCTGTGATAGTTTTACCTTAACAGCTATCCGTGTGCCTTCAAATGCTAGGTTTGCAAGACCGAGAACACGATTGCCATGCTCTATTAGCCCTTGTGAATACCAACGAAGAAAGAAACGACCATAGTAGCTGTTATAATCCCCTCCATCACGAAAAAAGCCAGTATCATGAGGTTGAGAGTTATAGTATCCAGCATTGTCAGGACCTCTGGCCCAGAAAGAGTGACCACGTGCTTCGGCCGCTTTCCTTAGACTTTTTTGCATATACTTGTCATAACACTGTAGAAGAATATGTCAATACTTTTAAAATCCAAAGTGCATAAGAAACTGCAGTATTTTATTGTCATTAAGGGGCATGATGCAAAGATGTGTTGAAATCAAAGTTTGAAAAATCGAAATCGGACTCGGAATCGGTCGAGGGTCAACTCGGAATCGGAATCGGAATCGGTAATGAATCGGTCATAAATCGGTCGATTTGAATTTAATAAATCGGTTTGCTAAAAAATACATAAAATATTTAATTTTTTAAGAAAAATAACATTTTCAAGATTCTAATTCATTATTCCATAGCATTAGAAACAAAATATCCAATGTTTGCTCATGTATATACCATATAAGAGTCAATATATCAAAATGGCACAAAGTTTTGTTTAAATTTTTAATTTTTAAAATTCTGCATTAAATTCAACATACTATAAAATTAAAAATTAAAAATTATATGAATTCTCCTAATAAAAATTAAAAAATATATGAATTTTTGTAATGAAAATTAAAAAATATATGATTTTTTTAATAAAAATGAAAAAATATATGATTTTTGTAATAAAATATAAATTAAAAATTAAAAAACATATGAATTTTTATAATAAAATTTAATATTACAATAAAATTCAATTTGATAAAAATTAATGTTTTATGAATTTAATAAATTGATTTAAGTTATTTTCGTAAGGAAACTTGTCATTATATTTTTTTGGAGCCATTATTTTTATAACAAAATCACAAAGAAGCGAATAACCAAAACCCGCACCAATGTTTCGTGTGTGAAAATGTAATGTAAATTGGACGCTGGAGGTGACGGCCGGAGTTGGACACTGGACGGGACCGCCGAATCGCGTGGGAAAGGGAACGAAGGCAAGGCGCATTTCAGTGGAGACCGTTGATGAGGACACTTTGAGATGGACGTTTGACAGTCGTGAGGGCGAGGGCGGCGAAGCCTTAGGAGCCGAATACAAGTCGAACCGTGAACAGACTGCAGGTCGAACCATGAACCGTGAACAAACTGCAAGACAACCGCATACTTTACCTTTTAAATTCGGCGAACCTCAACGAAATAACAATGGGCTGGGTTAGGGGCTCGGGGAGGGTAATGTAGGTTAAGTTAAAACTTGAAAAATAAAAATAAAAAACCTAAAAAAAAACCTTTTTTTATGCCTGGGGCTCACACGAGAAAAATCGGCCGAGTGATGTCTAGAATCGGCCGAATGGACCGGTTCGAGGCTCACACGAGAAAAATCGGCCGAGTTATGTCTAGAATCGGCCTCTGATCCGATTTGGCCACCGGTTCGAACCGGTTAGGAATCAAATCGGCGAATCGGCCGATTCCGATTCCGATTCAGCCGATTTTTAAAACTGGGGTTGAAATGCTCACAGCATGGGTATATCTTATTCTTACTTAATTCATCATATACATGATAAATCTAATCTGCATCCACCGTAAAATCTAATCAATGTCAATGATAAAGGCTCAGATAAAGCCATGATGTTACTGTTTGTCTAAGGAAAGGTTTTAACATTAAAATTTTAGCTTTATGTGGGCTAGGTTTCCTATTATAGTGATTTTCTAAGGGTATATACTATTAAGCACCTGTAGATGTAATAAACTTCATCCTACCCTGACCATAAGGGATTTTGTCAAATTTTCACTTTTAGCTTAAGAACCCTTGCTTTGCAATTAGAAGAAGACAAGTAGCCAGTGTATTGAAGTACCAAACATTCTAACATCCGTCATTCTTGAGATGTATAGTTGTTCTATTTCTCAAAATGCACAATTACAATGTTCTAACATTTTTTATGTTGTTTATTGAGAGAGTGCATAACAACAAGCTGGTTTGCAATTGTTTTTCTCATCCTTACATGAGAAGTTACCTGCTATCATAATTTACTGATTTCCACTTTATTAGTTCTAACTGAGATCCCTTGTTATGTTCATTTTGTATTTGGACACTTCAGGGGCATTTCAGAAGCATATCTATTGCCTAAATATTAAAGGAAATAAGATGATACACCAGATGAAATAGCGTTTAGACATAGATTACAACTCAAATATTCCCACTGATTACAAGGCTTTCAAGTTCTTCAGAACAATTGTAAATGGATGTAAAATTATGACATGGTATGTAAATTTAAATTTTATTGTGCAATCAAAATCCACAGCAAGTGAACATTTTATGTAATGTAAAATCATTTAGACTACTCATGGATGAAACTTGTATCGGTGGGTTGACTGCAGACGTTCTATGAAATGATTTGCAATTAAACAAGGACAGAAGATTCCCCTATGAAGCTGAAATATGGGATGTCAGTTGAGATCACTCCGACTGCTTATTATAGTTATTAGGCACAACAGAAGAGAACAAGAGAATATGAGAGAAAGAATGTAGTGCAATAACTTCATGTGTAATGTATGTACCAAAGTTACAAATATCGTGTCGGCGAATATATCGCCGAGGGTCCAAAAAGAAATTATTGGATTTATCGGCGAAAATGTCGGCAAACATCGGCAATATATCGGCAAACTTAAAAAAATACAAAAATATTCATTTTTTTTCAATTTTCTAAACATCTAAAGCAACAAGAACATCAAATAAAGTTTAAACACATTGCCACATGCATATGGAAAGAAAACTGATATATAAGATGCATAAATAATAAGACGTGTCGCTAGAGTCTAGACATCACACATCAAAAATGAATCATGTCCAGGATCTTGAGTCCCCGACTCATGAATCACCAAAAAAATACAATCAATGTATCTCATAGAGTCAACTGTCATATGCAATGAAATAAACTAAATAAAGTAAACTATGGATTCCCTCTACCCCTTCTACGGGTAAAGGTAATCGCTCTAGTAATGGCTCTGCCTCTAGAGCTAGAAAGCCCAGGTGCTCGTGGGGGTCGTCGTGGACTAAGGCGTCCTCTGCCTCTAGAAGTGCCTGGTCTCTGAAGTAATATAGAAGAACTAGAAGACTGATAAGGTACTACTACGTCACGCTCATCAAGTCCTCTACCACTGCTACTACTACCACTGCCCCTATATCTGGGTCCCTCTGGCTGAGACGGTGGTTGTGACACCGGTGGCCGTGAAACCGGTGGTCGTGCAACCGGTGGCTGTGCAACTGGACAGTCTACTGGTGGCTTTGCTACTGGTGGCTCCGGTGGTGGCACACTCGCAAAGCCAAACCCCTCATCCTCCCATATCTCACTCTGGGGATCCTGTGTATCATGATCATCCTCTAACCAATCAGGGGCTACCTCCATAACAAGTTCCTCAATCTCCACTCTCCACGCAGTAGTGGTGTCAATGTCATCCAATGAAATGGCCTCCACATCAGGGTTTTTCTGAGGCTGCTTCACCCACAACCTGCGATTGTAGGAGACGTACACTAGATCATTCAGGCGTTGGGTATCCAACCTGTATGAGGACAGTGAATTTATTAAATTAGAATCTAGAATACATAAATTATAATTACCCATGGGACATAAATTACAATAGATAATGAATTTCGAATTTAATTTCAAATTCTCTAACCTGTTGCGCTTCTTGGTGTGTATTTTTTCAAATACACTCCAGTTGCGCTCACAACCAGAAGAGCTGCATGTCTGGCTAAGGATCCGAACAGCAAGACTTTGGAGATGGGGTACTCGTGCGCCATAGGTTTCCCACCAATGATCTACAATGAAATGGAGAAAGTTAGAAACATAAGAGAAGACATTGAAAATTTAAAATTTAAAACAAAGAAATAAATAAATTGAATTTTTTTCATTCTTGAAAGTTGAACTTGAAACAAGGTGAAGCTTACTTGGCATTTTGTTCTTCCTGTCCCTGATAGCCATAGCAAACCCAAATGTTCCCATGGCCCTCTTATAGATTTCCAACTCTTTGGAAATCTCTAAACGATCATCTTCACTTGGCACCATCCTCTCGACACATTCCAAGAACCCATCCACTACCTCTCCATCAAACCGGAAGCCACAGGAGTAAGAGAATGCGGGGTTGAGGAATAGCCCTGCACATGAATGGGGCGATGAAGTGTGTTGTTCCATCGCTGATCAATCACCGCCCATATCAATTGTTGCTTCGCTTGCCCATCCTCTCCCTTGTCCTCACAGTAGGCACGAATGGCCTCTTTGGCCCTATCCATGGCCTCATATAGGTAGCCCATTGCGGGCTTGTCTCCATCAACCAAGCGAAGAACCCTTACCAAAGGTTCACAGATGGCACACACTTCCTTCACCCCATCCCAGAAGCTCGCCTGGTATGACACTAGTCTGGATATGGCAAGTCCCTCCGCTTTAGTGCTAATCGATAAAGCACGCCACTCAGCTGAAAGGAACATAGTCTGCAAGTCCCACTTAGAAGCATGGAGAGACTGAAGAGAGATGAAACAAGTGGCAAAGCGAGTGATGCCGGGACGAACTGTTGCCAACTAAGTTGCACTTGGTTGGATTATCAAACGAGCGGGCAGAGTGGAACATAACACATGTTCAATTTTGGTGATTTGATGACCAGCTGGCCTTTTAAAGGGCCCCGTTTTTTATTTTTTTCCACATGTCCATGGCCCTGCGGGGTTTGTAACAAAACGTGCTAGCATGGTGTTTTGTAAAAGACTCGGTTCCTTAGGACTTTTTGGCCAAGTCAGGTATTCCAAGGAGTTTTTTCACCTATCTATTATGTCTTGCATTAGTGCATAACATAATTAATTGGTTTTTCTCCTGCTCCTCCAAAGCTGGAATGCCTGGGGAGGCTGACGGGCCTTAGGGAGTTATTAGAGTCTATGGGTCAATGTATATGAACATGCTAGGCGTTAATTTTGAGTCATATGGACATGTGCTAAGTCCCCCTAGGTTGTTTTTTAATTTTCGGCAAGTTTTAATTTTTCCGTAAATTGGGCCATTTTTTAATGGTTCAATTAAAAATTTTGTAATTGGCCTATCTGGGGCGTCTGGAGGCATTTTTTGCCTTAGGGGTACTCGTTTTCTAACTCAGAGCACCCCCTAAACCCCTAAACCCACTTTTCCTAAGGTTTGGGTGCTTCAATATTTTCCTATGGCCAAAAAACCCAAAAAAGTCAAAAAGTCATGAAAAAATTGAAAAAAGTGAAAAAATGACTTAAAAAATTATTAAATTTTTGGAGTAATTGCAACTCAGTTTTGGACCAGCATGGTTATAGGAGGATATTGGGCTGATTTGGAAGGCATTTGGCAGCCCCATAAGTGGAGGATTTCATGCCCACTTGAGAGGGGCGCATTCACTAACTTGAGGGGGGCCCATTCCTTGTTTGGGCAGCCCATAGTTTAAGGAATGGGCAGCACTATTAGTGCTGCTATGTTAGCACGTTAGGTGCTGCGTATGGGCAGCTAGGATGGGGGAGTGGGCAGCCCTTTCCCCTCCACCATTTGTGCCACGCTTCCCCACTCTCTTTAGGCAAGTGCGCCCTTCCTCCTCTTGGCCTTTCTCTATATATTGCAGCTCTCTCTTCATTGTGAGTTAGAGAGAATTGGAGCACAAAAATTATCGTTGTAATACTCATATGATTTTGAATTTGAATAAAGAAGACTTTGGAGGTCAAATTTGTGGTGTTGTTGTGTGAGTGGATGAACCATCTTTGGCTTGTATAAGGGAGGTAACTTGTGCATAAGCTTTGTTATTTTATTGCATCATTTGTACTCATTGGAAATATTAGTATAAATTTATGAGATAGATTAATGCAATTTGCTTATTGTTTAGTTTATTGTCATATGTTTATAAAAGTAATCATGTTTACACATTTCATTTGTTTATGAATGTCTAACATTGATCTCTTTTCTAGATGTATACCTACACTTGATCTGTGTTTGCAAAGTGTGTGATGTGCAGGTTATCTCAACTGGAAGTTGGTGGATCTTGTTTGTTTCCTCCCTTCTAATCTTTGTTTGCAGATACAGTCCCTTGGAATATTACAAACACAACCTTCAAAGCTTCGGATTTCAACCAAGATTTGCTTCATCTCTCTCTCAACTTAATTCAAGTCAAATTTTCTGGTTACTGGTTACTTGCATTTGAAATATTTCTGATTTATATGCTCATATTATATTTCAAATAGATCAGAAATATTTTCATAAAGGATTGGTTTAGACAGTTGCAAAGCTTATATCTCTAACTGTTAGACTTTCCTTCATTTAGCATCTACTTTTCAAAAGGCTTGCAAGTAAAATCGTCATATCTCTTTTAAGTCTTGTTGGGTAGTTATAGTGCTGATATGAAAGATATATTTGGCTGTCCTAGAGCTTGAAATTTGCAGCCATTAAAGGGCTAGCAAAGATCCCAAGTAGACAAGCCCCATAGTTTGTTTTACTTGGTTATTTTTCATCATTTTTACTTAGTTTTTAACTTAGAATTTTTTGGGTTTTTTAGGAGGTGTTCCAAAGACACTCTTAAAGTGTTTTTGGGCATCTTATACTAATCATTGCTTGCTGGTTGGCAGCAAAAGACGAACAGGTAGGAGGAAGTGCTGCCAAAATTTCGAGCATCCAGGCGATCCGGAAGACAAATTTCCATATTTTTCAAAACCGGTCATTTTTTCCTATAATTTTGTAAGCCACCAAGTCACATTAAGTAGACTGGGGCACTTCTCTATATCATTGTAAACATTTTTAAACGAGAGCAAGTGGGCTAGCCAGCGCCCATACCCCATCCCCCCAGGGGTGGCCTGTGTCGTCTCATTTTCATGGCGTGAATGTTAGAGTAGTTTATTTCCTTGTTTTTCGGCATTAAATAAAATCAATTAGGATTAAAATAAACCTTGTTGGTCCGTTCCACTGGCGGGCCACAAGTTCACTCACAACCTAGTTTTTTTCACATTTTTTTTACAAACTCATAACGCCCCCCCTTGCTTTCCCGAAGTAGGGTTTATGTATGAGGGCTTGCCCGAAATACGTGCCTGAAAAGAGACTCCTGGGGTTTTAACAAAGATAAAATTTGTGTTCTTAAAATTTTATAAAAAAATACCAAGGTCTTCTCCCGTATGCTCTGTGGCCAACTTGCAGCTTAGTCTGATCCAGTTGGTACACACCAGAAAGGAGTGGATGACTAGTAATAGGACTTAACACCACCCCAATAAAAAATCCTTTTTGTGAAAATCCGGCACAACACGCAATTTGTTGTCGTGGGCAAATTTCCCAGAAGGCTTGGGATAAAACTGGATAGCGACCTCTTGGAAACCGTTAGGCTTGCCCTCGTTGGTATAGCATCTGAACACCTCCTCGAGACTCCGATTCAGCCCAAAGCCTGAGAGGGAAGCCACGCTTCAAATTTCCGGACATGTTCCCCCGTACCTTGCGTATATCGGGAACCCACCTGCCTTAATAAAAAGATCACCATCACATTAATTTTTTAAAATAAACCAAGAACATTTCACAACATTTACCTTTTCTGTTTATGCATTTGTTATTCGACTCCATAATAAGGCACTGGTCTTGTTGCAAATTTCATTTTATATTGTTGACTAGTATGCAGTTAAATGATGATTATTCTAAATGGGAGTAAATGATAAATGATGTTTTTATTTGACAAATGTATGTGTTGTTTATTCTTGGTTACCAAAAATATTTCCTAACTCCTAGATTAGACGCCTTAGTTTTTTTTTATCTTTAGGGTCCACCCCCCTTGGCTTCGCTAGGAAAGCCTAGACGGAGGAGTCGAGTCCCAAGTGACAGCACTTGACTCTGACTTGCCCCCAAGGCCACACCAGCAGCTTGAAGACTTCTGCTGCGTTTTCCCAGGTGTGGAACCAGGCGGCAACACGAACCAACTCCCTGTCATGAGTAAACTGCCTCATCAAGCTAAGCACAGAAGCATGATTGTATATAAATTTGGTGATGCTTCTTGCTGGATCAATGACATCCCTGATAAACTCAATCTTTCCCATATCCTCTAAGATCAAGTCGATGCAGTGTGCAGCACAAGGGGTCCAAAACAAAGAAGGATACATGTCCATAAGCATCCTGCCAGCTGCCACATAATTCGCAGCATTGTCCGTTATAACTTGGACAACATGCTGCGGTCCTACCTCCTGGATGAACCCATCCAACAACTCACATAGTAATGCTGCATCTTTGATATGTGCAGATGCATCCACAGATTTTATAAACATTATGCCCCTGGGACAATGAACCAAGAAATTGAGAAGGGTCCTACCCTTCGTATCGGTCCAACCATCTGACATCACTGTGCATCCCGTGAACTCCCATGAACCTCGAAGCTCCTCCAACCTAGTAGTGCAATCAACCTTTTCATTATCAAGAAGGGGCCCTCTCAGCTCCTCATAAGTGGGGGGCCTATACCCCGGCCCAACAGTAGCAACGGCATCAAACATAGGAATGTAGAATGGGTTCCTCGCAAAGTGGAATGGTATATCACTCCATAAAAGGCACCGACTCACAAGCTTGTCTGCTTCCTTTTTCTCATTTATCTTGAACATTGACTTTATACCTGGTTGTGAACCAGGCCCGGATCTCGGAACATGGTAACTAGATGTTGAAGGCATGGCGGAAGATGAGGAAAAGGTCTCACTCCCCACTCCCCCTAAAGTGTGTCCAGCTGACCCGGATCCTAATGACACTCTCATTCCAAGTTCCTGCCTGAGAGCTTCCCTTTCATCTTTCTTCTTGCCAATACCTTCAATTGCGAGTTTGGCCCTATGAATAATTTCAGGTGTGGAGTTTTTGCAAATATCCACCTCATGCCCTGAAAGTTGTGCGAGGTGGTATTTGAGCCTACTTATACCCCCCGTCATCTCCTTCCCACACAAATTGCATTTTAGCTTTTGGCGATTTTGTGGATCAAGAGGCTCTGCGTAGTCCCAGAATGGATCCAAAGTCTTCGGCATGTTTGTTGAAAGTTGAAAGTTGAAGCTTTGAACCTGCAAGTTGCAGCCTGCAACATAAAAAAAACAAAACATTTTTTTAGCTTACTTTTATAATTTTATTGCAAAAAAATAAAAAATAACAAATCATACAAACAAAAAAATTAATTTACATTTTAATTGTAAACTGTGTAAAGTTGTAAACTGTTAAGAAATTAAAATGTTAATTAAAATAGATTGGGTATAGCCTCCCTGCATGTTACCCCCAGCGGTTTGCATGTGTTAGTTTAGTTTTATTCTAATTTTGACATAAGTCTAAGTTCAGTTAGGTAAGGTGCATTCAATCCAGTTAAAGACGCAGATCTTATACATCTTTAAGATTATAAGATTCATGTAGTTCAGCAGCAAGCATTGAATTAGTTCAAAATCCCAAAAAATATTAAGAAATGCGAAAACTGATCCCAGCCATAAATTTGCCCTAGTAGATGGCCCCTCCATGCCCTACCATGTTAGGTGAGATAATTTTAAATAGCTTTCTTGTGATGAAAGAACATAAATCAAACAGAAGCAGATTCTGTGAACTCTAGGAGTATCATAGGAGGAATAAATGTTTAATATTTTACTCAGAGAAAGTTGAAGGACAAACCTTGTAAAACAGTTGTAAAGCTTGATCAGAAATAATGCTTTATCCATTACAATATGTTTATTGGACATAAACATGCAGACAAATGGTGAAGTTGTTCAAAATTCAAATTGGCCTACCACATGCCCAAGGTCCATTCTTGGTGGTAGCTAACACCATGGCTGCCATTAAGATACTGTGCCCCAAATTATCATGGTACTATCGTAACTGCTAGTATGCAGTTCAAGTGAATAATAAACATCAACTTAGAGAAAACATCTGATTGTCAAAAAATTACTGAGTTTATCAGATCTCACTATATTAAACTAGCATAATATATTGCAAAAAAGGTCAAGCTGTATGAAGTTATTTATCCATGAATCTCCTAGGGCGTCATCATTTGTGACCTCTAACAGTGGTATAAGGTTAAATTCAGTTTACTATTGCAGACTGTAATGTTTGCAAAATTTGGGGCTGAGATGTTAGGTAATTTACAGAGGTAATTTGTTTTCTACCTAACTAAGGAGTAAGGAGTAATTTGATGGACTTTATAGCAAAGAAAGGAATTTTAATAATGTAAACCGTAGGTGCAGATTCATACACATACCTGTTGGAACTTGGAATGCTCAATCGACGGCTCCTCAGCTCAGAAGCCACGCAGCCACTGCGACTGCCACGAACCCTCACGACTGTCACAAACCCTCACCCCTGCGACTATCACGAACCCTCACCCCGGCGGCGTCACGGACTCACGACTTCACTCTCGGCGGAGACGACTTCACTTGCGGCGTCACGAACTGCTCATGGACTCACTCTTGGCGGCAACGACTTCACTCTCGGCGGCGACGAAATTCACACAACACCCGTGCCCTAGCGAGCACTCCACACTCTCCGCTCGAACTGGACTCACTCGGCGACGACGAAATTCACACAACACCCGTACCCTAGCTCTCCCACTCCACACTCTCCGCTCGAACCGACTACAACCCGACGAAATTCGACTGACAAAAAAACCAAAAATAAACGTTGTTTTAAGTTATTTTTGACACGCGGGAAAGCTTCGCGATATTTTGCAGAGAAATCGCGAAAAAATCGCGATATATCGCCAAAAAAATCGCTTGAAAATATCGCCCCGATTTTTGCCGATAATATCGGCGTGGAGGAAGCATCGCGATTTATCGCGATGTCGGCGATAAATCGCCGATATTTGTAACTTTGGTATGTACACATGATTATCTTTTGATATGAGGTTTGTGAGTTAGGACATGGAGTAGTTGCATAACTAACCTTCATATTGCATTGATGTCTAGTGTAATAATGTCTAAATGACTAAATAAACATTCTCTTAACACCTAATTTTTATCTAAGTTACACAACATTATTTAACAAAATTATATTTTCCTCTATTGAATGCTTTTCTGAAAATGATTGTTGTTTGATGCTATATCCCACAGTAAATCAATTCAATCTCCTTGTATGGACCTGCTTTCTCATTAGATCTACATGCTTAGTCTGATTATGAGAAAAACTGGATTCTTTATTCTCTCTGATGCAGTCAGTTTGATTTTGTATTCTTCATAAGTTTTTTTCTCTCCATGATTTATGGCATGCAAATTAAGTAGTAGGGGTATTTTCTTCTGGAGAGATCTTTGAACTTTTGATTCTTGAACCTAGAAAGACTTGAGCTTGTTGGCTCGCCAAAAGGTCCTTTTGATCTCTGATAAGCTAGTCATCAAGGACATTATGGGAATGGTACCTTCTAAGGACCTGATCAAGATGAATATTGATATGAGGGGCCCTTAGTGGCAAGATTGGGGATGGAAGTGTTATCACATTTATAGTAGCTGGGGGCCAGGGCTACCTTATATTTATTCCAGATTCCAGTATATTTTTCAGCCAGTCCTTTACACTGAGATGCTTGAGATGAGCATATATTTTGGATCACTCTTATGATGATGAGCAGTACTATATTCGTTTGCCATGACTGAGTCTTAGGAGACTCAGGTTTGCTAACCGATGTAGCCATTTTGCCATACAGAGCAATATGCCTTGCCCAGAGTTGCATCAGCAGGTTCCCAGTAGACAGATGATGGTTCAGATGGTTTGCACGGGTATATGATCCAGCAGGTATTATTTTTTGTATTGGTTGATATTGCTTTCTTGGTCATTCTAGTAGCATGTTGTAGCATTTAGAGTCATGATCTAGCGATCATATATGTATTGGACTTGGTCTTTATTATGTATCTATCTAGTGTCCTACTCAGATGATAGAGGTTCTTGTCTATACTCATTGGTTTCACCCTCATAGGAGAATGGAGGTGATCATTCCCACCATCATTTGGCTTGCTAGTGTTCGCATCATTTTCACTATCTCCATCCATCTGTTACCTTCCAGTTATTGTTGTTACCCTGACTTACTACTTGACTAGTGACATGGAGGACCTTCCCCCACTGTAGCCTCTTTGTTGGATGAGCTTCCCTGTTGTTTTGTGTCTCGGCTCTGAGTTGCCTAGGTTGTGTTGGCTAAGCCTGAAACAAATAGTACTACCATCATTACATGTATCTGGAAAACTATTGTATATATTAAATGAAAGCCCATTCTAGAATGTGTTTTTCAACACACGTGAATGAAAGGCCATATGAAATAAATGTAAAATCCAAGAATGTGTTTCTCAACACACAAATTAAAAAGCCTAATAAATGTAAATCCAAGAATGTGTTTCTCAACAAACACGGATCAAGGCTATGGAAATAAATGAAAGGCCCAAAAAGCAGTGGTTAAATATATGCTATATCTAAATATCTGTTGGCCTATACTGTAATGATTATTCCTCATTAGCCTGCGGGTTGTGATATGAGATGGAGCTTGGGACAGCGAATTCTAAGTGTCCCCTAGAGTCTTGAGTTATGGTTAGCCTAACACCCAGTTATGGCGGCTCTAGAAAAGATCCTCACGAAGCTATATCAGCTTGGATGTGAGTTGTGTTACCAACTTTTTTGTACCAGAGTTGGATTATCTGAAGAGCCACCATTTGACAAACATGATGAGTGTTTGTATTCCAGTGTATCAGATGATCCATCCTTTGTGCCTAGCCAATTTTGGCTAGTCAGTTTTGTTTTTCAGTCGACATGACCATGGCCCCACGGGGTTTGTAATAAAGTGTACTAGTAGGATTTTGAGTGGCTCGGTTCCCCATGACTTGGTTAAGCAACTAAGGTATTCCAGGGAGTTGTTTCCCTTGTCAATTATACCTTGCCTATAGCCGAGCTATAATCGATGAAGTTTGCTCCCGCTTCCTCCAAAGCTGGAATGCCCGATTTTGAAAATTTTAGCCATGGGGGATTGTTAGAATCCAACTGATGTATATAAGCCTACTAGACACTATTAGAACAGGTTCTGGTCATGTCCTAGGTCACTAGGACCCTCAGAAAAAAAATTCGAAAAAATTTTACCAGGTCCTTCGATTTTGGGTTTTTAATTTTTTTTAAATTTTAATAAATTTTTCCATAGTTTAAATGGAAAATTTTCAATTTGTAATATGTCAGTCATCCGGGATCCGAATTCAGTGATTGAAGGCTCCAACCTTAAGCCAAAAATCATTCATGATCCCCGGACAAGTTTATCCTAAGTTTTGGATGTCAATTCGGCCTCATAATTAATAATTTCTCAAAAAAGCCACTTATAGAGAAATTATTAATTAAAGTATTAAAAAATGAATATTTGGAGATAATCCAAATCTCTCCAAAATAATCCAAATGGATTAAAATAAAAGGCTAATTGACATGGCACTAGACATTAATGAAGGCTCCAGTCATCTCCAATCAACTTCAGTGAAGTATCCAGTCAACACAAGTGATTAACTCCAAGAGAATTCACCCCCCTTCATGCAATCTACGAATTGGGTGATGTGTCAAGTAATAAATGGATTGGTGGATGGCATTAAAGCCTATGGTAGGCGCATTCCTTAATTTGTGCAATCTAGTGGGCTTGGCTCCTTATACAACTCGATCCACACTCCTACATCAACTCAAGCACTAACTATTGAAGGATTCACGCCATCTCCCATGAGGCTCACGTATATTTCTTTTGGAGTTCGAAGTTTACACATGGCACAAGTTTATTGAAGGGTGATGCTTCCAAGGATGGGATGGGGGGTGCCTTGCCTAGGTGGAGGCCACCTCCCCACCCCAACTCAATGCAATTCGAAGTTTATGTGAGAGTTAAGCACTCCAAGCTTGTGTAGACTAGGATTTGATTGGATTTTGACTAGGGATTCGAATTATGTCAAGGCCATAGGCTCCTTCCAAAGCCAATTCGAATTAGGGTAGACTGATGCTCTAGTTTTGTTATATAATGAGGGCCTTCTCTCCTCATTCTTCATGGATTTTTTGTTGTAAACTTACTCTGTTGAGATTGTAAAAGTTTGTGGCTATTGCTACATTTTGGAAATAAAGTTGGCTTTGAAGGTCTATGGTGTGCACTATGTGTTTGTGAGCAAATCTTTCCATCATTGAGGTAATACTTGTCCTTGTTTCATTTATATTATTTCATGCTTAATCATTGTTTAGCTTAGATCTCTTTCTTAAGAGCAAAGAAAAAATATTTGATGGTCCAAGTTATTTGTTGGTTTTAGGCTTGATTTGTTTTAAGAGTACAAGTTGTAGTTGGTAATACTTGTTTGTCTTTTATTTCGATTTAGTCTAACACCCTAAGCATGATCTAGTTTGTTTGTATAAGTATTGCATGTATGCAGGTATCAAAAAGATAGAGTGGAGGTGAACTTGGTTGTCTCTCCCTCCTCTCCATCAGTACTTTGCTCTAATACTTGTGTTTTCAGGAAGTCTCCAAAAGACAAGATCTCAAGGTTACATTTGAAGCTCAGAGTTTGCTTCTCTCCATCAACACAAAACAACATTTTCTTTAAACTTGGTTACCTTGGTTCTAAAGGCTTTCTTCTTCAATCCCTCCATTTTTCTCCTTGAGTTTTTGCCCTTGGATTGCTAGCCCTTATCTCTTCTTTCCAAACTTGTCATTCTTCTCCTTCTCTTCCTAGTCTTCCTCCCTCAACCTGCTCTCGTCTTCCTCTTTGCTTACCCCTTAGATCTCCCTTCTAGCGTCCCTTTCGTTTTCTTCTTTAGATGATCTATCCAACCTTGTCTTCTTTCCCTTGCTCCTCTCGTCTCCCCTCCTTTTCCTCTCCTCCTTCCTGTCGTCCAAATCTTTTTTGGGTCCCCTTTCACCTTTCGTTTTTGCCTTTGATTTCTCCAAGCTTCCCTTTTGTTTCCCCTTGGGTTTTGCCCCAAGTCTCCTTTCGTCCACCTTCATTTCTGTCCTAAACACATCAAAAAGCAAAACAGGGTTTGAAGTTAGTAGTTAGATTGTTTGGTAGCTAGCTCATTTCTCTTTGAGGTTGTAAGTTAGGCATTTAGGATCTCTAATCTTGCACTCGTTTTTTGTTAGGATCTGGTTCCTTTTTTAAAGCATCTAGTCTACTTTTAGGTTGTTAGTTGCACTTATATTTTAGATCTCACTTTTAAACACTAGATTTGCATTTGTTTGTCAAGCTTCTAGCTTACTTAGTTTAGATCTCATTTAAAAGTGTTAAAAGTTGCATTTGAAAAAAGATTTGGCATGTAGATTAGATTTTAGCTTGCACTTGGTTTCAAAGCTTTTATTTTATTTTATTAACATCTATTGGGTGCCTTGTTGAGTTGATTTAAGCTTGTGTATGTATTTTGAAGGAGAAGAAAGACTTGAAAAAACAAGACTCAAAGAAGATCAAGACTATAACCCAAAGAGAAGACTTGAACCAAGAAGACAAATTATACACATTCTCCTTTGTAAAAGCCTTTAAGGGCTTCTAAGTTTGTTTTTTTCATTTCAGTTTCATTCTTCCTTAAAAGACCTTACAAGGGTTTCATTCCCAAAGGCACTTGTAACTCATTAATAAAAAGGCTAGGTGGGATAAGGCCTCCCACACTTTGGTTTCTTCTTCCCCATCTGGGGAAGAGTGTTTTGTGTGCTTAGTTATATCTGTTTCAAGTTTCTAGAGTAGTTTTTATTTCCTGTACTTAGAATAAATTTTATTTCAAGTCTTGACCTGAGAAGCCTCTTGGGATTTGATCCCAAGTGTCGCATTAACACTGTGTGTTGCTTCTCTTTCCCCACCGTGTACTGCGTAGAACCGGCTAAGATGGAAGTTTCATGAGCGGTGTGCAGAAGTCACTTTGACTTCACTTTTAGATTAGTCCCTATTGTGGTAGAACACTAGTTTCTTTTTTGCAAGTAGTTCATTTCTTTTAATATATCATTGTCTTGCTTCATCTTTTATCTTATTGAGCTATCGTGTGCGTTCGTGTTCACAAACTGCTTCTATTTTAATAAAGAACCAAAGCCTCTTGAACTTGCAACAACCCAAGTCAAGAGCACTCTCTGTCGGAGAGCATAATAATATTGCATTTTCCTTGCATTAGGCATATAGACTAGCTAAGTCTCTTGAACTTGTGTCATAAGACAAAGTCAAGAGCACTCTCTGTCGGAGAGTTGAACTGTGTGCTCTAATAAATCTTAAAACATTCCAACTCACTTCTCCCTTTAATAATTTATCTTGGTTGCTATCCAACATCTGTATGCTCTGCCAACCTGAAAAGGTTGGACTAGTACTCAGAAAGGTGTTGGATTTATTAATCTCAAAAGTGATAACTTAATCAAAAATTTACCCCACAACCAACGAACCGACATTGATCATTCGAGAAATACTCAAGTAGTGGGCAAAGTTCCTAAACCTGGTGGGGCCGGAAATTACCGTTGTCTTAGACTTCGGAGTAGTTAAGTCTTCAGACACTTACTCCTTGATATCTGGACGGTCCGTCATACCATCAGAGGGGAAGCCACGGAAAGTATACCTTTCTGGTCGAATGCTTACCTTGTTGTTCTTAGCCTAATAATCAAGATCATTAAAACTTTCAATAAACCAAGATAATCTGCAAAACGATCTCACGAACATTACTATTGAGACTTGCATTTTAGCATCCCCAAGCACTACACAAGTTATTGACTCCATAAGGCACTGGTTTATTTACACTTTCACTATTAATTTGGGCCATTTGTCCTTTGCTTAAGTGATTTATCAGTGAGTGCTTTTAATTTTCGCAAGTCTTTATTTATACTGTTGGTATATCACAACGTGGATTGCTTATTATCTTGTGTCTTTATCTTAAATTGTGATCTCTCTCATTCAAAACTCCTAAACAACACTCATCTGCATCACTCAACACCCAAAAACACATTAAACATAAGAGCCATAGTAAACTCTTTGTAGGGACTACCCCCCTTGGCTTCGTTAGAAGTTAGCCTAAATGGAGGAGCTGGGATTCAGGTGACAGTACCAGGCTCATTGCTTGCCCCCAAGGCCACACTTTCCCCACTTGTAGTGAGGGAACAACTTCCGAAATATTTCTGCTGCTGGTGTGCATCTTAGCGACAACAAGTTGTAGACATCTGTCAAGGTTGAATAAGCACTTATGAAACAACTTATCCATTTGTGAGACACTTCCATCCCCTGTGTTATTTGCTTGTCCAGCATATGCTTTGGTGTGTATCCCCTTCCCCTTTCCACTTCCAAAGTGTCACAGTGTTGAGTCAGTGCAATCATCCCTTAGCCTAGCTTTGCATCTATACACCCTCACCCATCACTAGCAAATTGATTACAGCCATGAAGTGAGTATAGTCTTGAGGTTCTAAGTCTGAGTTATTATTATTATTTAAAATCTTGAATATCTTGTTTTAGATCGCCAGTGAAATGATTACTTTGTGTTTATATTGCTATTGGAATGATTAATGAAGCATGCTTTAACCAAATGCACTTGCAGCACCTTGATGTTTATGGTTTGGATCATATTATGGGTCAGTTTGACTTGGTCAAACCTAGTTTGACCAAAGTCAACCACAGGACATGAGATGGGTTAGACCATGGATAATAGCTATTGATGATATGTGATCCTTATTTGGTCATCAGATGGTTCCATGTAGCAGTTACAGGTTCATATAGTGATCTGCAGTACTTTTGAGGATTTTGATCATTTGCAGATTATTATTATTTTTATTTGTCCGAGCATGGTGATGATATTAGATGATTATGCAGTCATCCATATGGTGTATGAGTATGCACCTTTAGTGCCTTTGGGCTCTCTAAGTCTATTAGGACAGTCAGTTTTCAGTTTCTGGCAGTTTCAGTTGAGATTTCTCTCAGTTTATCACTTCAGTGCAGTTTTGCCATTAAAAATGGCCTGTCAGAGCAGTGTCAGGATTTGATTGGTTCACCTATGGCGCTACAGAGGGGATATGGAGTGTAGCCACTTGTTTTTACTACATTGCTATATTCCCAGACACATTGGTGCTCAGTCAAGGCATAAGGTTGTAAAGTCTGCTCTGGGGGTGTTGAAAACATGAGTGATCATAGAATAACTGCTCATTAACTGCCGATCTCAGGCATCTCATAGTAAAGGACTGGCTCAGAAAAGTACTGGAATCTAGTCTGAAGTCATGGTAGCCCTGCCTACTATAGATGTGATAACACTTCAGTTGGTTGGTGGTTAGCCTAAGTCCACCAATTTCGAGACCACCTTCTATTAGTAGAAGCCATCAGCTTATAACTAAATTACTTTGCAAATGATTGTCAAGATGCAAATGTTCAGCATTTGGTAGTTGTCCACTTCCTGTTTTCAGCTCTCATGGTTTGTGGTCAGCCCAAAACCACCATTTTACACAAAACCTCTAAGCCTTCGTACCAAGTTCCAAACAAAACCTCTGAGCCTTCATGCCAAGTTTGAGAGTTTGTGGTCAGCCTTAAACCACCCACTTAGTAGAAGATTTCAGCTTCTGCTAGCCCTTTTGGTTTGTGGTCAGCCAAAACCACGATTTCAGAGAGCACTTGTATTGTTTCTGCTAACTTGCTTGGCAATTCGGATTGTCAGGTTGGAAATGTTTAGCAGTGGTAGTTGTACACTTCCAGTTACTCAGCTCTCTTTTCTTGGACTCATACACCCCTTCGGATTGGGGGGGAATTGTTGGAACCTAATCCGTGGTGTTAGGAAAACTATTATGTTATTTCCCTATTCACGTGAGGAGAAGACCAAAAGTCATAGGTGAATAGGAAGAGTTACTCGGGAGTCCAAGAGACCACTTGGGAAGTTGAACCCAAGGGTCATCTCATATAATATATTGTACATTTGTGAATGAGAAAAATCATGCTTAACGCCTATCTCTCTTGTTTGTGTGGTTATTCTTCTTTTGTAAATTGGCTTTGTGTCTGCCAAAAATCTATTTGCTTGAATGGGCACCTAACAAATATGTCTGACAGCTATTGATGATTGTTTGTTTAAGTTGAATCGAGATGTTCATGGACCTGTATGGAAGGATTGGAAATGGTCCAGTACGAAGCCATGCTTAACAAGCTAAGGATCTCTATATAATATTCGTCCAACTTGTTTGATGGAAGTTCATCTTAATAAGAAGTTGAATTTCCAAGATCACAAAATAAGCTAGATTGAGAGGTCTCAAACCACTCGGAAATCCCATTAGTCTTTTAAGACTCAAGTAATTCGGTGGTTGGTCCTTCATATAGGGGTAAAGGACCAACTAGGTCATAGTAGGCTTACAAAATGATGTGTTGTTTGTCACAATTTTAAAACAGTTAGGCATGCAATGTGGAATTGGAAAGTTGCCAAGATGTTTTGGGTTTGGGTTGTATAAAAATAAAAAAATAAGAGGAAAAGAAACAGCGGAGCAGATAGCCATTGACATGTTGATCAAGTGTCCACATAACTCTTAACAACATTGATGGAGAGTTCTTGAGTTTTTTACATAAGTCTAATACAATATTGACCTGCATTACTTCCAAAAAGGCACAGAATAAATTCTTTCAAATCATGGAAGACAGAAGGCCTCAGGTATCTCCTGCTTCACTTGATTCCTTGTATTGAACAAAAAATGGTAGGCTTTCACACTTTTACCTATGCTCCACCTTGGCTATGTAATGAAGCGAAACCTACAATTAAAAGAAGAAACTAACAAATGTCAAGTCTGTTGTTATCAATAAGAGAAGGAGACTTTCCCTCTTATACTTTTGCTTGGAAGACTGTGACCCGAATCTTGAAAAGTGTAATGAAGTAAATTTTGCCTTGGAAATAAAGACAAATTATTTTCTTCATAAAGCACTAGAGCAGTAAACATGGAAAAATAGTTTGCATACAGTTCCAGTATCCCACAACATAGTAGGTGTTGCCGCCTAATACACACCTGGGGGGGACGCGGCAGGAAACCTTCAAGCCGCTCGGTGTGTCCTTGGGGGCAAGTGAGAGTCAAGTGCTGTCACCTGATTACTCGACTCCTCCGTCTAGGCTTACTCCTAGCGAAGCCAAGGGGGGTGGTCCCTATGAAAAATAATCTAAGGCTTTTAATCTATAACAAAAGATAAAAGTCTATTCTAGGAGTTAAAGATGACGAGATGATAAAATTATAACAACAAAGCACTGCTTGTGAATTAAATCAAATAGCTAACCCAACATAAGATAAATAAGCATTCACGACATTTATGATTGACTTAAACACAGAAAATTAAAGACCAGTGCCGAGAATGTCAAAATGCTTGTAAGTACTGTTGTGTGGGGTTGCTTGTGTAGTCTCAGTGAAAGTATTGCAGTGGCTCGGTTGGTAAATTTTATAGTTATTAAATGAATAGTTAAGGAGTGGGTTGATTCTTGGTTTGGCCCAAAAGAAAACCTAAACTTCGAACTGAGTGCTCTAGCAACCTTACCAAGTGTCCAACCAGGCGAGGATGAACCCGCTTAAGAACCTGCTGACTCTGTGGATTCAGTCCATGCAACCTCCCGAGTTCTTAGGATTGGATTCTGATGGATTATCCTATTAACACTAATTACCTTGCACCCGTTTCTGATTGAGCCAACTGTTCCGACTAAGCTGCAGTGGTCAAGAGCATACTCCGAGTTTGGGGCGTTGTTCGTTTTATTAAATAGGTATCAGTGGATGATTAATCTACACTAAACCCCAAGCATAAAGCAAGGGGGGTTAATTTTAGGATTAAATTTTAAGCACAGAATAATAATTTGAAATAAACACAAAAGCATATAAAATGATAAACGGGTCCTTGGAGGACGTTGTGTGCTTGAGTGTGTTTATTTAATTACTACTGCTTGAATGAAAACTAATCTAAAACGAAAAATAAAAAAAATAAAAAAAGGGAAGGGTGCGAATCCCCCCTGGGGGGATTGGGTTCAGGCGCTGGAATTGCCTGCTGTGCTCTTTTTATTTTTTATGATTTACACATGAAGCTCAAGAAACACTGCTGGTCCTTTAACTAGGCACCAGTACAGTTTACAAATGTTAGAATGATGTAAGGGAGGTAAAACTAGCTCCCCGGATGGCTACGAACACCTCCGAATCTCAGAGTTTGAGCTTTAAAAGGTTCGGACCTGCTAAAAGACAAAAAAAACCAGCGAACTGAATTAGTCTTAAAAATGCCAAGAAACACTTAAAAAGTGTCTTTGACGTTGCTACAAAAAATTGCAAAAATTTCTAACTTAGCTAGCAACCTAGAACTAAATAAAAATGAAGCTATTAGACTCTCTAGATTGCTACTTGCTTAGATCTATTAATCAAATGAACTTTGAAGCAAGATTTAGATTTAAATAGGACAGTAACCGAGATAGAATAAAAAAAATGGATCTAGAAAAGTGAAACCATGGGGGTTTGAGCAAGTGAAGAATGGGCAATGGAGTCAAGCTCCCTGATGCACCGGTAAGATCGAGACTTGGTTCGTATTTACTGAATGAAGGCACGATCTAACATGTTCGTGGACTTCTCCAGCTTAGGCTACCTGTAAACAGCTGCAAACAACTAGCAAGGGAATAAGAGCATATGTGTAGATAATTAAAAGAAAGCAGCGATGCAATGAATTCAAACAAGAAATTACATTACTCTTAGCCTCCTAATATTATCAACATGAATAAGCAAACTATAAAGTATTACTTACAGATCTTATAGAAGATAGCTTCCCTTTAAAGACATATAATCCCAACAATACTAGCTATGAAACATAATACAGTATACCTCAGATGTACAAGCATGAAGATCCAACCAAAGACAATCACCAGACTAGCCTCCAAAGCCTTCTTTATTAAACTCAGAAAAATATTACAATACAAATATAAGCAGAGGTTCCACACTTTCTGATCAATACAATGGAGCCAAGCTCCTCAATTTATAGCAGATGGTAAGTGAGCTAGGGCGTAAAACCCTAAGAGACCAAACTCCTAACTTGTAGAGCAAGCAAAGCTCATAAGCCAATGAGAAGCACCACCATACTTGGACAAAAGCTCGAAAAATGGAAGTTGCCCTCCTGTGAAAGTATCTCATGCGTGAGGATGAGGATGGTAAGTGGATGTTTCCACAATTCATAGCTTTTCACGTGAGCTTTGTTTGGTTGATAAAATTAGTAGCTGAACATATGTTGATCATGCCACCACATAAGATGGGAGAGCCCACCACTTACACTACCCATTATGAAAGCCGTACGGCCAATCCATGTGAAGGAGGAATTCGAACTTTTGATGTTTCCAAGCTTTGTTGTGTTGGATTCTGATTGGTTGCAATAACTGGCAGCCCATCCAAGTGGGGTATGCCACCTCAATACTTATCATCAAACAGAACATACACAGCCATGTGGAGCCATCGGTCAGCGCACATGAGGAGAAAATCGAGTGGGATGTTTCCATACTGCGTTGAGGTGGTGGGGTTAGTTGCTTTTAAATGGTGACCATGTGGATAATGCCACGTTACTTGTAGAAGCCGCCCCCATCTTTCTCGAAGCTATCCTCAACAAAAACAAACAAGGCCGTGAAGGGAAGCTGGCCCACGTGAAATATAACCGTACGGATTTGGTGTTAAAATCTTCAATCTTTAAAATGGCCAAAACAAAATGCTTTGATACTCTAGCATAGTCGCCCCTCTATTGTAAATATGCCATGTCATATAGGATGGCCCCCCACTTGAACTCACTCTCCATATATTAAATCCGTACGGTTGCTGACGTGTGAGGATGGAGCATGGAATATAATATTCCAATTTTGACTTTTTTAATAAATTTTTAACATATGCTTTCTCCCTTAGCATAGTCGTCCATCTTAGTTGACTTAATCCATGTCATTTGGAATGTGCCAAAATTCCACTTTTTGAATATTTTAATTATTTGCCAAAGTGCATTTTGATGTTTTTCTGGCATTAAAGTGCCACTTTGTAGCTCTGATAGGCAAAACTGCTCCACGGGGCGCTTTGACTGCCCGAAAGATAGGAAAACCAGGTACCAGAGTAAAGAGGATGCTCTGAGCTTGAAAACGAGCATCCCTGCGTCGAATTCCGACTCCGGATAAGACTTTTATCACTTTTTGAATTTTTTTAATTAAACCATTAAAAAATGGCTTAAAAATGCGGAAAAATATTTTTTGTCGGAATTGGCTGAAACTTCAGGGGAACCTAGTACATGACAAAACGATAAAATTCTAGCGCCTAGCATGTTTATACATGTTACGAAATGGGCTCTAATAATCCCCTAAGGCCTAACCCCCACTTTGGGCATTCCAGCTTTGGAGGAGCAGGAGAAAACCTCATCGATTATACTCGGCTAAAGGCAAGGCATAATCGACAAGGGAAAAAACTCCTTGGAATACCTTCTTTGGTTGTCAAGTCCCAGGGAACCGAGTCACTCAAAGACCACCATGCTAGTACGCTTATTACAAACCCCGTGGGGCACGGTCATGTACTACAAAACATAAAAAACAAAGGGGCCTTGAACAGGCCAAGCTTGGAACTTCTGAACACTGAAAAGCACAAGTGATTGTGCAACACTGGCGGCTCACTGAAGTCCAACTAAAGTGCAACTTTAGGTGGTAACATCTGGCTCCAACTGCGGGACGTGTGCTTGATCTAGTCTTGAGGCAAGGAGAGCATACGAGAACACCAGAATCTCCGGTTTCTATGACCTGTAAAAACATCTCAACTTGACAAGAAAACCTTTCAATAGCACAAGTGTTTGCAAGAAACCAATGAACCATAAGTTACTTTATTCAAAAGGAAAAAACTAACTAATAAAAAGGAAATGCAGAAAGTAAATGCTCACCTTGAGGAGCTTATTTCCTATTCTAAACATAACATGATAAAAATGCTAAGTAAAATGATAAATCCAATGCAACCACCTTAACATTTCATCAAAAAAGAAATTTACCTCGTGTTTGGTTACCAGCCAAAACAAGGATACCTTATTCACAAGATGCAAACCTACGAAAATGTTGAGGATGGGGGGGCTGGATGGGAGATCATGACCATGCAGAATATCATCAAATTGCTTCCTCAACTGGCAGGTCCTCTCACAGGCTGCTTCTATCCAAGATTGGATAGGACTAATGTATAAATCTGTAGGATGAAGTAGATCAACCACACCACCATACTGCCTTAGAGGGCTTATAGGATGAAACAATTCTGTAGTGACATAAGCCCCAGGATGCTCCAAATCATAAGAGAATTCTGAATGTGAAGTTGAAGGTTGTGATTGACGTTCAATTGACTGAGTTCCATCTGAATCTTCAATGCATAGCACCTTCGGGTCTTCAATACTAGTACTCATGTTTGGTTCCGACTGATCACATGCATGCTCCTCTTTTATATCAAGATCTCCCAATATTTCTGAATACACACTCCCTTCTCTAGATACATCAAAAATGGGTTTCTCAATGTATGTCCAATAATCATCATAGGTATTTTTGGCAAAGATGGAGGAGTCTTCACTATTTGTATCATGTCCCTGGCTATATTTGTCTTCCTCATGGTCATAATAAACCTCTTTACAAGGTTCGTCTTCAAAATGTTTACAATAGAAAAAGCTTTCTCTAACTTCATTACCATGTGGAGAGTAAAGAGGAGTATTATCATACACAATACTGTCTTCGTCATAAATTTTTCTGTAAGCCTCTGTAGTGGTTTCCTCTGAAGGTAGATGCGAAGTATGAGTGTCATAATCCTCTCTAAAATGATCCTGAGATAGCTCCAACTCTTTAATGATTTTCACCATGGCAATATGAAGAGGTTCTTCAATAACATCTTCCATCAATGGTTGCTTAAGAGTTTCTTCATCAACCTCCATAATGGCTTCTCCATGCTCATAATCCTCTTCTTCAGAAAAAGGGTCATAAGGAAGTAAGCCTTCCAAACCATCATCATTATACACATTGCAAACTTCCTCATTTTCAATAAGGGCTTCTGTGATAGTTTTTTCTGGAGGTGGCTTAGGAGTACAAATGTCGTCATCTTCACTAAAGTAATCTTGAAATCCCAAATCTTCAATGTTTGTTACCATGGCAATGTGAGAAAACTCCTCAAAGACCTCCTCAATTAAAGATCCCTCATGAATGTCTTCATTAATCTTTGCAATGGCTTCCTCTTCAGGTAAGTTTGGAACATACATAGGATCATCATTATTGAAGTGGACCAGGGAACATTCTGAATCTTCCATATTTTCTGTTAAAGTGAAATGCGGAGGGTCCTCAACAATGTCCTCAATCAAGGATGCTTCATGAAACTCTTCAATGGGATCATCATGGATCATTCTCTCAAAGTCAAATTGTGCTCCAGGGAGAATGGCACCATGATTTTCAATAAGCTGCATAATCTCTTCTTTAGTGAGAGAGGCTATAGGAACCTCCACATATTCAATGTTCTCTGTCATGACAACACAAAGAGGCTCAGGGTTTTCCATGTGATATTCTATCTCGGGTAAGAAGTAAGCCAAGGATTTTTCAATGAATCTTTCCACAGTGTCATCATCATACTGCCACTGCTTTAAGAAAATTCTAAGGAAGCATGAAAGGGAGGTAATACACTTGTTAGGAAGGTCCTCAGTAAACCAATAATAAGCCTCTCCTTCCAGAGTACCCACAAACATCTGCATCATATTATCTTCGTACAAAACATTGAAGTCAGCCAGAACCTTAAGGAAAGACATGATGTGTTGGACGACTGGATCACCATTTCCATAAAACCTCGGAAAATAGCTTGATATATCCTCCTCACCATAGTGAAAGTTAGGAAAACCTGGGATATATGCAAAATTGAGGGGAGGATATGCACTAGCAATTTGATCACCAGACTCTTCATCATCCATATTGGTGCCAAAAGCGTCAGTCTGAAATAACCATGGAGGCCAACTTGTACTGAATCAAAGGAGTTGTCAGAATGATGAGCTTTTAAGTTTACTGTGTCGCATGGGCTCATCTACACACAACCAGTCTCAACAAATCTATGAGATACAAGGGTTTTATCCCTTCAATGGAGTCGCCAATGTGAGAAAAATAATATGCATTAAAAACTCTCACAGAAATATTTTTTGTTTTACTTTGAAATTTTATAAAGAGAAAAAGGTTAGTGGAGTCGCCAGATGAAAGAATAAAGGTCTACTCTAAACAATCATCAAACAAAGCAAAAACAAAAAATGAGAAAACAAAAAGTCGTGACCCGGGAATAGAAAGGTTTATCCCCGGCAACGGCGCCAAAATGTTGCCGCCTAATACACACCTGGGGGGGACGCGGCAGGAAACCTTCAAGCCGCTCGGTGTGTCCTTGGGGGCAAGTGAGAGTCAAGTGCTGTCACCTGATTACTCGACTCCTCCGTCTAGGCTTACTCCTAGCGAAGCCAAGGGGGGTGGTCCCTATGAAAAATAATCTAAGGCTTTTAATCTATAACAAAAGATAAAAGTCTATTCTAGGAGTTAAAGATGACGAGATGATAAAATTATAACAACAAAGCACTGCTTGTGAATTAAATCAAATAGCTAACCCAACATAAGATAAATAAGCATTCACGACATTTATGATTGACTTAAACACAGAAAATTAAAGACCAGTGCCGAGAATGTCAAAATGCTTGTAAGTACTGTTGTGTGGGGTTGCTTGTGTAGTCTCAGTGAAAGTATTGCAGTGGCTCGGTTGGTAAATTTTATAGTTATTAAATGAATAGTTAAGGAGTGGGTTGATTCTTGGTTTGGCCCAAAAGAAAACCTAAACTTCGAACTGAGTGCTCTAGCAACCTTACCAAGTGTCCAACCAGGCGAGGATGAACCCGCTTAAGAACCTGCTGACTCTGTGGATTCAGTCCATGCAACCTCCCGAGTTCTTAGGATTGGATTCTGATGGATTATCCTATTAACACTAATTACCTTGCACCCGTTTCTGATTGAGCCAACTGTTCCGACTAAGCTGCAGTGGTCAAGAGCATACTCCGAGTTTGGGGCGTTGTTCGTTTTATTAAATAGGTATCAGTGGATGATTAATCTACACTAAACCCCAAGCATAAAGCAAGGGGGGTTAATTTTAGGATTAAATTTTAAGCACAGAATAATAATTTGAAATAAACACAAAAGCATATAAAATGATAAACGGGTCCTTGGAGGACGTTGTGTGCTTGAGTGTGTTTATTTAATTACTACTGCTTGAATGAAAACTAATCTAAAACGAAAAATAAAAAAAATAAAAAAAGGGAAGGGTGCGAATCCCCCCTGGGGGGATTGGGTTCAGGCGCTGGAATTGCCTGCTGTGCTCTTTTTATTTTTTATGATTTACACATGAAGCTCAAGAAACACTGCTGGTCCTTTAACTAGGCACCAGTACAGTTTACAAATGTTAGAATGATGTAAGGGAGGTAAAACTAGCTCCCCGGATGGCTACGAACACCTCCGAATCTCAGAGTTTGAGCTTTAAAAGGTTCGGACCTGCTAAAAGACAAAAAAAACCAGCGAACTGAATTAGTCTTAAAAATGCCAAGAAACACTTAAAAAGTGTCTTTGACGTTGCTACAAAAAATTGCAAAAATTTCTAACTTAGCTAGCAACCTAGAACTAAATAAAAATGAAGCTATTAGACTCTCTAGATTGCTACTTGCTTAGATCTATTAATCAAATGAACTTTGAAGCAAGATTTAGATTTAAATAGGACAGTAACCGAGATAGAATAAAAAAAATGGATCTAGAAAAGTGAAACCATGGGGGTTTGAGCAAGTGAAGAATGGGCAATGGAGTCAAGCTCCCTGATGCACCGGTAAGATCGAGACTTGGTTCGTATTTACTGAATGAAGGCACGATCTAACATGTTCGTGGACTTCTCCAGCTTAGGCTACCTGTAAACAGCTGCAAACAACTAGCAAGGGAATAAGAGCATATGTGTAGATAATTAAAAGAAAGCAGCGATGCAATGAATTCAAACAAGAAATTACATTACTCTTAGCCTCCTAATATTATCAACATGAATAAGCAAACTATAAAGTATTACTTACAGATCTTATAGAAGATAGCTTCCCTTTAAAGACATATAATCCCAACAATACTAGCTATGAAACATAATACAGTATACCTCAGATGTACAAGCATGAAGATCCAACCAAAGACAATCACCAGACTAGCCTCCAAAGCCTTCTTTATTAAACTCAGAAAAATATTACAATACAAATATAAGCAGAGGTTCCACACTTTCTGATCAATACAATGGAGCCAAGCTCCTCAATTTATAGCAGATGGTAAGTGAGCTAGGGCGTAAAACCCTAAGAGACCAAACTCCTAACTTGTAGAGCAAGCAAAGCTCATAAGCCAATGAGAAGCACCACCATACTTGGACAAAAGCTCGAAAAATGGAAGTTGCCCTCCTGTGAAAGTATCTCATGCATGAGGATGAGGATGGTAAGTGGATGTTTCCACAATTCATAGCTTTTCACGTGAGCTTTGTTTGGTTGATAAAATTAGTAGCTGAACATATGTTGATCATGCCACCACATAAGATGGGAGAGCCCACCACTTACACTACCCATTATGAAAGCCGTACGGCCAATCCATGTGAAGGAGGAATTCGAACTTTTGATGTTTCCAAGCTTTGTTGTGTTGGATTCTGATTGGTTGCAATAACTGGCAGCCCATCCAAGTGGGGTATGCCACCTCAATACTTATCATCAAACAGAACATACACAGCCATGTGGAGCCATCGGTCAGCGCACATGAGGAGAAAATCGAGTGGGATGTTTCCATACTGCGTTGAGGTGGTGGGGTTAGTTGCTTTTAAATGGTGACCATGTGGATAATGCCACGTTACTTGTAGAAGCCGCCCCCATCTTTCTCGAAGCTATCCTCAACAAAAACAAACAAGGCCGTGAAGGGAAGCTGGCCCACGTGAAATATAACCGTACGGATTTGGTGTTAAAATCTTCAATCTTTAAAATGGCCAAAACAAAATGCTTTGATACTCTAGCATAGTCGCCCCTCTATTGTAAATATGCCATGTCATATAGGATGGCCCCCCACTTGAACTCACTCTCCATATATTAAATCCGTACGGTTGCTGACGTGTGAGGATGGAGCATGGAATATAATATTCCAATTTTGACTTTTTTAATAAATTTTTAACATATGCTTTCTCCCTTAGCATAGTCGTCCATCTTAGTTGACTTAATCCATGTCATTTGGAATGTGCCAAAATTCCACTTTTTGAATATTTTAATTATTTGCCAAAGTGCATTTTGATGTTTTTCTGGCATTAAAGTGCCACTTTGTAGCTCTGATAGGCAAAACTGCTCCACGGGGCGCTTTGACTGCCCGAAAGATAGGAAAACCGGGTACCAGAGTAAAGAGGATGCTCTGAGCTTGAAAACGAGCATCCCTGCGTCGAATTCCGACTCCGGATAAGACTTTTATCACTTTTTGAATTTTTTTAATTAAACCATTAAAAAATGGCTTAAAAATGCGGAAAAATATTTTTTGTCGGAATTGGCTGAAACTTCAGGGGAACCTAGTACATGACAAAACGATAAAATTCTAGCGCCTAGCATGTTTATACATGTTACGAAATGGGCTCTAATAATCCCCTAAGGCCTAACCCCCACTTTGGGCATTCCAGCTTTGGAGGAGCAGGAGAAAACCTCATCGATTATACTCGGCTAAAGGCAAGGCATAATCGACAAGGGAAAAAACTCCTTGGAATACCTTCTTTGGTTGTCAAGTCCCAGGGAACCGAGTCACTCAAAGACCACCATGCTAGTACGCTTATTACAAACCCCGTGGGGCACGGTCATGTACTACAAAACATAAAAAACAAAGGGGCCTTGAACAGGCCAAGCTTGGAACTTCTGAACACTGAAAAGCACAAGTGATTGTGCAACACTGGCGGCTCACTGAAGTCCAACTAAAGTGCAACTTTAGGTGGTAACAGTAGGCAAAAGATAGTCTGCAAAGATTGGAAGTCTCTATTAGTAACCAGAAGCTCTTCTGCACTGTAGATGACCTATTCAATTTTGAATCCTGCAATTGACTTACCTTCATATTTCATCTAATCAGGGATTCTCATTCTTAACCCCACACAAACTCGGAAAAAACAGAAAAAAAAGGAAAATCAGAGATACAACACTGGTCTTTGTTGCTTAATAATTCTCTCAAATATTGATCATCTCGGTTTTCTTCAATTGAACATTCATATAATAAAATTGATAATACCATTGTAAAGCAATTCATACATGCCATACCAAAATAGAATAATCAGTTTTGAAAAGAGCAATACAATTTCAGATAGCAGACAAAGCTAAGGGTTCTGAAAAGATAAACTGAAAGTAAACTAGATACCTGGAATTCGCCAATGCCCGGATACCTCCATCCATGTCTTTCTGGATAGGAGGGGTATTTTAACTCTCCAGAAGCACCAAGTCCAATCTCTATCTCAGAGATGGCACCATCCACAAAAAGGTCATCAAATTCCATTCGAAAGCTTCTCATATAGTCAAAATAAACCTACAAAAGAAAGCTGACAAAATAAAAACCTTTTCTGCTAAGAACCGAAGCAATTTTACAAAACTTATTCATAACAAAAAGTACCGATCACTTCGACAAATACCTCAACAGCTGTTCGACCTTTCAAGACTCGTTCTTTGTCAATACCCCAAGTGAGGCATTCTGTGTTACGTCTGCCTTCACGATCTGTGAAAAATATATCTGGATTGTCTTTCCCTACCTCCAGTATCCATTTGGGTAGAGGAATGTTCACATCATCCCCAGCAGTCCCTCCACATTCATGAAATGACATGACGACCTGTTGACAAACCGATGCGGAGCAAGAGTGCTAGTGAACATTAAATGGCCATGTGCTTAAGTTATGCAAATTAACACATATGAAATATGTAACAGAAAATCTGATGAACATGTATCGTGTGTATTTGAAGCTTTGACCTGTTTCCATGGTAAATGTCTTATAAAGACTAACTAAGATGCATCTAAGAAAGCATTATCCAATGTCAACAATAATAGCCAATGGGTTAAATTTATATCGCAAATAAATGCTGAGATATGCCTAAGACAAATGAAACAGTATGAATTCAAGCATGAGATTGATCTTTGGATCGATTAAACAAAAGAACTAACAGATTCCACTCTCTGCAGACAACAAACCTTAGTCTCAGCTTTGAATTCTAAGTTCATGAAGAAATCGAATATGAGATAATTACTTGGATTTAAACATTTAATCCATATGGCAATCTAAATCCCTTTCAAGGTTGCATGCGCCCCTATTTCTATCTGATCTTCTTAGATTCTTTTCAAGTAGTCAAGCAAAAGTGTCTCTAAATGGCCTTCAAAAGCTATACAATTTAAACATCTTAACCTTAACTATCATACACGTGATTCCTCAGCCATATGTTCAATTTCAATACACTTCAGCATTATGCTCAAATATCCTTTTTTTCTGCAAAATCATCATGAAAGTTAAATACGAATATCTAGCCTAACTGTGATGGCGATCAAGGATTGCAACAAACTGCCCAGTAAAATATGGTATCACATGACAATATATCTTGACTAATTTCTTCCACGGATTGCCTCCCTCTTTTTTCTTAGGTGATTGAGGCTGACCCAGCCTATAAAATGAGCTGGAACTCTTAAAATCCTTTCATATGATGAACAATGGTTTGATGAGTTTTATCATAAAAAGTATGTTATTATGTTTATAATTTTTTTAGGTATGGGAATTGATAACTGAGTCGGGATTATTTACGTGAGGCCCAGATTCAAATTTGACTAGCCACAACTATAACTCCAAGAGTATGCTATTAACATTGCAAGTAAAGAGGGTCTAGAGGCAGGGTACCCTGAGGTAATGTTAAGTTGATAATTACAAACATGATTGATTTGACTTGATTCTTTAAAGCAATGCACTTGACGTTTAAATTGATGAATGTGCAGGACATAGGGTTCCTTGGCTAACCACTCAGACATATGGGCATGGTACACCATGCAACAGGACAAAAAGGCAATGATTGTTTAGGGGTTAAGTGAAGCTAACCTAAAAGTGCCAGAATATAGACAATAAGGTATGAAGAGTTTAAAAGTTAATAAAACAAGAGCCCCATCAACCAAGCTCCACTCAACGATCACAGAGGGGAGCCAGCAGTTGCTAGCTAAGGGTGCCTTATTGATCAAATATGCTTAGTATTTAAGTCCAGTAGCATATTCAAGCTTTATTCAACCTTAGTAGTATTAAGGAAGAGGATATAGTCTCCATTGTATATATTTTTTCACTCTTTGATTTGCTGTTTGTAAATATTTTTTTAAATATAGCACGTATTTAAAAAACTTAATAAGATTTTCTCAAATATAGCACGTATTTTAAAAAATAATAATAATAATAAAGGAAGAATAAATGATGGTGTCTGTTGTGAACAACCTCAAAATGTTAAGATTTCCGATTGCATCATGACATAAGACCTAGCATACGAAACTAGTTTAAAACCCAAGTACCTCACATTAATTTAATAAACTTGGAACAAAAGAACAAATAAAATAATGAAAGTTAAGTATTACAAGATTATCAAAAAGATTAAGATTAATTAGGGATATGAAAGGGAGGATGAATAATGAACCACGAAAGCCATCCCTCCCCTTCATATAGAATGCATTCCCCCAAAAAGAGGAGGGATGAATGAAGATATGAAAAGTAGTTTGTAAAATTGAAATTTTGCATGCCCACCATGTGTAGGACATGCAAAAATAAGGTTTAATATATATACTCGGAAACTTCATGTCCTCAGGGTGAAGGACATGTAAAAATGAGAATAAAAAGATGAAAAGAATATTATGTGTGGCGACTAAGTCAAGGACATCCAAAATTTCAGAATTATTATATTTAAATGAGGAAAATGTATATGATACATGTTGTCCACTAAGTTGCACTTAGGTGGACTACTTGTGAACCGATGAAGACTTGAACAATTGCCAGAGTTCAGAGGTTCATTAGGCAAAAAATTTTGCCCTTTGTAAAATTTGCATGTCCAGACCCGTGCGGGGGAATTGTAATAAGTTGGTCTAAGCATGAGTAGTTTGTAACAGGCTTGGTCTACCTTAGGTTTTCCATCAAGGGGATACTCTAGAGTGTTTTTTCCTTAGGAATTATGCACTACGCTCCACTGGTGTATAATTCCTGAGTTTTTCACTCATACCTCCAAAGCTGGAGCATTTTTCCATGGTCGCCGAACCTAGGGAGATTATTAAAGCCTATGTATATGTGTTTTTTAAACATGCTAACCATCAGTAATAAGCTAAGTCACCTGACACGAGTACAGGAGACACGAGTGTCCCCAAAATACGAGTGTCCCCACGGGACATGGTGACCCCTGGAATCAGGACACGAAGGACACATTTTATATACATATATATATATATATATATATATATTAAATTTAAAAATATAGACATATAGATCCAATAAAATTTAGAAACTAGAACGTTTACAAATATTCAATAGAAATTAGAATCAAAACACATTAATGATTACACATTTGTCATTCACAAATCACAACACATTTGTCATTCACAACCACAAATCACAATGAGACACATAGATGCATGTCGGAGACTCGGAACCATATTTCTCATTAAGTCATCAAAATCAAAAAGTATTACATAGATGTCGGAATGCCACTGGGCACTGGCAAATGCCAAATAGACTAATAGTAAATACAAAAAAGGGGTGGATCAAGATGGTAGAATCCCATCTGTCAATAACTCAATAGTCCTCCTCCATGCCTGAATCAACAAACTCATCACTGCCCTAATCCTCATTCTCCTCTTCCTCCTCCTCCTCCTCTCTGCACATCTAACTAGCTGCATCTGCTGGTGTGGAGGATGACCCCTCCATACGATCACCATCATCAAAAGTGACTGGCTCTAGCACTGGATCATTAAGATCCATGTTGGCTAATGCCAACTCAGTACTGTTGTCCAAACCCATATCATCAGGAAAGACATCCCACATCTTTGTCTTTCCCTTTGCCCACTCCCTCTTCTTGTAAATAAGACGAAGGTTGGAGTGCACATACACCATCGCCTCTGCCCTGGACTGCTCAAGCCTGCTCTTCTTCAAACTATACAAGTTCCCATATGTGCTCCAATTCCTCTCACAACAAGAGAATGAAGTAACTTGAGAGATGACCCTCAAGGCTATCTTCTGTAGAAGAAGGCATGTTGCCCCATGAGTTGCCCACCAAACATAGGGTTTCTTAACCCCCATGTCTCTAACCACCTCATATCCTCCAAATCTCCCAGTGCCACTGGAAAACTCTGCAAATCCCTCCTCCACCGCCTCAAGGTGGTCTCTATCCTGAAGTAGCCGTCTAAATGTTGTCTTCCTCCCCTGTGAGATCTCTCCATCCATGTGAGGAGGGACTCTAGATGAGGGCCCCGACCCACCAATGATTCAATCCTGAGCGTAGAACTTGGGGTTCAATGAGTGGGCCAAGCAATGCAAAGGTGTGCAATTCTTATCCCACCTGGAGATAAGAATGTCCTGTATGGTGAACCATAAGTTCTCTGCCGATGTCTCATACTCAGCACACTCATTCTCCATAACAATGGTCCTCATGGACTCAATCATGGAATCCCACCCCTCATAAACATCTGCTAGGATGGGCTGGTCCGTGTCTGCAAACCGCAACAAAGAAATGATTGGCTCCATGATCTTGATGCTAAGATCTGCCATATCCCACCAACCATCATCTAACACCGTATCCTTCACCTTTTGTGAAGCAATCTGATCCGTCTTTCTCCAAAAACACCAAAACTCTGAAATCACCATGGACCCAAGAGCGGTTTTGACCTCTCTCAACCTCTTTAGCATGATGAATGAGGAAGCAAACCGAGTATCTGCAACCTTCAACAATGAAAGTGTGTGTACTCTTTGTAAATTGTGAGGGCATTGGTGTGGTTTTGTACAAAGTTACGGATCTAGCGTGCATCCTCAATAAGTTTGCCAATCCATGGCACATCTAAAGCAATAGATTTCAGTGCTAAATTCAAAGAATGGACAATGCAAGGTGTCCAAAATACCTGTAAGATCAATAAAAGAAAGTATAAATGAGTCTAGACTCTAGACTCTACAAAACTACAACTAAGTTACTAACAACTCAAAAGTTCAAATAAATGAGTAAATTAACAATGCAATTATGCAAGGTGTCCAAAATGAACATACCTGTGGATATTTAGCTTCCACAATCATGCCAGTAGGCTTGCAAACAGGTGCATTGTCTGTGATGATTTGTACACAAGAATCAATACCTAGGTCTTCAATGACTTTGATGAACAAATCACCCATATATTGTGCATCCTTGTATTTTCCAAGAGCATCCACTGCTTTCAAGAACACCAGTCCATTTGGGGAAGACACCATTAAATTGATGAGTGGATGGCGTGCTGCATCCGTCCATCCATCCGAAACAATACTATCACCACATGTGGACCATTTTGATCTAATTGGATCAATAATTTTATCCACCTCCTTCCTTGCCTTAACCAACAATGTGGTTCTAAGCTTCTCTAAACCAGGAGGCACATAACCAGTTGGAGCTCGTTCCATTATAGATCGACACATCTCAAAGAACAATGGTGATCGTGCAACATTGAATGAGATGAAGTTGAGGTAGAAGAAAAATGCAATGGGGAGGTCCACCTCTTCTCGCGCCTCTTGTTGGAAAATCCTATCCCTTGGACCACTTGAAGTTGGCCTCTTTCTTGTTGGATAAGCAATAGCATCAACCTCACTCCTAGTGCTAGAGGGTTTCCTCAAGAATGGAAGAGGATCCTCATTATGTTGTGTCTTGCTTGCTGCAGCCACCTTCCCTACCCCAACATGGTCCTCTCTTTCCATCTCTCTCCTTTGGTTAACACTCACCGCTTTGCATGAAGAAATCCCACAAGGGAGGGCCAACAAATGGCCCTTAACCGGGTAATATGTGCTCTTGAAAGCATGCTTGCAAAAATTGCAAGTCCAACACACATTGCCTCCCCCACCAAGCGTTGCTCCAACGCCTTCTTTCCTTGTAACAACTTCCACAAAGGGTATTTACTCTCTTGTGCTTGTTGTCTTGCCAAAACATGGCTAAAATGAACATGAGCTTCACTAGAAGCAGTTGGAGCACTAATAGTGTTAGACAAAATGCTCACTGAGAGGTGGGGGGGTGAATCAGTGACCCTATAATTAATCAAAATTTCAACTTCAATTACAATCTTAAATCATTATTCACTTTAATAACACATCCATCAATGAACTACATGAATACAAGTTAACCTCAGCACATTGCACAAGATATAGTTTTTGTAAACTTTATATAATTGGAGACTTCAATCTCCACTTTGGGCTACAACCCATAAGGTGGCACCACCCACCAGAATGGTTCAGTCAGCTGCAACTGACTAGGATGCTACAACACCCCCAACAAACTAGTATATCATATTTTTGTAGGTTACATACATCTACAAACAAGAAACCCTTGTTTGCTTCCCAATCACTTTCATTACATAACCAGCACTTCATTACTTACTGTCACATCTACAGCATCATTAGCATATCACAATAATTGACCTAGCATTTCAAACTGTCCTTACATCAAACATATTTAATTCTGTCCATGCATATCATCAGCATCAGTAGCACATTCACCTTCATTATCATTCTGATCATTATGGTTCTGTCCTCATGTTCAATTCTGCTGCCCAGAAAACTTCATTCTTTTCAGCATCATGTCTTCATCTCAATTCTCTCCAGATATAAAATATTAAACAACCATAGCTTCACTAATTTTCACCTTGTGGGCCCCATTCCTCATTTTGAGGGTTGGGCCCCACTTGGGTCACTTAGTGATACATCTTACATCTCAGATCTACTGAGATCTAGCCATTGATTAGACCCTAATTTTGGCCCATTTCCCAAGGCACTAATCTTCTCCAAGCCAATTCGACTTTCTTCGATTGTTGGGTTAGCTTTGAGTTTGATCTTTGTCTTGCATGCTTGAACACTTAAACACTGTCATATCCATTCATCAAGCTTATCTTTGGTACTGGTTAGCCCCAATTTGGTCCCTAACTACCCTGCATTGGATACGGTTCCCAAGGCAATGGATTTTCTCATATTTGACTAGAACCCTAATCTTAGATCTGGTTTTACATCTCATAAGTCACTCACATAACCAAGTTGGACCAAATCTACATTGCTTAAACCTCTTGATCCAACCCCTTACTCATCTTGTGACTTCATCCATAGATCTAGGGTTTACCATACACCTTATGTACTTCTTCCATACTTGATTTGATCTGGTGTCTTAGTCTGATCTCTCCTGTCAAGAGTAGATTTTCTGGGTCTCCCCCTTTGTTGTCTTGGGCTAGATAACATAAAGTGAAGATTGCCTCGATTAGCATGACAACCATCCATTGGGTGTCGAGGCTATCTTGGTTGCACCTCTTTGGTTGCCCATCCCCTCTGCCATCCATCTTAGGATCCATCTCTACGGGCAACTACAAGTTTGGTGATAACAGTTCCTCCCTCGAAGAAATTCATTAGTCATTCTATCTTTAGTGATCATTCAATTCCTTATCACCTTATTGAAGAAGAAGAAAGTAGGGACATAGATCAAGATCCTTTAGTAGTGATTTCACGTGATCATTGTGCAAATAATCGGGATATTATAAATGAAATTGTTTATTTTCCCCCTGATCAACTAAATGAAAATGATCACTTATCCTCTTGTAATTTTAATGATGAATTAATAAAAGATCAATCTCAAGATGAGCAAGAGTTAATAAATCACACTAGGTGTTCTAAACTTTGTTCCACTTCTTATATTGAATCTTTAAATTTTCTTTCTTTCATCTTTAATCAAGATAACTTAAAGTTAGATAGTTATGGTCAATCTTGTCCTCAGATTGTAAATATTAAACTTAATCAAAAGCTTGAAATTATTCCTAGAGTAAAGAGTGTTTTCTTTTGTCAAAATCCAAGGTCAAACTTTTTTATCCATTTGGGAGAATTTTCATATTTGCAATCCACCCTCTTGTTATCACACAACTTGTAGTTGCCCCTAGTGGTATCCCATCCGGGACGGTAGAGGAGACGGACAACTAAAGAGGTGACCCAAGAGATGCCACGGTTCCCAATGCAAGGTGGGAGTCACGTCAACCGAGGCACTCTTCGCTTTAGATCTAGATAGATCAAGACCTAGGGGGAGACCCTATAACCAATCAAAGATGATTGGACCCAAACAAAGGTTCCTAGGGATGAATAAATGGTAAGTTATGAAAACCAATGTAAGGTAAAGTGGACCTAGAAATTGAAGTATGGTTAAAGGTTGTTTGAAAGATGATTAGTGTTTCAACCAATGTATGATTTAGCCCACATGATTAGTTATAATGGCAAGGTATAATGCCACGTGTTACACAAGTGGGTCCTACTTTCTTGGGATATGTGAAATGGCTTAAAATGGACCCACAAGGTGAAATTAAGGGATGCAATTAGCACTAGAGGATATATAATGGGTAGATCTATGGATCTAAGTTGAAATTAGGAGTACCCATGTACCGGATCTAAGGTTTGACACAATTCCCAAGGAGTGCGACTTGCTTGAGGAGGACTAGTGCCTTGTTGGATGGGCTAATGGATTCAAAAGATATGTCAAAGTGTAGATCGGGACACCTAGAGGTCAAGTCAAGTGGGCTAATTGAGACAAAGTAGTTGGATCTTGCTAGATCTAGGATTTCATGATATGACCCTAAGTGGACCACAATCCCTTAAAACAAGGAATGCTACCCCCAAGGCAGATTGTCACAAAATGATACTCTAGACCTAGGTTTCAAGGTATGCCCGTTCCAAATCCACAAAAATCTCAACCACCCACGTCCTCAAAGTGGGCAAACTCACTCACCCAAGGAAGTGCGACCTTGCTCAAGGAGGGATAAAAGGTGGATAAGGTGTGTCAAATCAAGTCCAATGGCCACCAAATTGTAGATCCAAGTAGCTTAGGCACCGATCTATGTGGATCTAGAAAATCAAGTCAATCTAAGGGTTAGATCTTACTAGATCTGAGTTTTAAGGTGCCAAGTAGTTCAAAAGGGGATTTTAATCCTTAAAATGTGGAATGATGCCCACAAGGTAGAAATCACCCAAGTAAAAGTCTGGGGGTAGGTTATCAAGTGTGTAGATTGCAAATCAAGCGGGATCTCACCTACCCATATGATAGATCTAACCCAACAAGCCTCTCCAAGGAAGTGTGATTTAGTTCAAGAAGGCTATATTGCCTTGAAAAGTGTGTCAATTTTAACCCAATCACCACCAAACTATAGATCCAACTAGGGGTGGATGCTATAGAGGTGGGTTCTTAAAATCTTTTCAAAAGCAAGGCTAGATCTAAGTAGATCTAAGAAAAAACAAAATGAGGGTTTTAATTAATTAGGGTTTGTGACCAATGAAGATAGAATGGATGGAAAGAGGCACATACCTTGTAGATCTTACCTCAATTGCTTATGGCCACCTTGCAAATTGATAGCATTCTCCTATGTGTATATTCAAGAGTGAGATCTTAGAGCTCCAACCAAAACGTCCTCTTCCAAGATAGCCAAATCATCCTCCTCCTACAAGACAAGATCAAAGAAACAAGTCAAGTAAGATGATTATGAAAATGATAGAAAGATGTAATAGAAAGCATCAACTATGTCACGAAGATACAATAATGATACTCCCTGTCACAAGATCAACCCAAGAGAGAATATGTGGATCCCTCCAACAATAACCCTCAAGAAATCGCCCTCCTCTCCATCAATTCGACTTTCCTGCAAGAAAACTAGTAGAAGCACCAAAATCCACAATGATACATACAAGAGATATTGTATATTCAATATGCAAGAGAATCCACAAGACAAGAGAGATATGCTCCACAAAGAAGTGTTCTATTCCAATATTCCAAAGCTCCCAAGGTGAGCTATACAATAGGGGGTCTCCTCCTTATATAGGATAATAAAGACCAAAACCCTATACCACTTTACAATACTACATCAAATGAGTGGTTGAGATTAAAAGATCTCAATATACAATCAATGGCTAAGATGAACCATAATAACATAACACATGGATCATCCAATATAATGATGACGTCATAGTCTAAAATAGTCATGGAGGGTGACGTCATCCACTAGAGGGGGAAAAAGTACCAAAGCCCATCTCATAATGACTAGGACATGACATAAGAAGCACATGGTGGGGCTAGGAGGCATCAATCCTCACTAGCTCATCCCCAAGGCACAATAAAATAATAAAATATGTCCAATATAATATAAATGATCAAATCTGTCCTCAAAATCTGTGACAGACAAGCAGTAAAAGACCTCCTGTGATCGCTGTGGGCCTACGCACATGGTGAAAACTCGCTGGAAGATAGTGCGATCACCTTGGAAGACCTCTATGAAAACCAAATGCCAAAACCTTGCCTCAATTGCCCAAATCGAATTCCTCAGTGACCACTTTATCCCATTTTTTAACTGCCTCGATAACTATGAAAGTGCCAAAACTGCCTCCAAGGGCATCTGCGCTGTCCAAATGAGCCCTCCAGGCTCTCCAGAAGGGGGGGTAAATGGTAAAAACAAGTGGCTGGACCACCCCCTCCTCATACAGTTCCCTAGGTGAACTGGCAGCCTCTCATGGCCCCTGCTGCTCAGGCTGGGAAATCAGCCCTAAATCTAGTCAACAAGTGTAAAACTGCATCAATCACTGTCAAAAGTGCCAGGAACTGAAAGATAAGTGTCTCATTGGATCCAGAAGACCCAAATCCACTCTGAATGTGTACTCATACACCATGGGTTGCCCTAATGGGCCAGCTGTAGGGTCCACCATATATGGACAGTGCATAATCTGATAATCTGAAGTAATAATAAAACCTGTTGAACTGCATCAATCATCATCTAAACCATATGTCCATCATATGATATCATCATCAAGCATGTGGGACCATCAATCATCATCAATAGGTATATATATGGCCCACATCATCACGGATCCCAATAATATACAACCAAGGATAAATCACATCAGTAGACTAAGACATGCTTCTCTAATCATTCTCACAGCCAAGCTCAAAGTATAACATCCATTCAATGGCATTAATCAAGTTAGCATATTCCTTTGTTATATAAAATTACTTGCACAATAGTTCAAATGACAAACTCACCCATTGGACATGTTCAAACTGCTAGTGAAGGATGAAGGCTAGGAACAAGGTTGGGCCAAGGGGTTGACTTGTCTAACTTAACTCAAAAATACTTTAGACTGGGAGATGGGGGAAGCTACAAACTCTGTGCTGGACAAAATAACACGGAGAATGGTTGTGCCTCACAAATGGATAAGTTGTTTAGAGAGTGTTTATTCAACTTAGGCATCATGTCTACATCAAGTTGATCCAGGTTCATTAGGATCATTCAATTTCATTTCATGGCCTTTTTGGCCTACATAACCCTTCGGATCTCAAGTGTGCTGATAAGCACAACTAGTTGCAGCTTGCATCTAGGGCATGTTTTCAAATACATATAAGGTCAGCAATTGTTTAGATATAGCTTTTAAGAACCATTGCTTTTTTTTGGACCTTTCTTATACTCTTTGAGGAGTATTTTTAGCTATTCATCGCTCTTGCCCTTTTTAGATTCCATGGGCGAATTTATAAGTTTCCATAAGTAGAACATGAGCTTTCAGTTTTAGCCAACAACATCTCAAGTGACTAGGGGGAGTTCGAGCCAATGCCAAACATCGGGACAACCGACCAGAATGATTTAGGCCTACAATCCAACTCACCAAAGGCAAGTTTTGTCACCAACTTAAAGCCGAGACACTGAACATACAGGGATGCGGTCCAAACACAGAGGTAGAAAAATGGGAAAGTCCTCAGTATCAGAAAGTCAAATGAGACAGGTCAAGGTTTAAAGTCAAATAGGAAAGTCATGTATGGATGGAGTCAAGTGAATATGGAGCCTACACTAGCAGAGAACTGGTGTCAGGAAAGACCATATCTATGTAAGGTGGAAAACCAGTGGGTTTTGTTAAATGACCTAAATGTGCAAGCAATTGTCCATTTTATGATTTATAGTTCATTTTAAACAGTTTGCCACATTAGGAATAATATACCAAGCAGATGCTATGAAAATAACTAAATCAACAAGATAATAATCCACGATCAATGATAAAATATCCATAGATCATACAACATCATCATAGTAATAAACATCATATACCATCTGAAACACTGCTGCAATATATCTCTAAGCACTGAACTGAAACTATATGGGATAAAGGGTTACATCGGTCATCAAATCTGAACTCTCAAGGCTCAGCCTTGACACAAGGTCTAACATAAGTCTGAATAATACACTGCTTTGATCATGAGTGATCACAAAATATACAATCATCATAGCCATGCTCTGAATAATGGAAGCTCTGGAATGTGCAGATATCTGCTAAACAAGAATAGTAGCCCTGCTACTATGGTGTGATTCCCTACTCTTTCAATCATCCTTGGGTTGGTGCTCTAGTCAATCTTTTGCCTTGGAAATTTTCAATAGGAAGTATAAGCATGATTGCATGTTTGGAGAAAAAGCACTTCATTTCTCTTTTCAGTCACTTTGGAACCATAATGCTTGTTGTCAAGTCATCAATCATTCTTGGTGGCTAGAAAAGGTGTTTAAAGATCAACTTCATCTTTTCTCCATCTTTGAGCATCAAGTGGGTTTGATTTTGATCTTTCGTCTTCTAAGCTTTAATTTATCTCCACTTGGCTTTTATTTGATCATCAGTCCCAAGGAGAATCAAATTGAATATGTAAGAGAAGTAAATCAGGAAGTTATTTTTTGTAAAAAAGAATTGAGCCGCATGCCTTCTATTTTTCCTCCATCAATCTTAAGCAATAACTTTCATGAATTTTATGATCCTATCAATTCTTGGATGGAGGATGTTTGCATCAGTCAGTATTTCCCTTGGCATGATTTCATTTTGCACCATTCAAACCCTTCTTCAATTTTTGAACAAGCCAGAAAGATTGTGTTATCAAATTCTCTAATCTTTAATCCAATCATGACTTGTTTCATTAACAAAAATCAAAGAAGAATCACTAATCTGTTTGATGAATGGTTGCACTGGATTTATGATTTTACCTAGCATTTGTATGACTGTTAGAGTAGGGTAGGTAGGATTTGAATAAGCTCATTTGAGCAGTAGGATTTGTGTGCTTTTCTTTTTCTGAATGCTGAGTATCAAGTTTTACTTTTCTTTCTGATGAGTTTTTCTTCTTGCTGAGTTGTTGATTGAGTTGATTCTCGCTCCTTCCTAAGCTTGTCTCACCTCCTGCATGCATTTGAGAGTGTTAGTAGCCTTTGTGAGTTCTTGTCGTTTTCTTGTGTCGAATGAGCATGAGTATGCCTTGTTAAAAAAAAGTTTTCCTTCCTCCTGCACAATAAAAATGAACAAAACTTATATGTTATGTTAGATTAAAATTTCTTTTATGCATTTTTAATTTATGTTATAGAATAGATTTCCTTTCAGTTTTATTTTATATATTTCCCATATATGCTTCATGTGGTATTCTAGTGGCTATGAGCGCAGATACAGGTGCAAAAATAAAAGTCGAAGCAAGGATGATGAGTTGCTGGATTGAAGATTGATGCAGAGCAGTTCAAGACAGGAGATTCTGAGGTTCTCAAGCGCTCTCTCCCTTTAGAGCACTTGTCCTAGCTGGAGCCAGATGTTATCACACCATAGTAGCAAGGCTACTATCCTTGTTGAGCAGATATCTGCACATTTCAGAGCTTTGCTTTTATAGAAATAAGCTATGATGAGGTTGTATTTTGAGATCACTCATGATCAGAGCAGTATATTTTATCAGACTTATGTTAGACCTTGTGCCAAGGATGAGCCTTAAGAGCTTAGATTTGATGACCAATGTGACCCTTTGTTCCATACAATTTCAATTCAATGCCCAGTGATGTTATTGCAGCAGTGTTTCAGATGGTTTATGATGATTATTATTATGATGTGATATGACCTATGTATTTCTGATCATTGATTATGGATGATTATCTTGTTGCTTTAGTCATCTTCACAGCATTAGCTTGGTATATGATTCATGATGTGGCAAATTTTGTAAAATGAAAATGAACTATCTTGATGATGTTATAAATTATAAAATGGACATACTACTTGCACATTTAGGTTTCTTGACAAAATTCACCGGTTTATTACCCTCCTATGAGCATAGATATGGCCTTCCTTGACATTCTTGTTTGCTAGCTTAGGCACCACATTCATTTGACTCCGTCCATTCATGACCATCCCTATTTGGATTTCACCTTTGACTTACCTTTCTCAACCTTTTGATACTGAGGACTTCCCTATTACTACCTCTGTGTTGGATTGCATCCATGTTTGTTAGTGTCTCGGCTCTGAGTTAGTAGCAGAACTTGCCTTTGGTGAGTTGGATTGTAGGCCTAAATCATTCTAGTCAGTTGTCTCGATGTTTGGCACTGGCAGAAGTCCCCCTAGTCATTTGAGATGTTGTTGGCTAAAACTGAAAGCTCATGTACTATACTTGGAAATCTTTATAAATTCGCCCATGGAAACTGTAAACTCTAGAATGTGTTTCTTAACACACATAAGTAAAGGGCAAGAGCAATGAAATGCTAAAAATACTCCTCGAAGAGTATAGAAAAGGTCCAAAAAGCAAATGTTACTTAAAAGTTATATATATTATTGTTGACCTTGTATATGTATAAACATGCCCTGAATGCAAGCTACAACTAGTTGTGCTTCTTAGTACATCTGAAATCTGAAGGGTTATGTAGGCCAAAAAGGACCTGAAATGAAATGAATGATCCTAATGAACCTGAATCAGCTTTATCTAGACATGATGCCTAAGTTGAATAAACACTCAGGCACAGTCATTCCCCTTCTTATTTGTTCGGCACAGAGTGTAGCTCCCCCTCTCCCCGTCCAAAGTGTCACCTAGTTGGGTTTGGTCAAGTCATCCCCTTTGCCCAACCTTGTCTTAGCCTTCACCCTTAGTTAGCAGTTAGACCAGGTCCAATGGGTGAGTCTATCACTAAAGCTCTTGTGCAAGAAAAGTATAAAAAACATTAAATATCTATATTTATTAAACGGCCATGGAATGATGATGTACTTTAAGTTAAGCTGTGAGTATGATTAGAGGAAGATGTCTTAGTCTCTTGATATAATTTGTCCTTGGTTATATTTTGACCTAGTCAAACTTAGTTTGACTATGGTCATTCTTGGGATCCGTGATGATGTGGGCCATGTATGCTTATGGATGATGATTAATGGTCCCACATACTCTTGTTGATGATACCATATGGTGGACATATGATTCATATGATGGTTGATGCAGTTCAGCAAATTTATTACTATTTCCAGATCATCTATGTCCATATATGGTGGACCCTACAGTTGGCCCAGCAAGGCAACCCATGGTGTATGAGACTATGAGTACACATTCTTAGTAATTTTGGGTCTTCTAGATCCAATGAGACACTTATCATTCAATTCCGGGCACTTCTGACAATGATAGATGCAGTTATCCACTTGTTGACCAGATTTGGGGTTGTTTTCCCAGCTTGTCCAGCAGGGGCCATGAGAGGCCAATTCACCTAGGGCATTGTATGAGGAAGGGGTGGTCCACCCACTTGATTTTACCATTATAACCACCTCCCAAAGAGCCTGGTGGGCTCAGTTTAACAACGCAGGCACTCCAGGAGGCAGTTTGGGCAGCTTCACAGTTAACGAGGCAGATAAAAAATGGAATAAAAGGGTCACTGAGGAATTCGATTTGGGCAATTAAGGCAAGGTTTTGGCACTTGGTATTCACAGAGGTCTTCCAGGGTGAACCTCCTATCTTCCAGCCAGATATCATCAGTCAGTGGGGTCCACATTGGCCACAGGAGGCCATTTACTGCATGTCTCTCTCAGTTTTGGAGACAAGATTTGATCATTTGTATTATCTTGGACATATTATTTTATATTATTGTGCCATGGGGATGAGCTAGTAAGGATTGATGCCTCCTAGCCCCATCATGAGCTTCTTTAGTCATGTCCTAGTCATATGAGGTGGGCCCATGTGTCTTAGCCCCCTCATAGAGACGATGTCACCCTCATTGAATCACCTTAGGCTATGAACTCATCCCTCTTTTGAGTGATCCATGTGATATTATGTATTGGCTCATCTTAGCCATTGATTAGATTATGAGATCTTTTAATCTCAACCACTCATCTTCTTGTATTGTAAAGCGGTTTTGAGATCTAGGATTTTGGTCTTTATTATCCTATATAAAGAGGAGACCCCCTATTGTAAAAGCACCTTTGGAGCTATTGACTATTGGAATAGAATACTTCTTTGTAGAGCATACTTCTCTTGTCTTGTGGATTCTTTTGCACTTTGAATATACAGTATCTCTTCTATGTATCATTGTGGATCTTGGGGCTACACGTTGTTTTCTTGCAGGGAGGCCGAATATGTGGAGAGGAAGACGATTTGAAGAGGGTTATTGTTGGAGGGATCTACATATTTTGGTGACAGGGAGTATCATTATTGTATCTTTGTGACATAGTTGATGCTTTCTATTACATCTCTTCGACATTTTCATAGTTTTCTTACTTGGCTTGTTTCACTTGATTTTGCCTTTAGGAGGAGGATGATTTGGCTTCTTTGGAGGGATCCACATATTCTCTCTTGGGTTGATCTTGGTGACAGGGAGTATCATTATTGTATCTTTGTCACATAGTTGATGCTTTCTATTACATCTCTTCGTCATTTTCATAGTTTTCTTACTTGGCTTGTTTCACTTGATCTTGTCTTGTAGGAGGAGGATGATTTGGCTTCTTTGGAGGAGGACGTTTGGCTTGGAGCACTAAGATCTCACTCTTGAATATACACATAGGGGAATGCTATCAATTTGCAATGTGGCCACAAGCAATTGAGGTAAGTTCTTCAAGGTATGTATCTAGATCCATCCATTCTTCTTAATTGGTCATAAAACCCTTAAAATCAAAACCCTCATTTTCTATTTTCCTAGATCTACTTGGATCTAGCTTGCCTTTGGGTAAGATATTGAAAACCCACCTCTATAGCATCCACAACAATTCAGATCTATAGTTTGGTGTGGATTGGGCTTCATTTGACACACTTTCCAAAGCACTTAGTCATCCTTAGGTGAGGTCGCACTCCTTGGGAGGGTGAGTATTGCTACTTCCAAGACATGGGTAGGTAAGATCCCACTTGATTTGCACTCCTCTCACTTGAAAACCTACCCCTAGTGCTTCACTTCTTTGATTTTTTCCTTGTGGGCCCCATTCCTCATTTTGAGGGCTGTGCCCCACTTGGGTCATTGGGTGATGCACTTTGCACCTTAGATCTATGGAGATTTAGCCTACCTTGGGGCATGCCACTTAAAACCCACCTTGATAATTGCCTTGACCATCCTGATCTACAATTTGGCATACTTTGGACTCCATTTACCCCTTCATCTTAAGGCACTAGTCTCCTTTGATGAATAGGATTGTCCTTGATGGCAAACCATTAATGACAAAGGATAAATTGATGCCATGGACATGGATGAAGCAGCATGATGACAAGGATGGATTGACTAGGCTGGACATTGAACAAATGACAAAGATGGCAAGACAATAAGACAAGTATGATAAAATGGCAATGCCAAGCAAGCGTAAGCTTGCAGGCATGCCTCATGGGGCATCCCTTATAGCCTTATGCGGGCACACCATTGACCAGCTGTGGGCATAGGAAAATAGCCTCGTGGGCATAAGTCAGCCATTATGGATACCACAAGCCCTTACAGGCAACCCTCTCAACACATCCACGGGTATGGTGATAAGAGCATCAACACAAGTGCGGGCACATTTGATGAAGTCGTGAGGGCATCAATTTAACGTTGCTGCGGGGTTGATTAAAGAAAAGCCTGCGCACATGTAGAGGGCGTGAAAGCCCTTGCGGGCATCTTACTCAACTATCTCTGCGGGCATGCTAAATGAGCACTCATACGGACATCCTCTATGGTATGTAAGCCACGGGCATCCAAGTGTGGACTGTGGGCATGTAGAAGGGCATGAGAATGATGCAGTGCGGGCTTGAGGAATGTGTTAACACCAGGTGCGGGCTCATTTTTGTTGAAGGGTTAAAACCCCATACAACCGTGTGCAATGGGATCTCGCACGCATCACACAAACACCAACACGGGCATCAAAAACCACATAATATGGGAGTTAAATTAAATTTAATTATATTTAAATTTAATTAGTTTATTATGCAAGTCGGCCTCATTCAACTCCGGAAAAGAAAATGTATAAGAAGAAAAGCACTTCGTTGTTTTGGGGAGTAGAAATTCGGTGGTGAAGAGTGTTGGACTCGGGAGGCATAAGAAAGTAGAACAGAATGTGGAGAAAAGACTAATTTCAAAGACAGCAAGGAAAAGATCATGGATGAATGAGGAATTTCGGTGAAGCTTGAAGAAGAAGACCTGGGGGCATAAAGGAGGAAATCTCAGGTGCAGCAGTTGATAGACAGGCTCAAGATCAGTTGTATAGATCAGTACAGAATATATTTCTAGAGCTGCAAACTGATGAGATCATGCTGGAGATGTTGACCAGTTAAAGTCTGTGAAGTTGGATTGATTGAGGTCAATCCCTGACTGGGAGGAAGGGTGGTGCTTGGGGACAATCTCTTGTCCACATTCAGGTTGCAGCCTGAGTAAAACAACTCAATTGAAGCTGAGTTAGTATTTGAGGTTGGAGCCTCTGAGTGACCAGTTGTAGCTGGTGCATGTAACTCTGTGTTGTAGCACATACCCTTTGTATATAAATTGCATAATTACACAAAGTGAAGCAAATTCTTTGTTGATGTTATTTCAGTAGTTATATTTTTTTGAGTAAAGGTTACTAGAACATTATATTGTTGTTGAATATGAAATTGTAATTATAGAGCTTACAACACCAATTTACCCCCCCCCCTCTTAGTGTTGTGTGTTTTCTCAATTGGTATCAGAGCACAGGTTCTTCACAAAAGGCTTGACAGCTTGAATAAGATCCTAAGTAACACACAATGGGTGGATCAAAGCTCAGGGACATTCCTAGATTTGATGGGAACAATTACATTTACTGGAGTAAGAGGATGAATGCCTACTTAATCTCTCTGGGGTTTGAGGTATGGCAAATAGTAAAAAATGGATATAAGGAACCAACAAATGGTCCTACTTCTGAAGATTAAATAGAGGACTGTGAAAACAATTCTAAGGCTATGAATACTATTCTAGCTGGGCTGAGTGAGACTGAATTCTTCAAAATCATGAATTATACCACAGCTAAGGAAATGTGGGACAAGCTAGCCACCATTTATCAAGGAGACTCTAAAATTCAACAAGCTAAGCTCTAGACATACAGAAGTAAATTTGAAAGTCTAAAGATGACAGAGGAAGAAGATGTAGCAGCCTATTTTCAGAAGGTAGAAGAAGTTGTGAACACCATGAGAGGTCTCGGTGAAATAATGGAACCAAAGTTGGTGGTTCAAAAGATTCTCAGAACCTTGACACCCAAATACAATCCCAAAGTATCTGCTATTGAAGATAGGGAAAAATTGGATGAATTAAAAGTAGAAGAACTTCAGGGAATTCTAACAGCATATGAAATGAGAATTCAAGAACCCAGGCAAAATGAAGCAACATTCAAGGCTGCTAAAAACAAGGGTCAACTTCGTGAACCCTGTCAACCAGACTTTGAAATGAAGAGATGGCAAATTTTGTCAATAAGCTTCAAAGAGGGACTGGAAGATACAAAGGAAAACTCCCGTTGAAGTGTTTCAATTGTGGCAAAATTGGGCATTTTGTAGCCAAATGTCCATTAAAGGATAGGTAGAAACAATTAAACCCTAGAAGATCTTTTGGAGATAAAAGATTTGTAAACAAGCAAACTTTTTTCTCTAAGGTAGAAGATGAAGGAGTTTCAGATGGTGAAGAAGAAGAAGAAACTTTTGAAAGGAATGAGATATTGTTTCTAGCACAAGAAAACAATGAGGATATCTCAAAACATGATGAGGGTGTAGTTGATCTTGAGGAAGAACTCATTGCTTCCTTGGAAGAAATTAAGAACCTAAAAAATACAAATGAACAGCTAAAACAGGAGTATCAAATTGCAAAAAATCAGTGGGTCAAAAGACTAGGTTTGGCATTACAAAGAAAAGAGGATGAAGTCAACTCTCTGAAAGAAAAACTTGAGAAATCAAAACCATTGTCTCAGCAGAAAAATGTTGGCATCAAAAGTATGATTGAATACCCATCATTTAAGAAGACTGCAACAGAATGTCAAGTTCTGGAAATCAGCAAAACAATCTCCAAACTCAAGGACAATATTCAGAAAACTCAAGAGCCTTTGGTTGAGGCACAAAGACAGCTAGCTCTAAGGAAGAAGGAATGTGAAATGTTGCAAAAGCAAGTAATCCATCTAAGCAAATCAGACAAAATTCAAGTCAGCATGAGCCATGAAGACAAGCCAAAGTCAGCCACAGCAAATCACTCATTTCAGGCTTCAAGAAGACCATTCTTTTCCAGGTACCAAAATACATTTTTTGGGCATTGCTATAATTGTTATAAGTTTGGACACAAAGCCATCGATTGTAGGACACCCAAAAAGGATTTTACTAGCTCCACAAGCTTACAACATGCTCAGAAGACCTTCTTTCAAAACAACAACTCTTTTTCTGTACTGTCCGAAGATTTAGAATGCACCAAGTGCAAAAACTTTGGTCACACATCTGAAAATTGCAGGTTAGAAACTGTTGATGAAAAGACCACAAGTGACATTTGTGGGATAGCTCTCTATGCTCAGAAGAATGAAAATAAAGGGTATATTGATAGCGAGTGCACTAAGCACATGACGGGAGACAAAGGCAAATTTCTTACATTAAAAAAGGAAAAAGGTGGTGATGTAGCATTTGGAGATAATGGCACTGCAAAAATCTTGGGAAAAGGGACTGTGGCCCTCACAGAAAATGCGAAGGCACGGAATGTTCTTTATGTTGAGGGACTAAAACATGATCTAATAAGTGTTGGGCATTATGTGATGCTGATCACAATGTCACCTTTTTTGCCCACCATTGTGAAATAAGACAAAATGGGCATAAACAAGTTATAGGAAGTGGAATCAGATCAGCAGTAAGTGTGTATGTATTAGAAGAAATAGACGGAGAAAGGTGCCTTGTCAGTCAACATGACAACAATTGGTTGTGGCACAAGAGATTAGCACATCTCAACTTTGATAATATAGTAAAAATCAGTCAGCAAGATGCAGTCAGAGGGATGCCAAAAATTTCCAAACCTACAAACAAGTTATGTGGATCATACCAACATGGTAAGCAAACAAGAACAAATTTCAAGGCAAAAACTTATCAATCAACATCACATCCCTTGGAATTAGTCCACACAGACTTATGTGGACCAGCAAGAGTCCAAACTCTTCAAGGTGAGCTATACTTCATGCTTTTCATTGATGATTTCTCACGCATGACATGGGTCACATTCTTAAGAAATAAGTCCAAAGCTTTTGAAAAATTCAAGCTTTTTAAAGCTAAAACAGAAAATGAATGTGGACAAAAAATTAAGTGCCTATGCTCGGATAATGGAGGTGAATTCACCTCAAGTGATTTCAAATATTTCTATGATTCAAATGGAATCAAAAGACAATACTGTGCAACCCGAACTCCTCAACAAAACGGGGGTGGTAGAAAGAAAAAATCGAACTGTTCAAGAAGCTGCAAGAACTATGTTGTTGGAAGCAAATCTGCCATAGATTTTTTGGCGAGAAGCAGTGAGTACAACAGTTTATGTTATCAACAGAGCACAACTGAGAGTCAATGATGACAAAACCCCCTATGAGTTATGGACAAGAAGAAAAGCCATGGTAAATTACTTTAAAAATTTTGGGAGCAAATGTTACATAAAGGTCATTGATGGCAGTCTTGGAAAATTCAATTCAAGGACTAATGAAGGAATATTCTTGGGCTACTTAACAGAAAAGAAAGCATACAAATGCTACAACAAGAGATTGAAGCAAATAGTTGAAAGTATAGACATAGTTGTTAATGAAGATCTAGCACAAAAATTGCCAGAATCCAAACCTAAGGACAGTGATGGTGATTCATCTGATGATGAAGAAATATCACAAGAAATGGCAAAGGAACAAACAAATCAACCTAAACAATCTAAGGATGAACAACTCCCCTTGGAAGGCACAAAACCTTCACTCAGATTTATAAAACGAGATCATCCAAAAAACCTTATCATTGGAAATCTAGATGAAGGAATTCAGCTAAGACAAACAGGAAGAAGGGATGTGGCTCTACTGTCCAAAATTGAACCAAAAAACTTCAGTAAGGCATATGAATATTTACAATGGAATAGAGCCATGCAGGGAGAGCTAGAACAAATTGAAAAAAGTGGTACTTGGGAATTAGTCTCACGCCCAAAGGACAAGAATGTCATAGGAACTAAATGGATTTTCAGAAATAAAATGAATGAAGAAGGAGAAATAGTGAGAAATAAGGCTAGACTTGTTTGCAAAGGTTATGCACAGGTTGAAGGAATTGACTTTGATGAAACCTTTGCTCCTGTTGCTTGAATGGAGGCAATCAGAATGTTCCTTGCTTACTCATGCTTCAAAAATTTCAAGGTTTACCAAATGGATGTAAAATCCGCCTTCTTGAACGGAGATTTACATGAAGAAGTCTACACTGAACAACCTGAGGGTTTCAAGCTGCTTGAAATGGAGGACTATGTTTGGAAATTGAAAAAGGCTCTTTATGGGTTGAAACAAGCCCCAAGGGCTTGGTATGAACGATTAGACAAGTATCTTTCTCAACAAGGCTTCAAAAGATGTACTGCAAATAGCAATATCTACATAAAAACTGAGAAGAATGGGCTTCTAATCACCGTAGTCTATGTTGATGATATCATTTTTGGTTGTAACAACGATAAGTTAAGCCATGAATTTGCTAAATCGATGGCACTAGAATTCGAGATGTCTATGATTGGGGAACTATCCTTTTTTCTTGGTTTATAGATTTCCCAAACACCCAAAGGTATTTTTATATCTCAGTCTAAATATCTAAAGGAAATGCTTAAGAGGTTTGGAATGGTTGATTGTGCTCCTGTAGGTACACCCATGACAACTAATTGCAAACTCAGCAAAGATGATCAATTTCCATTAGTTGATGCCACTTTTTACAGATCAATGATTGGAAGCCTGCTGTATTTAACTGCCTCTGGGCCCGATATCATGCAAGCTGTTGGAATGGTGGCCAGGTTTCAATCATGTCCAAAAGAATCTCATGTAGCAGCTTGTTATCACATATATAGTAGTCGGGCTACCATACATTATTTTTCTGATGCCAGTACACTATTCAGCCAGTTCCCTTACATTTGAGATGCTGAGATGAGCATCTATATTGGCTCACTATCAGATTGTGGACAACAGTATATATTCCCCATGCCATGACTGAGTCTCAGAACACTCAAAGAGATGACCGAAGTAGCCATTATACTATTGGTACAGAGCAGTCAGTAGTGCCCAGAGGTAAGCAGTTTCAGAGGACAGATGATGGTACAGATTGATGAGTGTTGTCCGCCAAACTGCACACCAGCAGCAGAAATCATTCGAAAGCTATCTCCCTCACTGGAAAGTGGGGAGAGGTGTGGCCTTGGGGGCAAGCAATGATCCAGGTACTGTGACCTGAATCCCAGCTCCTCCGTTTAGGCAAACTCCTAACGAAGCCAAGGGGGGTAGTCCCTACAAAAGAGTTGTCTAAGGCTCTTTGTGTGTTTAAATGTTTTAGGTGTTGTGATGCGAATGGGTGTTGTTTAGGAGTTTTTGTATAGTGACTAGAACAAAATTAAACACGCAATCCACGTTGCAAAATTCACAAGATACAGAATCAGAAGATAACAATATACTTTGACTTAGAAATTAAATCAAAGCATCCACAAGATAGAGATTAAACAAGTGACAAGGACATATGGTCCGGATTCAAGAGATATGTAATAATTACTAAAGACCAGTGCCAAATGGAGTCAAATAAAATACTTGTCATGCTGAAAAAATAAGTCGAAAGTAGCTGTTTGTGAGAACGTTTTGAAATTTGTTCTTGGTAAATTTTGAGTGTTTTAGATGTTCTTGATTATTAGGATAAGACCAAGGGTATCAAAAGGAGTGGAACCTTATCCAAGAAAATTACTGGCAACCTTAGGTGATAGGTCGGGAGCACCCAGATTGCGAAGAGGGCAAGTGTGCTTGCGGCTTGACCGCCCTCAAGTCTAACAGTGGATTCTCGGCACCACCTCTTGTAGGAAGAACTCAGTAACTTGTCTTGGTTGAGGTTTTGGGTAAAAATTTTAATTAGATTTTCACTTGTGAATTTGCAAGTCTTCCACCTTTCTGAGTACTAGCCCAACCGTTTCCGGTTGGTAGAGCATACGGGTGTAGGACAGAAACCAAGGTAAATTAATTAAAGGGGTGTGTGGGTTGAAAAGTTTTAATTAAAGAGCACTTTAGTTCAACTCTCCGACAGAGAGCGCTCTTGACTTGATCTTATGACCACAGTTCAAGAGACTTGCTATTTTAACAAATGCCTAATGCAAGGATAATGCAAAACTAAAAAATGCCCTCCGATAGAGGGTGCTCTTGACTTGGATTTGGCCAAGTTCAAGAGACTTTGGTTCGTTTTAAACAAGCAGAAAGTAGATTATAGTAGCAATGAATAACAACTTAAATTTTGATTAGACAATATGATAGATCAACAAGATATGGAATTGTTATCACATATATAGTAGCCGAGCTACCATACATTATTTTTCTGATGCCAGTACACTATTCAGCCAGTTCCCCTACATTTGAGATGCTGAGATGAGCATCTATATTGGATCACTATCAGATTGTGGACAGCAGTATGTATTCCCCATGCCATGACCGAGTCTCGGGACACTCAGAGAGATGACCAATGTAGCCATTATACCATTCGTACAGAACAGTCAATAGTGCCCAAAGTTACAGCAGCAGTTTCAGAGGACAGATGATGGTACAGGTAGATGAGCATTTAGGTATATGACTCAACACGTATATCATTGTGTTATGGTTATATTACTTTTATACTTATTCTTATAGCATGTCTTAGCACTTAAAATCATGATCTGGCGATCATATAGATATGTGGACCTGGTTGATCTTATTATATATATTATATTGTCCCTACTCAGACTTAGAAGTTCACTATTCATACTCATTGGTTTTACCCTCCTTAGGGAGAATAGAGGTGATCATTCCACCATACCTTGGCTTGCTAGTGTTGGCTCCATTATTCATTGTCTTCATCCATCCATTGCCTACCTTTTAGTTTATCACCCTGACTTACTTCTTGACTAGTGACATGGAGGATCTTTTCCCCACTATAGCCTCTGTATTGGATGAGCTTCCCTGTTTATTGTGTCTCAGCTCTGAGTTGGTGACAAAACTTGCCTATGGTGAGTTGGAGTTCCTTGTGAATTCCCCCTAGTCACTAAAGTTGTGTTGGCTAAACCTGAAACTTTTGGTGCTGCCATGAATACAAAATCTGGAAAAATGAAATGCTATATCTTGTATGAAAAGCCCATTCATGTAATGTGTTTCTAAACACACATGAATGAAAGGCATGCCAAATGAAAATGGCTATGAAAATAAAATGTTATATCTTTTGGAAAAATAAATACCTAGGTAAACAAGCTGTCCATGACACACCTAGAAGTGCTCAGGTAAACAAGTGCCTTAAAAACACACCTGCAGCAGAAAGCCTAAAATAAATGTAAATCTATGCAATGTGTTTATAAACACACATAGATCAAGGCTATGGAAACTTCAGGCCCCAAAAGCAATGGAACTTAAATGCTATATCTAAACAATTGTTGGCCTTATTTGTATTATGGATTGTGCGCATCTGTTAAAGGTGAATAAAACCTCTTTGAACAACTCATCCATTTGTGAGACACCGCCTTTCCCTGTGTTATTGCTCATTCAGTATATACTATGGTGTGTATTCCCTTTCCCTTTGCCAAAGTGTCACAAAGTTAAGTCAGTCAAGTCATCCCTTAGCCCAGCCAGTTATTTTAGCCTTCACCCTTCACTAGCAAATTGATCACAGCTATGAAATGAGTATGATCTTGAAAGTCTAGTCTGAGTAATAATAATAATTAATGACATTATATATTTGGATTTAGATCGCCAGTAATGATTACTTTGTGCTATAATTTTTATTTGAATAAGTTGTAGAACATGCATTAACCTTGGACACTTTGCAGCAGCTTATGATGATGGTCTGAGTTATATTGGGTCATGTTGACTTGGTTAGGCCTAGTCTGACCATGGTCAACCAGAGGACATGAGATGGTTGGACCTTATGATGACATGGATAGATGATATATGGTCTATGTATACATACATGATGATTCTATGCAGCAGCTACAGGGTTATGATGATGATTCTTGGTTTACAGCAGTGTTTGGTCATTTACAGATTATTATTATTGGCCCTGTTCCGGTATATTGGATATATATTTTGATTATGCAGAGACTCATATGGTGTATGAGTACACATCTTGGATAGATTTGGACCTTCTGAGTCCAATGAGACAGTTTGTTTTCAGTTTCGGGCACTTACAGTGATGATTGAGCCTCAGTAGGCTATCCCAGTGCAGTTTTGGTCTGTCGGAGGCCCTGTCAGAGCAAATATGATTTTTATCCGGTTGACCTAGGGCGCTGTGCTTGGAGGGGGTGGTCTAGCCACTTGTTTTTACCATATTACCCCCCTCCCGGACACACTGGTGCCCTCACCCTGACAGCGCAGGCACTCCAGGAGGCAGTTTGGGGCAGCTTCACGCTTCCCGAGGCATTTCAGGATTGGTAGAAATGGCTATTGAGGAAATCGATTTGGGCTATTGAGGCAATGTTATGGCATGGGATGATCAGTGATGATAGATCGGGGTCCTCCACACCTCCTCCAGCAGTTTCAGCTTCATCGGGACCCGCATCCATCACTTATGGCACTTTCTGAGGATTTCTGAGGTCTTTTTAAGGCCTTCGATTTGACCATGGAGGCACGATTTGGTATATTGATGATTATTTTATGATTATTGTGCTATGGGGATTGACCAAGGAGGGATAAAATTACCCCTTGGACCCACCATAAGCCCCTTATTATATTTTGTCATCATGATTTGGTGGGATTCCCCTCTTATAGGGCGATTTTGTCCACTCACATAATATTTTATTAGTGATCCATGTATTTTATTGTTGAGCTCATCTCAACCATTGATTAGACATTTGTATCTTTTAATCTTAGCCACTCATTCAAAAAGTGGTTAGGGTTTTGGTGCCTCTCCTTCCTATTTAAAGGAGAGAGCTTCTCATTGTAATGGGTCTTTGGCTCTTGGATTATTGGTATAGAAAAACTTTCTTGTGGAAATTCTTGTCGTCTACTTTGCATCTGGTGTTCTTAGATGGTGATTGGAAAGTCTATTGCAACCTAGCATTTGGAATTTGTGGTAAGATCTATCTATTTTGGAAATCATTGTCTTGTCTACAGGAGGGCGACTTCAACAAGGGCAATTTTGCAAGGCTTCTTCAAATCGACTTTCTTGGCATTCGCTTGTATCAGGGGGTTATCATTAGCATCATTGTGATCTATGCTTTCTTTCTGTTACTTCTCTTGTGGCATTAGTCTTATCTCTTGATTGCATCAAATCTGATATTGTTAACGTTTGTTGTGCAGGAGAGAGGGCGCATTGGCTTCTTGGACTAAATCGATTGCATAGAAAACTACCTCAAAGCTTCTCAAATTGATCGGGTTTGCATAGATCATCATCATCAAGGCATCTACAAGGTTACCCAAGTAAGATCCACAGGTTTGTTTCTCTTACCTTGATCCAATCCATTGACATAGCTCTTAATTGATAAAACCCTAATTATTTCAAAACCACCATTTTACATTTTCTCAGATCTACTTGGATCTAGTGGATTGTTGGGTATAATATTGAAAGGCCAAGAGGATCATTGCCTTACACAAGAGGGAGACGAGGCTAATGCCTTACACAAGAAGAACTTGGTTAAGGCCAAGAGGATCATTGCAGATTCTATTAAGGATCATCTCATCCCACATGTGTCATCTTTGAAGACACCTAAAGAGATGTTTGATGCCTTGACCAAGCTGTTTGAAGGGAAGAATATAAACCGGAAGATGACCTTGAGGAACCAGTTGAAGAATGTGAAGATACAAAATGCAGAGACCATGCAGTCTTACTTTACAAGGGTCTCTCGGATCAAGGAGCAACTTGAAGCTGCGGGAGAAAATGTAGAAGATGGAGAAATTGTGATGACCACCTTGAATGGTCTCCCTAGATCATGGGACTCTTTCATTCAAGGGATTTGTCCTAGAAAGAAGTTAATCACATTCAATAGGCTGTGGGAGGAATGCTCACAAGAAGAAGCTCGACTTGTAGCTCGAGAAGAGAAGATGGGAGCAAACGACGATCAAGCTCTCACAGCACACTCCAGGAGGAATAATAACAAGAGGAAGCATCATCACAGTAAGAGGGAGAAACACCACCACCAAAGTCAAAGGAATAACTTTAGAAGATTCAAGAGAGATCTATCTATTGTCAGATGTTATACATGCGATGAGAAGGGACACTACTCCAGAGATTGTCCCAGAAATAAAAGTGGCTCCCACAACGAAAAGAACAACAAGAAAAGGCACCATGCTCACACTGCAGAAGATGATGAACCTCCAAGGAAGAGAGCCAGAGAAGAAAGTGATGAAGAGTATGTCCTGCTATCAACACTCACGAGCACTGTCACACATGGAAGTAATGATTGGCTTGTAGACAGTGGAGCTTCCAAGCATATGACAGGATATAAAGAATCCTTCATGAACCTGTCTGAACATGAGTCACCTCACAAGGTGAAAATTGGGGATGACTACCAATACCCCATAAAAAGAAGTGGAGAAGCTTCTTACAAGCTAGAATCTGGCAAATCTCTGAAGATGAAGGATGTCCTGTATGTTCCAGGACTCAAGAAGAACCTTCTCTCCATATCAGCACTAGATGCAAAAGGTATGAGGGTTGTATTTGTCGATGGCCAAGTCCTAATGTGGCCAAAGGGAAAGACTATAGATGATGAAGTTGTGATTGGAGAGCAAGAGGAAAGATTGTATAAATTGAAGGGCGAACCTGAACAAGCCTTGGTCCATGACTCAATGGAACCAAGTGAACTATGGCACAGAAAGCTTGCAGATGTGCACTATAGAGCACTACCCATTGCAAGCAAAGTAGCTGAAGGACTTCCAAAAATCCAGTCGAAGCATGAAGGCGTTTGCAAAGGATGTGCAAAAGGAAAGAATGTGAAGAAGACATTTCCAAGTAGCGAAAGCAAAGCAAAAGGGATATTGGAGATCATCCACTCCGATGTATGCGGTCCTATGTCATCCAGTTCATTAAGTGGGTATGTATACTATGTTTCATTTATTGATGACTTTTACCGTAAAACTTGGATATATTTCTTGAAGAGTAAAGATGAAGTATTCAACAAGTTCAAGGAATTCAAAGCCTTGATCGAGAACCACACGGAAAAAAGAATCAAGACCTTTCTATCAGATAATGGCGGAGAGTTCATATCGGAAGATTTCAAGAACCTATGCAAAGAATCTGGGATTAAGAGGGAGTTGATCACTCCATACAATCCACAACAGAATGGCGTTGCAAAAAGGAAGAATAGAACAATAATGGAAGCAGCAAGAGCAATGCTTCATGATCAGGATCTTCTGATGCACCTATGGGCAGAAGCTGCGAGGACAGTTGTGTATGTACAGAACCGTACTCCTCATAGAGTACTAGAAAACAAAACTCCAGAAGAAGTGTTCTCCAACGAGAAACCAAAAGTCAGCCATCTCAGGATGTTTGGTTGCCCAATGTACATACACATTCCGAAGGAGAAGAGGACGAAGCTAGATCCTTCCAGAAAGAAGGGTATATTCGTGGGATACAGTGAAAGTTCGAAGGCCTAACGAATATACTTCTTAGGATTCAAGAAGATCGACATCAGCAGGGACGTGACATTTGACGAAGACTCGACCTACATAAAATCCAGAAAGCTACCTGTCGAAGACACTGAAGAACTTGAAGTTCCTAGGACCAGAGATGAACTAATGGAAAAAGCGATTCCAGAAAATAACTAAGACCGCAAGATGGAAGAACCACAAGAACCTGTAGATCCACCTCGTGAAAAGAACTCCCACAAGAGGAAGCCAGCATGGGTACGAGAGGCAATACAAGATGCAAAGAGGTATGGCGCTCTAGAGGGGATGCACAGAGAAAGCAAGAGACCTAAGCCATATTCCAATTATGTATCCCTATTGTGCGACATCATTGACAAAGAAACTTCCAACTATGAGGAAGCAACAGAGAAAAAAGAATGGAAGTATGCCATGATCGAGGAGTACCAGTCGATCATGAAGAATGATGTCTGGGATTTAGTTCCGAGACCAGAAGGGAAGTTTGTTGTGACTTCCAAGTGGATCTAAAAGATCAAGCATGCTGCAGATGGCAGCATAGAGAGACACAAAGCGAGGTTTGTGGCATGTGGCTTCTCCCATAAGGAAGGCATAGATTATAAGGAGACATTTGCACCTGTAGTCAGATACACTTCCATCATATCAGTACTTGCAATGGATGCAGTAATGAAGTGGAAGGTACACCAGATGGATGTCAAGTCAATGTTCATGAATGGATTAGTAGAGGAGGAAGTGTACGTGGAGCAGCCACTCGGATTTGAAACACATGATAGACAAACTAATGTGTGCAAATTGAAGGCGGCCTTGTACGGATTGAAATAGGCACCCAGGACGTGGTACGGCAGGATGGATAGTTTCCTGATGAGCTTGGGCTTTACCAAGAGTAAAGCAGATTCCAACCTTTACTACAAGGTTGAAGTGGGAAATCCAGTGATATACTTCTACTTTATGTAGATGACCTATTTGTAACAAGGGAGGATGGGCTCATTGTAGATACGAAGTGGAAACTTGCTGCAGAGTTCGAGATGAAGGACCTGGGTACGATGCACTATTTCCTAGGTATGGAGGTGTGGCAGAATGCGGATGGGATCTTCCTTGGACAAGGGAAGTATGCAGTGGAGATTCTGAAAAGATTCGGAATGATGGACTACAAGGCTATGGCCACACCCATGGCATCGAACTTGAAGCTACTATGTGATGCTTCATCAGAGGCAGTTGATGCCACGATGTATCATCAGATGATTGGTTCATTGATGTACCTGACGAATACGAGACCAGACATATGCTTTGTTGTGAACACATTGAGCCAGTTCCTAACGGATCCGAGACAAGTTCACCTGGTTGCTACAAAGCATATATTGAGGTACCTGAAGAGCACTTGGGGATGTTGCTTCAGTATGGGATCCGGTATGATCTCCTGGTTTAGCAGGAAGCAGTCATGCGTGGCACTGAGTACAGCTGAAGCAGAGTATGTTGCAGCTTGTTCGGCTAGTTGTGAGGCAGTATGGCTTAGGAAGCTACTGTCTGATTTGTTTGATCTCCAATTAGAGGCGGCTTGTATCTTCTGTGACAACCAAAGTTGTGTGAAGTTGTCTGAGAACCCGGTGTTCCATGACAAGTTGAAGCATATTGAGATCAAGTATCACTATATCAGGGATATGGTGCAGAGAGGAGCAGTGAAGCTCCAGTATGTTGCGACGAACGAGCAAATAGCTGATGTATTGACCAAGCTGCTAGCCAGAGTGAGGTTCGAGTACTTTAGAGAGAAGCTTGGTGTTCTTTTGATCGAGGTCCCTTCCAAGGGGAAGTGATGAATCCGGAAGGCGCAGATGCACATGGGCCACTCTCACATAGTGGTAGGAAAGTCCTCCCATGTCGATTGATGTAAGTGTCTGGACCTTTCCCGAATAGTGGTAGGAAAGTCCTCCCATGTCGGTTGATGCAAGTGTAAGGGCCTGTTATCACCTATAATGTAGTTACCCCTATGGATGTATCCACTCATGGACGGCAATAGGGAAGGGCAACTCAAAAGGTGCAACCACGATCACCTCGACCTCCAATATATCGTTGTCACGCCAGTCGAGGCAACCCTCGCTTTATGTTATCTAGCCCAGACAACAAAGGGGGAGACCCGATCTACTCCCGACAGGAGAGATCAAAACCAAGACACCAAATCAAGTTAATTCTAAGTGAAGTAAGGTGTATGGTTTATCATAGACCTTAGGATGAAGTCACAAGACAAGTGAGGGGTTCAATGAGTATAGCTTTGGTTCATTATTGATGTGAGAGTGACTTATGATTTGTGAAATAGGATCCAGGATTAAAGTACTAGTTCAATGTAAGGAAATCCACTGCCTTAGGAACCGTGTCCAATGTAGGGTAGTTTAGCGGTTGAATTGGGGCTAACTAGTACAAGTGACAAGCTTGATCATGAAGTATGATGGCATCAAAGGGTTTAGTTCACCATACATGGGTCAAACCACAAGTTAATCCAACAATCTAGGAAAGTCGAATTGACTTGGAGAGAGACCAGTGCCTTGGGAATTGGGATAATGGAGTCAAAGTAAAGTTAACTTGTGGTTAAGGACCCCTATTGCATGAGACAAGTGGAAAATTAAAGTCTTGATGGATGAATAGGCCTAGATCTAGGTTTGACCTAAGTGGACCATAGGCCTAGATCTAGGTTTGACCTACGTGGACCACAATCCCTTAAAACAAGGAATGCTATACCCAAGGCAAGATTTGACAAGGTGACCTACTAGACCTAGGTTTTGAATTACTCTTGTTCCAAATCCACTGAAATCTCAAGTACCCACGTCCTAGAAGTGGGACAACTCACTTCTCCACGGTGGTGCGACTTTACCCAAGGAGGCCTAAAAGTGGGATAAGTGGGGTCAAGAAAAATCCAATGGCATCCAAACTTTAGATCCAAGTGGTTTAAGCAAGTGAGAGTATGGATCTACAATTTCAAGGCAATCCAATGGCTAGATCTTAGTAGATCTGAGTTTGAAGATACCAAGTGGTCCAAAATGGGGATTAAATCCCTTAAAATGTGGAATAGGGCCCACAAGGTAGAAATTAGAAAAGTGACAATCTGGGGGTAGGTTATTGGATGTGTAGATCATGAATCAAGTGGGATCTCAACTACCCATGTACTAGATCTAGGTCAACCCACCCAAACTAGGAAGTGCGCCCTTGCTTGGAGAGGCTAAATGCCTTGGGAAGAGGGTTAAATGGAGGCCAATCCTCACCAAACTATAGATCCGAGATGTCGTGGATACTATACAGGTGGGTTTTAAATTTCTCACCCAAGAAGCCACTAGATCTTAGTAGATCTGAAAAAATGAAAAAATGGGGTTTTGATTGATTAGGGTTTTAAATATTTTAGACAAGTGGATAGATCATGGAGATAGAAATCACCTTGAGATCATACCTGAGTGATGAAGAGAGATGTCTTGATGTTGAGTAAGATTCCCGCAGAGATCAAATGAGAGATTGTTGATTTTGCTTGCCAAATTGATGCCCTAGCCCACAAGTGCGCCCTCCTCTACCTGTCAATCCAAGGAAAATCGATTTCAATTAGAGAAGTCAAGTATGGAGGAAATACAAGTAAAATGCAATGATAACATACAATAGAAGGTCCTGGGACAGTAATACTCCCTGTTACCAACAAAGAGATCCAAAGAAGAAGTAGGGAGAGTCTTCCCCCACCAATACTTCCTCCTCAAAACAAATCGGCCTCCACTTGTAGATGCAAAAACGTGGTACAAAAGATATGGCAAAACAAGATCTCCAATAACTCAGTGCAAAGGAAGAACCAACGAACGAACACCAAAAACATTCACCACAACACTGGAGATAGATGCAATAATAATTTTCTATTCCAATAATCCAGAGACACAAGTCCCCTTACAATGAGAAGCTCTCTCCTTTAAATAGGAAGGAGAGGCATCAAAATCCTAACCACTTTTTGAATGAGAGGCTAAAATTAAAAGATACAAATGTCTAATCAATGGTTGAAATGAGCTCAACAATAAAATACATGGATCACTAATAAATATAATATAAGTGGACAAAATCGCCCTAGAAGAGGGAAATCCCACCAAATCATGATGACAAAATATAATAAGAAGCTTATGGTGGGTCCAAGGGGTAATTTTAGCCACCCTTGGTCAATCCCCATAGCACAATAATCATAAAATAGTCATCAATATACCAAATCGTGCCTCCATGGTCAAATCGTACGCCTCAAAAGACCTCAAAAATCATCAGAAAGTGCCATAAGTGATGGATGCGAGTCCCGATGAAGCTGAAACTGCTGGAGGAGGTGTGGAAGACATCAATCCATCATCACTAATCATCCCATGCCAAAACATTGCCTCAGTAGCCCAAATCGATTTCCTCAATAGCCATTTCTACCAATCCTGAAATGCCTCGGGAAGCGTGAAACTGCCCCAAACTGCCTCCTGGAGTGCCTGCGTTGTCAAGGTGAGGGTACCAGTGTGTCCGGGAGGGGGGGTAATATGGTAAAAACAAGTGGTTGGACCACCCCCTCCAAGCACAGCGCCCTAGGTCAATCGGATAAAAATCACATCTGCTCTGACAGGGCCTCCGACAGACCAAAACTGCACTGGGATAGCCTACTGAGGCTCAATCATCACTGTAAGTTCCCAGAACTGAAAACAAACTGTCTCACTGGACTCAGAAGGTCCAAATCCATCCAAGATGTGTACTCATACACCATATGAGTCTCTACATGATCAATATATATATCCAATATACCGGAACAGGGCAAATAATAATAATCTGTAAATGATCAAATACTGCTGTAAACCAAGAATCATCATCATAACCCTGTAGCTACTGCATAGAATCATCATGTACATGTACATAGACCATATATCATCTATCCATATCATCACAAGGTCCAACCTTCTCATGTCCTCTGGTTGACCTTGGTCAAACTAGGTCTAACCAAGTCAACATGACCAAATATAACGCAAACCATCATCAGAAGCTGCTGCAAAGTGTCCAAGGTTAATGCATGTTCTACAACTTATTCAAATAACAATTATAGCACAAAGTAATCATTACTGGCGATCTAAATCCAAATATATAATGTCATTAATTATTATTATTACTCAGACCAGACTTTCAAGACCAAACTCACTTCATAGCTGTGATCAATTTGCTAGTGAAGGGTGAAGGCTAAAATAACTGGCTAGACTAAGGGGTGACTTGACTGACTTAACTTTGTGACACTTTGGCAAAGGGAAAGGGAATACACACCATAGTATATACTGAATGAGCAACAACAGAGGGAATGGCGGTGTCTCACAAATGGATGAGTTGTTCAAAGAGGGTTTATTCACCTTTAACAGATGCGCACAATCCATAATACAAATAAGGCCAGCAATTGTTTTGATATAGCATTTAAGTTACATTGTTTTTTGGGCCTGAAGTTTCCATAGCCTTGATCTATGTGTGTTTATAAACACATTGCATAGATTTACATTTATTTTAGGCTCTCTGCTGCAGGTGTGTTTTTAAGGCACTTGTTTACCTGAGCACTTCCAGGTGTGTCACGGACAGCTTGTTTACCTAGGTATTTATATTTCCAAAAGATATAACATTTTATTTTCATGGCCATTTTTATTTGGCATGCCTTTCATTCATGTGTGTTTAGAAACACATTGCATGAATGGGCTCTTCATACAAGATATAGCATTTCATTTTCCAGATTTTGTATTCATGGCAGCACTAAAAGTTTCAGGTTTAGCCAACACAACTTTAGTGACTAGGAGGAATTCCAAGGAACTCCAACTCACCATGGATAAGTTTTGTCACCAACTCAGAGCCGAGACACAATAAACAGGGAAGCTCATCCAATACAGAGGCTACAGTGAGGAAAAGTCCTCCATGCCACTAGTCAAGTAGTAAGTCGGGGTGATAAACTAAAAGGTAGGCAATGGATGGATGAAGACAATGAATAATGGAGCCAACACTAGCAAGCCAAGGTATGGTTGAATGATCACCTCTATTCTCCCTAAGGAGGGTACAATCAATGAGTATGAATAGTGAACTTCTAAGTCTGAGTAAGGACAATATAATATATATAATAAGACCAACCAGGTCCACATATCTATATGATCGCCAGATCATGACACTAAGTGCTAAGACATGCTATAAGAATAAGTATAAAAGCAATATAACCATAACACAATGATATACCTGCTGAGTCATATACCTGAATGCTCATCGACCTGTACCATCATCTGTCCTCTAAAACTGCTACTGCAACTCTGGGCACTACTGACTACTCTGTACCAATGGTATAATGGCTACATCGGTCATCTCTCTGAGTGTCCTAAGACTCAGTCATGGCATGGGGAATACAACTGCTGTCCAAAATCTGATAGTGATCCAATATAGATGCTCATCTCAGCATCTCAATGTAAGGGCACTGGCTGAATAGTGTACTAGAATCAGAAAAATAATGTATGGTAGCTCGGCTACTATATATGTGATAACATCTGGCTCCGGTTGGGACAAGTGCTCTGCTGAAATGGGCGCTTGAAAACCTCAGAATCTCTGGTCCTCGAACTCTGCTACTCGAATCCACGATCCAGCACTCTAACATTTTGCTTCCAGCTTTTTATTTTGCAACCTATTTCTGCATTCACAAACATCAAAAACACCTCATGTCGCATGTGTGGGAAAAATATAAAACCAACTGAAATAAAATCTATTCTATGTCAGAAATATAAATGCATGAAATATAAATGCAGAAAGTAAATTAAACTACTAACATAATTTGCAAAATTTGAAATTTATTGTGCAGGAAAAAGAAAAGTGACAAGTACTCAATTAAACTAGGAGTTTACAAAAGAGCTTAGCAGTAAACAAGGTGCCAGACTCAATGGCTGAAAAGACTAACTACTGCCCAAGCAGGCTTATTTGGTTTCCTACCTACTCTAATCTACCAAGCAATGCAAGCGGAGAGATTCCAACTATTTGGGATCAGGGATGTGATCCCTTAAGTCCCTCTGATTAACAGGATATAAAATACGTCGTCCACTACCAGTGGTCAGAAAGCACATGCCATCAATGCATTGCTCTACTGTGAACGGTCCAACCCATAAGTCATCAGCCTGTCCCGATCTTATATGCAATAAATGGTTGGGAATGATGACTTGACTTCCTGTATGAAACCTATTTCTATTGACAGACTCAGGAATTACTCCAATATTACGAATAGGCATGGGATGGATTTCAGCAGGGTTTTGCGCTTGAGGTGTGACAATCCTTGAGCTCCTCCTAGAAGGAACTGCATTAACTCTGGGTGAACCACCATCTAAAGCAATAGCAACTCTGCCAACAAGGACTTACCTAATTTCTCTTCTTGTTTCTTGGACTACTTCATTTGATTCTTCCTCATGGGGAGACACAACACTTTTAACAACTTCTCCTACAGTCCAGAAATCTCTCTGTTCTTCCAAGGGAGGTGGCTCATGAGATATGACAGTGTTATGACTAGAACCTTCCCCTGAAGGAACAGGAATGACCATGTTTTCCAATCTAGTAGAAACTGACTCAGGATGAAATGTAGAGGAACTAGGAATGTGAGAAAGATCATGAGTATAATGACTAGATGACTCAGATGGTAGAAGAAAATTAGGGATATGAGGATATGCAGATAAAGCATGGCTTTGAGGTTCTGAAGGAGTTTGAAAAATAGCAAGGTTATTTAGATTATATTCTCCTTCAAGTGCATCATTAATTAAGGCATCCTCTTCCCAACTTAGAGAGTTATCATGAACTTGAATTAGGCTACCATCTTCTAGAGATAAAAGAGATAAAGAATCTTCTACATCAGAATAATAGGAGGCTTCAGACTCTTCATTCGTTTCAACCCTAGTAGATGTTGCAAGATTGTTTTCCCATGGGTAAATAGGTGCAAGCCCTTGGCTTTCTCTTTCTCTATTATGATCAGTCAAGGCAAACCACTCCCTAGCAGTAAAAGGAATTCTTTCTCCCCTCCTAATATCATCAAATTCATCTTCATGTATTGGATTCTCAATATTTTCTTCATCATTTGTTTGATCATGAAGGCTTTCTATTGGGGGATTTGGTTCCAAACTTTGATCATTAGGCAAATGTTCATCTCTTCCTATATCTCTTATGCCATCATCAACTTCCTCAAGTGCTTGATTTTCCATAGAAGGTTCTTGAATGGTTTCATCATTTTGTTCATGACCTTGAGGTTGATTCTAACTTCTTCTTAATTCATCTATTTCCTCGGCAAATTCATTTCTAAGTAGTTCCAAGTTTATTGTTCTTGCAATTTCAGCTGCTTGCTCTTCTTCCCAAGAGGAATCAGACTCTTCCATGACCATACACATATTTTGATCAACTTCATATAATTCATCCTCATTTTCAACAAGGTTAGTTTTGGCATTATTTAACAAATCATCCCCATATGTGTTTTTTAGCCCTTCATCGAATGATTCAACATGCTCATTATAACAAGGCTCTCTGTTAACCCGAATCAAAGCTCCATCAGGGTTGGGAACACAAATAAATGATAAATCCATCATAAGGTATCCACCTAGACCAGCAGCCCATTTTCTAGATAACAGCATTCCATATGTTGGGGGTAAGTCAATGACAACTACATCCATCATGGTAGAAATGTCTGAACATGCAAAAAGGTCAGCTCTAAGGTTTTTGATCAAACCATAAGATGGCACTCGTCAGGAATCTATACCACAGACATTTCCATAAGGTCTAGTCACTTCAAGTCCCATTTCCTTCATAACTTGTAAAGGCATAACATTCATTGCTGCTCCAGAATCCAACATACAATTGTGAAGGAGGATGTTTTGAATGTGCAAGGTAAGGTAAAAGGGAGAGTGACCACCACTCTTTCTCTCATAAATTGCCGAATGGATGTTTATTGGTGGATCCTTATCTGTTTCACTAGGTTGTGTTCCACTAAGCTTTTGGATATGACATGATTCTAGGACCGGTTCAGGAGTTTTCTCTTGGCCAATACCATCAAAAAATTCCTCTACTTGGCATCTAACAGAAGGCACCTTCATCAACTCAGTGACAGGGATATTACACATTATCTTGCTTAACTCTTTCTTCATATCAATCTTAAGATCATAATCATCCATAGCAATATTTTCCTCTTCCTTTTTATCTTCATCAATCTTTTTATGTTTATCAAGGAAAGAAGGTTGGGAAGTACTTCCTCGTCTATAAATCTGATACTTGGGTTGCTCTTTAGGTTTTGGGAGCTCTATGGCACAACATGAGGAACTAGGTTCTTCTACTATGTCTTCTTCTTGCTCCCAAGGCTCTTCTTCTAGAAGAATTCTTCCAAAGTCTTCATCATAAGATAAGTCATTTATAAAGTTGATGTTTTCTGGTTGGTCATCATGGTCAATGGTGTCAGAGGGTTCTTCTTCTTTTTCATCAGACCAATTGACTTCCTTCTTCTCAGAGTTTTCTGGATACTCAGGTCATCGCCTATCCCTCTCCCCATCAGGCCTCCTATTATTATTCCAGTAAGGTTTAGGGCCATAAGGATTTCTATGTCTCTCAGGGTCATTCAAACTTGCCACATTCTTTGTTAAGACAGTTAATTGCTTCATCATTTCTTGCATGACTTCTAAAGTGTCCTTTGATTCCTTTGGCACACTCACAGGTTCCTTTGGTTTTCGAAGTCTAGGGTCAGATCTAGAAGTGGATGGGGTAAATTGATCGAAAAAGTTTTGTTTCCCCATGGATGCTACATTTTGCTCAACCCTCTTAGCATTTGATTGAGCGGTCTTTAAGTCATTTGGGTTTTTATCCTTTAGCTGATAACCAACCCATCCTGCAAAAGCATTCAAGTAGTGAATAACAACTGCTTGGTTTTTTGGTCTAATTTCTTCAGGGATAACAGCTACAGTCTTGTCGAATCTTATGTTAAACTCATGGACTGTTTCATTTTCTCTTTTCTTAATATCAAAAAGTTGATGTAAGATAAATTTCCCATCTAACTTTCGGGACCACTAACTATTTAGCTTGTTGACAAAGTTATCAAACCCATCAATGGATGAGGCAGGCAACCTGTCAAACCACTTCCTAACATCTCCTTCTAAAGATGCCAGGGGACCCCTCATGAACACATCTTCCTCATGTGCTCCATATGCTTCCATGTGTTCCCATACTTTATCAATGTGGTCTTCAATTGATATAGCAGATACTCCATCAAATCTGGGAACCTTTTCAAAATACTTTTCAAGCATATCATAGGGTGCTCCTTGGATACTGAAGCTCTGTTTGGAGAATCGTTAACCAATTTCCAAAAGAAGTTAGATGATTGTGCTTTGGGATCTCTTTTACGATATGTAATTGGGGTTCCTTCAACTTGATCCGAGTTTACTTTACTTCTCATGTTATAAGGATGTAAATGAGCTCGCTCCTCAGCGAAGTCACGGTTGGGAGTCGCCACGTAGATTTAAACTCTTCTACCAAGATATGTGTCGTTGTATATGCAGGAGAGAGTGAATAATGATTACTAGTTTTTCCAAGGTAAGCCCTATGCCTTTCAATACCAAAACATTAGGCAAAGAGAATGGGAGGGCTTTAAGAAACGTATGTCGAACCAGGGTAAGCTATTGCCTCCCCGGCAACGGCGGCGAAATGTTATCACCTAAACTGTAGTTACCCCTATGGACGTATCCACTCATGGATGGCAATAAGGAAGGGCAACTCAAATGTGCAACCACGATCACCTCGACCTCCAATATATGTTTGTCACGCTAGTCGAGGCAACCTTCGATTTATGTTATCTAGCCCAGACAACAAAGGGAGAGACCCGATCTACTCTCGACAGGAGAGATCAAAACCAAGACACCAAATCAAGTTAATTCTAAGTGAAGTAAGGTGTATGGTTTATCCTAGACCTTAGGATGAAGTCACAAGACAAGTGAGGGGTTCAATGAATATAGCTTTGGTTCATTATTGATGTGAGAGTGACTTATGATCTGTGAAATAGGATCCAGGATTAAAGTACTAGTTCAATGTAAGGAAATCCACTGCCTTGGGAACCGTGTCCAATGCAGGGTAGTTTAGGAGTCGAATTGGGGCTAACTAGTACAAGTGACAAGCTTGATCATGAAGTATGATGGCATCAAAGGGTTTAGTTCACCATACATGGGTCAAACCACAAGTTAATCCAACAATCTAGCAAAGTCGAATTGACTTGGAGAGAGACCAGCGCCTTGGGAATTGGGATGATGGAGTCAAAGTAAAGTTAACTTGTGGTTAAGGACTCCTATTGCATGAGACAAGTGGAAAATTAAAGTCTTGATGGATGAATAGGCCTAGATCTAGGTTTGACCTAAGTGGACCACAATCCCTTCAAAAAAGGAATGCTATCCCCAAGGCAAGATTTGACAAGGTGACCTACTAGACCTAGGTTTTGAATTACTCCCGTTCCAAATCCACTGAAATTTCAAGTACCCACATCCTAGAAGTGGGACAACTCACTTCTCCAAGGTGGTGCGACTTTACCCAAGGAGGCCTAAAAGTGGGATAAGTGGGATCAAGACAAGTCCAATGGCATCCAAACTTTAGATCCAAGTGGTTTAAGCAAGTGAGTATGGATCTACAATTTCAAGGCAATCCAATGGCTAGATCTTAGTAGATATGAGTTTGAAGATACCAAGTGGTCCAAAATGGGGATTAAATCCCTTAAAATGTGGAATAGGGTCCATAAGGTAGAAATCAGAAAAGTGACAATTTGGGGGTAGGTTATTGGATGTGTAGATCATGAATCAAGTGGGATCTCAACTACCCACGTACTAGATCTAGGTCAATCCACCCAAACTAGGAAGTGCGCCCTTGCTTGGAGAGGCTAAATGCCTTGGGAAGAGGGTCAAATGGAGGCCAATCCTCACCAAACTATAGATCCGGGATGCCGTGGATACTATAGAGGTGGGTTTTAAATTTCTTACCCAAGAAGCCACTAGATCTTAGTAGATCTGAAAAAATGTAAAATGGGGTTTTGATTGATTAGGGTTTTAAATATTTTAGACAGATGGATAGATCATGGAGATAGAAATTACCTTGAGATCATACCTGAGTGATAAAGAGAGATGTCTTGATGTTGAGGAAGATTCCCGCAGAGATCAAATGAGAGATTGTTGATTTTGCTTGCCAAATTGATGCCCTAGCCCACAAGTGCTCCCTCCTCTACCTGTCAATCCAAGGAAAATCGATATCAATCAGAGAGGTCAAGTATGGAGGAAATACAAGTAAAATGCAATGATAACATACAATAGAAGGTCCTGGGACAGTAATACTCCCTGTTACCAACGAAGAGATCCAAAGAAGAAGTAGGGAGAGTCTTCCCCTACCAATACTTCCTCCTCAAAGCAAATCGGCCTCCACTTGTAGATGCAAAAACGTGGTACAAAAGACATGGCAAAACAAGATCTCCAATAACTCAGTGCAAAGGAAGAACCAACGAACGAACACCAAAAACATTCACCACAACACTGGAGATAGATGCAATAATAATTTTCTATTCCAATAATCCAGAGCCACAAGTCCCCTTACAATGAGAAGCTCTCTCCTTTAAATAGGAAGGAGAGGCATCAAAATCCTGACACCTTTTTGAATGAGTGGCTAATATTAAAAGATACAAATGTCTAATCAATGGTTGAGATGAGCTCAACAATAAAATACATGGATCACTAATAAAATATAATATACGTGGACAAAATCGCCCTAGAAGAGGGGAATCCCACCAAATCATGATGACAAAATATAATAAGAAACTTATGGTGGATCCAAGGAGTAATTTTAGCCACCCTTGGTCAATCCCCATAGCACAATAATCATAAAATAGTCATCAATATACCAAATCGTGCCTCTATGGTCAAATCGTAGGCCTCAAAAGACCTCAGAAATCATCAAAAAGTGCAATAAGTGATGGATGCGGGTCCCGTTGAAGCTAAAACTACTAGAGAAGGTGTGGAAGACATCAATCCATCATCACTGATCATCCCATGCCAAAACATTGCCTCAGTAGCCCAAATCGATTTCCTCAATAGCCATTTCTACCAATCCTGAAATGCCTCGAGAAGCGTGAAACTACCCCAAACTGCCTCTTGGAGTGCCTGCGCTGTCAAGGTGAGGGTACCGGTGTGTCCGGGAGGGGGGTAATATGGTAAAAACAAGTGGTTGGACCACACCCTCCAAGCACAGTGCCCTAGGTCAACCGGATAAAAATCACATCTGCTCTGACAGGGCCTCCGACAGACCAAAACTGCACTGGGATAGCCTACTGAGGCTCAATCATCACTGTAAGTGCCCGGAACTGAAAACAAACTGTCTTATTAGACTCAGAAGGTCTAAATCCATCCAAGATGTGTACTCATACACCATATGAGTCTCTGCATGATCAATATATATATCCAATATACCGGAACAGGGCAAATAATAATAATTTGTAAATGATCAAATACTACTGTAAACCAAGAATCATCATCATAACCCTGTAGCTGCTGCATAGAATCATCATATACATGTACATAGACCATATATCATCTATCCATATCATCACAAGGTCCAACCATCTCATGTCCTCTGGTTGACCTTGGGCAAACTAGCTCTAACCAAGTCAACATGACCAAATATAACTCAGACCATCATCAGAAGCTGCTGCAAAGTGTCCAAGGTTAATGCATGCTCTACAACTTATTCAAATAACAAATATAGCACAAAGTAATCATTACTGGCGATCTAAATCCAAATATATAATGTCATAAATTATTATTATTACTCAGACCAGACTTTCAAGACCATACTCACTTCATAGCTGTGATCAATTTGCTAGTGAAGGGTGAAGGCTAAAATAACTGGCTAGGCTAAGGGGTGACTTGACTAACTTAACTTTGTGACACTTTGGCAAAGGGAAAGGGAATACACACCATAGTATATACTGAATGAGCAACAACACAGGGAATGGCGATGTCTCACAAATGGATGAATTGTTCAAAGAGGGTTTATTCACCTTTAATAGATGCACACAATCCATAATACAAATAAGGCCAGCAATTGTTTTGATATAGCATTTAAGTTACATTGCTTTTTGGCCCTGAAGTTTCCATAGCCTTGATCTATGTGTGTTTATAAACACATTGCATAGATTTACATTTATTTTAGGCTCTCTGCTGCAGGTGTGTTTTTAAGGCACTTGTTTACCAGAGCACTTCTAAGTGTGTCACGAACAGCTTGTTTACCTAGGTATTTATATTTCCAAAAGATATAACATTTTATTTTCATGGCCATTTTCATTTGGCATGCCTTTCATTCATGTGTGTTTAGAAACACATTGCATGAATGGGCTCTTCATACAAGATATAGCATTTCATTTTCCAGATTTTGTATTCATGGCAGCACTAAAAGTTTCAGGTTTAGCCAACACAACTTTAGTGACTAGGAGGAATTCCAAGGAACTCCAACTCACCATAGGTAAGTTTTGTCACCGACTCAGAGCCGAGACACAATAAACAAGGAAGCTCATCCAATACAGAGGCTACAGTGTGGAAAGTCCTCCATGCCACTAGTCAAGTAGTAAGTCGAGGTGATAAACTAAAAGGTGGGCAATGGATGGATGAAGACAATGAATAATGGAGCCAACACTAGCAAGCCAAGGTATGGTGGAATGATCACCTCTATTTTCCCTAAGGAGGGTACTGTTATCACAGTTATAGTAGTCGGGCTACCATACATTATTTTTCTGATGCCGGTACACTATTCAGCTAGTTCCCCTACATTTGAGATGCTGAGATGAGCATCTATATTGGATCACTATCAGATTGTGGACAGCAGTATGTATTCCCACGCCATGACTGAGTCTCAGGACACTCAGAGAGATGACCGATGTAGCCATTATACCATTGGTACAGAGCAGTCAGTAGTGCCCAGAGTTACAGCAGCAGTTTCAGAGGACATATGATGGTACAGGTTGATGAGCAGTCAAGTATATGACTCAGCAGGTATATCATTGTGTCATGGTTATATTGCTTTTATATTTATTCTTATAGCATGTCTTAGCACTTAGTATCATGATCTGGCGATCATATAGATATGTGGACCTGGTTGATATTATATATATATATTATTGTCCCTGCTCAGACTTAGAAGTTCACTAATCATACTCATTGGTTTTACCCTCCTTAGGGAGAATAGAAGTGATCATTCAACCATACCTTGGCTTGCTAGTGTCGGCTCCATCATTCATTGTCTTCATCCATCCATGGCCTACATTTTAGTTTATCACCCTGACTTACTACTTGACTGGTGACATGGAGGATCTTTTCCCCACTGTAGCCTCTGTATTGGATGAGCTTCCCTGTTTATTGTGTCTCGGCTCTGAGTTGGTGACAAAACTTACCTATGGTGAGTTGGAGTTCCTTGTGAATTCCCCCTAGTCACTAAAGTTGTGTTGGCTAAACCTGAAACTTTTAGTGCTGCCATGAATACAAAATCTGGAAAAATGAAATGCTATATCTTGTATGAAAAGCCCATTCATGCAATGTGTTTCTAAACACACATGAATGAAAGGCATGCCAAATGAAAATGGCCATGAAAATAAAATGTTATATCTTTTGGAAAATAAATACCTAGGTAAACAAGCTGTCCATGACACACCTAGAAGTGCTCAGGTAAACAAGTGCCTTAAAAACACACCTGCAACAGAAACCCTAAAATAAATGTAAATCTATGCAATGTGTTTATAAACACACATAGATCAAGGCTATGGAAACTTCAGGCCCCAAAAGCAATGGAACTTAAATGCTATATCAAAACAATTGTTGGCCTTATTTGTATTATGGATTGTGCGCATCTGTGAAGGTGAATAAACCCTCTTTGAACAACTCATCCATTTGTGAGACACCGCCTTTCCCTGTGTTATTGCTCATTCAGTATATACTATGGTGTGTATTCACTTTCCCTTTGCCAAAATGTCACAAAGTTAAGTCAGTCAAGTCATCCCTTAGCTTAGCCAGTTATTTTAGCCTTCACCCTTCACTAGCAAATTGATCACAGCTATGAAGTGAGTATGATCTTGAAAGTCTACTCTGAGTAATAATAATAATTAATGACATTATATATTTGGATTTAGATCTCCAGTAATGATTGCTTTGTGCTATAATTGTTATTTGAATAAGTTGTAAAGCATGCATTAACCTTGGACACTTTGCAGCAACTTATGATGATGGTCTGAGTTATATTGGGTCATGTTGACTTGGTTAGGCCTAGTCTGGCCATGGTCAACCAGAGGACATGAGATGGTTGGACCTTATGATGATATGGATTGATGATATATGGTCTATGTACATGTACATGATGATTCTATGCAGCAGCTACAGGGTATGATGATGATTCATGGTTTACAGCAGTATTTGATCATATACAGATTATTATTATTTACCCTATTCCGGTATATTGGATATGTGTTTTGATCATGCAGAGACTCATAAGGTGTATGAGTACACATTTTGGATGGATTTGGACCTTCTGAGTTCGATGAGATAGTTTGTTTTCAGTTCCGGGCACTTATAGTGATAATTGAGCCTCAGTAGGCTATCCCACTGCAGTTTTGGTCTGTTGGAGGCCCTGTCAAAGCAGATGTGATTTTTATCCGGTTGACCTAGGGCGCTGTGCTTGGAGGGGGTGGTCCAGCCACTTGTTTTTACCATATTACCCCCCTCCCGCACACACTGGTGCCCTCACCTTGACAGCGCAGGCACTCCAGGAGGCAGTTTGGGGCAGTTTCACGCTTCCCGAGGCATTTCAGGATTGGTAGAAATGGCTATTGAGGAAATCGATTTGGGCTACTGAGGCAATGTTATGGCATGGGATGATCAGTGATGATAGATCGGGGTCTTACACACCTCCTCCAGCAGTTTCAGCTTCATTGGGGCCCGCATCCATCACTTATGGCACTTTCTGAGGATTTATGAGGTCTTTTGAGGCCTACGATTTGACCATGGAGGCACGATTTGGTACATTGATGATTATTTTATGATTATTGTGCTATGGGGATTGACCAAGGAGGGATGAAATTACCCCTTGGACCCACCATAAGCCCCCTATTGTATTTTGTCATCATGATTTGGTGGGATTCCCCTCTTATAGGGCGATTTGGTCCACTCATATTATATTTTATTAGTGATCCATGTATTTTATTGTTGAGCTCATCTCAACCATTGATTAGACATTTGTATCTTTTAATCTTAGCCACTCATTCAAAAAGTGGTTAGGGTTTTGGTGCCTCTCCTTCCTATTTAAAGGAGAGAGCTTCTCATTGTAAGGGGTCTTTGGCTCTTGGATTATTGGTATAGAAAAACTTTCTTGTGGAAATTCTTGTGGTCTCCTTTGCATCTGGTGTTCTTAGATGGTGATTGGAAAGTCTATTGCAACCTAGCATTTGGAATTTGTGGTAAGATCTATCTTTTTTGGAAATCATTATCTTGTCTACAGGAGGGCGACTTCAACAAGGGCGATTTTGCAAGGCTTCTTCAAATCGACTTTCTTGGCATTCGCTTGTATCAGGGGGTTATCATTAGCATCATTGTGATCTATGCTTTCTTTCTGTTACTTCTCTTGTGGCATTAGTCTTATCTCTTGATTGCATCAAATCTGATATTGTTGACGTTTGTTGTGCAGGAGAGAGGGCGCATTGGCTTCTGGGACTAAATCGATTGCATAGAAAACTACCTCAAAGCTTCTCAAATTGATCGGGTTTGCATAGATCATCATCATCAAGGCATCTACAAGGTTACCCACGTAAGATCCACAGGTTTGTTTCTCTTATCTTGATCCAATCCATTGACCTAGTTCATAAATTGATAAGACCCTAATTACTTTAAAACCCCCATTTTACATTTTCTCAGATCTACTTGGATCTAGTGGGTTGTTGGGCATAATATTGAAAACCCACCTCTATAGCATCCACGGCATCCCGGATCTATAGTTTGGTGAGGATTGGCTTCCGTTTGACCCTCTTCCCATGCCAAACTAGCTTTCCCAAGCAAGGGCGCACTTCTTGGTGAGGGTGAGTTGACATAGATCTAGGTGGTGGGTAGTTGAGATCCCGCTTGATCCATAATCTACACATCAAATAACCTACCCCCAGATTGTCACTTTTCTGATTTCTATCTTGTGGGCCCTATTCCACATTTCAAGGGATTTAATCCCCATTTTGGACCACTTGGTGTATTCAAACTCAGATCTAGTAAGATCTAGCCGTCGGATTGCCGTGAAATTATAGATCCACACTCCTACTTGACTAACTTACCCGTATCTAAAGTTTGGGTGCCATCGGACTTGTCTTGACCCACCTAACCCACATTTTTGGCCTCCTTGGGTAAAGTCGCACCACCTTGGAGAAGTGAGTTTACTCACTTCTAGGACATGGGTACTTGAGATTGTTGGAGATTTGGAACCGGAATAATTCAAAACCTAGGTCTAGTATGTCATCTTGTCAAATCTCACCTTGGGGATAGCATTCCTTATTTTAAGGGATTGTGTCCACTTTGGTCGAACCTAGATCTACACCTATTCATCCATCAAGACCTTATTTGCCCACTTGTCCCATGCCATAGGAGTCCTTAACCACAAGTCAACCCTACTTTGACTCCATTATCCCAATTCCCAAGGCACTGGTTTCTCTCCAAGTCAATTCGACTTTCCTAGTTTGTTGGATTAACTTGTGGTTTGACCTTTGCATGGTGAACTAAACCTTTGAAGCCATCATGTATCATGGTCAAGCTTGTCACATGTACTAGTTAGCCCCAATTCAACCCTAAACCACCCTGCATTGGACACGGTTCCCAAGGCAGTGGTTTTCTAACATTGAACTAGTACCCTAATCCTGGATCTCATTTCAAATACTATAAGCAGTGTTCCACGGGGACGCGTCCCGAAGGGTCGGGGACGCGTTTCGGCGTTTCTTGCGTCCCGGGGACTCCGAAACTCCATGCGAAACGTTTCGGGACGTCCCGCTTTGGGCGAAACTTGGCGAAACGCACAGCGAAACGTTTCGGTGGGCGGCGAGACTTGTGGGCGTCCCCCCCGAAACTCCGAGACTTGTGGGCGTCCCCCTCGAAACTCCGAGACTTGTGGGCGTCCCCCCCGAAACTCCGGCGAGACTCAAAACTGAAATATCAAATGACAAAGACTCAAAAGTGACAAACATGAAATATGATGTTCATGTTAATCATAGATTCATATATTAATATAATTATGATGAATCGTGTAATTTGTTTGAACTTTGCATTTACATTGCATGATTGCACAATGATAAATGTAGTGTTTAGTAATTCACTAATTTGCATGGGATGGTTTGTTATTGTTGGGATTTATATTTTGCATATTTTTAATATTTTTAAAAAAATTTATAACTCTCGCGTCCCGCCGTCCCCCCGAATTTCTCTAAAATTTGGGGGTGGTCTCCACACGTCCCGAATGTGCGTCTCCCCGCACCCGCGTCCCGCCGTCTCGGAACCTTGGGGGAACATTGACTATAAGTCACTTTCATGAACCAAAGCTACACTCTTTGAACCCCTCACTTGTCTTGTGACTCCATCCTTAGGTCTAGGATAAACCATACACCTAACTTCACTTAGAAATACCCTGATTTGGTGTCTTGGTTTTGATCTCTCCTGTCGGGAGTAGATCGGGTCTCCCCCTTTGTTGTCTGGGCTAGATAACATAAAGTGAAGGTTGCCTCGACTGGCGTGACAACCATATATTGGAGGTCGAGGTAATCGTGGTTGCACCTTTTGAGTTGCCCTTCCCTATTGCCATCCATGACTGGATATATCCATAGGGGTAACTACAACCTAGGTGATAACAGGTACAACCAATGAGTATGAATAGTGAACTTCTAAGTCTGAGTAAGGACAATGTGATATATATAATAAGATCAACCAGGTCCACATATCTATATGATCGCCAGATCATGACACTAAGTGCTAAGACATGCTATAAGAATAAGTATAAAAGCAATATAACCATAACACAATGATATACTTGCTGAGTCATATACCTGAATGCTCATCGACCTGTACCATCATCTGTCCTCTAAAACTGCTACTACAACTCTGGGCACTACTGACTGCTCTGTACCAATGGTATAATGGCTACATCGATCATCTCTCTGAGTGTTCTGAGACTCAGTCATGGCATGAGGAATACAACTGCTCTCCAAAATCTGATAGTGATCCAATATAGATGCTCATCTCAATGTAAGGGAACTGGCTGAATAGTGTACTGGAATCAGAAAAATGATGTATGGTAGCCCGGCTACTATATATGTGATAACAGGGCCTTTCCCGAATGGTGGTAGGAAAGTCCTCCCATGTCGGTTGATGTAAGTGCCGGAGCCTTTCCCGAATGGTGGTTGGAAAGTCCTCCCATGTTGGTTGATGTAAGTGTTGAGCCTTTCCCGAATGGTGGTAGGAAAGTCCTCCCATGTCGATTGAGGTAAGTGTTGTGTCTCGCATGCTGGTAGGAAAGTCATCGCATGTTGGTAGATTGGGTCTCATATGGTGGTAGGAAAGTCCTCCTATACTGGAGACATTGTGATGTGCATCTGGGCTGTGCTCTGTGTGACGATGAGATGATCTGAAGACGATGAGGCGATAGTAGGAGACGCATGTGTTTGCAGAGGCAATATAATGACTGGTCCTGGGTTGTACGTACTTGATGGCTTGCTAGCAGAGATGATGAAGAACAACATGAAGGCCATGCCTACATCCAGCATGAAAAAGGGTTGGCTTTATAGAACTTCCTATGACTAGTAGATTCAAGAGATGTCACCAATCGATGATCGACATGATGAGGATTGCAGCAGTAGCGATGATCCAGTGTTGACGATGTTTGTTGGAGGGGCTTAGGTCGGCCTGTCGACTAGGCCTCCGCCCGACCACTCTGCAGCACATGTCGATAGGTCGTGTCAACTAATATAGGTCGGGTTGGTCGGTTAGACCAACAGACGGTTATGTAACCATATTGACAGATATATATAGGTTGTTGAGTCGATGTAGAGACTAGATTGGTTCTATGACTGTATTCTGCTCTTGCTGGTTAATATAAAGGCTTGTGTTCTCTCTATCTGTCTCATCTCTTGTATCTGTATCATTGTGTATGCTTGCTTATAATATGTAATGTATCTATGGTAACTGTTAGCACCTAAACTGTAGTTACCCCTATGGATGTATCCACTCATGGATGGCAATAGGGAAGCGCAACTCAAAAGGTGCAACCACGATCACCTCGACCTCCAATAGATGGTTGTCACGCCAGTCGAGGCAACCTTCGCTTTATGTTATCTAACCCAGACAACAAAGGGGGAAACCCGATCTACTCCCGACAGGAGAGATCAAAACCAAGACACCAAATCAAGTTAACTCTAAGTGAAGTAAGGTGTATGGTTTATCCTAGACCTAAGGATGAAGTCACAAGACAAGTGAGGGGTTCAATGAGTATAGCTTTGGTTCATTATTGATGTGAGAGTGACTTATGATTGGTGAAAAGGATCTAGGATTAAAGTACTAGTTCAACGTGAGAAAATCCACTGCCTTGGGAACCGTGTCCAATGCAGGGTTGTTTAGGGTTGAATTGGGGATAACTAGTACAAGTGACAAGCTTGATCACGAAGTATGATGGCATCAAAGGGTTTAGTTTACCACACAAGGGTCAAACCACAAGTTAATCCAACAATCTAGGAAAGCCGAATTGAATTGGAGAGAGACTAGTGCCTTGGGAATTGGGATAATGGAGTCAAAGTAAAGTTAACTTGTGGTTAAGGGCTCCTATTGCATGAGACAAGTGGGCAATTAAAGTCTTGATGGATGAATAGGTCTAGATCTAGGTTTGACCTAAGTGGACCACAATCCCTTAAAACAAGGAATGCTATCCCCAAGGCAAGATTTGATGAAGTGACACACTAGACCTAGGTTTTGAGTTATGCCTGTTCCAAATCCACTGAAATCTCAAGTACCCACGTCCTAGAAGTGGGACAACTCCCTTCTCCAAGGTAGTGCGACTTTACCCAAGGAGGCTAAAATGTGGGTTAAGTGGGTCAAGACAAGTCCGATGACATCCAAACTTTAGATCCGGGTAGGTTAATCAAGTAGGCGTGGGATCTACAATTTCAAGGCAATCCGATGGCTAGATCTTACTAGATCTGAGTTTAAAGATACCAAGTGGTCCAAAATGGGGATTAATTCACTTAAAATGTGGAATAGGGCCCACAAGGTAGCAATCAGAAAAGTGACAATCTGGGGGTAGGTTATTGGATGTGTAGATCACGAATCAAGTGGAATCTCAACTACCCACGTACTAGATCTAGGTCAACCCACCCAGACTAGGAAGTGTGCCTTTGCTTGGAGAGGCTAAATGCCTTGGGAAGAGGGTCAAATGGAGGCCAATCCTCACCAAACTATAGATCCGAGATGCCATGAATACTATAGAGGTGGGTTTTAAATATCTTACCCAAGAAGCCACTAGATCTTAGTAGATCTGAAAAAATGTAAAATGGAGGTTTTGATTAATTAGGGTTTTAAATGTTTTAGAAAAGTGGATAGATCATGGAGATAGAAATTACCTTGAGATAATACCTGAGTGATGAAGAGAGATGCCTTGATGTTGAGGAATATTCCCGCAGAGATCAAACGAGAAATTCTTGATTTTGCTTGCCAAATTGATGCCCTAGCCCACAAGTGTGCCCTCCTCTACCTGTCAATCCAAGGAAAATCGATTTCAATCAGAGAGGTCAAGTATGGAGGAAATACAAGTAAAATGCAATGATAACATACAATAGAAGGTCCTGGGACAGTAATACTCCCTGTTACCAACAAAGAGATCCAAAAAAGAAGTAGGAAGAGTCTTCCCCTACCAATACTTCCTCCTTAAAGAAAATCGGCCTCCACCTGTAGATGCAAAAGACGTGGTACAAAAGATATAGCAAAACAAGATCTCCAATAACTCAGTGCAAAGGAAGAACCAAAGAACGAACACCAAAAACATTCACCACAACACTGGAGATAGATGCAATAATAATTTTCTATTCCAATAATCCAGAGCCACAAGTCCCCTTACAATGAGAAGCTCTCTCCTTTAAATAGGAAGGAGAGGCATCAAAATCCTAACCACTTTTTGAATGAGTGGCTAAGATTAAAAGATACAGATGTCTAATCAATGGTTGAGATGAGCTCAACAATAAAATACATGGATCACTAATAAAATATAATATGAGTGGACAAAATCGCCCTAGAAGAGGGGAATCCCACCAAATCATGATGACAAAATATAATAGGAAGCTTATGGTGGGTCCAAGGGGTAATTTTAGACACCCTTGGTCAATCCCCATAGCACAATAATAATAAAATAGTCATCAATATACCAAATCGTGCCTCTATGGTCAAATCGTAGGCCTCAAAAGACCTCAAAAATCATCAGAAAATGCCATAAGTGATGGATGCGGGCCCCGATGAAACTGAAACTGCTGGAGGAGGTGTGGAAGACATCGATCCATCATCACTGATCATCCCATGCCATAACATTGCCTCAGTAGCCCAAATCGATTTCCTCAATAGCCATTTCTACCAATCCTGAAATGCCTTGGGAAGCGTGAGACTGCCCCAAACTGCCTCCTGGAGTGCCTGCGCTGTCAAGGTGAGGGCACCAATGTGTCCGGGAGGGGGGTAATATGGTAAAAACAAGTGGCTGGACCACCCCCTCCAAGCACAGCGCCCTAGGTCAATCGGATAAAAATCACATCTGCTCTGACAAAGCCTCCGACAGACCAAAACTGCACTGGGATAGCCTACTGAGGCTCAATCATTACTGTAAGTGACCGGAACTGAAAACAAACTGTCTCATTGGACTCAGAACGTCCAAATCCATCCAAGATGTGTACTCATACACCATATGAGTCTCTGCATGATCAAAATATATATCCAATATACCGGAACAGGTGAAATAATAATAATCTGTAAATGATCAAATAATGTTGTACACCATGAATCATCATCACGACCCTGTATCTGCTGCATAGAATCATCATGTACATGTACATAGACCATATATCATCTATCCATATCATCACAAGGTCCAACCATCTCATGTCCTATGGTTGACCTTGGTCAAACTAGGTTTGACCAAGTCAACATGACCAAATATAACTCAGTCCATCATCAGAAGCTGCTGCAAAGTGTCAAAGGTTAATGCATCCTCTACAACTTATTCAAATAACAATTATAACACAAAGTAATCATTACTGGCGATCTAAATCCAAATATATAATGTCACTAATTATTATTATTACTCAGACTAGACTTTCAAGATCATACTCACTTCATAGCTGTGATCAATTTGCTAGTGAAGGGTGAAGGCTAAAATAACTGGCTAGGCTAAGGGATGACTTGACTGACTTAACTTTGTGACACTTTGGCAAAGGGAAAGGGAATACACACCATAGTATATACTGAATGAGCAACAACACAGGGAATGGCGATGTCTCACAAATGGATGAGTTGTTCAAAGAGGGTTTATTCACCTTTAACAGATGCGCACAATCCATAATACAAATAAGGCCAACAATTGTTTTGATATAGCATTTAAGTTACATTGCTTTTTGGCCCTGAAGTTTCCATAGCCTTGATCTCTGTGTGTTTATAAACACATTGCATAGATTTACATTTATTTAGGCTTTCTGCTGCAGGTGTGTTTTTAAGGCACTTGTTTACCTGAGCACTTTAGGTGTGTCACAGACAGCTTGTTTACCTAGGTATTTACATTTCCAAAAGATATAACATTTTATTTTCATGGCCATTTTCATTTGGCAAGCCTTTCATTCATGTGTGTTTAGAAACACATTGCATGAATGGGCTTTTCATACAAGATATAGCATTTCATTTTTTCTATACTTTGTATTCATGGCAGCACTAAAAGTTTCAGGTTTAGCCAACACAACTTTAGTGACTAGGGGGAATTCACAAGGAACTCCAACTCACCATAGGTAAGTTTTGTCACCAACTCAGAGCCGAGACACAATAAACAGGGAAGCTCATCCAATACAGAGGCTACAGTGGGGAAAAGATCCTCCATGTCACTAGTCAAGTAGTAAGTCAGAGTGATAAACTAAAAGGTAGGCAATGGATGGATGAAGACAATGAATAATGGAGCCGACACTAGCAAGCCAAGGTATGGTGGAATGATCACCTCTATTCTCCCCAAGGAGGGTAAGACCAATGAGTATGAATAGTGAACTTCTAAGTCTGAGTAGGGACAATATAATATATATAATAAGATCAACCAGGTCCACATATCTATATGATTGCCAGATCATGACACTAAGTGCTAAGACATGCTATAAGAATAAATATAAAGGCAATATAACTACAACACCATGATATACCTGCTGAATCATATACCTAAATGCTCATCACCTGTACCATCATTCGTCCTCTGAAACTGCTGCTGTAACTCTGGGCACTACTGACTGCTCTGTACCAATGGTATAATGGCTACATCGGTCATCTCTCTGAGTGTCCTAAGACTCAGTCATGGCATGGGGAATACAACTGCTGTCCAAAATCTGATAGTGATCCAATATAGATGCTCATCTCAGCATCTCAATGTAAGGGAACTGGCGGAATAGTGTACTGGAATCAGAAAAATAATGTATGGTAGCCTGGATACTATATATGTGATAATAGTAACCACATGAACCTTGGGGACTACAACATCTGGTTTCGTTGCCGGTTGATGCATGAAAAAACAAATAGCAGCACGACCTATGATTTCAGAACAGGAGATTAAAGATTGGTGGGAGAAGAAAATTGTGAACTATCTGCAGAACTATGCACGACGGAACAAGCTGACGATTAGCCAAGTGAGAGATGGATTCTTCTCCGAGACCCATGAGAGATTTGTAGAGTCCGTGCCAACCGCCTTGAAGAAGCTTCCGGATGAAAAGACCAGTTGATGAAGCAGAGAGGAAGCTGTTGTCGAAGTTGATCAACGGAGGACGCACGAATCTGTCGGAGTGGTGTGAAAAGATTGCAAACAATTTCTGTGAAGAACAGGCAATTGAAGACCGCGTCTCGGTTGACAAAATAAGAAGAAAGTTCTTCACCGAATTAGCTGATCAATTTCTGTGTTCTCTGCCGACCTTATTGTTCAAATTTCTAATCGACAAAGGTGTTGAACATATTGTCGAGACACGACTGTTGCTGCTCCCGCCCCTTCCAAACTCTAATTGGAAGGAGAAAGAACGTAAGTGGGAAAGATTTGTAAAAGAGCGCGAATGGGAATTTTTCTTGAACAAATGATGGTCTATACTTCCCCAGTGATCTAGAAAACTTCGTGCCGGCATTGGGGGGGTGACGAAGCATGCTCTGATGTACCTAGTTTGATGAAAATCAACATATGACAAGACGACATGGCCAGCAGTGGAAGAAAATCCGACAAAGACGAACTTTTGAGTCATAAAAGCACCCCAAATATTCAGAAAATTGAAAGAGAAAAGAGGAGGCAGTGGCGTGAAGAGATGCGGGAGCAAGCAATTGCACTCCAAAGGATGCGAGGATCAAGTGTCACGACAGACGCAAAAGGAAATCTGCCAGAGTCAAGCTGAGCCCGCGATGATTGGGGTATCAAAGAAAACCTGTCGCCGATGGATGAAGACTTGTGGATAGAGCGTGGTAGAGCTCTCCAAATTCAGATACCTGAAACGGTAACACCTTCTCCATTTCATTTAACACAAAGTGTTAGGGTGCAAGAAATTGTCGAGTCAAATCTGGGTCTCCATGCCGGTCAGTCGGGAATTTGGAGTCGTCGAAGCATAGAAGGTGATGATATTAATAGACTATTGATTCATCGGCCGGAGGAAGGAAATTGGTTGTCTTTTCAACCCGAATTTTCGAATAGAAGCTTTCATCTAGTGTACTCAGAGCATGAGGAAGCGCCCCCCCTGCCAATAGCAAATTTGAGCGACTCGTCAAGTACGTCGGAAAGCCCGAGATTCAGTGAAATCTCGTTTGAGCAGAACTTTAACTGGATTTCGACAGAAGTGGTAGAAGAAGGCAGACCTGGCAATACAGAAGAAGTTATAGTTACTGGTTCTGAAGACAGAGAAACAAGTCTGGAGAGACAGCTAATTCAAATTGACAAAGCACCAAGTTCTAATTGTGGAAATAACCCACCCACACCACCATCAAATTCTCAAAATAATACACCAACTGACATGGCACACTCAACAGCACACCTTCCATTCTATGAAGGTGATGAAGACCCGATAAGACATTGGTTTGTGTGCGAAACGATATGGACAGCCAATCAAATCACCAGCGAAGAAAGACAGGTTGCTCAGTTTGTTGGTTCGTTAAGGAAAAGAGCACTAACATGGTACATGGGGTACATAGCAAAATCACCAAATGCAACCAAGGCACAAATCAAACAAAGCTTTTTGGCATTTTTCATGATTGAAGATGCGACATACCTAGCAGCAGAACGACTGAAGCCGACAGAAACTGTCAAGGAGTATGACAAGAGGTTCAAAGACCTCCTGAGCAAATTAGACTATGAGATCGAAGAAAAACCATTAATCAAATGGTTTATTGTCGGTCTAATAAATAAAATCAGAATACATGTCCGTCAATAAAGTGTTGATACTTATGCAGAGGCATTAAAAGTAGCACCAGAAATCGAAATGGATGATGAATACCCTCTAGTATCCATGGATAGACATGTCGACGGACGCCTTGAAAGTATGGAGCAGGCTATCCGAAATATGACTCTAAAAGGGCCAGAATTATGGTGTACAACATGTCGAACTTCAGGACATACCAAAGATTCTTGTCGAATTGAGGATTGACAACAAGAAGTTAAACTCATTCAATCCAGATGCTTTTGCGATCTGTGCAAAGAGTATGACTCGCATACCGCAAACGATTGTCCATACAATCTGAAAAACAAGAAGGTAAAATGGTGTCAAATTTGTGAAGTCAATACACATGCAATTGAAGAATGTCATCAGAACCTGAAAAATCGGCAAAATTATCATGCAGTGTACCAGACAAACTCTGTCGAGCAGCATCACGCTAGAAATATAGCAAGCGATAGATTTGAGAGAAATGATGGAAGAAATAATTGGTACAATCAAAATAGGAATGACAGATACCCAAGGTATAATGACCGTCGGTATGATCGGCGATATGACAGCTACAATAGACACGGAGGATACCAGAGTCGTGGTCGTGGCGGTGGAGGTCGCGGTGTTCAACCTAATTGACCTGGTGCGTGTTTCACATGTCTCAGTGAGGATCATCAACATGCAGAATGCCCTTGTAAGGAGAGAACTGATCTTAAATTTTGTACAAAGTGTGGGGTAGGCGATCACATTTTGAGGATTGCCCTACCATGATTGAGAAAATAAATAATAAAAAGAATGTTCATGTCTTATCTTGTATTTCAAAAATTGATGTGCTTCGTACAAAAAACTTGCAAATTGTAACTAGGCAAGGCACTCACATTGGTCAAGATAAGCCACAAATAAGTAGAATTGTCGATAAAGAGGATTACCCAAATCCTACAAAACAAAAACCTGTGTACAAAGATGCATCCGACATATTTCATGACTTAGCAGCACACGAAGACACTGAAGAAAACCGACAGGAAGTTCTCAATGAATTGCTCAGATTAATTTCAAACGAGGAAGCTGTAGGAAAAATGATTGACCTGTTGCATAAATTGAAATATAAACACGTCGAGCAAAGACAAACTAAAAACATTTGTCCACTAAATCAAAAAGAGAAAAATGATGCTGACCCATTAGTCGACCTCGACATAAACGAATATCATGTACGACAAGTCATACTGGATTTTGGATCCCAAGTGAATATCATGACTCATGATACCTGGGACCAACTCGGTCGACCACACCTGCAGGAATCGGGCATCTATCTAAAGCTCGCAGACCAAGGATTAATTGAGCCAATCGGAGTATGGAAAGGAGTCGAAACTTCCATCAAAGGCATCACGACAAAAGTAGATTTCGAGATCATTACTCCCAAGGATGATGCAAGTTCTTTCCCCGACTTGGTCGGTCAACCTTGGGGACGAAAGATGAAGGCCTCAATTTCCTTAGACAAAAGTCGTATCAAGTTGAAAGGCAACGGGCAGAAGGTTATCGTACCAATCTTCCCATCTCAGGGAGAACCATGGTCAGAACCTACAGAAATCGATAGTGATATTCGACAGCTTTATCGCATAGACAATAATGAAGATCACATTGAACCAAATACCCAAGGAGAACTTCACCTTGGAGATCCTGTCTCGCTCGGATATAATTCCGATGCAGAAATCTATGACTGGCAAATAGAAAACTATGATTTACATGCGAAAGAATGTTGGACTATGGAAGCCATCTCAAAGAAGCAAATAAATAAGTGTCTCTCAGTATATCATACACACCGAAGATATTTGAACGGAAAATGCGAGCATATCCAACACTTGTTCCAGATAGAAATGCACAATCACGTAATTCGACATTAAGGTATAAAGAACGTGATTCACCTGCTGTACATGTCGAACAGGTATCAAAACATGTCAAAGAGCAAGGCCGACTACAAAGTTTGGTAGAGACATTTACTGGTCAAGCTGTGAGATGGTGGGACACCCATCAGTCGAAACTCCAAAACTGGAATACTACATCAACATTTTTCATAGAAAGGTTTGGAGGTAGAAAATTAACGACTCGGGCCGATATCCCTCTGTTTACACAAGGACAAAATCCTGAAATCCACATCGACTGTTGCGAAAGAGAATGGAGAAAATTGGGCTATAAAGATGAAAGAGCATTGCCTCACCTCTTCCCCAGAACACTTGATGATCTACCTAACAAATGGTACAAGATGGAAGAAGCAAAAGGAGAAACGTTTTTTGGGAAAGACTTAAAAGAAAATTTTATTAAGGATTTCCAATTTTCTCCGCAGGACGAGAAGTTGGTCGAAGCAAGTAAAAGCATCAAAGAATTTCTGCAACCGACAGAAACTTTAACACTTGCAAAAAAGTAGAAGATTATGCACCCACCTACTACCTGTTATAACATAAAGTCGACAGACAGCCAGCATTCAACAAGACTAAGCCTAGAAACGGAGATATCAGTCGGAAAAAGTTTTCAATGGAGAAAGGATCACCCCGACGTTTCGAAGCCCGTAAGAACAGTCTTTAGCACAGAGATTGTCGAAAAAGACGAACCCGAAAGGTTGTCAGAAAAAGACTTTCCATCAACATTCACACAAATCAAAGAAGGTGAAAGACAGATAAGTGACAGTCGTGCACCAGAATGGATGGACACGAAGATTAAAACAAAGGAAGTAGACATTTCAAATGACAACCGACTGAAAATGGCAAAGATTGGCGATTATTGGAATGAGGAAAAAACAGCAGAAATCTCCAGTATCCTCAAAGAATTTCAAGACGTATTTGCTCAAGATTATAGAGACTTGAAAGGACTTGTGCAGGAGATGGGCGATATGAAAATTGATATTAAACCAGACACCAGACCTGTAAAGAAAAGACCCTACAAGCTTGCTCACAAATATAAGGATATTGTTAAAAAGGAGATCGATAGCATGCTTGCAGCAGGAATCATATACGACCAGTAGGAATGGGAAAGCCCGATGGTTGTTCAGCCAAAGAAACAAGATCCGACACAATTGAGAATCTGTGTCGACTTTCGTGAGCTGAACAAGGTAACACTCACAGATCCCTTTCCAACTCCTTTCGCAGATGAAATTATTAATGAAGTTGCAGGTCATGAGTGCTACTCTTTCACGGATGGATTATCGAGGTACAATCAAGTACCTATAGCAAAAGAGGATCAGAAAAAGACAACATTCGTGTGCGAATTCGGGTCATTCGCGTACAAAGTCATGCCCTTTGGTCTGAAGAACGCACCTGCAATCTTCTCAAGAATTATCGTCAAAGCATTTCAAGAATATATCTACAAAACCATGGCTGTATACTTTGATGATTGGACAATCTATACAATGCTAAAGGATCATTGCAAATGGCTTCGACTAATGTTGGAATGGTGTCGGCAGATACAATTGTCGCTAAACATTAAAAAGTGCATGTTCGCGACACCCATCGGCATATTACTAGGCCATTTAGTTTGCAAAGAAGGAATCAAGGTCGATTACGCAAAGATCAAAATTATCCTCGACCTGAAGCCTCCAGTTACTCCGAAACAAGTACGGATCCTATTGGGTCATACCGAATATTACAGAAAGTTTATCAGACATTATTCCGATATGACTTATCCTCTCGAAGAATTGCTAAAAGATGATCGAGATTATAGGTGGACGGAGGAATGCAACATCTCATTTAACACATTGAAAAGAAAAATGGTCGAAGCACCCATCCTCCGATTTCCGGACTGGTCGAAAAAATTTCACGTGCATATTGATGCCTCTGGAATAGCAGTCGACGCCATTCTAACTCAACCTAGAGAAGATGGCATGGATTACCCTAATGCATTCAGCAGTCGGAAATTGAATAAAACTGAAAGAAATTATTCCATGACCGAAAGTGAAGCATTAGGTATGGTATTTGCACTGCAGAAATACCATCATTATTTATTGGCTAACCCCTTTGTATTTTATACAGATCATCAAGCTTTAAAATACTTAGTCAATAAACCACTACATCATGGGAGGTTATGTTGCTGGCTATTACTGTTTCAAGAATTTGAATTTGAAGTAATCATTCGACCGAGAAAAGCTAATGTCGGACCAGACCACCTGTCAAGAGTCGACACAGGAGAAGAGCCGACAGGAATCGAAGATGACTTACCGGACGCACACTTGTTTCATATTGAAGTAGTCCCTTCAGAACTTGCAGAAATTGCACAATTTCTCGAGGATAGGCAAGCCCCTGAAGGAATGACTGAGAAAAAGAAGAAGATCTTGGCAATGAAAGCAACTCTCTACACTCTTATCAATGTATTCCTCTATAAACTTGCCTTGGATGATATATTACGTCGATGCGCACTTGTCCATGAACGACAGGATATACTTGCAGAAGCTCATGCTGGACCGGCAGGTTGACATTATCATGCAAACATAACAGCTAGAAAAATTCTGCAAGCCGGACTTTGGTGGCCGACAGTTCATAAAGACTGTCGAGAATTTGTATCTAAGAGTGATAGATGTCAGCGCATGGACCGACCACTCCCAAGAACAGAAATGCCACTGGTTCCAATTAACCCTAGCCGAACATTCGAAATTTGGGCTATCGATTTTATTGGACCATTCCCAGTAGTGGGGAGGAGGACAGGTGCTCGATACATTATCACTGCTGTCGAATATGTTACCAAGTGGGCAGAAGCAGAACTGGTCGAAACATGTTTAAGCGAAGTTGCCGCTAAGTTTATTTATGAAAACATCATAACACGTTTTGGATGCCCCATAACATTGATAAGTGACCAAGGTACGCATTTTGTATGTAAAACCATTGAAGCACTGACTAAGGAATTTGCAGTTGATCATAGAATAAGCACAACGTACCATCCTCAGTCGAATGGCGCCATAGAATCATTCAACAAAACACTTACAAAAGGACTGACGAAAATATGCAACACAGAGAAAGACGACTGGGATGACAAGGTACCTGCTGTTCTCTGGGCATATAGAACAACATACAAAAGAACGACAGGTCAAACACCATTCTCACTTGTCTATGGACAAGAAGCAGTCGTCCCATTGCATTTTCGACAACAAACACCGACCATTACAGCAGCTTTACATATTGACGTCGAAGATACTCAACAAGAACGGCTATTACAACTGTCGAAGCTGGATGAAAGTCGACAGGTGGCGATAAAACATCAGCGAGTCCAAAAACAGCAATAGGAAGCATGGCATGATAGAAATATCAAACAGAAGAATTTGTCAGTTGGAGATTTGGCACTCCTCTATAATAGCCGAGTAAAAGGGAAGCCGAAGAAGCTGAATACAGAATGGATGGGACCCTATATTGTCGAAGCATTAAATCCTAACAAATCAGTCCGACTGAAAACGCTACAAGAAAATGTTTTCAAGAAAGCGGTAAATGGCGCCTGACTTTAGCAGTACAAGTCGTGAATATTCAAAACAAAAAAAACGGTTAAGAAGTAACCGAATGAGAGTACTATAAGCAATCAAGAAAAACAGCAAAGCATGACAAAAGCATAATGACAAGAGAGTGGTAGAAGAAGGATGGAAAGAGCAAAGAACAAAGTCCGGCGCATAACCGTCGATATTATAGACATCGACAAGAACACCGACGAGTTGCAGAGGAAAACCAGGCACGACAGAAGCAATGGAGCTCGGACCGACCAAACTCATTTAGAGAAGTCCGTCGACATAACACATCAAACGAGGTATCGCGGCCTCATGATGACAAAGAAATAAAGGCTAAAGATACCCGCGACGCCAGAAGTAATGCACCTGACGGGACGTCGATATCCTGTCAGTCCAATTTAATAACCCCGTCAAATCAACCATCAATACAGGCCTCCACGTCCCGTTCACCCATGCCGAGCAACTCCACCTTAAATCCAGAGCTCGAGGATTCTTGGGCACTCTTTTGCCGAGAACTTGAACTCCAAGATACAGAGCTCCCTGACCCCGCCGAAGCTACTTTCGCATTCTTGAACCCTGAATCCACCATGGCTCCCAGAAAAATTTTAACAACTACCAGGGTCGCTGCGACGACAGTTAGAGAGCTGGAAAAAGAACAAACACCATTGGAAACAAGACTCCAGATGATTCGAAATGCGAAAGCATTAGAACCCACTTGGAAGAGAGCAGGGAAGGACATTGAAGAATGGGGGAAGGAATCAGACGGCCGTTGGAGGGAGGAAGCTCAGCGGTTACAGACAGCCACAATTTTGCAAAATATGAAGGCTTCGCTGCTAAACAGCTTTGGAGGACTTAAAGAAATCATCGCCCAATTCATTGTCAGCATATATCACAATGGAAAACTTTATTTTGATGTTCCAATCGACATCAATGGAGAACTGATCCACAAGATAACAGGATTATCACATAAGGGAGATATAGTACCGACAAGTTCAGGAGCGGGCTTGGTCGATGAGTTTGTCGATACTCCTGCTGGAAATAACTCACGAGGCATAGCCGTGAGTCAAATTGTATATGGCAACTATAGAACTGCTGCCAAGATTGTGTCGCATGCACTATCTCCGACAAGAAGGGGTTCAAACTTAAAGACCGACATGTTGGAAGTTGTCAAGAATATGGCTATGCGCGGCAAAGTATACAAGTGGGACGATTTCTTGGTCGAAATAATCAAGTACACATGCCACAAGTGCCAAGAGGAAGGAACCAGCATCCGTTATCCATCTGTGCTTATATGGATTGCTATGTCCCACTTGCGCCCAAAAGGAAATAAGGATTTCTCGCAAGAGCGAACTGTCCTGATGGAGAATTTCCACTGTTTCGCTCTAGGAGTAAGCCGACATGGTCCGTTGACAGTTAAGCTTTGGTTGGAAGCATGGTTTTCAAACCTAAAAACAATAGCGACAAGATGGAGAGTACCACAAAATGTTCGACAAAGTATACCCCCGACAGCACACATCCAACTTTCTTTGGATGATACAGCGGTTTGGTACAAGGAAGGTGCAGTAGGGCAGGCTAAACACCTCGATTATTACCCATCAGTAAACGAAATTTTCACAGAGCTGAGTCGACAAACCTATAAATATTTGATCCAGAGATCACTACTCCCTTTGGATCGCCCTGAGATCTCAAGAGGTATGAGTCTCGATATCAATACAACATTAACATGAACTCAAACAACTAGATCTGCATTTACCAACTGAACAATATAAATGCAATCATACATAAACACCGAATGTACCCTAGAACCCTTTCGGGAGAAACCAACAATCTATGGGGCTATCTTCATTCTCGAGCCCAAAGCATATAGGAAAAGAGACAACTACAATACAGGGTTACCTCAGTAATCTTTCATGGCCAACTTAAGATTTGCATGCATCCAGCTGATGCATGCACAGAAGAGATAAGCCCTAAATGGAAAACTGGATCTGAATGTCCCTGTATCCGCCTCTGCCTGATCTATCTGCCTCTATCCTCAGCTCTTCTCTGCTCACTCTGAGGACTGCCTAGTGACTGAAAACGTCCTCTTCTTGCATGCACAAGTGCGCCCTCCCTCCAACAATGAAAGACTCATACTGAATCAAATCTCAGTAGATCTCAGCTCTGATTGTCACTAATCTTCCTCAATCTCTGAGACAAAGATACTCTGTAAGTTACAGACACTCAAATGCTCTACTGAATGCGGTACGGGCTTCTCCCTCCTTGAAGAATGCGCCCCCCTTCACATGTGAAGTCGTCCTCCTCTCTCTTGATCTATCTCAGAAATGATCTCACTGATGAAGACAGTCACCTCCTATCTTCCTTATAACATCACATCATCAAGTTAGGTTTACCAAAAACCTAAAATGGCTGCATGCAAAACTCACTTTTGCATGCATGCATGCAAACCTTTTGCATGCATTTCTCTCCAATCATTTTCCTGGTTAATATTTTAACACTCCCTCTTAACCAGGAAAGGATTTTGTACCACTCCCATCTTCTCCCTGAAGTATTCAAACTTGGTCTTCATCAAAGACTTTGTCAGAATATCTGCAACCTGCTCATCTGTAGAAATGTATTGGAGCTCAACTGCTCCCTTCTGAACATGATCACGAATAAAGTGATATCTAATCTCAATGTGTTTGGATCGATCATGAAATACTGGATTCTCAAAGAGCTTGATACAACTCTGATTGTCACAGTGAATCACCGTAGGCTCCAACTGCTGATCAAAAAGATTAGCCAACATCTTGCGAAGCCATATGGCTTCACAACTGGCTAAGCTAGCCGCCATATCTTCTGCCTCAGCAGAGCTCAATGCAACGAACTTCTGCTTCCTGTTGAACCATGACAAAACTGCGGAACCTGAGCTGAAGCAACACCCGGAGGTGCTTTTCCTGTCACTTGCATTCCCTACCCAGTCTGAATTTGTGAACCCCACAAGCCAAACTTCTCCCTGCCTCACATAATCCAGTCCATACTCTGCAGTTCCACTGATGTATCTCAAAACATGCTTTGCTGCTACCCAGTGCACATCTCTGGGTTCAACCATGTACTGTCTTAAGGTGTTGACTGCAAAGCTCAAATCTAGTCTGGTGTTGACCAAGTACATCAAGGAACCGATGAGCTGTCTATACTTAGTGGAATCGGCCAACTTACTCTCAGAAGCCACTTGCTTCTTCCAGTTGGTCGTCATAGGGGTAGTCATAGGCTTGCAATCCTGCATCTGAAATCTCTTCAGAATGTCCATTGCATACTTGCCCTGACTGAGAAAGATATGCCCATCCTCCTGCCAGACTTCCATCCCTAGGAAGTAATGCATAAGCCCAATATCTTTCATCTCAAACTCAGATGCAAGATCCTTCTTGCAATCACTGATGAGTTTCTTTGCTCCTGTAATAAACAGGTCATCAACATAAAGCACAAGAATAAGAGGATCCCCTCTCACCACAATGAAGTAGAGATTTGGATCTGCTTCACTCTTCTGAAACCCTAGCTGCTGCAAATAGGGATCTATCCTAGAATACCAAGCTCTGGGTGCCTGCTTCAAGCCATATAGAACTTTCTTCAATCTGCACACATGAGACTCTCTCTCAAGTACCTCAAATCCCTCAGGCTGCTCAATGTAAACTTCCTCCAAGATGAGTCCATTTAGGAAAGTTGTCTTGACATCCATCTGATGAATCTTCCTGTTATCACACCATAGTAGCAGGGCTACTATTCTTGCTTAGCAGATATCTACACATTCTAGAGCTTCCATTATTCAGAGCTTGGCTATGATGATTGTATATTTTGGGATCACTCATGATCAAAGCAGTGTATTATTAAGACTTATGTTAGACCTTGTGTCAAGGCTGAGCCTTGAGAGTTCAGATTTGATGACCGATGTGACCCTTTATCCCATACAGTTTCAGTTCAGTGCTTAGAGATGTACTTCCAGCAGTGTTTCAGATGGTATATGATGTTTATTACTATGATGATGTTGTATGATCTATGGATATTTTATCATTGACTGTGGATTATTATCTTGTTGATTTAGTCATGTTCACAGCATCTGCTTGGTATATTATTCCTGATGTGGCAAACTATTTAAAATGAACTATAAATCATAAAATGGACAATTGCTTGCACATTTAGGTCATTTAACAAAACCCACTGGTTTTCCACCTTACATAGACATGGTCTTTCCTGACACCAGTTGTCTGCTAGTGTAGGCTCCATACTCACTTGACTCCATCCATACATGACTTTCCTATTTGACTTTGAACCTTGACCTGTCTCATTTGACTTTCTGATACTGAGGACTTCCCCATTTTTCTACCTCTGTGTTTGGACCGCATCCCTGTATGTTCAGTGTCTCGGCTCTAAGTTGGTGACAAAACTTGCCTTTAGTGAGTTGGATTGTAGGCCTAAATCATTCTGGTCGGTTGTCCCGATGTTTGGCATTGGCTCGAACTCCCCCTAGTCACTTGAGATGTTGTTGGCTAAAACTAAAAGCTCATGTTCTACTTATGGAAACTTATAAATTCGCCCATGGAAACTAAAAAGGGCAAGAGCGATGAACTGCTAAAAATACTCCTTGAAGAGTATAAGAAAGGTCCAAAAAGCAATGGTTCTTAAAAGCTATATCTAAACAATTGTTGACCTTATATGTATTTGAAAACATGCCCTGGATGCAAGCTGCAACTAGTTGTGCTTATCAGCACACCTGAGATTCGAAGGGTTATGTAGGCCAAAAAGGCCATGAAATGAAATTGAATGATCCTAATGAACCTGGATCAACTTGTTGTAGACATGATGCCTAAGTTGAATAAGCACTCTCTAAACAACTTATCCATTTGTGATGCACAACCATCCCCCGTGTTATTTTGTCCAGCACAGAGTTTGTAGCTTTCCCCCTTCTCCCAGTCCAAAGTATTTTTGAGTTAAGTTAGATAAGTCAAACCCTTGGCCCAACCTTGTTCCTAGCCCTCATCTTTCACTAGCAGTTTGACCATGTCCAATGGGTGAGTTTGTCATTTGAACTATTGTGCAAGTAATTTTATATAACAAAGGAGTATGCTAACTTGATTAATGCCACTGAATGGATGTTATACTTTGAGCTTGGCTGTGAGAATGATTAGAGAAGCATGTCTTAGTCTACTGATGTGATTTATCCTTGGTTGTATATTATTGGGATCCGTGATGATGTGGGCCATATATATATATACCTATTGATGATGATTGATGGTCCCACATGCTTGATGATGATATCATATGATGGACATATGGTTCAGATGATGATTGATGCAGTTCAGCGGGTTTTATTATTACTTCAGATCATCAGATTATGCACTGTCCATATATGGTGGACCCTACAGCTGGCCCATTAGGGCAACCCATGGTGTATGAGTACACATTCTTAGTGGATTTGGGTCTTCTAGATCTAATGAGACACTTATCTTTCAGTTCCGGGCACTTCTGACAGTGATTGATGCAGTTTTACACTTGTTGACCAGATTTGGGGTTGATTTCCCAGCCTGAGCAGCAGGGGCCATGAGAGGCCAGTTCACCTAGGGCGCTGTATGAGGAGGGGGTGGTCCAGCCACTTGTTTTTACCATTTACCCCCCCTTCTGGAGAGCCTGGTGGGCTCAGTTGGACAGCGCAGATGCCCTAGGAGGTAGTTTTGGCACTTTCACAGTTACCGAGGCAGTTAAAAAATGGGATAAAGTGGTCACTGAGGAATTCGATTTGGGCAATTGAGGCAAGTTTTTGGCATTTGGTTTTCACAGAGGTCTTCCAGGGTGATCCCACTATCTTCCAGCGAGTTTTCACCATGTGGGTAGGCCCACAGCGATCACAGGAGGTCTTTTACTACTTGTCTGTCACAGATTTTGAGGACAGATTTGATCATTTATATTATCTTGGACATATTTTATTATTTTATTGTGCCTTGGGGATGAGCTAGTAAGGATTGATGCCTCCTAGCCCCACCATGTGCTTCTTATGTCATGTCCTAGTCATTATGAGGTGGGCTTTGGAACTTTTACCCCCTCTAGTGGATGACGTCACCCTCCATGATTATTTTAGACTATGACGTCATCACTTTATGACTGATCCATGTGTTATGTTATTATGGTTCATCTTAGCCATTGATTGTATATTGAGATCTTTTAATCTCAACCACTCATTTGATGTAGTATTGTAGAGTGGTATAGGGTTTTGGTCTTTATTATCCTATATAAGGAGGAGACCCCCTATTGTATAGCTCACCTTTGGAGCTCTGGAATATTGGAATAGAACACTTCTTTGTGGAGCATATCTCTCTTGTCTTGTGGATTCTCTTGCATATTGAGTATATAGTATCTCTTCTATGTATCATTGTGGATTTTGGTGCTTCTACTAGTTTTATTGCAGAAAAGTCGAATTGATGGAGAGGAGGGCGATTTCTTGAGGGTTATTGTTGGAGGGATCCACATATTCTCTCTTGGGTTGATCTTGTGACAAGGAGTATCATTATTGTATCTTCGTGACATAGTTGATGCTTTCTATTACATCTTTCTATCATTTTCATAATCATCTTACTTGACTTGTTTCTTTGATCTTGTCTCGGAGGAGGAGGACGATTTGGCTATCTTGGAAGATGACGTTTTGGTTGAAGCTCTTGGATCTCACTCTTGAATAAACACATAGGAGAATGCTATCAATTTGCAAGGTGGCCACAAGCAATTGAGGTAAGATCTACAAGGTATGTGCTTCTTTCCATCCATTCTCTCTTCATTGGTCACAAACCCTAATTAATTAAAACCCTCATTTTGGTTTTTCTTAGATCTACTTAGATCTAGCCTTGCTTTTGAAAAGATTTTAAGAACCCACCTCTATAGCATCCACCCCTAGTTGGATCTATAGTTTGGTGGTGATTGGGTTAAAATTAACACTTTTCAAGGCAATATAGCCCTCTTGAACCAAATCGCACTTCCTTGGAGAGGCTTGTTTGGTTAGATCTAGCATGTGGGTAGGTGAGATCCCGCTTGATTTGCAATCTACACACTTGATAACCTACCCCTAGACTTTTACTTGGGTGATTTCTACCTTGTGGGCATCATTCCACATTTTAAGGGATTAAAACCCCCTTTTGAATTACTTGGCACCTTAAAACTCAGATCTAGTAAGATCTAACCCTTGGATTGACTTGATTTTCTAGATCCACATAGATCGGTGCCTAAGCTACTTGGATCTACAATTTGGTGGCCATTGGACTTGATTTGACACACCTTATCCACCTTTTAGCCCTCCTTGAGCAAGGTCACACTTCCTTGGGTGAGTGAGTTTGCCCACTTTGAAGACGTGGGTGGTTGAGATTTTTGTAGATTTGGAACGGGCATATCTTGAAACCTAGGTCTAGAGTATCATTGTGCGACAATCTGCCTTCGGGGTAGCATTCCTTGTTTTAAGGGATTGTGGTCCACTTAGGGTCATATCATGAAATCCTAGATCTAGCAAAATCCAACTAATCTATCTCAATTAGCCCACATCACTTGACCTCTAGGTGTCCCGATCTACACTTTGACATATCTTTTGACTCCATTAGCCCATCCAACAAGGCACTAGTCCTCCTCAAGCAAGTCGCACTCCTTGGGAATTGTGTCAAACCTTAGATCCAGTACATGGGTACTCCTAATTTCAACTTAGATCCATAGATCTACTCACTACATATCCACTAGTGCCAATTGCATCCCTTAATTTCACCTTGTGGGTTCTATTTGAATCATTCACATATCCCAAGAAAGTGGGTCCTACTTGTGTAATACATGGTACTAGATCCTGTCTTTTTAGCTCATCATGTGGCCTAAATCATACATTGGTTGAAACACGAATCATCTCTAAAACCACCTTCAACCATACTTTAATTTCTAGGTCCACTTTACCTTGCATTGGTTTCCATAACTTACCATTTACTCATCCCTAGGAACCTTTGTTTGGGTCCAATCATCTTTGATTGGTTATAGGGTCTCCCCCTAGGTCTTGATCTATCTAGATCTAAAGCGAAGAGTGCCTCGGTTGACATGAATCCCATCTTGCATTGAGAACCGTGGCATCTCTTGGGTCACCTCTTTAGTTGTCCATCTCCTCTACCGTCCCAGATGGGATACCACTAGGGGCAACTATAAGTTGTGTGATAACACTTCCATCCCATCTCTGCAGCAACAGAAATAACAATCCTGATGGAAGAATACTTGGCCACGGGAGCAAACGTCTCCTCATAGTCAACTCCCTCTATCTGTGAGAACCCTCTAGCCACAAACCTGGCTTTGTATTTCTCAATGCTGCCATCTGCTGCATACTTAATCTTATAGAGCCATTTGGAGGTGACTACTGATTTTCCCTCTGGTCTGGGTACCACTTCCCAGACATCATTCTTCATGATGGAAGCATACTCTTCCAACAAGGCATCTCTCCAAGCCTGTTTTCCTGCTGCTTGTTCGTATGAGGAAGGCTCTGACTCATTGATGCTGCTTACTAGTGCTAAGTAACTGCAGAATCTCTGTGGAGCCTTTCTTTCTCTCACATCTTTCTTGGGAGTTCCTACTGCCTAAACATCCTTCAAGGTGTCTTGAAACCACTTAGGCTTCCTCTTTCCTGAAGTGACATCCTAAGATGAGAACTCCACATCCTCGTCCCAATATCCTATATGTGAGTGAGTACCTCCAGTAGAGGTGCCAGTAGCTGTTGATCCTATAGCTTGAGAACCTGTAATCTGGGATCCTGATTCTCAGTTGATCACCAACCAGAGATCCTATGCCAGTCCCTGCTCCTGTGCCTGTGGAAACCGTATCCTGTGTATCTATCACTCCAGACACTTGAGACCCTGTTGACTGTTGAGCGGTACTCTGTCCTATGTCAAGTGGGGATGTAGCAACTTGTTGTTTTCCCTTCTCTAACACACATGACTTCCGAAAGGCCTGATCCTCCTCGAACTTCACATCCCATCTCACAACAGTCTTTTTGAGAGCAGGGATGTAAATGCGGTAGGCCTTTGAAGTCTCATCGTACCCAACCAGAATTCCTCTTTCTACAGTGGGTTCTAGCTTTGTCCTTTTCTCTGAAGGAACATGAGAATAGGTGAGGCATCCAAATATCTTGAAGTGCCGAACTTCAGGTTTCTTCCCAGAGAAGGCTTCCTCGGGGGTCCTGTCCCCCAAAGCCTTATGGGGGCTCATGTTCTGAATGTAGGCTGCAGTGTTGCATGCTTCAGCCCAAAGAAAAAATGGCAATCCCTGATCATGCAACATGGATCTCGCAGCTCCAATAATGGCCCTGTTCTTCCTCTCAACCACCCCATTCTGTTGAGGTGTGTAAGGAATAGTCAACTGCCTATTGATGCCTTCCTGATTGCTGAACTTATTGAACTCAGCGGAGGTGTACTCTCCCCCATTATCTGATCTGAAGATCTTAATCTTCCTTTCTGTCTGCTTTTCCACAAGGGCCTTGAACTCCTGAAACTTCTGCAAAACTCCCTTAGACTCTTTGCTCTTCAGGAAGTAGATCCAGGTCTTCCTGGAATAGTCATCAATGAAAGACACATAGTACTTGTATCCTTTCAGTGATGTGGTGGACATCGGACCACAAAGGTCAGAATGAATCAAATCAAGAGCTCCTGTAGCTCTAGTGTCGCTCTTGGGAAATGTTGTCTTGACGTACTTTCCGAGAGCACACCCCTTACACACATCAATGTGCTCAGTGCTGAACTCAGGTACTCCTGTCAGAATCTCCCTCAGAATCTTTAGAGCCGAATGGTGCAGATGAGCCATCCTTCTGTGCCAAAAGCTCACATGGATCACATTCCTCATCCCGACTACTATGACTTAGGGCATGATGTAAGCTGGAAACTCAGCTTGTATAGTTTCCCACTGCGGACTCCAATCCTCTCAGCCGAGGCAACATTGGATCCCTTGGGATGAACTAGTACATTTCCATCTCTAAACATCACCCATAGCCCTCGATCTTCAATGGTGGAAACGGAGATCAAGTTTTTCTTAAGACCTGGAACAAATAGGACATCACGAACTCTCATCTGTTCTCCAGAGTCTTTCTGGAAGGACACAGTTCCTCGTCCTATGGCCTTGACCGTGGAATTGTCTCCCAGGACAATCTCAAGATCTATCCCATCCTCTGCTAAGTCAGAAAAATATCCGCGAACACCTGTCATATGACTCGAAGCTCCACTGTCTATGTACCATACACTAGAAGTGGAGGCCATCAACGATTAACAGGAGTTAAGAGCCATCTCCCTGTCAATCTTGTCTGTAGTACACTCATAAATATCCGTAGCGGAGCAAGAGGTGCAAACAATTTGCTCTTCCCCCATGATGTAGATCTAATGCTGCAACTATAGATCTGTGTATGAAAGCACTCCCTGACCCTTACCAGGGCTCTGATACCATGTAAATATTTGATCCAGAGATCACTACTCCCTCTGGATCGCCCTGAGATCTCAAGCGGTATGAGTCTCGATATCAATACAACATTAACATGAACTCAAACAACTAGATCTGCATTTACCAACTGAACAATATAAATGCAATCATACATAAACACCAAATGTACCCTGGAACCCTTTCGGGAGAAACCAACAAACTATGGGGCTATCTTCATTCTCGAGCCCAGAGCATATAGGAAAAGAGACAAGTACAATACAGGGTTACCTCAGTAATCTTTTCTGGCCAACTCAAGATTTGCATGCATCCAGCTGATGCATGCACGGAAGAGATAAGCCCTAAATGGAAAACTGGATCTGAATGTCCCTGTATCCGCCTCTGCCCAATCTAGCTGTCTCTATCCTCAGCTCTGCTCTGCTCGCTCTGAAGACTGCCCGGTGATTGAAAACGTCCTCTTCTTGCATGCACAAGTGCGCCCTCCCTCCAACAATGAAAGACTCATACTGAATCAGATCTCAGCAGATCTGAGCTCTGATTGTCACTGATCTTCCTCAATCTCTGAGACGAAGATACTCTATAAGTAACAGACACTCAAATGCTCTACCGGATGCGGTACGAGCTTCTCCCTCCTTGAAGAATGCGCCCTCCTTCATATGTGAAGTCGTCCTCCTCTCTTTTGATCTATCTCAAATCAATGATCTCACTGATGAAGACAATCACCTCCTGTCTTTCTTATAACATCACATCATCAAGTTAGGTTTACCAAAAACCTAAAATGGCTGCATGCAAAACTCACTTTTGCATGCATGCATTTCTCTCCAATCATTTTCCTGGTTAATATTTTAACAAAACCAATGAAGTACTGGCAATTCCAGCCCTGGCCCTGTTGTCCGCTAGATTGCACACCGGCAGCGGAAATCTTTCGAAAGTTGTCTCCCTCACTGGAAGTGGGGAGAGGTGTGGCCTTGGGGGCAAGCAATGAGCCAGGTATTGTCACCTGAATCCCAACTCCTCCGTTTAGGCTAACTCCTAACGAAGCCAAGGGGGGTAGTCCCTACAAAGAGTTTCACTAAGGCTCTTATGTTTTTTAAGTGTTTTGGTGAAATGATGCGGATGGGTGTTGTTTAGGAGTTTTCTTGTGATGAGACCAAATTAAAAGATGAGATAACAAGATAAGATGCAATCCACGTTGCTAAATAAGATGACAAGATGGCAATACATTTCAAGACTTATAATCAAATAAAGCATTCACAATATGAAGATAAACACAAGGACAAATGGTCCTGATCAAGATATAAACTTTTAAATAACCAGTGCCTTATGGAGTCAAAGAAAAGTAAAGATTGTGATGCTGAATGTGTGGGTCTTGAAAAAGTGTTGTTCGTGAGATCGTTATGAAAATTATCTTGGTAAATTGAATATTTTAATGGTCTTGATTATTAAGCTAAGAACAAGGATATCAAAAGAGTAAACCTAACCAGAAAAAATACTGGCAACCTCTTAAATGATAGGTCGGGAGCACCCAGATTCAGAGGATAAGTGTCTAATGTTTAAACCGCCCTCAAGTCTGACAGTGGATTCCCGGCACCACCTGTTTCAGGAAGCAACCTTAGTGATTTGACGCTGGTTTTGGATTGGGGTAAAGTTTTAATTAGGTTATCACTTGTAAATTTCGCAAATCCTTCACCTTTCTGAGTACTAGTCCAACCCTTTCAGGTTGGCAGAGCATACGGGTGTTGGACAAATAACCAAAATAAATTAATTAAGGGGAAATGTGAGTTGAAGTATTTTATTAATTAAGAGCACCGTTCAACTCTCCAATAGAGAGCGCTCTTGACTTAGTCTTAAGACCAAAGTTCAAGAGACTTTTCTAATCTAATATGCCTAATGCAAGGGGAAAATGCAAGTCTAAAAAATGCTCTCCGACAGAGAGTGCTCTTGACTTGGATTTGGCCAAGTTCAAGAGGCTTTGTTTATTTTAAAGAAAGTAGAAGCAGTTGTGAAATCAAACCATGTGATAGCTCAACAGATATAAAATATGACTAGCATGCTACTTGCAAAATGAAATTAAAAAAGAAACTTAGTGTTCTACCAAACAAATTTACTCTAAGGTGGGGTCTTCCTCCGAACAAGGTTGACCACTAGAATCGCTATCACTTGAGAACTTTCCAACTAGCTGAAATTTCGACCAAGGAAACTAACAGGGAAAGAGGGGTAACCACAAAGTTATGTGGTCCTGCCCTTGGGATTTGATACTGCCTCAAGTCAAAACTTGGAAGAGAGTACGAAAATGAAATAAAAGAGACTCGGCCGGAAAAGAGACTCTTGGAAGTAGATTAACCAAGTAGAAAATTCTAAATTTGTTTAATCAAATAAACAAACGCTTATCTTCTCGTATGCTCTGGACCGCTGCAGCATAGTCCGATCAGTCGGTCAACCAGAAGGGGAGGTAAGCACTAGATTAATAGGAAAATCCACATAAGCTAACCTTCAAGAATTCAGGAGGTCGCAAAGAGTGACTTCCATAGAGTCAGGGGGATACTCATTAATGAGGTTCGTCCTCTCCTCGTTGGACACTTGGTAAAGCTGCTTATGCGCTCAATTCGAGAAGGTAAGTTAGTGGGACAAACCCCCAATAAACTCACTCCTTTAATACTCATTAATAAATCTTAAAATTTACCAACTGAGACACTTGCAATACTTACACGACATAGCAAAGCACTCCAAAGCACTTTTTCAATTTTTTGCATCTTTTATATTGGGCATTGGTCTTGTTGTTTATTATCTTATTCAATTTATGTATGCAAAATGGTGATGATGGATGCCATATGTTGTTGAATTTCAATCTTTATTGTTGTCGTAGTTGAAAGATAAAGTTTTCATTTAATTAACTCTTTCAAGCCATGTCATTTTCCTTGTCCATGTGCATTGTCCACATTATCTTTATCTAGGGTATTAGGGCCATCTCCAAATGACCACAGAATGGGTCATTTGGCTCATTAGGTGGTCCAATGCCCAGCACTTTGTCCACTTTGTCTTTGTCTAGGGTATCACTTCAATCCATCCACACACTTCACCTTTGTCATTAATGTGTCATCAATGACAACCATAGACATGTTCATCAAAAAGAACATGCAAAAGTAATAAGATGTTCTGTTGATTACTACGGGCTAAGAACCTCTTTTCCGAGTACCACTACCACCTACTCAAGGAAAGCCTTTTCAATGATACAGTACTTCGGGGAAGCAAAGTCGGGTTCATTACTTTTGCAAATTGATAAATAAAACTTGAAAGAAGATTAAACTAATTAAAAGAAAATCTACTCTACTGGTTAGCAAATAAAATAAAAGCAGAAAGCAAAAAAAGAGTCACATCACGAAAATGACGCAAGACCCCCAGGGGGGAAGGGTGTGGGCGTTAAGTAGCCCACTTGCCTTTATTGTTTATTTTTACAATTTGAGAGGTGGATGCCTTTGGTCCTTTTAAATGAGGAACCGAAGGCTTATCAGGTTTATGAAAAATGACTTCAAGGGGAGGAAGGTGCTCCTGGGGGCCCAGATGGCCAGAATCTTATTTTATAGAATTAAATTAACACACTGAACTAAGTTGTAAGATCCATTGTGACAAACTGATCCAGTGGAATATCCACAACAATTTACAAATCATTGAGTGAGTAATGAAATGTGTCTTAACCCTCTACCTTAAGTTGCCTTTATACATGAGCTAAAACCCTAATCTACCAAAACCCTAATCTATTAGTGAGATGTACGGTTGAGATTAGTCTAAATGACTACTCTATTAAAATACACTTTATTATACTCCATAGCTATAATATAAGACTTTCACTTTAATACTAAAGTGAATTACAAAATAGAATTGACTCAAACGACTATGACACATTTGACACTAAACCTGTGTGGAAGTTCCTATCCAAGCGACAATTTTCAACACTCAATCTTAGCAAGGAAGGAATTTTGCACCAATCCAAGTTTGTGGGATGTTCTTAGATTATGATTGGAAAGTCTATTTCTCTTAGCATTTGAGATATTATTGTGGATCCGGAATATATTTTTGGAAATAGTGTTTAACTACAGGAGGGCGACTTCATCTTGGGCGTTTTTGCAAGGGCTCCTCAACTCGTCTCTCTTGAAGCCAGCTAATATCAAGGGGTTTTCAATAACATCTTTAATCTTTGATTTTCGCTTCGATGTGTCTCATGTTTTTACAATCTTTTTCTTCTAAGCATCAAATCTTACTAAGGTAGTTTGTTTGTGCATGAGAGGAGGGCGCACTAGCTTCCTTGGGAAAATCGATTTCACTTGGATACTCAACAAAATCGTCTCAAATTGATCAAGAAGGAATAGATCATCACTCTCAAGGCATCTGCAAGATTTTTCGGGTAAGATCTACTCTTAATCTTTTTATTTAAAGTTCTAAACCATTGGCAATTGGAATATACTGTTGAAACCCTAACTGCTACAACTTCTAAAAATTTCTAGCTCAAACAACTTGAAATCATGGCGAACGATTTCTTGGTTTTCACCTTTAGGCCTAGCCCCAGGTGGGTCTCCTAGGGCATCATCCCTAAGGGACTCCATCTAGCCCAATTCCCTAGGCATTGTTCTGCTACCCTAGCGCATTCCTAGACTTAGCCATTTTTCCTAAGTTGTTTGATGCCATTTCTGATTTGTGAGCTTAGACACTGTCAAATATTACACCAAGTCTCATCCAAAGGCGCTAGAAAGTCTCATTGTGATCTTAACCCTTCTACCTTGGACACGTTTCCCGAGGCAGAAGAAATCATTCTCATCTGCTAGTGTCTTGATCCCAGATCTCATCTTTATATTCATAAGTCACTTGTACATTTCACATTGGATCAATATTTACATCCTTTAAGCCTCTTGATCCAAACTCAACCAATCTTGTGGCTTCATTTTATAGATCTAGGGTTTCTCATACCTTTCACCTTACATATTCTAGTATCTTGGTTTGATCTGATGATTGGGTTAGATCTCTCATGTCGGGAGTAGATCTGGGTCTCCCCCTTTGTTGTCTTGGGCTTGGATAGCATAAAGCGAAGAGTGCCTCAATTGACATGATAACCAATCCATCTGGGGATCGAGGCCCTCTCAGGTCAACTCTTTAGTTGCCTATCTCCTCTACTGTCCTGAATAGGATCATATTTTGGGGCAACTACAAGTTGTGTGATAACGGTTATATAAGGTGTTATTTGTTTAAAAGAGGCATTGACCTATAAAACACCCTCCATCCTTTCTATTCTAGCAGGCAAGCATACATCTCTTTCAAGTATGCATACAGACCTTGAGTTACTAAAAATACTGATATGTGTTTTCATGACCAAGGTTTTTTGTCTTTTACTTGGCACTTAGGATCTCTGTTTTAGATATCCCCATTTCCATTACTGGCCCATATCATTACCATAACATAAGTTTGATGATTCAAACCTATTTTCTTGATGTATGTATCCATATGAAGTTACAACACATTTTGCAGTTGTCTATTAGCTCTAACATGAAATTTCTAATATTGAAATCAATGCCTGATGGCCTACAAAAGTAGTCTGAACATAATTTCATCATGATCAGATCCAAATGATAAAATTAAATCCAATAGTTACAAAAATACAATTATGATGAACCATAGATTGAGACTGGGATTAGAATATATTCATAAATTATGAATAGTGTTGGTATATTTTCTGTCCATGTTCAGAGAACTAGCTTGTTGAAGCTGGATCCAGTAGATCCCAAAGAGCTCTAACCCTCAACAATCTAGGTTCTCCTCAATTCTAACCCTAACTTCAGACTGATTGATATATTAGATTGTAGCGTGTCCCAATCCAAAATATGTAATTACAAATTTCAAGTTATATTATGTATCATGCCTGTCTTCAGGTAAGACGGATAAATTACCTGTAATTTAAGTTTTGCTTCACGTACAATATTGAAAAGTTCTCTGTAGCCTGACCAGACATACTTCTGAGGAGTTCGGCCCTCCACAACACCCCACCAACAATCCACCATTATTCCATCAACATTTATAGATTTCAATGCTCTTAAATCTTTCCGCAAACCTTCTGGATCAACCAACTGGCAACGATCATTGATGATTCCAAGCTAATGTGACAGCAGTTACACAATAAACAAAAAGTTACTATAATACAATATCAAGCCAAGCACTGCTTACGTAACCTGAACAGATTTTGGTATGCTATTTTGGAACTAAAGACATTCAGTACACTATCCTCTTTTGGGAAAGGAAAAAACTTAGATACACAAATAACTTCAAATGGTGTTTGTTCTAGAATCTAAATAGAACTGCACAGAACTGTAATCCATATATTAATAATTAAACAAATGGAAGCTGGTTGAATTATAAAAGAAAACACAAGAAACACTCACAGGAAGCATTACATAAACTGGAACATCTGGAGTTCCTGAGAAATCTCTTTCTGGCTCCTTTGGAAGAAACTCTTGAACCTGTACCCCTTGGCATCAGTAGATTCACCTTGTTAAGGCTTACATAAAGGAAGGAGATTCTTCAAAAATTAACAAACATAACATGTTCGGCAACATCTTCAGACATGATGACATATTTCACATATGGCCATAGGTTCCTCCATTGCAATATCAAGTAGTCTTGGAAGCACTCAAAGCAATTATAACAAGTTTTACACATGAAATCTACTGAGTTTGTATAACATATCCTGCTTATATCAAATTTAGGAAAAATACTAGCCTTCGTTAGTAATGAGATCCAGATTCAGCATGGTAATTTGCAAAATGAGTATGCCTAGCAAATCTTGACAGTTTACTATAGAGGAAGTAGCTTTTCCTGAAAACAACAGTTATCTTGTCTAATTGAAAAATAAAAATGAACAATGATGTCTGATACGACAGTTACTGGATTATCACCCCAAAAATTCTGCAAGGCATTCAGATACTAACAGTCTACTTGATAAATCCAGAAATATTGTCAGCTATAGTGCAGGAAATGCTAATGCTAGGATAGATCAGAATGATGTGTTTTGAGAACACACTCAAAAAAGAAACATGCACTGGCTAATAACTTAAGTTCTTGAGTACAGATTCTTCACTTTTTATTTGTTCCATAGCCACTTTGGAGTTGGAGGAAGGTATTTACATTTGGTAATTAAATTGCTCGACACATAACAACATTACACTGCTTTCAGTTAGAAGTGTTATAGCAATTAGTTTGCTTAATCAGAATTTACAAACCTTGAAAACATTTCATCTACAGGTTGCTATTTTAAAATGTATTTTAAGATGAACAATTTATGTCAAGAGGATATTATGATTATCATAACTTGCTGGCACATGCAAAGTGGCCACTTAGCCACAAAGAAATGAAGAGAGAATCTGAACAAAGATTAAAAGTGGCATATGGGAATAAAATGGCTGTCTGAATATGTTGCAAAAGGCGAACAAAACCAAGAGAATAAAGACATGACAAGATAAAAGATAAGAGAACGAAGAAGGCATGCCTGCTCTACCTCCATCAGCTCCAGTGAGTTGTCAATAGTCACATTGTATATTTTCTCTTTCTTTGGACCTTTCTCTCCAAGCATAGTTGAACCTGGTGATTTGAGTGTGAAGCCCTCCCTGAGCCTGACACCAGAAGGCCGGTGATCTATTGGATTTTTTACCAGAGTACTCCTCAAAGAAGCAGATGATCCAGGAGACCCAGCTAGAGAAGTCGATGAAAGAGCTGCCACTTTGACAGGATAAGGTGTCTGTAAATGACAATTACAACAGGTCAGACCTGTACTGAAAAATAGATGAATAAAGAAAGTTGTAACGCTGGCAGTGTACAGTTTAAAAAATGGGTCTCTTTAACACAGTTGATAATTAATGTATTGAGTCTTATATGGCATGCATGAAAAATAATGTCCATTCATCCAACCCAGAAAAAATCGTTATTCATTAGATATCTAACCAATTCTTTGTGGTTTTTCTGATGCTCCAGTTACAAAGAAATTTGCTTAATTAAATTCAAAATTCATCAATTTTTTTTTTAAATGCATTAAAACATAGGGACAAAAACTATTGTCATAAATAACCAGAGAAGCATTTCCAAACCTTCGGACTTAGACATATTTGATTTATATCCACTATGAGTGAAGCTTGTTAAATCCTCAATGACGATGGATTCTGTTAGAGAATTTAATTGCCATCTCCCTCATTCAACGCCACTAATTTCTCTGAGACTATCCAAAGATTGCAAATACAATTGCAAATGAATATGACTTTATTTATTATTACATATAGATTGAAAATGAAGAGACACTTATCCATTCAATATTGAATGAAAATGAACCCTATGAAGTGTTCCACAGAAACTGGAAATAGTCTTAACTGATGTTTATATGGACCTCAAACATTACAAGTTATTAGTGCTGGTTTTATACAGCAGTTTATTGATCTATATAGCACCAAATTATAATGCTCCTAACCTCTTAGGTTTTGTGTGTGATCATTGAGTATTTATAGAATATCTTATTGACTCAATAAGGCATTGGTTTACTAATCTAGTAGGAGGGTTTTGTTAGAAACAGAGTTGTCCTTGTTGTTGTACTTTACAAGGCTACTTCTATCAAAAATTTGGAGAGCCTCCCATGGCCAAAGGAACAGGCCTAAAGAGAGAAGAGAGTGCATTGTGGTGACAGTGGGTGCATCTCCTAAGAAGTTGCCAATCTTAGCACTGACCTTCATGACCTTTCAGAAGGAGGCTCATTTCTGCAGTAACAGGCTTAATAAGACTGCACTACTCCATTCATTGTATCTTCCATGAAGTCTTCTATAACAATTTTCAAGATGCCAATGATAGTCGTAGAACCTTCCAAATGTGGAGTGCTTTCTCAAAGCAGGGCACCATTCTTCCTTTGGAGCATATATCACTGCAATGTATCCTTTTTAGGGCTAGGGCGTCCCTTGTTGAAGCATTTAGTCCATCCTTAAAACACTCATAATGACCAGCATTACATTTACTGTTACAGCTCTGACATGCCACATGTTTCTCTGCCTGATTTCGTGAAATGAAAACACCATATTTTTGACAATGCTATAGCCTACATTCTGAGCATTCAAATGCCCCTATTTGTTGCAAATTCTGCCCAGAAAGATGTCAGACTATCACTAAGGGTTATAGCTACCATTCAAGATTTTTTAACTGTCATACAATCACAACGAACAGAGCCCTTCCAAACACATTAACTGTGGGCTGTTTAAGAGCCAAGACAGGCCTGAAAACAATTCCTACGGTAACACCCTCCTGCTTGTTGATGATCACCTAGATACAAGGCATAGTGCTTTCTTAATATACAAAAACAAAAGTGCATTCCAGTAGCCCTTGAGTTTGATGCTTTTGTCATGTTCAGTTCATCTTCCCTAATATAGGTAGCTAGAAAAAGATTGTACTCCAGGATGTGTAAACTGGATCTGTATGTACCGCTGATGAACAACCATTCTGTAAATCCAAATCTGTCTTTCAGAATACAGCTGTAATAGATTCACTTTGTTTTGTGGCTGAAGTTCTGTCTGTCCAGACTCCAAATAGTGCTTGAAAACTCCCAAAATGCATCTTCATCTTCAGGGGTAACAGGCAACAAGCTTTTATTAGCTTGGTACCTCTATGTGATCTATCCCTAGTGTTACCACCGGAAAATGCAAAATCCATTTTGCATTTTTTCGGTAACATTGCATTAGGACATGTGTGTGTTGGCAGCTTGGATTTGTCTTCTCTTTCATATGATTGTAGTATGTTAATATCTTTTGAAGTGTATTCCAATGTTGAGTTCACGTATTTTGAGGCAGATTTGCACATATGACCAAGATTCACCTTTGAGTCCTTATCACACATTTGGATGCATAAGTTTCATTAAGGATACTTTCAATGCATGTTCACAATCCCTGAGGCATATTTGCATATTTTGAGGTATGATCATATTCATGGGCACCTTCCACATCACTTGGAGTACTTTCTACATATTTGGAGGTAATATTTGACATGCTGGCATTACTTGTATGACTCTTGGATGGAACGCCCCTCATATAATGAGGACATTGGCATTCTAAACCCCTTATAAAGATGATTACAGAATAATTGATGAACCACCCAGCATTTTAGGCCAAACTGGGGTTTACTTATGGTACACATATTCATGGAGATGTTATTAAAGGATGCCATGAAGCCAAAATAATGGAGCAGCCCCTTTAGAAGAGTCTAGAAAGGGATTTTAAATCATTATTTATGAGGTAGTATCCCTAATTGAGGGAGACATCTCACTTGGAAAATTCTAGAGTGACACAATCATCAAGAAAAAGCAGTTGTTTAAGGGGTGTCTAGCTTGAGGAAGTGAAACTTGGACCTTTGACCTGTTCAAGATCAAATGAAGGCTAAATTTGGTGAGACGTCCCACTTCCAAGGGGATTTCTAGACCTTTCTTCATCTTTTAATATTATGCCTTGGAGGAAAGGTGGATTTTTAGGGATCTCTAAAGTCTTCTCAAATAATATTTTATTATAAAATTAGTTGGGAGAAAAGCTATAGAAGGGCAGGCACTCCTCATTTGCGAATCAGAAGTTCGACTGGAGAGAGATCCCCCTAGAAGGCCAAATATGTTGTCATTTTCAGGTACAAAGGAGGAACAGCTATTAGTGAAGGAATGTTCATTTTGCTGGGTGAGTAATCGGCCAAGCTAAGACTCAGCAAGACTCACGAGTCTTGGCCAAGTCAAACTACAATGATGCAAAACCTTCCAACTACGTTCTCATACCATGCCCATTCATCATTTCTGGTAACTAAGCTTAACATCAGACTCTGTTAAAGATCTGTTAATTATAACTTCTACCATTTTTGCCTAACTTGTGTAGTTACAGTTTTTCCTGAACTACTTAGGAATTTCACTATAACATATTCTTCTCGACAAATCATGCTTCAATCAAGCTACAGTCCAAAGGTGCAAGTAGACATAGTTAAATATGTCTTAGCATCTTTGGAATAGTCAGTCAGTTAACAGAATCCAGTGCGTAGCTAGAAAATTAATGGATCACCTATTAGTTGAACTGAAACTATCTAAATTATGTTACTAAGTTGGATTTACCCTTATCAGAACTAGTGCAATTCTGCTAATCTTAAATTAAATTATCCTGACAATGAAGTAGTGGTAACTTACTCTTAATAGAACAAGCATGAAGCTGCAAATAAACAATAAAGAGTTAATTCAAATCAAGTTAAAAATGCACTTCCTGGCCAGTATTATAATTTAATTTATGAGGAATGAACTATTATGTCCAGTTTAACATGTCATGTTGTCTAAATTGCCCTGATTCAACTTAAGGCAGAGTATCTATATCATCCAGCTTGGAAAATAGCAATAATCACCATTGGCTCCAGTTCTTAATTCTAGATGGAGTTCTTTTGATGAAGAGGATAAATGGATATGCAAGCTGCATAGCGTTTGGTCTATTCGCCTTTCATACAATTTGCGGGTCTTTGCTTGGTTAGTCATTTACCAGGCTCTGCCAACAGAGGCTCACCTGGGGAAGAGTGGGTTGACGGATGGCTTGTGAATGATGTCTGGACACTATGAAACACAATTTTTTAGTGTTAGTATGCTAGAGACTGCAGGCAACAAGCCCAAGCGCATAACTCTTCTTTGCTCCAAGGAGCGATTCACTGGAGAAATGCATTGTTGAGTGACTCCAAACAGCTTGTTCTCTCTGCTTTATGAGAATATGTAACTGCCTTAGAGATATTACTTTGTTCCCTATCGGAAAAATCAGGTGTATACCTGTCCTTTTTTTTTTAGGAATATGTCTTATATTTTAAATGCAAAAAGTAGAAGGGTATATATAATGGAATTCAAAATGTATTTATTGCTACTAAAGCATAAATAAAAGCAGAGTACTTAGTGGGATTCAAAGATTAGGCATCTTTGATCAACCAAGTTCCTTTCGCCAAAAGTTGGTGACGAGCCTCATCCTTCCACATCAAAATGAAAGCAAACAAAGTGCTAGCCTCCTCCCAAATAAACAATTTTACAACTGAGCTTCCATAAAACAAATAACACCACTATCCGCAAGCAATGCCAAAAAGGCTAGAAAAAGCATCTTGGACAAGAGCACAGCCATTCCCAAATAATGCAGATTGTCAATGCACTCTGCCCTGAAGAAGCATCAAGTGATGATCCCCAACCCAACTCCAACATCGCTTGGCAAACTGACATTCCCAAAAAAATATGCTTTTCATGCTCTCTGAGCAATGACAAACAGGGCAGAGGCCATCCAATAGACCTGTCTTGGCCAACCTAACCTTAGATGGAATCCCCTAGCAAATGACAAGCCAAGCAAATACCCTCAGCTTTTAAGAATGCCGTAAGTCCAAACATTGTGTAGATGCTGCACAACGCTCTTCTGGGTCCTTAGATATCCAACGAGTGTTAAGAACCAGAGAAAAGGACGTCTCCAATGAAGAGCTACTTACAAACGGCAGGAGTCATATTGCATCAATGGCCAGCCAAAACTTCACCTTTAGTTCCTCTAAAAGGGCCCAGCCATACCAATGTTAAGCATAAACAACTCGGACTCCGAAATAAGGGCATGCAACTCCATGATCAAGAGACGATCAGTGGTAAGAAGCCCATACTCATAAGCAAGAGGCCTCCACTCCTTCCAAGAATGCAAACAAAAATACCATAAATCTCACCAATAGAAAATGCCCTTCTCGCTCAGTCAGCGCAACATCTTGGAACATTTTATTTGTGTATGCTTGTCTTTGCCAATGAGGTCTAGTGGGGATAATGTACCCAATCGATGGCCAAAGGTTATCTTCTGGTTAAGGATGCTTAAGAAAAATGTTTAAATATACGGAGTTTAACCATATTTCGGCTAAGATTGTCGAATTTACTAGTAAAGGAAACGAATTTTTGTGAGTCTTAGTTGAATTTACATCGATATTACAAATTCAAGAAATCATTTTTGTCAATTATGATTCAAAATGGTTTAAACAAAAGTAAAAAGTTAGCATATTGGTTGTGGCTTAATGTTATCGGAGATTAGGGATTTTGTTAGTGATGTCGTTAGCTATTTAGGTAGTTTCATGCTGACAGATGTGGCTAATGTTATTGGGGATTAGGGATTTAGTTAATGATGTTGTTAGCTATTTAGGTAGTTTCATGCTGACAGATGTTCTAGATGACCCATTTTAATCCTTTAGATTAGGGTACAGCTAATTATTCCACAAAATGAAATGATTCTTAGCATTACAATTTCAAACAAATATTACAGAAAATAAAACTCAATAAAAAGATGCGGGCAAGAATTAATAATTGCTGAACGAAAACTGTGCAAGAATATGGAATTTTACATAAAAATTATAATTCGGTCAGAATTAATAATGGCTGAATGAAAACTGTGCAAGACTATGGAATTTTACATAAAAATTATAATTCGGTCAAATATTACGGAGCTTTACCTTCGACATACGAAATTTAGGCTTAGAGCATTAAGCTTATTTCGATCAAACAAATTCAGTCAAGTTTTACTGCAAATGAGTTTAACTTAGTAATTTTTCTAGTTATGGCTCAAAATTATTCTCAACATTAAAAGTTTAAATAATTTTACAGAAATGTAGAAAGAATTACTAATTCTTTGACAAAGACTGATAAATTAGTTTCAATACAAGAAATCCAAGTAAAAGTGAGGAATTTAGCTAAATACAAGAATCTAAGCAAGTATTACTAATTGCTTGACAAAGAATCGGAAATTTAGTCTAAATACAAGAAATCCAATTAAGCATTACTAGCGGCTTAACAAAAACTAAGAAAATTTGTCTCAGTATAAGAAAGCCAAGGTTATTGGTTAGCAAAACCTGTGAAAGACTTCAGAATTTTACATAAAATTTACTTTATATAACAAATACCGGGAAAGACGCCGAAATTTAATTTAACTCTGCAAATTGAGCGGAAGCTTTAAATTTTAAGCATAGAGTAGAGAAGTACATGTGCCTGCGATCGATATGTTGTGCCGTCGGAATCGACCGTCCAGCCGGCCTCCCTCGCCAAGGCCGCAATGACGTCATTGATATCTGCTCGGGCGGGGAGTGTGTAATTCCCGTATTGTCTTAAGCCCGAGAGTATTCGAGAGGTAATCGCCCGGCGCTGCCGTTACCTAAGCTTTGTACGCTCCTTTTCCTTTTCCCTTTCCCTTATTCGCCGCTTCACAGTCGCGTTCCCGGCGGGCACAGGGACCTGTTGAACATTTCCCTGCCCCTGCTCCTGTTCTTGCTCTCTCTGCTGGTTCAGGAGCTCTTGATCGTCTTCATCCCGCTTGATAACGCTCGTACTCATCACAGTGTGAGCTTGATCCGCCATGTCCATGCTTGGCCCTCTGAATAACGAAATGCCATCACAACTTCCTGTCTCCTGGAGTCTCTGTATGTATTGAGTATGAAATGATCGTCGTCCCCTCGTCCCTGTCAAAGCCAAATGTACACCCAACGCAGTCTTTTAATTATTTAGTTTAATGAACATTTTGTGTCGGAGTATGGTGGGAGACAGTAAGGGTGGAGCTTCGTCCGATTCTGACACCGCGACTGCTTGCGACCGCCGGTGACCGGTGGCCGGTGGGGTTACCGGCCAGCCTTGCGCTGATGTCATGATGGAGATGGTTGACCGGAGAACCTGCAGCGGCAGACTTTTTGCTGTTGTCGTGACACGTGTCTGTGCATTAGTGCACGTGAGGAACCTTTAGGAGTCTATCATTTTCAATTTAGGGCAAAGGTGCGCCGTTTAGCGTGATTATGGCGCCTGATAGCCCATATGCACAGTCCTAGTCCTGCTCAAGGACTTCATTAGATAGGACTAACCAACCTGTCACCCCACCCCATAGGTGATATACAAAGTGCGCATTTCTATTTGGTTATGTTCCGACTTCTAAATTTAAAAATAGATGGTGGGTGGGGTGTCATAACAAATCATACGGAGTAAGTTAATTCTGTAATAAATGAAATTTTTTTATCAAATAATTTGATAGAAATGATAAGATATGAGTAAAGTTTTTTTTAATTTAATCTTATGTATAGATGGAATTTTGATAGAAATGGTAAGATATGAGTAAAGTTTTTGAAAATTTAATCTTATGTATAGATGGAATTGTAGCAAAAATTTAATTAGAATTTTGAATTGATCACAACTTCAATTTTTATTGTTAAATTTTAGTAATTGAAGAGATGTTTGTTATAAGATTAAATAAGATCTATATATACAACTTTCGTAAGATAACTATTTTTAAGTATATAGAAGAAGAAGAAGAAGAAAATATTTTAATGTTCGCGAGGTTAAAAATTTCTTCCCAAGTTTTGTTTGGCCTTTTCTAGTGCCCGGTCTCACAACGGAGTTGATGGGAATTAGTTCTTAATTGAGCAATAAGTATTTTGGCTTTCCAAGGTATATTGGCCCCTATGTACGCCTTTTGATGTTGACTCTAGGTAGGGTTAAACTCCTCAATATAGTACTTTTTCTTTCTCCCTAACTATTTATCCCAAGTTCACTTGTGGAACTTATTGATAACAAAAGCCTTTATCTCTTTACTATTTGTGGGGCACATGTTCAAGCACATATCCCATTTACTAAGCCATTTAATATTTTGTCGCATCCAATTCTTCTTTCTTTTGCACAATATGTCTTTGAAGATGGCCTTGGGCCATTTACCTTCTTCCGTTTGCTCAACTCTTTTTAGATATCTTATTAACCGCACCATAGCAATTGCTTCAATAGAAGCAACCCCCATTTCACTCAGCATGATCTCGTATGGCACGGAACTCTTAATTTTGAACTTGCTTGTGATCATGTGTTTTTTAATCTTCTCTATTTGCCTCCACTATAAGTCAGAGGTACTGCTGGCCCATACTTCAAAACCATAGAGAACAACCGAGATCACTAAAAGCCCAAAAAGGGTTTGCATAGTTTTCCGATCCCATAGCTCTGCCTCTCTGCATTTATTTTGGAGAGCATAAAATGCTTTCCAACCTCCCATAGTTCTTTTTTTTCTGCAACTTTCCCAACTCAAATTTTTATTGAAGTCGATTCCGAGGTACTTGTAATCTACCACTTCTTCAAGAGTGTTGTTTTTGAAGTAGAACTTATGTTGCTTATGTTTTCTTTTGCTAGAGAAAACTACCACTTTCGTCTTGCTAATATTTACTTACATCCCCACTATTCTACAAAAGTGCTCAAGGGAAACTAAGTGCTATTGCAATCCAAGAGCAGACTTAGCAATCGGAATAAGGTCATCTGCATACAAAAGAAGCCTTATCACAAACTCACCCACGAGGGCGCCATCCCCATCCTCTAAGTTTAACCACTCTTCAAGTTTGTCAATATATAAGCCAAAAAGGGTAGGAGATAATGGGCACCCTTGCTTGACCCCAATATCACTTTTGAAGCTTTCAGAGATACCATCTAATGTTCTTGTTTTGACTTTGACCTCCTCATATAGCCTATGGACAGCTACTCTAAGATGTATAGGAACCCCAAGTTCCTCCATAATGTGCCAAAGCTTATCTCTAGGAACCGAGTCAAAAGCTTTTTTGAAATCGACAAAGCAACAAAAGGCTTCCTCTTTATTCTCCCATACTTTTTCAATGATGTGCCTTAAAGTTATACCGTGATCCATCGTGGAATGTTTAGGTCTAAAACCTACTTGTCCTTTAGCACGCTTGCCTCTTTCTTCCGCCCACTTGCTAATTCTATTTTCTAGCATACTTCCAAATAGCTTTGCAAACAAGGGGTTTATCATTATGGTCCTATAGTTGGAGGGATCGTTGACATCTCCGCTCTTGAAAAGAGGTATTGCGAGGCTAGTTGTCCAATCTATACGGAATCCTTGTTGAATGATGTTGTTAAAGATTCCTTTAATGTGAGGTGCAAGAGTTTTTGAACCCCACTTTAAATATTCTACTTGAAGTTCTACTAAATCTTTGGCTTTTCCAGCACCCAATTTCTTAATTCCCACCTCAATCTCTTGCACGGTGAAAAGCTTAGTAATGGTGGTGGTGTTGACTTGGGGGGGGGGGGGGGTCAACCTTAGGATCCCTCTCATAAAGTTGCCTTGCATATTCAAGCCACTGGTCCACTGTAATATTATTTTCAGTTTGCTTCTTGCTCGCTTGAAGTTCCTTCCAGAAAAGTTTGGGGTTATTTTTCCCAAGGAAGATTAGTTCTTCCCTCCTTGAGACCATGAAATCAACTTTTTTATTTCTTAAAATCTGCTTGTAATCTTTTAAGTCCTTTTCTTTTCGGTTTGACTCTCTCCACATTCTCCTTTCTTTTTTGCACTCCTCATCAAACCAAGCATTAACGGGAAAGCAAATTGTTTCAGGTTTCCTATTTTTTGCTCTTTTGCATTTTGTGAGTGCCCTTTGAATTAATTTAGTTAGTTGTTGATTATTAAGGCCATAGGACAAACTTTCCTCCCTCTTACAAAACTTTTCTAACGCTATCCTAAAGATATTACAGTTTTCTTGAGTCAAAAGAATTCTTCCCTTTGTCGGAGGTTGTTGAATGTGCTGATTTTTTGTCCCAAACTGCTGCTTTTCAGTCTAAGAAAGACTTAGATATATCAGTATGTGATCAAATTTTAAATCCCAGAGTTGTTCACTGATCATAACTTCCTCCATTTTCTTACATAAGCCATGTGAACAAATTGCATAGTCCACCACACTTGCGCCATTGTAAGTATTACAAGTGAAATTACCAGAATTTACCCATCTAGTCAAGCCATTGCAAATTACTAAATCAAAAGTCCCACATAAGGTAAGCAGTTGTTCTCCAAAGAATTGCAGCTTTTTTTGTCCTTTGAAATTCTTGTGCGTTGATGCTTTATTTCTTCCGTAAGCCAAATAGGGTTGCAATCTTCCTTCTGACAAAGAATGCTAGCTTGTTCCCTTGCAGTCCTGGCGTTGAAATCCCCTACTAGAAGGACTTTACCTACCTGAGAATACTCTGCAATATCATTTTTTAAGGCTGCAAAAGGATCTTTATGGTCGAGCCCCCTCCTTTTGTAAATTTTTGAAACTTGTGGGGCGAAGCAGCATGCTACAATTCTAATGACATGTCCATTTTCTGATATTTTAAACCATATGAATTGTTTATTTGAGTCTTCCCTTTCTAGCTAAATGCAACGATATTTCTTTTTCTTCACTAAGACCATGATACCTCTGTGACCTTTTCCATTTTCTGCTGCCTTGTTCCACACTGAAATCTTCTATACTTTTCAAAAAGAGGTGTCTTGCACCCTTCATGTTCATGTGTTTCCAAGAGACATATTATGTCCCTATCTTCCGCAATAGGCCCTAACCTAGGTCCACGCCTCCAAGGGTAGCCTCTACAGTTCCAACATACTAGGCTTAAGGGAACCTAGGTAGATCTTGATTGCTATTTGCTTTGGCATACAAGACTCAAAGTTGGGTCTTCACCCCTGTTCACCCACCCTGGTCTTGTTATGCAAAATGGTAAAATGCAATGTGTAAATTAAAACTTAAGAAGGTGGATTGATGTTGGTATTTCAATGTTGAGGGCCATTTTGGTTATCAAAAATGTTAGATCTACATTTTTTTTTATAGTAAAAATGAGTGCTCACATGTTATTGTGCTATGGCATGACTCTTGAATTTCATGAACATGTTATTGTGCTATGGCATGACTCTTGAATTTCATGAACTTAAGCTCTAGGCGTATCAAGTTTAAAAATAAATTATAACGCAATTACATTAATATTCAAGCAAAGTAATAAATTCATGTTAATGATGATTAGATGACATGTTTGAAAAGAGTGTAAGGATTACGATGCTTGGATTGCATTGATTGATTGCATTAACTTTCTCATTGTTTATTTTCTTTAGTGCAAGTGAGAGAATCTTTGTTTCCCTAGTAGGATGTTATGTAGAGTGTCTTGTTATTTTGGAGAATTAGTATATGAAACAAGTCATCGAATGGGTCTTTCAAAATGCCTATGTGTCGTCATTATTTGTTGTCTCAGTGTCAATTCCAAGCTTTTATGTAAAGTTTCCCTGAACTCTTTGCAACCACATTGAATGTTTTTAGCCTAAAATTGTTCAAGAATCAGTGGAGTTTTACCGATTTAGAAAGCCCAAATGCCCTCAAGCTTTGTTATCTTGGTATTGGGGCTCAATTGTGTTGAATGTTGGAGCAATCCATGCACGTTCAAAATCTTCCTTTTCATATTTTTGCTTCGATGGTTTTACATATGGCAGGATTTCTTTGGTTCATTTATAATGCCAAGTTTGTCTCTATGGCGTACTTTTTATCGGTTTTGGTGGATATTTTGTCAATGTTGTGAAGATGTTTCAAGTTCACATAGTAAGGTTTGTGCGTTGGACATTGACAATCGTGGTAACATTTTTTTTTCATAGAAAAATATAACTTACTATTAATATGCGAAATAGTAAAATATGTCCAACTGTCAGTCCATGTCCAATACATACAAATCTGCCAATAGAAATCCCCAGAACAAACCGGTTATATCATCAATATGAAAACATGAGGGCTGTCTAAAACAGTCAACAAAAACTACCATCTCCCATAGTCAAACTGCTATGTATCTAGTAATATCAGTAAAACAAATGCCACATCATCAAAAGTATAAGCGTCTCCTAAAAAGTCCAAAATATAGATATCCACATACAATAAATATCAAAGTCACCCCAGCATAAAGTGGGGTGAAATACGAATATTACACCCGATCTGAGTCAGCATCTGTAGGTAGGTGATATAAGGCCGCAAAAATATATGAGAGAATATATAGTTATGCCCAACAAGTAATTGGACGCATCATAATCAAGTATCTGCACATGTAAACTACAAGACATATAAGTAACCAGCCGCATAAATCCCATATGGAAAGACAAAAAGAATGAGCAAAAAAGATAAACACCCTCAAGTCCAATGTAACAAGTGGGAACCATGAGAAAATAGCAAATCATCCCGCCATTCCTGCCACGAGATGACCCCAGGCAGGGAGTTGAGAGCCCGCTTAAAGAGCATATCCGCCACTAGATTCACCTCCCTGAAGATATGTTCAAAGTGAATGTGCTCAAATTCAAGAATGAGCTTTCGAGCCTCCTCCAACCAGTGTTTGAGTAGGAGAACATTCAGGGAAGCAGCACCTTTAGCCCAAGCGATAATAGCCTGTGAGTCACCATAAATAACAAGGGAGGAAATCTTCCTTTGACGGGCGCAGAATAACAAGAGCCAAAGGGCGCAAATCTCACTTCGAGTGTTTGAACCATTACCCAGGTTTAGCCAATAATGAACAGTGGTAGTATTGGAAATGTGAATAGTTTCCCCGGCACCCCCAGCGCCATTCAAGCGAACAGCAGCCCCATCGAAAAAACCACAAGGAAATACCAGGATAGGGGGAGTCAAACGATTTCTCAATATCCGCGTCTTCGAGCCAACACCCGCACCAAAAACGGAAATGTATTCCTTATGTGCAGCAATGATCTTATAGCATAAAGTTGCACAGTGCGGTTTCAGATCTTCAAAAATGCATGCATTGCGGGCACGCCACACCTCCCAGATCATAAAGAAAGGAAGTTCAACACATTCATTGTGAAGGCTCGTCCAAGCCTCCAACCAATCACATAAAGTATGCTCACCCCAACGGAACTGCACACCGGATCTATGAGCAACCTGCTCCCATAGATTCTGAATGAAGGTACAAGTCGAAAACAGATGATCCACTGTCTCCTCCAAACAGCAGCAGAGCGGACACCTACCCGGTCCACAGAACCCACGACGGCATAAGTTATCCCATGTGAGTATCCGGTTTGATAACGCAAGCCAGATAAAACACTTAACCTTGAGAGGAATGACCAGCTTCCAAATATATAATTCCCACCAGCAGATGACATCACAAGAATCGGCAAACAATGCATCATAGACCAATTTTGCAGTAGGCTCTCTAGAAGCCACATCCCACGACCAAGCCAATCTGTCAGCCTCATCAGTTAATTGTGTGTTTGAGTGATAAAAAGGCCCGATATATGCATCCCATTCCAATCCCATAGTGCCAGATAAACCCAGCTGTGTAGCCGTTATCCAAAGAGGCCGTCCCCCCATGAACTGCCCCACCGCATGTGCCAGAGTGTAATATCCTTTAGAACTGAGATGGGTCCTTAATTCCAATGATAGTGTATGCTTAGAAGGACCCCCCAAGATCGGGTCAAGTCCCAACTTAATGTCACATCCATTGCCAGGTATCTAAGCAATCCAATGTGCAATAACTTTTAAAGATCCAAGCAACCCGCTCCAGATATTGGACACCCCCACAGTGACAGGCCGGTTCCCACGAAGCCATACCTCAACAGAGGTGTTCTTCAGATACTTAGCTCTAATAATTCGGCCCCAAACAGAATTGTCAAAGAGAGCACGCCACAAGCTCTTCGCATGCAGAGCCATAACAAAAAGTTCCAAGTTCTTTATATTCCATCCACCCAACTTCCAAGGACGAGCCAACCGGGACCAACCAATAAGGTGATATTTTTCCTGACAACCACAACCCGACCATAAAAAGTTAAACAGCTTTCGACGAATGTGACATAGAACAGACCTTGGGACTTTGTAAAGTGTAAACCAGTACACTCCGAGGTTCTGTAGAACGGCTTTTGCCAGTGTGAGTCTACCCCCCATAGATAGGTTTTGATAGCTCCAATGACTGATACGTCCTTCAAATCGGCGAACGAGCCAGCTCCAGTCCTTCACCAGATAATTAGTCGGCTTTATAAAGAAGCCAAGGTATTTCGTTCCAGCCTCTAACTCCAAGAAATTTAAGGGAAAGATTGTACATATGGAGTTTTCCACCTCCCTCAATAGAGAGTGTTTTATGAAACGTGATTTGTTATAATTGATGATCATACCAGAAACCGAGCAGAACAGGTCCAGTATCCTCTTATGATGTACCCACTCATCAAGGGTACCAATACCGAAGAGCATTACATCATCCACAAACAGAGAATGTGAGACAGATATATCTCTAGCTATTTTAATGCCTTGGATCAATCCATCCCTCTTAGCCTTATGTATGGATAAACTCAGGCCTTCAATAACCAAAAGGAAAAGGAGTGGTGATAGAGGACAACCCTGTCAAAGACCCCGTGAGGCTTTAAAAAAATCCGTAGGATGGCCATTGACCAGAATTGCATAATTAACCGAGGTTACACAAGCCATAATCCATTTCATCACCTTCCAAGGCAGGCCAATTTGAATCAGAATAAATTTCAGGAAATCCAAATTCACCCGGTCATATGCTTTCACCAGATCCAGCTGAAGAATAAGGGCAGAAAGATGCTTCTTTTTTATAGTGTGGAAAATTTCCTGTGTCACACCCACCGCATCATGGATCTGTCGGCCCTGCAGGAAACCATATTGCTCAACTGAAATGTGTCTGGATAGTACAGGTTTGATCCGGTCAGCAATAACTTTTGCAATAATCTTGTATATTAAATTACAGAGAGCAATAGGACGGAACTCATTATAATTGTTCGGGTGGGAGGTCTTCGGAATAAGAGTCAGATATGTGGAATTGAGTGCCCCAGATACAGATCCTTGTTTCCGAGATTCCTCAACAACCACTCTGATATCCTCCCCCATAATATCAAAGAAGTGTAAAAATAGTTCCACAGTCCACCCATCCGGCCCCGGCGACTTGTCTTTTGCAAACCCACGCAAACTACATTCCACTTCATCCAGGGAGACCGCCATAAATATATCATCCCCCTCCACCTCATTGAACATGCGAGGATATTCCTTAATAACTTTAAATTGCTCCGCCATAGAGGTGTTTTTAGGGTCACAATAGTATTCCTGATAGTGGTGGATAGCCTCCTCCATCAAATCATCAGACCCCCAGATCCGCCTACCACAGTGATCATTAAGGTCCCAAATAGTATTCTGCATCCGTCGAGAGTCCGCAAACTGATGAAAAAATTTAGTATTCTGGTCCCCAGACTTAATCCAAATAGCCCGACTCTTCAGCCTCCAGGACTCCTCTTGTATAAGGAGAATATTCAATTTACGGCTCTCCAGAGAGGAAATTTTCAATGCATCCTCAGGGCTAAGATCAGACCCAATAGAACCCCGCATCAACGAGGTCAATTCCAGTTCAATCTCATTAAGTTCACGGCCCATATCAGCTTTTTTGTTTTTTTCCCATCTAATAGTATGATCCTTTAAGGTCTTCAGTTTCACCTCCAGCTTGTCCATGGCAGAGCGTTCCCCCCGTGACATCCATCTGAAGCCAACAGTTCCCCGCACCCTGAGTGTATTCCCCATCCATGAGCCAAGTAGAATTGGATTTAAAAGGGTAGCATTGTGGCTTGGCTTCCACTTCAAATTGTAGAATAATAGGAAGATGGTCATTGATTTTGATTTGGTGAATCCAAGACCTGTAATTGTGAAGTCCTTCCAACATAGATTCAGAGATAAAAAACCGGTCAATACGTTTCTGGATCATCATATCGCCCCCCCTACCATTTGTCCAAGTGGGAGCCAGCGGACATGGCGCAATATCAACCAGTGAAAATTTCATGAAGAGTTGTTTAAAATAAGATCCCATCGTGTCTCTACGAGCCACCTTACCCCAGACTTCGTCATCCCCCCAAGTGAAGTTAAGGTCCCCAGCCACAAATAAATTTTCCAGGTCCAGCAAATGATCCGTGACCGCATCATCCCAGAAAGCCTTCCTGTCAGCATATGGCCCGTAGCAGTTGATAATATTGACATTTTTATCCATCCCTCTGATATTGCCCGATAATAAGATGCCCAGAGAGGTGATAGAGGGATCAAGTCTCAGAACCGCTGGGTTCCAAGCCGCTAAAAGACCACCTGATAGACCAACTGCGTCCACTGTACAAACCATCCACCTCGGCTTAACTTTATTAAAGAAAGTACGTGCCTTATCACCACATACCATAGTTTCCTGCAGAAGAACCAAATCGGGATTTGTAATATGAAGAACTCTCTTGAGGGCCAATTGTTTGGGAAGCCCTCCCACACCCCGAATATTTAAGGAGAAAAAAATCATTTGCGAACCCTTGCAAGGGCTTTCAATCCTCTAAGAGCCCGGGTATCAATAGATATGGGTGAATCCACAGTGACACAGCCATCCACATTCCCCCCCATGGAGACCTTCTTATTTTTCCTGGCGCTCCTCGTTTTAAGAGGAGAGAGTTCCAGGGCCAATCCACCCCTACGGGCCCCTTTAAGAATACAAGTGTCCCCCGTAGTACTAGTAGCTTTCACTGGAATAGACATCCCCCCCCCCACCAATTCAGTGGAAGGCACATCTAATGTCCCCCCCCCAACATCACCATGGGTCAAAGACCTCCCAATTTGCCGATTTTTGTAGAAGGTAGGGATAGGTGCCTTCTTCACCATCTCGGAGTAAGAAGGTATAAGTATTACCTTACCGCCAGGCTCCTCAGAGCTTACCAACCCCTTAACCGTGTCATCAACCGGATCCCCCCCCACGGGGCCCCCAGAATCAGTGCCAACCCCCACCAAAGGTTCCACCCGAGGCAACGACCCCCCCCCCGGTCACACATACATCCCGCGGCATCAGAGGGGCATCAGTATCACTAGAAATAATCACAGTCGGAGTGTCCGTAAGTGGTATCCCGGGAGGTACCGATTTGACAGGAGGGGTGTCAATCCGGCTCGCCGCATTCCCAATCTCAGTCAGCTCATTCCCAGTGGCAAGGCCATCCTCCCCCCCGGATTCATTAGATATATATTCAGTACCAGAGGATGAGGAATTCATGTGATGTTTGCGACTCATATAATTCCCATTATTACCATGATTTAAATCGAGAGCATTTATAAACGATATATCTAACTCATTCAATGAATGAAAAAAGTTTGGGTCTTGAGATTCTAACTTACGGAACAGAGCCGAGTCCGGAGCGTCCAAAGTGGGAACCCGGTTGGAGAAGCCGTCCATCGAACCCGAAGTATCCAGCTCAATATCACTCCCATCATCTAACGACCAGAAAGGACCACCATCCTTGAGGCGCCCAGAAGAAGCAGGTGCCGAGCACTGACGCCACAAATGCCCAACTTCCTTACAGTTAGAGCAACGGAAGGGGATACCCCAATAATCTATAATCTGGGTAAAAATCCGGCCATGCCAATGGATGTTTAGTACATCAATTAACCCCAAGGAAATATCCACCTCCACGAGGACCCGGCCCATGCGCCGGTCAAAACCATTCAGATGCTCATCCTCAACATGCAGAAACCTCCCCAAACTGTTTCCAATGGCCTCAAAGGCCCCCCGATTCCAGAGAGCAAGGGGAAGCCCAGGTAGAAGGACCCACAAATGTCGCAGGCGCACCGAGGCAGTTTCCAGATCAAAATCCGTTTGCCATTTCTGCAGCATCAAGCTTCCAGAACCATGTAGCCAAATTCTGTCCATAATAAGAGTGCACTGAGCCTCTTCTTCAAACTTGAAACCGTACCACCCGCAGGCCATGGCGAAAATATGTGGAGTGTAGTTTAACAGAGGCCGCCATTTCGCCGTGACCCAAGCCACAATATCGCGCCGATTCATTGCATGGTATGAAAATTTCCCAACAAGTACAGTCATATTGGCCTCAACGACCTCCTCCAGACCAATGTCTCGCCCCACAGTCAACCAGGACTCGCCAGGACGCCGAAAATATCGCCCATTCAAACGACGGGCCGCACGGGAGGATGAGCCAGGGTTTTTTTGTTACCCACATCCGGGTAATCCCAGCCGCTGCCAACGGAAGGGTCCGACCCCCCCGACTCACCATGTGTCCGTCTCCCAGCCAGGTGTCCACGGTATGTTTTGCCACGCGGAACCATATGGCGACCACCGGGGTTAAGGGCCCTCTTCCCCTTTAACTGTTCCTTGAAATGCTCATCTGATTGGAATAAACCCGCCTCCTCAATCATAATCGAAGACGTTGAGGCTGTTGTCCTCCGGAATAATGGGTTCCGGTGCCATATCCCCAAAAACGGTAGCCATATGACATAAACCACAGCCAAATCCGCCGCGAAAACAAACAAATCCCTTTTACCAGCCAACAATACACCAAAACGGAAGCAAAGGAACGGTGACGACAACTCAGGATCTGTGATAATGGAGAGAATGATTAAAAACGCAAACCCCTGACCGCACGCAGGCCCAGTAACAGAGGCCCACATGCCCTCCACACGCCAGAGACATCGGATCCGAAGTTTGTGGTTCCGACGAGCCAGACAGTGCTCAATACCAGCTGCATAAAATGGAAACTGCCTGCGAACAACCCCTTAATACCGCTTACAGACAACCATAACCGCACAGTTCCAATACCGAGTTATCACCACATCGCCAAAGCAGATATTTCACCACCGCAGAGACCCTAGGCGCAGGTAAGATGCTCCTTGAAACCCTAGTTTTGCGTCATGAAACCCTATGTGTTCGCTCCCGACCGCCATCCTGCTCCCCTGCATCCACAGTGCCATATAGTTAAATCATTTTTACGGTTAGATACAATCGTGGTAACATATGCAAAGAGAGTTGATCAATCTAAAGTTGCAAGGGCCCACTAGGATACCTCCATTGAACTTTGATATGTTGCCCCAACTTCGTAGAATAACACACATGAATGAATGAATCTCATCAATAATAAAAAAACAAATCCATGGTTAGGATTTGTTATCAAAATTAAATTTATGATTTTTGTCGAAGCTCGAACATCTATATTGATTTTGAACTAAAAGTTTGAGATAGAATCTATATTTGTGCATAAATGGTATTGTTTATGTCCAAAAATATTCAAACAAATAAAAATAAACCTATTATTCACACATTTTTAGAAAATATATTATTTAATAAAAAACAAGAGTGAAACTTAGTCCCTATCTTATATCATATATTATAAAAACAAAAATCAATATTAAACATAAGTAAGATACAATAAAAATTAAATAAAAAATTTACAAATTTAATATATTTAGTTTTGATGACCTTAGTAAGCACACTTAGCATCATAGTAGTGTCATAACATCCATAAACATATATATTATTATAATATTATTTATTAAAAAATAATAATGTTGATGGTACTATTTCAATATAAACATATAAATTTAAGTTGTATAAATTTTTGGAATGGATAGAGAATATGATAGATTACATATATATAGCCACCCACACTTAAGTTGTGTGTGTGTGTGTGTTACCATTTCAATATAAATATATGGATTTAAGTTGTATAAGTTTTTGGAATGGGTAGAGAATATGATTAATATATATATATATATATATATATATATGAAGTGACACTAGTACAACATTATGAAGTGACAGAAGTACAACACTTTCACATAAATATTTCATAAACTTCATAATGTATATGCATATTTATTTTTTTATTTGTATTTAATCCAGTTAATGATAAAATATAAAATTGGTCTTATCAAGGCTTATAGGCCAATCAAAATTCAACACATATGAAAATACATTATATAAATAAAAACAAATTAATATTATTTTTCACAAACATTAAAGATGCCTTTGGTTTCTTTGTATCACTATCCAAACTAATAGGATAAAGTGAAACATATAGTCTCTGCCTACGAAAGGGACTAATAAAGCCCCCCAAAAAGATTTACATATGGGTACAAAGCAAATCCCAACATTGTATTGTCGCATTAAATAAAGAGGATCTTATATATCAACCTAGTCTATGGTATAGAACTTGGATGTAAAAATCTTACCTTTACTTTATGATAGTAAATGTATAATCAATCCTCAATTTGAAAGTGGTTGGATAAGGTGGAAAAAATGTGAGAAAAAAATACAATCAATCTTTAATTTGAAGGTCGGTTGTACAAAGTGGAAAAAAATGTGAGAAAAAAGCGAAAATTAAGCAATATTTTATATTTGTATAAAATGGTGATAAACATATTTGTAACTCATACTCAAAAATTAAATGCCAAACCTAAAAAATACACCTACTATAAATTCTTCTTAATTTATTATATAATTTATTGAATTATTATTTATCCCAAATAAAGATACACATGAAAATAATTTGATAAGTGCCATGTAGTTAATCAAATTATTCTAATTTATATATTGATATAGATTTATTTTAATTGTGAATTTATAAGTATTAAAAGAGATTTAAGAAAACTAGGTGTAGATCCCTTACAACGAAAAGGATCTTGAGTTAAAAGTGATTTATGCAATGGTTAAGAATGTGTGTTTCTTCCTTAGGAGTTGCAAGTTCAAACCCGAAGGAGGTAAGGATATGTACACCTCCATAAAATAAACAATTAAATCATTCCATGAAGTGGTTCCTTGTCCCACAAATAAGGGGGTCTCATACATTAATATTTGGTGTATGTCTAAGCATTGACCTCTAATTACTATTATTATTATTATTATTATTGCAGTGTTCAATGGTCAATCTTAGTTTTTCATTTTTCATTTTCACATTAAATGTCGAGCTTTTACTTGCTTTTTTATCTTGTTTTATGAGTGACACATCAATGGACTTAACAAAGCTCTTCCACCTAGCTTTTATTTTTAATTTTATTAGCATTAGCCACCCATAAATGTGACATGCCCCTTCCACCTAAGTTGCAAAGTGCACCTTTCTTTTCTTAGTGGAATTAATTTTATTACAACTAATTATTATACGTGGGTATTACTTGGAAACCATTTACACGTGGATATAAACCTCAACCAAAACATCAAACCAAGATACACACTTCATTGGAACATCATTCCCTTTTATCAATCAAAATAACTTTACTCCAGTTATGTTATTATATGTGGGTAGACTTGGGAACCCCATGGATACAAATCCTTAACCAAAACTCCAAATCAAGGTGTTCAATAAGGTATCCATGTCATTAAAACCGCAATCATTTTTTCTCAAAACAATTAACTGTACTACAATTTTTTTTATTGTACGTAAATATTGCTTACAAGTTGCTTCCCAGTGGACATGGATCCTTAACCAAAACACAAGACCAAGGTGTTCAAAAAGGTTCCCATGTCACTAGAAACTCATTTACTTCATGTGTATCGATTAAGAACTATTTCCTAGTGGATATGGATCATTAACCAAAACACCAAATTTATGCATTCAAAAAATTACCCACCTCGTTAAAGCCTTGTTCGTTTTCCTCTATAAATAGAGATGTCACAATGTAGTGATACAAAGGAGATTGAAAATCAATACCTTTTACATGTGACTATGGATCCTTAGCTAAAATACTAAAGTAGGGCGGTCGTCAAGGTATCCACATCATTAGAACCTCATTCATTTTTTCTTTTTTTTTACATAGTAATAATAATCATTTGTATTAAAAGAAAAAAAGGAGGGGTTGCAGCAACTCCCTTACACAAAAATAAAAAAATCAAAATAAAAAATGGTTCTCTTTTAACCACTCTTCCTCCCATCACTCATTCAAACAAGGTTGACTTGGGAGGGATACCTTTCCTAATATGTAAATTACCTTGGATATTCCAATGCTCAAAGTCTTAAAACGAGTACAATGAGTCTATGCTCAACTATGCAACTATCCTTTTGTATTTTTAAGACTTCAACATAAAAAAATACCATTTAGAATCTTTAACTACTTGCAACATATTAAATAGACTACAATAGTAAAGTCACAGACAATGGAACACAAATATTTACCCTAGAAACCAATAAGAGAAAACCAACATTCAAGGAAGGATTATGCCTTTTTCCTTCTTATATTATGGAGATTAAAATTTATAGTACAAAGCTTTCTAAGCTTACTATCAAGATATGAGACACTATGGCCTTATATATTCCTCTACACTGTGTTTATAATTTCTATATGCTCTATCAACATCTCCTCTGCACTTGTGCTCATTCTATGGAACAATTTTCGGTTAGTAAAAATGTGCACCCTTTTCCCCCATTATGTTAAGTGTTTGATAGCTAGAATTAGGGTTAGGTTTAGGGTTTAGAAACCTTTGTGGACCCTCCATGCTACTTCTATAATTCTCTAGTGGATTTCCATACATTATTAACTCCCCATGATCGAATTATGGTGAGTTGACATGGTTGTCACTTGAACATGTGGGAATATTTGGTCTATCACTTTGCTAAGGCCATAACTTTGGCATACGAACTCCATTTTAGGTGCATGATGGCTCACTGGAAAGATACTAATGATAAGAAAATTTCCCAATTTTTATGAGAAAATCTACAACCCTGATCTAGCACATGCCAAAAATTGTTATTTAGGGCCCAAGAATTGCTCCAAAAGTTGATGATCAAAATTTTAGAAATTAAACACCATCTCTGAGATGTCCCAAATTTTAATTTCCCTCATCTAGAACAAAACTAAATTCATATGGTACCTATGCAGATCCATTTTGAATTATCCCTCCCCACTTTGGAGCCTTTTGGTCTTCAAAATATTTAACTTTAAAGAAGACGAGGAAACAATTCCTCAAATTTCTCTGTGGAGTACCATTTGGCCTTGGTTGGAAGTTGACCCTTCAATCCTACCTATCAAAATTCTTGTTGATGTTTTCAAGTTATTTTGATCTTCTTTTTCAAAATTGTTCCCTCTAATAATTTGACATGTGCATTTGGTGCCAAATCTTCAATGGACGGTAAGACTACCCTCTTCATCCACATCGAGAATGGATGGCTTATAGAGATCATTTATGTTTTCTACATCTATTACCGATTAAATGTGCATATAAGGTGGAAGAGTAAGTATGTAACCTTTGCTTCCTACCTTCTAAATATTTTGAAAGGTCCATATCTTAAGGATTTTATTTTCTTCCCTAAACCTTTCATTGTTAAGTTGTGACCAAACTCTGTCTCCTACATGGGAAGTCTTCTCAACCCCATGTTTATCATGCATGCTCTTGCATTTTTCTTAAATTTGTAAGTGTATTTGCCTTGTCCTATCTACGACCTTTTCTACCTTCACCACATCACTTAAGGTTGTTTCCCCTACTTCAAACTACCCACATAAAATATCCCATGGTGATGGTGGACAATACCCAAAACAAAATTCAAATGGATATTTATTGGTGTGAGTGTGGACAACTCTATTCTAAGAATGATGAATGTAAACCAAATTTACATCCCAAGTCTTTGGATTCTTCTGATTGCAGCCTCTCAAAATATGAACCAAATTCCTATTCACTACATAGCAATGAATCTCTTTAGTTTAAAATCCAACATCTCCCACAATGAAGCCCAAAATAGAATGAGGAACCTAATATCTCTATTAGAAATTATGTTCTTTGGAATACCAAAGTGCCCAACCCCTTTCAAAAGAACAAGCTTTCAATTTCTTATCCTTTAATGGTATTCTTATGAGTGATCAAAACACACATCTTTATAAACCTATCTACTATAACATATGAGTAGTCATGCTCTCTTCTTGTCCTAAAAAAAACCAACAAAATCCATCTATATGTTCGCCCATAGCCTTGTAGGGATTGGAAGTGAATTGTATAGTCCTTTCTTATTCTTATTATGATTACTAATACAATATAAAATACAATGTCTAATAAATCTAACTACTTCTTCTTGCATCTTGGGCCAATAAACATACCTCTGCAAGTTAGTCACAGTATTTTTGATTCCAAAATGACTAGAAACCTTAAAGGTGTGGGCCTCCCTTGTCAATTATATTCTTTATATCTTTGGTACACAAAGCTTCCATGTTTTGTGCAGTAATCCATCCAGGAGATGGTAATCAATATTTGTTTGCTCATTTTTGTCTTTGTATTTGTTAATACACCCCCTCGAAGTACTCATCTTTCACATACTCCTTCCCATATCCTTCATGGGTGAATGGCTCCATGTGCACAACGAATATGAGAGTTATAATATCTAGTGTTGGTGGTCTTCATAGAAAATCAAGCAAATCGTTGGTAGTACCCTTCCTATCTTTAATCACTAAATGAAATTGTTACAAAAATCCCATCCATTTATAGTGTCTTACTTGTTGGAGCTTCCTCTAATTTTGTAAGTATTGTAGATGTTGGTGATTAGTATGGATGATGGTCTTGTTACCCAATAAATAGTCCTTCCACTTCTTTATTGCTTGAACTAAGGCATATAGATCCTTATCACATGTAGGGTACTTCAGTATAGGTTCATGTAAAAGATATGAATGATAGCAAGCTAGCCTCCCCCTTACATTAGTATTGTTCCCATAGCATACCCACTTGGATCAGTTTCTATTTCAAAAGAATTCTACAAGTTAGGCAGTGTTAGGACTCAGGATCAACTAATCTTTTGTTTCAATTATTCAAAGGATGTGTGTTGATTGTTACCCCATTGGAAACTCTTACCATTGGTTGTCATGGCCTGAAATGATGCTACCTACTATCAACCTAAATTTGCGCACTTGTATAGTTTGAGCAGCTTTTCCCATATACATCACCATTTCATATGTCATTCACATAATTCACCCCATCATATCATCATATGACCTTATTTTTACCTCATTAAGCCCGGTCAAACTATTTGTTGACTTTTTTTTAGATGTGTAGTTTATCCTTTATATTTTTCATTTACCACATAAAAAATCTCTTAATAAATGCATGACCCTTTTTAGCCCAAAAATGACCAAGATCATGGCTCATAAATGTGCATGTGCTTGTTTAGGTAATGTGGTGGATCCATATGGACCTTTTCAAACCCCTCATCTTCATAATTATCATTTATTTAGTATTCCATGATGCCCATTAAGCTTATGTCCACCCTCATTAATTCATTGAGAAAGTTCACATTGAAACTACATTTAGATGGGGACCTCCACTATTCACCTATATATAGAGGTCATGGCGGTGCATTTCATATCCAAGAGAAAAAAAAGAAGTTATGTTGTTGAAATGCCAATACAAATTTGTACCATCATTCTTTCACCCACATTCCTCATTTTGGCTTACCCTCTTTTATTTTAGCTTATGGCCAACTACAAGGGAGTTTTCTTCCATTACCATTTTGTTAAAGATTGAGCACACACGAAGGACAAGAACCTCCCCACAAAGAGATTGGGTTCCACCTTTCTACAACAAATATTCTTAGGTGTTTATTGTATGTTCATGTTCTTCCATTGGTATAATAAAGCATATCTCCCCCCCAGATAATTGTGTTGTAATTTCATTTAAAGCAATAAATCCATAGTTTACAACTTCATTGTTCTTCTTACATGATTAGAGTTAATTGTGACTCTTGCATATTTACCTTTTGTCCTTTTTTTTCTATTCCTTATTTCACAACCAACTATGTTTTGTACACTTGTTGTCCAAATTATCCACAATAGATTGGTGACTCTGCTTGAGAGTTATATCCATAAAGGTTCCTCCTAGTTGTGTGTGTGTGTGATTTCTTTGTAGTTGTTTGGAGGATATATCTATATATATATATTAATATATATATGTATATGTATATGTAACAATGACCTTAAAAACATCATTTCTATTTAGAACCCTAGCCTCAACCCCTACACAACCATTTGTATTTTTTCTGTGAAGAACATGTAATTTTTCCCTCGAAATCTATGTATGCAATTGTTAGCCTATTTTTTGCGCAACCATACATTTTATGCATATTTTAGCTTGTTGGTTATGTTTTGAGTTTTTACGTATTTCTCTACCCTTTCCCAAAGATCTATTGATTGTGTGCTATTGTTTTGTTGATTTTTTAAGAGAACGTTGTAGCTAGGGAAACAAATACCTCCATTTCTAGTATCGTTAGCTTTCGGATTCCTTTTTTATTGGTTAGCTTTCTTCATCTTTCAACATTAATTTAGAGTTTGATTGTTGTTTATTACATTTGAATTTTTTAGAGTTGAGGAACATAGTTTGGTGAACAAAAAACTCATTTGTTTAGTATTTATGAAGTCCATCTATTTCCTCTCTTTGTTAGTTCATTTGGCATTTCAGTTTTTAGCAATATTTACTTTATTTCTAGTGTTTTATTGTAAGTAGGTCACATCATTTATGCACAAACTTCACACCTAAAGCATATGCTTTGTCCATAATACTAAGAATTGCCGTTTACAATCGGTTACTTAAGTCATTAACCAACTAAATTCCTCACTTGAGGGCTAAATGGTTTTTAGTTAGGTTAAGATTGTGAGGATAGGCATCCAAACGATTCGCTACAATCATTCACATTCAAGACATAGTTGTTGTCCTTTAGGGTATTTTAATATTTTCTAACATATGTGGTGAAAACTTGTTTGTCATCATGGCATGCTCTTAAGTGTTAATGTTGAGGTTGATGTCAGTTGTTTAATTCAAATTTCCCATCCCTTTTAACATAAATTTGAACCACTTGATTGTTGGAGGTCTAACCCCTTGCACACATATGTGAAGAGGTGGCTTAGTGGCCATTCATAGGTTCCTATGTAGGCGGATTTTGTTGGATAAAGAGGCACGCAAGGCATATAGCTATCGATCGTTGGGAGATAGGCCTACTGCACTTAATTATAACTATCTCTTTCATACCTTCACTCACTCCTTCGATAGAATTTATCCACATTTGTTAAGAGTAATTAGAAGCCCTTGTTTTTATACACAATGTTATCAGTCAAAATGGCACTTCTCCGTCCGTGACTACATTGCCTTGTCTGTCACACAAAAGGGCCTTATAGAGGGAAGATCCAATTTGATCATAGATGCTTTGGACTAGAATTTGAATCATATCTCCTTAACATAACCATCTTTGTGGCATGTTTTGAGATATAACTGCGTCTCTCATATCAACAAACTCGCGGGTTAACCGTGATAGTCTATATTGACAACCCGCGGGTAACAATTAAAAAGCTGCACCCACGTGTTATTGGACACTATACTCACGACTCACTCGCTAGTTTTCAAGAGACATACCCATGGGTATCTCTAAATCATGAGAAAAAAATATTAAAAGATGATAAGAGATCAGCTATGGTAGTTATCTTAACTACCACAACCTCCCTAACCAATTTGCTTTCGAGTCTATCCTCTTAGCCTTGCTATAAATACAAGGAGAGGGCCTTGAGAAAGGGAGAACCAACTTTTGCTAAAGAAATGCTAGAGAAAATTCCACTGAAGGAAGAGGAGCAAGAACCCAGGGTCAGGTTTCAACGGTGCTAGTTGCAGTACAGGTTTGGTTGATTGCCTTTAATGCTAATAATACATAAACTTTCCTCCCGTAAAGATTTGTCCATTGTATGAATGCATGTCTTTGAATCTTTCATGTCTTTAATATATGATTTTCTTATAAAGCATCCATTTCTATTTGGTTAGAATCTTTGAGAAAGGTATGTGTTTTATTGTAGGTAATCTATCTGGAGCAGTGAAGCAGGAGACTAAAGTTTGAAAGCTTGGATCGAACGTCATTTATTCAGGTATTTAGTTTAACTTTATATATTATTTATTTTCATTAAAAGAAGGATTGCTTCTCTGTAACTAAATTACATGTGCGTTGATGATCTCTTGAATTCCCTATCATAGGTAGTTTTACCACACAACAGAATTGGAGACCATACTGGGGAGTTCCCGTTGTTGCTCTGGGAGTCCTAGGTTGATTTTCTTCAATTTTATTATTTATGTTGATCTTCGGGAGAGTTTATAGGGTGTCTGTACCCTTGACAGTGCCTCAGACTTGCTCTTGTTTGAGTTTCCTTTCCTTTTCTTGTTTTTATTAAGGCATACCCGTGAGTTGTATTCAATTACAATCACAGTTTTTTCCCTGTACCCGAGTGTTGCTAATTTCTGGACCCGTGTGGTGCGTTTACTAACAGTTGCGGTTATTTCCTGGGATTTTAGGTTTTATGCTAGGGTTTGAGCTTGAGGTCTATACTTGATTGATAAAAGTCTTCTCTGTTCATTTCTGAACCATTTATACCTGTCTCTAGGTTCATACTGAGTTTCTTTGACTCTTTTTGAGACTTATTTTGGTTTCTTTGGTTTGCTTGTTTGACGTATCTAGGTATTTCAAATCCATTTTGTGTTTGGTTGACTCTTCGATCTTTCCTTTTATGGTCACTGGTTTGTGGAAAGGCAATTTGATATCTTATGTGATTTTATGCTTTTTCCGTTATGTCGGTTTGATTACATAAGTGTCTCTTTACCGAACTTAGTTACTTCTTGCTTCCTGGAAGAACTTTTTGGGTTTGTTATCTTCAGAAGACTTGTGAGGGTATATTTTCTGAGTTTTATAGGTCTAAGTACAGTCATTTATACTTGCATTATATAGTGTTCTTGTCTTGTTTATACTTATTTGTCGTTTCTTTTGTTAAAGAGAAAAATAAAAAGCAAGTACTTTCGTTAAGCAAGGGCATTTCTTTTTCTAGATTTTAGTTGTATATGTTAATACTGTGAAAAAGTAAAAAACATTTTTGATATTTTAGGTTTACTTTCCAAGTTTTAATTTTGAAAGATAAATGAAAATAAATTTGTGAAAAGAAGTTGCACTTTATACACTTTGTTTTTTTTTTAGTTGTAACCATCTTGCACACAATCACTCATTTCTGAGTAATTAAAACCCTAAAAGAACATTTTAAGTTAAAAATTATTAGTAACTTTTATTTATAGGGAACACACACCAACTAGCTTAGTCTAGGGTTTTGGATCAGATCATCTTAAACTATCCAAAACCATTTTTAACTCAAAATTGTAGTGAACTATCTTTAGGTAAATCCACCCTTGTAAAAGGTGTGCCGGGAAGCTCCACTCAAACCGGAGTTAAGCACGAGGTCGTGTGAGGTTGATTAGTTGGGGATACCCCCCTTGCCCCGCTTCTCAATCGAGCATATACCAGAACTGATATGTGTATGAGGATCCATTGGTACCTTGAGTGCTCTTGTATTTCAGGCTTAGTTACCCTGCCCATGCGTGTTAGTTCGACCTGCGACTGTCCCCCCCAGTTCTTTTTGCATTGATGGTAGCCTTAGTATCTTGACCAATAGTACTCTACACAGGTGTGAGTGAAAGGATATTTTCACTTCACATACAGATCTGAGCGGAAATCCTCTGCATCTCTTTGGGAAGGTGGTTGGGTGATTCCAACACTTGGCTCCATCGTGACTGCACCGTGGACCCTAGATAATTTTTCTTCATTACTCCACTGGCTTGTTCTGGGCCCTAATCATCCCATACTTCCCTTTGGGAGACTATCTGTTTTCTTGGTTTGAATCACTCTAGGAAATTTTTTGAAGTGGTGTGTTGTGTGTTTATCATAGTTCTAGCGGCCCCTAGGTTTATTACATATAACATTTTTTGTTGTAATTGTGGAGGACCAACCTCCTTGAAGGTCAAGAAGGTTGAGAAACCTTCCTCCACTCACAGTGGAGCCTCCACCGCCACCTCAACGACGCAGAACAAATTCTAGTGGTTCTTTTGAACTAACTGGCACAACTGAAACCCCTAGAGAACCTCAACTCATTTCACAAACTTCATCGGTCTCACAGATCATCGAGGTTGAATATTTGCCAACAAAAGACTTTGCAGGACACTTCAACCCTCCCTTAACTGGACCAAACTATCCTTTGCTAGAACGAGTTGTTTCTTTAGGTTTACTTTAGTTAAGTGTATATAGATTTACACTTGGACCTAATATGGATAATATAGGATATGTATCGGGAGTTCTACATACTCCCACATCGGATATTAGACCTGGAGGCTTGTCTCCTCCACACATTAATAACTCGGTACGAATCTTGTTGCAGATGTATTATGCTCCGAGTACTTCTTTTGTTTCAATGTTGGACCTTCAGAAGCATCTAATACTCAGTTTACTCTGACATCTAATCCTTTTGGATCCATTGTTGGCTCATCCAATATTCCTTTTTAGGGATACCTACGGTATCATATACATCTTCCCCTTTCATCCAATAGTTTCAGGTCAATCCCAACTCAACTCCTTTCAATCAAGGTTTTCCATGGCATGGAGGGCATATTGCTTCTTCTGCACTGTTTGTGGGATCAATGCCTACCCCTTCTATTGCACAAATATCGAGTTTCAATCTCTTTACAGGATTTAATGTACATTCTTCAAATGTTCAAACCTCAAATGTGCCTGTAGGGAGTGTTCCTTTTTCACTTTTTGGTGGAGGAGGTACTAACACTTATACTCCATTTGGAAGTACTTAAACTCAACCACAATGGACTAGGACACAAGGAAGTAATATGCTATCTTATGGATGGAGCAATTTCTAAAACACTTTTTCACTGCAACCGATGGCCGGGGAAACCCCAACCAACCTTGGGAGTCATGGCTTTGGTGGTTATCCTTACCATATTCCAAAGAATAAAATTCCATCGGCAAGGCCTCGTTTACCTTTCCTGGAAACTTTGAACTTGCCAGATATTTAAAAGTTGATGAATGACCCAGTGCAACATAACCCTGCTTGGCCTCCGATCCCAACCAAACTCCCTTCAGACATTCCAAAGTTTGAAGGAAAAACTGGTGAAGACACAAGGGACCATGTTACGAAATTTCATCTCTGGTGGTCCTCGAACTCGCTAAATGATGACTCTATTCGTTTGAGGATCTTTCAAAGAACCTTGACTAGTGTTGCAGTCAAATGGTATATCGAGTTACTAGCCGCAGCTTAAAACATTTTTTGTGATTTGGCGACAGTATTCCTGAACCATTTCCAACTTCCCATCCTGTATAATGTCGGTACGGACCTTCTATCTAATTTCATACATAAAAAATCCACTCATTTATCTGATCACATTCAGGAGTGGAGAAGACAGAAATAGCTCATTAAGGCTGAGATTCCCCCGGAATTCCTGTTGGAGTGGTTCTTGAAATCATCGTTACCTTACGTATCTAAAGATGTGTCAACTTCTGGGGTTACTTCTGAGGAAGAAGCCATTCTAAGGACCCAACAACTTGATTTGATTTATGCTCAGTCCAAGATCCTTTATGAAATCATTCCCGATGCACCTAGGTCAAACATTGATCTTGGAAAGCCTAAACCTGGACCACATGTTGATGGAATTATGGGTTCAATTGACTCATCCACATTAGAAGCTTTGACGAAGCAATTTCATGCACTCTCTATAAAGCATTCTGTTGTGGAAGAAATTACTGTTGCATCCTCTCCTTCACAAACAAAAACTGTACAAAATGTGCATTCAAATCAAAAGGGTTCTCAGAAACCCAACAATAAGAAAAAGGGCAAGAAAGGGATGAAGCCCAAAAGCTGTTAAGTGAAAAGAAACCAGTTGTCCTGAATGATCCTTTTCCCAAAGGACAAGGTCCAATTTCTGGAAGCTCTAATACTGGGGGCACTCCTCGTGCCACACAGGCTGATCAATACAACATCAATATGGTTAACTCCCATGTTTTATTGCAAACGAGAGACAAGAATTATACCCCGGATATGCAACAAAAATACAAATATATCCCTGAGCCATTTGTTCCTCTTCATATAGAGAGACCTACAGATCATATGCCGAAGATACCGAAAGGTGTCTACAAACGAGCAACACACAACCCTAATGCACGGGCTGCTCCAAACTACTCAGTTGTAGATTACCTAGCCCAAACATCGTGTGCTATGTCCGCTCTAGAAGTTCTGCAAAGTTTCCCATCGCAGTGAAATGTACTTCTGGCAGCAATAGGCAATATGGATTCGTCAAATATGCTAGCTAGATTGATATGTCAAATGTCAAACCCTGTTTTCCCTATCATGTGGCATTCCAAATTGAAGTATTCCATGGTTCAAAAATCATTGGATGAACAATAGTAGATGAAGGCTCGTCAACATGCGTAATATCTATCTCTTGTTGGTAAGCCCTAGGATCTCCAAAGTTAGACCCTTCGGTTACAGTACTTATTGCTTTTGATGGGAGATCCTTCTGTCCACATTGAATCTTACCCTCATTTGAGATCCAACTTGCAAGAAAGGTAGTGTCAGTAGAGGTGGAAGTTGTAGATGCTTCTCTCGACTACAATTTGTTGTTGGGAAGAAGTTGGATGTATCCAATGCAAGCCATTCCTTCGTCCATTTTTCGGGTACTTATGTTCCCCCGTGAAGAAAAGATTGTCACGATTGACCAATTATCCTATGCCCGAAAAAATAACACAACTCCTTCGGATTCTAATATCCCATGGATTGATCAAGCCCGTCCGCCTAGTGGCAGTTTAGGAGTACATATGTACTCATCTTTGATGGGAACCTTTTATTTACCCACTCATATGAACTATATTGGTTCCACGAGTAACGCTAATGTGTTATCCAAGGAGGTCTTCAATGTTGTTCAAACAACTGATCCTTGGATCCTTCCTACACCAGAGGAACCAATTGTGCCCCTATTCGTCAGAGAAGTGACTTATCAAGTATAAAAAAATGATGCAATATATTATATCTTGACTCCTTCGGTCTCTATTGAGGTAGATGTCGATTATGCACCTGCATGGGCAATAGAATCCACCCATTCATTCGATCATTTAGACACTATTTTACCATCAGATGAGGCTATTTTGGAAGCCATGGTAGGTCTGGATCATCCTTGGGAACATATGCATCACATATCCTATTTCCTCCCATATATGAACAAAGTCGAGAATGGAGAGTTTTCAATGAGACGTGGTGGAAATGTTGACTGGTCCATTAATCCTTTAATGAAACAGAGAATTTTCACTGAAGGTAATATGGCAAATATTTCAACAACTATACCAATCAATATTTCCATTAAACCTAATGTCGTGGAAAATATTTTCATTGGAGCAAATTGTTCTCCACAAGAGATCAGTTTGTATACCAACTTATTTAAAGAATTCTGGGATGTCTTCGCCTAGTCATATGAGGATATTTCAGGCATCGACCCATCTATCGTTGAACACACCATTACGACATATCCTAATGTGAAACCAGTTCGACAAAAGCTTCGTCTAGTTAACCCTAGGAAAGTTGCAACCATCAAGGCTGAGGTTGAAAATCTCCTCAATGTTGGCTTCATTTATCCTATCGACATGACAGAATGGGTGTCCAACCCAGTTCCGGTTGATAAAAAACAAGGTACCATACGCGTGTGCACATATTTTAGGGATCTCAACAAAGCTTGTCCAAAAGACAACTATCCCACACCATTTATTGATCAAATTATCGATGCGTGTGCGTGACATTAAATGTTTTCTTTCATGGATGGTTTTTCACGATATAATCAAATTCAAATTAAACCCGAAGACTAGCATACAATGACTTTCATATGTCCCTGGGGTACCTTTGCCTATAGGAAAATGTCGTTCGGATTGAAGAATGTTGGGGCTAATTTCAAACGAGCTATGAACTTCGCTTTCCATGACATCAAGCACGTGGTTGAGCCTTACTTGGATGATCTACCTACGCGATCTCGGAAGAGAAGATATCATCCTGAACACTTACGGCTCGTGTTTGAACAATGCAGATAATACAAGATTCGGTTAAACCTTAACAAATTTGTGTTTTGCGTCGATTTTAAACGACTACTTGGTTTCATCATGTCTAATCAAGGGATTATGGTCGATCCTTTGAAAGTTGAGGCCATTGTCAAATTGCATCCTCCTCGTACTATCCGACAACTTTAGAGTTTACAAGGCATGTCAAATTTTCTTAGACGCTTTATTATCAACTATGCTAAGATTACTAAAGGTTTCATGCGATTGCTTAAACATGATACCCATTTTTTCTAGGATGAGGCTGCACAAAAATTGTTTGATGCTTTGAAAAAGGCATTCTTGTCAGCCCCCTTGTTGAGCCCGTCAGATTATTCTCAATATTTTCTTCTATATCTGGCCACATATGTTTCTACCATTGGCATAGTCTTGGTTCAGGAGGATGACAAACTCCAAGAGCATGTAATTTATTACCTTTCTTGCACGCTCGTAACTCCTGAACTTAAGTATTCTCACGTCGAGAAATTGACATTAGTTGCTGTGTATGTTGTTCAGAGGCTGCGTCACTATATTCTATTACGAACTAGCACAATCATAGCAGAGGTCAATCCTTTCCAATATGTTTTAACCCGACGCATAATCGGGGGTAAATTAAAAAATGGATTGTCATCTTGCAAGAATTTGATCTTACCTTCCAATCTACTAAGTCAAAAAAATATTTGGTGTTCGCGGAACTTATAGCTGAGTTTCCTAGTGATGTAAAACGCCATGAAGATGATCCATCATTCCTTGATGAACACATCTTCCTCATTACAACCTCTGATCCATGGTATGGAGAAATTTTAATATATCTCCAGAATTTGAAGTGTCCACCAAATTTATCTAGGGAAGAAATACGAAATATTAGGCATCATGCCAAGAACTACCTCACTATTTCTGATACGCTATACAAACGGGGGGTAGATTCGATATTGCGTTGTTGTTTGACCTTGGATGAAGCTGAGTTAGTATTGAATGATGCTCACAGTGGAGCTTGTGGGGGTCATCTTTCAGGGTTGGAAACAACCCAGAAAATACTGCGTGCTGGGTATTTTTGGCCCACCATCTTTAAAGATTGAGTGGAAGCCGTGAAACACTGTCGTCCATGTCAATTTTTCACAAAGAAATTGCGAGCACATATGGCTCCTCTTCACCCTGTTATCACAGCGGGTCCCTTCACCAAATGGGGGATTGATTATATGACTTGTAACCCAGTTTCTGTTGGGGTACATTAGTATATCATCGTTATAGTCGACTACTTTACGCAATGGCCGAGGAAATGCCTACTATGAATGCAGATGGAGAAACTGCAACATATTTGTTTTTCAATCGGATTATTTCCAGGCATACCTAAAGAGATCGCCACTGATCATGGGTGACATTTCCAGAATTACATGATGACTGAGTTGACCACCATGCTAGGTTTTTGACAAGAACACTCGTCTCCATTTTATCCGCAGGTGAATGGTCAAGTTGAAGCGTTCAACAAATCTTTGAAAAATATTCTTCAACATACCGTTAATGCCAATCGGTCAAATTGGCACATCATGTTATATCCGGCTCTTTGGGCGTATCGTTCTAATATCGAGACTGCTACTGGTTTTTCACCATTCCAACTCATTCACGGGCTAGAGGCAGTCACATCGATTGAATGCGAGATTCCATCATTGAAGTTGGTTATTCAATTATTACCCGAAACTTCTACTTTGGAAGAATGGTTTCTTCATTTAGAACACTTGGATGAACGTCGTGATGCGCTCACTGCAAATGAAGCTCACAAGAACCTAGTTAAACACCAATATGACAATTCTGTAAAACCTAGGGTTTTCTCTGAAGGAGACCTTGTTTTGGTTTATGATCAGGAGAAGGATCCCTTGGGGGTAGGCAAGTTCAAGTATATGTGGCTCAGACCTTATATTGTTTCTAAATTTTTGAGGAAAGGTTCATATGAGTTGATGGATTATGATGGTTTTAAGCTGCCTGAGCCTAGAAATGGGCTCTACTTGAAAAAGTATTACGCCTAGGCATATATGCTTTTTCTTGTACTATAGATGTACATTTTTGTAGAGTTAATTCTTTTTGAAACTTTTTCTTATGTGTCTTCTGGATTGTGTTTTCAGATGACAAGTGAATGTTTCCTAGGATTCGCTGATGGCGCAAGTCGTCACACTCATAACTTGGCTTTAGCTGCTTGGTTAATCTATTCACCCACAAGCCAACTTGTTTCTTTTGAAGGTGCCTGTTTGGGCCCTACGACGAACAATATAGCTGAGTATAGTGCGGTTATTGAACTACTCCGAGATGCTATTCATCATGGCATTTCATGTTTGGAGGTAAGACTCGATTCGCAGTTAGTTGTACTTTAGTTGACGGGTGAGTATCAGGTTAGGGATCTGTTGTAGGTACAACAGATCCCATGTTTTCTAGAAAACATGGGAGCCCCAAATTTTTATATGCAAAGAAAATGATTAAATTCCTTGGTCATTTTGGGGTTCTTAATCATGCTTTCATTGCTTTGCTTTGATTTGATCAAGTTAGTAATTTTTCCTTTTCAAAATTCCCTTGATTTTATGTGTTTTTTAGAGTTGCGAAAAGCACGGGTTTTCCCTAAAAGTAAGTCCTTCCGCAACCCGCAATGCGGATTGCAGGAACTTGGTTTTCTGGTTTTGGAACGCTTTTTGTTCCACAACTCGCAACCCGCAATGTGGATTGCGGATGCAAAATTGTTTGTCTAATAATAGCGGTTGTTTGTTCTGCAACCCGCAATGTGGATTGCGGGAACACTTTTTAAATTAGTTTTGTGCTTTGTGATCCCGCAACCCCCAACCTGCATTTGTGGATTGCAGGGACTTTTTGTTTGATAATGTTTAGAGTTGAGATCACGCAACCCGCAACTTGCGGATTGTGGATTGCGGGAAGGATTGTGTATATGTCCAAAATAAACTTTCCGCACTTGTCCTCCGCAGCCTGCATGTTTTATCTTGACCGCTGATTTGCCTCGATCCTACGATTGATATTGGATTGTTTTTGTTTTGAATAATCATTTTGGTTCTCCGTTTTTCTTCACCATTTTTTATTTGCAATCGGATTTTTAAACTGTGATTTTCACCTATGGCCACTTATGAACTGATAATCATTGATTCAACTAATTTGTAATTGATTGAGTGTTAAGATTTGACATTAATCATACATGAATTATTGCAGTCTTATCCTGTCTTAATCCAATCCCTATCGACCGCATGTTGTACATTATTTCAATACAGACCTAATAATTGCAAGTTCTAGACCGTAAGATTTTAATCATGGCAATTCATTATGCTCAGTCATTCCTGGAATCTTTATTGTTCTCTATTAATACAGACTTCAATATGGACAATTGGTTGTTCGCCATACTGTAATAGAAAAGTCTTGTTAGTTGATTTTCAAAACTTTTCCTTCTAATTGTTCCATATTATGAGTAAGATGCAGAGAATTCAAAGATCCCCGGTCAGATTTTGTGAAGAGAGAGAACTTCAGCCTCTTCTATATCAAGAACCTGTGTCACCACCTTTTGATGCAGGTGTTCCTGATGAAAGCAACGATAGTGAAGAAGAACCTGAGATTCGATCCATCTGCATACGGATCCCTCAAAAGAAGAGAAGGAAGATCACTGAAAATCCAGTTGATCGAGACAATACCATTATCCAGGATTTTATAATCAACGAAGAACCTGTCACTCCATTAATCCCTTTGAAGGAGGAACAAGTGGCCGACTTTTTCAGTTTTTTAGAACATCGTTGATCATCATAAATCTTTTAAGAGAGATTTTCCAGCTCCCTTACTATCTGTCACAGATAGCTAGTAGACTGTGGTTAACCTTCATAGTTTGTTACGGGGTATGCCCGAAATTACGTGAAATATTCGGTATGAACCACTCTCTACAATGATATGATTAGAATAGTCTGATTTTGTAAATCCCTCTTTTCATGGGAAAGCTATCCTTTGTAACCATTTTTGTAATTATTATTTAAAGGGATAGAAGTCTCATGGGTAAAGGGGGAAGATAATCGCCAGAGAAGGACTGGAGAAACGTTGTTTCACTTGTGATCATGTAATTTTTTGCAGTCCAATGAATCAGAGTTAGTTTCTTTTGGCATCTTATTTGTTTATGTTATCAAATTTATTTGATGATGTCTGATTTCTTCACCTTAATTATCAATCAATGCTGTTGATTTTGCAGTCAATCATTAATGCATTGATAATTGAGTTGGATTTGTCTTAATTCATGGTTTATGTGTATTTATGTTTTAATTGAATTTATTTAATTAAAATATTTATCTATTTCTGCAAATGATTCACATAAACTATTAAATCAATAATTCATGTTAATTTTTCAATTAGCATGAGAGCTACAAGGTAACCTTGGATATGCTTGATCTTTAAACTATTATCAGTAATTTTCATTGCTTGATTGTATTTTGAAGGAGTAAGTTAATGATCTAGTTTTACATTTATGTTAAATTGGTGAAATGGCTTATTAGAACTCAAACCAAGTTACCTTGCACACAGTCAATGCACTCCCTTTAGATTAGATCTGACTTAGTTTAGATTTCCTTTAAGGTAGAGTTGTATTAGGTTTAGATCCACTTTAGAATCGAGACACTTTGATCTTCCTTCTTAGGAAGACAAATCCTTCTAGGATCGAACCCCATAAGTGTTAGTGGAGGCCTTTGTATCGGTGGGAGTTAACTACACCAAACAGGCTAGGGATAGAACTGTCCTTGTGTAGGAACTTTTGAAGCCTTTCAATCTGGGTTTTCACCCTCTGTTGTTAGCCTTAGAACCCATTCTAGCACCTACACATCCGAGGCTTCAACATGATCCTTCTTTGCTACGTCATTTTTTGCGAGTTAGATTACTCGCAAAAATACATTAGCTGATGCATACGCAAATTATTACATTTCATATCAACATATTTCAAGGAATCAAAATACATTAGTTGATGCATACGCAAATTATATACTTGACTGGCATTTGTATCACGCATAAGAAAACAAACCATTAACACACATAACGCAAACCATGTATATAAACCGGTACTGTATATATATATTAGGTTCAAAAAATAATATGAGTTTGAGTCAATATCTGTCAAAATGTTACAATATACAAAAAGGGCATAATAACCTCGAAAATACATGTCACTCTCTCTACGGAGAGGCAGGAGCCTCAACCTGCTCTGATAAGTCCTCCCTATAGCAGATCACCAACCTGTCTACTTTCCTAAGTAGCCAGATCCATGCATGGGGCACACCCACCACATGTTCTTGCATCTCAAGTGGCATCCGCTCAATCCTGAATGTAGGAATATCATGGGTCAGTTGACCCATATTTCCCTCCATGCTCCGCATCATGGCATCAATACCACCTGTCTCGGTTGGTCTCACATATGTTCTGGGATGCCCAACTGGCCTTGGCCCCACATCTGCATAATTTACATGTTGTAAGTACTCTCACTCATCTAAAACAAAAAATTACGTATATATACAATTTTGTTTTTTAAATTAAATAACTTTTAAAAACAATTTTGGTACCTATGTTTTGTCATGTCCCCTTCCATCAATCCAATGCAAGGGAGGAAACATGACTAACATACCAAGGCTTAATTGGTAATTTCGGCCCCATGCATTACTCACAAATTCGTTATAAACAAAAACTTATGTGTGCAAGTTCATACTCAATATAAACACAGCGGAAATAAACATATTTGCACACACACAAACAGTAATGCATCAGCATATTTATCTCAATCATATGATGAATCAACAGGGAGAGAATCCATCCCATTCTCATGCTATATACAGACTTCATATCATCTCCATTAACATGAATAATTATCATTCATAATTAACACATTACATAACACAGAGTGCATATAATTTAACCATAGAGAATACTTATCTTGAAGATAAAGCTGTCCAAACAACTAGCTATGTGAGAGCAACGTTCCACCCAACCATAGATCTCTGTCCAACCTATATTCTTTCAGCTGAGAGATCACCCCCGAGCTGGGTTGTGTATCCACTAAGGAGGAACTAGTTGGGCTCACTCACAGCCATGGTTTCACTCAATAGTTATGCTAAGCCAACACACAGTTGAGTTTATCAAGAATACAAATGACAAATGAGGAGGATGTTAAGCCAGTGAGCTCAACCACAAAGCTATAGGAATCTCAAATGAACTCAATAGTCATGGCACCCACAATACCTACCACACCCAACACAAGGAAGGTCCCCTTCTCTGCTGCACAGTCCCTCAGGCGTCCCTTCCCTCCAGTGCTCTTCAGGGTGGGCATAGAAAGGTCCAGCTGCTAATTCCTTGAGATTCTAGCCTTCACTGGGTTTATCAAGCAAACCCAACCTCTGCTCAGTCATTCACACTTGGATTTCTCACAGTTCTGTTATCCAATAACTCAATCCCGTCACTTCATTTATGGGCTGTAAAAACTAGGTTTTCCAATGGATTTCGGGGTCTCTAATACTCTCAATTTCGCCCCAAGGTTCATATCTATGGATCCCCCATTGGATTTCACTATCAAATACCAATTTTGGGTGTTTATGGCTCTTCAAAATACGGGTTCTTATAAAGTTGTGATTTCTGGTTTTTCTCACTGCTGGGCATTCGTAATGGATGAAAAATGATGCTGGGATGTTCATCAATGGAATGGGAATGAGGAAGAACCAATTCCCATGAGGTAGAGTGACTTGTGGTACAAGAAAAACAGAGCCCATACCTGCCATACGAATTTCTGGGCTGCCCATGCTCCATTGAAGCCATGGACCGAATTCTTCAACAACTTCCTTACAACAAAATTAAATATCAGCAAGGAAAGTCAAATGGGTTCTCACAATGACATTTGGTAGCACATGGTTCATCCCCACAACCCCCTCACCACTCCCTAGTGGATACACATGGCCCCTTATCATTCGTTGCTCCCATAACCAGTTTTGGTATTTTATTGCAATATCAAATATTTACATCAATTTACAATATTCCATGGCTTAATAGCACATGGGTAATAAAATATCAAATGCTTGTCCATTTTAAAAAAAATCCGAACATACACTAGTGGGGCCTTGTCCTTGAGCTCCACGTTAGGAAAATATACATTGCATGTATACAATATTTACATTAAAAGCCAATATTTCATAAGGGTCAAAATTGAGGTATTACATTCCCCTCCCCCTTAGAACAACACCGTTCTCGGTGTTTTCAAAATTGAACAAAAATGGGAATGCCTCTCTCATGGCATCCTCTAGCTCCCATGTAGTCTCATTAGGACTAAGGTGCTCCCATTGGACCTTTACCTGCCCGATGGCTCTATTCCGGAGCAAAGTGACCTTCTTGTCGAGGATGCGCGTAGGCTCTACTTGGAACTCTCCCTTGGGTTCCACCTGTATTACATTCCAATCAATCATATGATTAGGATCATGTACATACTTCTTAAGCAAAGATACATGGAAAACATTATGAGCTCTTATGTTAGCAGGCAATGCAACTCTATATGCAACTGGCCCTATCCTATCTAGGACTTCAAATGGCCCACAATATCTTGGTGCCAACTTGGCACAACTCCCCAACTTGAGAGAACTTTTCCTTGGTTTCACTCTCAAATACACATGATCCCCAATCTGAAATTCCTTATGCACTCTTTTCAAATCTGCATAACTCTTTTGCCTGTCCTGAGCTACCTTTAAATTTTACCTGATCTTAGCAACTTCCTGTTCCATTTCCTTGATCATCTCTGGTCCAAGTACTACCCTGTTCACCGAGCTGTCCCAATTCACTGGAGTCCTGCATCCTTTGCCATACAATGCTTCAAATGGACTCATCCCCAATGATGCATGATGTCCATTATTGTATGCAAATTCTACCAAGTGTAGGTAATCTTCCCACTTGGATGGTTTATCCATCACATACATTCTCAGTATGTCTTCAAGAACCTGATTCATCCTCTCTGTTTGGCCATCTGTTTGAGGATGATATGCTGTACTGAAATTCAATTTAGTTCCCAATTCCTGGAATAATCATTTCCAAAAATTGGAAGTGAACTTTGTATCATGATCAGAAATTATTGTCTTAGGCAATCCATGCAATTTGAATATCTCTCTCATGAAAATATTTGCAATGTCATTAGCCTTGTGAGTGGACTTGAGTGGAATAAAGTGAGCTACCTTTGATAGCTTATCCACCACAACCATGATTGAATCATGCTTCTTCACTATCATGGGTAGACTTGTTATAAAATCCATAGAGATCACTTCCCACTTCCATTCTAGAATGGGTAAGGGCTGCAACAATCCTGCTGGATGTTGGTGCTTTTCCTTGACTTGTTGGCACTTTTGACACCTAGCAATGTACTCAGCTATGTCTTTCTTCATGCCATGCCAAAAGTATTGCTTTCTTGCCGCTGTTATAGTCTTTTGATATCCTGGGTGTCCAGAGTATGGCATTTGATGTATTTCATCTATCACTAGCTTCTTCAAATCTGCACTATTTGGAATGTACAATGTATCTTTGTATATGAGGATATATTCTTCACAAAGTTGATATCCCGCATACTTTTCATCCACATTACCCTGCTGCAACTTCTCTTTAATTTGAAGGCAACTTTCATCACCGTTTTGGGCTTCAAGAACTCTTGTCTTCAAATCTGCTTTACACACACTTAATGCTGTAACACGAAATTTTCTGCTAAGAGCATCTGCAACCTTATTCTCTTTCCCTTTTACATGCTTAATTTCAAAATCAAATTCACAAAGAAACTCCATCCACCTAGCTTGCCTAGCATTCAAGTTTGGTTGATCAAACAAATACTTCAAGCTCATGTGGTCTGTTCTAAGCTCAAATCTTCTTCCCATCAAATAATGTCTCAACATCTTGAGAGCATGTACTATGGCTGCTAATTCTAAATCATGTGTGGCATAATTATTTTCATGTTCTTTTAATTTTCTTGACTCATAGCAAATCACAAATCCCTCTTGCATGAGCATTCCACCTAGCCCTTCAACGCAAGCATCTGTGCACACTACAAAATCCTTCTTTGGATCTGATATCTTCAAAACAGGAGCGTTGGTAAGTAACTCCTTTAACTGCTGAAAACTTTTCTCACATTTTTTAGACCATACAAACTTGATATTCTTCCTTTGCAATGAAGTGATTGGATGAGCTATCTTGGAGAAGCCTTCAATAAACCTTCTATAGTAACTAGCAAGACCCATACAAGATCTAACATTTGAAACATTCTTGGGAGTAGACCAATCCATGATGGCATTAATCTTCTCTGGGTCAACTGCAATTCCTTCTTTAGAAATGATATGACCCAAATATTGCACCTTCTTTTGGTAAAACTCACACTTGCTTAACTTGGCATACAACTGATGTTCTCCAAGGACTTGCAACACCATCCTTAGATGTTCTTCATGTTTTTCTTCATTCCTTGAATAGACAAGAATGTCATCCAAGAACACAATCACAAACTTATCCAAATATCTTCTGAAGACACTATTCATGAGACACATGAATGTAGCAGGTGCATTAGTAAGACCAAATGGCACCACAATGAACTCATAATGACCATATCTAGTTCTGAAAGTTGTGTTGTGAATGTCCTCCTCCTTAATCCTCACTTGATGGTAGCCAGAACTCAAGTCAATCTTCGAAAACACCTTAGCTTCCTTCATTTGATCAAATAAGTCATCAATTCTTGGCAATGGATACTTGTTCTTGACTGTCACTTTATTGAGCTGCCTGTAATAAATACACAACCTTAAAGTCCCATCCTTCTTCTTGGCAAATAACACCGGTACTCCCCAAGGAAACACACTAGGCCTGATATACCTCTTGTCCATTAACTCTTGCAGTTGCATCTTCAACTCTACCAATTCCGGTGTACTCATTCTATAAGGAGCTTTGGAATTTGGTGCTACCCCTGGGACAAGATCGATGGTAAAATCGATATCTCTCTTTGGTGGTAGTCCTGGCACTTCATCCGGAAAGACATCTTGGAATTCTTGCAACAATGGAAAGTCTTCTATCATTGGACCTTTCTCCTCTGACGAATTTGATATATGGACTACATATAATTGCCAACCTTTCTTATAGAACTTCTTCAACTGTAAGGCTGAAATTTGTCTTACTGAAACTTGCTTGGGTATTCCTCTTACCAATCTTGGTCTTCCCTCTTCATCAATGCATTCAGGTGCTTTCTCATAACAGTCCAACTTGGCTCTATGCTTTTCCAACCAATCCATGCCAATTAAGGCATCATAAGAGCCTAATGGTAGTATATTTAAATCTGCATGTGTGTGGAGTCCATTCAATTCTATGGCGCACTCCACCACTACTTCACTAACTTTTCTCTTGGTCCCTGTGGCTAATTGAACTAACCAAGACTTACTGTGCTTCACTTTTCTAAGAGAACAACCTTCAACCACTTTTGGAGAAACATAACTATGAGTAGATCCTGGATCAATCAAAACAGAAATAGATTTTTTAGCAATCTTACCTTCAACTTTCATCACTGATGATTGATCTTCCTGATGATTATCCAACGTTGCATAAATTCGAGGCGTTTCCCTTGCCATGTCCTCCACTATTGCTGCTCCCTTTAAGTTGTGCAAGCTCCGAGGATTCCCCTTCCGATGTGGGCAATCTTTAAGCATGTGATTTTCTCCACATCCCCAACACTGAAGCGATCCCTTAGATGTCTTTTCTGCTGCTACTACTGGATTGAATCCACTCCTTGCTTGCTGCCCCTGTAGAAAGGTCCTGTGTTGACTTTTGAATGGTGGTTTGAAGCCACTTGTCTTTTGATCAAACCTCCCTCTTGGCTTTCCTTTCCATGCTGGGTTAACCTCTGATTTTCCTCTATTCTGCTCATAGCAATGCATTGCCATCCTAATGGCTTCATCAAGACTTGGTGGATTAACAAACTCAATTCTATCTTTGAAACTTTGAGGTAGGCTTCCAAGGAAGCATTGGATCTTTATCCTCTCATCTTTAATGTAATCTACATACCTCAATAATTCCAAAAATTTATGGACATGTTCTTCCACAGACTTTTGTCCCAACCTGAGTTCATTGAACTCTTTTCTCTTACTGTCATAATACCTAGCAGAAAGGTATTTTTTCTTGAAGTACTTCTTAAATATTTCCCAACTGACCTTCCTTTCACTGATTCCTTTCACTTGCAAGAGGTTGTCCCACCAAATTGAAGCTCTGCCATTTAGATGGTAAATGGCAATTCTGAATTTTTCATTTCCTGAGTAGTCATGAATTCTGAACTATTTATTCATCCCAAGAAGCCATGCATCTGCCTCTTGGCTAGTCTTGTCTTCTCCATCAAATCTGGGAGGCCTTGCCTTCCCGAATTCTCCCTGTGGAATTCCTTTGAACTTCTTTCTTCCATCAAATCTCCTGGGCGTAGGCCTTGGACTTCTTTGAGAGCCTCTGGAGTCACATGATTTGCTAGAAGAAGATCTAGAGGAAGGTGTTCTATGCTTTTTGCTCACATAACTCTTCCTTGGGCTTGGAATCCTCTTCTTTGAAAGACCTCTAGAGTGGCTTTTTGCATCTATTTCTTCTTCACCTACATTGCTTGGGTTGGACCCAAGATTTATCTTCTGCTACATAACGGTGAGGCTTTGCAAAATAACAACATTGAGTTGGTTTTGTTCTTCTTGAGCCTTCATCAACCTTTCATTGAAGCTCACCATGGTTTCAACCAAATTATGAGGAGTCACTTGCTCCCTCCTCCCATTTGATTCAATCTCAACATCCCCTTCTTGCACATTTTCTCCTAGCACATCCTCTTCTTGCTCATAAGGATCCTGCGCATCATTTATGGTCACCATTTCCCGGTATGCTGCTTCTGCTATAACTATTTAAATCTTATGAGCTGCAAGCACTGTGCATTATGGAAATATTTATTAGACATATTAGGAATGCATATAGAAACATACAACATTAATATTTTAATAGAATAAATCATGGAATAATTCATATAGCTGTTATGCATTCATTTCTTTTGCCCATTCATGCAATTCTGGAAATTGCCCATATTGTCAATAATTGCCATAACAGTCAGTAGCACTTTTCTGATCTTCATATCTATGGGGTATGACAACCTCATTCAAATTATGGCCATGCACCATTATTCTCTGTTGGATAAGCTTTCCAATCCCTACCCACGCACTCCATTCAAACTTCGGGTGTTGGAAACTACATTACTTCAAAAATGACATTTTTTAACAAAAATTCTGCACTTTCACACAGTTGCAAATTGTCTTGAACTGCCAACTTCAGCCACTTGTGGAATCAAATCTAGAAAGATTCAGCAAAACATTTATACCGGGTGAAGTTAGTCCATATAACGAGGAATACTTAGCAACTTGCGGATCTCTGTTCCGATGCACCATTCATCTTTTATGAATTTCTGGGTTTGACTACTTTTCCTTTTTAACTCCCTTTGCAACCTGTGCAACTCCTGCGCAACCTGTACGCGACCTGTGCGCCACCTAAGCGCAACCTGTGCACAACCTGTGCGCCACCTGCGCAACCTGTGCGCCACCTACGCGCAACCTGTGCACAACCTGTGCGCCACCTGAGCAACCTGTGCACAACCTGTGCGCCACCTGAGCAACCTGTGCGCCACCTTCTCCACCTATGCAAAACCTATGTGCAACCTGTGCATAACCTATGCGCAACATGTGCACAACCTGTGCGCCACCTGCGCAACCTATGCACAACATGTGTGCAACCTGTGCACAACCTGTGCGCCACCTGCACAACCTGTGCACAACCTGTGTGCAACTTGTACGCCACCTGAGCAACCTGTGTGAAACCTGTGCATAATCTGTGCGCCACCTGCGCAACCTGTGCAACTCCGCAATTCGAAACTGTGGAATTGTGGAAACACCTCTTCCGATCCTGCAACTCGCAGGGCTCATATCTCCCTCGTCCGTTAACCAAATAAGGCAAGTCTGGTACCGTTGGAAAGATATTGGAGAGATCTATACAATGGTGTGATTCTATGCCACACCTGAGAACTCTGATTCTACCATTTTCCCCAATCAAAATGTCGCCCAAACTTCATCAATACTGTGTTAAAAACACTCTGATATCTGCTTGCAAACTCAGAGTTTGGCCCTAGCAGCCCCAATGCTGCAACATGGGCTCTGATACCACTCTATCACATCCCCTTCCATCAATCCAATGCAAGGGAGGAAACATGACTAACATACCAGGGCTTAATTGGTAATTTCGGCCCCATACATTACTCACAAATTCGTTATAAACAAAAACTTATGTGTGCAAGTTCATACTCAATATAAACACAACGGAAATAAACATATTTGCACACACACAAACAGTAATGCATAAGCATATTTATCTCAAGCATATGATGAATCAACAGGTAGAGAATCCACCCCATTCTCATGCTATATATAGACTTCATATAATCTCCATTAACATGAATAATTATCATTCATAATTAACACATTACATAACACAGAGTGCATATAATTTAACCATAGAGAATACTTATCTTGAAGATGAAGTTGTCCAAACAACTGGCTATGTGAGAGCAACGTTCCACCCAACAATAGATCTCTGTCTAGCCTATATTCTTTCAGCTGAAAGATTACCCCCGAGCTGGGTTGTGTATCCACTAAGGAGGAACTAGCTGGGCTCATTCACAGCCATGGTTTCACTCAATAACTATGCTAAGCCAACACATAGTTGGGTTTATCAAGCATACAAATGACAAATGAGGAGGATGCTAAGCCAGTGAACTCAACCACAAAGCACAGGCATCTCAAATGAACTCAACAGTCATGGCACCCACAATACTTACCACACCCAACACAAAGAAGGTCCCCTTCTCTGCTGCATAGTCCCTCAGGCATCCCTTCCCTCCAGTGCTCTTTAGGGTGGGCATAGAAAGGTCCAGCTGCTAATTCCTTGATATTCTAGCCTTCAATGGGTTTATCAAGCAAACCCAACCTCTGCTCAGTCATTCACACTTGGATTTCTCACAGTTCTGTTATCCAATAACTCAATCCCGTCACTTCATTTCTAGGCTGTAAAAACTGGGTTTTCCAATGGATTTCGGGGTATCTAATACTTTCAATTTCGCCCCAAGGTTCATATCTATGGATCCCCCATTGGATTTCACTATCAAATACCAATTTTGGGTGTTTATGGCTCTTCAAAACGTGGGTTCTTGTAAAGTTGTGATTTTTGGTTTTTCTCACTGCTGGGCATTCATAATGGATGAAAAATGATGCTGGTATGTTCATCAATGGAATGGGAATGAAGAGGAACCAATTCCCATGAGGTAGAGTGACTTGTGGTACAAGAAAAACAGATCCCATACCTGCCATATGAATTTCTGGGCTGCCCATGCTCCATTGAAGCCATGGACTGAATTCTTCAACAACTTCCTTACAACAAAATTAAATGTCAGCAAGGAAAGTCAAATGGGTTCTAAAAATAACATTTGGCAGCATATGGTTCATCCCTGTTGAATATTGTAACTTCTAAGAATATTATATTTGTACATTATTTATTCTAGAGATGTTCCATCCCTTCGAGGTGATTCTATTATGTATCCGGAGATGTTTATTCCTCCGAGGAGTTGTGGTAACTAGGGTTATTAGACCCACCATGTGGGGGTCGGCCCTGAGGTTATGTTTTAGGGATTATTAGACTTCTCCAGGAGAGGTCGGCCCCATAAGGTATTTTTGGTGGTCGGGAGTTAGTATAAATAGAGGAGGTGAACTCCTCATTAGATACATTCGCTCACTTGAGAAAAGTAGCGCACTTGTCTGGGATATCTGCTAAGGAGGTGGAGAAGGAGGGAGCACATCTTGTATTTTGGTTGATCATCTTATTGAGGAAAGCTTTGCTGGGTTTTCTACCCCATGAGGGTTTCCCAGGGTAAATTCTGTGTCTATCTTGTCATTATGCTTCTTTCAATGATCTTGCTAGTCTATTTGGTTTAAACTTAACATGGTATCAGAGCTAGACTGAATAGGACATCTTTCACAAGGTAAGAATCTCTCTCTCTCTCTCTCCGGTGAAGTTTAGGGTTTCAACAAAAAGTTGGTATTATTGAAATCTGATTACATGGTTGGATATCCCTTCTCAAGACCAATCTTTTGAGCCCTAGATCGAACTTTTTGGTTGGGTAGAACTATGGGAAAGTCAAACCCTAATTCTACCAAAAGTGCGATAAACCAGAAATCAGTTTCAGCAAAAAACTGGTATTGTTGAAATATGATCACATGGCTAGATAGCCCTTCTCAATACAAATCTTTTGAGCCCTAGATCGAACTTTTTGGTTGGGTAGAACTCCTGGAAAGTCAAACCCTAATTCTACCAAAAGTGCGATAAATTTCTGTCTCAGGATCTGAAAAAAGTAAAAGGTAACTTTTCAGGCAAGTACTCTCTGTCTCTTGGACTCCCCTAAGAGAAGATGGCTCCAAACACTAAGCTTGAGGACAAGCTAGAAGGTATAGAGAATTTTCGGGCATGGAAATACAAAATTGGTCTCATTCTTGAAGAGAATGATCTTGCTCATTATATCAAGGATGAAGTTGCAGAACCAGAAGGAGATGAAGCCAAAGAAAAACATAGGAAGGATTTGATCAGGGCAAAGAGAATCATAGCTGATTCTATTAAAGACCACTTGATTCCCCAAGTGGCCTCCAAGAAGACTCCAAAGGAAATGTATGATGCCCTAGGAAGAATGTATGAAGGAAAGAACATCAATAGGAAGATGAACCTAAGGACTCAATTGAAGAGTACCAAGATGCACAAAGGAGAATCCATTCAAGACTACTTCTCAAGGGTCTCACAAATCAAGGAGCAATTAGATGCAATTGGTGATACTCTTGATGAAGATGAACTTGTGATGACTGCTCTCAATGGTCTCACTAGACCTTGAGAATCTTTCATACAAACCATGTGTGCCCGAAAAGAAAGCATGAAGTTTGATATAGTATGGGAGGATTGTGTTCAAGAAGAAGCTAGGGTAGCCAACAGAGAAGCTCTTCTCAAAGAAGATGACCAAGCTTTGGCCACCCATACCAAAAGAAGAAGAATGGGTCATCTCAAGAAAGTTGACCACAAAGGATCTCAACACTTCTCTAGACCTAAAAAGAGAAAAGGACCCAATCCAGTAAGAGATCTTTCCACAGTCAAATGCTACAGTTTTCATAAACTAGGGCACATCTCCAGATTTTGTCCTTCACAAAAGAAGATGTTTGTCCACAAAAGACACCATGCACATATGGCAAAAAATGATAGTGAAGAAGAAGAAGAAGAAGAGGTAGAGGTAAGGCCTAGAAAGAAAAGATTTAAGGTGAAGAAAGAAGATCCAGAAGAATATGTCCTATTCTCTGCACTCTCTGGATCTGTATCTCCTGGAGAAGATACATGGCTCATTGATAGTGGTGCTTCTAAGCACATGACAGGTCAAAGAAAGACTTTCTCAAATCTTGAAGAAAAGTCCTCTACACAAAAGGTATCTCTAGGAGATGATTACCAATATCCCATCAAAGGAATTGGTGAAGCTAGCTACAAGCTAGATTCTGGAACACCTTTGAAGATGAAAGACATCTTATATGTACCAGGTTTAAAGAAGAACCTACTCTCTATCTCAGCACTAGATAAGAAAGGTTTTAGAGTGGCTTTCATAGATGGACAAGTACTCATGTGGTCCAAAGGAAAGTCAATTAAAGATGTAGTTGTCATTGGTGAAGAAGAAGGAGGTCTCTATAAGCTCAAGGGTCATCCAGAAGCTGCCCTTGCTCATGAGATCTCTAGCCCCAGTGAACTATGGCATAGAATATTAGCTCACATTAACTATAAAGCTTTACCCTATGTAAGCAAGTTAGTCATAGGATTACCAGATTTGAAAGCTGATCATGATGGCTCATGTAAAGGATGTAAGAAATGGAAGAATGTCAAGAACCCCTTTCCAAAGAGTGAAACAAAGACTAAGAACATTTTGGAGCTAATACACTCAGATGTATGTGGTCCAATGCCCACTAATTCTTTAAGTGGGTTTGAATACTATCTTTCATTCATTGATGACTATTCAAGGAAAACTTGGATATACTTCCTAAAAGGTAAGAATGAAGTCTTTGGAAAATTCAAAGAGTTCAAGGCTCTAATAGAAAATCTCTCAGAAAAGAGAATCAAAATTCTCAGAACAGATAATGGTGGAGAATTTACCTCAAAGGACTTTGAAGACTTTTGTAAAGAAGCTGGAATTAAAAGGGAACTAACTACTCCCTATAATCCCCAACAAAATGGGGTGGCTGAAAGGAAAAATAGAACAATCATGGAAGCTGTGAAGACTATGATACATGACCAAGATCTTCCCATGTATCTATGGGCTGAAGCAGCCAAGACAACAGTATATGTGCAAAATAGATTATCTCATAGTGCTCTTGATTTCAGAATTCCAGAAGAAGTGTTTACAGGAAAGAAGCCTGAGGTAAGTCATCTTAAAATATTTGGGTGTCCTGTGTACATCCACATTCCAAAAGAAAAGAGAACCAAATTGGATCCTTCTGGTAAGAAGGGAATATTTGTTGGTTATTGTGAATCATCCAAAGCCTTCAGAATTTACATTCCAGGTTTTCATCACATAGAAATAAGTAGAGATGTAACATTTGGTGAAGAAGCAGCTCTCAAGAAATCCAGAAAGTGCCAACTTGAAGAAATCTATGAAGAAGATACATCTCCCAGAATCATAGAGGCTGTACCCATTCCTGAAGATGATTCAATTGAGGATCATGACATGTTGGAACCACAAGAACCTCCTATTACAGACTTATCTAAGAAAAGAAGGCCAGCATGGGCTAGAGATATTATTCAAGGGGCTGAAAAATATGGAGCTCCTGAAGGCTCCACTAGAGAAAGAAAGAAACCAAAGCTAGTGTCCAACTATATGGCCTTGATGTGTGATCTTGTGGATCAACTACCTACCAGCTATGAAGAGGTAGCTCAGAAGAAAGAATGGGTAGAAGCAATGACAGAAGAATATCAGTCAATAATGAAAAATGATGTTTGGGATATAGTTCCCAAACCAAAAGATAAGAGTGTGGTTTCTTCCAAATGGATTTTCAAGATAAAACATGTTGCAGATGGTGGCATTGAAAAATACAAGGCTAGATTTGTAGCCAGAGGATTTTCTCAGAAGGAGGGAATTGACTATGAAGAAACATTTGCACCAGTTGCTAGGTATACTTCAATAAGAACTATCATGGCACTTGCATCCATGATGAAGTGGAAATTACACCAAATGGATGTTAAGACAGCTTTTCTGAATGGTGTAATTGAAGAAGAAGTATACATAGAACAACCACAAGGGTTTGAGGTCAAAGACGGAAGGACCCATGTATGCAAACTTAAAAAGGCATTATATGGATTGAAGCAAGCTCCCAGGGCTTGGTACGGAAGGATTGACAATTTCTTAACAAGCATGGGCTTTACCAAAAGTAAAGCTGACCCCAATCTTTATCTCAAAGTGATGGATGATGAACCAGTTATATTGTTGTTATATGTAGATGATCTATTTCTAACTGGAAATGAGAAACAAATTATTGAAAGCAAGAAGAAGCTTTCTTCAGAATTCGAGATGAAAGATCTCGGATTAATGCACTACTTCCTAGGTTTAGAAGTATGGCAAGAACCAAAAGGTATCTTTCTTAATCAAGGTAAGTATACTGTGGAGATTCTCAAAATATTTGATATGTTGGAGTGTAAAGCCATGGCTACTCCCATGGACTCCAACTTGAAGTTATTAGTTAATGACTCATCAGAATTAGTGGACATAACTCTATATAGACAAATCATCGGGTCTTTGATGTATTTAACAAACACTAGGCCTGATATATGCTTTGCTTTAAATACCCTAAGTCAGTATCTAGTAGAACCTAGAAAGGTTCACTTAATAGCTGCAAAGCATGTAATGAGGTACCTAAAGGATACTTTAGATTTTGGAATATATTATCTCGGAGGTCATGAACTCAAACTACATGGCTACTCAGACTCTGACTGGGCAGGAAGTGTCTTAGACAGAAAAAGTACTTCAGGTGGATGCTACGGTCTTGGATCTGGCATGATCTCATGGTTCAGTAAGAAGCAATCTAGTGTGGCCCTCAGTATTGCTGAAGCAGAATATATAGCTGCCTGCTCTGCCAGCTGTGAAGCAGTATGGCTTCGAAAACTACTGTCTGGAGTGTTTGACTTAGAAATGGATCCCACTGTGATTATGTGTGATAATCAAAGCTGCATCAAGATGACTGAAAATCCTGTGTTCCACGATAAGTCAAAACACATTGAGATCCGATACTTTTATATACGTGATATGGTGTAGAAAGGAGCTATCAAGCTTGAATATATAAGTACTGAGGATCAAATTGCTGATATCTTGACCAAACCTCTGTCTCGAGTAAAGTTTGAATACTTCCGAGATAAGCTTGGTGTAGTTCAAAAGGACCCTCCTCGAAAGGGGGAGTAGTATAGTATCTGATGACAAGTCTGTCTCATCAAAGATGAGGTTACCTAGTTACTTAGAAATATTTAGATTTAGGACTCTTATATTTTTACTTTTTGATGATAGATGTATTAGTGAGAATACATGTTTTTGATGATAGATGTATTAGTGAGAATACATGCTTTTTATGATAGATGTATTAGTGATGATAGATGTATTAGTGAGAATACATGCTTTTGATGCTAAATGTATTAGTAAGAAGACATGCTTTTGATGATAGATGTATTAGTGATGATAGATGTATTAGTGAGAATACATGTTTTGATGATATATGTATCGATGCTATACATGTTTTGATTTACATGTCTTGATGATAAGGTTACATGATGCCTTGATGTATTGATACATGTTTGTACTTGTATGGATGAAGATACTTGTACCCATAGTGATGAGAGGATTGCATCATCCATGGACTTTAGTCCTAAAGTGATCCGCAGACAAGATGTCTCCGAGAACAAATCCTGAATGAACAGGTAAGGGGATTGGATCGTCCTCGGACTATGGTCCTTTGAATTGAGCCGTAGACATGAGGTCTCCGATAATTGAATGATAGGACTGGATCGTCCCTGGACTTCGGTTCAAAAGGTACATGATAGGACTGAATCGTCCCTGGACTTCGGTTCAAAAGGTACACGATAGGACTGGATCGCCCCTGGACTTCGGTTCAAAAGGTACACGATAGGACTGGATCGTCCCTGGACTTCGGTTCAAAAGGTACACAATAGGACTGGATCGTCCCTGGACTTCGGTTCAAAAGGTACATGATAGGACTGGATCGTCCCTGGACTTCGGTTCAAAAGGTACACGATAGGACTGGGTCGTCCCTGGACTTCGGTTCAAAAGGTACATTTATTGAATTTAGAATATAGTTTTTGTTCTCTTAATACTTGTAGGACTATTCTTAAATGTGCCTCTTTGTCTTGCTGATTTTTAGAATAGATTAATATGTCATCAATGAAGATGACTACAAATTTATCCAAATATTTACTTAATATATTATCCATTAGACACATGAAGGAGGCTATAGCATTTGTCAACCCAAAAGGCATTGCAACAAAGTCATAGTGACCGTATCTGGTCCTAAAAGTTATCTTATGTATATCTTCATCTTTAACTTTGACTTGATGATATCCAGATCTCAAGTCTATCTTTGAAAATATTTTTGCTCCTCTAAATTGATCAAATAAGTCACCAATCCGAGGTAAAGGATATCTGTTCTTAATTGTCATTTTATTAAGTTGTCTGTAGCCTATGCACAACCGTAATGTACCATCCTTTTTCTTCACAAACAACACTGGTTCTCCCCAAGGAGAAACACTTGGTCGAATGTACTTTTTATCAATTAATTCTTGAATTTGTGCTTTAAATTCATTAATTTCCAAGATGTTCATATGATATGGAGCTTTTGACGCTGGTACTGCTCCTGATATCAAGTCAATAGTAAAATCAATCTATCTTTTCGGAGGTAAACCAAGAATTTTTTCCAGAAACACATTTTTAAAATATTTTAAAACTGGAAAATCATGTATTTTAATTTCATTATTTTCATACATGTCATCAATTATATGAACAACATAAACTTTACATCCTTTGTGAACATATCTTTTCATTTGTAAAGCATAAATTTCTCTAATTGTAGTTTTCCTTGGAATTCCTTTAACTATCATAGGTCTACTTTCTTCGTCTATGCATGGAATTGTTTTATCATAGCAGTTCAGAATTACTCTATGCTTTTCTAACCAATCCATTCCTATTAATAAGTCATAAGATCATAAAGGAAAAATATTTAAATCAACATATGTTGTAAAACTATTCATATTAAATTCACATTCTTTCACAAAACTAGTGACTTTTCTTTTCGTGCCTGTAGCAAGTTGAACTAACCAAGAATTTTCAAATTTACCCTATTGTAATTTACACAGTTCTACAAATCTTGGTGAAACATAACTTCAATTTGCACCTGGATCAATTAAAATAGAGATTGGTTTATCTTTTAACATACCTTCAATTTCTACCATTGATGTCTGATGGTCTGCTTGCCTATTTTCCAATGCTGCACAAATTCTGGGCATGCTCCTTGCTACATCTCCAACCGTAGTATTTTCTTGAACATTGTTAAATATTTTTCTCCTGACTGGACAGTTTTTAAAGTAATGTGGTTCGCCACATTCCCATCATTTTAAAGGTTCCTTTTGAACATTATTTTTATTATAACTAGCAGGTGCCTCTCTTTCTCTCATTACTGTAGGATTTTGTGGCTTAAAACCTCTGAAGTTATTTCTATGATAGTTTCGATGATTATTCCTAGAAGTATTATTAAATCTCATAACTTTTCTTTTATGTTCAAAGCTTTCATGTTTTCTGTTTTTCCAACGTGGTACGTTCTCTCTCTTATTCTTATTTTGATCATAACATAAATTTGCTTTCCTCATAGATTCATCCAATGTTTTAGGATTGTCATATTCAATTCTTTCTCTGTAAATTATTGGTAAACAACTAAGAAAACATTGTAATTTGGATTTTTCATCAACAATTTAAGGCACATAACGTAACAAACTTAGAAATTTACTACACAGTTCCTTCATTGTATAATTTCCTAGTTTCAAATCATAAAACTCTTTGACTTTTTCTTCATAATACTGTTATGGAAAGTATTTTATTTTAAAGTATTTCTTAAAACTTTGCCAAGTTAAGTGACATTCTTTAATGCATTTCACTTTCTTAATATCTTGCCTCCAAATGTCGGCCTTTCCCGTTAGATTATAAATTGCTATCTTTGCTTTTAATTCATTAGAGTAGTTGTAAATTTGAATGTACTTTTTCATTCTTGATATCCAAGCTTTTGCTTCTTCTCCGGTTTCAATCTCACCATTGAATATAGGAGGTTTTATCTTCTTAAATTCACTAGAAATCTCTTCATAAGGTTTACTTTTCTTACTATTTTTTTTTTTTGTAAGCTAGTACACAAGGAGTTTCGAACCGGTGACCTAACACAAGGAGTGCCTTAATAGTACACCCATTCACCATCTATTCTACACCCCATGGGATTTCGTACTATACTTATTACCATCACTACTTTCACTAGATTCTTTGTAATTCTTCTTACTTTGTTTAGTTGAAATTTCACTTGAAGACTTAGTTTCACTATCTGAGAAATTTAACTTCCTTACCTTGCATTTACAAGATGCAACCCTTGATGTTTCCTTCTCAGATCCTTTCTTTTTTTATGCTTCTTGATTATGTAATTTTGTTAACAAGACATTGTTTAACTCCTCTCGTGCTTTCATAATACGTTCATTATCTTTCTTAACACTTTGTACCTCTTCTCTTAAGTCTTTTACTATTTGTAACAATTTAGATGGGTTATCATTCTTATTCTCATTTACATGCACCCATATATTATCGTCATTAATGTTTTCTTGTTCATTATTTACTTGTTCTCTAGGATGGAATTCTTCTTTAGCTGACATTTCAATATCTGCCATAGTTCTTGCAAAATCAAGGTTATACTTCTCTTCTGAACATAAGAGAGTCAACCATAACACGTAAGTTAGTTTTCTGTTTGTACTTGTTTCAATGTTGAGCCCTTTAGGCCAAGTGTTGTAACCATGCTCTGACAACATTATGTCACACACCCCAAAATACCTATATATGCTTGCAGAAGACAAAATACTTTACTTGATTACATATTGGACTCTAACCCAAATTTAGAAGCATGCCAAGGTTCTGTTCTTGAATAAGCATCATTAGCATCATACGCATCATACACATCATTACTAAGCATCATTAAGCACTACAAGCATTATTAAGCATCACTAAGCAATTTAAGCATTATAAGCATCATTAAGCACTATAGGCATTATTAATCATTATAAGCATCATTAATAAATTTTAATCTCAAACACAATTAGCAAAAGGGAGGGATTAACCCTTTACCCAAACCCTCGTGGATTCCAAAATCCGACTGTGTAAATTTACGGTTCCGCAACCCCGACTTCCACAATTGCGAATGCGGGTTGCGGAACCCCAAACTCCGCCCGTTTAACTTTATGGTTCCGCAATCCAAATTCCGCAATTGCGGAACCCTCGACTCCAATCGGTTATTTCGCCAGTTCTGCAATCCGACTTCCACAAATGCAGATGCGGGTTGCGAAACCCCGATCCCGACCTTTTAACATGACATGTCCGCAATCCATCTTCCGCATTGTGGATGTAGGATTTCGAAACCCCCTCAACCTAACTGTTTAACATAACGGGTCCGCAATCCAACTTCTGGATTGCGGAAACCCACATTTTCTAGGGTTAAAACGATATTTCCGGTTGCGGACTTAGTGGAATCGACAACTCAGGTAATCCTAAACTTAGGTAATTTTTGGACTTTATTATTACATTTAATAAACAAGATTTAGGGTTCCCAACTGTATGATTATCTTTCTAATCGGTTATGAATTACTCTAACTAAATCAATAATCAGAAATAAAACAACGCCCATTCTATAACAACAAAAATACCCAAACCAGTCGCCCAATACGTATGCTTCTGCTATGGACTCTCATTTCTTTAAGCCATTTGTCCTTGTATAAGTTTTAAGAGTATAAATACTGATCTATTTGTTTATGTATGAAAGATATAACAATTATGTTCCATAATTATCCACATTTAAATCTATATGAACACTAGATTTATAACAGTGTTATAGATCAAAACGCCTAATCTATTTACCCATTTGCAATGAACCCTATACATTGTTTTTCCTATAATGATAAGGAAATTTAAACATACATTGCTACATGATTGATAACTTTTGCATAAGGATGAACAGTAAACAATAATGCATAGTAAGTAAAAAGGGTAATGTACTGTCATTCAGAAATAATGGAAATAAACCTTGCACAAAAAATATAACTCACACTAAGATAGTTATGTGCCTGCTAGAACTTATCCTTTTACCGAAATAGATCTAAACCAATGATTGTATATCTTGCATGCAAGTCTAGAAACATAATTCTGAATAAGAACACTTACAGTAAAATCATTATTTGATAACATGCATAATCAAGATAATCAATTATGATAACATGCATAAGCAAGATAATCAATTCCGATAACATGCATAAGCAAGGTAACATGCATAGCAAGTAATGCACAGTAAAAACGTTATATGAATCATGCATAAGAAAAATAATCATTCCTGGTAACATGCATAAGCGAAGTACTGTACAATAAATAGGTATATGACAACATGAATAAGGAATATTAATAATTTATGGTAACATGAATGTACAATAAATTATTGTAAATTTTCTGTGTTTTTCAGCTTGCTGGTTTATGTCAAGTTTTTAGTGTTTTTCATTCCCTAACCGGTTTTGCATTGTCTGGAAACTACTTATAAAAATCCAGACAATTAAACACGCTGGAAATACACTTCTAACAGGCAGAAAATTAATTTAACATGCACACCATAAATATTTCAGACTCAGAAATTTTTGGCCAATAGCTTTGGAAAAACCCCCACGGGGAAAACCAATCAGAGAGAGAGAGAGATGATATTATTTCTTCAAATAAATTCAGTATAGAAATTTTCCAACAAACAATAAACTTATCTCCACTGAAAAATCAGCACCCAGAAGCTGCCTCGAAATTTGTGAAATCAGCTGCATTGATTTCTGTGTCAAACAATGCCTCGAAATTCATGCCTGAAGAACAATATGGATAGATTGTACCTTTCTCGAAATCCATGCCATGGAAACCTACTGCCTCGGGATCTGTGCCATTGTACCCGCAGTACTGTCTTGTTTTCTATGCCTGTTGCCTCGGGAAATGTGCCCTGTTAAATGCCTCGAAAACTGTGTTGCATTCCTCAAAATTTGTGCCCAATTTTCTGCCTCGAAAACTAGGCCAGCAGTTCTCAGGATTTCTGCCCAAAATCTTCCTTAAAAAATTCGTGTTGCTATTCTCAAGATTTGTGCCCAGAATACCTCCTCGAAACTCGTGCCAGAATCTATATAGTACAGTCTTTTTGGGCTTTGTGTTGTACTAAAAATATTGCTGTCTTGAAATCCATGGAGTGCATTAAATGCTCTCCATGCTGCCTCGATTTCTGTGCATGTTGAAAACTTCCTCAAATGACTGCCTCAATTTCTATGCACACTCTCTCTTTTCTCCTCTTCACTCTCTTCAGCAAAAAGTGATGTTTGCTAACCTCCCTTGCCTTTTTGTTCAAACCCTAGGGTTCTCTCAAATCAACGGATGAGATTAGATTAGATCAATGGTTGAGATTAAATGCTCCTATTTAATTCTCATGAATATTAAATTCACTCACCAACATAAATTTATCAAAAAGTGACGTTATGTTCTAAAGTCAAATTAAATGCTTTTCTCAAGTCATTTAATGCAAGGGTCACTTTTTCCCCACTTAAGTGACTTAGGAAAAAATTCACCTAGGGGACACTTCCTAGGTACAAAAACTAACACTCCCTCTTACCGAGGAAGGTGTTCTGCACCACTCCCAACTTGTCTCTGAAGAAAACAAACTTGCCTCTCCCCAAATATTTCGTCAGGATATCTTCTACCTGCTCATCAGTGGATATGTACTGTAACTCTACAACACCTCTCTAAATGTAGTCACGGATGAAATGGTACCTGATCTCAATATGCTTTGACCTGTCATGGAACACTAGATTCTCAAAGAGCTGAATGCAACTTTGATTGTCACAGTAGATCACCGTAGGCCTAAGCTCCTGATCAAACAAATCTACCAACAACTTACGAAGCCACAGTTCCTCGCAAGTAGCCTGACAGTCTGCCATATACTCAGCCTCGGTGGAACTCAATGCAACGGACTTTTGTTTCCGATTGAACCACGACATTACTGCCGAGCCCAAAATGAAACAACAACCGAAAGTGCTCTTCCGATCCCTCACACTGCCTGCCCAGTCTGAATCTGTGAAACCAACCAATCTGACTCCACCTGAACCCCTGTAATCCAAACCATATTCCACTGTAGCTGCAAGGTATCTCAGCACATGCTTTGCGGTAGTCTAATGTACACTCCTAGGCTCCACCATGAACTGGCTAAGAGTGTTCACCGCAAAACACAAGTCTGTCCTGGTGTTGACCAGATACATCAACGACCCAATGAGATGACGGTAAAGTGTAGGATCCACCAACTTACCCTCAGAAGCATGAAGTTGCTTCGAGTTGGTGATCATAGGTGTAGATATCGACCTGCAATCCTCCATCTGAAATCTCCTCAGAATATCAACTTCATACTTCCCTTGTCCCAGGAAAATATGTCCAGGCTCCTGCCAAACCTCCATCCCCAGATAATAATGCATCAACCGAATGTCAGTCATCTCATACTCAGTAGCAAGGTCTCTCTTGCAATGTGCAATGAGATGCTCCTCTCCAGTGATAAACAAGTCATCAACATATAACAAAAGAATGAGAGGATCTCCACCAACCACAATGTAGTAAAGGTTGGGATCAACCTCACTCTTCTAAAAACCCATCGAAGTCAAGTACGCATCAATCCTGGAGTACCAAGCTCTAGGAGCTTGCTTCAATCCATACAAGGATTTCCTCAGCCTGCACACATGAGAATCTCTCCCATGAATCTCAAATCCCTGTGGCTGCTCTAAGTACACCTCCTCCTGCATAAGACCATTGAGAAATGTGATCTTCACATCCATCTAGTGGATCTTCCAACCCATATCTGCTGCTATAGAAATCACTGCTCTGATGGAAGAATACCGAGCAACTGGCGCAAAGGTCTCATAATAATCAACTCCCTCAACCTGTGAAAACCCCCGTGCCACAAACCGAGCCTTTTACTTCTCCACACTTCCATCCGCAACATGCTTCACCTTGTAGATCCACTTGGAAGTCACAACAGACTTCCCCTCTAGTCTCGGAACTATCTCCCAAGAATCATTCTTCATGATGGAATGGCACTCTTCCATCATGGCATCTCTCCAAACCTGATGTTGAGAAGCCTCCTCAAATGTGGAAGGCTTTGAATCTCAAAGAATCGCAACAAGATCCATACCCAATCTATATGGAATCACTACTGTCCTGATCTCCTCCTAAGGTCTACCAAATTCCTTTGCCTCCTTCAAGGTCTCCTGAAGCCATTTAGGCTTCCTCTTCCTTGAAGGCTCCTCCCATACTGGTCTATCCTCATCTGAAGAACTCCCAGAAGCATAAGGTCCAACACCCTGAGGACCAGTGAATGATGAACCAGTCCCTGAAGAACCTGTAACCCGAGAACCAGAACCTGAACCTGTCCCTAAAGTACCTGTCACCTGAACCACTGAACCTGTATGGCCTATGCCTGTACTCTGTGATCCAGTCACTCCAGAAACCTGTGGACCAGAGATCTGTATCAAAGAAGCCTGATTCACCTGAGGTGTGGAAGCCAGTAGCTCCCCCTACTCTATCTCTCTGGACTTCCTGAAGGCTATCTCCTCATCAAACTTCACCTCCCGCCTAACAACAACCTTCTTCTGGCCAGGAAGGTGAATCCGGTAAGCCTTCGAAGTCTCATCATATCCCACACAAATGCCTCTCTCTGCAGTGGGATCAAACTTCTTCCTCTTCTCAGAAGGGACGTGAGAGTAAGTCAAAGAAACAAATATGTGAAAATGGCTCACCTCAGGCTTCTTTCCTGTGTACATATCCTCAGGAGTCTTCCTACCCAAAGCACGATGAGGACTCCTATTCTGTAGATAAACTGCAGTGCTGCATGCCTCTGCCCATAGAAAGAATGGTAAACTCTGATCATGGAGCATCGCTCTAGCTGCTCCCACAATCGATCTGTTCTTTCTCTCTACTACTCCATTATGCTCAGGAGTGTAGGGAACTGTCAGCTGTCTCTGCATACCCTCCTGTGTGCAAAATCCATCGAACACCTTGGAGGTATACTCACCCCCATTGTCCGATCTCAACATTCGAATATTCCTCCCTGTCTGCTTCTCCACAAGGGCTTTGAACCCTTGGAAGACACTCAATACTAAGGGTGACTTCTTGCTCCTCAAGAAGTAGATCCAGGTCTTCCTGGAGTAGTCATCAATGAAAGTGATATAGTACTCAAATCCAGTCAAAGAGACTGATGACACAGGGCCACAAATATTAGAATGGATCAAGTCAAGTACTCCTGTTTCTCTAGTGTCATTGCTTGGAAAAGAAGTCTTGGTGTACTTTCCCAAAGCACAGCCCCTGCACACATCACTCTGCTCAGTGCTGAACTTGGGTAAACATGTAACCATGCTCCTCAACAATCTCAAAGCTGGGTGATGTAAGTGGGCCATCCTCTGATGCCATAACTCACAAAGCTCACTGCTGCTGCTATGTGCTAGAGCGTGCTGTGGCTGAAACAAGAGTTTGTACATCTTTCCACATCTAACCCCAATGTCCATGGAGGTAGATAATCCTGTAACCTTGGGGAATACCTGCACTCGCCCATCCAAGAAACAAACCCCAAGACCCCTGTCCTCAATGGTGGAAACTGATACAAGGTTCTTCTTCATCCCATGGACAAATAACACATCCCTCAGAATCATGGGACTCATAGACTCACTCTGAAATGTAATGGTCCCCTGACCGACTGCTCTAACAATGGTGTCATCGCCTAGTACAACCTCCACATCTGTACCTGTCTATGAAAGCTCAGCGAACATCTCCCGAGCACCTGTCATGTGGCTCGAGGCTCCAATATACCAAGTGCCAGTGGTGGATGCACTCATTTGGGGGCCTATCAATAAGGAATACTCCATCTCCATATCCACATTAGTGCTGGTAACTAAAGAGGCTCTCTCTCTCTCAATCTGTCCAGCACACACAGAAAACTCTCTCTGAAATCTGTCTCCAAAATCATCAATCTCCGCTGAAGCTGCAGTCTGCTGTCTCTTCTTCTTCCTGATTGGACACTGTGAAGCATAGTGCCCAAATGTCTGACAACCATAGCACTTGATTTTACTGAATTCCTTCTTTTTCCCACCTTACTATTGCTGTTGCTTGGACCCACCCTTCTTTGGACCTTTCTTCTTCTTCTTCTTCCCCTTTGTTGTCAAAGCCACGTTCTCCTCATCTTCCCTACCCTGTGACGAACTTCCCTGTATGAGACCTCTCCTGGTCTCCTCCTGCACAAAGTCATCCCACAGTCTCTCCCATGAAGGTAGGTTCTCTCTGCCAACTATAGCCTGCACAAATGCACCCCAGATATTTGAAGCCCCATTCACTGCTGTACGCAAAAGCTCAGTAGCAGTGACCACCTCCCCAACTGCTGCTAGCTCATCTCTAACTGCAGATATCCTGGTAAGGTATGAAGTCACTCCCTCTCCACCATTAATATTTACACTCTTCAGTTTATCCTTGAGAACCATCTTCCGGTTCTCATTGGTACTCTCGTATAAGCTCGTCAAAGCACTCCACATCAAATGTGCCCTAGCTTTACCAGAAATGTGAGGGATGATATGATCTTTAATTGTATCAAGGATTATTCTTCTGGATTTACAATCCTTCTTGTTGAAGGCTGATAATGCTGATGCATATGTAGCAACGAGAATTTGAATAGGGTTTGTTGTAGTATTTCTAACCACCTCCTCCCACATTTCATTTTCCTCTAAAAACAACAAAATCCTAGCCTTCCATGGCACAAAGTTTCCTGTCCCATCCAGCCTATCCTCCAACCTAAGTCCTGTAACCATCTCTACTGTCAACCCAACAAGGTGTTGTTCACTAACAGAAGAAAATACCCAAATCTGGAAATTTCTGTGTCTGCAAATTTTACTGTTTTCTGCCCCCAAGCTCTGATACCATGTAAATTTTTTGTGTTTTTCAGCTTACTGGTTTATGTCAAGTTTTTAGTGTTTTTCATTCCCAAGCCGGTTTTGCATTGGATGGAAACTACTTATAAAAATGTAGACAATTAAACACGCTGGAAATACACTTCTAACAGGCAGAAAATTAATTTAACATGCATGCCATAAATATTCCAGACTCAGAAATTTTTGGCCAATAGCCCTAGAAAAACCCCCACGGGGAAAACTAGTCAGAGAGAGAGAGAGAGAGATGATATTATTTCATAAAATAAATTCAGTACATAAATTTTCCAGAAACAATAAACTTATATCCACTGAAAAATTAGCACCTAGAAGCTACCTTGAAATTTGTGCAATCAGTTGCATTGATTTCTGTGTCAAACAATGCCTCGAAATTCGTGCCTGAAGAACAGTACGGAAAGACTGTACCTTCCTTGAAATCTGTGATATGTTAACCTGCTGCCTCAGGATTTGTGCCACTATACCCGCAGTACTGTCTCGATTTCTATGCCCGCTACCTCGGGAAATATGCCTTGTTAAATACTTCGAAAACTGTGCTGCATTCCTCGAAATTTGTGCCCAATTTTTTGCCTCGAAAACTGTGCCAGCAGTTCTCAGGATTTGTGCCCAAAATATGCCTTAAAAAATTCGTGTTGCTATTCTCAGGATTTGTGCCCAGAATATCTCCTCAAAACTCGTGCTAGAATCCGTACAGTACGGTCTTCTTGGGATCTGTGCTGTGCTAAAAATCTTGATGTCTCGAAATCTATGCAGTGCATTAAATGATCTCCATGCTGCCTCGATTTCTGTGCATGCTGAAAACTTCCTCAAATGACTGCCTCGATTTCTGTGCACACTCTCTCTTTTCTCCTCTTCACTCTCTTCAGCAAAAAGTGATGTTTGCTCTCCTCCCTTGCCTTTTTGTTGAAACCCTTGGGTTTTCTCAAATCAATGGATGAGATTAGATTAGATCAATGGTTGAGATTAAATGATCCTATTTAATTCTCATGAATATTAAATTCACTCACCCACTTAAATTTATCAAAAAGTGACTTTATGTTTTAAAGTCAAATTAAATGCTTTTCTCAAGTCATTTAATGCAAGGGTCACTTTTTCCCTACTTAAGTGAGTTAGGCAAAAAGTCACCTAGGGGACACTTCCTAGGTACAAAAACTAATAATCATTAGATATTATTTGCAGCAAATAGATAGTTCAGAAATGAAATAATTGACCTAAACTAAGCAATGAAATTATTAGATCTCATTTACAGTAATAGGCGGTTCAGAAATGAATAAACAAAATATGATCTAAACAATGAAATCATTAGATATCACAGACAGTCCAGAAATAAATAGAACCTAATCTAAGCAATGCATTCATTAGATAGTTCATAAATTAAATAAAATGGAACCAAAACTAGGCTATACCATCCACAGTCAGTTCATAAATTAAATCAATAGAACAGAACTAAGCTATGCTATCCATAGACAGTTCAAAAATTAAAATCAATAGAATAGAACTAAGCTATGCGATCAAGATATGCCATCTACAACAACAGATATGTCAGAGATAAATCAAAGGAATCTGAACCAAGCTATGCGATCTTAGATATCATCTACAACAAGCAGACATGTCAGAAAATAAATGAAATAAACCAGATCTAGGCTAGGAAATCATTAGATATCAGCTACAGTAAGCAGACATGTCAGAAACGAAATAAAACCTAAACCTGTAGAAGCAAATCAAAGCTGAAGGTCATTGTTCCTCCCAACCAACTTCCAGAGTAGCCAAACTACTTGCTTTGAAACCCCCGAGTCTGTTTTCTAAACCAAAAGGACAAAGAATTGGTCAGAGAGTCCCTCTTGCAAGTTAGGTCACAACCTCACTTCACCATAATCCTCCTGCTCAGTGGGTGAATCAATACTCAGTGTATTCTCCCCTCATCATGAACCTCCTGTTCAGTGGATGAAAACAATGCTTTATAGCATTTTCCTAGGAATTAGGTCATTCATGAGCCTCCTTCTCGTAACGCTCCAACAGGAGTAACGAACTGCAAGTTTTGGGGAATATGCCTCCTGCATCATGTGCGCCTTTACTAGGCTAGCTTGTGGTATTGGGTTTCCTCTTGACACTTGGATTTTCCTCCTTGTGGGTCAACAAACACTCTTCAACGACTGCCTTCAATTTTGATTCCCTTATTTAATTATTTAAAAATAATAATAATTCTTTTACAAATGTTTTGACCCCAATTGGTCAATTAATGTCAAATAAAAACAATAACATAAGGTCTTATAAAATAATAATTATTAGGGTTCCTAGGTGTATTACAATGGGTCTTAGTTTTCGGATTTAGGATTTAACCTGATTCCAGAGTTTGTATACTCCTCCAATTGGTTACTCTTCCGATCATATGGAGAGTTTGTTATGTCTCCTACATGACAAAATTATATCATGTTTCCTGTCAGTCCCAAGCTGCCTAAAGAACTTACTTTTGATGCCCAATGTTCAAGGATTACCCCAGTGTCGGCCTTTCTGTAGTTCATCTTGAATCCTAATTTCGGCCATCCCCTATATCAGTTTTGTTTCAACTCCATCTCAGTGTTCCTCGTGTGAGATGATGAAGGATATCTCAATGCCTTCCTTCTCACGGGTCTCTTCCTATTGACATCAACACATTTTTCTCTAGGAAGTGGACTTAGAGATTCCTAGTTATTACCTTGTGATTTACAGTCATCAGTGGCAGATTCTCTCGCAATTGAGTTATGGGAATACATCAATGTCCCTTACTCGACAGACTTTTCAAGTGTTTGACTTCAAGAATTCTTATTCACACTTGTAAGGATGTACTAGGTACCTTGGACTCCATTTCCATAATTGTGGGTGTCCTCGCGTTTGTTAATGGTTTTGATCATTGATCGATAATCAAACGAAATCCTCCATGTTCAAATTCAACTCCTTTTATTTGCATGGTTTAGGGTTTGTACTATCGATGGTTGGTTTGAAGACCTTGGGTTTATGATATAGTTCATTTGTTATCACCCAAGTTGCGCAAGACCGAGCCCTACTTATGTTGGCTCATCATGAGACATAGATCCAGTTTGTTGCTATAGCTATGATCTCCTTTTGACATGGATCCATGCTTGTATTTTAGTGGTCATGCTATATACATCATTTCAATTATGTATTGGAGACCATGTTCTAACATTCTGAACATCTCCTGATATCAAGATTGTAATTGCTCGTTGACCTTGTTTTGGTTTTAGGTACTGCTTGTGACCTTGTGCTTGCGGTTCCTATGCTCCTCCACTTCCTGGTTTGTAATGTATTTTGGCCATCATATTTCCCTCTGACCTCATACATTAGGGGGCATATATTATTAGTCAAAATGGCACTTCTCCGTATGTGACTACACTACCTTGTCAGTCACACAAAAGGACTTTATGGATGGAAGAGCCTATTTTATCATAGATGCTTTGTCCTAGACTTTGCAACATATCTCCTTAACATAACCATCTTTGTGACATGTTTTGAGATATAACCACGACTCTCATATCAACAAACTCACAGATTAACTGAGACAGTCTATATTGACAACCTGCGAATAACAATTAAAAAGCTGCACCCGCATGTTGCTGGACACTATACTCGCGACTCACTCGCTATTTGTCAAGAGACATACCTGTGGGCATCTCTAAATCACGAGAAAAAAATATTAAAAGATGATTAGAGATCAGTTATGGTAGTTATCCTAACTACCACAACCTCCCTAACCAATTTACTTTCGAGTCTATCCTCTCAGAATTGCTATAAATACAAGGAGAGGGCCTTGAGAAAGGGAGAACCAACTTTTGCTAAAGAAATGATGGAGAAAATTCCATTGAAGGAAGAGGAGCAGGAACCCAGGGTCAGGTTTGAACAGTGCCAGTTGCAGTACAGGTTTAGATAATTACCTTTAATGCTAATAATACAGAAACTTTCCTCCCTGTAAAGATTCGTCCATTGTATGAATGCATGTCTTTGAATCTTTCAAGTCTTTAATATACGAGTTTCTTATAAAGCATTCATTTCTATTTGGTCAGAAGCTTTGAGAAAGGTATGTGTTTTATTGCAGGTAATCTATCTGGAGCAGTGAAGGAGGAGACTAAAGTTTGAAAGCTTGGATCGAACGTCGTTTATTCATGTATTCAGTTTAACTTTATATCTTAGTTTTTTTCATTAAAATAAGGGTTGCTTGTTGCACCTGTGTATTATCCCACCTATGTAACTCAATTACATGCACATTGATGATCTCTTGAATACCTATCATAGGTAGTTTTACCACACAACACACAATTTGAGAGGAAGATAATTGGTGCTTTAGAATAGTGTCTTTTTGTTTTTGTAGGAAAATATTTGTACTTCAAAGATTTACAATTTTGTGCTTTATTGATACACACATATAAAACATTTGTTGAACCGCTTCAACACATCGTTTCAAATTAAACACATTTTGCTTTGAGAATGGTGTTTTCTCATTACACTTATCCTTACCACTTCACTATTTCATAGAAAGATTAAGTAGTTAGGAAATATATCAAACCCTAATTTTCCTAGGTGTTTTCTTGAGCTTCAAGGCCTCCCCTCATTATCTGGAAGGATTCTTTTTATTTCTTTGATATATCGTGTTAGATTGCCTTCTAGTCATCCTTCAAGTTCATCCATGTTGGGCTCGTCCTCAATAAACCCATCCACATCAAGTGCTACCACAAATTCCTTTTCAATGTTTTCAACATCCACCATGGTTGGAACTAACCAAAACCCATCATTCCCTTATATGGCTTGCTTAAATATTCCCCATTTGACTAACATTATCAATGATCCTATCCAACATGATATTATTTGGCCCGCTAATCCAACCAAGGTTCCTTATAATATTCCCAAGTTTGAAAGACATGCAGGAGAGGAATCATCTAACCATATCATGTTTTTATATATATGTGGTGTTCTTCCAATAGAATCACATATGATTATGTTAGGATTCAATTATTTCAATGCACCCCCATTGTGGTAGTTGAAAAATCATATATTGATCAACTAGCTAATTCTCATTCCATGTTTGAGTCTATAGCTAAGGATTTTCTTGTACTCTTTCAATTATCGTTCTATCTTGATGTAGGAGTTGAGGTTCTCAGTAGTTGTCGTTAGAATACAACCACCCATATCATTATCATATTCATGAATGGTATAGGATATATAGATTACGTAAAATTGAACTTCGAGGTATGATGCTGTTGGATTGGTTTCAAAATCACTTAAGACATGGCTATTACTATACCTCAAACACAAGAAGAAGTCATTCTTAAAGTCCAACATCTTGACTTATTTATGCCCAATCTAGGAATTTATACACAATTAACCTTGACACTCCTTGTAGTCAATCTATTGAAAGAATACATCGAAGCCATCGTATGCCATTAATGGTATTATAAGGTCTATTTCCTATTCTTCCAATAAATTTGGTTAAATGAATTTTTCCACTACTAGTAGCATGTAATGTAACCATTATGGTGGAGCCAACATTTCATATGGCCTCCCTTCATATGGGCATCCAACCGTAACTTATACCCATCCCAATATCCCTTATGATAGGTCACATCCCTTCAATCCAAGTTAAAGTACCTCCTACTATGCTTCATGCCTCTCCACATTTTCATGGCCCTTCATGTAGTGGCCAACCTTCTCGTAGCAATGCTTCCATATCATATGCTCCTAGAACCTCTTATGTTGACCCCCATTAAAAAATTTGATATTATACTTTTCCCAGTCCTCCAACAACATTCTTATCACTCAAGCCATGTTTCCTCGGTCTTAAATCAATATACTTCAACCTATTAGTCCCCAACAAGGTCAATATTTTGTTCAACAAAACACAACCAATCCCCATAATTCATAGAATAAAAGTAAGAAGAACAAAGGGAAGAATAAAATATAGAGCTAGAACCAAGAGGCTGAGGCCAATCCACCAAATTCACCTATTGATGTTGGGGGAAACCTTGTTGCCACAAATCAAACCAAGTTCCTAATAATCCACCTAAGGGAAGAATAACCAACTTAGGACCAATATTGGTGTTGTTAGGAAATTAATCCTATGACTGGGAAGTTACTGAGGTCACCAACGTACTATCTAAGACTTACCGAATCTAAGGAAATTGGCAAGCATACAACAAGATCTTTCTTAATGAAAAAGAACTAGGGTTAATAATTTAAGCAAAGAGTACCTTGAAGACTAGAAGGTTTATCCACGCTTGAAACCCTTAGTTCTTGATCTCCAATCTTGAGTAAAGAACCTACAAAATAGAGATACCCTCCTCAAAACATTTGGCTAAATAAACATGAATAATAAAATATGAAACTCATACATAAACAAAGCATGAAATATTCACTAGATCCAATTCACACATTAGACACAATTATTTATGGGAAAGAACGTGTCTTTTATTGATCATATGAATGAAAACAAATAGCTATACCTAATTCTGTAGCAGCGCTGATGAAACCAAGTTCTAGGCTCTTGTTCCTCTCCTTCAGCATAAATTGCTCTAGCATTTCAATACATTAAGATTTATCCCCCCTGTTATGGACTTCCCCTTGTATTTATAACAAGTTTGAGAAGAAAGCTCCGAGAGGAAAGCAGTTGGGGAAGGTGTGGAAGTTAAAGAAACTCCCCTAACTACCCCAAATCCGATTTTAGTTTTTATTTTTCGTGATTTTAAGAGGAACCCGCGAGTATAAACCTAACAACAGGCGGGTCACCCACGAGTAGGCTATAGGAAAGTAGCGGGTGCAAATTTTTTAGCGAAAACCATAGGTGGTCAGTAGAGCACTAGCGGGTGACCCACGAGATGTCAGTTAGGAAATCGCGGTTATGTCCTAAAGACGTATCACAAAAATGGAATGAACTGGAGAAACAATGAATGATCAAGGTCACATACATATATAGCAAATTAGGGCTCTTTAATCCATAATGTATTTTTGTGTGAGCGTCATTTCAATATATTCACGGACGAAGAAGTGCCAATTTGACTGATAATAGTTGGTGCCCAAGTTTTGATAGATACTACTCATTGAGCTAGCCAAAGTCAGAATCAGCTGCGCCTAAACAAAAAACAATTAGTAGTTGTGCACCAGTAACAACTTCCACTTTTGGATACTCCAACCTATATAAGGCTTCTTTTGTAAAGGGTTGGGGTTCAGTGAGTTTATCCAGTCAGTTAGTTAGAGTCTGTAGTGGGGTTTAGCTCTATTGTTATGTAGTACGATGATTGTTTTTTCATTCTGAGATGTATTGTTGTTTGTTTCTGTTCATGACACATTTTTACATTGGTGATAACAAAATTGATGTAATTTGCTATCATGAAGATCTGACATGTGAAAAAGTTTAAGCTATTGAGATGAGTTTTGTAGAGGTGCATGGTGAGACCATATTTTCCAATTAATAGAATGAAGTTCTTGTTTCTTTACATAATCTGCGCAGTATGTTTATGAATAAATGTATCTAAAATGTGTATTACCTGAAGGATGAATGTTCTTATAATAAAGAACTGATAGATGTTTAGAGTGGAAGTGTTTATATGTCGATTGGAGATAACTTAGTCCCTCCTACGCAGCCCTGATTTAGGTCTCTGTACTTCCTGTGCGCATATGGGGTGAGACTTTACTCTGTTCACGGAGTATCAAAATATATCGATGCTTATGCGGTGTTTCTTGGTTGTATAAGTTGAACCGTGGGTCTTACAGACTGCAACCAACAATGATTCTGTTGCTAGGATTTCATAGGGATTGTATAAGGAGGAAAAAGTAATGAGGTGGAAGCCTACCAAAGATGAGATTGAACATTGGCTAGAAAGTAGGGAGAACGAATTCCCATATAAAGAGACTAGAGAATTTTGGATCTCACCTCAAAACTAGAAATCAAGGTACATTTACTCCGACTTGCATGAAATTTTATTCTGCGAGTTTCCTATTTCGTTGTATGAATGGCTAAAGAGGCAGTCTGAGATAAATAGTACTTGGAGCGCACCTTGTCCAATAGTCTAGACCCAGGAAAGAATTCAAGAACTGAAAGAATTGGACAATACCTAGTCTAGAGCGTTGAATTTATAGTTCTTGTGTGTGAAAGAAGGATATGTTATAGAGTTTGATATAGGATCGAGTGATTCATATAGCCACGAAGAAGAAAGATTCGAAGAAGGTCCAAAAAGGATATTATTGAAGTTAATTCCATTATGGATAAAGATGTTGTTTGTGGAGAAGGGGCTAATGACCATGAACCCCGATAGTATGGAAGCGTAGAATCTGCGCTGCGGGGATGGGGCATGAAGGAGTGAGAGAACCACTAGGTGTGGTAATGGATCTAGAAGAGCACAGGTTCCATTAAAGGGAGAAAATACATGAAATAAGAGTTATGATAAGGCAAGCAGTCAAAATAAATAAATAAGAAAAGTAGCGGAAGGGGGAAGATAAGTTAGATTGGAGATGTAAGAAGAATTCCAAGAATGGGAATTTGTGAAGAGAATGTGCAGAAGGTTCCTCTATTCCAGAAGGTTGCACCAAGTCTGGGAAAGAAGAGTGCTTAGAGGATGAGAGACCCCCCAAGAGGCACGGAATGGAAGAGAGTGAGATCTCCGACGAGAATAGTGATATCGCACCCCTGAGGCTGGAAGAAAGATAGAATCAAGAAGATGTGCAAGAAGAAGGAGTACAGATGAATGAAGGTTCTTGCATCATTAGAGGAGAGATTGCATGGCTATATTTGAGCTCCCCTAGATACGATATTGTTGGAAGACGCATGCCATTAGGTAAACCTCCCTTTGGTCCAACCCCCCAGCGTTCTTTATCAAATCAAGAACACCAATTATTAATTGAGTTTATGTGGGAAGAAAGACCCAAAGACGAACCAGAGCCTAGATAAATTCAAGTTAGTCCTATACAAGGGATTAACCTAGATCTACAAATTTCAAGAAGTAGTAGTACTATTCTAAGTCGACTAGTTGCGAGTATTATACGTACTAGTCCGCTTAGACCTACAAGGATGGCGATGACAAGATATTCTACTCTGCGACTGCCCGAGTTCCATGAGATGGGTAAAGATGATGCACAACAACATTGGTTTACCTGAGAAGCAATTTGGGAAATAAAGAATGTCACAAATGAGGCTGCTAATATTGTGCAGCTGGAGACGACATTCAGAGACAAAGCCCTAACATGGTACACGAAGTATAAGACCACAGTTGTCACAGGTCAGATCCACTCATTGGATACAACTAAAACTGCTCTTTTGAAGGAGTTTCAGAAGTCGAAGTCTTCCTAGTGTATTATTGATATTAAGGAGATCAAGCAAAGAAGTGGCGAGTATGTTTGGGACTATGACAAACAGTTCATGATCCTGCGAGACTGTCTAAGTTTAGACATGCAACACCGTGAATAGTTTATCGTGGGATTGATGCCACATATCATATTTCCCCTAACCCAACAGAAGGTGAATACTCATTTAGATGCCATTTATATTTCCATCAGATTGGAAACGGATTTTAGAGGGAGGTGTTTCCAAGATTGTCACAGGTTTAGATGTCGTTGCTTGCTGCACTGACTTAGTAGTTACAAAAACTGTCTACTGGTAAGGAATTCCAGGAAATCATATGGTGTAGCTTCTACATAATAGAAGGAAATCACAAAAAAAAATGCCCGACCCTGAATAACTATATATGTAACATCCCTACTATGAAAAATTACTCAATTTGGACAAAATTTTGAACTTTGGCTTGGTGAACTCAAGCTGCTCCAAAATAAGAAGAAAACTAATAGTGGAAATAATAAAATAATATTAGCGTACCTCATTAAATTTTGGAGAAAAAAGAAGAAAACTACTTTTTCAACTTGTATTTTCAACTTATCTCCCTGTATATTCACTCAAATTTCGAGCAGGAGCATCGTTGGATGGGGAATTCAATTCTGCATCCAATGAGTACCTAGATGACATAAATTTGATGGACCCTTCTCCTTGAAAAATAAAATTACATGAAAAACTTGATGATGATGTCATCATCACGTTTTTTCATTTATTTCTTGTTTTTCGTGGAGCGAGGTCCATCAGAAGTATGTCTTCTGGGTACTAATTGGATGTGGAATTGAATTCCCCATCTATCTATTGCTCATGCTCGAAATTTGAGTGAATATACAGGGAGATAAGTTGAAAATACGAGTTGAAAAGGTGGTTTTTTCACTTCACTTTTTTTTTTTAATTATGTTTTTACCTTTTTACCCATAAATGGTGATTCATCCCCCATGGTTGACATCATCATCTTGAATCCTGTCGGTTATTTTCGTTGTACACTATTATTGTTTTGAGGCCCATTTTTTACCTCAAAATTTCTCTAATTCTTAATCTAGGCACCTTATACTTTCCAATGTTGTATTCATTGTTTTCTCTAGTTTCTCTCTTTCCTATGGTGGAGTACTCAGAGTTGTGTGCGCTTCCAATTCCATTATGTTTGCATGAAAGCCTTGAATGGATTTGCTTATCTTCGTTACTTTGTCTTCGATAGGGATTTCTCCTTCCACTTGCACTTCTAGTATAATGATGAAGACGTCCTCCACTACTTGTTGCAGTTTTGCATTCATATGCGCAACCTTTTCTTTTTCCCGGCGCATTCTGCTATATTGGTCCTACAGTGCTTGCTGTTTCTGCAGTAACTTTACTCCATTCCATAATAGTCAAATCTACTCTTCCTCGAATTTTTTGCGCAACACTTGTCTGCAATGTATGAAACAAATCTATTGGTATTTGCGATAAGATTGAATCGATAGAACTTACTGCTAGTGCACACTCTTGCATTTTGCGTGTGGGTAAATCTAATTATTTTGGTGTTATCTTCATACTTTAACGCGTGGTTGATGTATTTGATGGATGAGAGGTCGCCGACCTTGCCTCTATGGTCTTTGTTTGTTATTCTTCTGCCCTGCTCAACGTCATTCTTGCTGCTTCCAAAACTTGGTGCAACAAAGCTAACTTCTCCTAGATGCTTGTTTTCATTTCCACTTGCTTCTTCACTTCAATGCTTCTTCCATTACTTCCTTGACTTGGTCACCAATATTGTCCAAGTCATATTCCATCAATTCCCGAACTGTTGATTCCTTTGTTTCCTTACTCTTTTTCCTTTGCTATGAGGAGTCGGTCTTGTCATGCTCCTTTCTCTTCTCTCCTTACTTGGTGCTGCCTACACCATTTCTTGGTTCTTCTTGGTATATAATAAAATGGATTTCTTCTTTTACTGCATTCTCTAATGTTGCAAAATGTTACATTATTGATTCAATATATGGATGATTTACATTGTGACAATGAACAAAGGTGTAATTGTAAAATCTCTATCACAGTAGGATCTAGCTACTATAGATGCCTCACAATTGAAAGATTTAACTTACTATGCAAGAAACAAGTGCATACAAAATTATGGAAAAACAAATGATAAAAACCAGTTACAAATGATAAAAAACCAGTAAATAAATGATCAAATATAAGAATTGATTAACTATCCAACCCAACAATGAGTTTGGATCATCCTTATATAACAATAGGAAGAAATCAAATGCCTTAGAGGCTATGACATGTGGCTAGCTTAGATTAGACCCAAATCCCCCCTAGGTTAACTAATGAGATCGCAAATCACCCCAAACCCTTACGAATTGCTCATGTGAACATTGGGAATGCATGGGAAGACTCACCTAAGGCTCACACATGTGAAGGAGGTGATTGGTGGATGGTTAGGTATCCAACGAGAGGCCAAAACAACTAGTTTTGGGCCAATATGACTAGATTCATTGCATGGGCGCCTTTGGTTAACACAGTTTCCTTAAAACAGGGAAATAGGGCGCCTTACAAAAAATAGTGGTAATAAATGCATGAGTTGGTCATAATGAGGGTGCCTTACAACAATTTTGACCACCTTTGGCCCATACTTTGGTGGATAAGTCATCATTTAGCCTAACCAAATTGTAACAACCTTGGGATGCAATAATTAACCTGTTTAGGACCAATTAATCAATAATATGACTAATGACTGGTCCTAGGTGTAATAATGATCTAACACTCCCCCATAAGCTAGACTTGTGTCAATAATACAAAATAAGGCCTTGGCAACTAAGGCTCAAGTCACCTTTTACAACAACAATTTTTATTTGTCCATGTAACCAAGGAAAGAAGGAAAACATGGGAAATAAAACCTCCCCTCTAAAATAGACATGTGGCATATCTGAAAAATATACTAGTCTTCACCATGCATCACTCACCCCAAGGAGTGATCTAAGGCAAGTGAAGGTCTTCTCAGTAAAACTCTTGGTGAAGATATCAACAGTTTGCTTAGCAGAAGGGAAATACTACAATGCTATGATCTGGTCATGCACCAAGCCTCTAATGTAGTGCATGTGAATCTCTATTTGCATGGTCCTCTGTCTCTATACTGGATCAGTGGAGATCTTGATTGTGCTTTGAGTATCACACCAAATGCCTATGGGTGAATCAAACACAAATCCAAACTCTCCAAGAATTCCTTGCAACCACACACATTGTGTAGCTGCATTCACTGCTCTCCTGTATTCGGCCTCAGCTGAAGATAAGGAGATGGTGTGTTGCTTCTTTCTTGACCAGCAAATGGGACCATGTGCAATCATAAACACATAACCAGAAGTAGACTTTCGATTAGAACTATCACCAACCCATTCAAAATCAGTAGAACCAACTAGTTCAAGAGATGAACTAGCTGCATAGTGGATGCCAAAATGTTTGGTACCCTGTACATAATGTAGGATCCTCTTGGATTCATTACAATGGATCTCATGAGGCTCTTGCATGTGCCTTGCAACAACCCCAACAACATAAGAAAAATATGGCTGAGAGTAAGATACAACAAGCTCCCAACTAGTTGTCTATACAATGAGCTGTCAACTAGTGGTGAAGAACCCCAATCTGTAAGCTTAACTCTAGAAAGGAATGGGAATTTTGCAGACTTACATTCAACCATCTTGAAATTCTGCAGAAAATTAGAAGCATATCTTGATTGAGAAACATAGATCCCATCCACAGTTTGATCAATTTCCAAACCCATAAATTGTTTCAACAATCCTAGATCGGTCATGGCAAATGCACTGTGCAATGCAACCTTAACTAAGCCCAATTATTTGGTACAACTGCCAGTGATCAAAATATCATCAACATATAGTACTATAATCAATATCAGGTCACCAACATGCTGCATATAGACATTAGGATCAGATTTACATCTCTCAAAGTTCAAGGATAGCAGAAAATTGTCCATTTTAGCATACCAAGCTCTAGGAGCTTGCTTGAGCCCATAGAGAGACTTATTCAACCTGCACCCAAGTGTATGATCAGAAATTAAGCCTTCAGGATGTTGCATATATATCTCCTCATCAATATCCCCATGAATAAATGCACTCTTCACATCCATGTGATGAACCTCCCATCGCTCGGAACAACAATGGCTAAAACTAGCTTGATTGAGTCCATATTTGCCACCGGTGCAAATGTATCTGTATAGTACACTCCATGGGCTTGAGAGAATCCCTTAGCCATCAACCTGGCCTTATACTTCATATCATATCCATCAGATGCAACTTTGGTTCTATAAACCCATTTACATTGCACTAGTTTCCTCTTGGGAGGAAGAGGGACCAAATCCCATGTTTCATTATCATGGAGGGAGTTCATCTCTTCTTGCATGGAATTTTTCCATATTGGGTCTTTTGAAGCTTCTGAATATGATTGAGGATCAGATCCAACCATAAGAAAACATCTATCAATCAGATCTGGATCACCAGATGAAAAAGCATTATGAAATTGAGATATAGTTTTCCTAGGATCTTGAGGATCTCCTGCAAGCTCACCAACAGCTTGTATGGTTTTATCATCCCACTTGGGACTTGAGGGAGGGTCATGATCAGAATCCATGTCATCATCATCATCATAAATATTAGAATCAGAAATATCAGAGAAAGAACCATCACTTACATCATCATCAAGAAGAGGATATGAGCATTTCCCTTCACCTTATTCTGCAGCATGCATGGGCTCTTCTTATTCGAAATGAACACTTCTTTCAATGAATTTTTTGTGAGATGAGGGATCAAAGAGATTTTATCCCTTTGTATCTTATTCATATACAACCACGATTGACTCCTTTCTTTGGGGCTACAAGGCCTTTCTCTTCTCTGGTGGAATTCTATCCCAAGCCTTTGAGCCAAACACCCTGAAATGAGAAACATTGGGCTTGTGGCCCATCCAAGCCTCATATGGAGTTATGAATTCCAAGGATTTATGTGGTGATATGTTCTAAACATATTCAACACAATTAATAGCTTCAGTCCATAGCTTAGGATACAAATACTTAGCCTCCATCATGCATGTGGCCATCTCCTTCAATGCTCTATTCTTGCGCTCTGCAACACCATTTTGTTGAGGTGTGTAGGGCACATAATGTTGCATTTGGATTCCATACTATTCATAGAGATACTGCATGTAATCATTGACATACTCACTTCCGTTATCATTCCTCAAGACCTTCATATTCCTCCCACTAAATTTCTCCATAGAGTTTTTGAAAACTTTGAAACATTGAAAAACTTCAGATTTTTGCTTGAAAAAATACAACCAACAATACCTTGAGAAATCATCAATGAAGGTAAGTACATACTTTGAGCTGCCATAAAAGGGAGTGGGGAGAGGACCAATCATATATGAATGCACTAAACCAAGAGGTTCAGTAGCTCTCCTTTCCTTCCCTTTCTCATACTTCTTCTCAGCATGCTTCCCAACAATGCACCCTTTGCAAGTGCCATTGGAAAATCTGATTTTTGGAAGCCCTTCAACCATCTCTTCTTCGCTCAATGCTTGAAGATATCTATAGTTGAGTTGTCCAAACCTATCATTCCATATATTTCTGACTTCATTACCATGTGACATAAGTGTATTTGGAGAAGAATACCCAAGAAAATGGGAGAACTTGTACATCCTTGAATCATGGTCTGCAACACCCACTGCAACAATTTTTCCAGTGGAAATTTTTGATATCTCCACATCATTTTGAGTGAAGATCACTCTCTTGGCCGAACCAGTGTGGGTCATTTGGTACAAAGAGAGTAAGTTTGCTGCAAGATATGGTACATACACTACATTATTGAAGTACCCATGTTCCAAAGATATTTTTCCAAATACTTTAGCAGGGATTTCTGAGTCATCTCCCATGAAAATGGAAGAATCATTGTATGGAGCAAGAGTAGAGAATGAATCTCTTGAAAAATCCATGTGCCTTGAGGCACCTGAATCTATGATGAAAGAATAGGAATCTGAGGTACTTTCCATCAAAGCATGGAACATCTACTTGTCTTTAGAAACACCCTCTTTCTTCTTCGAACTTTCTGGAAGAGGAATGTTGTTTTTCTGTAGGAGATGGGTCATCATGGCAATGGATTTATTCATGCATGAGTTCTCAGGGTGCCAACCCTTTTGATAGTAAGATCATTTTCTCTTCTCCTTCTTCTTTCCCTTGTCCTTGACAGGATTCGAACCCCCATCAGAAGATTTGGGTCACTCCTTGTCTTTCTTCTTCTCTCGTGGTTTCGAACCCTTGGGCTTTTGCTTGCCTTTAGCTTGCTTCGAATCTCTAGCAGCAATAAATTGATATTTTTTCTTAATGGAACCCATCAAGACCAACTTATCTTGATCTTCAGTTAGCATCTCCATGAAATCATCCAATGAAGGCATCTTCCAATTGCGAACTGTAAGTTTTATGGAGTGAAATGTAGAGATAAAGACTGAATACTCAGGACCCAAATTCGAGATGATGGACAGAACCAATTTTTCTTCCTTCTTGTCAATGCCACACTATATGATTTGCAAGACCAAGCTCTTGAAATTGGTGAAGAAGTCTTGGATCGAATCGAAGTTGCTTGGGCTTAGTGATATTAGCTCATTTTCAAGCTGATGGCCCCTCATCTCATCAGTATTCCCAAACAAAGACTCAAGATTGAGCCATACTTCATTTGGTGTAGCTATAATTTCAACATGAAACAAGAGATCTCTTGAAATATTGATACAAAGCATTCCAAATGCTTCATCCATTCTGTTAAAAACTTGGACTTCTCAACAACAGAGTTCAGCTCAACCTCAGTTCCCATGGTGATCCTGAAAAGACCCTTGGATCTCAATTGAATAACCATCTCAGCCTTCCATTCGAAATAGTTGAATGGACTGAGCAAGTTTGGATGAGTTTTCTCCATATTCTACTGCTTGCGCACTTGGTGACAATGGTGCATTGTAAACCTGCAATAAAACCTCTCAACACTTAGGAGGGGATCTACACTAACAGATTCAAACCCTGTTTGATAGTGGCTACATTTGGGAGAGCATCACACCCTGGATAGACTCCAATGTATTTATCCAATGGATTCAATGCAATGGTTCCAGGGACTTCTGTGGTTTCTCCACTGCTTCTGGAACACCACTAAAATAGTCCATTGGTTCGAATAATAGCTCCAAGAGATCTGATACCATGTAAAATTGGTTCGAATAATAGCTCCAAGAGATCCGATACCATGTAAAATCTCTATCATAGTATGATCTAGCTACTATAGATGCCTCACAATTGAAACATTTAACTTACTATGCAAGAAACAAGTGCATAAACAATTTTGGAAAAATAAATGATCAAAACTAGTTACAAATGATAAAAAACCAGTAAATAAATGATCAAATATCAGAGTTTATTAATTGTCCAACCCAACAATTAGTTTGGATCATCCTTATATAACAATAGTAATAAATCGAATGCCTTAGAGGCTATGGCATGTGGCTAGCTTAGATTAGACCCAAATCCCCTCTAGGTTGACTAATGAGATCCCAAATCACCCCAAACCCTTACGAATTGCTCATGTGAACGTTGGGCATGCATGGGAAGACTCACCTGAGGCTCACACATGTGAAGGAGGTGATTGGTGGGTGGTTAGGTATCCAAGGAGAGGCCAAAACAACTAGTTTTGGGCCAAGATGGCTAGATTCATTGCATGGGCGACTTTGGTAAACACAGTTTCCTTAAAACATGGAAGGAGGGCGCCTTAGGAAAAATAGTGGTAATAAATGCATGAGGTGGTCATAATGAGGGCGCCTTACAACAATTTTGACCACCTTTGGCCCATACTTTGGTGGATAAATCATCATTTAGCCTAACCAACTTCTAACAACCTTCTAACAACCTTGGGATGCAATAATTAACTTGTTTAGGACCAATTAATCATTCATATGACTAATGAATAAGGTCCTAGGTGTAATAATGCTCTAACAGTAATCAAAGTGCTCATCCAAACATATTAATTAAAATATAAAAATAAATATTATTATAAAAAAGATTTTATTTTTTATGATTAATTCAAATGTTAAATATATAAAATATTTACGTGGTTACAATGAACAGAGGTGTAGTCAACTTGTATATCCAAATGCAATAAATAACATTTAAAACAAAATTATTATAAAAAATATTAGATTTTCTAATCATTAATTGAAAAATTGTAAAAATAAAAAATAAGAGATTGCATTTGCAACAGCTTGAAAAAATTCACTATCGAATTGTATGCAATCTAATTATTTCAACTAACCGATGCATTTTATATGTTTCCATGAACTGGTGCTTACAACGACCCACCGATGCTCGTTTACATAATATACACAACAGTTATCTTTTACATAATATATGCATTGGTTTTCTTATAATACAAAATACACATTGATGCTTTTTACATGATATACGCACCGATGCATATATAATACAACATAAGAAATGGTATGTTTATGAATAAAATATGCATTGGTGTGTTTATGGATAAAATATGCATTTGTGTCATTGTTGGTTCTCTTTATGCATTTTATACGCATCGATTCATCTATAATACAAATACGTCCCTGTAATGCCCCCCTTGGTACTTTAACTGATTAGACTAATGAGGGTACTAGTTTTGAAATGAACCGACTAAGTAAAACACGAACCATTTGAATTTACTTTGAAAATGCTTGAACGACATTTATAGAAACTATTACTTTACTTATTAAATGGATGCTCGACTGATTGAGATAGAATGACTATGTAATGCCCCTAAAATGACTATGGACTTTAAGAGCACCTGTCGAGTGACCCGGCGGAACAGACTTCAATAAAGTGGCCCTTCGAGTTAGGATGTGTCTTAATAAGGGAGAATCACCTGATGATGTGCATGACTATAGTTGATAAATGAATTAATGAATTGAATTATATGTGTGGACTGGGATAATTGATTGATCAGTTCTTGCTTAAATGCTTAGCCTTGATTGGTCAAGTCAAAGTATTGTAGGATAGCTACAGTCCTAGCTTTGTGACTTGGGAGGACGCAACTGAGATGCGTCATAGCTTTCCACATTTATTCTGAACTTCGGGACGAAGTTCTAAATAAGTAGGGGTGTATGTAGTGCCCCTAGACTACTGTAGACATTGAGGGCACTTGCTTAGTGACCCGACTGTTTGAAACATTAATAAAATAATCCTTTGATTTTATTTTGAGTATATTTATGATTATGATTGATTGTAAATCAATAAAATAATGATATATGTTTGTGAGAAATGTGTATAGCGACAGGTGAAACAGTTCACCGAAGGACACACAAAGGAATATGAAGGGTCGTAGAGTACGGGTAAATCACACACAGGGGGAGCGACGACGATGTCGACTTCCGACAAGAATACCACGCATGAGCAGATAAGCACTGATCTGCTTGCTCAAGAGGAATGCGTGAGGGCATACGAGGTAGGCCACGACGGAGCTGGTCATGTACGAGTTGAGGGGCGCGCAATGAGAACGGACTCACTCCTCAGCGCCATTAGTCCCTAGATAGCATGTAGACGGAGGATGGATGGTAACGATTCCTAAAATCCCTACAAGAGTTCCCGCAAGTCAAAACGGAAAGATGGTGGCAGAAGGGCCCGACGATGCGGTACCCTGTCGAGAACGGAAAGAATGGACGCAAGGACCCAACGATGCGGTACCATGCCAAGGAATGGAAACCATGGATGACTGGACCCGACAGAGTGGTGCCATGTCAGGGAATTAAAATTAAGTAACTAGGAGCCCAACGGCGCGGCACCGTGATCCTAGTGAGTTTGATTGTTAAATTTAATTGCATAAAAACTTATAAGATTAACTCTAGATTAATGCATAAAAATATTTTAGGCATTTGCACATGAATAGTTATTTTTGTTGAGCATTTAAAATAATAGAAATCATTATTTAGGAGCAAAATAGAATCCTAAGATTAGACACCTAGTCAACTAAAAGCTAGGAGTTAACTAAAGTATCTGGGGGACAGACTTGAGGAAACCTAGGGATTTAGGTGCATCTCCTAGAAAAGCTGACACTTGGATGGGTGAATGTTTTCTTTAGAATTTAAAAATAATTATATAATTGTGCATGAAGCGACATGTGTCGCAGGAGGTTTTCCTTTATAAGGAAGACATTGGGAAGGGGAAAGGGGCCCATAATTTGGATGATTGTCGTAATTTTCGAGTGCCTCAAAGACTTGCTGCTATTTAAAGGGTTTGGCTAAGAAATCCTGGGGGGAGGGGAAGCCCAAGCTGGATTTCTGAAAAACGTGTGTGAGCTCTACGACTCGAAGCTCGGGGGAGGCCATGCGACTGAAAGCATGAGCCTATGGTTGGGTGGCGGAGCTAACGGTTGCTTCGCCTATGGTTATACGAGCTTTTTTTGGAGGGATCCTATGAAAGATGCGGACGACAATGGGCTAGATGGATCAGATTGACAACGACTACTCCTCCGATAGTGGGATCGACCGACAAATGACAGGTATGAGGTTCCACTTGTATCTTCTTAAGGAAAATTTGTTTACAGTAATTCAGTTTTCTATCTTTGATATGTTCTAACCTGTGTCATATTATGTTGATGAGTTTCATATTAGTTTTAGGGATGACCCCACAAACCGGGGTCCCTACATATGGTATCAAACAATATATGCATCGGTGCATCGACAATACAAAATATGTGTCGATGTATCAACATTACAATATACACACTAGTGCATCGACAATACATAATACACATCAACTCATATTTTTGTATTATATGCATTGTTGCGTATATAATATAACACACACACACACATCGATGCACATTATATATTGTGGAGCACCGAAAAAAAAACCTCCGCTATAACCTCTGGCCACCCATAATTTATACTAAATATCCGTTATAATCTTAGCAGAACCTCTACTACAAATAATTGAGGTTGTAGCAGAGATGTTTTTGACAATTTTTACCTATCTTGTAACACTAAAAACCTCCACCACATGGTGTTTTCCTTGTAGTGTTTCAAGGTCGTGATAAATAAATTTATCAAATTAATTTCTTTTGAAGGAGTACAGATATACTCCAAAACCTCGCCTTTATTTCTCTTGGGGTAGTTTCAATGACTACCCTTTCCAGTTGAATATTATTCTCCAAGTATTCTGTGCATTGTTGTAAATGCTTAGGTGCATATGGATTTCCAAGAGGATGTAAATGACACCTATATATTACTCTTTTTGTTTCTTGGAATATTTTCAATTGTTTGTTCGAAGTTCCTTGAATGTTATTTTCTATCTTGACAGAGACAAAATTCCAGTTTGCTAGTGCCACCTGTGTGCAGTCAATTTCTTTCTTTCCAATCCTTGGTAACTCTCCAGGGAAATCCTTCTCATCTTCTTAAAATATCCTTATATTTTTAAAATCTATATGCGTGCATTTCGATTAATATTTATTTAATTTCAATCTTTTAGATAAATTGTGGAGCTGAAATCCCTGTTCTTGTAACTCCATCAATTTGTTGTATACTTTCCTTTGTGCTATATTCAATTCCTTTTGTGCTTTCATAACACAAGCTTTAAACTCAATCAAAATTGCTATGCCATCCTGATAATACTTCAGTTAATGTTCAAGCATCTATTCCTTTTTTTTCCTCTTCCAATTATTTCATCATGCCAATCATGTTAGTTGTTGTAAATTGGAAAGGCTTCCTTTGTTGAGATTGTAGCTAAATTGTTTGCATAAGAGTCTTTAATAACTAGAATTTAAGTGGTTACTACAATTTCTTGAAATTTGGAGATACTTATTTTCTTATGTGTTTTCTGAAACACTCTATCTCTTTTCTTGTAAGAACTGAATGATTTTAAAATGGCCACCTATTATATGTTAGCTGATGATGGTTGTCCTGGATCTAGTCCAAGAAATGGGATCAGATGGTCTCCTGTTACTAACTGCAATTCTGACATAACAATGGATCTTGGGATACTTGGTTTAGGAATCTATGAATGTTATTCCATATATATTGTGACATTACATTTCCTATTATATTAGTATTGTATTTATTGGCTAGCTAGGACCTTAACTGTAATTGTATGGTCGAATAGAATTTTAATTGTACCCTTTGTCTCCTGTATAAATACCAACGAGACCCAATTTTATGATCATCTCATCTTGTCTTGTGAATTTGATACATTGTATAAGGAGGTTCCCCCCTCAAAGAGGTTTCTTATTCATCTCTTTATTTTGTTCTCAAGGCACTGGGTTACTCTTTCTTTCTATTTTATGCTATTTTAGGAATTTGGTGCATAACATTTGGTATTATAGCCATTTTTTCTATATTTTTTTTCCAAGTCCATTTGGATAGAAATTTTTTTAGGAGACATAGAAGAAAGAGCAAAGTACATGTAAATTTTTTAGGTCTTGTTTAATTATAAGTTCGGAGTGGTTTGTGGAAGTTAGAGTTTTTGACTAGCCCAAAAACTAGTCTCAAACATGTGTTCTAGGTAAAATTGTTATATCTGAAGCTCGAGGACTCAAAATTGAGTGCCACTTATTGTAAAAGATAGGAGATGGACCATGTTAGGGCCATACAATTTCACTCTCCTGAAAGGGACAAAAATAGCAATTTGTGGGAAAGTTACCATAAATTTATCTTGGCACATCATAATTGGGTCAAACTTGTGGCATTGCAGAGAAGACATACCAAGCTACTACAAGATGAAATTTCAGAATTAGAGGGGCCAAAATTTTAGATATAATTCAAGAGCAAGGTCAATTACCAAGACAACCTACAAACTAGGGTTTCTAAAGGTATGTTAATTTGAAACTTGCATAAATTTTGATTGGAATATTTTTTTTTGGTGATTCAAAAGGTGTCATAAAAAGGAAATTGAGGAGAATTATAAGTAAATATAATTTTGGGTTCTCATGGAAAGGGGTTTTGTAAAAAATAATTGGTTATCAAGGCAAGGGGTGTTGTAAAAGATAATTCACCAATTAATACTCTAGAGAGCTCAACTTCGACCCATGAAGAAAATAGAGAGCTCAACCATGAATCATGAAGAAAATGAAGAAATGTGTAATCAACTATTCAATTTGGAGGCCAAGGTTAATGAATTGAATGATACATCAGTGATACATGTTCAATAGGTAAATAAAACAATGGATATCGAAATTGAGTTGAAAAATATGGCCAATAAAGAGGACCTCGAAGTTATGAAGGGGTTAATTTTGAATGAGATGCAACATCTGTTTCTTAATAATCAACTCCTCAAGAAGAGGATATGGAGAACAAGAGGGACTTGTCCCAGTTACAGATGGAGAAAATTGAAAAAGAATGGAAAACAAGAGGTGGGTGTTCCCATGAAGATGGGTAATAAATTTTGGCAATACATAGGCACAGATTGCATGAAACATGAGCTTTATCGAGGGTTATTTAAGCCCTTGTTCGAGCTTTCAAAAGCTTGATCGAGTGTTTAAACAAGCCCTTGATCGAGGTTTTTTTCAATAGCTTGATCGAGGGTTTAAATTACCCTCGATTGAGATTTGGAGCTCAATGGAAGGTCATCTAAACCCTCGATTGAGTTATTAGCTCAATAGCTCAATTGTGCTATTTAATATAAAAAATGTTTAAATTTTATGTGTAAAAAAATATTAATTTAAATAGTTCGATCAAGATATTTGAATTAATATTATTTTTTTACATATAATTTTTTATGATTGTTATATTTTAAATTTTGTTTAAACATGGTAATAATACATAACATTTAAACTTATCTATCTCAAATCGTTTTGAATACGTAATTAGCTTAATGTGATTTATGGCCCATGGTTTTGCTAACCCATAGTAAATTTTCCCATGGCATCACATCACGTCAAATACCATGCGCAAATTTACCATGGGTTACCAAAACCCAAATAGTAATTAGCTTAACGTGATACCATGTTAAGCTAATTATTATTGTAGTAGTCTAAATATTCTATGTTTTCTAACTTTTTTCGGGTATATTTTTCTATTTGTTTTGTTCGGATTCCAGTTGCAAATCTTAAAAAAATCTTAGAGTCGCATATATTAGTTGTGGAAATTGCATAATTTGAGTGCCATAGGGGTATTTGAGGGTGACGAATTAATTTATTCATTAAAAAACACAAATTTAAACATGTCCAAATTTGTATTTACCAGAATTCCGATAAAAAACCACCAAAAAGTCCAAAACGTAGAATAATTAAGCTACTCCAATACTATTTGGGTTTTGGTAACCCATGGTAAATTTTCCTTTGGTATTTGATGTGATGTGATACCATGGGTTAACAAAACCATAGGCCATAAATCACAAATTCAAAAAGATTTGAAATAGCTATGTTTGTAAATATTATGTATTATTATATAATGCTATTATTTAATTTTTAAACGAAATTAAAAAAAAATTATAATATATGGAAAAACTTTAAACTGTATATGTAAAAAAAATAACATTAACTCAAATAGCTTGATCGAGCTAATTGCTCGATCAAGCTATTTGAATTATTTTTGTACATTTAAAATTTACAAATTTAGAAATTAAATAGCTTCATCGAGGTTTTAGTTTAACCGCACTTAAACCCTTGATCAAGATATTTAAAGAAGCACTTCAAACCCCGATCAAAGGTTTTTAAATTTTATATGTAAATAAAATAATATTAACTCAAATAGCTTGATCGAACTAATTGCTTGATCAAGCTATTTGAATTAATATTATTTTTTTGCATATAAAATGTAAACTTTTTAAAATTCAATGGCTTGATTGATCTTTTAGTTTAACCACACTTAAACCCTCGATCAAGGTATTTAAAAAAACACTTCAAACCTCTATTGAGGGATTTAAAAATAGGTCCTTATTCCCCTTTTTAATAGAATTAATTTTACTAGCCTCTTTGCCAGGCATAAACCCTACCATAGGATGCACCTTAGGTGGAAAACTTAATACCAGTGAATTCATCAATGAATCGTTTATCCATTGGCCTGTAATTTACGCATTTTTGAGTTTGAATGATATTTTTTATTTTCTTTTAAAACTTACACTTAAAAACCATGTCCACAACTTCGAAGCAGCTCAAAGAAAAATCAACAACATAAAAAGTACACAACCATTTTTTTTTAAAATATACGCCCCACATCGACACGTCCTCTTCAAATGGGTATTTTTTTGTTTTTCCCATCCATGGATTACTAATGACTGTTGATTGAAGACTATGTGATAGAGATACTTTAAAATGCATAAAACCATCCCTATACTGCTGTTCCCAACCAACCCTATACTCCATTCAATTTATTCCTTGCCTATACTCCCGTTCTTATTGATAGTTGAACCCCATTTTATTTATGAGCTATCAAAACCCATTGTCTATTTCAATATCAACTCATAAAACCCCATTGTCTATAGAGAAAAAATCTCAATCAACGCCTCGAATGATTGATCCTATTACTATGCTAATCCGAGATATAAGTTCACCTTTAGTGGATCTATTAAGAGATATTACAATCCGAGCTAGTGACCCAAGGTTCTATTGATCCTAGGAATGGAGATTAAGCAGTTAAAAAAAGTTTATGTGCACACACGTGTACAAAATGTGATTAAAATTTTCAATGGTCAGTTTTGAAAATTAATAAAAAATGTAATTTTCCAAAATAATTTTTTATAAAAATATGTGCGCTCTGTTGCATTCTGTGTAGATTATGTTCACATTATATTTTTCCAAAAAAATGCATTTATGATTAAATTATTTTACGTGCACACAAGACACTTGTTAACTTTTCCCGGAATTTACAAGAACAAACCCTTCATTAAATGCAATTTTGACACATTAAATGACACTAATATTAAAAAAATACTTGGAAAGAAAACATAATTCCCTATAAATTTTGTTGCATATCGAGATTCACAAGCCATAGATGAGTTTTGAGGGATTTGATCTAATAAATGAGTAGAATATCGAATTTTCATCATCACTTTTGGCCAAAAAGTGTTACCCATCTTCATGGATTCACCCAGGTTCGAGCCCTTGACATTTGATCATTCATCAAATCATTATGGGTTCAACTCAAGACCAAGGAACTACTTCATCCCAAGATTTATATCAGCAAGTTTGATGGAAATGATCTAATAACATAGATATTTCAGATAGATTTTAGATGGAACAACTATTTGATTTACACCAAGTACCAACTTTGCAAAAGGTAACTATTGCATCCTTGTATTTAGAACCTGATCAATTTCTATGGTACCAATGGATTTGTAACTGTAAAAAGGACTCTATTGTCTCTTGGTCTATATTTACGAATGAAATAATAGAATATTATGGGGACATTAAGCACACCACCTTCTTTAACCAATTGATAAATCTTAAGCAAAAATGTCCAATAGTATAGGGCATATTAAGTAGTTTTAAAAGTTGAGTCTTAGAGTGGAGAACATTCCAGAGGATAATTTGTTGGATCTCTTTATGGGCACTTTAAAGGAGATCATTCAACATGAGGTATGTCTCTTTTAACCTAAATCAATGGATAATGATTTTAGTTTAATAAGGAAAGTTGAACATAAAAATATGGCTATTAGAAGGGCTTCCACTAACAACTATATAGAAGGAAAGGTTTCCTCTCCCAACCTCACTTAGCCTATAAGGTTGATGCCTCAACTAGTGGGGGAAATAAGAGCAAAGGGACTATGTTTCAATTGTGACAACAAGTACAGTAAGGGGCATAAGTGCAATGAGAAGAAATGGTTCTACATAGATTGTGAAGAGGAATAAGATCCATAACCAAAACAATCTCAATAGGTAGACTAGAAGATAATACTCTGACCATATATCCCCATGAATTGGTTTACATTAGTACTCCTCAAACTCCCAAGATAGAAGGCTATATAAAAAATAAAAAGGTGATAGTGTTGATTGATTCCGTTAGTACCCATAACTTCATTAATTGCAAATGATCTAAACTTCTCAATTGCTTTATATATCCAACACTTGAATTTCAAGTAATGATTGCAGATGGAGGTACCATAAATTGTTCAGGGAAGTTCCATAATATTAAGCTTACGATGGGGGAGTATTCATTAGATAGTCCAATGATTGCAATCCAAATGGGTAGTGTTGATGTTGTAATAGGGGTCCAATGGCTACAATCATTGGGAACAATGGTTCTCAATGGTGGTGCTTACAAATAAATGGAAACATCATATTACATAAACAATAAAAATGGGGTCACTTGCACGACCCCACCCAAGGATTAGATAACACTTGTTAATCTAGATAAATGGGGGAATACATACCCACGAATACAAATTGAAGCTAATTGTCATATTGATAATAGATAATAAAACACATAAGATAGGGGGAAAATCCTATTTATAACACTAAGATGCGTAAACTCCAACCCTAATCTTATGTCATGCGTTTAAAACTATATTAGATAAGAGATACCTTTGTACACATATGACCTTATTGCAAAGATAATATCTATGTTGTGACTACATATACGACACATTGTTGCAATCTATTTAATACTGAGAGGGGGGGTGAATCAATATTAGCACAGTTATGAACAATTTTTAACTTCTTTAACATTAATCTAAACTTAACTTGATCTTCAATTTTGCATCCACCATAAATAAATCACTCATTCACATATGCACCAAAACACAAAACAAAGAACACACATAATTTTTACATGGAAGCCCAAACGGGAGAAAACCACAGAATTCTCTTTTGTAATGAAAAGATTACATCCAAGAAAGCACGGACTTCCTATGTTTACTAGCACCAACTGGAAGGAGGCACCGACCCCCATGGTTTTACAGGAGCCGACCTAAAGGAATGTACAACTCTCTGTGTTCTCCGACACCAACTGATAGGAGGATACAAACCTCTCCTCCTTGCCCGATCTTGCCACCCAGATATACAAAATAATATATTGCCTTGCAGTACTTCTGATATGCGTACACTTTAGATCTTCAGATATTCATTTTGCTGTGCACACCTTCTGTATGCTATAGTATTGTTGTCACTATGATGCATACATTATTTCACTTCAACATTTCACTTCAACTTCAACACTTCAATTCAACTTCAACACTTCAATTCAACTAACATCGCAACTCATATACCGTGTGCTGCTTCAACTGCTGCAGACTGCGCCAATATTCAATATTCCGTTATGATATTTCACATTTGCACTTTCGACTGATATTGCGCATCAAATGATAGCTTGTTGTTTTGACTTTGCACATTAGTATCAGATGGAACCGTGCACCTTCTAAGATATTTCCATTCTATTTAAGTGCCACAATCTTCAGACAATCTGTGACCTTCTGTGCATCAAATGATTCGTCCTTTTGGTTTAACGCACTTGTCTCAGATCATCCTCATCATGAAGCGCATTCTTGATTTTGCTGCAAATCTGTCTTTACGCATTTGATTGTCTTCTTTAATTCGCACATATCAACTTATTCTTCATGCACGAGTGAAAATTCTTCGCATTGCGCATTATAGGATATACTTCAGTTCTATCTCTACGTGGATCTAAACATATGTGACTGTCTGCATGCTTTATGTGATACTATCATTTGGTCTTCACACACTTGCACATCCTCTGCTTTTTGCCTTTTTGTCTTCGTGCAATCGTCACAGATCTACAACATCATTCCGCACACCATCAATTATTCCATTCCTTTGCTTGTGCACACTCGACTCTCTTCTAGATCATGATGGGTTCCACGAGCCCTTGATGCCTTGAATATAAATTTGTATCTTCCACTTACAAGCTCTTCATCCTTGCAACCAAGTTTAGTTCAAATCTCCAACTTTCTTTTTTATTTATACATGTTCTTCATGGATTGTATCTCCACAAGTTGGTTGTGGATTTCCTTCTTCTTTGCTTCATGATTTATGCTTCTGCCACATGTCATGTTCTGCGTTGTTGATGTGTCGTCTCTTGTGGATATTATGCATACATGGTTCTTGAATTAGTGGGACTTTAACCCTTGCAGCGTGGTCTTAAACCTTTGATGCACCATTACTTGTGGAATTTGTGCATATCAATGACTTGAACCGCCACACCCTTCTTTGTACTTGTGCACGATCCAACAACTGAAAGCTTTCTCCAATTGGTGAGACTTGCGCGCTTTCGGGACTTGCATGACCGTTCAACCATTTCTTATTCCATGCTACTTGCGCACTCCTGATTCTTGTCCAATCAAATCATGGGATTGTTAGCACATTCCTGAACCTTGTCCAATCAATTCTTTTGCTTGCTTTCCCACTTTGACCAATAAACTCTTTGACTGCTTGCACATTCTTTAAGCTTCTGTCCAACCAACACTTCAGCTTGTACCTTGAAGGACATTGACTCGATGGACTTGAGATCTGCTTTATCTACCACATGTACTTCTTCAAACTGAATATGCACTTCTGGATATACTTCTGTGAAGAACTTGCAATAATTAATTAATGAAAATACATGAGATAGCATAAATAACAGAACTCAGAATCGCTTTATTGATCGCAGGCCACTTCGAGGGGGAAACCTCCTTTGAGCAAGCTCAATACAAATAAATTCACGGTGCCTTCATTGGCCTCAACACACACTTATATACTAAGTCTATGCCCAATACTATGGGTCAATACCATGGAACATATAATACTACGCGACGACTTACAAAGCATATGCGTCCAATACTATGGGTCAATACCATGGGCTAATACAAACTATGGATCAACAAATACTACGTGATGACTTACAAAGCATATGCGTCCAACAACAATATACTAACAAAGTAAAGAGAAGGGTTGACATGAGTTCCTAACATCCCCTCTCCCTTAGAAAAATCTTTGTCCTCAAAGCTTTAGATGTGGAAATTGATGCAGAATCTGAAGGAGTGGTTCCCTTGTAGCGTCATCGGGTTGCATTCCGTGCCACTGAATTAATACCTCTGTGATAGATTGAGAGAGAAGATGACGCCTTTTGAGTTTCAGGGAGGATTGCTTGGAAGTCTGCAGACAAATAAGAACCATATCACATGCTTGAAAAGTGCGCTCAGAACGGTGCTGATCAGCTTGTTGTTTCATTCGAATTCTTGCCATGTGAATATTGTCCTGCAAAATGAGAAGAATCTGATCGTGGTTTCGAAGAACCGAGTCAATTTCCTGAACTGGGGAACTGTTGAGGGTGTATGGAAGAAGAACTGGCGGTGCTTGTCCATAGATTGCTTCATATGGTGTCGTTTTAGATGGGGTATTGTACCAGTGGAGCGGTTCAAGGAAATCCATAGAAATAGCTGTCCAAATCTGTGTAAGGATGGGCAAGGGTTCAAGCAGTCCCGAAAGGAGTGTCGTTTCACCCTTGTTGACCTGGAAAGAATCACAGTCAACCACCATCCGTTGAATTGTCATTTTCAGTCCTTTCCAAAAGAAGTTACACTGTTCCCGGTCATATGTTTTGAGGAACCCAGAGTGCCCTGCCGATGGAGAAGCATGGAGTTCATAGAAGACATAGCCATGTTGAACAAATTGCAACCAATTTGCAACAAGTAGAGAAATAGTTGAAAGAAAAATCGGGTCATCAAATGTGTGAGAAGGAGCATCTACCACCAGATTATTCTTACCTGTCTTATAAGTGATCGCATAGGCATAACCCATGAGTTGGAGAACCCATTTCAGGTGTTTTGGGGAGGAAACCCATTGTTCCAAGAAAATTTCCAGACTCTAGTGATTAGTCTTGATGCAGAAATAATTCCCTAATAGGTATGGCTGCCACTTATGTACTGCATGCAAAATATCCATAATTTCCTTCCCAGATGTAGATGCAGCTAAATTCTTACCGGAAAGGGCTCTTGAATGCGGCAAGCCCACTGGTTCAGCAAGTACACCTGCATCTCTATCCAAGGAAGTAGTGGAGACCGTTGATGGGTGCATCTGAATGGAATGGAGCTGAGCGATGACACCATGTGAATTCTTCTTAAGGATCTTTTCCAGGCGATGTGAACTGATGATGTAGAGAGACTCTGGTTGTAAGCTTGTAAATGTGTGTTGTTTCCCATTGACTGAAAACTGCATCCAAAGTTCAACAAAATCCCATAAGATGGGGCCAAGTGTGCGTAACCATTGAACACCCAAAACCACATCACATTTTCCTAAGGACAAGGAAAACATGTCAGAGCGCAGGTTATAATATTCCAGAGAGATACGCACATTGTGACACTTCCCCTTGCAAGGTAAGGTGCCCCCACTGGCAATCATGACTTCAAAGTTGGAGCAAGGATGGACAAAACAATCAACCTATTTGGCAATCCGATGGTCAATGAAATTATGAGTGCTACCAGAATCAATGAGTATGGTAAGAGGGATCTTCTTGAAGTAACCCCTGACCCGCATTGTTTATGGGGTGGTGACTCCGGATAAAGCATGGAGAGATATATCTGGGTGGTCATCCGGAGACGGAGGGTCAGCAAGCGGTTGTTGAATGTCGACATGATCATCCAGTGTATCTGGAGCTTCTACACCAAGTTCAGAGGCAGGCGGAGAATCCACATCTAAGAGATAGAGTTGTTGCTCAACACATCTATGTTCCCGAGTGAATTTCTCATCACAATTATAACAAATCCCTTTTTCTCTACATGTCCGCATCGTTGCTTCAGACAAATGCTTGATAGAAGTGGTGCAAGGAGTTGGCGTGATGGGAGGTCGTTGGGAAACCATATTTCTGAATGGAACAAAAATGGATTTGGAGCATTGTTGGGCCATGATATTGTCCTTCGCCAACTCAGCCAACCCTAGGACTTCCATCACTGTGTTGGGACAGAACATTTTAACCTCTGAGCATATTTCATCCTTAAGACGACTGATAAAACAACTCCTGTATAATTCATCAGACAATCCTTCTGTGTGATTGGCTAGTTTCTCAAATTATGTCTGATACTCTTTCATAGTGCCAAATTGGCGAAGTTTAGTGAGTGCTCCTGTGAAGTCATTAAAAGCAATAGGACCAAATCGTTTCAAAAGGAGTTGGCAAAAATCTATCCATTTTGGCTCATCATGAGCCTTGATGTACCAACGGTACCATTGAAGGGATTCATGTTCCAAATGAAAGGATGCAAGTGGATCTTTTTGGACATCAAAAGTATTATGAAAACTGAAATATTGTTCTTCCCGGTATATCCATCCAGTCGCATCATTACCATTGAAGCGAGGAAAATCAAGCTTCGGCCCACGAAAATTGCTGGAAGAAGAGAACCCAGTGTTCATGGTTGAATGCTGAAGATAGAGGCTGAGAAATTTTTCATCGAAATCTTGGAGTTTGGTTTTGAGGGCTGCAAGTTCTTCCTCCATGACTTGTGCTCCTCCACGGGTGACAACCATAACCATGATTTTTTTTTGTGAATGGGTAGAAAAACACAATTTTTTTTTCTAGAATGGATCTTGAAACGGATTTCAGAATGGATCTGAATGGCGAGATTTGAAATGGCTCGGAATGGATCGAAAATGGCTGGATCTGAAATGGTTTTCAGAATAGATCTGAAACAGCTTTCAGAATGGATCTGAAACGGCTTTTAGAATAGATCTGAAACGAATCAGAATGGATCTAAAATGGCTGGATTTGAAACGACGCAGAAGTGATCGACAACAATTCACCTGAAAATAGATATGGACTCCAGGTATGCTTGGCTTCCTAATAGTTCAGGGGTTTCACTCGTCCACCAATGCTGTGTGACGACTTGCGTATTGGGGTAGTACCCCTCACTCCATGACTCAGGTAAAACTGATAACCGCTTTTCCACAAACAACAGCTCTTGGTTTACCTCACGGGTGGGAACTAGTCAATCATGTAGGGGTTGTTGACCTTTTCGCTGGAAGGTCCTCTCAATGGGCCAGCTACTTTAGGGGTCCTGTGGTACTCCTCACAATGAGTTTTAGGGATTATGCCCAAGTAATTTCCACAGTTAAGCGGATAGGGATTATTCCTAGATCCGAACTTGCAACATATGCATAAATTTTTTTTGGCAGAAATTCCACCCAATGAGCCCAAGAAAGTGCTCTGATACCAGATGTGAATAACTTGCAATAATTAATTAATGAAAATACATGAGATATCAGAAATAATAGAACTCAGAATCGATTTATTGATCGCAAGCCACTTTGAGGGGGAAACCTCCTTTGAGCAAGCTCAATACAAATAACTTCACGGTGCCTTCATTGGCCACAACACACACTTATATACTAAGTCTATGCCCAATACTATGGGTCAATACCATGGAACATATAATACTATGGGATGACTTACAAAGCATATGTGTCCAATACTATGGGTCAATACCATGGCCTAATACAAACTATGGATCAACAAATACTACGTGACAAATTACAAAGCATATGCGTCCAACAACAATATACTAACAAAGTAAAGAGAAGGGTTGACACGGGTTCCTAGCAACTTCTTCATACTGGAATCCATATCCTTATCCATCTTTCTTGCGCATATACTTCTTCAAAGTGGCCTTTCTATATTTCTTCAAGCTACCATAGGAGTACTGAATCACCTTTGACATCAGTTGACATCCTCTTTGACATTAGTTGACATCAATGACAACCAAATTTCAACAAAAACACTGAACACGATTCAATGTATGACGTACTCTCATTCAAGTCCAAAACAAATATCAATTATTAGCCATCTAATCCTCCATGTTTCCGGATAGTGATGCAAGAGAATCCTTGGATTTGGGCAATCAGCATCACCCAAAAATATTTTAGTTGGTTATGAGTTGTAGGAGGAAATAAGCGGCTGTAGATCCTTGTGTTGGTTGTGGAGCCTGATCTTCCAGTCTCATAGATGATTTTGTTTCAGCCATGTTGTACCCCAGGTTTGGATATGATCTTGGCACGACCCCCAGGGGGTCTGGGGGCCAACACCCCCGATGGAAATTTTTGGGCTGTTTCGCTAACAGTTTACGGGCCCATGGTTTTGGGTAATCCGTGGTATTTTCCCTTTGTATTTCCCCTTTATAAGAAAGACATTGTAATACAGCCAGGGTTGATGTATTAGGTATTATGCATTGTAAAGATCTTTGATATCATGAAGAGAGACTGTGAGACAGTGAAGAGGAAGTGCAGCGAATGTGCTGCAGGTTGTATCCCTTCATTTGTTGGATGGTATAATAATAAGGACTGGCAATTTCAGTGTGGAAATAGCTCATCTTAGGTGAACCACGATATATTGGTGTCTCTCTTGTAATGTGTTTGCGTGATTATATTTGTATTTCTGTTTATTGTTATTGCTTCGCGATCCTGTTTTTCTAACACCTTGCTGAAGCAGAGACTGTTCCATGATGTTGCAGAATCCTGTTGCTGTAGATTTGTGATGTTGCAGAACCCTGTTGCTATAGGTCCGTGCTACTGCAAAACCCCATTGTTGTGGATCCATGATGCTGCAGAACCTGGCTGTGGAACCTCGCGGATATAGATCACGCGGGATGCAAATCATTTCACATACATGGCTATAGATCAATTCTACCACGTGGGATGAGTTGGGAAAAGGATTTGTTGGTGGAATCGGTTGGAAGAGAAACAATTGTAACTGTCCACCTTCCACACTAGAAAATGAAGAGACAGAAAGGAAAAGATAAAAAGGGGAAAATTTGAAGGAGAAAGCTTCAGTGGGGGGTTCGATTCAACTATGTTCAACTCAGTTAGTTTTGGTTTAGTTCGTCCTGGATAAATTCAATCCAACATCATAGGAAGGGGAGTCAATTCATATTGTTGCCGAGGGTTAAATTCGTGGTTGAAAATCAATTTCTATTTGTAAGAAAAGTAGGGAAAGTTTTATTCTCTATTTAAATTGTACATGGTCTGATAATTTTCAATAAATAAAGGCATTACAGTTTTGCTATGTAATTTCTATTGGTCCAAATCTAGTGGTTCTATTTTTACGTTTACTTCTATATCTATTATTTGGTTAAGAAAATGGTTGTAGCTGTGCATTTGATGGGCAGTAGGAATCTGTAAACCCTATATAAGAGAGTTACAGGTTACCTCTCTACATCAGCTAGACATGAAAAATGATTCTTGTTGTTATACCAAGGAAACTACTCTTCTCTAGTAGTTGAACAGTAACATAGATAGGTCCCCCCCACCGCAATAGAGTTTTCCATATATGCTCTTCATCTCACCAAACATGAAAATAATAAAGGAATCCATGAGGATATTCTTAGCACATATGTAACAAAAATGTGAATAGATATGAGGGAGCCTTTATCACCATTAAATATCCTCCATTACTTCCAATTTGATCCATGCCTTCATGGTGGCTGTATTTAAATCCTAATATATCTTGAGTAAATATTTGTGCTAACTGAGAGTCCCTCTAGCATAACTTTGTGTTTTATCACACACACTTTGGATGGACTTATACCACCACATTTTATGAGAGCAATGTATTAGCTTCCTTTGTATTCATGAATGTGACTCATAGGAACATTTCATCTTCATATTCTGTCTTTAGAATGAAATTCATGGCTAGTATCATTGTCCATTTAGAGATTCATAGGGTTCCTTGACAACTCTAAGAGGATACACAAACCACTTTATGTATTTGATAATTGTTTTGATTTCGACATAAAACCATTAATTCCAAGTCAATATGTGTTTCCAATTGTAGATTTGATGCTTCATATCTTCATAAAGTTCGATGGAGCATGCTATAAGAGGCCTTGTTATTATGTGCATTTATGAGATCAATAAAATAACATACTCTCCATGGTCACATTACAAAATCATCATGAATCTTATCACCAATTATTTTCAGCTTTAAACGTGTGATTAAATTGATAGTATTTCCAACTTTCAAATCCTTTATTTAAAATGTTCCTTATTATTTTTATTTCTTATATTTCTATGCTTCACAACTTCTATCTTCTCAATTGTGGTTCTTTGCAGAGTAATTTTTAGGGGCGAAATTTTGCCAATTGGCTATTTTTTGGGCCTTTTTTCAAAAAATAAATTTGTTATTTGGTCATTTTTACTCTCTAATATCGCCCATATTTACATAAAATATGTTTTTTATCATAATATTCGCCAAAATTTACATGTTTCACTAGTAAATTGTACATTTCATATTTAATATTCGCCTACCTATCTATATATATGATTTTTTGAATCCAAAATAATGGCCTAGAATACTATACTTAAGTATAATATTAGAATCCTTAAAAAACACCCTAGTTCGTTGGTTAGATGTGTACTAGGAACCCTCTTTATTTTTCATATACTTATTTCTAATCTCATTAATTCTTTTTGACACACATACATACTAATATTTAAACTAGTAATTGCACCGAACGGTGCAAAAAGTATGCCACAATAAGTGGGTGAGGTGGAAGTGATGTAGTCATAAGAGAACTTGAGGAGTGGAACCATGGAGTTTAAGGAAGTGCAAAAAATGGTAAATGTGGAAAATGCACACAATATGCAAGCAATTAGTGTATGAGAAGATGTAAATGTATTTATATTTGACATTAAAAATATTTGGTATTGACAGCAATATGTGTATTTTTTTTAAAAGTTGTAAAACAAAGGCAATAACAATAATGAAAAAAATGAAACACAAAAGAGTAATGAAAATTGGTAAGTGAGTATAGCTAAAATGTTCAAAGAGGAATCTCCATGTGCATATGGTAGTGTTTTGGCACCCAATAAAAACTTGAATTATACAATAAAGGTATTTTTGAAAAGTAAATATGATTGATTGTACATGTAAATGTCTTGCAATGAAGTTGTTGTTCCAAGTAAGGACTTATGTTTCCTAATAGTTGCATGGAGGTGCGAACCTTTATTGCTTCAAGAAGAAGAGAGACTCTATGTAAAGGGAAATAAAACAAATGAGAGAGATGGAAGAAGAAAATAGTAAAGTAAATGGAAAGCAAAGTATTATATTGTTTGGAAATTCGAAATACTAATATGACATAAAGTATTGTTTATTCTAGATTGAAGATACATAAGCAAAAAGTATTTAGGAATGCAGTTGTAAATAAAAAATGTGTTGTGTACTGCACATGGAAAATGTAGTTAGTAAGTAAGTATCAATAATAAGTAAAGTGGAAATGAAACCAAGAGAGTAGAGAAATTAAAATAGTAATGGTGGGAACTTACAATTCTGACAAGAAGTTGAAATGGGAGAAGCAGTTGTTTAGTCGCAAAACATAATCACTTCTTTAGAGAAGTGGTACTATAGTTGTGAATTTTTGAATTGTATATTTGCAAACATTGATTGATGAAAAACAAATTGTAGCAATTTGCAAAGATTAATAGCAGGTAGAAAAGTATGGAATGTATGGTGGAAGCAATGATGAGTGCATTTGGTAAGTTGAGAATTATTTACATAGGAACTTGACATGCTATCTAGGAGAAAGGATATGCAAAATTTTGGAATGGACCAATGCCTATGCATGTTTCCTTCATATGACATGGGGATTTCCCTTCATTGTTTTGTACCAATCAAAGACAAATGTTGATGATATATGGAGATCCTTCAGGGAATGGATTATGGATATTGTAGTGAAGTTAAGATATTTACGCTCAACCATATAAATACCTATTGTATATTTTGTTAATGCCATCCCTTTAGAATTATGTATTGTTAATGCCCATGCCATTTTAAGTGGGATCTGAGTACGACCCCCCCTGTATAGGTGGAATTGGAAGAAAACTAGGATAGTTGGGATCCCATGGAGGGCCAATGTACTTGCTGAAGTTAACAACCACAAATGTTGGTAGATGTGGATATGTATGGTTTTATTTGTAACATATGGTTATAATTTGGCCAAGTGATCCATAGAGGGAACATGGTTTTTGTTGATCCATATCGCAGTTGGAATTATTGTCGAATGCTAACATCTACTGCAACAAGTCATCGACATCGACACAACTTCGACAAGTTCCGACTTCGACACAACTTTGAAAAAATCCGCACCTTCGACAAGTTTAGCGACCTCAAAACAATTTCGTGACATCGAAATGCATCATCACCTGGAAACTTGTGCAACATCAACTTGCGACTTGCGACTGTCGATCTTCGACAGATTGTCTCTCTGTCTTCCATTCGACTATAATGGTTGAAGTTACGAAACCGTTCTAACTTATTTTTGTAACTGAACGTAACAGGAAGGCACCCAAGCGTCTCAACACTCCCTATATAAGCATGTATAATATTGTAACATACATCAAGTCATGATCTTTACATCAAGTAATAGAGAAATCAGTTTGTATTCCTGCATATTGTCTGTGTGTATTTATGTTTATCTACGTAGTGTAGTCCTGCTTTGCTTATTCTCTTTCTTATGCTTCCTCCATAACAAAACTGACTTATTCAGTCGAACTGTTGTCCCCCTCGTGCTTCCTGGCCACGTGCAGATTAGTTGTTGTGCTTTACATTGGGGAGTACAATTGGAATGTTTAAAAACTTCAACATTTGTTGATTATGAAGGGTAGCTAGTTTGTTGGTTGCAAATAAGTGCATTGAATCATGGAAAGTAGACAAATCATATTGATAAATGAAGGAGTCTATCATTGACATCATAATGTTCTAATACTCAAAAGAAGTTGGCAAGAATTTGGTGGTGTCGTGACTAAAAGTTCAACATTTTCCAAATCCTCAACCAAAATCCATCGACCATAAGGTATTGAACCCTTCCTATATGAATAGACTTTTAATTAAAAACGATACGCAACTAGAGCTCTAGCTAAGTAGGTTGGATAAACAAATTAATTTCCTTTCATAAGCGAATCCTAAAAAAAATTCTTAGAGTAAAGAATTTACATCAATGCAGTCGCATCTACCTTCCCTGCCAAAGTGCACACATTAGTGCTCCTTGAATGAAAAGTACACATACATTGAATAATGAAAATATTGTGGATATTCTCACTAATTGTTCTTTTTTTAAGTCCTTGAAATATGCTTTTACTAAATTGTTTTAATTCTTGTTTTTTTTGTTTGTTTGCTAGTTTGTTAGTGACTTGCAGGACTATACCGTGTTCTAAGAAACCATGACCTAGGGGAATCCAAGACATCAAAATCACTCAAATATCGCACCCGTCCTAGGCCACACCAACCCTTAGCATGGTTTGATTTCAAGTGTCTCCTCCTTGCCACCTTGCAGGGTTTAGCATCGGGTTGCCATGCAAAATGAGGCCCGTCGAACTCATTGTGCTAGCTGAATTTGATTTTTTAATTCTTGAAATATGCTTACGTCTTTTTTAAATTATTTTCATTAAGTTTTTTTAATATATTCATTGCAATTTCTGAAACAAAATTTAACGTGTAGTGTAATATATATATATATATTGTTGAAATTATGGTTGAGCTTTGATATTTAATTGTTTTAGATGCAGATACTTGAAGCAATGAGACAATTCAATCCATGAAATTCATACAACCATAACACAAGATATAGCTCGGGGAAAATCATCAAAATTATGAAAACAAAAACCCCATGAATTCTTCTCATTATAGTATAATGGATAGCAGAGAATGCTTTCTTTTACAACATAGAATATTTCCTTCGGAAGATAAGAGATCACCAAACACTCTTGGTGAAGATACAAAAGCAATAGAGAAGAGAGATCAATAGGATGTGTGCCCAACACAACAATAACAAGCACGAACAATACCTTGCACAAAGAGAAGCGCCTTGCCTTCAATGGAGAAGAGGATTCGCTTCACATTGGATTCATCAATCCCGTATAACGTATTAATACATTCTTCTCTTATATTTTTATCTTCGAACTTCAGGATGAACTTGCCCTCAAACTGGATGTATTAATATTGCATGCAGAGGTGCACCCCACTTCTCATGCAGTGCTTTATCTCACTGAGCTGTCACTTAGGATGAATTCGCCTCTTAAATGAAATATTTCCCACTTAGTTAGGTGGATAACTTAAGTGTTGTCACTTAGTTAACTCTCTTTAACTAATTCTCCTTGATTTATTGAAGTGTCATCTTTTCGTTTAACTAAAGTGAAAACACTTTAGTTAACTAGTCCTTCTTATTTAACACTTAGTTAACTGAAATCATGTTGATTGATTTACTTGAAGTTAACACTGTGAGTTCTTTAGTTAACTGATGCATATCTTTAATTGATTCTTTAAATGAAGCATTGATACTTAACTGAAGCTTTAACAATTCGAGTTCTCTTGAATTAGATGAAGTGTTTGCATGGGAAATTTCAAATTCTCTTGATCTCTATGCTTTATATTTTTTTTCTTTATCTCTTACTACATGGTCAATATGTGCTAACTTTAATTATCCATCACACTACATTGTACTAAGAAGAAATATCGGATGCTGTGATCATATTATATTATTCCATACCAAATCATCATATGCTAAAGTAATTCACTTTAGAGGTGATCAATCTCTAAAGGAGACTTAATAGCAAATGGTGATCACGGTTAATAATACATTACACAACATTAAATGCTTTTAACAAGTAAAGCATGACCTTTATGCAGAAGGTACACCTCTATACAGGACGTCCATCTCATGGATAACTTTATATAGAAGGTTCACATGATAATCATGACTCAACACACAAGTCCGAAGTCTTGTCCAATAAGACTTTACAACATCATTACTTTGATCAAGTACCTCTATACGGGAGGAATAAAATTTACATGGAAGGTAATCAAAGTGCTCACCTCTATACGGTAGGATCAATATTGGATATAGAAGATTGGTTTGGAGAATGTATCTTGATGCTATATATTTAACACTCCCTCTCAGCAATGGAGGCATTCTATGCCATACCAAGATTGTCTCAGAAGTACCTGAACTTCATCATTGACATAGGATTGTTTAACACATCTGCAATATGCTCATCAGTGGCAATGTACTGAAGTTTCACTATAACTTTCTGGACCATGTCTTAGATGAAGTGATACTTCATTTCAATGTGCTTCAACTTTTCGTGAAAAGCTGGGTTTTCAGAAATCTTGATGAAAATCTGATTGTCACCTAATAAATGTAGGCTCAAGATTTTCACCGAACAACCTTGCAAGTAGCTTTATGAGTCACACTGCTTCTCGACAGGAAACACTAGTAGCTATGTATTATGCTTTGGTAGTGCTCTGGGCTACGGAGCCTTGCTTCCTACTGGACCAAGATATCATAGCTGATCATAGGCTATAACAATGTCCGGATGTACTCTTACGGTACACAATGATTCCTCCCCAGTTTGAGTCTCTATAACCAAGTAGCATGAATCCTCCATTGGAGGCATATCTAAGTCCATATGAAATTGCACCTTGAAGATACCTAAGCACATGCTTAACAACTGTCCAGTTTATGTGTCTTGGATCAGACATAAATTGACTCAGAATGCTCACATCATAACATATATCAGGTCTCGAATGTATCAAGTACATTAGAGGGCCTATACGCTGTCTATACAAAGTGAGATCTATTGGATCTGATCTAGCTCCCGACTCATGAAGTTTCCTCGAATTGGAAACCATCGGTGTAGTCATAGATTTGTAATATATCCAGAATGTACTTCCATTGAGATAGAAAAAATTCATATTTTCTTTGCTAAATATCAAGGCCAAGAAAGTAGTGCATTGGACCTAATTATTTCATCTCGAAATCTAAGGTGATCTCCCTCTTGCACCAATCAATTAGATGTTCCTCTCCAATGAGAAACAAATCATCAACATACATAACCAATATCAAGGATTGGTTCTTCACTACTTTGAAGTACAAATTTGGATAAGCTTCACTCTTACAGAAACCCAGTTTTTGAAGGTAGCTATTAATTATGGAGTACCAAACTCGGGGGCTTTCTTAAGCCCATATAGAGATTTCTTTAGCTTGCAAACATGGGACTCCTTCCCATGCACCACAAATCCTTCAGGATGCTGAATATAAACCTCTTCCTCAACCTCATCATTGAGGAAGGTTGTCTTCACATCCATATGGTGAAGTTTCCATCCTAGAACATATGCAAGTGCAATCATTGCTCAGATTGTGGTGTACCTTTCCATAGGAGAAAAGGTCTCATCATAATCGATGCCTTCTTTCTGAGAGAAAACTATGGCAATGAATATGGATTTATACTTCTCAATGCTACCATCGGCAACATGCTTTATCTTGTAAATCCATGTAGAAGTCACAATGGAATTCCCATCAGGTTTGGGAACAACCTCCCAAACATCATTCTTCATTATAGAGTTGTACTTTTCTATTATTGCATCTTTACAAACTTGTTTCTTTGTAGCTTCTTTATATGAGGATGGTTCTAAGTAACTGACGTGACTCATCAGTGAAACATACCCTTAATATCTGTCAGGTTGCTTGCGCTTTTTGGATGAGCCTGCTGGTTCTCCATGTTTCTCTACATTTTGTAAGATTCCTCGGCACCCAAGCATATCTTCTTTTATCAGGAGGTTCATCAGGTGACCTATCAACTAGTTCTATTGGTTCTTCAGGAGCTAGCGAATTTGAGGCATCTTCTGGTTTCTCCCTCTCAAACTCTGAAGGGGGAGAATTAGACTCGGGATCCTCCATCTCTGAATCACATTGAATCTCTTTCGATCTTTTGAAATCAACTTCCTCATGGAAGGTAACATCTTGGTTGACTTCAATGTGTCTCTCACCAGGTACATATATTTGGTATGCTTTGGATGACTCACTATAACCCACAAAGGTGCCTTTCTTTCCAGAAGGCTCCATCTTTGTCCTCTTTTATTTCGGTACATGAATGTATACTGGGCTCCCGAAGATCCTCAAGTGTGATATGTTTAGCTTCTCACCGGTAAACACTTCTTCTGGAGTTTTCTTATCTAGAATTCCATGCGGGCTTCTATTCTGGATATACACATATGTATGGGTGGCTTCTTCCCATAATGAGGTAGACATATATTGATCATGCATCATGGATTTTGCAGCCTCACATATGGTTCTATTCTTCCTCTCAGCAACCCCATTTTGCTGAGGGTTGTATGGTACTATTAACTGTATACATATTCCTGCATCACTACATAGCTCATTAAATGTATGTGAATCAAATTCACCTCCATTATCAGACCTTAATGCATGTATGTGCTTTTCTTTTTTATTTTCAACTAGGGATTTAAAATCTTTCAATTTGCTAAGAGTTTCACTTTTGGCCTTCATGAAATAAATCCACGACTTCCTAGAAAAATCATCTATGAACAGTACATAATATAAGAAGCCACTCAAGGAGGACGATGACATGGGACCACATACATCGGAATGTATTAAATCTAAAATCCCTTTATATCTAGTAGTACTGCTAGAATTTTTTTTCTTAACATTCTTCCCAAGTTCAAAACCCCGAGATACACTATCATGCTCAAAATCAAATGCATGCATACCTTTTACAATCTTTTGAAGTTCTGGTAGTGCTCTGTAGTGTAGGTGTCCAAGGATTCGGTGCCATATCTCGCATGGACTGACAATGTGGTGAATCATAGCTTGAATGTACTTCTGGGTACCTTGTAGAGTCCTCCCTCTCTAACTCCAATCACATCAACATATTCTAGGCTTTTGTTCTTCGACCATAAAAGTGCTTTGTTATCCATGAAGATAACTCAAAAGCCTTTGTCTTAAATAACTAAAACTGAAAGCATGTTCTTCTTCAAGCCTGGAACATATAGAATGTCCTCCACATGTAGAATATCACCGGTGCTAAGCTGGAATGAGGTGTATACAACTCCTTGGATCAAATAAGTTGAGTTGTACCCCAACTCTACCATGCATGTGAATTATTTATCCTTTAGATTGGTGATGGCACTCTTGTAACCAGTCATATGTTTGGATGCACCACTGTCAATAAACCGTGTGTCTACATTTGTGATGAGGGATCCCTAAAGGAATGAGACAAGATAATACTCCCTTCTTGTCTCCTTTTCTTTAGATGCATTCTGTTGAGTGATTTCATCTTCCATGGAGGTAGAAGCATGAAAATTTCCTTTCTGCTTTGCTCTGCAATCTCTTGAGAAATGGCCTTTCTTGTTGCAATTGAAGCATCTAGATTTTGACTTGTCAAATCCTTTGTTGAAATCCTTCTTCTTTGGATGAGAGAAATTATTTTGGAAGAAGGGTTTCTTTCCTTTCTTCATTCTTTCTGTGAGGGCAATATTTTCTTCTTTGATGCACACTGACTTGCTCTAGATTTGACCCTCCTCTTGGAGGCATTTTTGCCACAACCTTTCGAAGTTAGGTTGCACCTACCAGCCATTTATCGCAGCTAAGAATGTATCGCATGAGGATGCGAGACCATCAATAACGGTTTGGAGAATATCATCTTCATCCACCAATATTCCAATACTAGCAAGCTGATCACTTACCTAAGATATCTTGGAGAACAAGGAGGCCACTATCTCATCCATATGTTGATGTATTTGTAACTTCAGAAGATATTCACTTGTATATTGTATTTTTACTTTATTGTATCCCCAACGGAGATGTATTATTCCTCTGATTGGAAGTGTCGTCAGTTGTACTTGCAAGTGTCACAAGTTATATTGTAAGTGTCGTAACTTATACTTGATGAGTTATTAGACCACCTTGATGGGGTCGGCCCTGTATGAGTTATGTGGGTTAAAGGGTTATTAGACCACCCTAGTGGGGGTCGGCCCAGTCAACATTATGTTAAGTGGTTAAGCTGGGGCCGACCTAGTTAGAGATAAAAGACAAGTGAAGTAGTGTATAAATAGAGAGTGTGTCTCTCTCATTTTACACATTCTCTCATTCACTCACTTCAAATTAGTGAGAGAGAGGAGGAGTGGGCACTAGTGGAGGAGGAGTAGCTGCTGCAGCCATCTATCTCTTGGGTTTGATCTTTGTGATCTTTGTATTGGTGCTTATTCTATCTCTGAGGAAGTTGCGGGGTTTTTCACTTTCTTGGTTTTCCCCGGTGAAATGTTTTGTGTCTCTTGTATCTTGCCTCTTATGCTTGATATGCTCTGTACATGTTGTTCTTTCAGTTAAGATCCTAGATCTATTGAATTAAATGATGAAAAACTAACACCATATCCATCTTTAAGTTTCAAAGCTTATTTTTCAATGCCCTCTTTTGACTCGGGACCTTCTTCTCATATAGATTGGTCAATGTATCATAACATTCTTTCGCGGTCTTCAACGGTGTGATAACTGTTAGTTTTTCATCATTTAATTCAATATGATCTAGGATCTTAACTGAGAGAATAAAATTCACAGCAAAACAAACACAAGAGACAAGAGACACAAATCATTTCACTGGGGAAATCATAAAGGAGAAAACCCCATAACTTCCTAAGAGATAGAATGAGCAATAGTGAAAAACCCTAAAAAAAATAGATGGTCTCCAGCAGCTTCCTCCTCCTCCACTTGTGCGAAATCCTCCTCTCTCTCACTAATGCGAAGTTATTGAGTGTGTGAATGATCAAATAGAGAGGACCACCCTCTCTATTTATACTTTACCTTTCACTTAGCCTTAACCTCAAACAGGTCAGCCCCTAAGTGTAACTGACTGGGCTGACTTCTCTAGGAGAGTCTAATAACCCATTAATAAATTAACTATGGGGGTCTAATGCCCCAACATACATGGGAGGATAATGACTTTACATTACCCAAGTACAATAATGACTTCTCCGACCGGAGGAATAAACATCTCTGTCGGAGGTAGAATAATAAAATACAAATACAATATACAAGTGAATACATTCCAAAGTTAAAAATACATCAACACTCCCTCTTAACTAGGAAGGTATTCTCTTGACACGGTTCATCAACACAAGTCTTTGTCACTAGATCATCATCAAAGCTGGACCATCATTAAAGCTGGATCATCATCGTCACTGCTGCTGCTATCTCGACCATCAATCTCCAATCTACTCGTCATAGGAAGTTCTTCAAAGCCAACCCTTTTTCATGTTGGATGTAGGCCTAGCCTCCATGTAGGTCTTCATCATCTCTGCGAGCAATCCATCAAGTATGTACATCTCAGGACTTATTATATGCCTCTGCAAAACCTGCAAGATCTCCCAGGACTGATTATATGCCACTGCAAAACCTGAAGGAGCATCCCAGGACTGATTATATGCCACTTGCAAAACCTGCAAGATCTCCCAGGACTGATTATATGCCACTGCAAAACCTGAAGGAGAATCCCAGGACTGATTATATTCCTATGCAAAACCTGTGTACCATACAGTTACCTCATCATCTTCAGATCATCTCGTCGTCAATGGAGCACAACCCATATGCACACAACACAACACTTACAATCACCGGCATGGAAGGAGTTTCCTCTGACCATCCGAGAAAGGCTCAGCACTTACATCAACGACCATGGAAGGACTAACCTATGATCATGTCGGAAAAGGATACAACAATTACATCAACGACCATGGAAGGAATTTTCTATGACCATGTCGAAAAAGCTCAGCAATTAAATCAACGACCATGGAAGGAATTTCCTTTGACCATGTCAGAAAAGCATCGACAATTACATCAACGACCATGGAAGGACTAACCTCTGACCATGTCGGAAAAGCCACGAAAATTACATCAATGACCATGGAAGGATTAACCTCTGACCATGTCGGAAAAGCCACGCCCAACCCTTACATTTGCACCATGGGAGGACTTTCCTACCACCATGTGAGAATGGACTAGCCCTTACATCTACACCATAGGAGGAATTTCCTACCATTATGTGAGAATGGACCATGTGCATCTGTGTCTTCCAGACTCATCACTTCCCCTTGGAAGGAACCTCGATCTGAAGTACACCAAACTTCTCTTTGAAGTACTCGAACTTCACTCTGGCTAGCGGATTGGTCAATACATCAGTTATCTGCTCGTGCGTTGAAACATACTGGAGCTTCACTGCTCCTCTCTGCACCATATCCCTGATATAGTGATACTTGATCTCGATGTGCTTCAACTTGTCATGGAACACCAGGTTCTCAGACAACTTCACACAACTCTGGTTATCGCAATATATACAAGTCACATCCAACTGGAGATCAAACAAATCAGATAGTAGCTTCCTTATCCATACTACCTCACAACTAGCCAAACAAGCTGCAACATACTCTGCTTCGGCTATACTCAGTGCCACGCAGGACTGCTTCCTGCTAAACCAAGAGATCACACCTGATCCCATACTGAAGCAACACCCCGAAGTGCTCTTCCTATCAATGGCACTGCCTTCCCAATTAGAATCAACATAACCCTCCAGGTTAATGTTTTGATTCGCATCATACTTGAGGCCATAATCAACCGTACCCTTCAGGTACCTCAGAATATGCTTTGCATCAATCATGTCTCAGATCTGTCAGGAATTGGCTCAATGTGTTCACAACAAAGCAAATATATGGTCTCGTATTCGTCATGTACATCAAGGACCCAATCATCTGACTATACATCGTGGAATCAACCAACTCTGATGAAGCATCAATCAATAGCTTTAGGTTCGATCCCATAGGTGTGGCTATGGCCTTGCAATCCATCATCCCGAACCTATTCAGGATCTCTACTGCATACTTCCTTTGTCCAAGGAAGATTCCATCCGCACTCTGCCACACCTCATGCCTAGAAAATAGTGCATCATACCCAGATCTCTACTTCACATTTTCCTTGGCTAAGGAAAAATCTCATTTGATCTCAGCCACATATCTAATCACAATAATCATGCCAAGATTCTTTAACTCGGAGATCTACTCCCTCTGAAGTGGAGTTTTCTATATCTGAGTATTGTCCTCCCTCTGTGACTGAACATCATTCACACTCTGTATTGAGTGATCTTCTGCATATCTATCCATTCCATCTCCCGTCAGATGGGTTTACTGATATGAGCCTTAGGATCACTCGAACTCTATGGTGATTTCCTTCTTGCATCCATTTGTATATACAAACCATCTTCAACCTTGTAGCAAAGGTTGAAATCCGCATCACCCATGGTGATCATCAAGCTCATCAAATGACTATCAAATCTGGGCACCTATTGAACTCGTACAAAGCTTTCTTCAATCATGTGATTCTCTATCGAATCCTGGGAGTTTGCTGGATATGCACTTCTTCTTCATTTACACCATTCAAGAGAATGGTCTTGTCATCCATGGGTGTAATCTATCTCTGGAAGTGTGTCTAGCCACTGGAGCAAACATCTCGCCATGATCCTCTCCCTCTTTCTAAGAGAATCCTCTAGCCACGAGCCTTCCATAGTGCGTTTGATTTTTAAGTCTTCTTGTTGAACATCCATCACTTGTTCTTTGGAACATGTGTTCATCATCCTTCTTTTGTAGATCATAGCACATGATATTTCCTACAAATCAAATTTAATAACATGATTAGTGACACTTCATACTTATCAAATTATGTTGACATTTCAATGATAACTTATTATGCATACGATCTTTCCTACAATTCAAGTTCAATTGCATGATTAGAAACATCTCATAGTTTTTCAGAACAAATTCTTACGCATAAAAAAAACATAAGTCATACAGTCATGCAATTATCTTAGCCAATGCTTCAATACAACATTTATCCATATCCCGTAACTTTCTAGATGCCTTCCATCTCTACCAGAACATTGTTAAGAGTGTGCACTACTCCCAACATGTCAGCAAAAAGGTTTCATACTAGATAAGTAGCAATGGAATGTTGTACAGTGCCATAAGCCACTTACCCATTACTTGCATATTAGTAGTATCTTGTTCATTAATGCAACTTTTCTAACATGCATAATATACATCCTAAATATAAGAACATAAGTATACATATGACCAAACAACATCATTTAAGTAATCATATATACAAGAAATGACAGTTCAAATACTTATCTTTGTTTGGTTGTTGGGTGGACTCCCTCTCAATCTTTGCTTCCTTGCAGGAACTACTGGAGTGTGCTCCCTCTTGATCTCTATTTTCCCTTTGTGATAGCTTCATGATTATATGTCTTTTGAACTTCTATCCATCCTGGATCACTATGCATGCTTAAGTGTACACTAGTTTCATCATTGTGTCATCCTCAAGATCTCATACATAATCCTACATTCATTAGTATAATCTCAATACTATCAAAACATTATAATCCTATAATCTTAACATGTATGGTCATGATCATTTCATACACAGTTAATTTATCACAAGCGTTAGTATTCAAGGTTTCAGGGAATACTTCTTTTAATCATGCATATTCTTATTTGACCATAGGACTCTTCTAGTTTTTCATATCATTAATCAAACAAAGAAACATAATATGCATAAACCCTTGATTACTTAAACTTCTAACTTCAAGAATAATCATTATCAATCATACAAAAGTATACCTATCTAAGATCCTAAGACAAAGTAGGATTCTAACTCGATATAGGAGAAACATACCTGGATTATCATGCTTGTCTAACATACCCAAACAATGTCTTCTTTGTTCTCTTCAATGATTTAGAGATCTTGTGCTAGTAACCTGCATATCTCATAAGTTAAGCATTGTAGAACCAAATTATACATACCTTGTAAGTAGAGATTCTATGTGATCAATGACTATGAATGAGTCTTTTTCTTCATGTCACCATGGTCATATATTCTCCATCTAGAACTTGATTTGTCTTTCTTGATGTATCTTTCATGTTAGCGGACAACATCATCCTCATGCAACACCACATTGCATTAGTACAATCATAAGTGTCATAACCCTAATCAACGAATGTCTTCTATTATTCACATGCATTCATACTTTTACTAAGGTGATGATTGTACTAACCTCAATAATATGAAGACAAACATATCATGAACTTAATCATGAAATAGATTTCAAAACATACCTGTATCTCCTCAAGTCACACCTGTCGAGATTGCTTGTAGTCTTCTCTATAAGGGTAAAACCCTAACCATCCAAGGTAGATCACTTGTAAAAATATTATATAGGTTCATGGTGCTAGGATGATAGAATATCAACGCCTTTTAAACCTCTCTCATTGTTACCCTATGAGTCTCCTAACCTTGCTAGGGTTTCTTCTTACTTGGAAACCCTAATTTTTCAATCTCCTTCCTCCCACAACATTTTGATGGAGGATTAATATCTATGATGAATGGATTCCAAATCCATTTTCAAATTTTAAAATGTTGCATCAGGTGTCTCCAACATTGTATCAGGTCATGCCATACCTAAAAATTGAAAACCCTAAGTGAGAGCTTCTTCCTCCTCTTCTTTGATTTCCTCCGTTGGTCCATTTCATATGTGCCGTATTGTTTCTGGTGTATCTCTGAAATTGCGGATCTGCAGGGTCTGAAACTTCGGCCTGTGGTAGCCAGACCTGCCATCTTTCCAACCCCACAGGTTTGAGCTTCATTCGATTCTCCATCATGGAGATATGCTCAGTTTCCCAACATGACCCGTTTAAGGGATGAAACAGAATATCAAACTTGTACGGAGTTCCATGTGTCACTATTTCAACTTCGGCCTCTGAAAATTGGACCTGTGAAACTACATTCTGTACCCTAATTGTCATTTTTTATGGAATTCCATTTGGAGCTTCCTAGCCCGAGATATGACCTTTTTTCCTAGGTCACCTGTTTAGGGCTTCATTGTGGAAGAGGAAGAAACCCTAACTTGTACGGATCATATCTCAGAAAGTACAACGAATATGAGGCTGAAATTCGGACACAAGGTACAATAAAATTTCATCTTCGTCCTGTCCAATTTTCATATCCCGAACCTTAACCAAAATTTATTTATAGCGAAAGTGCCACGATGACTAGATTTTTCTATACAAAGCCCTAGCTTTCAAATTGTCGCAAGTGAGACAAGTGTCGTAAATTCCATACATGCCTTCCTTCAGGATAGATCTGATACCATGTTAGTTTTCCATCATTTAATTCAATATGATCTAGGATCTTAACTAAGAGAATAACATACACAACAAAACAAACACAAGAGACAAGATACAAGATACATAAAGCATTTCACCGGGGAAACCATAAAGGAGAAAACCCCACAACTTCCTCAGAGATAGAATGAGCAATAGTGAAAAATCCCAAAACAAATAGATGGTCTCCAACAGCTTCCTCCTCCTCCACTTGTGCGAACTCCTCCTCTCTCTCACTACTGCGAAGTGAGTGAGTGTGTGAATGATCAAATAGAGAGGAGCACCCTCTCTATTTATACTTTACCTTTCAGTTAGCCTTAACCCCAAACAGGTCGGCCCCTAAGTGTAATTGTCTGGGCCGACTTCTCTAGGAGAGTCTAATAACCCATTAATAACTTAACTTTGGGGTCTAATGCCCCGACATACATGGGAGGATTGACCTCAATGACTTTACATGACCCAAGTACAATAATGAATTCTCCGACCGGAGGAATAAACATCTCCGTCGGAGGTAGAATACTAAAATACAAATACAATATACAAGTGAATACATTCCGAAGTTACAAATACATCAACAATAATGGGCATTAGGTTATCTTTTACCGAATCATAGATGATTTGTTTGGCCTTAGCCTTATTCTTCTTGAAGTTGATGCGCCCTGCATTATATGTAGGCTTCTCCATCACAGTGGATACATAGCCATCCAAGTCATGTTCCTCTATGATGTTGAGAATCATATCCTTCCAAGTGTTGAAGTTTGAGGTGCCCTTAAGACGGTCTTCCGGTCGTATAGAGACTGATGCCATAGTATTCAAATCTTGTGCTCAACTTCTCAGGATCAACATAGGCTCTAGATGGCATGCAAAACTGAGCTCCTTCACGCCCTAAGCTCTTATACCATGTTGAAATTGTGGTTGAGATTTGATCTTTAATTATTTTAGATGTAGAGACTTGAAGCAATGAGACAATTCAATCTGAAATTCATACAACCATAACACAAGATATACCCTGGGGAAAATCCTTAAAATTGTGATAACAAAAAACCTAGGAATTCTTCTCAGTATAATATAATGGATAGCAGAGAATGCTTTCTTTTACAACATAGCATATTGCTTTCAAAAGATAAGAGATCCCCAAACACTCTTGGTGAAGATACAAAATCAATAGAGAAGAGAGATCAATCGGATGTGTGCCCAACACAACAATAACAAGCACGAACAATACCTTGCACAAAGAGAAGTGCCTCGCCTTCAATGGAGAAGAGATTTCGCTTCACATTGGATTCATCAATCCCGTATAACATATTTATACATTCTTCTCTTATATTTTTATCTTCGAACTTCAGGATGAACTCACCCTCAAACTTGATGTATTAATCTTGCATGCAAATGTGCGCCCCACTTCTCATGCAATGCGTTATCTCACTGAGCTGTCACTTATGATAAACTTGCCTCTTAACTGAAAGCTTTCCCACTTAGTTAGGTGGATAACTTAAGTGTCGTCACTTAGTTAACTATATCTTCTTTGTTGTCACTTACTTAACTCTCTTTAAACGATTCTTCTTGATTTACTGAAGTGTTGTCTTTTAGTTTAGCTAAAGTGAAAACACTTCTTAACTAGTCCTTCTCATTTAACACTTAGTTAACTGAAATCATGTTGATTGATTTACTTGAAGTGACCACTGCGAGTTCTTTAGTTAAATGAGGCATATCTTTAACTGATGCTTTAACTGAAGCATTGATACTTAACTAAAGCTTTAACAATTCGAGTTCTCTTTAATTAGCTGAAGTGTTTGCATGGGAAATTTCAAATTCTCTTGACCTCTATTCTTTATATTTTATTTTTGTATCTCTTACTGCATGGTCAATATGTGCTAAATTTAATTATCCATCACATTACATTATACTAAGAAGAATTATCGGATGTTGTGATCATATTATATTATTCCAGACCAAATGATCATATGCTAAAGTAATTCAATTTAGAGGCAATCAATATCTAAAGGAGACTTAATAACAAATGGTGATCATGGTTAATAATATATCACACAACATTAAATACTTTTAACAAGTAACGCATGACCTTTATGCCGAAGGTCCACCTCTATACGGGAGGTACATCTCATGAATACCTTCATACAAGAGGGTCACATGATAATCATGACTTGACACACAAGTTCGGAGTCTTGGCCAACAAGACTTTACAACATCATTACTTTGATCAAGTACCTCTATACGAATGAAGTAATCTTTACATGGAAGGAAATCAAATTGCTCACCTCTATACATGAGGATCAATCTTGGCTACACAAGATTGGTTTGGAGAATGTCTCATGATGCTGTATATTTAACACACGCACACACACATAGATAAACAATGAAATATTGCAGAAAAATCCCATTATGTTTATAGATTTTTGAAGTGTATAAATATATTTTTATATTGTTTGTTTGAATTTTTCAACTCATAGTTTAATGGCTAGCTTGATGCAATTTTTTTATTGCAGACTTCACATTCTTAGCGTAAATTTCCTTTAACAACTTAAGCAAGTTGAAATTTTCATTTTCAAGGAACAAAGTTGTTTTCAAAAGTATCAAACTACTAAGTAAGTTGTGAAAGTAAGCTCCAATTTTTTAAATGTTTTTGATGGAAAGGAAGCTCCAATTTTAATTTTTTTTTGACTTACAACTATAAGTAAAATAACCATAATGTAATTAGTAATTAAAATGGAAAATTCAACATCTACAAATAGAGGTGAATTTGATATACAATTACTTTGTGTAATTTGACTCAAATGAAAAATTCTACAATCTACAAAAAGAAATAAAGATTCTTAAAAGTTTTTTTTTTCACATGCAGTTAAACCGGCCCCCAATGGTGGGTGAAGACGCCGAATCGGGATCGATCCTGGGTGAAAGATTCTTAAAAGTTTAATAATACTACATAAATATCCATATTAATAATGTGTTCATACACAGCTCAACACATTTTAGACAAAATATATTTAACAAATTCTATTAGCATAATTCTTTTATTGTTTTATATTATATATAATATATAACAACACACTCTATAAAAGTATATTTAAAACCAATTATATATATATATAATTAATTTTATATTATGTATAGCTAATTTAATATGTCTTTATAAACATATTGGTACATAAAATAATGTTTATAGATAAATACTAAAATAATTAATTAAAATATTAATATTTATCTTAGATTAACTAAGAAAAACTACAAATATTTTATTAATATGTAATCAAATTTGAAATTAACTCAAATAGTTGGTAGATAAAAGCATTACATAAATTCATTTATAAATTAAATATAAATTCTTAAATAATATATAGTGTTATTTCAATTTTGACAAAATATTGAAATTTTAAAAATAAATAAACCATATTTTTAAAATAAAAAATTCAATGGTAAAATGAAATACATTAATACATATGCATCTCGCAAATAATTTAATAACCACTTCATCAATCACTACCAAAATATTGGAACTTAAAAAATAGAATATCCATATTCTTAAAACGAAAAATTCAAGAGTTAAACAAAACCCAAACACATCATGAAACACAAACACATCATCTCTCAAAAGAATTAATAATTACTTTCATTATTCAAAGTAGTTATTTCACACGCCACTTTCCAATGTTTTACCATTTTTGAAGTATACAACTTCATTACAAAGAACCAATAACAATATTTTTCAAAATTTAAAATCTAAAATTAATATTTATATAAATTTTAATATGATTTTGTTAAACACAAATGAGAACTTTAACTATAATGACTATACTTAATATTTTAATCAAATACATAATAAAAAATTATTTTGAACTTTGAAATTTTAGTATAAATAAACAATAATATTATTTAATAAATTCTAACAATATTTTCTAAAACTTAAAGGATAAAATTTGATTATAAATAAATGAATATTTAAAATATATATATATGAAACATAAATATATCTCTTAAATGTTTTAAAGATTTTGAAATTTTAAAATGTAAAACTTCATTTCAGCGGTTTCTAATTATATAAATCTAAAGATAGTTTTTTATTCATCATCATTTGAACACAATAATCAAGAAAATCAATTATTTATCATTTGAACACAATAGTTAAAAAAATTAATTTTTATTTTTATTTTATTTTTTTGGCAAACCCATTAATACCGGCTGGCCTAACCCCGAAGGACTAACTAGTAACCTCCCTTATTTATCATTTGAACACAATAGTTAAGAAAATCAATTATTTATCATTTGAACACAATAATCAAGAAAATCAATTAATTTTTTAAAGTAATACAAACCAAAATTTAAGTATAACATCATCATAGTTGTAAATCAATAAACATATCTAAAAACATATAACAACAAAATTAATTATATAAAAAAAAAATTACAAAGAAATTAGACAATTCAATATATATTTTAGATAATTAAGAAATGATTTTATCAATCAAAACATGTGTAAACAAAATATTATTATAAATAAATAGTAAAATAATTAATTAAAATACTAATGTTAATAAATAAAGGTGTAGTCTAAATATTCTAGGTTTCCGTCCTATTATCTTATTTTGTTTGTTTTAAAAAATCTTAGAAACTTAAATATTAATTATGAAAATTGCATAATTTGGGTGTCAATAGGGTATTAGATGGTGTTAAATCTATTTATTTATGGATTCAAAAACACAATTTAAACAAGTAAAAATTTGGATTTTACCAAAAAAAATTACTAAAGTTGAAAACGTAAAATAAATAGACTACTCCTGTACCTTGCTTAGAGTTGATAAATCATGGGAAGTTGGTCAATATGGTCTTTGCTTAAGGAAGTGGATGGGTAAGTGCCAAGAATTTCAGTTCCTCCCGGTTTGGATCTCATGGATTATCTGGTTTACTAGAAACAAATCCATCTTTGAAGATTATCGCCCAGATTTCCAAGATACATGTGCCCGCATTATACACTTCATTGATGAGGGGAGGCAACATGTTGTGGCTCCAAAGGTAAGAAAAATTGGTTTATTCAACACAACATTTGAATTTCCTATAGCTTTCTTTGACGGTGCAACAAATTCTGGAGTGGCGGCAGTTGGTGGAGTGGTCTATCTCACGCAGGACCACTTATTCAAGCTCAGGTTAAATTCTGGTCTTGGGACCAACATGAAAGCGGAGTTGATGGCCTTGTGGTGTGTCCTTAGAGTAGCTAAATACTTTGGGCTGAGGGAGATTAAGATCTATGGCGACTCCTGGGTCACGATTAAATGGGCTGAAGGAGTTTACAACTTGAAGATCATTTCACTAGCTCACTGGTGTAAAAGGATTAAGGAAGCTTTAAATTCCTTTAACTCAATCTCTCTTTTTCATATCTATAGGCAACATAACTCCATGGAAGATAAACTTTCCAAACAGGCTTTAGATTGTGTTGAAGGTGTAATTTTTTGGGAAGAAATTCTGGAGCATCATACATGGGACCATGGAGAGGTCCGGATCTTTGAGATTTAATTTTGTGTCTGGGTCTATGAGATGGACTGTTTCTCTATCCTATGCTATGTTTTTTTGATTTGTTGGAATTTTTTTTTTTTGGTTTTTTTGGTTATAGATAAGCATCGATATGTATTGCCTTCGGGAAGAGCTCTATATGTATTTCCTAAGGGCTAGAACTCTGTGTGGATCCCTGATCGACATCAGTCATGTACTATTTGATTCTAATGAATATCAGTAGTATGTTTTTTTTCGCTGGAAAAAAAACTAAAAAAAAACTAATTGAATTAAAATAGCAAAGATAAATAAGTAAATATCAACTATATATAAGCAACTATACTATATCAACCATGGTTATTGAAAGTTATTAGCCATGGTTATCCAAAAAGCCATTACTATGTATAGACAATATAGATTAATTATAATATGAAACTTTAGGGTTCACAAGAAGTCAAAACACGAGATATATAGGTTAAAATATAAGCTAAGATGTAAAAATTGAAATTATAATGTATTCCTAAACTAAATTATAATGTATTCATAAGATAAAGCAAATAGATGATAAATTTATTTTAATTTAATTTAATTTTTTTATTTAAAATCAAAATTCATTTAATATACATTTAAACACTATATAATATTTTTTATAAATTCATGAAAATTAAACATCATTTAAATTTAAATATTATTCATACTAAATATTATTTTTAAATAAAAATATTAATTAATAAATATAATTATGTTTTAATAAAAATTATTAATTAATAAATATAATTATTAATTTATCATAAATTACCACAATAAGCATGTGAATTTAAATGCATGAACAAATTATGTCTCTCTCTCATTATAAAAGATAAATATTGATGTGTGAGCTCAAATTTCAATATTTGTCAATAATGGTTTTGTACTTCCTTTTCTGAAAGTTTTTAACTTTCTCCATGTTATGATGACGTAGTAGGGTTCCTTTTGATAAGTTTTTGATGAAATGAACATATATATCTGCTGTGGGTTTTGTATAGGATTATAAGTTCTGCATTTGCTTCAGAAGTAATAGTAGTGACATGGATGTTTTGTCCATACATGATTGTACTTTTTGATTTAAAAAAATAACAAGAATCCACCTCCAAACAAACATCTAACTTATCCCTATATTTGAATATCTTATCCTCTTTATTCTTCATATATTTAGGTTTAAGCTGATCAAATGATGCGAGCATGTTACAATTTGCATTGGTGAACATATAATTTAGACCACAATATTTGAAAAACATTTATTACTGCACTTTCTTTCCCATACAACATAAATGATAAACTTGAATTCAAACATTTAATTTGACAAAAATGCAGTGAATTTAGAATAAAACCAAGTTTGATGAGATAAACTTGAATTCAAACATTTAATTTGACAAAAATGCAGTGAATTTAGAATAAAAAGTTTGATAATTTCTCATGGAAGCGAATAGCTTGTCCAAAGCAGGCATTCCTAAACATCACTAGAACATTTCTCATAGAAGTGCATGGCCTGTCTAAAGAAGATATTCCTTGGCTCTCGAGTAGTGGCTCATCACCGAACAAAAGGATGGTGCAGGATTTTATGACCAGCCCTTTGACCTTATGCCTTTATGACGGTGGCATTATTTTGAATGCTTTTTGTTGTTGATAGAATGAGAGACTCTTTGTGTCTTTTACAGGAAGGACTCTCAGTCCAACTTTTCCATGGCACAGTAAAAAAAAATAATGAAAAATATAACATGAAGAATGTAATTTTGTTTTTTAATAATAAATTATAATTAATTAAAAAAAAACTTTAAAACATAACAAACTACTTTAATGTAATGTGAAGTCAAGGCTATGGAAAATCAGAAATAAAATCTTAAATATCAAGAAGTTTGTTAACATAGAACGTGGAACATTAGAAATAAAAAGGTTAAATATCAAGAAGTTTGTGAACATAGAACGAAGCTTATCTGGACTAACAGGTATATTCCGTCAAGCCGAAAGCCTAGGGATTTGGACTTTGCGGACTTAATTAATTTCAAAATGCAGACGATGTAGGAGTTTGGTTCGAATTTGAGCAAAGATGTCTCCAGGACAGATGACATTATTGAAAAAACATGCATAGAGGACAAATTGTTATCTTTGTACAAGAAGAAGGGTGATTAAAGATTTGAGATTTCAGTGGTGTGTAGTGTTATAAGTTGAGATTTTAGTGGTGTCTAGTGTTAGAAGAATAAGTTTGTGGTGATTACAGATTACAGATTTGAGATTTCTATAGTGTGTAGTGTTAGAAAAATGGGTTTCCGGATTATCCCCTATCAACATTTTTACTATCCATGTTTGGAATCCTTAACTGGATTCATCCTCAAGACACACAATGATGTGGTGGACCTAAGTGGTAGCTAGACACAATGATGTGGTCGGCCTAATTGGTAGCTATGGCACAAATCCAAGGGATTTGAAGAAGTCTCCCTTTGATGCAGATCTGCACGACAGAGAGATCGTTTCGACCTGGAAAACAAGTTTATTAAATTTGTTTGCGAGGATGACAGTCAGGGATTTGTTTCACTGTTCAAAACCTCACCAAATGTGAATGTTTCAAAACCCATGGACATTGATGGAAAACCAAAACGCAAAGATAGCTGCTCTGAGGTGACTGACTATCTGCTTCTGCACTTAGCCTGCAAGTTCCCCTCCGTTGCTTGTGCTAGCGCTATATTGGACGGAGAGATAGGTTTTTCCGAACAAGAGAGTTGAGAATGGAGAGCCATGGTCGTCTTACGGAGATGGACAGCCATGAGCGAAATAAAATTTGGCGACGAAGAGGAAAAAGAAACATAGAATTCACATTGAGAAAACGCCTAACATCCGACAAGTTAGTTGAATATGACGCTTAGTAAAATGCAAATAAACGATGTCACAACTAACCACAACCAGAGAGCAACCTTTCCCAGAAATCTAGCAAACTCCACTACACATTGCATTCCACACGGCAAATCCCAACGGTTGATATGGAACCGTTTATGGGCAGTTGCCGAACTGTCGCTTAAACCCTAAACCCTGACACCTATATAAGTACTGAGCAGTGACATTTCCGGGAGTGAACATACAGTAACTGGTGAAACCGTTGATTTTTGCTGAGGACAACACTGCACACACTACACCATGGGGCGTATGCACAGTAGCGGGTACGTTTATGTTGTATGTTATTTGAAATTGAAGTTTTTTCAAATTAAATATCGCCATTTGGGTATTCCTTGAACATTGTTGTGTTAACGATTCAAATTCAAGAAGTAAATTCAATTTCCACGTATATGAATTTCATTTGTTTTAATTTTTAAATTACAGTAAGGGCATATCCCGATCAGCATTGCCCTATAAGAAGACTTCACCACGTTGGCTCAAGCTTACTGCTCAGGAGGTAAGCTTGTGACGTTCAATTTTGACATCTTTCTTGTTATGTCTGTTAAATATGGGCTTGAATTCGTTATATTTTTGGATGATGATAGTTATAGGGATGTATTGGAATATTGATTTGTTCTATGTCAGTGGTTCGTTTCTAGTCTCATTGGCCATTTCTGGTTACCAATGGACATTAATATATAAATTAGATTCTGATGTAAGCTAAAATAAACTGGGAAAGAACTTTGAAATTAGATAGACTACAATTCCGGAGCGAAGATTTAGTTTCGATCTTTGAGAGATTAAGATTAAATGACAGTGGACATAAGATTGGATCTGAAAACTGTCTTGAGTTTCCCTTGCTATATTCCCTTAAGGAAGCGAAGATAAAGAGAATTTGCCTTCAAACAGTCCCAGCTTCATATGTTGTGTGCAATGGAATCATATGGCCTGAAGCTACGTTACCAGAAACCTTACCAGTACAGATGGGAAAGGTGGGGGTGGGTGGGTTCACATTTCTTATCCTTCAAAGTCCCCTACCATCGTTTCTGATTTTTCGTTTCCTGTTCTATTTACTGTTAACCATTTCTGGTAACATATAGGCTTGCATCTCCCATGGCCCTCTTGGATGCACATTCCTTCCACAGGTGGCGCTGAAAGATTAGAAATGTGCTGAAGCTCTAGTTAATAGCAAGAATCTCAGATAGGGACCTTCCTCTACGCAACCAGAAAGGGAAAAAACAAGCCACATGAAAGATATATCAATCAAAACCTGACAAAACCTCTTATCAAAAACATTGGATAACTTCAGATTTAGAATCTTTTAAACCGAATAAGGAGTCTTGCAAAATCTGAGAGCCATGCTCCACTTTGATTGCAAAGGATGACTATGAAAATCTATCTACGCAAAATGCACACCTCTTGAAATCATTCTGGAAAATCTGTCAACACAAAAGTTGGCATCTGCATAATGAGTTTCTGAGGCCAACCTTTTTAAGTTAATATTTGAACATACATATTGTTTGAAAGATTTCACACCTTATAAATCCCTTCCCGTACTCTACTTGGAGTGCCAGAAGCTTTGTTCATGTGGCTGTACTTAGTAAGTTAGTTGATGCCCATTTGTTATTTTTGCTAAATGAGTATATTAGGTTTGTCTCATGGATACATTCCAGTAAAATTACATATTTATTTCAGGGCTATTTATTGGTTTTGTTGAACATTGCTGTATTGAATTCAAAGGCAGTGGCATGTTTTGTTGATGTGACTGCATAACAACTTTAGTGGTGTCTTTGTGGACAAATTTAAAAATAGTTAGTGATTATTGGATTGTTTCCAGGTAAAGGACATCATTTGTAAAAATGCGAAGAAGGGTTTGACACCATCGCAGATTGGTGTCCTTCTCCGTGACTGTCAAGGTGTTCCCCAGGTCAAGACTGTCACTGGAAGCAAAATTTTGCGAATTTTGAAGGTTCTTGGTATGTATGTTTTGTCTATCAAGCTTAAGGTGCAGTACTTCAGAATGTTGTTTACTGTACTTCTAACATATATTTCTAATAAGGAGTTGATGATTGTTATTGGCAGGGCTTGCACCTCAAATTCCTGAGGATTTATACCATCTTATCAAGAAGGCAGTTTCAGTTAGGAAGCATCTTGAGAAGAACCGTAACGACAGGGATTCAAAGTTCAGGCTGATATTGATAGAAAGTAGAGTCCACCGCCTGGCAAGATATTACAAGCGAACCAAACAAGTTCCTCCCAATTGGAAGTAGTGAGTAAAAAATTCACCATCTTCTGTTGTGAATCAACTAGAATATAATTCAGAGTGTTTAAGATGCTTTGTTGAGGTAGCTACAGCTCTTTATCAGACAGATGCAACCAAGATATGGACAGAAAATATGGTCAGATAAATATATGTTGTGGAAAATGATAAAATGAGGAAATCAAACAGAGATCATGATATGCAGAAAATGAAACAGAGGTAATGGTATGCCCAGGAGGAAGACACAAGGAGAGAGTTACAAATTACGAGGGACAGTTAAATGAAAGTTAAATTCAAGTGAAAATGACCTACTAAAGAAAAGGATACTGCAATGCAGCATTTCTAAGAACAAAACTCAAATTTATAACATATGATGAGCACTTTAAAGGTTAACCCCATGGTGCTCATTATTTCCTCTTTGCATGGGAGGAAATTGTCCCCAATAACGTGCGTTGGGAGATTCATTTAGCTTGTCAAGGCAGGCTTCCTTTCCTACCGATTAAGAATGTTGTAAGTTGTCTGTTTGTGGTCCTGTCCTAGCATCCAGTAGTGCCTGTTGCAGAAAGTGGTTGAAACTCTGGATTAGTTTGCTGGGTGAACAACCTATATATCCTCTTCTAAATGCGGTGGCTCAACCTGTCTATGAATTGCTCAAACTCTGTCTCCCAACCGAAAGCAGTGTTGCATCTAATGTTTATCTGGCAGACCTTTATATTTGCCTTAGTATCAAGGAGACTATTCTTGATTGTCAGAATATGGGAGGCTTAGCTCAGTGCTTTATGAAAATAGTGGTTTCATCCTGCTGGTTTTGCTCATCTAACATGGAAGGAGTTGAGAGTGGTCATGTAACATGGAAGAAGTAGGGAGGGCCTCCGGAAGCTAATGGTGCAAGGTTTTGAAATTGGTGTTCTATTTAATTGATGCAGATCAAAGCACAAGCAATACTAAGGTTCTGATAGTGATGGAGAGTGATTTAATGAGTAAGATGCATTGAATTTTTAGTTGTGGAAGCATTGAATCCACTTTCCCGCTGACTTTGAGTGTGTCTGAAAGATGATTAAATAGTCCCGATTCAGATGTGAGATCTCTCCCCACGTTGGGAAGGTCATGGGCTAACTCTCTTGATCTCCTTGAGGTCTTGGTTACCATCTGTTGACAGTGGGGAAGTTTGGGGGTTTCTTCTGCATGGTGAACCTTTTTATCTTGTCAATGGAGATGCAGACCTAATTCCATGGTAAGCAGAAGCAGAAAAGATGAATGTGAATAGATCACTAAGTAATGCAATAAAATATAGTACATTGCTTAATTTTAACTTTTTGTCCCTAGGACAATCTTAGAACACGATCAATACGAGTTCCCTAATATAAAAGTCCCCCAAACGCATTTGTGGGTCGGAAGTATAAAATTGATTCTATTGTTCTTTGACCTTTCCTCTATTTTGTTTTTTGTCCATTAAATGTTGCCTCGCTTGGAGAATACGCTTTGTAGTTACCGTTTTTATTTGCACGACTTGGATCAAGATATCGGGGAGGCTGTCATCTAACCCAGAATTTGTTTCCCCTTTTTCTTGTGGTATTCTGAGCTCTTGTAGACAGATGAGAACAGGTCTTTTATGGAAAAAAATATCTGGTATTCTGGATTCTCCTTTCTTCCTGTGTATTAATATCTCTGTAGAATGTTTTCATTTGGGTTTTCACTATCAGTCCTATCTTTAATAGTATATTTACATCATTTGGATAGAACCATAATAAAAATGCTTGGCATTCTTTTATGATTTTAGAAGTTAAAACACGGGAGACTGTCTTCTGACCCTGAATTCTTTGCCTCTTTCTATCACTGACTAGTCATCTGCCTGGATTTTCACTTTTTCCTAATATTCAATAGTATATATTTGCATCTCTTGGATAGAGCCATCATCCAAACCACTTGGAAGTGGAACTAATTTGGCTTGTTAAATTGAGTATTTTGAATTTTGATAAAATTACTGAAAGTCTGATCACCATTCCTGGGTGATCACTTGAATAGAGTCATCATTCAAACTACTTGTAAGTAACTTGGCTTGTTAAATTGAGTATTTTGAATTTTCATAATATGTCTGGAGGCCTGATACCAGGGTTATCTTAGTGATATTGGTCATATTGTCATATGTTTCTCATAGGAAGTTCAGGGAGTTCGGGGCTGGGATAGATTGTCTCATCCCTATGCAATAGTGTATTTTCAAACTGTATACCTTGTCATAGTAATTGTGGAAAATTTTCTCTACTGGATTGTAAGATTAGAGATAGAAATTTTCTCTACTGGATTAGAGATTAGAGATAGAAATTATTCTCTACTCGATTGTAAGATTAGAGATAGAAATTTGTGTATTTTACTTTTGGTCCCTGTTTATTGTTAGATCAAAGATAGACATTTCTGCTTGCTTAGGAGGAGAGAGGATTCACTTTTTATGATCAGATCAATATATCCCTGCTCAATTACAGAGGAGTCATTCATTTGGCAGGTGGAAACACCTAATATCTTCCTACTTGCTCCTACTAGTCAACAGCAGCAATGGGAAAAACATATCCTTTGATTCCATAGACTCCCAGATTCTTGAGGTAATGCCTTTCATGTTGGATCTCTATAATTCATTAGAAGGTCATCTACCAGTTTCTCCATTTCTGTATGGTTGGATCATATGTTGGATGGTATGAAAGGCTCCATTGCTATTTCCTTGTCATTGCCATGTATTTGACAATCAGTCAGGCTTGGCATATTGCCATCCTTACAAACTTGTTGTCACACTTGACATCAGTCTTTATTTCAGTTTCAATATGCCTTGTGAACTCCACATATTTCTATCTATCTCTTGCCATATTCACTGTTTTTCTTCACTCCGGGGACACTGTTTTTGGTGACACTAATGCACTTAATTTTCTGATTCTCCTTCTACTTCCATTTCTGTAATTCAAGGAATATTTAAAATGCTTTATCTGGACAATACAAACTGAAGTATATCCAACCATTTATAGTTAAATCTGAAGCATATCCAATCATATTTAATTATTTTAAAAACTTTAAGAATTTTCAAAGTTGGGATGCTAGGAGAGAGAATAGAAGGTTTGCAAAAAGTCACTGGTCTGTTGCTATGAGAAAGAAATAGCATTCGTTGTAGTGGTTTCTTTCGCTTGTCAAACTTCACAATTCTAGGGCTTACGGCCCCCTTTGCAGTCAGATTGGCTTTTTATTTTATTTTAGGGGCTGTTATTGTGGTTCATACGCAATTATGAGACGAAAAGTAGATATTGTTCAATAGATTTTGACATGGAAGGTAGGTTTGGGAACTCTTTCCATCCAGATTGGCTTATTTATTTTGGGGACCGTTGTTGTGCTTAAGCAGTGATTATGAGATGAAAGGTAATATGTTCATATTTACACATAAATATATTATTCAAAGAGAGGAAAACTGCATTTGGAATGTTTTGACTCTGATGTTTCGATCCCAATGCAGTGATCATTATATATGTGTGTGTGTGTGTGTTGCACGGGGACCATCCCCCAAAAAAACAGTCTCGTGTCCGCCCCTGTGTTTTGGGAACTTGGGGACCCCTAGGAAACGTCTATAATATTTTGGGGACTTCATTAGGGACTTGGGGACTTGTTGGTCATACCCAAAACGTCCCCAACAAATTTCAAGGACTTCTGCATTGATGATTGGACAATATGATCATTTATCCCATCCATATTTTCGTATGATTATAAATCTAAATCTAAATCTATACAAGTCGCAGCTCAAATTATGGATTGTGTATGATGGATTTTGATTTGAGTTTTTGGGGATTTAACTATTATCTTTTTAGCAACATCATTACAAGCAACAAAGCTTCCATGTCAACAAATTAAGAAATGCCACAACTCAAAGGTTTGATCCTTTTGGGTATTGCTCTTGTTCTTCTCAATTTTAGGGTCATCTTAGCTTTCACATATTGTACATAGGTGTCTAGGAGTTATTCAAGCCCAACTCTTCGCCCATCTCAACCTCAAGCACTGTGAAAACAATTGGATAATAAAGACTTAGATTAAGTACTAAACATTTGAATAACTTCCTATTCAATGTCCTTCTTAATCCAAAATATGAATCTAATCTCTTTACAAAATGCAAACATGTATATCCCAAAGTGTTTTGTAGTGGTTTCAACACAATTTAAGACTTAGATTAAGTACTAAACATTTGAATAAATTCCTATTCAATGTCCTTCTTAATCCAAAATATGAATCTAATCTCTTTACAGAATGCAAACATGTATATCCCAAAGTGTTTTGTAGTGGTTTTCAACACAACTGTAAAAATCTGCAGAACCCGTTGTGAAGGGAATGCTTTTTAACCCAATCATTAGAAACAAGAAATTTAAGGAAGAAGAATTGTTATATAGACAAGTATTCTTCTCATAGACCCTCATTGACATTAATGCAGATTGAAAATAGTTAAACTTAAGTTTCCTAAAGTTAAACTACATTTTGCTTACAAGTGTCAATAATGGTCACTCAATCCTTTTCTTATTTGCAGTTTTTACAAAACTAGCAAGTGTAAGGGGTGTGCATAATACTATTTAGTATAAACTATTGTGCTTACCACCAACAAATGTTTATGGTGAACTTTAAAAAAATATATATATATATATATAAATAGATAGATATTGTCGTCTCCTGAAAAATCGAGGGTGTGCTCTAGTCGTCCTAGGGACTCATCCCCTCGGGTCACTCAATCCTTTTCTTATTTGCAGTTTTTACAAAACTAGCAAGTGTAAGGGGTGTGCATAATACTATTTAGTATAAACTATTGTGCTTACCAGCAACAAATGTTTATGGTGAACTTTAAAAAAATATATATATATATATATAAATAGATAGATATTGTCGTCTCCTGAAAAATCGAGGGTGTGCTCTAGTCGTCCTAGGGACTCATCCCCTCGGGGACGAGGGGATGAGTCCCTAGGACGACTAGAGCACACCCTCGATTTTTCAGGAGACGACAATATCTATCTATTTATATATACATTTTTTTTAAAGTTCACCATAAACATATATATATATATATATATATATATATATATATATATATATATATATAACTAACTAAACCATTTATGAGAAGAAAGGTAGATATTGTTCAATAGATTGTGACATGGAAGGTAGGTTTGAGAATTCTTTCCATCCAGATTGGCTTATTTACTTTGGGGACTGCTGTTGTGCTTAAGCAGTGATTATGAGATGAAAGGTAATATGTTCATATTTACACAGCAAGATATTATTCAAAGAGAGGAAAATTGCATTTGGAATGTTTTGTCTCTGATGTTTCGATCACAATGCTAGTGGAGATTATTGAAGATTTACCTGAAAACTTCTTTTTCCATTATTGGGTGAAGAATTATCCTTTCTTTGTTCATTAAAGTCCAGTCATAAATCTTGATCTTGGATGATAGAAAAGGTTCTACTGCTGTTTATGATGGTCACGAAGGCATGGTTGCAATTTCGTTTTTACAAACATGTGCGCGCTTGAGCACTGTACTCTCTTTGTTAGATTTCATATGATCTACTTTTTATCCCATTGACTAATATAGTAATTCGGTGGACAATTTTCTTAAGAATTTCCATTTCTTTCATTATCTGTTAGTTCTGCAATTTAAGAAACATTGAAAATGATGATATTAACATCTCATTTAAATTTTAGAAACACAGAAAATGGTGCAAGAGCCACAGAAAAAATATTAATCCTTAGAAATCCTATAGGCAAAAATAAAAGGTCTGGAATATACAGAAAAAATGTTGCTAGTGACAACCACCATAGCTGAACTAGGAAGGCAAGAAAGAGTATCGGGGGAGTATTTGGGTTTTGACTTTCCTGGGTTCTAGCTATATTTCATTAGGCCCTCAAAGTAACACTATTATAAGAGCTTAAGATCCCTGTTGTAGTCCTATTGGCTCCTTTATTTTATACCGTTAAAATGGTTCATGGACAGGTATCGATCAATAGAATTTTGGGTTTAAATCCCACTGAATCACATATATTCATTACACATGGAGGTAAGTTATCCTAAGGCCCTTCACCCCCTTCACCCCATAGTTAGCCAGTGCATATTGTGAAAGGGATTCTTTGTAAGTTCTAGGATGGAATGATTGTCCCTTCTCTTAGCCAACTTGCTATGTTTTCAGCCACTCTGTTTTACTGCTCAGATTTGTGGTTGTAGGTACTTGATCAACGCCTTTTGTTGCATATGACCTCTTGAACCTACAATTAGAGGCCAAGTTTCTCTTTAAACTTAAATGTCATAAGAACTTGAGGCTTTCAGACGGTCTATTTATATACTATTGATCTTCTTGTCAGCATACTTTGTCATTAACTGATATCTGTCTTGTTCTAAAGGATCTTAAGAAAGGAGCTAATCTTTCATACAGAATTATGTTAATTTGGTTTTCGATAGTTTCATGGTCTTTTATAGAGGTTTTTTGTGTATCTAAAATTTATATGGGCTACTATAACATCTTGCATTGTTTTCTGCAGTGAATCTTCTACCGCCAGCACACTCGTTTCTTAATATATTCCAGAACATGCATGGTTCTCTTGCATGAGACAGTAATTTATGGCCTGCCATTGTGTTTAAGTTCTGTTTTACGGGTTTTACAGCACTTGCATACCAATTTTGACATCGGGTTGTACAGCAGATCCACTTGCATACAAATTTTGACATAGTCTATTCTCGTAGGATATTTCTTTAGCTGTAAACCATTTAAACAAATTTTCTCTGGATTAAATATGCAGTTTATACAAATTTTCTCTGGATTAAATATGCAGTTTATATTTAATTCAAAATAGACCCTGTTTTGTTTTCTGAGAAATGCTAAGCAGTCAACTTTATTAAAGATATGGTAATTTGTCTCAGTTCTATATATGAAGAACTCTTCGTGATACAAAGTTGTTGCATTAGACAGTAATCTAAAGCTTGTTATTGCATTTGAAATGTACTTAATTTCTGTTTAACTGGTTGTGCTGGAGATCCACTTGCATGCCAATTTGATGTAGTCTACCCATGTTTGAGGATTATTTTTTGCCAGTATAATCATTTGCACGAGTTTGGTGTGATTAAATATGCAGTTTATATCTAATTTAAAATTTTGTTTTCTGAGGAATGCTAAGCAGTCAAAGATATGGTAACTTGTTTCGGTTTTGATTCTGAGGATTTTTTTTGGCAGTTTTAATTATGAAGAACTCCTTTGGACTGTGAAATTGGCTTAAACTTACTAAATTAGGATGGGTGGATTGGTACAAATATATTCTGCTTACTTTTTCTCATACATTATGATTTGTAGATTACTTTGTATATTGGTCATTATGCATTTTCATATTTTGAATCACTTATTTTCCAATTTGGGTCACGTGCTCCACGTTAAAGGGATTAGCTTCCTCTGATGCTCTTTTTGTGTTAGTGACATGTTAAAGAGACAAAATTTCTTGATGCCAATCCTGTCCTTTGTGATATTGGTTAGTTCAGTGGTGAAACAGCCACCCATGAGCTTGTCTGCTTTTCCTGTTGGTCATGTAGTGTCATGGGTTATTCGTATTATCCTTCTTTTGTTAAAGGCATATATCCTTAAATACATTGGAAGTTTGAATTTTAGAAAAATAGTTTCTTTGTCTGGTTTTTCTGCTGGGAAATGAAAATTCTTATTTTTAGTTGTTATGTCCCCTTATGGTTCCTGCTGCTTCTCCATTTGCCATGATGTTGGAATTTAGGATAAGCCTTCAATGACTAAGGCTTATATGTGATAAGCTTCCCGAATGCGCTTTTGTACTATACACTCATGTTAAAGACAAACCGCCCTTACGGTCTCATTCCTGCCCTCTACGATATTGGTTATTCAAATGGTAAAACAGTTACGCATTAGCTTGTCTGCGATGGCTGCTGATTATGTAATGTCATTGGCAGTTTGAATGTTAGAAAATTAGTTTTTTTTTTACTTTCTGTTGGGAAGTGAAGATTTTAGTTTTCATTCGGGACATCAGGATAAGGCTTTCATGATTAGCTGAGGCTTAACTTCTTTTCTAAATTATGTGTTTCCTATTGTTGTTGTTGTATTTCAAATCTTATGGCTTCACGATCTTTCAGGTCGAGCTTCACAATGTTTCTTAAATTGTATAACTGTATTGCATTGAATTGAAGGTCAACATAATTTTCCTCTGATATACTGTTAAACTATAGATCTAAGGCCTGTTTAAGTTTTGAGAGAAACAAGATTTTATTGTTTTGTAACAACCTTTCAATTTTATCTGTTATTTTGAGAGTTGGTTGTCTGAAGTTTGAAGCTTCAAGAACGATTTGGCTATAATGATTTCCAATTATATTAATCTGTTCTCTGTGAAACTAAGATTTCCAATAACATCAATCCGTTGTCTGTAAAGCTAAAACTAAGATTTCCAATAATTTGGATTCTGTCAGTGTCTTTCTTATTCCTTGACCTTTCCTGACTGCTGTCACATATATGGATGGCCTCCAAGATACTTGCCATCTCATACAATTCCTAACAATTTCTATTCCTCTGGAAAAACTTAGTTTCGACAGTGGCTAGGTCTTTCAAGCAGTATATTACACATTACAATTTGCCTGTTTCAAATCGTTCGTGTTTTCTGCTTATGTATCTGAGTTTGTGCTTGTCATTCCGTTTCATGTTTTCCTGAGTTTGTGGCTGTAATTCCGTTTCATGTTTCTTTTGATCCGCCTACATTTTCGGAATTCATGGTTCTGGTTTTGTATCAATTTTCTATTGGTTTGCCTAATACGTGGTTCCAATTTTGTTTTTATGTTTCTTCGGATGACCGTGACCTTCTCCTCAACGTAAATTTTTTTTTCTTCCATGAAACAAGGGAATATGTTTATTCCATCAGACATGAAACATGTTTCATGTGACATTGCAAAATTATTTTGTAAATAGTATTTTTCCATGAAACAGGGAATATGTTGCATGCAACATTGAAAAAAACCCCAAAGCATGAGAATATACTGAATGTTTTTGTGGTTTTTGTTTTATTAAAATAATGTTATGGAACATAAACTTGATCACCGAAAGGTAATTTTGGTGAAGAGAAATATAGTCCCTTCTGCAGGTATTTATGTGAATGAGGTGTGCCATCTCGTGTGTAATGTTGGGAGTAAGCTAAACTCTAGATCATTTGCATTTTTAGGTTTTTTTTGTTTGCAATTCCAACAACCCAAAATTGTCATTTCAACCATTCTTGTCAGATTTTGGAAAACTCACTAGATATTCGATACAAATGATGATCTAAAGTTTAACTTACTCCTAACATTGGCATTGCATGGTGATTGTTGTACTGCCCATATATGTTGGTGTACTGCTTTGTGAGGGATGCTAATATCCCCATTATTTAAATCCTCCATGTTTAGCATATGGAGGATTATATTTATCTCGTTCTGTAAATTGGCTTTGTAAATTTGTTATAAATATTAAGAGTTGTTTAATTGTTTTAGACTTATTTTGATAGTATATTGGTATTTTGTTGTTGTGATTTGACATATTATGACTATATATAGATCCAAAAAGTAGAATAGTAGTTAAACAACTTCTAAAATATTATTTGGAAAATATTTTTATTTTAATAAATAAATTATTTATGATGTAAGCATTTTTGTTTGCAATGATTTGATCTTAATTTATTTTCCATGCATATATGTGCATATGTGTTAGAAAGAGAATGCAATTTGGTATAAAGGCTGTCTTTGAATTTGGATATGAATTCATCTACCTACTCCCTTTATCATATTTCAAAATAAAACCATAATAATTCCAAGCCATCGTCATAAGTTTTAAACAAATCAAACTACAACCCATATTACATGTAAAATCAAATGTTCCATGCCTCTCTATTAAAGAAAGAAAACAAACAAAAATAATACCCAACCAACTAAAATGTATCATGCCCAAATAAATTGTATCTTGAAAATTTCATAAACAACTTCAACCTCAAATTCTTGGATGTGTCACACCCTTGTCCATTATAAGTCTAGCTTTTCCTTTTCCTTGATATAAATACGCTAATTGATGTTAAAAATTTGTGTAAAATTTGTTAGCGTTGTAAGTGTTTCCATAATTTGTCTTTGTTTTACCAAATTTCCTAAAGCATTTAGTTCTCCCAAAGTTTTCTTAATTTTTATATTCACTATGTTTCTTTTATTGAAGCCACACTTTTTCCTAAAGCATTTAGTTCTCCCAAAGTTTTCTTAATTTTTATATTCACTATGTTTCTTTTCTTGAAGCCACACTTTTAAGACTACCAAACAATGTTAAAGAGAATTTAAAGAAATGGAAGCGTTGATCTTGACCAATGGAAAAACACTCATTTTAAAAAATTAAATGGAAAATTTATGGGGATATATGAACTATGTACTTAGATCCTTAATACATAACAATCTCATGCAATGGAAATACACTCTCATTACCACTCAAGGAGATGTTATTACTTAAATATGTGATGTTTTTAATAACACCTAAAAATATTATTTAGAAAAATCATTAAAAAAGAAGAAGAAATTGAGAAAACATCTGGGTAGAAAGTTTGGGATCTATGAGTTAAGTGTATTTAGATAAAAAAACTGGGATTAACCTTGTGAGTTAAGTATATTGGAAGCTATAGGTTTTAACATTTCTCTAATTATTTGAGGTAGGTATTAATGGTAATATAAATTTTTGGAGGAGATAAAGATGGGATTGATATTAGAGAATTATTGAATCTTATAAAGTAAAATTAGAAAAATAATAGGTAAAAAGTCCGAGATTAATCCTAAGAGTTAAGTATATTGGAAGTTAGGGGTTCTAACATGGCCCTAAGTATTTGAGGTTGGTACTAATGGCAATACACATTTTAGAGGAGACAAGATGGGATTGATACTAGAGAATTATTGAATCTTACAAAGTAAAATTAGAAAATTTGTCTGCAAGTATTTTTCCATGGCCAAGCTTGTGATTGGTGAAATTCATGGTATAAACAAAATTATCACTACTTTTTGAATGAATTTGAAAAGGTATTCTTTAATAAAATATAAAAAACAAATGTTTAGTTATTCAACTTGAAATCTCCATATATAATTTTTAAAGTTAACTTAAAAACCTAATTTTTTTCCATATCAATATATTAACCAATCAAAATTCTTTAAAATTAAAAAAAAACACAAATCCTATTTATCAAATAAATTTTTTATTATATAATTCCAATCTAAATAAAACTAATTTTAATTATATATTATAACTACTCTAACAAACTATATACAATATATAATATAATAACAAAATCTTATATATGATATAATATGATATATAACATATAATGCACTCACAAACACAAACCATAAATAAAACATCTAATAAAACAAACTATAATATAACAACTAACATATAATATTTTACAAGCCATAAATGGAACAACTAACAAAACAAAGTATAATATAACAACTAACATATAAACAAACCCACTGCTAAAGAGGGGAGATTTTATACTTAAATGATACTCATTACTTCAAATCAGAGGGGTGATTCTATACTTAAATGATACTTATTACTTCAAATTAATATTAGGATTTGGAAGAGTAACCAATAACTATGCAGAACTTTATGCGCTCAAAATGTTTCTCCTCTTTGCCCTAGAAAAGAAGGGTGCCTGGATCTCAAAGCCTTTAAGGATTCAAAATTGGTCATTAATGGGTTCAAGAGATCACAAAGAAGCACACACATCAGTCTCTCTTCTTTTTTAAATAGAATTTACGAAATCAAATCAAAATTTAATTTAATCTTCTGAATTGAAAAACATTTATCTAAAAAAATTATTTCACTAAATAAAAAACAATTGAATAGAAGAACATAACATGGATCAATCCTTCCAGTGTTATCATATGCCTTTTATTAAGGCTTTGTAAGAGTCTAATGCAAGGCAACCATAAAATTTTGGTATTAAAAACAGGCTTTTTGAAGGACATTATGATTTTATTTCAACTTATCTTTTACCTTACTCGGGGCCATACATAGAAGAAAAAGGATGACCGAAATCTCCTTTATGCAACACAAATTTTGACAGATATAATGGAAGATTCTGAAATTATATAATGGCATGTAAATGCAATTAACTCTTCTATCAGCCATGCATTTTGTTGGAAATCTCTAAAAATTAGAGAGAAAAGAGCATATATGATTCGATTTTTGCCTTATGTTATAACTATATATTTGAAAAATATAATTTCAGATATAATTGTACCGAGTGAAACGAGGTGCTCTAGAGATCAGTATAGGGGAGATGTTGTAACGTGTGTGATGTAACGAACAAAATAATTAAAAAAATTCATGTCGGCTCATAAAATAAAAAATTAAATTATGGTTCATAAAATAAAATATTATGAAAAGTAATTAAAAAATAGATGTTTGTTTATAAAATAAAAACTTAAAACTTAAACCCGGATCTATCAATCAAGAGAAATCAAATTTCTTGAATTTAAATTTAAAAAAAGAAATACATCTCAAGAAATTGGATCCCTCTCAATACTTGATAGATACGAATTTAAGATGAATGTATACTAGTTTTATACTAATAAAATAAAATTATGAACACAATAAAAACAACTAATATATACTATTTAATATAATAATATATAATTTCCTAACAAATTACCTATAACAACTAACATATATTAAATATTAAAATATAACACATATATTGGCCTTATCATGAAAGGGCAACATGAAAGAGGAGGCATACAATAATATAAAATAATATAGCTAATACATTGTAAAATACTATAACTATATAGTATAATGACATGCATATAATATTTAATAATGAATTATATTAAATGATATATGTATTAATTAAAATATAAAATAATGAATTATTTTATATAATAATATATTAATTTTTATTGTATATCTAGAATAATTTAGATTTATTATTATTATTTTAAATTTGTATTTGATAATTTTAAATTAATTAAATTTATATCAAAATAAGATGTAGTATAAATGGTTGTGATGTGATTGTTTTTAAGTCATTTTTATTAAATTTTTTAATGTTAATTAAATGTTGATTAAAGATATTAAAAACTTAAAGAAATGAAATATAACAAATTATTGGTCATTGATAAATTCATTGTTATAAACATTTTCTTATATGATTTTTATATCTAATAAATTATTATGTATTTCTTCATAATATTATTCTTAAAAACTATGCTCCAGTATATGACAACTCAATATAAATCATGTGTATGCAAACTTATCTTATTTAATTATTACCATTGAATTCATTGACATTAATCTCTACAACTCCATTATACCAAAATTTAGTCATGTTACCTCAACTCATGTTGTTCATTACAAACCCACATAACTTAGCTTGAAGTAGATGCACTATTGTAAATGGAAAACTTAGTAAACAAGTATGCACAAAATATAATATTCATAACACATTATATTCTCTCTATGTTTTCATTTTCCAAAAAATTATGCATGTGTTTAATTTAAAATAATTTGTATACATTATATGTATTATTTCTATCCCATCTAATCTCTACAACCTCATTATACCAAAATTTAGTCACGTTACCTTAACTCACGTTATTCGTTACAAACCCACATAACTTAGCTAGAAGTAGATGCACTAGTGCAAATGGAAAACTTAGTGAACAAGTATGCACAAAATATAGTATTCATAACACATTATATTCTCTCTATCTTTTCATTTAAAAAAAAATTGTGCACGTGTTTAATTTAAAATGATTTGTGTAAATTATATGTATTATTTCTATCTTGGTAAAGGGTTTAGATAAAGAGTAGGTGGTTAGTAAATTGTGTCATAAATTTAATGATGTTCACTTTAGGTCTTATTAGACCTACTGAAGGCATGGCATGGCAGGTATATTGTGTTTGATATGATGTTGACTACATGTTAGGTTTTTTTTATTATAATTTTTTACTATAATTTTTTACTTGTTTTTATAGTTTTACATTGCTAGGTGATATTGTATATTTTCTTAAAATTTTAAAATTGATTTATGCATTATACTATTGGTTCATCAACTTAAAGCGTTATTGTTGGATTTGCTCGCTTTTAACCTTTTTATTTTCCAATGTTATGCTTGTTTATCCTATTTTGCATAGCTCTCGTTTAGAGGGAGGAAGGAGACACAATTTACTTAATGCATTGAAAGCCACCACCACGGTCTCCAAATCGTCTTCATGGTTATCGCTACTGCCTCTTCATGGTACACTATAGCAACTCATATTTGATATGTAAGGTTAGTTAGGTTTCGTTAGCTGCGGGAACAAACTTACATCTTCCTAAGAAGGTATACTCATAGGTATAGCCATGTGAAAAAGGCTAATATGAAATATAACTTTATGCTTACCTCCCATACGATCATGAAATCCTAATTTATTCTTTTCTTTCCTCGCTAGGTGTGGAAAGGCTTATAGCACCATTAGTACAAAGTACGCCTTCCACTTTAGTTGTGCATCCTTCTCGGCCTGCCTTGTGAAAGCCTTAGTTGTTGCACCATCGAATTTCTTCGGAGAATGGTTAGTATGGGATGCAAACCAGATGCAATTACATATGATATAATGATTTGTGTTGTTTTCAATTTAAGGAGGATCCAAAGTGCACTTCAGTTGTTTTGAAAGAAGTGATTACGCCTTTGGATACAAATTACATGCATATTCTTGAGGGACTATTCCAAATCGAAGGTTTTGGCCGAGCACTAACTACCAAGTATTATATTTCCCTTGATACCCACTGTAAACTATATGCTTTCATATATGTATAATTCACTTTATTATAGACTATGCTACTATGCTTTTGGAGGAATTTCTTACTTGCTTTTGTGCGCATTTTGATTCAACTACTTTGAATATGATAATCCAACTTCTAATAATGTGACTTCCTCCCTTCTCTATTGCATCTTGCACATGCGACAAACCAGTTCAAATTCAATTAATATTATTGTTACTAATAGGACAAATGGTAACCTAGTCTTGAGAATTGAGTTCAATATGATACCTGTATTGCTGTTTTTGTCCTGAAGACAATGAGACAAGCACCACATGGTATTATATACATTGAGAAGCTCATGATAATAGAACCTATTATGATGTTTAGAGGCCCAAAGAAGGGAAACAACAATGCTAGGTACCGTCCAATTTATTTAAGGTTCCTTGCTATGAGGGTACCCGCACGAAGCTGGTACCCAAAAAGGCAGCAATGGAAGCGGGCGGGCAAGAAAAAAAGGGCGCGCACATTCAAACACGCGTATGCGCCCCTACTTCGGAAATGCCGATCGTACACATTGGTGAGTTGACGTGGACAAAATGTGCGAGCACACGTTATTAATGCGTACGCAAATATATGCGCGCACACGTGTTTACATGCACGCACGTGTGTTTGTAGCGTGTACATGCCATCCGTGCGTACGTGCTAAAACACGCGCACGTGCCCATGCATAACGTTTACACCATTAATTGACCAATGTTTACTCCATTTAATGCCAAACGTTCAATACTTCAAAAATATTGCACCCTTGACATTTGATGCGTTATGATTCATGAGGTTATAATGACCCATGTTTTAGTGTACGTGTGTGTGTATTAGTATTGGTTACTTAAACCCTGATAGTCCTGGTTATTATGCATAACTATATTAGACATGGAGACCTATATGGTTGCTTAGGATATTCATTAATTATGGTCATTGATAATTGATTATAATGTTTATAGACCTTAACTATGATATTTATTGATTGTGTTTATTAGGTGTTGGTATCCCATAAACCCCCCCAGACCCCCCATTGCGTGTGTTGGGATCATATCCAAACCTGGGGTACAAACACAGTTGAAACAACATCATCTATGAAACTGAAAGATCAGGCTCCACAACCAACAAAGAGATCATGGGGCTAAGGGGGAAGCAGTAGCATCCCATGTCATACCTGCAAGGGTCGCGCCCGGTGCAACTCCACATGGGATTTGAAATGTAAACATGCTTAGAGGGTGAAAGAAGAGGATTGGGACCTAAATGAATGTTTCATAACTCAGGAGCTACGATATGGGGATGAAATGATTTGGGACCTGGGCCCTAAATCATTTGGATATGAGTGTTTTTCACACCAAATACGGCCCATATGGCCTCAAACATGACCGAGTAAGGAAACAATACAAAAAAACCCTCTCGTAAGTCCAACTTTAAAAAAAAATTGTAAGGGGCCCTTGGATTTTCCCTGGGGGGGTGTTGTGGTCACAACAGTGGGATACATGAGCCATGAGTAGGTTTTGTACACTGAAACAAGGGCTTTAAACCCTAAATGACCCTCTCAACCTCAAGTGCCATGAACAAAACCTAAAAGCCACAAAGTGAGCCATCTATAAGTTGTCTTTGGAATCAAATTTGAATGCGAGTGTCATTACAATGTCTTGGGAATCATGTACGAGTATTAAACAAGAGCCTTTGTTAACAATATTTTCTTCTTGGAATATGAACACCATTAGTTGTCCAATATAGATTATCCATAACATGATTTATGCATTGTGGATGGTTCTTGGGCCCTTAACCCTATTATTGGTAGAAAAGCAATAGCCCTTGGCCATGGTTTATGGAGGGGACTAAAAATCTTAGACCCGAAACATATTTTGTCAAGATCAAATGCAATGAATGCATCCTCAGACTACCATGCAAGGCCATGGATATGTTGCAAGGCCTTGAACAATGTCAAAGAATGAAAACAGGTTCCTTGAGATCTTATTGAAGCATAATGAGCTCAATTGAATTCCACTTGTGCCTTAATTGAAACTTCTTGACCTCAAGCGTCGTCAATA